>CM028242.1:62013639-63456998 GCA_016432835.1 Brassica nigra | reverse complement strand
TCCATCCGATCCCGCATTATCGATGAGGATCCTTTGCCAGATCTCAACATTACATACTCAAGAGTGATTCGAGAAGAGCAAAATATGGCGTCTACACGCTCCAACGAACAACGAACAGAGGCGTTAGGATTTGCAGCAAAAACAGAACCTTCGAAAGAATCAACTCTCACTACCATCGAAGTAACTCCACCACGCTCCCGAGATCCTAACCGAACATGTACTCATTGTGGGAGAAAAGGCCACGAAATTTCAGAATGTTTTCTGGTTCATGGATATCCCGACTGGTTTTATGAACAACAACGCCAGAATGGAAATTCTTCAAACTATCGAGGTGGTCGTGGTGGTCGCAACAACAGCAGCCGTGGGCGTGGTCGTGGACGCGCTAATGCTGCACACAACTCAACAACAATCAACTCGGATCAGATCGCCTCCTTGATATCTCTACTACAAAATCAACAAAGCAATCTATCTTCTGAGCGACTTTCGGGTAAAACAACTCTTACTGATGTCATTATAGATACAGGAGCGTCCCATCATATGACGGGGGATCTCCAACTACTACACGATGTTCATGATATTCCGTCCTCCTCAGTCACATTCCCTAATGGCAGAAACTCTCACGCAATGAAACAAGGGACTTTACGTCTCAGCAAAGATTACTCGTTATATGATGTTCTCTATGTCCCGATTTCAACCGCACACTAATCTCAGTTTGAAATTATTGAAGCAAACTGGGTGTATAGCAATATTCACTGATACGTTGTGTGTTTTACAGGACCGTTTTTCGAGGACTCTGATTGGAGCAGGTGAAGAACGAGAGGGGGTTTACTATTTTACTGGGGTTAAAGTCGCACGGGTACATGGAGTTTCTAAGGCGAAAACTTCTTCTTCAACTCTGTGGCATCGTCGACTTGGACATCCATCCTACAAGGCTTTATCTACTCTACCTGTTTTTAAAGATTTCAAATTAGATTTTACTGATTCTAGTCAATCGACATCTGTTTCGAGCCAAACAAACACGCAAGGGGTTTCGATAGTCTTAATAAAGCTAGTGTTCCTTTTGCTTTGATTCATTGTGATGTTTGGGGACCATACCGTACACCAGCTTCATGCGGTGCAGTTTATTTTCTCACAATTGTTGATGATTACTCTCGAGCAGTATGGACATACTTGATGCTTGAAAAGTCCGAGGTTGCATCACTTCTACAGAATTTTTGTGCAATGAGCGACAGGCAGTTTGGACACAAAGTAAAAACGATCAGGACAGATAATGGAACCGAATTTCTTTGTCTCTCAAAGTATTTTCGTGAGCAAGGAATAATTCATCAGACATCTTGTACTTATACGCCCCAACAAAACGGGAGAGTCGAGCGTAAACATAGGCATATTCTGAATGTGGCGCGTGCTTGCTTATTTCAATCTCGCTTACCTGTTGAATTTTGGGGAGAAAGTATTTTAGCAGCCGCACACATCATCAATCGCACACCTACTCATGTTCTCGATGGCAAAACACCATATGAAATTCTCCACGGGAACCCTCCTATCTATGATCAACTCCGGGTATTCGGCTGCTTATGCTATGCGCATACAAGACCACGAGACAGAGATAAATTTGGTGCCAGAAGTCGTAAATGCTTGTTTGTTGGCTATCCATTCGGCAAGAAAGCATGGCGGCTTTATGATCTTGAAACTAATGAATTTTTCACAAGCAGAGATGTGGTTTTCTTTGAAGATAAATTCCCAGGAATTGAAAATGCTGTCTATGTTACTCCACCTAATATTCAAGCAAATATGCCCATCGATGATTGGTTACTTTCTCCGGTATCATCAACGGAAACCATTGCTCCTCATGACTCTTCTTCTCCTCGTCCTGATACTTCAATACCAGCTGCAGTTTCCCCTGATACAGTTCTTCCTATCACAACTCCTGATAACAACACTGCTTCTACTACTATACCATCGACTACAGCTGCATCTGACACGGCTCCTACGGTTGCTCCTGAGCAACCATTGTCTCCTATGCCCTCGTCTCCTACACAGATAACTTCTGAACAACCCCAGTCAGCTCCATCTCCAGGACTCTTGGAAATTCTTGGCCGAGGACAGAGAGCTAAGAAACCGTCAATACTATTAAAGAACTTTGTCACTCACTCTGCGACTACAAACCCCCCTCACACGTCACCTGCACACGATCAGAGTTCTCCTACTTCGGTCTCAGGTAAGACACCGTATCCTATTGCTGATTATGCTTCTACCTCTGTTTTTAATACTCAACACCAGGCGTTTTTGGCAACAATAACAACTGACTATGTCCCCAAGACGTTTCAAGAAGCGGTTAGGGACCCTCGCTTCAATGGGGCCATGAAGAAAGAGATCACTGCCTTAGAAGACAATCACACTTGGGATGTTACTAACCTCCCACCTGGAAAGAAAGCCATCGGTTGTGGTTGGATTTACACTAACAAATATAATGCAGATGGGACTATTGAAAGGCCTAAAGCGTTTGGTTGCTCGTGGAAATCGCCGAAAGCGGTCTTGATTATACGGACACGTTTGCTCCAGTAGCTAAGATGAATACTGTTCGATTTCTTCTCAAACTATCAGCAGCTCAACGATGGGAAATCCATCAAATGGATGTTCATAATGCCTTCCTCCATGGAGATCTTGAGGAGGAAATCTACATGCAACTACCTCCGGGTTTTAAAACAGATGATCCTACTAAGGTTTGCCGGCTTCGAAAATCCCTTTATGGTCTTAAACAGGCTCCTCGATGTTGGTTCGCAAAGCTCAGCAAGGCATTGCTGTCTTTCGGGTTTGTTCAAAGCTATGAGGACTACTCATTATTTTCTTTCATCCGTGGTGATATCTGTCTACATATATTGATCTATGTTGATGACTTTATTATTGCTGGCAACAACCCCTCTACAATCCAGCGTTTTAAAGATTACTTGCACAAGTGTTTCAAGATGAAAGATTTGGGAAAACTTAAGTACTTTGTTGGCCTAGAGATTGCCCGTGGTCCTGAAGGTATCTTTGTTTCACAACGCAAATATGCACTTGATATTGTTGCTGAATGCGGTTTGTTGGCTGCGAAACCTTCTCCGTCCCTACTGAACTCAATCACAAATTGGGCTCTCAACGGCAATCCTCTTCGTGATCCAAGTCAGTATCGCAGCTTGTTGGACGCCTGATTTATCTCACTTTTACTCGCCCTGAACTTAGCTACATAGTCCATATTCTATCTCAGTTTATGCAGAAACCTCAGGAGGCTCATTGGCATGCAGCATTACGGGTGGTTCGTTATTTAAAAGGAACTACAGGACAAGGGATAATGCTTACATCGATAGTAATTTGCGTCACTGCTTATTCTGATTCGGATTGGTCCTCATGTCCTCTCACTCGCCGCTCTCGCTTATATTGTTCTCCTTGGCGACTCGTTGTTTCTGGAGAACAGAAGCAGCCGACATATCAGTTCAGCAGGCGAGTATCGTTCCATGGCTGATACTACATGCGAGCTCAAATGGCTTAAGCGATTACTTACTCGCCGGTATTCCCATCCGCCCTATCGCCTCTTTTGTGACAATCGCCATTCATATTGCCAAGAATCCGGTGTTTCATGAGCTGAAGCATGTCGAAAATGATTGTCACACGGTCCGGGATGCAGTTCAGGCGAAACTTATCACTACCGAACATATCAAAACAAAGAATCAACCAGCTGACTTATTGACGAAAGCGTTGCCTACTCCTCGCATTTCGTTTATTGTCAAGTTGGGAATCTGAGATATCTCATTACCAACTTGAGGGGGGGTAAAGGGATAATGACACATTGATATATATTCCCGATATGTTAGGGATTTAGACTCATCTATTGGATTCCTTTGTATAGTTAGCTTACGTTATCTTGCTCTGTATATATACCTATGTTGGGTTCATGAATAAGACACACTTCATATTATATTTTACTTTACAACGATTAATATGTATTTTATATACAACAGTATCGCATATGTCGATATTTGTCAGTAGTATGCATAAAAATATAAAATTACAAAATAACTTTTAGGGGGAAAAGTAGCCCATTATTTAAGTATCAAACAAGTAATAAAAGCTGGATATACTCAACGGAGAAGCCCTCCACGTCGGATGTAAAAATCATCCAATAAGGTGCTTTCTTTTTTCCACGTTAGACCGAACTTGGGCTGATCTTGGGCTTTACTTTTATTGTATTTTTGTTTTAGAAAATTAGGTCAACGAATCCAATGTCTCCGTCGTCTCCAATTCCCATCCACCATCGCATCTGAGTAACCGAAGTTATATGCTGAGCCTCCATTATCTTCAGATTAATTGTTAGCTGTTAATAATTGCATTCAAGCAAAGCAATTCACTGCTTTCTCATCCTTCCAACTTCCTACCTTTCGTGATGCTTTCATACACCATATATATGAAGCCGAGGAAGAGGTCTCTGCACATCTTTCTGCTTAATTTTTCATCTATATATTGTATGAAAGCATGATGAAACTCTCAATTGAGAAACTCCATATTAGGAGCTTACAAAAAGCCTATGGAGCGCTCGAGGATTCCACCACCGTTGGTCTCGCTACGACCAACTGTGAAATCAAGGTCTTATTCTCCTCATCTTGAGAAGCTTAATATTATTTTGAATATTATGATCTATGCATGTTATTGATTCATGATCTTTACACGTTAGGATTTATATATTGCGATCAAGGCAACAAATTATATCGAATCTCCTCCCAAGTCCCAAAGAACGTCATGCTCGCAGTAAGTATCCTCTGTAATTTAAAACTAGGATATGATTCAAGAACCACTAATATCATAAGATGTGGTTGTGTTTCTACATAGATAATCTCAGCCACAAACAGATGGTGTTTACAGCCTTAATGCATTGTCAAAGAGATTATCCAAAACTCGCACTTGGGTTATAAGTTTCTTTCTTTCTCTGTAATTTTCCTCTGAACAAGATCCTATTAATATGTTTTCATTTGGACAGACACATGTACCGTACATGATGTACATACCGGTAGCAATGAAGGTGTTGATAGTCATTCACGGCACGTTAAGAGAAGGTGATCCTACATTCATAGAAGAGCTTTTAAATTACTCTCACAGAAGACACATTCTCAAGATTTCTAAACTCCAACTTCAAAGACAATACAAGTCCTCTTTGTAAACTGAATAATTCCCTATAGATATGCATTTATCTCAGCATCTCTTGATTATCATATTTTCTCTGATGCAGCCTGGGATTGCTCTGCTTGGGGTAGAACATATGCATGAATGTTATCATGTTTAAAGTATGATATAGAGGCAGAGCGTTTGGCAAGAGCTCAAGGTGCAGCTTCCAAGGTGATAACAATCCTGGATATGATATACCTGTAGCGTTTATGTTGATCACACTATCATATGGTTCATGCGCAGGGGAATGATAACAATCGTGAAACATGATATACCTGGAGCTGTTTCATCTAACCCTTTTAAAAGTTTGTTCAAAATAGTCCCAGATACCTCCGCTGGGATGGCTTCTTTTGGAGACGCAAAAGGATCAATAGCCTCTAACAGTGTCATCCATGTTAAACATGTGCATGGTGCATTCTCCACTACTGATGGTGCAGATGTTCAGGAGAAAGGGCGCAATGGAAAAAAAGCCTCAGCTTCCCAGCTTAGGAATGGGCAAGACCAAAGCTGACAACGCTCAAATAAACTGACTAGGATTACGTTTCGTTCTTGAGTCATGTCATTGTTGGTTTCTTATCTTCACATTTTGTTATCTTCCTCACTATGTAACTTAATGGGTCCACTCTTTTTCTATAAAATTGTGATCCATCCAACTAGCCAAATTTTTTAAATAAATGACACCTTCTGGCTTTTCTTACATGGTTGACACCACAATCATATACAAAACCATTATCAGCCCAAAAATCTTAATTGTAAGATTTACTCCGCTATGCTATCCTCATGATCAAACCAATAAAAACGATGTTTCCAAGTTAATACGAGTTTTTTCAAAAACACTAGGAGCTTAACATGACGCAGTATCTAAGGAAGTTTAGCTAATCTCATTATCTAAGGAAGTTTAGTACCTTCAGTGAAAAAACTACATTCAATGATAATTAAATTTGTAAATCCTTAACGGGCTCCACAAAAAAATACTATGTCTGATCAACTCAACTGATCACCGGAATGTCAGAATCACTTTTTTATTTTGGTAAAAGATGTCAGGGTCAGTTGCTTACCATTTCCTCTCACATCGACTGAACTGACGTGTTGTCTCTCCGGTTATGTTTGTCAAAGGAATGACTAGCCTTTTTGTCACGGTGGGAATGACTACCTTGAAAGTTTAAATTACTGTGGTCTCTCCTTTGAAGTTTGAAGTGTCTGTCCGGCTACGTACAGTAGAGTTTTTTTGTTGCTTAACAGAGTTTTCTTACATTAAGCTAACATTATCGGGTTAAAGTTTTTTTTTTGTTAAGTTTCGGCTTAAAGTTTTGTTTAGGCTACGTCCAAACAGTAACATTGAATTCTTGGGTTTGTTATCCCTGAGCAGCAGTTTAAAAAGAAAATTTCACTGTACGTTACATTAGAGTCGAACTATTCCCAACAGTTTTTAATCGTCTGCACTACAACAAACAAAACAGCTTGCGAGACTTCTTGATATCTACCATCTCAGCACATATACACTAAATCTTTTCTTTATGAATAATAAAATGATTATGGTCATTGTTCAAAATTGATTATATATATAGATGGTGCAATTACATCACAACATATGTGAGACGAAGTGGAACAAGAATATGGGGTTTAAAAAGAAAATTTTCAAACACCCGTACAAGTTTGAATCCGATGGTTCCAAAACTTTTTTTTGTCAAGTTTCAATGCTGCTACAACTAAAAAAAATTAATTGGTTGTCTATTTAACAATATATAACAGAAAACTTATATAAGTGAGATAAAAGAATATTTAGGTCATGTATCTAATTAGTTGGGTTATAAATGCAGAAAAATTGTTGCAAGAATTTAGTCTGGAATTTTTAGTGATCTAATTGTAAGTTTTTGTGATGTAGAGAATATTATAACATTTAAATCGTTGTTTTTTGAAAAAGAAAAACATCAAGTAAGGTTGTAGATTTGAAGGAGGAGGGTCCGTTATATTACATAGAGACTAATTGTTAACAAAGTTATAAAAAGTTGTAAGTGAGATAAAACATTTCTATAGTCCAATCAATCAAACAATATAACTAAAACATAATTAATTTTTGTTCATATTGCTCATCATCTTATATATATTTTTCAAAAAGAAGAATATAAAATTTTGTATATTCAAATTCGAAATTCAAAATTCGTAAGACAAAAAACCAATGAATAAGTAAAATAATATTATATTTATATATCTACTTATATTTTTATAGTAAATTATACTATATATATATTACAATAAACATACAAGATATATAATCACAACTAAAATTTAAATAAAAAATCCCGGGCGTAGCCCGGGCCAACCCCTAGTATAATTAAATCCTCTAGAGTTAGATAATTAACACGCCTAACTAATTTATAAAAGGGGCAAGAACAGTCTTGGGGACTCTTCACTTCGTTTTCAAAGGAGTCTTTCGTATGACCTAAGAGCCCTTTCAATTTCAAGGATAATAAATCGATAAAAACTAGGGTTTCAACAGATCGTGATGAAGAAGAGACAGATGGTCATAAAGCAAATATCAAGAAACTCCAACACGTCGTCGTCTTGGACTACTACTTCATCGGCGACCAGTAACGTCCGTTACTTGGAGTGTCAGAAGAATCACGCTGCTAACATTGGAGGTTACGCCGTGGACGGTTGCCGTGAGTTTATGGCCGCCGGAGAGGAAGGAACCGTCAATGCTTTGAGATGCGCTGCTTGTGATTGTCACCGGAATTTCCACCGGAAGCAAGTCGATACGGAGGTTGTTTGTGAGTACTCTCCGCCTAACGTTTGATTTTTTTTTTTTTGAAGATTCAACCTCTTTTTTTTTTGTTCTGTGAATTGGATTGATCGATTTGATTTTTAAAGGTGAAGTGATATAATTGTATATGATTATTGATTTGTATATCGATCAATGTGTGTTTTATAAATATTGTATGCCTCTAGTTCTGTTTGTGATGAAAACCAACATAAATTTATAAATTTAGCTTTTGAATCTTAATATAGTTCATATGAATGAGTGGCCTTTTCGATACTATGATGGTTTATAATTATAGGATCGAACCTATATTTGATTTTAATTTGGAGAATAATTTCGAATTTTTTTCATACGTCAAGCTTATAGGATCACTATTCAGTATATAACAGGTAAGAAGCATATGATCAGTATATCACACGATGCATGAGTTAATCTGTATAAAGGAGCCTCTTACTTTGATGTACATAACTTAGTTTAATTAGTCCAAAAATCGAATACAAGTTCCGTGATCAAAAAAAAAAAAAACGAATACAAGTTCCAATACATGTGTGTCGCCTTCTCTCTTCTTTTTGAATACTGAAACTCTCTGGGAGACGATTAAATGAGATGAAAAAGATTGAAGAAAATGTATATATTTATAGACATTTATATAGTTTTTTTTACAACGCGAATGTATATATAGCACAAGACATTTCCATTCAGTTAAGTTTCAGGAAAAATGTTACTTGTAAACCTCATAAAAATCGTCTTGGCTAGTTACATGTCGCTTTATTTTCATTGCAAAAATATAGTTGACATACATTTAAAATCATTTTATATGTAACCACGCCCAAGAATAATAAGGGATTAGTTGAGTTGGAAATATAAGGATATTAAAGATAGTAGCCGGATGGATCAGCTATTTAATAACTCGAAAATATATAGTTGAATCTAATTCCATTTGTGTTGGATTCTTGAATCTAATTCCATTGATGATATTATAATATTCCATCTGTTTCAATGCGTGAAATCTCTTTTAAGAATAATATACGCAACTTCTTTCAAATCACAAACGGTCCCACACATCGAATCATGTCTCCTTATCGTCTAGGTTAATGGTATTTGTTTACTTGTTAAACTCTATAGACATACGCAACTATGGCCATGGAAAATAAGATTTGGCTCTGTTATTAAAAAAATTATAGACATATTGGCTGCTTTTGACAGCATCTAAGTGGCCACTCGAATTTGTTGGAAAAGACCACTCTAGTTTTAATTATGACTAGGTGTTTTTCTACACAATATGTAGAAATATTTTTTTTTTAATTTTTAATTTTAATTTAATTATATGTAAAAATTAAAATAAAATAAATATTTTATCTAAATTATATTTAATATATATATTTAAAATTATAAATTTTGAAACATTTTTATCTATTTTTGGTTAAAATATATTAAATCAAAATCTATTAAATTTAGAGAAACTTTTTAGGTATATAATTATCAAAGTGTAAAACTTAATAATATTTCTAAAATTTGAAGATATTAAAAGAAACTAATGCTATTGAGATTTGAAAATACAATTTAAAAACTACATAAATTTTGGAAGAATTATTTTAGTAATGAAATTATATGATTATAAAAATAGAATAAATAATATTTCAAAATTATAAAATATTATAATATTTCTGTTTCTTCTATTATATTATTTATTGTTAAATTAATGACAATTTATGAATTATTATCGTATTTTTAAAAAAACTACTAAAAATTTAAATTAACATTAAATGTTCATGTCAAAATTAAATTTAAGCTATGTCACCAGTGTTAGTTGTCATTTCATTATTTTTCTTTCAAAATCATTTTGGTGATATACCTGACAAATCAATTCTCAAATAATTTTTAGATGATTATTATTTAAAATGAAAAAATATAATGTAGAAAAATACTTTAAAATAATATTTTTTGCAAAAAATCACTTTGACATTTTTAACATAGCAAAAAATGATTAAAATGCATTTATATTCTTATTAATTACACATATTTAATTAATAGTACTTGATATAAATAAAATTGTTTATAAAATCAATGCATTTTGTAGGTAATATTAAATTTAAAACAGGTATAAATTTCATTGAAATTATAAAATGATATTCTTTTTGTGACAAAAAAAATATATCAAGTAACACTCTTTGTAAAACATAAGAAATATTAAAACAATTTTTGTTACAAAATAATAGACAAAGGAAAAAAATTGTAAAATACTATTTATTAATGGGTGTAGTGATAAATATAAATTTATTTAATACTATGATTAATTAAATAAATTTAAATATAAAATTAAAATTATTTAAAATATAAAAATAATAAGTTATACAATAAATATATATATTTTATTTTTGGGTTTAGAATTTAGATTTTATGGTGTATGGTTAGAGTTAATGATATTTATAGTAGTTTAGTTTTTCTCGTGATAATAAATGATATTTAAAAAAAAATCTCGATACGCTATTTTGTGATAAGATATTTTTAGTATTATTGATGAGATTTGTACATTTACATATACCAACATTTTTACTAGGTATATCATCAACCTCCAGAAATTCTGATCTGTAAAAATTGCCATTTTCCAAAACTTAGAAATTCGTATTACACTAATGAAGAGTTTGGATAGCCGGAGTAGCTATATATATGTTGGCATTATGTGATTTATACACGAAAGTTTTGTCTCATCTGTTTGCTCTCCACTGCTGGCGTTAGCATTAACTCTTCGTGAGGCTCTCTCAAGGCGATGAGATCTCCAAAGCCTTCAAGTATTTTTGGACTCTGAGATCCTTATCCCCACCATTTGTCGTCTCCAAAGCCTTCATGTATTTTTGGACTCTGAGATCCTTATCTCCACTTTGTCGTCTAGGTTTAGATACGAACGAGATTGCAGGAGTCTTCCATGAAATCAGGTACCTTGCAACTTTCTTCAGTCCTTTATCTTTTAATTTCATTCCGCGTACGACTTGTTGTAATTTTGCAAAATCAGGCTTTGCTCGACTTGTTGTAATTTGAATCTCTGTTTCTTTCTGGTTTGGTAATGGCAGTAGTTGTTTGACAAAAAAAATATACACGAAAGTTTTGTGTATTGTGTACTTATCACTCTAAAAAGTAGTAAATGACTCGGTTAGGTGATATATTATACATCTATCTATCTTCTATCTTCTATACTATTAAAATAGAAGTCATGACTTCTTTCATGTATGATTTTTTATCTGGACCATCTTCTAAATTTTTTATAAAATGTATTGCATATGACCTAATTAAAATTGTGATAAGTAGAATTTGTTACTGATTTTCTTCCTACATATATGCTCCTTTTAATTTGAACGAGTACTTTTTGTTTTTCCTTATTGATTTAGTTCCTATTTATATGCCTCATTAATATTTATATGTAATATGTATGATATTGACCTTAAAACGTAAAATTGCCAAAAATACCACTTTCATGATATCACTTTTCATTTATACACTAACCAACTATACCCTTAAAATTTTAATAGGCAAAATACCATTATACCCCTAACTAATTAGATCTAAAACTACTATTTCTTCCCCACGATTTCTTAAAATTTCAGATTCAAATTTAACGTGATCAAATCTGGTAAGAGTTTCCGGCAATGACGAGTTCTCCGGCCTGATCCGACGACACTGACGAGTTCTCCGGCCAGATCCGACGCCACTGACGATTTCTCCGGCCAGATCCGACGACGTTGAAGAGTTCATGGCAAGATTTGACGAACACTGACAAGTTTCCGGCGAGATCTGGCGACGCTGACGAGTTTTCCGGCGAGATCTGACGACGCTGACGAGTTCTCCGGCGAAGCTGACAGGCCCTACAAGATCAGACGAACGAGACGATCTCTCTTCCGACGACTAAGAAACACTAACAAAGGTAAGAGGATAATAGATGGTGATTTTCGTCTCTTTCAGAATAGTCTGGTTTATCAAAATCGATATGTTTCGAAGCAAGGCGAAGTTTTTCTCATGAAGTTTTCAAATCTCAAATTTATAAGACCTTATAAAATGGGCCTTTCGAATCTTCTTGTTGATCTGTTAGCAATCAAAAGACATAGAGCTTAACATATAACTAATTCATGAGAAAATACTAACCTAAGAGTAAGATTATTCCATGATTACTTCTTCTCTTGGTTGATTTGGTAATGTTGCAGGGAATTACAAAGGTGTGCTGTGAGCTTTTGGATTTTAAGGATGCTGTGGAGAATATGTGTGGTGATATGCATATCAAGTACCTCACTTTCTTGAGGTAATACAATGCTACTATTTGTAGTTTGACTAGCAAGGTTTAGTACGTGCATTATATGGTGGAAGGTTAGTGTTTTGGTAGTGTAACGTTCTGTTTGGTACTTTATGAGATTCATTTTTATGTCTTGTTTTACGTATAATATCTAAAGAAGCAGTGGAGATGGAGCATGAGTTTGTTGAGTTACGAAAGCATATTATTTTTGAATCTTGTTTTTGAAAGTGAGTGCTGATGCGTAGGAATAATATGTGATTGGCTTGCGTTCAGATTTTGAAGATCGACGAGGTTGGTAAGCTGTTTGAAGAAGCAAGAGAGACTCTGAACAAGAACGTGGTTAATTTGTGTGATCAAAGAATCACATATTTATAACACTTTATAAAAGTTTCAGAGTTAGCTTCTTAATACACTCTTCTCTCTCATCTTCTTCAGATATCTCTTATACTAAATCGATTGTATATCTCTCTTAGGAGTTGCATAGTTGAAGAGTTTTCAAAAACTTTATGAATGTTTTATAAACCCTTATAAATTATGTAAATATCCTTAAACCCCCTTATAAAATATTTTACAAACCCTTATAAATTCTTTTATTAGACTTTCTAAATGGTTATAAAATTTTTAAATGATTTAGAGTTCTTCTAACTGATTTATTTTACCTTTATAAACCCTTATAAATTGTCTAAGAAGAGATATTTTTTTCTGTTTTATAAACCTTTATATATATATATATTATTCTTATACTACTTTATAAAAACTTATAAATTTTTTGATGTATTATCAGAATATCATAAAACCTGGATTTATAATAATATTAGTTTTAAAAGTGACATAAACTGATTTATAAACCATTTAAAAACCCTTATAAACCCCTCATAAATTGGTGTATAAATTTTATAAATTGTTTTCATAAATTTTATGAATGTTTTATAAACTTTTAAATAATTTAGAGTTCTTCTAACTGATTTATTTTACCTTTATAAATCCTTATAAATTGTCTAAGAAGAGATATTCTTTTCTGAACCTTTATATATATATATTATAAAACTAAAGAACACGTGCAGGCTTTGTAAAGAGATGATGATACATGGCAGATTCTGGGGCACATGTGGACAGCAAGCAAGGCTCCACCGCTTCAGAAACTTTACATACATTTATAAATTGTTTTATAATCATTTATAATGGTGTATAAACTTTATAAATTATTTTATAAACGCTTATAAATTATTTACATACCCTTATAAATCCTTATAAATTATCATGAAACCCAGATTTATAATAATATTAGTTTTAAAAGTGACATAAACTGATTTATAAACCATTTGAAAACCCTTATAAACCCCTCATAAATTGGTGTATAAATTTTATAAATTGTTTTCATAAACTTTATGAATGTTTTATAAACTTTTAAATGATTTAGAGTTCTTCTAACTAATTTATTTTACCTTTATAAATCCTTATAAATTGTCTAAGAAGAGATATTCTTTTCTGTTTAATAAACCTTTATATATATATATTATAAAACTAAAGAACACGTGCAGACTTTGTAAAGAGATGATGATACGTGGTAGATTCTCGAGGCACATGGGACAGCAAGCAAGGCTCCACCGCTTCATAAATTTTACATACCTTTATAAATTGTTTTATAATCCTTTATAATGGTGTATAAACTTTATTAATTATTTTATAAACCCTTATAAATTATTTACATACCCTTATAAATCATTATTTACATACCCTTATAATTCCTTATAAATTATCATACTAACCATTATAAATTGTTTGTTTTATAAGGCTTTCTAAATGGTTAGACTCTTTTAGTTGATTTATAAACCTATACAACTCTTATAATACCCCTTATAAATTGAATATAAGCTTTCATAAAGTTTTTATAAACCCTTATTAATAGTATACATACCCTTATAAATCTTATATAAACTTTTATAAATGTATTTAACCCTTTATAAATATTTATAAACCCTTATAATTCTATATAAAATCTTTATAAACACATGTAAGTATTTTGTGAATCCTTTATAAATTCTTATAAACCATTATAAACATTTTTAAAACCATGATAAACCTTTATAAATGGTTTATAATATATTTATAAGTTCTTATAAACCTTGCAAAATGATTTTTATGAACTCTTTTAAATGATTTTGAATATATCCTTATAAAGATTATTTTACAAACGCTTACAAAATGTTTTATAAGTCTTTATAAATTGTTATAGCCTCTTATAAATAATTTAAGAGACTTTCAAAGTGATTCATAAACCAATAAGCCTTATAAACTGTATGCATATCCCTTATAAATTGTTTATAAACTTTTCTAACGTTTTAGAAACAATTATAAATGATTTATAGACTTTACTAATTGTTATATAATCCTTTATAAATGGATTAGAGACTTTTACAAATAATTTATAAACCTTTATAAATAGATTATAAACTTTACAATTTTTTTATAAATTTTATAAATGATTTATAAACTCTTATTTGCTCTTCATCTTTCATTTGCTCTTCATTTTATCTTCTTTCATGTGTTATTGCCTTCATTTTATATCCTTGTTGTACTGTCACAATCCATGTCATCAAGATCCATGTCATCAAGATCAGGAGGTGTTGGGTTCACGAAATGTTTGTATTCCTTAGGGAATCCAAACATTGTATTAACCACAAGATGTAACAAAGAATAAACAATGTTTTATAAGTCTCTACAAATCTCTAATTTATAATTTTATAAACCCTTATAAAACTACATTTATAATCTCTTATAAAACACTTCACATTATTGACAAAGACACCGATTGGATAATCACTTTTGGATTGTCTACTGGTTCTGTTCCAGCTTCATAAATCCTCAGAGGCAATCTCAAAGATGTGCAAAATTTATTGCTATCTAACTGCAAGACGAAATAAAAAGATGATGTTAACTTTTAATCATGGTCTAAAGATACTTGTTCATGTATTTCGATAACAACCTTACAAAGAATATAGGATAATAAAAGACGAAACTTCTCAAATTCACACATTTATAAGTTTTTATTGACATATATGATCAACTCTTGTTTACAAACTTTCTTTATAAAACCTTGTAATGCATTGAGTTGTACTATCGACAATATTCTAAAACCCAGATTTATAAGAGGTTATAATTCTTTAAAATGCAATGTTGACTATCCAAAAATCTTTCTCCTAACCAGAATTATTCAAATGACAAGTCTAAATCAATTTTATTTGTTTTTCGGATAACAGAGAAACGAAAATCATAAAATCACTTGAACCCAGATTTATAAAGGTTTATAATTTTTTGAAAACTCAATGTTTACTATTGAAACTCTTTCCCTTAGATCTACATGTTCTAAACGTTTTGTTTTATATCAGAAAGAACAAATCCAAAAAATTACTTGAATCCAACAAAAAAATACAAATTAGAAACATACATGTGTGAATCGTGGTGAGAAACCAATATCTTTGAGGTTTTAATCGTGATTCTTGTAATCTCTTGTCGCTGGTTGTGTGAGAGAGTGACGATGGATCTTGACGGAGACGACGACAGATCTCGACGGAGACGACGACAGATCTCGACGGAGACGACGATAGATCTCGACGGAGACGATGATGGATCTCGGCGACTGTGGATCTGGACGGATTCGACATCGTCGACGAGAAAGACGACGGCGGCGAGACTGACGACGCGAGGCTGGAGAGACGTCGACGATGACAGAAACGAGAGAAGAAAAATCTGATGGAGAAGAAAATAAGGTAGGGTCAGTTTTGTCTTTTACACATTAATGAAAAGTGTATTTGTGAAAATGTCCCTCTATTGGTGATATTGTTGAATTGTGGTACCACACAAAGTGTAGTTATGAAATTTCATTGAGAATCATTATAAATAATGATCATATACTTTTTTCATAGTTTATAATGCTTTTATACTTTGTTTCAAAAAATTTCTATGCTCTTATACATTATAGATTAAAAAATACATCATGTTTTCCATAACTTCACACAACATTTAACATTCCCATTATAAAGAATATTGATTTTATTTCTATCCCTTGAAAACAAAAATTAAATATCTTTGTATTATATTATTTTGTTTCAAATTTGTATCCATTTCAAATATGTCGTTTAACATCAGAATTATGGAATCTAAATTTGTATTCCATGCTTTAATTTATATTCCAATGTTTTAATTTAAAAAATATATTTTTATATTATTTTTTAACATAACCTTTCAACCGATCTTACATATATTTTGAATTGATATAGATTTCACAAAAATTAATTTTAAAAGTTTTATATCTAAAGTATGGAAACGAAAAATAAATTTTATTGTTAAAAAATAATCCTGCTCTTTAAAAGCAAAGTTAGAATATAATATTTTTTAGACATAAAAATTCTGCCCTATATTAACATCATAAATATATTTAGTCAATTTTGTAGAATTCATATTCATAAAACTATTTTTTTTTCAATATCAATGCAAAATATGTTAAAAGTCGGACTATCCTATTTTGATTATCACATCCTTATGTTTTATATAAAACTGTATCTAAAAACCTATATTTTGTTAAAAAATAACACAAACTTTTATATGAAATACTTAATATATTTATTTTTTAAAGAAAATCATAAAATACAATTTTGTTAACAAAAAAATAGCTGTCTTTTGGGTCAATACCAGCACTATTTTTTAAAAAAAATTAAAAGATATCGATTTTAAAATTTGACAAGTAAACATGAACAACAAACCGCGCGGTTGCACGGATTAAATTCTAGTTATAGTTATAATATGAAAATGACTATTAATCAATTGAAACTTAGATTAATCCATTTTGCGAAATTTCTTCTCTTTCTTCTCTACGGGAGAGATTGAAGTGTATGAAACTAATCTACCCAGAGAAAGTAAGCACTAGTTAGGGCCCGACTGGTTTCCCCGCTACCACCTGCAAACGCAGCTTTTGCGGTTGCTGGCGGTTGATAGCGTTTCGAAACAATCATGCAAACCGTTACAAATCGCTTCAAACCGCTCCGGACCCCTTAAAATCAAAAGCTGGTTCAAGCTAGCGTTTGCGGTTGCGGGTGGTTGCAGATGGATAAATAATTATAAAATTATTTACAATTTTTTTAAAAAGTTTTAATTCAAAATTAAAAAATGGAAATATTATGAATAAAAGTATAAAAATATTTTATATATTAATTTAAATTCATGAACTTTATCATAATTTGTTTTATAAAACTTTAAAGTAACTATTCATTAAACTTTTAAGAAATAATATACATACATATATAAACATGTACACTTATATAAAACTAATAAAATATTCTTTTAAAAGTTTTAATATAAATCTTCCAAACAAATTTTATATAGATTATAAATTTTGACTAATTTAAAAATTAAATAAATAAGCATAATATTTTTATTAATCATATATATTGATAAATATTATATTTTATTACAATAGTTTTTAATATTTTTATAGTGTTATAATATTTTAATATTGATAATTTATTATTAAACCGCTGCAATGTCTTATAATCAACCAGTCACAAATATCCCGCAAACGCAACAATTTTCAAACGTTGTTCCAGTCATACAAAACGTTTAATAACGCTTGAAACCGCAATCACCCGCATCCGCAAATTCCCGCACCCGCAACCGCAAATCGCTGCGTTTAAACCAGTCGGACCCTTAAAGTGTATAAAACAACATATCGAAACATCTTTCAGTTAGATGTCATGGAGAGCTTGTAGTTGAGATTTGGTGAAGGCGCATTATAAACAAATCAATCGGCATTTAAAAACCAATGATGATTGTGGCTCTTTCGTAAATGAGCAACGTTAGAAAGACCCACCCACTATAAAATCAGTATGGCTATCATTAACGACTTTCATTTTCTGTGCGTTGTTTTTTCTCACTAATGAACCGATGTGGTGATCGCTAGTGCCCATTCAAACGCGTATAAAAGGCCCATGGTTGGGATCTTGTCAAGTTCTAAAGGAATCGTTTACTAGTTAAATAAAAGAAACCTAAAATAAAAGAGCCGTGATGAAGGAAATTAAAATATACATAGTGGAATGAAAATGCAGTTATTTAAAAGTTAAAAACAATCCTTGTTGCAAAATAAATAAAAGGGGCCAAAAATAAACAAAACCAGTGGACGTCCAAGACAGCGAAAAGAAACCCTTTGGCTTATATAACAATGGAGAGATGTGTTTGAGAAAATGATTGAAGTAAAGATATGAGTTCCTTTGGTACATGGGATCGATGTGATTTCAAAAGGCCCGCCTCGAAGACGGAAGATCACATGCTTCTGTTCTTTTAATCCTCCATTCATATTCATTTTTGTTGCCTTTCGAAAAACTATTCTTTTGGTTTAAAATGTTCAAAGCATGCAGTGTATGCCTTTTCTTTTTCTTTTTATTTTGAAAAATTTATGCTTTTTTTATAGAAGAGAATAAGAAAGAGAGATATCAATTTAACACTGGATTTTCGATTTTCAGTTACTCGTACCTAGTTTAACGGGTCGTGCATATGAACACTAAAATTTGATAATAGCAAATCTAATTATGCATTTACGTTTTATTTCAAAAAGGGAATACAATATACACGAAATTGCAAAACTGACAAGTACTGTTAAAGATTTATCTGGCTGATGCGCACCACGTGGTTATCTCATTCGGGTTCTTCAAAATTGTATTGATGCTTGTAATCATGGTTGCTAGTTTCTACCAAGCTGAACGCTCCTTTTTATTGGAACAAATTTAACAAAATTACAAGAATGATTGAAATTGTGAAACTGACAAAGTTAGTTAATTATATAGATAACTATAAAGTATGTGGAAATCGACACGTGACAACATATGATTAATCTGAATCACTTATATGAGACTAAATACCCATATATGATTAAAAAAAAAAGATTATGTTTAAGAAATCTAACGATTATTATGTTCTACTTTAACAAGAGTTATTATCAAGTTCTACATATTAACTCATATGCTACTAGTCTAAATTTGCAAGAGGTTATAACTTTTCTTGTTTGTCATTACTAGGAAGACAAACAAAAAATTTTCTTTTTACTAGTCTAACTTTTTCACGATTTTTCTTAACAATAATTATACTACATCGAATCAGACAGTGATTCGAAAAAACAAAATTGGTAGAACATACTCAACATAAATTATAACAAAAGAAGAACTTCGAGCACTTCCTCTAAACTTATTCTTCATAGTATTATTTGTTTTAGAATATGTTATATTACAAAATTGAAAAAAAAACTCTACATAGCTGAAATTTATGGAAGCAGGAAGTAGAAGTTGACTATTTCGTTGGTGTAGATACCATTTAACTAGGTGAGAACAATATCTTACGAACACTACCTTAAAGAACTGTAGAATTTTCATACATACTATCAACCAAATCAATGTAAAAGTGATAGGCTTAGTTAAGTATTTGGCCTCCATACTGCATGCTGTTGGTCGAGTGATCATGTGCTGCAGAATCATCCTTAAAATTTTAAAACATCTTGTTCTCTCCAAACTCATCCATATAACATCATGTTATATCTCTCAATTGTTGGCTGGGCTGAGTAGCATATTTCTCTTTCTGAAGTTCTCTTTTTTTGAGAAAAATGATTTTCATATTAAAAACATAAATATTACAAGGATAAGACCTCGAATCTTATTGTAGTAGGATAAGTTTGCACATGTTTAGGCTGAATCCAATGAACAAAGGTAGAGACTAGTAAAACTATTAAATGAAAATAAAGACATTAGCTAATGAGACAAACCACGGCCATACGGCCACGCTTTCCCCTTCCTAGCATTGTCTTCCATTCCATGTTATGGTACTTGATATATTGGAGGTTTTAATTCCCTCCTACCTCTTTTCAAGCTGATTGAGTTTGGAGGCTCAATCTCAGCTTCTTCCACATTTCCTAATACTGAAAATCGAGAAGAACTCTCAAAAGCACAATGTATAAGTGTTGTGGTCATGAGATCAACAACTAAAGATTCAATGACCTCGTTGGTTGTAATGTTGGATGGATAACAATCCATAAAATCGGAGTAGCCGTAGGAGTGGATTGTCAATCTACTAATGTGTCGGGAGAACTAGCTGAAGTAAGCGGAGCAACAGACTTCTTTAGATGTGAAGGAGAAGAAAAAGACAATGTGGTAGTCTTTAAGTTTTCTGTACATACCTCTGAAGACACAGTAGGATTTAAAGTAGAGTCATGAGCAGTATCTATCAGATCTTGGATAGTAGCAGTAGGATCAGCTGGAATAGAATCTTTTGAATGTTTACCCTGAAACACAAAAGCACCATTTTCTTTTGTATTATTGGTGTCTCTATTATTTGGATAGACAGTGATGGAGTGATCGAAGAACCCCTTTCTTTAAGAATACGATCAATATCCACTATAGGGACCTCGTTGCTGACAACAGTCGGATGCTCTGGCAAGTGTTGCTTGTCTGCCGGCTTTGAAAGTAAGGCACACCTCTTATCTTTGTGGACTAGGTTACTACACCTTTTACGCATAGATGGAATCCATGTGTACTTCACCTCAACAAGAAAAGTGTTACGTTATTTATCATCAAAAGAAATTAACTTAGACCCAGTTCCATATCAACCAAAACCCTTTCTTCTGAAGTTCTTAAACCATTAAGTTTTGTCTCAGCCCATAAGTCACCCTCAATTTTGGCCAAACAAAATGTGTCAGTTTCAGAAAGTATTGTAGCTTCCAAATAAATACCATAACTAGTTTAGTATCTGGTTTATAAAACCTTGGTTGGTCCCATATCCCCGATTAGTCAATTATATATGCGAATCTTGTCTAATCACATTAAATGATGATTTAATGATTGTTTAATTCTGAAACTAATATGATAAAAGCCATTGACAAGATAAGTTAATAGCCAATAGTCTATGAGACTATGACCCAATTATCATGAATGCACGTTTCAAAGTTTAATGAAGACTATCAACTAATTTTTTTAAAAAATACCACTCACATTTGTCTACTAAAACCTAATCCAGTGAAAAATCCAATATATATAAAAAAACTGTAATGCTAACAGCTAAATGGAGTATAATAATATAAGTATATATCAAATTTATTTTAAATTATATCAAAAAAATTTCGTCACAATTCTTATATATAGTAAAGTTAATCATGGGTTGAATTTGACCAGTCATATAAGTATTACTATGTCACGACTGTAAAATGGCTAGATCACAAATTCCAATCCTGAAAAAATATAATGTGTTTTGTTGAAAATAAAAATAATTATACAGAAGATCTCAATTTATTGCACTATATTTTAACTACACATATAAAAGTAGATCATAGTTGACAATTTTATCTTCATCTACTTGACAACAAGCAAAGAGCCACACAATGTTCAAAAAAAAAAAAAAACAAGCAAGCAAGCCACACGGTAAAATAAAATCCAACTAAAAATCATAAAGTAGAATTATATAGGTAGGAAACCTATGATAAATACATCTTCCCCAAACAAGGAGGGTGCAAAGTGCAACCTCATTTTGGAGTTGCTACACGTTTTTTTTTTTGTTCTTAGAACAAATCATGACAGTTGTTATCTTTATCTATACCTTCTAAAGACACATCAAACAGATCTTCTTGATCGTCATCATACTGACCCATGCCTTGATCATCATATAACCATTGCTCGATCAAAGACAAGGAGCCATGATCATCAGTAGTAGCCTTAGTAGTTGATTCCATGTCAACGTTCGGCTTGCTCTGATCACCTTTGAATATACTTGTCTCCGTCATCAAATTAAACTTACCATCAACTGATCCAGATTCTGAGTGCGATGAGAACAAAGAGTGATGATCAAGAACTCCTCCTTCACCGGTGCTTAAGCTCCGGTTCTTGGAGTGTGATGGAGTGTTAGGCATCGGAGAAGATGAGCTTGTCCAGTTCTGTAGTAACTTAAATATGTTATCCGTGCTTGAGGCATAAGTAGAGGTGGCAGAATGATGAATTTTTGATGAGTCGGGATCTGGAGGGGTCGATGAAGATGGTTGGTCAAGTGATAAGGCTTGGAGTAAGGCTTGTTTGGCCATGTTTATGTCTGTTTGAAGCTTTTTCTCCCATTGACCTTTGTTGACGACCCTTTTGTTTTTGTTGTCGTTGTTACAGCTATTGTTGTGGATATTACAAGGGGGAATCTCTGTTATATCCGTGTTATCTTCGTTGGTGATACCGTTTTCAAGCTTCTGCTCGAGTTTCTTTTTAAGATGAATGTTCCAATAGTTCTTGATATCATTGTCGGTCCTCTGTGGTAGATATGATGCTATGGCTGCCCATCTGATATTCATAGACGATAGCCGATTAAACTCAAGAAAAAAAACTAGAAACGAAACACTAATCGCTATTTGAATGATTAGATTACGTGAGATCAAACAAACAAAGATATTAGGAGAGGAAATAAATATATTATTAAGTTTATGAGCTTAGTCCATATGATTAGAAGTATATTATTAATCAGATAGAAGTGAATGGATTAGTTCATATGATTAGAGTATATTACTGCGAATCTCATTTCATTTGATATAGTTTTTAACATCTATCAAATTAGTTTTCATTTTGATCAAGAACAATTAACTTTTAAGGTTCATGAAATTATAACTTATTAAAAGTGACTGGATTAACCCATATATAATTTTATGTTACCCTAGAGTCATATCCGATTTTGCTTTCGATATGAGAACTTCTAAAATCCATTAACTTTTTTTGTACGTGATTTGGACGAGTTAAGGAATTTGTATAAGTGGAAGCATAAATGAAGGGGAATTTTAAATACCTATTCCCCAAAAGAGCTTGGAGGCGGATGATCGTTTTCTCCTCAGGCTGAGTGAAATTTCCTCGTTTAATTCCGGGACGAAGGTAATTGGTCCATCTAAGTCTACAACTCTTGCTACACCTTAGCAAACCTGAAACCATATATACATGTAACATGTATGTTTTACATGTATAAGCTAAAAAAGATGGGATATAAATAAGAAAAAAGATATGAATATCAAGACCAGTGTTTGATGGAACAGATCTCCAGTTTCCAGGGCCATGTTGTTGGATATAAGAGACCAAGATTATATCTTCTTCAGGAGTCCATGGTCCTTTCTTCACCTCCATCTTCCCGCAACAAGGTGGTCTACCCATACCCACACGCACACGCTCTTGATCGTGTCTTTCCTGTGTTTCTCTTCTTCTTTCTCTCTCTATTATATAATAGGTAGGTATAGTGTATAAGCTATATAGTAGCTAGAAAAACTCTATGATTGGGTTTTTGCAAAAGGAGTCTTCTTGAAATGTCATTTTCGTCTTGAAATAGTTTTCCTATTTTTTATTGAAAATTTCTATTTAGCTCTTGTTGTTGTCTCGTATCAAGGGAGGTTTCAATAAAGAGTGTGGATGATGAAGGAAAAGACAAGCTTCTAGGTTACATGGGTCGTTCCTTGGATCTATATGCATTGAGATAAAGACACGCATAAACATATTTAAACCGATTTGATCGCTAGCGTATGAATTTCAAATTATATGTAAAAATGTATATGATTTGAGTTTAATTATTTTTGTCTTTATCATAAGAATTTATGAGAGGCTTTTAGCTGAATAACCAAAAAATCGAATATATTAGAAAATGACACAAATGAATTGATTATAGTATTTGTGAAAAAAAAAATATATATATATATATAATGCGTCACCTTTTTATTATTTATTTTTAAAATTTAAATATTATTGTCTTCCCTTTGCTCGTTTTCGTTGCCAAATATCTAAAATTTCATTAGAAATGATAAGGGCTTGTAGATTATACAAAAGGGGAGATCTATATAGAATTAACCTTGTTCTTATTTTATTGTTTTACTCTTGTAAAAATCAATGATTCAGAATGCTAGAAAAAAACTTATCTCGGAATGATTGATTGAGAACGAGAAAAAAAAATTTCATTTTTAATAAAACTTATTTCGGTATTTTTAGTTCGGGTTCGGTTATTTCGGATCGGATTCCGATATTTAGATTTCGAAAGAAAATAAATAAATTTTCATTTTTTAAGTTTCTTGTATTTAAAAATTTAGCTTTCGATTAACTGATTTTTTATTTTAATAGATTCAATGATTAATAGATTTGTAAGTAACATTTCAAAAATAAGTGGACACTAATTTCGCTATCGTTTTTAGAATTTAAATGTAATTTTTATTAATACATGAAACAAAAAGTATGACATACATTTGTAGTGTGTATCAAATCATTTTTCCGTAATTATTGTATATTATATGATCTTAATGTACATATAACATCAATAATAATTATTTTAAATAAAATGAGAGATATCAATTGGAAATATAAGAGTAAGTATATATATGTTCGGTTATCTTCGGATATTCATTCGGGTTCGGATATTATCCGTTCGGGTATTCAGTCTCTCCTAAATCAATATCCGTTCGGGTATTTTGCTATTTCGGTTCGGATTTTGATTTGAGTTTTTCGGGTCAGGTTCGGATACGGGTTCGGGTATAGGGTAAAATGCCCACCCCTACAAACTCATATAATACGCCAATAATACACAGTTGACCGGTTTTGATTTTCGATTTTATACCCACCTCAAAAACAGTCGAAACAAGAAGAATAATGCACAATAATTTACAACTTGGGTAACCAAATCCAGTCACCTAGGTCAAAGAAGAGGTTTTCCCGTACATTTTCACTTTCAAACTTTCAGGTTTACACAAATCGATCGTCTCTCTCTAAGACTCCAACATACAAAGTTTGGAGCAAAAATAAAATAACGGAATTGTCCCATATTTTTATCCAATCAAAATTTAATAAATATAGTTGATTTTTAGAGTTTGTAACTAACTATTATTGCCTAATAAAAATGTATTGAAATGTAAATAATATTTCTTATTGAAATAAACTATTATTTTAAAATACGAATCATTTTAAAGCGAAAGAGTAACAAAATTAAAGTAAACTAGTTGTGTTTAATAAATTTTATTGGCTAAAGGTTTTAAAATGATAATCCAAAAAATAATAAATTGATAATCAAATTTAAGATTATTTTAATATGTAAAACTTTTAAAACATGTATATTTTTTAAACAGAAGAAGTAGATTTGTAGTTTTATTAATAAACAGATATATCAAAGATTTGACAGTGTTATGCTGTTTTTTATAACTTGGGGATATCCAAATCCAAATGCCGGACTAATGTCATAGAACAGGTCTACGACGACAAGTAAACCCGATTATTTTTTGTAGGAGTTAGATACTTATGCCGTCTAGCGACACATATGGATAGATCTAAATGGTAGATTTCGAGTCTACTGTGTAACCCGACTACATCTGCGTGGTTAAAAATTATCAAAGTCAGATTTCGATCCTGAGATCTGTGACGGTATTATATTGTTACATAATGAATGATAAAATAATTAAAAACTTACTAGTTAGACCTGTGACGATGTTATACTGTTACATAATGAATGATAAAATAATTAAAAACTTACTATATCTAACTAGTTGCTTAAGATTTTTTTATATACGAAAAGCTTTTGGAAGAAACAGATGAACCATTAATTCACATGGTTAACATTTTCTCCACTTATGATTTTCGGGACGGATCTTCAAGAGTTGTTTCTTCTCAAGCTGCTATTGTGGATAAAAGAAGAGATAAACGTTTTCAAGAGTCCAAACTTATGCTTTAACAATTTGTCCCCTAATTTCGGATCTTTGATGGCAAATATGTGACATAACTGTGTCATCTCTGTTTGTGTCCTCAGTTTCGAAGATGTTCTGTTTCCATTCAAGGTGTTCATGATATTGCTAGATCATCAGTTTCAGTCCTATGTAGCTGTGGAAAAAGGTATGTGCTGGCTTCGTCCACCTTGGCTTCATCTTTTTCTGAGAATAGAAGCAGGTGCCTGACTTTCTGCTGCATTGCTTCTTGGTCACATTTAATCAGTCTGCTGATTTCGACCTCTCAGTTTTCTTGTTGCAACTTTCATTTGGTTGCTTATTTGAGTTATACCACCTACTGGTGTGTTGTTGTATTTTATCTAGGAAACACTATGTTGTTGTCCTATAAACTTTGAAATTTACAGTGTTAAAAAAAAAAACATTTTCCCCACTCGAATAGATCACTGGACCAAACGATGTTTGGTAATCTTATTTAGTTTGTATTTGTCTAAAGAATGGTTTAGTAACGTCCACGTTTACTTTTTGTTGAAAGAAAAAGTTTCAACCACGTTAACTTTTCAGAATTTTGTACCACTGCATCATTTGATGCCTAGGCGACATATCAAACTTCAACGGTACGAGAATTTATGGTCTCGTTAGTATTTCTTTTCTTTATTTTTCTCTCGTTAGGATTTCTTTTTACATTCTTTAATTAATTTTTACAATGTTTCATTTTAAAACAATGTATATATATACAGTAATACATGTATATATTGGTAACCGTAGGAATTGAAAGCCAAATAAATATATTCTAAAATCTGTAAAAAAAAAGAACTGAATTTTCACCTATTGTGTCAATTATCACGGTCAAAAGATATGAATCCTGGTTCCTTAATTTTTAGGATGAACCCTCGGTCATTACCTTTTTAACTTCAGGTGTAAATGTAATAACTTTTATACACATTTTGTTAAATTTGCTTGCATGGTTATGTCATGAGCTACTTAAATTTTATATCATAACAGTATGTGAAAACGTCAAAATTAAAACATAACAGATTAAACGGATTTCCCCTTCTATTTGTATCTGAATTTCTAAAGAAAAGTTCATAAAAAGCAAAACTATTTAACAAAAAATATACAATTATAAGATTTATCCAGAATATATAAGCAAATGAATTTATAGTTTTTTTTGAAACATTTAATATATAAACTAACAAATCTTTCTATTTTAACACTGATATTTTATCATGATCATTTTAACGTGACCATAACATTTCTCTAAGTTAAAAAATTACTAGACCAATAGTTAACCTAGACGCAATATGTGTTCATATATTTTTTGTTAACTAAGGAAAATCATTGAACAGCAAATTAATTTGTTTTCGTGTTAAAACAAGTTTTATGATTAAAAATAAATTTTATGAATTTATATTTAATTTTGTGGAATTTGTAATTTAAAAAACTCGGCATGGGCTTGTTTTATTTATAATTGAATGCACTAAGCAGAATATTTACGACCGTAAATAACAAATAACAAAATAACATATTCGACGAGAGAGTTCATATTAATATTTGAATTCATGTATAAAGTATATTTATCTGCTATTTCTAGACTAGTTATCTATTGAATTTTCGAGTTGTTTTTTCTGTGAAATTTTTTGAGTTGTTTTTATATATTTTGTTAAATTGTTTACAAACTGCTTTTCCATATCGTCTTCATAACGTCAAGTAGTTCTTCATTTATTTATTTTTTGCTACAGCGATTCATTTTTAACAGATACACATCATTTGATTTATAACAAAATAAATGCGCGGTAACTTATACTATTTCGTGCAAAGTTTTATTGTTGAAGTATCAATCATACAGCCACACAGCCTAGAAAGTAATTAATTAGTTAGTTCACACTTCAAGCAGCTGTTAACATCATAGGGAAGCTTCAGTAATTCATATCCACACAAAAAATAGGACATTAATATTTTGTACGAACTATATGACTATATAGTCTTACATAGCATCCAAGAGATGAAAAATCGATTAATATCCAATCCTATTCTTATACTTCTTATGAGACCCGTCAGATATTAGTGGTCGACTAAAAAGGAGTACAATCGTCTTAATGGGTTTGCTTTTGTGACAAACACAAGCGTAACAAATAAAAGCCAGGTCAAATATTAAAACTATAAGAGCTCAGCTGACTCATGACGGGAACATGTAGAACCTTTTTAGTAGTCCGCAGATCCGGAATACTAATCTGGAGTCGAGGTAATGTGTGATCATGGATTGAGATGGGTACACCTGGAAGGTCTCTAATAAAACGTGCGATCAATGAAGAGAAACGACGGGTTATGCCCTACTCTATTTATTTATTATTATTATTATTTTTGTAACAAACCTACTCTATTTATTGGTATTCTCGTATCAGTTGTCAGCTATAATAGCTCGAGCCTTGAATAAAAATGATAATCTCTAGTATATACTACGTATACACATTCCATTTGCCTATACCAATGAGCTAGACGTGTAATAATGGCCACCGAACATACCGTCGAAATAGGTGAACGAAAACCCTGAATAAATACGATTAAAATTTTATGTAGTTGGACTTTTATTTTGTAACACAGTGCTCAATCGTTTTCAATGCCTGCGCACATTTTAAAAACAGTAACAATTAAACTATGTGGTTTGTTGGAATCTCGTATAAAAACGTTTATGGTATTATTATGAATATAAATTAAATGGTTGACAAAAAAAAAAACGCCTAACCTTGATATAAATTTTAGTCGGCAATGAAACAATTTATTAATCGGTTTAAATGCCTTAGCAGCCTAGCAATAAGAAAGCTAGTTATTAATTGTTACCTTTCCATTTTTTTTTTGCTAAAATTACCTTTCCATATTTATTACAGTAGTTTCCTTCATCATTTGTCGGCTGGTTCCAACTTCCACACGAAGATTTTTTTTTTCCACACGAAGATTTTAGTTTGCTGATATGTGTACTGTACATTTTTTTTTTTTTGCTAATGACGCATATGTAAATTGATAGAGTAAATCTATGTTTTATCTATATATATTAAACCTGTTTTCCTTTTAACAAAAAAAATATGTAATCTGTTTTCCGGGATCAACAACTTAAGTTACGATCTAAATATCACTACTTTAGCAATATGTCCAATCGATGTAATTAGGGGTGTGAAAATGAGGTAGCTCGTTCAACCCAGATCAGTTTATAGTGAGTTCGTGTCTTTCATAGCTAGTTCAGCTTATTTGAGTTTCAATAAGTAAACTCGAACTCAGATCATCTAGATCATGAATTAAATGAGATAACTCGTGATCAAATATAAAAAATAAATATTATAAAGATAATCAAAAAATAAAATATAGATTAATTTTATAATTTAAATATTAAAATTCAAAATGTTAATATTAAACACTGAATAAAATCAATACCTAATAATATATTATTTCAAAGCTAAATCAATGATCCAAAACTCTATTTCACATAAGAGTCTTGAGATGATTCATCTTCGAACTCTTCATCTATTCAAATCATAAAGATATATATTCTGCAAGAATGTCTTAGGAATATTTTATATTTTAATTCTAAAATTATATGATAGGAGAATTGATATCAATATCTTTAACATTTTTGTATATATTTCAAACTTTTGGTTTTACATTTTAATATTATAAGATAAATATGATTAGTATAGAAACTATTTTTTCTTACATAAGAAATATAGAAGCTATTCACACACATATATATATATATATATAATATTTATACATCAAATATAAAAATGACCAAGCTCATGTGTTAGCTCATGTTCATTTAAGATCGTTCATATAATACGTGATCTAATTTACGATCGATCAGCCTAAAAATAGTGATCATACTCATGAAAAATTGAGCTGAGCTGAGCTGAGCCAGTTCATGAGCTATAGCTTATTTTGACACCCCTAGATGTAATCATTCATGTCGATCCAGATGTGAAAATATTATGGTTATCAATAGTTGTCATGTTCTAATTAATTAGTTCTCCTATCATCAGTTGGCTAATTGGTATATATATATGACCTACATATTATGATTTTGACTCAACTCTGCCTAATGCATTATATTGATATATATTTTTCTTGTGTATGTGATATCGATCAGCTACGTTCGAAACGTATTATTTTTTATTATTTGAATATAGTTTAGTGGCGTCAAGAACATACGAATGCCATATACGGGTGTACGAACATACGCAAGCATCGAATGAATTCGATTCTATATATCAGACCTGATTATGTAGTTAGATATTCAAAAACATTAACAAGAATCTTATAAATGTAGTCTAATAAAGTCTTACCCTGAACTAGATATTGATCTTAAAATTTGATTTAGAAAGTAGGTGTCATCATTGTTATCATTCCTAATCAAATGATCTGATATATAGAATCGAATTCTTAACTAGTATTGTTTGTCCAACTCTTAATTAATATTTAATATACTGTAATCCTTGTATACGGTGTCAAATATTTTCACAACATTTCTTGAGTTTACCCGGCTAGAGTATCAAATATTTACACCGTACTCTGAACAATCTTTTCTTCTATCAAAAATATAGAAATAACAACAAAAGTTCGAGATCATTTGGGCATAATATAATTTAGACAAAAAAATTCATCAGAACTTTTAGAAAATCCTAAAAGTTTAATACAGGTTGAAGAACATGGATGACCCATGATCACGTGTTCTTACCTTGTAAGAGTTAGTTGGTCGAAATCGCCTGGTTTGTTTATTTGTTGTAATTGACAATATATTTATTATGGTCATCTACAACTACACACATTACTTCAAGCGAACGATGATGCCCTATCGTTTTGGTAACCTATTATTTTGGAAAAAATTCCAAACTATTTTTTCTATTAACATCCAAATTTTACGATAAAAAGACATTCCATGAAATTATTTTCCTTTTTCACTTTTTCAGCCAACATCTTAAAGTATAAAAGAGCACTCTGATTTGTCTCTCAGTTGAAAAAGTGTTATTTTATTTTATAAATTTAATAATGAAAACTAATATTTTTGGTTATATAGTATTTGTCAAAGTATTTTTTGTACAATCGATTGGTTAACTGCAAAAATGTTCTTTAAGATTATAAATTCTAAGAAACCATATTAGACATGCTTTTTTTTTGCATACTGTACTTTTTTTTTTGAATCTCATATTAGACATTCTTTTTCTTTTCGAACTGAAGATATTAGACATTCTTGATTAATGCATGGTGATTATGATGGTTTTTGATTATCGAATAGGTACACAATGACCAACATGAAGTTCCATCAGATGAGAATTGCAATTTTTAAATAACTGTTTTAAATCCATCGTTTAAATTTTTCACTAACACACAAAATGAGAGTTGAATGTGGGTGATAACCAGAGCCGGCCCTGGCTAGAAGCCAATGAAGTATGGGCTTTCGGCCTTCAAATATTAAGTATAAAATCGGCCACAAAATTTTGTAAAAGTGACTTTAGCCCAGTGGTCAAATGTCTCTGTAAGAGGTGAAAGGTTTAATCCTAACCAGGCACATTATTTTTTTTGGCTTGTAGCCTCAACAAAACAAGGACCAGCTCTGGTGATAATGCGGCTGCGATATTAGTAGAAACTAGATTATTTATGTTTTGGGATAATATTTTAGGGATAAAAAACAAAATTAAGATAACTTTGGGCCCGACTAGTTTAAACACAGCGGTTGCGGGAGTTTGCGAATGCGGGTGGTTGCGGTTTCAAGCGTTATTAAGCATTTTGTATGACTGACACAACGTTTGAAAATTGTTGCGTTTATGGAATATTTATGACTGGTTTGATTATAAGATATTACAGCGGTTTCATAATAAATTATCAATATTAACATATTATAACATTATAATAATATTAAAAAAACTATTGTAGATCTTTATATATGTATGTATATTACTTTTTTAAAATTATAATGAATAGTTAATTCATAGTTTTTATAAAACAAATTATGATAATGTTTGTGAATTTAAATTAATATACAAAATATGTATATGTATATTTTATAATATTTCCATTTTAAAATTTTAATTTTAATTTTTAAAAAATTTTAAAATAATTTTATATTTATTTATCCACCTGCAATCGCCCGCAACCGCAAACGCTAGTTGGATCTAGCTTTTGATTTTAAAAGGTTTGAAGCAGTTTGAAGCGATTTGTAGCGGTTTGTATGATTGTTTCGAAACGTTGTCAACCGCTAGTAACCGCAAAAGCTGCGTTTGCGGATGGTAACAGGGAACTCAATCAGGCTCTTAATACATTGCGATATATAAACCCAAGTTTCAAGCACCAAGGGGAAAAAATAAACCCAAGTTTCAAGCACCAAGGGGAAAAAATAATTTAACGAGAAATAAGTCTCTTTTATTTTTGGATGGGTAAACATTAATTACTTATTTTTGATGGGTAACTACGAACTATTAAGTTAAACCTATAAACTACACCCTCCATTCATGAAAATAGATTTTTTAGAGTTTTCATATTAATAAAATAACTAATGGTTCTAACTAACTATATTATTTGTTTCTATTATATATTTCCAATAACTATCAATGAGTAAAATTTATTAATTTATATTTTTTTTACAACAGATAATAAGAACCTCCTAGTTCGGAAAACAAAATTAGAGGGATTGAATCAATAGAAAGCATAGCTGAAGAAAAATTCTTCGTACCATGTGCAAATTTGTTCGTTATAGTATTTTGTATCCTTGGAATATGTCTGATCAGGAAGTTAGAGAAGAAAGTCTTACTATGTCTGAATTTATATATTCCTTGTGGAAACCGAAATTCGCACCGTCAATATATCGTATAAATAAGGAAAGTAGGAAAACCCTAATTTCCATGAGGTCCCAGATATCTGCGAAACCACACGCCAACCAATCAGAACACGAAAAATAACGAGAATAATAATAAGAAATCGTAAAAAGAGCAAAGAAAGATCTTATTTCTGAATTCGCGTTTGAGCGTAACAACAAGGTAAGATGCTTCGGCTACGAGAGCTGTCGGCGAGATTCCTAGTCTAATACCCGGCGGCTAAACCTAATTGAGTCGCAGCTCGAATAACAAAAACGGAAAAATACCTAAATTGCTCTAAGTGCTAAGTCTGATGTGTAAAAGTTCTCTCTCCTATGCCTCTCGTCTTGAACTCCTTATATACTCCCTTCTATGTCGGTTTACGTCTTCTTCTTTTGCCCTTAAGCCGTCATAGTCCAAAAAATGGAGATATTCCATTTTTCCGGTCTTCATGATTATCTGCGGAAACTTTCCATTTATCCGTGGAATTTGATGTTTATCTCACCAAGCACAACCGTCATAGCGCTTATGGGTTTTAAGAAATCGTAAGTGGGCCTCGAATCAAGTTTTAGGACCCTTTGGACCATCTTTTGATTCGAGACGTTTATTACGGTTTCTTCGATAAAGATAATTTCCGCGGTTTTTATCGTAAAACCAGACCAAGGATTCCATTTGATTGGAAATCAAGAAATGGTCTAAGCTGTGATTTGCGGAAGGTTGTAATGAGGATAGTCGAGACTGCATAGTTTTACGTCGTATTGTCATTTCGGAAGTCTTCGGACGCTACGGAAGGACCGGGATGCATGCATGTTTGGTCGCTATAGCGACCGAGTTTTGTTTCGTGATTTGATCGCTATAGCAACCGAGCTCTTGTTTGTGACTCGGTCGCCATCGTGACCGAGTTTGCGCCGTGGACTGAAAACTTTGTTGTGAGAACCCATCGTCCAAGCGTCCGAGACTGTCGCAATGATACGATGCTCGAGATGTTGTTTACGGACGTTTGGACCAATGATAGCATTGTGTCGTTGTTTTAAGAAATCGCTGTTTGAATTCTTTAAAACAAGATTTTACCGCAAGTTCTTCGTATTAGTTTTCTTTCTCGAAAACGTAAAAATCTTACGTTAATTTTTACGGGCATTTGGATGTCAACTTTGTCATATCCGATTTCGACCCCAACATTCCTAATTAATATTTGTAAAAGTAAGTATATAACTAATAAAAATATTTTACAAATCTATATTTGTAAATCATAATTCTTTTAGAATTTTTTTAGAAATAGAGGGGAATATTAAGATACTGAATGAAAAAGGCAGACCAAAGATGGATGGAACACCCAAGTGTAACGCCCACATCTTGTTTCCCCGTTTACGATTATTTTCACTTACAAAAAATTCTTTTTATTAATGTCTAGGAAACGCATGTGGTTCAAATTTGCAAACAAACACACTGAACTGCCAGTTTGATAAAAAAAACACACACACACACACTGAATTGCCAACTACAGTAATGATATAGCAATGTTAAAGTGTTTCTAGTGGATCTCATTTTTTTATTATTTGGTTTGATTTTAAAATAAATTATGTTGATTTTAATTTTTAAAATATCTGGGTTATCTAAAATCTCTAAAATATCTTATTTTATATATTATATATTTGATATCATACTTTATTTATGTAACAATATCTTATTTAATTTCTACTAGGTGAACAAAAAACTATATAAATTTAAAAATTAATCTAAAAACATAATGTAGAACGGATACCCGAACACTCACTCTGATTACATTGACTATATATTTTATTATTTGACACAATATTTTATTTTCTTAACTATATGTTATTCTCTATGAAGAATACTTTTAGATATTTTAAAATTGATGTGTTAGTTAATATTAAACCTCAAAAATATTATATTATTTTCTCCAAAATTATAATTATTCTAAATAATCGAAATAAGATGCATTAGTATTAAAGCTCAAAATATTATATATATATAAAGTAATTTTCTTTTATATTTTAAATAAAAATTAGATTAATTGCATTTATAAATCATTTTATAAAAATTACCTTTTGAACACTTATACAAAATTCTTTATTATGAAAATAAATAGTAATCTAAAATTTAAATAAATTATTTTAAAGTTGTGCAATATTTTGAAGTATTTTTATCCACTTTTAACATTCAGACATATGTTATGCACTGCTAGATCCGATTGATCCGTTCTTGTGCTACTAGTCGCTTGATCCACTCTTGTTTTGTTTGATCCACTTGATCCCTTGATCCGTAATACTTGATTCGTTTCTTCGAGCTAAGTTCTCAATTAATTATGTGTAACATGAATGAGCAGTTAGAGAAAGTGTAAAGTAAGTTAATATCGATTTGACACCCGTACCATGTCTATCAAACTTTTTTTTAAGAAATTAAATTATATAAAAGACAAAAAGTTGTGTCGAAAAGTATATATAATTTTCTATTAACGATACCTTCTGTAAGTGACTAGTTCTCTATTGGGTCATACTTCATAGTTCTTCATACTTCATACTAATATTATTGCCTTGTTATATTTATATATTAGATATGGGAAAACGTGGAAAAAAAATAGATAAGTTTAAACCGCGTCTCTATCGTCTGAAACCATAAATTGTAAAAGCAAATGCCCTCATGAAACATGAGGTATGTGGTGGGTATATTCCAGAATAGTCCAAAATAGCTTCTATTTTTTCTTTAAACAAAGCTCATTTCTAACCAATACTTTAGGGTGTAACTGGTACTCAAGTTTTGAAATATTATGAATGGAAATAATTAGAGAAAATGGAATGCTAACTAATGGAATGATGGAAGTTATGGAATAAAATCAATGGAATGGATAGTTGCAGAGAAATATATAGTAACACAAATGGTAACTTTTTAAAGGAATGAAATGGAATGGAATGATTTTAAATTTTAATTTAAATGAAATAAGTAAAATATGTTAAATATAACAATAAACTTGCATGATATTAAAATATATTTCGTGAAATTAATAAATAGTGTAAAAATAAATATTAGTCAATTAAAAATTTAAAACAAAATTATTTAACATTTAGTTTAAAAGTAAACATCTAATTTTTTTATAAAAATTAACACATCATATATATTAATATGTCATCCTTGTTTCTAAAAACTTAACGAGCCTATTGATCAATAAAGCATAGATTCTACACAACTTTAATGCTCATTCCATCAATTCCAAAAAGAATTACACAAAATACAAAGTAAATCATTCCAAAACAATTTTGTCAAGAAATCAATGGAATGGTTTTATTCCATTTTTCTACTGCATTCCATTCCTCTTATTCTATTCCATTGTATTCCATTCATTCCTTTTTTGTTTCACCAGTTACAACCTTAGTTTGATTCCATTCCAATTATTCACGATGCTTTTTTCCTTATAAATGGATTTTAACTATATTCCTTTTTTGTTTTTTTTTGGTCGAAAACTATATTCCTTTTGGTTCCAACTATTCCACAGGAATCAATGGAATGATAACTGTTTCTAATTCCATGCAAATGGTACATTTTTTTTTTTGGAATCTCTTGGAATAAGCTATTCCAAACAATTTCATTCCAATAATTCCATGCAAATGGTACATTTAGTTGTTTTTGATTCATGAAAGTCGGTTCTTATAAGCTTATTTTCATCTAATTTTCTTTTACAAAAAATATTATTGATAACATCCAGGTTGAAGCAAACAATTATTTCAAATTTCACATATAAAAGGACAGAGACCATGGATGCATTTGTTTTCTTTAATTTTTTTTTTATCTTGTTTAACAAAAAAAATTGAATATCAAATTTAAGATTCATTTTTTCACAAAATACAATGTTTGCCCATCAATTAATGCAAAACTTTTAAAAGGTTCAATAATGCTGCAACCTGCAAGTAAAGCCATCGTTTGTGATGTTATATGTTTTGAAGTCCTCTCCACCATAAATGTGTTACAGAGAGAGCTGTGTCGTAGAGTCCTTTCTTCTCCACCATCAATGTTTTGGTATTTTTTGGTTCATCGGCTCAGATTTCGGGTAAAACTAAAGTTTTTAGGGTATTTAAATATTTTTGAATATTTTGTTTGGGTTTTTGGATATGTGGTCAGATTTCAGATATTTCCGTGTTTCGTATTTTCATATACTTCAGGTTTTTCCGAACCAATCCGGACCTGCTACGTATCCAAAATTATAAGTATTTAACAAATATTTAAATTAGGTCAACTTATACCACATGATATTTGGTATCATTTATATTCATCTACGATTTTCTAATCTTTGGATACTAAAGACATAAATGATACATAAAGTTAAAACCATTACTATGAAAATTTTGTAGCTTAAATAATAAATATTTAAAAATGAGAAGTAATTAATTCAATGTGCCATTTTCAGTTTTTTTTTTGTTATAGATGCTTAGATTTTTGGTTTTAAGTTTTCTAATAAAAATGAAATCTTTATTTCTGAATATCAAATATATTAAATTTTATAAGTAAGGGTAAATTTTAACAAAAACTGTAAATGATATATTGGAAAAAGAAAAATAGGAATGGGCAAAACATCCGAATCCGAAGAACCAAACTGAACCCGATCGAAAAAAGTAGTACCGAATCCGAACCAAAATTTATTAAATATCCGAACGGGTTCGAAATTTTGGTATTTAGAGAACCGAAACTGTACCTGACCCGAACCGAAGTATTTTGGGTACTCGAATGTATTCGAAATAAATTTATATACCTAAATTTATTGATTATTTCTAGATTTGATGTATATTAATAACATTTAAAATATATGATATACTTTAAAATTGTCCAAAATATTTGAAAATATATATAAAAAGTCAAAAGTAAATGCTTGTGACAAAAAAAAAGTCAAAAGTAAATGTATAAAATATCTAAAGTATACTCAAAACAACAAAAATGTTTAAAATATCTATTAATTCTCTATCCAAGTATTCAAACCAAACTAATTTATATGTTAAGTTATGTGTTCAGACATATGTTATTCAAATTTATATGTAACATATTATTTTGTTTATAGATTTTGAGAAATTTAAAGTATAAAATGAATATCAAAATTTTAAAAATAATTTAAATGAGTTATCCGAAGCCAAATCGAATCCGCAAAGATCTGAATCGAATCTAAACCAAAATTTAGAAATATCCGAATGTGACTGAAATCTGTGACTCAAAAAACCCAAACCCGAACCGGAATGGATACCCAAACACCCACCCCTAAAGAAAAATTTTACCATCATAGAAAAAATTAAAGACCAGAATATAAACCTATAAATAAATAATGATCACCCATCTATTACATCTAATCTATTAAAATAATATAACTTTATACACTTGTAGATATTAAAGGCTGCGGTGTTAGAAAATATTTATACCATGCTCAAAAAAGTTATACCTATAATCTTAGTAAATGTTTATGGTTTATGAGAAGTTGTGATGTTTATTGGATAGTTTTTCAAATACGTAAGATTTTCTAGTATTCAATTTTTGTGATTTCAATTTGCAAAAAAAAAAAAATTGAATAAAATCATAGATAATTTAATATATTGAATTAGAATCTTCTTGTTTCTGAAGTTTTCAAGTGGTACAGTTTCAAGATTTTCCCGATAATTAACCGATAGAATATGAGATAAGTTTGAAGTCATGACCATTCCAATACATACGTGATGTAGAAAAATACTGATGAAAATCTATCAAAAATTAACTAATCATATTAAAATTTATTAATGCTCGGAGATTTGAAAAATATCGTTGGAAGATTTATGACTTTACAAATTTATGGTAATATTGTTGGAAATAATAAATGTTGTTAGGCATAAAAATAAAAGTGGCAAAACAAATCAAAGACAAAATCTTAGGAAGATCTTATTTTAATAGTATACTAGATTTTGAACCGGTTTTGTAAGTACAGAATTATTTTCTAAATTTTTTTTTAACTTTTTTATTTAGTTTATTTGTTGTGTTAATATTTTTTATTCTTGGTACATATATACTATAAAATTTATTAAATTTTAACCCATTCTAAAACATGCTATGTAAAGGCCATATTAAATATTATAATATTTTGGTTTATATATATATACATATTTTTCCATATATTAAATATTATAATATTTTATTTTATATAAAATTTATTTTTGTCTAAAGAATGTTATTTATATAATAAACATAAATTAGACTAACCAATTAATTAATCTGTTTCACATAAAATATTTTGAATTTATTTATTTTGGCACTCAATATTTATAAATGGTTTGAAAAGAAATGTATATGTACTAATTTTCTTCAAAACTCTTCTGTTGCAATATTTATAAATGTGGTGATTGGTTGCTTAGTTTTCCTGAAAGCTGAGAACCATCTCAACCATGTCGTTCATGCTTACCATCTCATCGCTTCCTATGCTCACCAGCTCACGGAAATCTGATTTTGTCAACCTAAAATACAACCATGATGTATAATTAATACATTGTTTCATTATAAAAATTATATTTTTTTGAATGAATGTTAACTTATATTCAAAAAAAAAAGTTTACATCAAATGCAATTATGTGCAGAGACTATCATTCTGCTAAAGAAACATTCGCTTATAATCTAGTTCCAAACCACAACTATAGGAGCTTCCCATTTTTCTGAATATACAATTATAGCATTTCTTATATTGGAGCTAATGCATTCATATGAGTACACCTTCAACACACTCATCAAATAATGTAAAATAGCGGGTTTGAAGCCAGTCTCCCCACATCTCGAACCTATTTGTGGAGGTGAGAGCCTTTCTGCAGAAAGCAACTGGAGCCTTCTCTCTTCCACCTAAAGTTAACAATATTAAACACAATGGTAAAGCAAAGAATAGTTCTTGGAAACTGTTTGTTTTGTCTGTATACATTTTCATGTTCCAAAAAGACCGTAGTTGTAATGCTTGCACAGCTCTTCCATTGCAAGTTTCTCCAAACCATAAGCATCTTGAGGCTATGTAACATCTCCAAACTGTATCCGAATATTGTGACACTCAATATTCATAAGATTTGGTAATATTTTATTTATAGAATATATTTTGTTTTTAAAATTAAGCACAAATTATTGCTAATATTTTGGTATTGCAAACTGCCAAATTTGGAAATATAAAATGCAACCCAATTTTTGTATTTATTAGGCAATTTAATACGGCGATATTTAGGCTATATTAAAAGAGGATTATTTAGTTAGCAATATTATAGGTTAGGAACTTGGAAAAAATATATAAAGTATAGTTTTTTAAAATATTTTATTTTGAATCAAGTTGGATCCAGTTTCGTGTTTCTGTTTTAATAGTATAGATATTAAATATTAATAATAATGTTGTATGAGAAATGGTCTTAGATAGTCCCCTAACAATTTTTTCTTTCCAATCTAGGCCTCAAGGCCCAAAGTCACAAAAATGTTTCATTTAATAAGACAAATTACTTTTTTTTATCCCTTTCACTCAATTTCCAATTACATTAAAAATTAAAACGATCATTAATTTAATCATCATTTTCGTCATCTTCACCTCTTACCGTCACACCTCCGGCTTCACTCTGCTTCGTCGTCCCTCAGATCCGCAGTCATCATCTCTCAGCTCTGCCATCACCGCCGTTCTTTAACTTCACAATAATCTCCTTAGCAGAAAGTCAGTTACGTTGATCTCCCTCAGCTCCGATGTCGACGATCTCACTCAGCTCCACCGTACGATCTCACTCAGCTCTGCCGTACGATCTCCCTTGCTTTTCAAATTGTTTTGGAAGGTTTTCAATTAGATTGATTAAGTTAATTATTTACTAATTAATATAACGATGAACCAACTTGAATGAATTTTGTGATTTTTGTTTCAATTTACAGTGATTATGTTATTAGGAAAGCTATTAGGAACAATCTCTCTTTATAGCCAATGACATGTGTTTGTTTGTAGCTAATTATATCTGTTTGTTTGTAGATCAATGTTCTCTACTTGTAGCAAATGAACTTTGTTTGGTGATCTTTGTACCCAATGAATTTGCTCATAGAGTATGATTGTAGCCAATTAACTCTGTTTGTCAGTAGATTAATGTTCTATGTTTGATCCGTGTTCTCTAATTTGTAGACAATAAACTCTATTTAATGACCTCTATAGTCAATGAATTTTCTTATAGATTTTGATTATGTTGTTTTGCTTTGCTTTTTTGGAAGATTTATTTCCAATTTAGGATAACCTTCCGGAACAAAGAATTTTTACATTTCCTTACACGCTCTTTAGACTGTTTTGGAAGGTTTATTTCAAATTTAGGATATCTATCCAGAACAAGGGTTGCCTTAGGATTACCTTGCATGTTTTTTGAATTGTTTTGAAGATTTAGTTCAAATGTCTCTGATTCACAGCTGGTTGATCTTTTTGAGATTTGTTTTAGATCTTTTCAACAGGTTTTCGAAATATAGTTGAAGTTTTTTGTGTTTGTGGAGAATGAAGTTCAAAGGAAACTTTCCAGTGAGAGTTCTATGTGTATAAGGACATGACTGTATCATTTATCCACTTAGAAGAAGATCATCCATATGAAGATTTGATGAAGATGGCTTCCGAAGATTTCCATATTCAAGAGGAAGATATAACTTTGAGCTATGAGATTTTTTTGGGGTTGAAAAGTATGGTTGAAGATGTGGTATAAGAGGACACAACAAGAGAACAGGCAAGACTGCTATATGATGAATTTTGTGTGCTTATTCATCTATGATATAGGAAAACAAAAACAGAGAGTTATATTTGATATTTCAATTGTCTTATGAAGATTTTTCTTAAATTTCATTTAAATACTACAAACATGTTCTATTCTTTTCCATTTCAATGGTTTATTGATGATTTACAGGTTTATATGAACATTTTCTAGGTGTGGTTTATTGATGATTACGTGATATGCACCAGACCACATATATAATTTCTTTTGGAAGCCCATCCTAAATATGCCAAATGCTTTCCAACATTTATAATATATAGATTAGGATTAAATACATTTGTGTGATCAATACTAATAGACGATTCTCCTCAGTCTTGCGGCTAAACTACTATATTCCACTTTCCTAGATTTCTCGGTTCGACTTGTGGAAGATGTAATTTTTTTCTCAATATTCTAAATCACAATTTGAAAGTTACCAAATATGCAGATGTTTAATACTTAGTTTTTGATCTCATTTCATTTTTAGTTTAAGCTTTGATACATACAAACACAGTAATATATTATTGTGGAAATTCATCCAAAAATTGGCATATGCTTTCCAACATCAGTGTTAACTATATTTACATAGATAGAGGAAAAACAATATGTTAATGCATTTCACTTGATAGAAACATAGGTTAAAGGTTGTACTGATCTCCATGGTGGAGATTTAGCTACTTGTACATTTCCTCAGGTTTTCTGGAAATTCATCCTAAATATTTTATATGCTATCATGAATAGGTGATATGTATTTTTGTAAATGTATACATTTAAATTTTGGTTATGAACAATATTTCACTATAGTCTAGCGGCTAAATCACTATTTTTACTATATATCCAAAATCAAATATGTTAAATGTGTTCATTTCACAATAGTCTAGCGGCTAAATCACTATTTTTACTATATATTTACATTTTTAATACATAAATTTACGTTTCACACTAATTGATGATCCACCACAGCCTAGAGGTTATACAAATACTATTACTGGACTTGAATCACACATGCACCCGTGTTCGATTCCCCTCAAGGATGTTTAATTAAATAGGAAGCAGTTGAGTATATTATATTGTTTTAATTTCAATACCTAACTGATATAACACATGTGCCCTAGCTGCTGCACACTATAATTCTTATTTCAGGAGTTCTTGGGTTCAATAACCGGTACTTGCAAAATTTTACCTAATTTTTTTCTGAAAATTATACATCACAATTTGAAACTTGACAATCTTGATATCAAATCCTTAATTTTTGATCTTATTTCATATTGGGTTATCCAAAACTTTTGCTAGAAAACACTCAAGGTCACCAGATTTGTAGATGCTTCCTGAAACACATAGAACCTCCGATTTTTGTAGATGCTTCAAAAGTGATTTACAAATATAAAAGTCACGAGATTTGTAGAAGAACAATGAGTAAGTAACTTTTTCGCAAATCAAAGAAGAAAACCCCCAAATTTTCAATCAAAAACACTAATTTCAATTTTCAAGAGGAAACATTCAAAATCTATAAGCTCCAATTTTGAGTGTAAAGAATCTGATGGTGGTTGTTCGACCTGATACTATCTTTGGCGCAGTGAAATCGATCGGTGACGTCGTTATCGATTTCGAGAGAAGACGAGTTTTTTTTTTTTCGTTTCCCTTTTTTTGATATATTATTAACTGGAGGCATTAAAGTCTTGTGAACAGTTAATGGATGTTATTTAGTTGATTTTTGGTTTCAGATGCTAGTTTTGAGACAAAAATTAGGACTATTTAGGAGAATTGTCTGCCATGTTGTATTGTTAGAGAAATATCATGTAAGACTAAAAAATAATTAGCTAATGAATAGGTGTAACAGCCTTGTATAAATAGATTTTTCAGAATGTTTCTCTTTTAATAGTATAGATTATCCATTTTATATTACTATATAATTATAAGAAAATTTTACAATATCAGAACAAAAATTCTGACTTATAGTTGGAAAATACAAAAGTACAAGGTATGCCGGAAAAGGGGAAAAATAAAAATAAGGAAAAAAGAATCCCTATACAAATTAAATATCTTCAAAACACGTGAGTTTTTTTTTCTTTTTTTTGTTAACATATTCTTATATTAATGCATTAATATAGCAAAAAGAATCCCTATACAAATTAAACTGGTTAAATAGTAATTATTCTAAATCACTATAGTTGAATAAAAATATTTTATCTGACATATAAAATCTAGTAGGAAAAATATACGTCTTTTTACTAAATTGTATGTGGTAATATTTTGTATTATTTATTATTTTCACAGTTAGTTTTTTGTTATCAATTATTTTTTTTATTTAATCAACTTCAACTTTAGAACTAAAATAATAACTTAAATATAGTCAAAATCTAAAACTAAAAATTCAAGTACAAAAAACCATTCAAGTTTTTTCAAAAATGTAAAATTTACAAAAATGAAATTTTATATACAAGAACAAAGTTTTCATATTTTTAAATTAAAGGAAGTTAATAAAATAGCCTTTTGATGTCAAAAAGAAGTTCAAAAATTCTTTCAAAAGAAATTATTATTTTAAAAGTTGGTATTTAATTAATTAATATAGAAATTATTTATACATAAAATAAATAATCACAGAAAGATATGTTTAAAAATATTTTGGAAAAAGAATCATATTTTCTGATTTATAATACGTGGAAGGAATTTAAAATAAAATTATTGCATATTTGTATGGTTCACGGTTGTTTTATTTTGTATTTACAGTTTTTGTTTTAAAATAATTTATTAGTTAAATTTATATGTGTTTTGGTGACAATATCTTAAATTTAATTATTTTAGAATAAATATTTTACTGTTAATGGTATTTTTATTTTACTCTCTTAAAAGCAAAAACCAAAAACTAGAAACTAAAAATCTAAAGTCACCATTCATGTTTTTTCAAAAACTAAAATCTACTGCAAAATCAAAAACCAAAAACCAAAATCTAAAATCTAAAAACCAAAAACTAAAAACCAAAAACCAAAATCTAAAATCTAGAAACCAAACAAACAATAAAAAAATGAGGGTCTAGTAAGTTTGGGATAATAAATTGACCCATCTAATAATGAACTGAGGCCTAACTCCAGTTGGGTAAATGCATGGCATGCGATGAACCTACGTAGCATTCACAGAACTTTGGTCTATGGTACAAAAACTGGTGAAAGTTGTAACTGCTGTATCAGAATCTATTTATATGATACTTGATTCATGATGATACTTTTACTTCTTATATTGTCGTTTCCATTCAATTGCTTTTGCATAAATTTCTAGATCGAAAAAAGAAAAGAAAATACTGAACAATACATCGATTAAATTAATGCAAAAAAAATTGTATAATTTTTAGAAAGAACATGGTCGAAAACGATATAGTAAGACTTTTAAGCGTAGTATCAAACAATCAATAAACACTGTATGGGCCTGGGCTCACAAAGTGAATCTAGTTGAGAGAAGCAAAAGTCTCTTGCAAGAAGTTGTAGAGCTCTTGAGCAACAAGAGAAGGATACTCTTCTTGAGGCAAGAGCGCTCCTTCCACCTCCACAAATTTGCTAACTCCTTTGGCTCCTCTCAGTGCCTCCATCTCAGCTTTTGATCTCTTTGGAGCTCCTTTCGTTGACATCACCATAACCGGAAGTTTCCTTTCCAAACCAGCAAACAGCTGGAGAAACTCATCCCGGGATGAAACCGGGTCGAGTAAACCGGTCAAGAAAGCCGCAGGGACGTAGCGTGATCCCTTCTGCTTTGTTAACTCGTATCTGCTTTGGATTATGGCCTCAGTCACGTTGCTTTGGTCTGCATAAACATGGGATTTGTACTGAGACTCGATTGATTTCTCGTTGCTCACTAGCATGTTGTACATCATCCAACCAACACCAGGTGCTCTTAGCGTTCCTCTTAGCAGACCATACCTGTTGGGACAGAAACCAGGTCGATCAAGATAGGATCAAGACAGGACTTAATGAAATCAACAGACCTTGTCTCCATGGAGGAATCACGGCCAAACACAATAGGTAGAGGTCCAGCCCATGTAGGTGCGACAGCAGCAATAGCTGATGGTTTTAGAAGCCCACGTTGTGTAGCACGGACAGCTAGTGTTGCTGCATGTCCTCCTCCGATGATTACTATATCATCATTACCTGTTTCGTTTTGACATCATGTCAAGATATAAACATTCATACGGCCATACACATGGTTTCAGAATAAGCTTAAGCTACATAATTCTAACACTCATATAAGCTCATGTATAACCAACGTTCAAGAACTAGGCGGTAACTATGTGCTTGGTAGAGGCAGCTTGGGGGTCTAGACGGAACCTAGACCTTAATGAATTATTGATATATTTTACATTTATAAAAAATATTTTAGTTTTGATGAATTATATATTCAAAACAAAAGCGATTAAACAAATTTGTAGATTTATAATAACATTCTTACTTAATTTAATATATTTAGACTGATTTATAATGGTTTAAACTGATTTGAGTCGTATAAATCGGATTTCAAAAAATTCTTTCGGCTAGTACCGATTTATCACCTAAACCGATTTTAGAACAATGTGTAGAACCAAATATTGATATAACTAGTCTAACATGAATCAGTTTTCATGTCGAACAAACATGTACCTGGAAACTAAAGCCATGGAGAATATAAAAAGGTTTACACTAACCTGATTGGCTCATTGGGCTCTCAGGTGAGTTCATGAAGTCAACCACAAACTTCTCCATGACATCTGTATCATAATCCATCTTCAGTTTATCAGAGTAACCAAGACCAGGCCAATCCACAATAGTTGCACGCCAGTTAACTTCCCCATCACGCTGCACGATGTTCTTAGCCACAGATCTCCACTCCTCCACGGTGCTAACATCTGATATCGTCGGTATCATGAGGATGTTCTTAGCTGCTGATTCACTCTTCTCTCCCTCATGTTCTTCATAGTGGATACCTATCGAGTTTCCCTTGAACTTCCACTGCCACTTGCTTGTCTGAAACAAAACAACATTAACTACCGATTGTTCCATTAAAGATCATAACTTTCATCAATCTCTTCAACAAAGATCATAACTTTTCAAATTCTGGTTCCATGATCAAACTTTCAATTGAAATCGAGACGTTCGGACAATACACTAACTTCCACTGCCACTTGCTTGTCTGAAACAAAACAACATTAAAACTAACTATTTTTCCGTAAAGATCATAACTTTCATCAACCTCTTCAACAACGATCATAACTTTTTCAATTCTGGTTCCATAAAAAGATCAAACTTTCAATTAAAATTGAGACGATCAGACAAAACATTTAACTCACCTTACTCTGGACTGAAACTTTGTCATCGATGGAGATCGAGGGGTTTCCGACAGAAGCTCTAACCGAAACGGGTTTGAAGCTTTTTGGAGTAAGCAAGAGAAACGGTCTTCGAATTCTGCAGGAAGAGGGAACGAGAGGTGACGATGATGATACAGAGAAAGCAGCCATGGAAGCGAGGATAATACAGTAAAGTTAGAGGCTTTTCGAAGATCTGGTAGGATTTAGGAAGGAACGATTCAAAGGTTGAGACTTTAGAACCCAGAACCACCAGACGTGCTCTTCAAAGTCGTTGGAAAAAAAAAATCTGTCTAAAAATTCCAATATCAGTCCAAAATTATTTCAAAATTACGTTTTGGTCCATGAAGAATTCAAAATAACACAATCAACCCCAAAACAATATAAAACTACTTACTTGCCACTCTCTTTTTGAAAATGTCTATCGCACTACTACACCGTTACAACTCTCTCCTTACCACCTGCAAGAACTTACGATCACTAACCCAAATCCACGCCTCCTTCATCAAATCCGGCGTCGACACCGATCCCTACTTCACCGGAAAACTCATCCTACGATGCTCCATCTCCATCCCCGGCGCTTTACCGTACGCTCGCCGTCTCCTGCTCTCTTTCCCTCACCCCGACGCCTTCATGTTCAACACCCTCGTCCGAGGGTACTCGCAATCCGACAACGACCCGCGCAGCTCCATCTCGGTGTTCGTGGAGATGACGAGGAAAGGTCGGGTCTTTCCCGACAGCTTCTCCTTCGCGTTTGTAATCAAGGCGGCGTCGAGTTTCGGTGATCTGAGAACTGGGTCTCAGTTGCATTGCCAAGCTTTGAAACACGGGTTGGGTTCTCACATGTTCGTCGCCACGACCTTGATCGGTCTGTACGGGGAGTGTGGGTGTGTGGAGTCTGCTCGCAAGGTGTTCGATGAAATGCCTGAACGGAGTTTAGTCGCGTGGAACGCTGCGGTCACTGCGTGTTTCAGGGGGGATGACGTTGCGGGAGCGGAGGAGATCTTTGGTGAGATGGTGGTGAGGGATCAGATGTCGTGGAACGTGATGCTTGCTGGTTACGCTAAAGCCGGGGAGGTTGAGAGTGCTAGACGCTTGTTTTCGGAGATGCCTAGCAAGGATGATGTCTCCTGGAGCACTATGATTGTTGGGTTTGCGCGTAACGGTAGGTTTTATGAGGCGTTCTCGTGTTTCAGGGAGTTGCTACGAGCGGAGATGAGACCAAATGAAGTAAGCATGAGTGGAGTTCTCTCCGCGTGTTCTCAGTCTGGGGCGTTTGAGTTTGGGAAGGCGTTACATGGGTTTGTAGATAAAGCAGGGTATAGTTGGATAGTGTCTGTGAACAATGCGCTTATCGATATGTATTCTAGGTGTGGTGATGTCTCAGTAGCTAGGTTGGTCTTTGAAAGTATGGCAGAGAAGAAGAGCATTGTGTCTTGGACTTCAATGATTGCGGGGTTAGCAATGTATGGTCACGGTGAAGAAGCTATTAGACTTTTCAGTGAAATGACTGAGTCTGGTGTTCCGCCTGACAAGATATCTTTCGTTTCTCTTCTGTATGCTTGCAGTCATGCTGGACTGATCAGTGAAGGTGAAGATTACTTCTCTAAGATGAAGAGCGTTTACCACATAGAACCAGAGATTGAACACTATGGTTGCATGGTTGATTTATATGGTCGATCTGGACAACTCCAAAAGGCTTACGATTTTATATATCAAATGCCAGTTCCACCGACCGCTGTAGTGTGGCGGACGCTTCTTGGGGCGTGCAGTAGTCATGGGGATACCGAGTTAGCCGAGGAAGTAAAACAAAGGCTTAATGAGCTTGACCCGAACAACCCTGGTGATCTTGTACTTCTGTCGAATGTTTATGCTACTTCTGGTAAATGGAAGGATGTTGCTTCTATTAGAAAGTCAATGATTGTCCGTAAGATCAAGAAGGTAACTGGTTGGAGCTTGGTTGAAGTTGATAAAGCCATGTACAAGTTCACTGCAGGTGAGAAAAAGAAGGGAATCATTTCAGAAGCCCACGAGAAGCTAAAGGAAATCATATTGAGGCTTAGAGATGAAGCTGGGTATGCACCGGAAGTTGCAAATGCTTTATATGACATAGAAGAAGAAGAAAAGGAGGATCAAGTGAGTAAGCACAGTGAGAAGCTTGCACTCGCGTTTGCTCTATCTAGACTGCCCCAAGGAACAAATATTAGGATAGTAAAGAATCTGAGAATATGCAGAGATTGTCACGCTGTTATGAAGCTGGCCTCCAGAGTTTATGGAGTAGAGATTGTGGTCAGAGACAGAAACCGTTTCCATTTATTCAAGGATGGTTCATGTTCATGCCGTGATTACTGGTAAATGTTCTGATTACTCTAGTTATTGTTTATGATTTTCATTTTCTTGGGCGGCAATACAGTCAAAGAACTTTGAATATTAAACTCTGTTTTACCAGTCTTGAATATATATATCTAATAAACAAATCCTTCATTCAATCAGTTTGATTGTTGTCACATCATATCTATTGAATTATTCAAACTTCAAAGTCAAAACTTTGAACAAAAGATTAAAATAACACCACAATATGCTTGATGAACAAGACAAACAACATCCTAAAGCAAAGACACTCACGTCTTAAAACTCTATAAAAGAGGATAATCCCCAAAGAAGTATAGAAGAACAGAAAAACAGAGTTCTAAAAAGAATGGAAGAAAACAAGAGCAAAGTGACACTGCATGGAATGTGGGCAAGCACATACTCAAAGAGGGTCGAAATCGCCCTTAAACTCAAGGGTATACACTACGAGTACGTCGAAGAAGATCTAAGCAACAAGACGGAGTCGCTGGTTCAACTCAACCCTGTTCACAAGAAGGTTCCTCTTCTTGTACATGATGGTAAACCAGTGGCTGAATCACAAGTGATCCTTGACTATATCGATGAAACGTGGAAGAACTCTCCTCGTCTCTTGCCAGAGGATCCTTATGAAAGGGCCCAGGTTCGGTTCTGGGTCAGCTACATAAACCAACAGGTGTTTTATCAGATCTCTTTGTCAGAAAATTTGGTCATTGTAGGAACGAATGATTGTTTTTTTTTGTTGCAGGTGATTGAGGTCATGGGTCAAGTTCTGTTCCAAGAAGGTGAAGCTCAAGCAAAATCTATAGAAGAGGCTCGAGAGAGGTTCAGAGTTCTTGAAGAGGGACTAAAGAAGCATTTCCCGGACAAAACAATCAGTGATAACGATGATGTAGGGCTTTTGGACATCATCATCATCTCTACTTTTGGATCCCACAAAGTTTATCATGAAGACCTCGGGTTAGAGACATCTCTAATTAATCCAGTGAACACTCCAACTTTATACAACTGGATAGAGAGCCTGAAAGAGCTGACCGTGATGAAAGAAACCGAAATGCCTAGTGATAGGTTGGTGCCCTTTCTCCAGATGTACAGAGAAAGGCATCTCCAGCAGGCTGCAAACGCGTAATGAGATCAAAATATTGGTCTAGCGATATGTGACAGTCATTTATGGATCGATGGAAGTTACTAATGTATAATACTGAAACTAAATAAAGGAATTTGCTGGTATTTGCATGCTTTCTATAGTCACTTGGTACACTTTGTTGTTATACTTTTGCTATAAAATAAGTTAGGAATTGATATGATAACATTTTTAATCACTCGGTCACTGTAAGATCTCCTTCACAGAGACCGTAACGAACAAATCACACATAACAAAAAAGGGTATAGGTATTCAAAATTTTGTACAGATTCACATACCTCTTGCAGCTTCTTCACAGTGGTGCCGTGTTCCTCCACCATGGCTTCTTGTAGCATTACCATAAAGGGAAAGAAAAAATAGAATCAAGGCAGAGAACGTCTTTCTCAGACATTTCAGGAGTTGAGTGATGCAACAGGACAAGAAAGCTGAAAGCTGCATCACTCAATATCATGTTTAAGAGACCAGAGAAACTCCAAATATGGATGAACTCTCACAGGGAACCTAAGCTACTCAGCCCAGTGGTTAAGTTACCATCTTCTCTCAAATCAAGCAAACTCAATTAGTTCTTTAAACAATGGCTACAACAACTGTGAAACCCTTTTTTCTTGCGTAGCCTTTTATCTCTAAGACCATCAAAAAGAAGTTGCTAAGCATAATATATAATACAGCTCTTCTTCAACCGATCCTCCAAGACAAGCTTAGGAGCAGCCACCTCCTTTTTTGTCAACATCACAGCATCTGGATTCACACATTTCACTCAACAGCTGAGCAGCAGGCTCCAGGACCAAACCCTGCTTAGAGAATCCTTTGATCAGCCCCCGTGTTGTAAAGGATTGTCTAAGAAGGGTTTGATCCTGGAGCCTGCTCATCAACTCATTCGCTTTCACAATCCATGACCATGAGAAAGCCCATGTTCTCAAGAAGCCTCAAAGCAACGTAAACGCCCTTCGAGGGTGTGGTTACCGACGAGATCGCGCCGTAGATCGACGAGAACCTCTTTCCATGGCCTCGAATCTTCCGAAAAGGCCGATGCTTTTCGATCACGCTGCGGTAATGTGGAGAGAGTGTGTGCTTTGAAAGCGTTCTCCTTTTTTTCATGGAGATGAAGATCTTTAACGCTTTGATGGGATCGCTCTGGCCTTTTATGACTGCGGTTACGTTCCTCGGAAGCAGAGGAGGACTCATTAGGAAGATGATGTAACGAAAACTATTTGAAATCTCTAAAGTTTGAAACTTTCATGTACGATTTGGTTTGGGAGTTCGGTGGCGTGCTCGAGGGAAGAAACTTTATCTCAAGAAACGTTTTGTAAAATGAGAGATCTTGATTGAACAACAAGTTGATATGGCCGAGTTGGTCTAAGGCGCCAGATTAAGGTTCTGGTCCGAAAGGGCGTGGGTTCAAATCCCACTGTCAACATTTATTTTTTCTGATTTTTTTTTTTGCTGGAGCTGTTGTAATTTGAACCATTCTTATTAGTTAGTATTTAGTAAATGAATAAAATATTAATATCTGTTCTAGTTTAATTATTTAACTAGTTTAAAAAAAAATCTGAATTAATCATTAAAAATAATATGTGTAAGTAAATTATCTCACAGTATTTTATTTTCTTTTAAGCAAAAAACTTTTCAAAATTTCTATTTAAAATTTTTCAATTTGTTCATATTTAAATAAATAGAAAATAATGTTTTCCAAAAAGTAATGGATTACTATTAAAAAAAAGCAAAGTAGAAATGCGGTGGGACGGATCCGGATATCCGGAAATTTGGGGTATCGGATCCGTGGATAGATATCGGATCGGATTCAGGACTTCGGATCGGATTCGGGACTTCCGGATATCCGGATATCCGTCTAGTTATCATACTATCCGCGGATATCCGGATCCGGATTGATTTGTAAAATAATTAATAAAATAAAAATAATATTTTTAAAAATATTAAAATTCTAAAATAATACATAAATTAAATATTTATACAAGATTTATAAATATAAAATGAATATAATATTTAGAAAATTAAAATATAGTAATTAATTTTATGAATAAATATTAATATATCAAATATAATTATTAATAAAATTTAAAAATTTAATATATTTTAAAAGTACGGATCCGGATATCAGGACCTACAAATTAAGATATCCGGATCTGGATTCGGTTTTGACGGATCCTTGATTTTACTATTCGGATTCGGATCCGGACGTTCCGAATATCCTATTTTCGGAGCAGATCCGAAGCGGATCTCGGATCGAATCCGGATCACGGATAATATGTCTTATACCTAGTAGAAAGGAAAGTTTCAAAACTAACCAAAGTTAATTATCAAATTTACTATTGTCAAAAAGAATAATAAGAATAGTTATCAAATTTACAATTATACTCTTTCTGACTTGCTTGGCGCAATTTTATTGGTCCACATAAACCCTTAACTCCTTTTGCCCACCTCCAGCATAAACATCATCTGGAACTAGGGTTTTAGCAGCCAATTCCTCTGTTTCTTTTCGAGGGTCAAAAGGGTTTTTGGAGGTGAAGATGGTGGCGGACAAGAGCAAGAAGGCGAAAGTGGAAGAGGAAAACGTGGAGCAAATCGATGTAGAGCTTGTTCTCTCAATCGAAAAGCTTCAAGAGATCCAAGACGACCTCGAGAAGGTTAAAAAAAAAAGATTATACCTTTTTCCTCATCTCGTTCTTGACCTCTGTTTTCCAACTTTTGAATACTCTTTTAAAGGTTGTACCTTTATGGTCATGTGTAGATGGGTTTGAGTGAATGATACATGGAGCTTATATACGTGTTCTGTCTTTCCTGAATTTCACATGATAAGTTGTTTTTTTTTCCCGTATTGCTACACTGATGAGTACGTCGTTTCGGTGATAGTTCTCTTCAAAGTTCTGTAATTACAATTTGTCTTAATTACAGTTTACAATTTGTCCTAATTACAGTTTGTATAGGCATAAACTGTAAGATTCTTTAAATCTTTCTCCTCACTAGTATGTTATATGTGAATAATGATATGTTTCTGGTACTGAATGTGCATGGAGCTTCTTACAGTTAGTATAAGCGTACACTGTAAAAAGTGTTTTTTTCCTTTCCTATTTCTGCTTCTCACTGGTATGTTAACTGTTGGTTGTAGATTAACGAGAAGGCAAGCTATGAGGTTTTGGAAGTGGAGCAGAAATACAATGGCATACGAAAGCCTGTCTATGATAAGCGTAACGAAGTTATCAAATTGATTCCAGACTTTTGGTTAACTGCTGTAAGTAACATTCTTCTAGTTTATTTGATTAAAATCGTCTTCCAATTGACTTTCCACTTTCTTTGCAGTTTTTGAGTCATCCTGCATTAGGTGAACTATTGACAGAAGAAGACCAAAAGGTTTTAGTTACTGTTTCAATATTATAATGTAGAGTTCTTTCTTTTGATTGTTTTGGAGATTTATCAATGTTTGAAGACCAAAAGGTTTTAGTTACTCACATCCTTTTAAACCTCTTGATCTGTTTTTTTTACAGATTTTCAAGTTCTTGAGCTCCCTGGATGTAGAGGATGCAGAAGATGTGAAATCTGGATATTCCATAACTTTTGTAAGTTTCTTTATCCAGATCATTCTATTATCCTCCCCTGTTGATCTAAAAAAGATCTGTTAATTTACTTGTTGGTTTGGCATCAATCACAGCACTTCAATCCCAACCCTTTCTTTGAGGATGCCAAACTTACTAAGACCTTCACCTTCCTCGAACAAGGAACAACGAAGATCACAGCAACTCCTATTAAATGGAAGGAGGGCAAGGTTAAACTACTGAATCTTTCTTACTGGTGTAACATAAATAAGTCTTTGCTTTTGGTTTTTATTCTTGACGATGTTTTCTTGATTTATGAAGGGCTTGCCAAATGGAGTGAACCATGATGATGATAAAAATGGAAACAAACGTGCATTTCCAGAGGAGAGGTATATATTGTTCTTGAGGTGAAAGTCCTTGTTATTTAGGTGATTTTCACATGATTAAACTTACCACTACACTTTCTCTTCAGCTTCTTTACTTGGTTTACTGATGCTCAACACATGGAAGATGAGATTCATGATGAGGTAAATGTTCCTCTTCTATCTGAATTGTTATAAGTTTTGTCTGCCCAATTTGAACTCGGAAACCTTCTCTTGTAGCAGGTTGCTGATCTCATTATAGAAGATCTGTGGGCTAACCCGCTCACCTACTTCAACAATGTAATACTATTTATCATTTCACTTTCATTCTTTGTACTATAGCCTATTGACATAAGAGGAAGATGTTGCTTAAAGATTGTGTTCATGTACAATGTAGGAGGCTGATGATGATGATGATGATGACGAAGAGGTAAATCAATCATCTCATGTCCCCTAAAAATGTATTAGTTGGTTGAGTATCATGGTTTGTTCATGTGCAGCATCTTTGAATTTCCTGAAATATCTTGAAATCTTTTCAGGACGATGAAGAGGACGAAGATGAAGAAGAGGAAGCTGGTGAGGAATGATGAAAGCCCAAGATAACAACATTGCTCGCTTGCTTTTCTATAAGAGATGTGTTATGAGGTTCTCAATAATAGCTACATTCTGTTTGTAAGAACCACTTTATCAGTCATGTTCTAAATCTTGCCCAAGCTACCTCTGTTTTCCTCAGTGAGTCTTATCTTTTTAGTGAAACGTTAAGAGTACAACGTCTGCACCTCGGGGAACCAAACCCTTTCCCAGACATTTCACTCGCTAACCAAGCAGCCTCCAGGATCAAACTCTGCTTAGACAATCCTTTGATCAGCCCGTGTTGTAAAGGATTGTCTAATCAGGGTTTGACCCTGGAGGCTGCTCATCAGCTCATTCGCTTTCACAATCCATGACCATGAGAAAGCCATGTTCTCAAGAAGCCTCAAAGCAACGTAAACGCCCTTCGAGGGTGTGGTTACCGACGAGATCGCGCCGTAGATCGACGAGAGCCTCTTTCCATGGCCTCGAATTCTCCGAAAAGGCCGATGCTTTTCGATCACGATGCGGTAATGTGTAGAGAGTGTGTGCTTGAAAGCGTTCTCCTTTTTTTCATCGAGTTAAAGAGCTTTAACGCTTTGATGGGATCTCTCTGGCCTTTTATGACTGCGGTTACGTGCCTCGGAAGCAGAGGAGGACTCATTAGGAGGATGGTAACGTAACTAGAACTAATTGAAATCCCTAAAGGTGGAAAATGTACGATTTGGTTTCGGAGTTTGGTGGCTGGCTACTCGAGGAGACGGGAAACAGCGAATAAACTTTGTTTAGAATTCGTTAAATATATTTTGTAAATTTTGATTGAACAACAAGTTGATTGGCCGAGTTGGTCTAAGGCGCCAGATTAAGGTTCTGGTCCGAAAGGGTGTGGGTTCAAAGCTCACTGTCAACATTTATTTTTTTCTGATTTTTTTTTTCGGGAGGTGTTGTAATTTTCGGAGCGGATCCGTATCACGAATAATAAGTCTCAGGCATAGTAGAAAGGAAAGTTTCAAAATTAACCAAAGTTAACTATCAAATTTACTATTGTCAAAAAGAATAAAAAGAATAGTTATCAAATTTACAATTATACTCTTTCTGATTGCTTGGCGCAATCTTATTGGTCCACATAAACCCTTAACTCCTTTGCCCACACTCACATAGAGGTGTCAATTGGTTGGGCAGTCCATGGGCAAATCCATACCAAACAATAATGGGCGGGTTGTGGTTACACTCAAATTTTTTATGGGCTAATTGGGTTAAAAACCCACTTTACCCATGGGTAAATTGGTCCAAACCCAATGGATGTTGGGTTGGCGCAAAACAGTTGATTTCCGTCGACAAAGCATTCACTGTTTCTTCTGCTTCAGATCTGATTTTTCTCGCGATTCTCGTCTCTAGGTTTGAGGGTTTGTGTTTGTGGCGATTGACGGTGAAGCGATGAATCGAGGGTGATTGACGGTGAAGCGACGACGACAACGCCGGTACGAGGGTTCACCGTCTCATCGAAGGTGAGATTCTCTTAACTTTTTGGATTTCTCTCTGTCTCTCAGACTCTCACTCTCTCCGGCGTTCTCTCTCTCTCTCTCTCCGGCGTTCTCTGTCTCTCAGGCTCTCTCTCTCTCTCTCCGGCGTTCTCTCTCTCTCAGGCTCTCTCTCTCTCTCCGGAGTTCTCTCTCAAGTAAGAGGTATGATGTTTTTCTGTTCTGAAACCACAGTAGCTTAGCTTATTCTCATTGTTCTTCGTTTGATCTTGTGAGGAAGATGAGATTATGAAATTGTTTAGCTCTGTATCCATTTGATTCTCTTGAGATTTGGGTTTTGAGCTTCGACTCTTCGTTTGATCTCGTTTTGTATTTTGTGGTTTATTTAAAAAAATTCATAAGTCTGTTTGTTTAGTTCTGGCTCCATTTGTGTCTGTGTTTAACGATGAACTTCACAGTTTGCTAATGTTATTCCTTTGTATACAAAGGTTTGAATCTTGCGTTTATAAACTGAGTAGTCTTTGAGTTTTGTATGTTCATGTATATAAATGTTGTTTTTACTCTGGCTCTGATGATAATCGTTTTGTTTTGGATTCAGAAACAACTTGGTAGAAAATCTGTGTAATGTACGTGATGATGATGATGACATCACTAGGTAGGACTCGTGGTCTTGATTTGGTATCTTAATTTTTTATTTGAAACCTTGTTAATTAGCCTGAGTCATAAACTCTGTGATGATCCTCTCTCAAAGTTCGTGACTATGACTATGAAGTTTCCATTTAAATTTTGTTTATACAATGAGAGAGATACACTAAGTTTCCATTTCTCCTGTTAATTTTTGCTTCGTTCTGTGTTATGTGTTGTGGGTTTTATATTATAAGCGTTATTCTCATCGTGCTTTTGTAAGCGTTAGCTCATGTATGTGTATACTTTTATTTCTTCTTCTCGTTCATGTGTTGTCGTCTCTGGATTTTCTAATAAACTGAGTAGTCTTTTAGTTTACTTGTAATACTTGTAAGTGTGTTTAAAGAAGAAGCCTAAGTGTGTTTACATTTGTTTAAATATTTTGTTGTTTCAGAAAATGGAAGCTATAGATTTGAACAATGGTCCGAATGGTCAGATGGATGAAGATACAGAGGATCATGAAGTTATAGAGAATTCAGAGGCTAACAGAGTCACACAACCAAGACAACACCGTAGAGTCTCTAGGTGCTGGAGGAAGTTTACAATAATTGGAGGAAAGCTGCCTGATGGTACAACTAAGATCAGATGCAACCTTTGCAGAAGGTTTTACTTCTTGAATCTTCGTAGAAATGGAACCTCAACTCTGACTCGCCATATGAAGGTATGTCCAAATGATGTTGGAACACCTAGAAGTAGTTCTAGGAAGGTGGATATGATGGTGTTCCGTGAGATGATAGCAATGGCCATTAAAGAGCATGATCTGCCTTATAGGTTTGTAGAGTATAAGAGGATTAGAATGGCTTTTACTGAGGCTAATTCCACTATAGAGTATTGGAGCAGAAACACAGCAGCTTCTGATGTGTTGAAGATTTATGAAAGTGAAAAGCAGAAACTCAGGAAAATCTTAAATGATTTTCCTGGTAGGGTTTGTTTGACAACAGATCTTTGGAGGGCTATTACCATCGAAGGATATCTCTGCTTGACTGCGCATTACATCGATGCTGAATGGAATTTGCAAGCTAAAATATTGGCTTTCACCACTTTTCCTCCGCCTCATTCTGGAATAGCCATTGCTATGAAGCTGGTTGAGCTGCTGAAGGAGTGGGGACTGGAAAAGAAGGTCTTCTGTCTGACTGTAGACAACGCTTCCTCGAATGATAGCATGCAGAGTATCCTGAAGAGACAGATGCACAAGGATCTTGTATGTGGTGGCGAGTTCTTCCACGTAAGATGTTCAGCACACATCCTTAATCTTATTGTTCAAGATGGCTTAGCAGTGATTGGAGGAGCTTTGCAAAAGATCAGGGAGAGTGTCAAATTAGTTAAATCATCAGAAAGTAGGGGGATAATGTTTCAGAGCTGTGTTGAAACAGTTGGAACCGACGTCCAGGGTGATGAAAGTCTGGTTTTGGATGTCAGTACACGATGGAATTCTACATTCCTTATGCTTTCTAGAGCTATCAAGTTCAAGCATGCTTTAGGTAACTTGGCAGATGTAGAACCGAGCTATGTGAGCTTTCCCTCTTACTCTGAGTAGAGGAGAGCAGAGATGATATGTAAGTTGTTGAAGCCATTTTCTGAGATTACAGATTTGATTTCTGGTTCCTCATACCCAACATCAAATATGTATTTCAATGAAATTTGGAAGATTGGGTGTTGGTTGAAAGCTCATGCGAATCATAGTGATCGTGTTATTTGTAAAATGGTGGAGAGTATGAAGCTTAAATTCGACAAATACTGGGAAGAGTATAGTGATATCCTTGCCATTGCTGCAGTCTTGGATCCAAGACTGAAATTTGAGATCTTAGAGTATCGTTTCTCGGTTTTGGATCAGTCTACTTGTAAGAGAAGGTTGGCTAATGTTCGTTCAAAGATCTACAGGCTGTTTGGAGCTTACAAGAAAAGCCAGAGAATCAGTAGTGCTGCAACTACTTCACAAGGAGAAACACCTGATGTTCCAGCCGGTTATGGGGTAAGAAACTTACTAATAAGTTATCATTGTAATTCTGATAACTGATATCACTGATGTTTAATCTATTTCAGGGATTCTCGCCTTCTTTTCTCGAAAAGTTGGCGTGGCAAGTCGCTCTCGACATATATCTGGATGAGCCATTGCTTGACTATGCCGCTCACAAGAAGCTGAATGTGTTACATTACTGGAGAGAGAACTCAGCTCGGTTCAAAGAGTTGGCAACAATGGCACAAGAGGTTCTGAGTATACCCATAACAACTGTGGCTTCAGAATCGTCGTTTAGCATAGGTAGTAGAGAGATAAACAAGTATAGGAGTTGTCTTCTACCTACTAATGTCCAAGCCTTGGTCTGTACAAGAAATTGGTTAAAAGGGTTTCCAGAAATGGGTTAGTGTCACTTATTATATGTTCATATTATAAATTGCTTCAGAATATTCATGAAATTATTATTTTTTGTAGGTGATGAGTGTGTTGAGAAGACAGAAGAGGAGAAAGAAGAAGAGGTTAAACAGGAGGAAAATGAAGAAGAGAGTGGACAGTGTATAGACTTGACTTGAGGTATGATCACTTGAGGTAAAATTCGTTTGAGTTTATAGTGTTGATGAGAAGTTTTTATACTGTGAACTTGATATTCTGATAAATCTTTTGCAGATTGTGTTTTTATACTGTGAACTTGTTGTTGCCATTGTACTTAGAGTGAGTCTGTGATTGCCATATGATATTGAGGCTTGAGTTCATATGATATTGTCATACGTTTAAGCTCCTGTTTTCTTTATTTACATACAATTTATGAGGCTTGAGTCAGAGATTTGTAATGGTCTAGTATGTGTATGTTACATAAACAATGTTTGACGTTTGAGATTTCCTTCTTGCAGGCTGAAGACAAGCTGGAAACAGAACAAAGAGTTATATCAGCAATATAAACAGAATCTTACAAAACAAGTCTTTTGAGACTATTTAAATTTAGTGTAGACAATGTTTGAAAAAACATATTTGAATTTTATGTTATATCAGTAGTTTGAATAATTTTTTTTTGAAAAAAAAATATTTGAATTTTATTGCTGGATTTAAATATTTTCTATAATTTTTATTTGTTATGAATTTGTTAATTGAGTTTACAAAAATTGATTAAGAACAAAATTGAGCTAATTGTAAAAAAAAAAAAAACAATAATGGGTGGTATTGGGTTATTTCCATTGGGCATGGACTAATTTGGGTATGGGTGCTATTGGGGGTGGGTGCTATATAGGTGTGGGTGTTTTTGGTCGTGGGTTTTATTTAGCCCAACTGAAAGCCCAATTTACACCCCTACATGACTCACACTTCACGACCTCCAGCATAAACATCATCTGGAACTAGGGTTTTAGCAGCCAATTCCTCTGTTTCTTTTCGAGGGTCAAAAGGGTTTTTGGAGGTGAAGATGGTGGCGGACAAGAGCAAGAAGGCGAAAGTGCAAGAGGAGAACGTGGAGCAAATCGATGTAGAGCTTGTTCTCTCAATCGAGAAGCTTCAAGAGATCCAAGACGACCTCGAGAAGGTTAAAAAAAAATTATACCTTTTTCTTCATCTCGTTCTTGAATACTCTTTTTTAAAGGTTGTACCTTTATGTTCATATGTAGATGGGTCTGAGTGAATGATACATGGAGCTTATATATGTGTACTGTCTTTCCTGAATTTCACATAAAATTTTGGTTTTTTCCCGTATTGCTACACTGATAAGTACAGTTAAGTCGTTTCGGTGATAGTTCTCTTCAAGTTCTGTAATTACAATTTGTCTTAATTACAGTTTACAATTTGTCCTAATTACAGTTTGTATAGGCATAAACTGTAAGAAAGTCTCTTTTTTTTTATAATCTTTCTCCTCACTAGTATGTTATATATGAATAATGATATGTTCCTGGTACTGAATGTGCATGGAGCTTCTTACAGTTAGTATAAGCGTACACTGTAAAAAGTGTTTTTTTTTTCCTTTCTATTTCTGCTTCTCACTGGTATGTTAACTGTTGGTTGTAGATTAACGAGAAGGCAAGCTATGAGGTTTTGGAAGTGGAGCAGAAATACAATGGCATACGAAAGCCTGTCTATGATAAGCGTAACGAAGTTATCAAACTGATTCCTGACTTTTGGTTAACTGCTGTAAGTAACAATTCTTCTAGTTTATTTGATTAAAAGCGTCTTCTAATTGACTTTCCACTTTCTTTGCAGTTTTTGAGTCATCCTGCATTAGGTGAACTATTGACAGAAGAAGACCAAAAGGTTTGAGTTATCTTTTGAACATGCTTTTCAATATTATATAAAATGTAAATTGCTTTTATGTATAGCTTCATCCTTTTGTTTTCTCTGCTTTTTACAGATATTCAAGTACTTGGGCTCTCTGGATGTAGAGGCTGCAGAAGATGTGAAATCTGGAAATTCCATAACTTTTGTAAGTTTCTTTATCCAGATCATTCTATTATCCTCCCCCTGTTGATCTAAAAAAGATCTGTTAATTTACTTGTTGGTTTGGGCATCAATCACAGCACTTCAATCCCAACCCTTTCTTTGAGGATGCGAAACTTACTAAGACCTTTACCTTCCTCGAAGATGGAACAACGAAAATCACAGCAACTCCTATCAATTGGAAGGAGGGCAAGGTAAAACTACTGAATCTTTCTTACTGGTTGCAACATAAGAAGTCTCTTTGCTTTTGGATTTTATTCTTGACGATGTTTTCTTGATTTATAAAGGGCTTGCCAAATGGAGTGAACCATGATGATAAAAATGGAAACAAACGTGCATTCCCAGATGAGAGGTATATATTGTTCTTGAGGTGAAAGTCCTTGTTAATTAGGTGATTTCACATGATTAACCTTACCACTCTACTTTCTCTTCAGCTTCTTTACTTGGTTTACTGATGCTCAACACATGGAAGATGAGATTCATGATGAGGTAAATGTTCCTCTTCTGTCTGAATTGTTATAAGTTTTGTCTGCCCAATTTGAACTCTGGAAACCTTCTCTTGTAGCAGGTTGCTGATCTCATTATAGAAGATCTGTGGGCCAACCCGCTCACCTACTTCAACAATGTAATACTATTTATCATTTCACTTTCATTCTTTATACTATAGCCTATTGACATACGAGGAAGATGTGAATTAAAGATTGTGTTCGTTTACAATGTAGGAGGCTGATGAAGATGATGATGACGACGACGAAGAGGTAAAGCAATGTCCTCTGCAAATGCATTAGTTGGTTGAGTATTTGGACATTGTTATTTATACTTGCATGGTTTGTTCATGTGCTTCATCTATAAATTCCTGAATTGTCTTGAAATCTGTACAGGACGATGAAGAGGACGAAGATGACGAAGAGGAAGCTGGTGAGGAATGATGGGATCTCAAGATAACACATTGCTATAAGAGATGTGTAAAGTGCTATGAGGTTCTCAATATTAGCTATGATGAGTCTAAGCTTTCTCCTTTGGAATACTTTGTTTATTTACCGTAATAGCTACATTATGTTTGTAAGAGCTACTGTATCAGTCATGTTCCAAATCTTTGCCATAGCTCCCTCTGTTTTCCTCAAGTTATGGTACAACTATTGTAGCAGCCTTGATGAAGCTAGGGCCTGCGGTTACAAACTAGTCCATGCTCTTCTCGTTCTTATCAATTCAATAGTATACCGAGTTCCAATGTCATTATGTTGATGGGGCTGGACCTTCACGACCCAGATGGAAGTAGCTTAAGGATTCTAAACTCGTCCAAGTTTCTCCAGGTTGCTTATCTAGCAGGCTGGTCCTGGGACCATCCCCATTTTCTTAATGAGCTGAAACAACCAAATCAATAAAAGTTCTTAAAAAGCTTACTTGAAATTTTCTTGACCATAAATGTATACAAGAACTGAGAAATTTTAAGTGTATAATATCAAACCTGTGGTAAGAGTAATTAGCCATCCTGTATAATTGTGTGGCCGACCTGTGTGGCCGACCTGTAGAAGGTTTGTAACAAAATATCATATTCAAGCGAAACCAAACTAAATGTACTTTGAATTTCTTACATTTCTTTTTCCGTCAAGATTTTAATATTAAAAGTGGGACCAAATCCAGAAATAGGATTAAAACCCAACAATACAAACAGCAAGAAGCCCAAAAACCTACAGGCCAAACAAGACAAACTAAAAAAATCTGTGCCCAAACAAAAGAAACCGAACGACTTCGACAGATCCACACGTCAAGGATGCCGGACACGTGTAAAGATCAACATCATTAGGACGACACGCGCCACTTCCGCCTCAACTTGACCGTCACCGCCTCGAGACATCACTGGAGCAACACCACCGCAACCTTCGTTTCATCGGAGCTCAGAATACCACAGAGCCTCCATCGAAACCATCTCTTATCTTCAACGTTTTGTCTATACTTCGGAGAGCTTCATCGATCCAATCGAGATCTCCGACTTAGCAAAGCCGCGAACCAAAGGAACCACAAACCGAAGACCCCACCCTATCCACAAACGGAACCTAAACCCGATCCAACAAACTGAACCACCTAAAGCCGACGACGTAAGACTGTGAAAACCTTCACCTCTCGGAAACAAAACCGACGACGACAGAGCTAAAGAAGTCTCCACCTCCCGGAGACCAGGTCCGGCGGCGACGGAGCTGTAGGAGCCTCCACCTCCTGGAATCGGAACCTAAACAAGCAAGACCATTTCACCACGTCTTTACTCCAGAAACAGAGTCACCACGGATGGAAATTGGGCCAGAACTTAGACAAGACAGAAAGAGGAGACGAAAGAGAAACAAGGAACTGACCTCTTTAATGGAAACACGAGGGGTTCCAGCGATGGCACGCACGCTCACGCACCGGTCGGCCGCCTGTCGGCCGCCTGACCCAATCTTAGGTCTACTTTCTCTCAATTTCTTACATTTATATCAAACTAAAATATTTTACTTCAATGTAAAAAAAAATTCTTACGTTTTTGCTAAATTTCCAACAATATAATTTTTACCCAAAAAGAAAAAGATTGTTACTTTCCTTTTTTTCTTTTTGGCAACAGTTACATAAAAGCTTTGATAAATGGTAGCTTTCTATTTATTATTTATCACTCATCTCGTTTTCACACTTTTTCCCACCATTAAAAGTTAAAAACCTTCTACAGGTCGGCCACACAATTATTCGCTCTCTCACGTTCTCTCTCTCTATCAATCCATCTCCAGTGACTAGTATTGTTTTCAGTGGAGGAAGAATCAGATTCAGAGTCAAGAATCAAACTCTGAGAGAGGATGGGATCTGGAGTCGGAAGTTTCATCAAGGTTCTTTTGAGAAACTTCGATGTTCTTGCTGGGTAATGTTCAAAATCTAATCTCTCCTTCCCCAAAGTTCCTTCCTTTTGATAGATTCTGCTCCTAGTTTCTACTTTCAGACAGAACCCATGTTTAAAGTTCCAATCTTTGTATAGTTTTGAGTGATTTACTAATCCCAATTCTCTTTGTTGCAGGCCTGTTGTTAGTCTCGTTTATCCACTGTAAGTGAAATAGATTGATCTCTAGAGGGCAAAAGCTTTTTACTTTGATCTAATGGGTTTCTTCTTCTTCTTGTTCAGACATGCCTCAGTGCAAGCAATTGAAACTCAATCTCACGCTGATGACAAACAATGGCTCACTTACTGGGTTCTTTACTCTTTACTCACACTCTTCGAGCTCACATTCGCCAAACTCATCGAATGGTAACAAACACCATGAATCCAAAGTTTCTGTCTTTTTTTTTGTTGTTGCTGTTAACAATGTTGTTGTGTTATGATCATCAGGGTACCGATATGGTCATACGCCAAGCTGATCTTGACTTGCTGGCTTGTGATTCCTTACTTTAGCGGCGCTGCTTATGTGTATGAACACTTTGTGAGACCTGTGTTTGTTAACCCTCAGAGCATTAACATTTGGTATGTGCCTAAGAAGATGAATATCTTCAGAAAGGAAGACGATGTTTTGACAGCTGCTGAGAAGTACATTGCTGAGAATGGTCCTGATGCTTTCGAGAAGATCTTAAGCCGAGTAATGCTCTCTCTCTCTTTCTCTCTCTGCTTAACCAGATTTTGATCTCTAGTTTCCGGAATGTGGCTCTTCTTTACTTGTAACCAGTGTTCTAAAAATCGGTATAGGAGGCGATTTTGAACAGTCTAGGCGTTCAAAAAATCGGCCTAATGATTTCTTGAACATTGCTTATAACTCTTGCTTTGATCTTGCAGGCTGATAAATCAAAAAGACATAATAAACAGCATGAGACCATGTATGGTGAGGAGTATCTGTATGAAGGGAACTTCAAAAGCTATTAACTTTAGAGTGTGTGTGAAGCAAGCAAGTTCATGTCTTTGATGTTGTTTGTTTTGCTGCTGCTTCTTGTAATATGGGATCTCTGTGGTGTAAAAAGAAGATAATAATGGAATCATATTACAATGTTGTGAGATTAGACAACATGAGGTTTGTTCTTTAAATCTTGTTTAAATTTATTGAAAATTGTTCAGTTCCACCAGATTATATGTCTGAACAACAACAATCCCACCAGGGCTGGCTCATCATTTTGATGAGCCCTGGGGCAAAGAAAAAATTTGTACCCCTAAAAATCTATGTTTATTCAAAATTAAAAAATATTTAGAAAACTTTATAAATAACTATTTTGTAAATTTTATGATGAAAAAAAATTAACTGTTTTTGGACCTTTTTCAATCTATTTTTATTAAAAACAGTTGAAAATTGTGTAAAATCTATAAATACACAAAAGATAAAAAATTTAACTATAATTATATGGGGGACATAAGGTTGGACCCGTAGCGGTCGCACCCATTGTCCCCCCCTCCTAAGCCGGCACTGAATCCATTTTATTTTTATATTTATATATTTTTTAAGAAAAAGAAAATTTTTAACCTTCCCGCAATCATCTGCAACCGCAAACGCTAGCGGGAACCAGCTTTTAAAATTTTAGAGATTTATAGTGATTTGAAGCGTTTTATAGCGTTTTCTGTGATTGTAACAAAACGCCAACAACCGCTACCAACAGTAAAAGCTACGTTTGCGGATGGTAACAGAGAAACCAGTCATGCTTTCAATCTAATAAAACCAAATATTACAAATACATCATTTAGTAAAAGTAAAATTAAAAAAAGCTAAAAAAAAGAAAATTATTACCCGTGCGGTCGCGCGGATCAAAATCTAGTAGTATTTAAATTAAATAATTAAGTTTTACTTTAAATTAAATCATTAGATTATTTAGATAAGGACATGTGGACAAAGTATACAAGCAAAATGTTCTTAGGTGTGTAAAGATTTAAAAAAATTCTCTCTCTTTTCTTAATTTCTTTTAATTTTTTCTTTTCTTTTTATTCTAAAATCTCTTCTATATCTCCCTATTGGAACTGCTCTTATGACAGTTCACTTCCTGTCTCCGAATTATAACCAGTCCAGAGGACAAGTCACACAAACTATGGTTTAGGGCATATAATACAAAGATTCTAATAGATTTTTTAATTAAAGTTATATAAATAATACTAATGATTTAATGAAATATTTGATTACTAATATCAAATAAATACATATTATGTTTACATATAAACTTTAATAAAATTATATAAAAATACAAGTAAAAACTTAACAAAATATAAGTTAAAATTATATAAAATATAAGTAAAATATTTGTTTTTAGTGTGAGATTTTGTATTAACAATTTATTTTTGTAAATTATGATTAATTATAGTCAAAATATTGGTGATAATATTAACAAATATTCCTATTCAATTAACTTCATAAAATTATCTTTAATAATTATTAATAGAGTTGAATTAGTTTAAAAATTGTGTGATATTTTATATTATATATATGATATTAGCAAACAAATGTAAAAAAAATGTTGTTAAAAATTTGTTTGGGTATTAAAAATGTTGGACCGGCACTGTTCTCCACCTCACCTAGACTCGGTGAACCCAAACAAGCACCTAGGAGTCTTCATTTGCATACCAGACGTCCACGCATTAGTTAAGACTTAAGATACTAAACTTGTAAATAACATGTGACAAAACTTCTTTACCGAACACGAAAAGCTCTGTACTAACGGCTAGAGATTCTTTGTCCGAACACATGAAACATTCGTTGAATGTCATCTTGGGTACACGTAGCCAACTGTCTCCGTTTGGGTCATAAGCATCCACTCCAATAGCCTGCAGGAGAAGTATATCCAATGCTCCACAATGCCTTTTGCATGTCTCAGCCTATAGATCTCCTTGTCCTTGATGAGGGAGCTGAAGGTTCTATTCGTTGAGGCGATGGAGTTGAAATCAGATAAAGAACAGTGAGCTAAGCAGTTGAGAAGAGCGTTTTGGTCAAGTCTAGTTACTGGTGAGCTAAACAACATTCGAGACTATTGCCCAAGAAAAAAAAGATACGATGATGTTCAACAATCTGACACATCTAATCACGAAATTTTCCGGCAATAATTCTCCAAACTCAAGTTACTCAACGGATTATTATTTTGTGTGTGTGTGTGGGTTTAACCTATATGGGCTATGGATGAATTGGTTAAGCTGTGATTTGCATTTTTTTATTTTTTATTTTTGTTTTGGGATCCCGCGAATGAACTAGTGGGCGTGATTTATACAATATAAATCAAGAATATATAAAGTTGATGAATTTATATTCTTTACATAGCCGACGAGGCGAGAGCAGGGCCGGCTCAATAGAAGTAGGGGTCCATGGGCAAATTTTCTATTTTAGGTCTTTCTATTAATAATTTTTAAAACAAATGTTATTAGGAAATCAAATATTTAAAATTATTATAAAATAGATATTCTATTTTTCTTATTTGATATTTGATATTTGATTAACAATATATTTTAAAATAACATATTTATGATATTACCAGGTTTGAATTTACTTATACATATTAATAAAAATGAAAACAATTGACAAAAAAGAACCAAAAAAAATAAAAATAAAATCTTTTGAGGTGTGGGCCCTGGGGCGGTCGCACTGACCTCCCCCTATACTAAGCCGGCACTGGGCGAGAGGGAAGCTTCAGCATTTTCCGTTAAAAATTTTTGACGACGCCATTTAGGCACTATTTGCAGAAAAAAGGAAGTTGCACGTGTTTCTGCTTCGAACAACTAAAGCCTCTCTCTTTTTAATTACGCTTTGTTTTGGATTTTATACTAATCTAATTGATTGTTCTTTTTTTCTTTTTCTTTTTTTTTTATTTATTATTAGCACAATAGGCACAAATACAAAATGATAATCGACATAAACAAAAGATTAGTAATGGGGCAGATCTGTTTTTAGAATTTAGCAGGTATATTACCTCATTCATTTTGCTGTGAATTTAATCTCGACTTTACGCGGATTGTTTGTTTTCAATTTATATACATATATATATATATATATTTAGATCATCAGTGGTATACATTTTTAATGTTTATAATATATTTAAATGTTTATGTATCTATTTCACATACAATAATTTTATAGCTTACATGTTTCTTATTATATATTTATCTTATTGTATTTGCATTTTCTTATTGAACAAATTAATATATGCATGAAACAACATATTTCAAAATTATTTTGTATTAATTAAATTTATGCTCAACTCTCACCGGCCGACCTTCAAAGTCAAATTTTATTTTAGCAATATTTTTTACGTTTATTCATTTTAGATAATATATTATTGCATATACAAAAGTGTAAGATATATCAATTTTTATACATGTATTATATAGTTTTCGAATGTTAAGTCATTATGTCATCGTATTATATTTTAGCATAATATTTATATTTATGAAAATAAAATTTATAAATTTGTCAATTTAATATAACTTTATCATATTTAGTTCAATATAATAATTTTATTTTAACATGAATTACAATTATTATTATAAAATAGATAAAAATAATATATAATTTTTATTTTTATTTTATAAATGATAACTCAATATATATAAATGCATAATAATAGTTCACTGCTAATTATGAAATTAGTTAAAATATTTACATAAAATTTTTGAAAATTAAGATATTTTTAAAATATTTCTCAACAGATTTGTTAGAATTTTTAATGTATATATATATATATTAAAATGAAAAGATATGATGATTAAAGTAGTTACAAAGATTTTATATTATTTGCTTTAGTGAAATATGATACACTAAAAATGAATCATTGCTACTGCCAAGTTAACAGTTGTAATTATAGTACTTTAGATTCAAATCCAGAGGACCAGTCTACACTTTATTTCTATGAGTTTGAAATCAAGCTAAGAAGAAGATTGGTTTTGGGGTTAATAATGGTAAGAAACAAGTAGAACAAGAGATTGATTCAAATTAAAAACAGCTAGCCTAGGGTATTTCATCGGTGTTGAATTGGAGCCAAACAATTATTCAAGCGCAGTGAAAAGCCTTCTAGAACTCAGATTACTCAGCTGGAACACCCCACTGTCGTGGTGATGGTCGCTTTGCAGATCGATCCCACCATCTAACTGTCGTTGAGATGAGAATCGATTGCAAGCTTTAGAGGACAGGTCCGATTAGTTCACTTACTACTCTAATATCTACTTTCGTTGATTAGGGATATTAAGCTCATTCAATACATGTCAAGTTATCTCCTATGCGGTTAACTAGGTGATGAACTTAGGATCTAACAATAAGTGATCAGATTAATGAAAGCATTAAGAACAGTATGAATGAAGAATTAATTGAGTTCGCTTATCTATGTTTAGCTCATATCTCAACACCCTAAAACCCTAGGCGAGCTAGGCTACTACTCGATCATGATGCAAGCAATCAAAAACATAATTTCTGAATAATATTGCATAAGAACAAGAGTAGAACAAAAGGGTTCAGATGATCTTCTCGATGAGAGGATGGGTTCTTCTCCCTTACAAGTTGCAGATCGCACAAGCTCAATAGTTCTCTTGTAAAAACTAGCGTAAGAAAATAAAATAGGATAGATGGCGCCTTTTATATGGAGGCGCCAGTAGGTAGAAAAGAGATTAGGACAACAAGGCTTTAATTCCCGAAATAGGAGTTTCCTTATTCGTCGGGAACAACCTCGGGATCAATCCGTCAGCTTGTTGCACGAGAACAGTCTCGGGACTGTTCTTCTCAAATGTTCTCCGTAAGACTGCTCCAAAAAGACATTTTCTCTTCATGCACCTTCTCTTTACTCTTCTACAAACTCCAGACCTGTAAAAGATCAAAAGGGACTAGACTGACACGGTTTAAGGACTCGAATCAAATGGAAACATATATACAATGATGTGAAAAACACCATATATCAATTTCCCCAGACTTAGATCCTTGTTTGTCCTCGAACAAGGCAAGTATCAAGAACAGGAGAAAGGTTTGAAAGTGTGGGAACTCGCTTATTCTCAGCAACCATACTCTTACCACAAATCTCTGAACCATACAAGCTTTAGATTAGGACCGCACACACTTACTGAGAACCTCCTGATCGCTGTTCGAAAATCGGCTCCTTACTCTACATCTCAACCTGAAAAGGCAACACTTTCGAGACAAAACTCCTTATGCTCAATTTAGGTTAGCGTGAGCTTCTTATCATAGGCTCTACTCAGGGAGAACGGGCTAGGTATAAAACAGGCTAAATTTTATGGCGGAGCTCAAGAGTGTTTAGGGGTTACCAAGAGTGGATGCAGGATATCGCACAAGAGTGGATGCAGGATCTGCAGTGAGGACTCTCCGATTAGATCGATCGGACTGCCTGAATCAATTTCCTTCAAGCCACTTGCTGGAGCCACCATTGGTGGCATGCATTATAGAACCAGCAAACAACAAAAGTAAAGATTTTTTTTTTAAACATATAAAAGATGATGGGAGGGTGACGAGGAAGGAGGTAACAAGTGAACGTAATGCCACTGGTGATTTCGTGGTTCGTTCTAGCCACCTTCAGTGGCCGTGTTCCACCTTCACTGAGTGTGTGAGCATTGATGAGTAAGAAGATCCTTTCCTCTCCGACCTTTTTGCACATATCTGCACATAAAGCACTAGAAAAGCAATTGCATGAGGGTGGAACAAAAGGTTAGGCTACAAGGTGGGAACTAGCTAAAGATGAACTAGCCACTCAGGAACAGCAAGAGTGATAAAAGATAAGAAGTCCTGAGTGTATGTCACATTCTCCCCTGATCTAGTGCCCATAACAAGAAGAATTAAAGTCCGGATTAGGTTCAGGTAAAGTGGAGTTGAGTCTACCCAGTGTAACCTGATCGGTTATAGAACTTCTGGAGTGTCAGATGAGATAAGTCAGGATGTTCCAGGTCCATGTGTGGGTCGTTCATCACTGCTAAGGTCACTGAATAAGAAGGTCAAAGCACGAGGTGGTTAAAAGATCATCACAAAATAAGGTCCAGATTCCCACAATAGTTTTGACTGACTCGATCCTAATGACTGACTCGATAAAAGCATGACACAAAGACAGATGCTCCCCCAGACTTACTTCACACCATCCCTGGTTGTGAAAATAAATCAGTGGAAGCTAAAGCACACCAAACAGAAACAAATAACTTGAAAATAAATAGTTCAAACGGATAGGACAAGGGGTAGAAGTAGTCCTTTCGGACTCAGTCTGAATCGCCGCTGCCGGAGTGACCAGCTGTCCTCCTGTTCCGCAGAAGTCTCTCTCCTCCAGCAGAGGTGCCGACTGGCTCCTTGCCGGCGCCTTGTTCTCTGCTGTGTCTGCTCACCTTGGCCTCTGATACAGCTGCCCGTGATTCCCTTAAGGATCCTCTTCAAAAGGCTGTTGTTCTTCTTCTGGGAGTCAACCATCCAGCGTCTGTAAGCATGATCGTCCGTGACATCGGCGAGATCCTCCAGGTTGTATTCCCCATCATCGTATGGAGTAGCATTCTCCACATCGTCCATGTTCGCATCTGGAGCTGGCGCACGGGGATCCTCGCATAAGTGCTCTGGATCGGGCAGGAACACAATGTTCGCCGAAGTTGTGAAATCTGTGAGCCCTGGAAGAGGTAGCTTGCAGAACAGAGTGTTCCCTTCCTTGTCGGCGAACTTGTAAGTGCTCTCATCGCGCAAGATGTGGCAAGTGATCAGGTAAGCAGTGTCAATGTACTCAAACTCGGAGACGACTGCGTAGGAGCCGAGGTTGATGTTGAAGTGCTGGAACAGGGGAGTGAGCAAGCTGCCACATCGATCCTTCTTGTCGTCTGTTCGGAGCAAAGAGTCTCTCCTCTCATAGAACATGGAGATGAGATGGTACCTTGGGTTCGTTTTCACGGCCTGAATGGGTATAAGCTTGTCCCTGCGCATCTCGTCCTCAACTCCTGTGAACAACACCTGCAGCTCTCCATTAGTGACCTTAGAAGTGTACTCCTTTGCAAACAGAATGTTTGAGACAATCTTGGCGATGAGTCTCAGAGTAGGGTACCGAATTTGCGACTGATAGGCCTTGCGAGAAGTGAATTGGCCGGCTGCAATGAGGTCCCAAAAGGCGTTTGCCGGTGTGAACTTCTTCTCAACGGATACCTCCTTGGGCGTATCTGCGATCTCGTACAGCTCGTTAAGATCATGAAGAGTGATCGAGCAGAACTTGCCATCCGCCTTGAAAGAGAAGGAGCAGTTCTCGTACGTGGGTGCGGTAGGGTTCTGGTAACTGATCTGAGCGGTTGCGAGCACTTGTCGGACCAGATCTGGGTAGAGGGCCTGTGCGTTGTAGCAGAGAAGAGCAATGCCTATCGCTTGCAGTGCGTCAAACAAGTCTATGTCGAGGCCGAGGGCAGTCAGAGTCTCCGCATGTGCAAAGCGTGTGGGCAAGATTTCTGCAGCGAGAAGCCGGTTATACCTTGCTGCGGACTCCTTGTCCCATCCCTCACAATTGTAGTCAAGGAGGAATGGATCGTTGACATTGATCGGTTGGCCTTCAACCTTATTCGGCCACGGGTAAGAGGAAGGAGCGACTGCCCTTAGAGGGGGTGCGGCAGTTCCGCGAGAGTTCTTGGATGCCGAAGTGTACCGAGTGCGTGGAGGCATCTGCAAAACAGAAACAATATCCCAAATCAGCACCATTCAATGGTTGTTCTAGAAACGATGGAGCATACCTATTCTTAAAGTTTACTCAAATCCATCGGTTTCTAAACAACCTACAAACTTCCAACCCTAGTCAATCGCTACAACTCAATCGCTCAAGAGAAAAAGACACCATATTCGACAATCGGTTCTCATCCTATGGCAATTAGCACAATTTTGATCTTAGTAGCAAGATTGAAACCGATGGAATACTCCACAATCTAGGATTGCATTCGCGATGGGGGAGGAATTTCGAGCGGTTACCTTGGCTGGATTGTTTGTTCCTGAAAAATCAAACCGATCTCGAGGGAATTCAAGAGGTGAGAGCCAAAAATCGACAAGATGAAATCAAAAAGGAGAGAATTTGCGATTTAGGGTTCTTGAGAGTGGTTTGCGGCGAGAGAGATAGTGGGGAAGTGGAGTGAGTGGGCCTTAAATAGACCAACTTGAACGCTTCCCCTTCTCTTTTTTTTATCTATTTATTTTTTTTTCGGGTCGAGTGCTTACCTGGGAACAATCTGCGGAACAAGCGCTGGAGTGTTCTCCTGACAAGGTCTCGAATTTTCTTGTTTTTTTTTTCTTTCTGCAAGTTAGTGTCTAAAGAAATAAAAACATAAAGAAACAATATTTACACTCACCAGTGGGTTGCCTCCCACCAAGCGCTTGTTTTATGTCACTAGCTTGACTTTAGTGAGCCGATTAGGCTTGAGGGGGATCACTTAAGGGTATTTCTACACCTTCAGTGATTGTTGTGTCAGCAAGATATGGCTTGAGGCGCTGACCATTGACAACAAATTCTCTACCTCTTGTGTCCAGCAACACAACAGCTCCATAGGGGCGAACCTCCTTGATGGTGAAAGGTCCAGACCATCTGGATTTAAGCTTTCCAGGGAACAGCTTAACCCGTGAATTGAAGAGTAAGACCTGATCATTCGGAGCAAAGCTTCTGCTGATGATCCGTTTATCATGGAATGCCTTGGTCTTTTCCTTGTAGATCTTAGAGCTCTCATAGGCCAGATGCCTAATTTCTTCTAACTCGTGGATCTGAATTGTTCGCCTCTCTTTGGCGGGTTTGATGTCGAAGTTTAGCAGTTTCACAGCCCAAGCTGCCTTGTACTCTAACTCCACAGGTAGATGGCACGCCTTGCCATAGACCAAATGGTAGGGAGTGGTCCCTAATGGGGTCTTGTAGGCAGTTCTGTATGCCCAGAGAGCATCGTCAAGCTTGAAGGACCAGTCCTTACGGGTGGTATTGACTGTCTTTTGCAGGATGTTCTTGATCTCTCTGTTGGAAACTTCCACTTGGCCACTTGTTTGTGGATGATAGGCGGTTGCAACCTTGTGTTTAACGCCATTTTTGCTGAGCAATCCTTGGAACACCTTGTTGATGAAATGAGTTCCACCATCGCTTATAACCACTCTAGGCACTCCAAATCTTGGGAAGATGATGGAAGTAAACATCTTGGTTACAACACGTGCATCATTGGTTGGACTAGCAATTGCTTCCACCCACTTTGAAACATAGTCCACAGCAACCAGGATGTACTCATTCTTGTGAGAAACTGGGAATGGTCCCATGAAGTCGATCCCCCAGCAGTCGAACACTTCAACTTCCAAGATATAGTTCTGAGGCATTTCATTCTTCTTGCTTATACTTCCCATCCGTTGGCATGCATTGCATCGTGATATGAAAGCGTGAGCATCCCTGAACATAGTAGGCCACCAAAAACCGGCTTGGAGGATCTTTGAAACTGTTTTGAAGGTGGAAGTGACCAGCATAGGATGAACCGTGGCAGTGATGAAGGATCCCTGGAATATCAGCCTCTGGAACACACCTTCTGAAGATCCCATCCTTGCCTTGACGATACAAATATGGCTCGTCCAAGTAGTGCCTTGCTTCCCTTAGAAATTTCCTCTTCTCATTCCTGTGAACCTTGAAGGTTCCTTCTCTGCTGCTAGGAAGTTTGCAATTTCAGCAAACCATGGGAGATTTGGGTACTGCTTCTGGATCACCGCACGAATGCTTCATCTACGGGAACAACCCTCGCTAGGTAATGATTGTTACGTGTTGCTGACCAATCGTGTTGACATATTCCATTGGTTGTTCCTCATCAAGAGCTGTCTCATCTGACACTTTCATCCTTGAAAGATGATTTGCCACTCCATTATCAACCCCTTCTTGTCTCTTATCTCTAGATCGAATTCTTGGAGTAAAAGAATCCACCTCGGGAACAGCGGTTTAGCATCCTTTTCGTGGCGGTACTTAAGAGCCGCATGGTCTGTGTGCACGATCACCTTTGATCCAACCAGGTAGGATCTGAACTTTTCAAATGCAAACACGATGGCAAAGAGCTCTTTTCTGTGGTTGCATAGCGACCGAGCTTCGTCCATGGTTGCTTGGATAGTATATCACGGTAACTTCTTGTCCTTCCGCTGTCCAAGAACTGCTCCCCTGCAAAGTCACTCGTCTGTCATGATCTCAAAGGAAGATCCCAGTCTGGAGGTTGAACAATCGGTGCACTGACTAGGGCTCCTTGATCGTGTAGAATCGGCTGAGTCATGTCGGCGAACCGGGTTTCCTTGAAGCGATCGAGTGAGTGGCCTTGCAATTTTCGAAAAATCTTGAATGAACCTTCTATAAAACCAGCATGTCCTAAGAAACTCCTTATTCCCTTTACGAAGTTGGTGGCTGCAGACTCATCATGACCTCAATCTTTGCCTTGTCCACCTCGATGCCTTTCTCGATATCTTATGCCCCGAACAATCCCATCTCGACCATGAAGTGGCATTTCTCGGTTTAGCACCAGATGCTTTTCTTCGCATCGCTTGAACCCTGCACAAATTTGACAAACAGACATGAAAGGAGCTTCCATAGCGCTGAAATCGTCCATGAAAACTTCCATTATGTCTTCGATTAGGTCAGTAAAAATCGACATCATGCAGCGTTGGAAGGTCGCTGGAGCATTGCACAAGCCGAAGGGCATCCTCCTGTATGCATATGTTCCATATGGGCATGTGAACGTCGTCTTCTCCTGATCGTCTGGGTGAATGGGAATCTGAAAGAAACCTGAATAACCATCTAAAAAGCAATAGTAAGGGTGGTTAGCCAATCTTTCAAGCATTTGGTCAATGAAAGGAAGTGGGAAGTGATCCTTGTGAGTCGCAGCATTCAACTTACGGAAATCAATGCACATGCGATGACCAGTAACTGTTCTAGTAGGGATCAGTTCATTCTTTTCATTTGTTATAACAATGATCCCACATTTTTAGGTACTACATGAACATGGCTGACCCACTTACTATCAGAGATCGCATAGATTACACCAGCTTCTAGAAGTTTCATTATCTCTTTCTTTACAACATCTTTTAAATTTGGGTTTAACCTCCTCTGATGTTCTACAGAAGTCATCGATTCATCTTCCAGGTGTATTCTATGCATGCACAGATCAGGTGAAATGCCAGGTATGTCAGCTAGAGAATATCCTAATGCCTTACAAATTTTCTAAGTTCACATAAAAGCAGAGCAGTCGGCATTGTTCGGTCGGCATTTACTATGACAGATATGTGGAGTTGGGTCCAAGGAATGCATACCTGAGTCCCTTGGGAAGGGATTTGAGCTCTACCCGGAGCTTTCAGCTCGCTCCATGAGTCATCGGTCTGAGCTGTTGGAACAGACGGGTTAAGAGGCGCGGTTGTTCCAGCTGGTTTGCTGAGCTCGCTGTTCTCCCCCAGACTTAGGTTTGCCACTATTTTTCCATACTCCTTGCTGAATCCAGGATCTTGGCATAGGCATCAGCATCAATACTTTCTAGGCTCTGCTCGGCCTCAGCTCGACTAGGCGAGTTCAAGAGGGTCATCGGTGAGAATCTCCTCAATCATTCCCTCATGTGGTTCTAGCGGATCACCCTCTTCTTGGACAGTGAAGGTTTGTCCATCCAGCATTGGTTTCTTGAGCATCTGATTCATCTCAAACTTCATCACGATGTCTCCAAGATGGAGATCAATCTTCCCTTGTCGAACGTCTATGATAGCTCCAACAGTGCACGAAATGGTCTTCCAGGATCGGGGTCTTTTGATTCTTCCTCGAGTTCGAACAACGAAATCGGCAGGACAAGTGTGTTCCCAATCTGAACTTGGAGATCTTCAAGGATCCCAACGGAGACTTCACAGATCGATCAGCAAACACTAGGGACATCCTGGTCGGCTTGAAATCCGTATATCCAAGGCGCTTAGCCCCAGAGTAAGGCATGAGGTTTATGCTTGATCTAGATCGACGAGTGAGCATGAGAAGATTGTTCTCCTATCTGAATTGAGAGAACAAATTTTCTGGATCACTCGGTTTCTTTATCCTTTGTTCGAGCACTGCGCTGCACTCCTTAGAGACGATCATGAACTTCGCTGTCATCGGATATCTTCCGGAGATTAGTCCTTGACAAAGCTGGCATGGATGGCATCATCCGGATCGCACTCATCGAGGAAGTTTGACCGTTAGGTCTTCTAGCATCTTTCTGCAATTCATCTCTTCCTTATCCTTGCGTAACCTTAGCTGGAGCGGGATAGGGTACTTTCGTACATACTTGACGGCGGGGAAGATTCGCAATTGGTGGAACAGCCCCGCGAGTTGCTCGCATCGGTCGGAACAGTCTCGTTGGTGGTCCTCTCTCTTCCTTATCTGTAGGTGCGGCTTCGGCAGTTGATCCGACTCTTTCTGCTTCCTTTCTCGCCGACGTGAACCCCGGTGTCCAGATCAGGCAGTTGCTTCCCATTCCTTAGCGACTGCGTTGCACTCCTTGGGATTCTTATCTGTTTTCCAGGAGAGTACCTTGCTGTCTCTTCACACTCTCAGCAGTCGAGCAATCTGAATATCCATCTGTCTCATGTGACTTGAGGCGTTATCGTTTGGCACTTAAGTCATTGAACATATGGTTCATTCTGGTGTTGATGTCGTTTGTAACCTGATTGATGCTTTTCTTGGATCTGCTGTCCTTGGAGCAGTTGGCTCATCATCAATGCAAGACTCTTCATATCATCCCGAGGAGCAATCTGAGCGGTTGTGCAGCTTGGTGATTAACCTGTTTCTGGCTGTGGAACTGGGCATTCGAGCGGGCTGAGGACATAGGTTCTTCCTTGATTTCCATACCCCTTTGGTATCCACCGTTCGACCCGATTTCCTTGGCGTTCTCGTGTTCTTATCGGCTTAGGGTTGTTGAGCAGGTGGGGTTGTTCTGACGTTAGGGTTCGGGTGATAGTTCATGAACTGCCATCCTTGCCCATTAACATAGCTCACTTCGTGCTGATCTTCAGCCAACTGATCTGCCTCGATGTAGCCTCGCGGTGGTTTTATCCGAGGGATTCTTCCATGATGAAGACCTGATTGATTACTTTTAATCAGCTGATCGACCTTGGCGAGAGCTCATCAATCTTGCTGTTGTCAATGCTGTTCACCTTCGTGTGCGATCAGTCTCGGTTGTTATCAGCTGAGCTTGAGGCCATGTTCTCAATCAGTGCGAAGGCACCTCGAGTGGATTGAGTCATGAAGTCTCCATTACTGGCTGAATTCAAAGCATTCCTGTACTCCCAACCTACTCCATCGTAGAACACTCCGGCAGGTAGTCTTCCTCAAAACCGTGATGTGGGCACTCTGCGGTAAACATTGAATCGCTCCCATGCATCGCGAACGGCTCATCCACTAGCTGTTTGAAGGTTGCGATCTTACGTCTCGAGCTGCCGTCTTCGATTTCGTGTAGAAGTGGCTTAAGAAGATCGGACTTGTTCCCATGTTGTGGCGATCCTGTAGGTAGGGAATCTAGCCAGCGAGCAGCCTTCCGTCAGCGAGAAAGGAACAGAGTACACTTGATATAATCGGGTGGTACTCCATTCGCTTTAGTGAAACCACACATCTCAAAGTGCTCAATGTGGTCCATCGGTATTTCGGAAGTCCATTGAAGATCTTCCTTTGCACTAGACTTATCAAGGCTGGCTTGATCTCGAAGTCTTGCCTAGTGCAAGGTGGAGGGTTGATGGCGGATCGTAGTAGGCAAATTACGCAGTAGATTTCTCCGCCAATCAACCTCCTCCGTTGATTCGTTGATTTGGCGTTGAGCTGCTTGCTCGGGCAGCTTGCTGCGCTCGAATGGTTTTCTGCATCTGCTGCATCTGCTGTTGCATGAGTGCCATTGCAGCAGTGAGATCACCATTATCACCGTGATCACCCATGTTGGCTATCGGTCTTTGCTGTTGACGGTTGTCGTTCTAATCTCGCTAGTTCTTCGTTGGTGAGCTGATGTAATGGTCCTAGCGTTGTTCGAGTGTCTACTGGTCATGCACCTGGATCATTAGCTGCAACAAAGAAATTGAGGCGAGTTAGATATCTTAGACTAAATATGAAACCGAAAAATAGAGGTAGAAAATCTGGTCCCGTCGCGGCCAAAACTTGATACACTAAAATGAATCCTTGCTACTGCCAAGTTAGGTTGTAATTATAGTACTTTAGATTCAAATCCAGAGGACCAGTCTACACTTTATTTCTATGAGTTTGAAATCAAGCTAAGAAGAAGATTGGTTTTGGGGTTAATAATGACGGTAAGAAACAAGTAGAACAAGAGATTGATTCAAATTAACAAACAGCTAGCCTAGGGTATTTCATCGGGTGTTGAATTGGAGCCAAACAATTATTCAAGCGCAGTGAAAAGCCTTCTAGAACTCGGATTACTCAGCTGGAACACCCCACGTCGTGGTGATGGTCGCTTTGCAGATCGATCCCACCATCTAACTGTCGTTGAGATGAGAATCGATTGCAAGCTTTAGAGGACAGGTCCGATTAGTTCACTTACTACCCTAATATCTACTTTCGTTGATTAGGGATATTAAGCTCATTCAATACATGTCAAGTTATCTCCTATGCGGTTAACTAGGTGATGAACTTAGGATCTAACAATAAGTGATCAGATTAATGAAAGCATTAAGAACAGTATGAATGAAGAATTAATTGAGTTCGCTTATCTATGTTTAGCTCATATCTCAACACCCTAAAACCCTAGAGCTAGGCTACTACTTTCGATCATGATGCAAGCAATCAAAAACATAATTTCTGAATAATATTGCATAAGAACAAGTTGCAGATGATCTTCTCGATGAGAGGATGGGTTCTTCTCCCTTACAAGTTGCAGATCGCACAAGCTCAATAGTTCTCTTGTAAAACTAAGCGTAAGAAAATAAAATAGGATAGATGGCGCCTTTTATATGGAGCCTTTATATAGTAGGTAGAAAAGAGATTAGGGCAACAAGGCTTTAATTCCGAAATAGGAGTTTCCTTATTCGTGGGAACAACCTCGGGATCAATCCGTGTTTGTTGAGAACAGTCTGGGACTGTTCTTCTCAAGTGTTCTCCAAGACTGCTCCAAAAGACATTTTCTCTTCATGCACCTTCTCTTTACTCTTCTACCAACTCCAGACCTGTAAAAGATCAAAGGGACTAGACTGACACGGTTTAAGGACCCGAATCAAATTGAAACATATATACAATGATGTGAAAAACACCATATATCAAAATACATGTTAATTTTTATACATATATTATATAGTTTTCTAATGTTAACCGTGTTACCAACAAATTATATTTTGAACATGAATACTTATGAAAATAAAATATATAAATTTAACTATTTAATATAATTTTATCATATTAGCTCAATATAATGATTTTCTCTTAATATGATTGATTATGATAATATAATAGATAAAAATAGGATATAATTTATATTTTGATTTTATGAAATAAATTAATGTATAATAATATTCCAAAACTAATTACGAAATTAGTGAAAATATTTACATATATTTTAAAAAATTATGATCTTGTTAAAATCTTTTAAACAGATTTGTTCGATTTATATATAAATATATTTAACATGAAAATATATCAAAAGATATTATGATTAAAAGATTTGTCCAAAGATTATATATATTATTAGTCTTAATAAAATATATTTAATAAAAAATTTAAAGGATGGTCCAAATTAAAAAATGACACATGAAAGAAATCATGACTTCTATTTTAATAGATGTGATTTTACTATGTGGTTAACTAATAAAAATAATCTACAAGGCATAGTATCGGATCTTAAAATTTTGCCGTAGTATAAACAGAATAATTTATAGCCTTGTTTATATTGCTAATAGTGTTTTACTATGTTTTCAGTAAAATCTAAAATGTATAGATGCTGAATTAATGAAGTTTTCTAGAGAAATTTCATGAAATACACTAAGTTTGACATCACTTTTCAAAAATACAGTCAATCAAAAATGTTTTAACATTTGGGTTTAGAATTTAATGATTATTGTTTATGGTTTAGTATTTAGGGGATGAAATTGAATTTATAAACTTATGTAAATAATTTTTATACATTATAAATACTTTACAAGGGTTTTTTTCAATTTTTCATAATAAATTAAAAGTATTTATGAAAATAGTTATTATTTAAAGGTAACTTGAAAAGTTATATCAAATTTGAGGTAAAATTGGATTTTTTTTCTAAGTTTCTAATATATATAAAATATGACCAGTTTATTTATTATCAATTGACTTTAAGCTAGAAGTTTATGATAAATTGAATTTATTTAGTATCAGAATCACCCATCTGATGTTACGCTACTTTGTGGATATTGTTTCAACAATAGTCCACACTTAACCTAGAAATAAATTAATGAATGAACAAAGTCATGTGTTAGTAATTTAGAAGAAAAATTAACTAATGTATAAAGAAATATCGTCAATCTATTTATTATAATTGTTTCAAATCGGAAATCCATAACAAACCCAAATTTACTAGGTGTCAATAACATATCATATAAGGTATGGTACATTTTTTGTATTAATGAAAGGTTATTAATTTGTTAATATTCTATAATTGATATACGACTTAATTTTACTTCTTAATGACTTGAGGTAGGCTAGTACCGCACTACCAACTTTTAAAATATATGCACTAGTTTGTAATAAATTACCAGTGTGCGCGCGACAATATCTCGTTACTTCTACTAGAACGAGACTATACGGATTAGTGACAATAAAAGTGCACGAATTATAGTACATGGAAGCTCATACATACAACTACCTCTTTTTAAAAATGCAACTACTTTGCTTTTGTCTCCTGGACCGTGGGACCACATAAAAACAAGTTTCTGACGCTAATTACAATCATCAAACATAATTGAAGAGGTTAATTATTGATTAAGGTAATGTGAAATTTGTAAATTGTGAAAGGAAAGAACCTTAGACGATGGTGGATGTTGTCGATCATACTAATATAAAAATGTTGACAACTTAGGTTCAAGTACCAAGTTGTAACATAGAAAACGAATCTGCATGACGTAGAGCGACTATAAGTATTGATTTGTGTTGTTTAGATCAGACACGTTAAAGCCAGCAACTATTGTCTTAATTTTTGGTTGTTTATTAATAATAGTGACCAACTAGAATGTGCAAGAGGTACAAGCCTTTTAGGGTAAGTTATTTTGAAATGCCATAAAGTTTCTGAACATATCGAATATTTTGCGACACTCTTTTACAAAATATGAATGCATAATCGGAGAGATTTATAGCGTTTCACCACTTTGTCTTTTCATGATTAATTCATTTGTTAATTTTTAACTTAAAATCCAAATATAAACTGAGAAAAAAATATGTTTTTGTTTGGCATTTGCTTTTGCATATTAATAAACAATAAAAATACTTTTTATTTAAAAACAATCAAATTATGTTTTAATTTTTTTAAAATGTTATTTTATTTGAGAATTTTTAGTAAAAGGAAATATTTCAATGTTTTTTAAAAAAACATATAAACACAAATTGAAGCAACTGTACATGGAGTTTACTATTTTTCTCTTACTAGCTAATTGCTGATAATTCTAATTCCAGTAATACCCACACACAATTCCAATAATACAAGCTGTTATACCTACTTTTTCCCTATATAAGGATTAACTAAAAATTTGCCTTGTTTTGTTTGTCGACTTCTTCGACGTAAACGCATTGAAAGATGCTTTTCTGGGTTTAGTTAGATTCACGTGCAAATTCAGAATTTATAGGCTTTTGGGACTAATCCTAAGTCATAATCTTATAACTATCTGCCACATTACAGATACTAATCGAAAATTAGTAGTAAACCAAAGAAAATGTAAACTATGCTGCTAGGGAATTATTACTATGTCTTACAATCATTTTTATAATATGGTACGAATATACGTGCAATATATAGCCGGATCACGTTTTTAGCTACTATACGATTAATATTGTTTTCGTCGAGCCAAAAAGGGGAGGGAGAACACCTGAGATCATTAAGGGTAAAATATGTTGATTATTTTATCTTATTTTTATTTGATCATCTTTCTATACAGTATGCGATCAGTTTCTAATCTATCATTCAATTTTTTTGACAAAAAACTTACCCAGTTTATATAAATAGTTTAGTTGTAAGATAAAATATATTTCTAAACTAATAATTTTTTTTTTATTTAATACGCATGTATAACTAATTTTAAAAGTTTTCATTAGTTTGAGTATTTATTAATTTTTATCCTTATACATCATTTAGAACATTAGTTCTAGCTAATAATTAACTACAAAAAGTGATTTCAATCAAAGCAAGTAAACACTTTGAAAGATGGTGAATGTGTAAACAGTGAATTTTTAACCAATGACACTACATTCCCTAGAATTGTGCTGTTTAACATACATAATCGCAATAATCTTTTCACCTGCATTACGTTAAAAACTCCGGTAATTTACATAAATTTGTATTTTCTGAAAAGTGAACCCCAAAATAATATAAATAAAACCTCAGAATAATATAAAACTATTAACAACTCTTTAGCCACACTAATTAGGGCTTTCACAATTATATCCTTTTTAATAATGATTATTTCCAGGATATAGAGATAAGCATATATATATATATATATATATATATTATCTGCTAGAAACAAATTAAAAGGTTGAAATATAGTATTTAGTCAGTAGAATTAACTATATAGATTCATCAAAATTATGATTTGTATAACTACTTTGCAATAGTTATTTTTGTAAAGTAGAACAAAACTAAAAACGGAGGGGATCTAGACAAACCAACAAGCAGCAAAATGAATTAAACAAACCGATTTAGTATTTTAAATTGACTATATAAATATTGTAATAAGAATGGAATGTAATGCTCGTGAAATAAAGCTTAATCTTCGCTGTCGAATTCAACAGATCATGTGCCGCGAGGGACACGCTGACCTCCATATTTAACACAGCTGATCTGAGCTCTCTATATATAAACTAAATGTATACAATAAAACTTGTACAATTAGATCTTACATATCTTAAATATATGTTAGTAGTTTTTTATAGCTACGAAAATTTTCCATTGATTGCTTTGGTTGACCTCGTCGTATATATATTTATGCTCACCCGGTATTTTAATTCAGGTCGCATACTCAAAACTTTTCTCTCTAGATACTCTTATTTCTTTCATCATGTTCAATTCTATCCAGAGATTTATTATATTTGTTGAATGATTTTATATGCATCGGAGAAGATGTCTCTAATTTTATCATTATCTGTTGCAATTTTCGGTATAACTTAATTTACCTTGGAAACGTTTTCTAACTAAGGTTAATTTGATACATAGCGAGTCTAGTGGATTGTTTCATAAAAATGACACAAGGAGAATCATAATAACTGTCTCTTTTTATGTGTGATATAAACAAATATGTAAAAGTAGATTATGTTTCGCGTATAGCTAAGACATATATACTTTATTCTTTCGTAACATAGTAACATTTTAACAATACAAAATTGTACCACGGATAACATAATCTTTCAACTGTTAAATCATTATTCTTTTTCACCGTACCTTATTGTAACTGTTTTCGCCATACTTTCTTAGAACATTTCTAATGTTTTATTTTGTTTTAATTTTTAATTTCACCAAATTCTGTTTTGAAATATTAATAGAAATAATGAATAAAAAGAAGAGTAAATAACTACTTCAAAATCGAGTTTATGGTAAAAAAAAATGGTATGAGACTAGAGAAAAATTTACACCTAAATAAATTTTGAGTAGAAAATGGAATGCAGATGAAAATACACGTATTTCTTATTTTCTAGCATTTTATGAATGATAACGGAATTCAGTTTACGACGTTACAATTTATTGAGTTGTTCTTTAACAAAGCGTTTGCAGTTTAGTTATTCTAAAAGATTTTATACGAACAGGGTTGCTTTGATGATACAAGATTACAAGGCTTTTGTATTCAATGAATCAAAAGTATATTACCATATTATATTTCTCCAATGTATTAAATCTGAGATCTGCTGTTTCATCCTCCTCAGCCCACACTTCGAGTTTGTATATTGTCTCCTTATTTTCCTCACTTGTTCCTAACTGAAAAGAAAATATTTAATAAAGGAGAATGTATTTTCAGGCTCGAAATTAGAAGGGACAAGTGATATGTATCCAGTTTAATTATACCATAACCATATGGAACGCGCGTAAGAGATGCAAAGTTTGCAAAAATATTTCTGTAAACTCTTTTGCCCTAACGTAATTCAAAATTACAGAGAAAAAAAAATAAGAAAATGCAGGTAAATGGGTTTGAAACCTTGAAACCGACATCGTATAAAAGACAATTAGACGACTTCTATGAATTATTTGATTTGTACGTGTTTTTGTGGTGCAGCAGATTGGGGCATAAGTAAATAAAATAAAATGACCTTACGTGAATTAAGCCATGGGAATTAAGTGTTCACGTCGGTCGGTTAAAGTGTACGTGCCTCTCGAAATGCCACGTGTGTGTCGTCGACCAAACAACATGGCGTGTGTTTGTATGGGTGTATGAACCCTTTGACCAGTCAACCCACTCAGTTATGCTGTCAACGGTTCAACTCAATTAATGGAGAGAAATTATAAATTTCATTTTCATAAAAGGGCATTTCAATTGTAAAGCCCTATAAATCGGATTAAAAAGTACATGTGGACGGGGTAGAGCGAAACCCTAAACAATTAGCGTTTTGAGGAATCGATAGTCGCTATCATGGTAATGAATTAAGTATTAACTAGATTTTGATAGTCGTTATTAACATGTTTGATATGAATTAGTGTTTAAGTTTTGTTGAGCATTATTATTATGTAAATCGTATTATATCTAAGAATGAAATGATTTTTTGTTTAATATTATATAATTTATCGATTATTTTATTTGATTTTTATATGTATATTTTTATAGATGTAATTTATCAATAATTTATTAATTATATTTCTTTTAGCTTAATATTTTTTGGCCTAAAGTCTGAAACCCGGATTATAAATTGAACCCAGACCAAAAAAAACTCATCCATGTCTGATAAAATATTTGAATGGATCTTACGTATATAAATTGTATATAGATCCGCAATGTTATTAGCCAAAACTAAGGAATATTTTAAGAACATGAAAAATTCAAAAAATAAAAAAACAGAATATCCAGATTAATATCTAAAATAATAATTTTAACTTAAACTAATATCTCAAATACATATAATTTTCGATTTCTGTTAATGTGATTTCTAAAAATAAGTATCTAAAAATATTTTACCCCTAAACAAAATAAACTCAAATACAAAATAAGTATATTTACAAAACCTATTTGATATGTGTTACAAATTATATTTGAACTCGAAGCTGAAGTGATGTTAATCAAACCTCACCTAAATTACAATAATACTCGAATGGGAATAGGAAGCTGAATCCGAAATTCTAAAAATTCAATATATTTATGCGCACACTCAAACAACCAAACTATTTTTATTGTAGAAACAATGCCTTAACTCGTGGTCAATCCAAATGTGCATGCACATCCAGTTCCTGGCTCAAAAAGAACGAAGATGTTATATAGAGGATTCATAGAATTATAGAAAGAGGTGATAAATTTCGAGGTAAAAATGATTTAGCAGCGAAGAGGATACAGAAAATGTATTGATAGGGGAAAGAAATATATGTATAATCTATTAGATTGCTACATACTAAGTTTAAAATACTTTTTAAGGTTGACGAAACAAAACAGTTATTAAAACCTTGATTAGCAAAGCATTTGTAAAAACATTATGCTCTCTATCATCCATTAAGATTTACTGGAAAATCATTTCGATAAGCATTTATAAGATGTTAATATTCTACAAATGTCTTTTTGTTTAATGTTTTCATATGAAACTTTTGGTGGAGTATTTGCATTTATAATATATAAAAATTTTAAAGTAATTATATATAATTTATTTATTTTATTAATAATATCAAAATTATGTTTATATCCAAAATAAAATTTATATTTTTGTCATCTATATTATAATATATATTATAAATATAAATATATCTATATCTATATTATTTAAAATAAATAAGTTATATAGTATAACAAATTTTTATGATAATAGTATATGTCAATTATTTACTACTCTACCAATCACTTAACTAAAAATATTAATAAAAGCATACCGTTTCTCTAACATATTGTTTTATAGCATACTATTACTGGTTGTTTATTAATAAATAGATGTGCTTTTTAACATATTTTTGATAATATTGGTGAAAATATATCGTTAGCACTTCAAGAATATAATCTTTTTAACTGAGTTAGAGAAGTTTAGGTGATGTAAAATTATTTCAACAATTTTCAATTTTTATTTTATTTTACACACAAACAACATAAAATTGATAAATTAAAATGAGATGTTTTTTTTTTCTTGAATACCAAGAGGTTTGGATCAAAATCCTAATCTCTCTAATCCAAAACCACAATGTATAATATTAGTTTCGTCCAAACGGTCAGTCGAAGAGAGATATTGTTACACAATGGTCAAGGTTCTTTCCAATTAAGTTATTAACTTTTGTTAATAATTTTTCGCTCCATACATTTGTATAAATTTTGTACATCCGATTTACATATTTATTTGTTTTAGATTTATTATTTTTTTCTAAATATAACATCTTATAAACAGATACATGTCTGCCGTGAAAAAAAACGAAACAAAAGAACAGTTATACTTTTTTGCATCGAAGATTGGTATTATTGTAAACTACTCCAAGAGGCTTGTTTTATGAGCAAGCCAGGCTGAAATCTGCGAGCTTACAAGAAAAAAAAAAACAGATATATATATATATATATATATATATATAATATATGTACATATATATATTTATGTTTTTCAAACATATTTATTTATGTTACATGACGTCTATGTTTGTTCGTGTAAAATATATTATCAAATACAAATTTTACTAGCTAATTTTATGGTGTTCGCAAAATTATAATGTTGACTCTTACTTAATTTCAGTTAATAAAAAGTATAAATCATATCTTTACGAAATATAAATATCGACTATCATTTTCTTACAAGCTAACTTTTCTATGGCGGCGTACGTTGGTAAGATTAGTAATTATTTTAGTGAATTTTTTGAAACATATGTCTAAAGTTCTAAGTTTGAAATGTAATGTGGGTGTCAAACATATCAGTAAAGTTTATGATATAGGGTAACTGTCTAGAGGGGCCATATAAGTCAATAAGATTAAAATTATGAGATTCTCTGAAATCGATCTATTATACAAAAGTTGTCTGGAGGGGCCATATAATTCAATATTTGAAAACAAGATTCCCATATATGTATGTATCTATATATATGTCAAATTAAGGTAAGAAATGCCATTTTCATTTTTTGTTTATATTTCTTTTATAAACAAATAGTAAAAAGCCTATATAAATACAACCATCACTTCACTCTTGTTTCCTTCATACTCTCATATTCTTTCTCTATCTTCTTTTTCCGGTATAACTTGTGTGTGATCCAAAACTCCATAACTTGTCACGATACTTCAATATCTGTCTCTTACTACTTTTCAAAAATAATATTCAAACAAAAATGTCTGGAAGAAGATCACGTTCGAGGCAATCATCAGGAACTTCAAGGATCTCAGAGGATCAGATCAATGAACTCATTATAAATTTGCAGCAGCTTCTTCCTGAGCTCAGGGACAGTCGTCGCTCCGATAAGGTAAGCTAAATCTTGGTTTTAACTATAGAAAATATATGTATATGAAAATGATGATATATATAATATATTGACAGGTTTCAGCAGCGAGAGTGTTGCAAGATACATGCAACTACATAAGGAATCTGCATAGAGAGGTTGATGATTTAAGTGAGAGACTATCTGAGTTACTCGCAAACACAGACACTGCTCAAGCTGCTTTAATCAGAAGCTTACTTACCCAATAATTCCCATCTTCTTCTTTTTTTTTTTTAATGATGATCTTCTTCTTCGTTTTCTTCTTCTTTTTTACTATAATAATAATAGTACGGGAATTCACTTTTCTATAGATGATGACCTTATAGGTGTTTAAGGATAGAGTTCGTCACTTCTGCTTCGGTCATAGATATAAAACCTTTGCCCCTTTTTCAGTTATTTTGTTTGTCTCTTATTCGAATTCTGTTAGGGTTTTGTTCACCCAGTGACTTGGCTATGCTTATTTTCTGAAATTTATTTGTTTGTGTGTTTTAATTAGTAACTTAAAAAAGATCATCCTACACTAAAAATTCATAAACATATCGCTTAACAGTTTAGCGAAATTGCGGTAATTAATTAATACTAAGCCTTAATCCTTGGTAAATAATAATTTCTTATTTGAAATCTAAAAGGAAGAAAGTTGATACATGCAATAGATTTAAGAAACAGAATACCGAATTTCTTAAAATTAATTTCCAAAAATGTCCAATAAAACATTCAATATAGTCCACTAGCTAGTTTTGGTGTTGACGACACATATTGTCGGATGCCATACCTCTAGAAAAAGGAAAAAAAACATATAAAGATCCATTATGAATTTTATGGGGTTTCAAAAGAACAATACAGATATGTCATAGTGGATTATTATATTTTATATATACATAAAAAATAAACTATAAAGTAATTACTTGTTTTGAGACCGGGACATCGATGAAACTGTCAGTTCCGCGTATTAACATCTTGAAGGATCGGAAGATTATGCTTACGGGCAACAAAGTATGGGGTGAATCTATGCGCTCAAAAGAAGCACAAAAACCTGCAAATATTATGCCATAATCTAATTTTGATTGTTGTCACCCTTTGTAGTTTTACTTTTGTAGTTTTCTTAATTCCCACCGAAGACCGAACACACTTATTTAGAATACTGATAAATTTTATTAAATATGAGGGTATTGAAAAAAATACAGATAAGAGAATATATATATATATATATATATACTTTGTAGTACTATCTCAAGTTTGAAAAACAAATAAACAATGTACTATTACAATTACATTCACATGACCATAGCCCGTAGGCATTTTTAGTGAGGAAATTTCATGATAATGTACCTCTGATGAACTTTCGAAAATAAAACCTAATAAAAGGTACTGCTAATGAAACTTAGGTTACTAAAAAAGTTTTATTTAGATTTCAGAGATTGAGATTTTTTTCAGCCCTACTTTTATTTAAAGTTTAGGAAATTTTGCGAAGTTTATATGTTAATTAGCGTGTATATTTTAAATGGCACATAGAAGTGGTACAATATTTGAAAATTGTGCAAAATTTATAGTTATTTTATGTTTTTTTTTTTCTGTGTGAAAACCAAATAAGTACATTATCACAGTTTTAAAAATACAAATTAACGATAAATAACTTTTTGTTCATTCGTTATTTGGTCAGTAAATATCTATACATTTGCGAAGTGATTTTTCGCGACGGAGCTCTCACGTTAAAAGTTAGAATGATTAATATCGTTTATACCCTTAATGAATAAAATATATATTTCGCCAAAAAAACGAATTTAAATTTTATTTGATTAGATAAATTATTAAAATTAATAACAATAAGAATTATCAAAATATAAAAATATATTTTAAAATAAAAAAAATAATTCGTACAATTATTTGCGAAGTGATTTTCGCAACAGAGCTTTTATGTTAAAAGTTACAATGGTTAATATCGTTTATACCGTTTATACCGTTAATGAATAAAATATATATTTAGCCAAAAACGAATTTAAATTTTATTTGATTAGATAAATTATTAAAATTAATAACAATAAGAATTATCTAAAATATAAAATATATTTTAAAATAAAAACATAATTCATAATATATTATGTTGTTATCCGAAAATAACTTTTAGTAAAAAATTCAAAACAGAAAACACATGACTCAATATTATTCAAGTAAAATTAATATATTTATATAATTGAAAAGAAAATATTGAGTGATTTATAAAATTTATTTATTAATAATGAATAAAATATATATATATATATATATATATAGCCAAAAGCAATTTAAATTTTATTTGATTAGATAAGTTATTAATATTAATAACAATAATAATTATCAAATTATAAAAACATATATTAAAATAAAAAGATAATCTATAAATATATTATGTTGTTATACGAAAATATCTTTAATAAAATTTTCAAAACAGAAAAAACATAAAAATATTACCCAAGTAAAATTATTAATTTTATATAATCGAAAAGAAAAGATTGAGTGATTTCTAAAATGTATTTCTTAATAATGAATAAAAATATATATTTAGCCAAAAATGAATTTAAATTTTAGATTAGATAAGTAATTAAAATTAATAACAATAAGAATTATCCAAAATATAAAAATATATTTTAAAATAAAAAGATAACTCATAAATATATTATGTTGTTATCTGAAAATATCTTTTAATAAAAATTCATAAATAGAAAACACATGACTAAATATTACTCAAGTAAACTTATAAATTTTATATAATTAAAAATTACATAACCATTTCATTGTTTCATTTTTTCATTGGTTCATAACCATTGTGATTAACCAATTAACATTCTAACCGACCCAGTTTGACAATTTCTAATCGGTTTGTTTCAAAACTGTATCATACCAATGTTTTGAAAACCGGACCGGATACCGACTCGGTGTAGCTACTGGTTGACTGGTTGGACCGGTTCAACCGGTCGAACCGGTTTTTTATCTATGAAACTTATATATATATATATATATATATATAATTATATATTTATATTTATATTATATGAACTTTACTTCTACATATAATACATTATGTATTCTTTTCTATAATTAACTAAATATAAAAAATAAACATAAATCTAACTATATATATAGTAAAATAAAACTGAATAGTGAATACTATGTAAACTAAAATTGATAAAATCATATGATTTACAATTAAAATTATCATATTTATTTATTTTACAACTAAATCTCAAATTTTATGAATATGGTAAAATAAAGATAGTATATGAAAGTCAAAATATATTTTTCACATTGTTTCTTAAGAAAATAAAAAATAATTAAATAGTGATAGTTGAATACTAATTATTAAATATTAAATTTTAGTTAGTAATAATTGAAAACACTTAATTATATTTATTAATTTTTATGAACCGGGTTTTAAAATTGATCTGGGTCACCGATTTTACCGGTTTTCAGCCGGTTTTACCAGTTTTTTACAAATCCGGGTTTTAAACCGAACCGGACTCGGCTTGTTCAGCGAATACCAGCCGGTCCGGTCCGGTTTTCAAAACACTGATCTATACCCATTTCTAGCATTTAATATCTAAGTCAATTTCAAACCAGATTTTCACACCACAGCTTTGGTTTGTCATGTTACAACACTCAAAATAAATAAATTGTAATGCCATTATCTAGTCTCAAACCCGGCACATGTTTAGCCATAAGTAGCAGAACTAACCACAATTAATATTTAAAACTAATGCATCTAAATGTTTAATATATTTTGGTGTCTAAAACACCAACTTGATGATGATTTTTCATATAAACATCTTATAAATTTTAAAATAATACAAAATATCAAATAATATAAAATTATCATTTTGGAGATAATAATATAAATATTTTTATTACAAAATGCTATAAAGTAATAGTTATATTACAACGATTGGTTCAAAATTGTTATGAACTGGGGCAAGCATTTCAATTTCTAAGTATATATCAGTCATAATAACTATTAAATTTCTTTTACCAAACAAGGTATAAGCGTTTCAATTTCACGTATATATCCGCCATAATAACTATTAAATTGCGTTTACCAAAAGAGCCATTATATGTTTTAGAAACAACGAAAATGCCAAGTTAAATTACTTTTTTTTCTAGTCAACTTTCTTTTTAATAAAGTTTCCAAAATATTAAAATGAAATAAAATAAAGATTATACTTTTTTTGTCAGTGACATAAAACATATATTTCTATCGCAAAATGTTATAAAGAAAAATATATATTATAGACGATTGGTTAACTTTTTCGATTTACGTATATTATAATTATGTATTCCTTATATTTTACATCAATTTATTTCCTTCTCTACCATTGTAAAGAGAATTTAAGATTTATTATTTTTACTATAAAATTGGTGGTAATCTCAGACCTCATTCACCTCAAAATTATCTTCTCTACAAAATTTTGCAATCATACCAATCTCAAAATGAGCGAATCAATGTCAGGTAAAGTGTTTTCTGAGAACAATGTAAGACTAGCTGAAGAACATTACCGAAGAGGCAATCTAAAAGGAGCCCTTGAAATTCTTCATTCACTAACATTTGTTTTCCCAAACACATCTACCAACCACCGTAAGATCTCGCAGGTTCATGTGGCTCATCAAATTCACTGGAGGTTCATAAATAACCGTTTTACACTCTACGACATCCTCGGAATCAGCCCGTTCTGTGACTATCAAACAGCCCATAGACAGTACATGAACATCGTGGCTAAGCTCTGCCCCGAGAGAAACAAATCTGTTGCTGCCAAGTTAGCTTTCAAGATCATCAATGCAACGTGGGTGGTATTGTGTGGTCCTGAGAGGAGTAGGGTTCCCAACATCAATCAAGAGTTAAGGAACATGTTTCGAGAAGATGAACCGCATATGCAATCAGTGAGGGAGGGAAAACGTCCTTGTATTGATATTATCGATACTGATGACTCTGATTCTGATTAATTCTAATCTATCATAACTATCAAGCTTTTCATTTAGTTTTTTTTTCTTCTCATGTTGCTGTCGGGATACAAAACTCCATCTTGTTTTCTTTTCTTTGGTAATATTTGTGACTTTTCTTATTTTAAAGTATTTATAGTTGTTCATCGTTCCAGTTATGAAGTATCCATTTTCTTTCTGCAACAGATTTTTTGACCTCAGCCAAAGTTGTAACCACAAAGACAATAAGACATCAGCTTGTATTGCCCAAAACATTCTATGATTATTTCCACACCAGAATTTTCATATAGTAATAAATATACACAATCTTTCAATCTCGTGCTCATTACACATAATTAAAATATATAAACCTATTACTCCCCAATTGTAAAGATCAAAACCAGTTTCCACACAACCAAAAATTTGAGTTGGTTTTAATGGTTTAGGACAATATTAAACCAGTTGGTATCAATTGTTTACAGAATTGAATTAAAATCCCGACCCAAACCAAGATCCAACTACCTAACCCGACCCAACCCCCTATTAATCATTTTAAAATTCCAAAAGAATACATGAAGAACCCTAAAATCAAATTAAAAATTTTGATTGTTTAAATCTCCATAGATTGGAATTGGTGTGTTTAGGTTGTCAAATACCACATCCAAAACTTCGAATGGATCATCTAACTCGCTGTAAATCGTGAAAAATGAGTTAAAATGTGGAATATAAGGTCTGTAAATCGCAGAGAGGGTTGAAGATAAGGACAAAATCGTCATTTTAAATTCATTTCATTAAAAGACAAAATCGTCATTTTAAATTCATTTTATTAAAAAATTAAATGTGCCTGCACTGGATCGAACTCGTGACCTGTGATCAATTTGCTCAAAGACACTAACCACCAGCCTACTCACCTTCATTGTTTAGACTTTACAAAGTAAATATATATAACTACTTGCCTACGTATCTGTTAATAAAACTTCATCTTCTCTACAACTTTTCTGCAAATATTCATCTCTCTGCAACTTCTCTTTTTGAGTTCAATTTTCTCTCTCAAACTCCACTTTCTCTTTCGATTTGTGAAACTGGAACACACAATTTTGATATTTTAACCTAGATTTCTATCTGGGTTAACAGATTTTTGGATCTAGATTATAAAAAAAATTTTGGTTAAGAAAAAAATTATTTGGTTAAGAAACATAATATGATTTAATCAGGTATTCCATTGGTTTACAGTCGGTTAAATAATATCTCTGGTTAAATATATTGGTTTTAATATTGTAATTGGTTAAATTTTAAAACAAAAAAATACCAAACCAAATTTAAACCGTTATTTGTTGGTTTTAGTTCATCTTTTAAACTTTGTGTGGAAACGGGATTCGATCTTTTTGATTGAGGAGTAATACGTTTATATACTTGAATTGTGTACAATTAGGATGAGGTTAAAAGATTGTGTACATTTATTACTATATGAAAGTTGCGGTGTAGAAATACGTCGTCTTCCCGTTATCTATGCTGTGCTACATAATCAACCATCAAAATTCTTTTTTATACCACTGCGAGAACAAATCCATATCCGATAATAAAGAATCTCTTAGTCATGAAATATCCATTTAATCAGGTTGAATAATTTTTTTTTTAAGTATCCATTTAATCTTGCAAAATAAATTATGTATTTTTTTCAAATTTTATGATAGAAAAGACCAAAAAGCTAACCTTAGGATACTCTTTGTTAGACGCAAGTATCCAAGTAGCTCCAACAACTAACCAAAAACTCCGACACAACCAAACCCGGATCCGACCCGACAGCAACAGACGACTCTATTAGGGACAAAGGTCCCACATTGGATATTAGAAGGGATCCTTAGTAATATATAAGATAGATGGGCCACTCCTCTTATCACCAATTGGTTTTAGGTTGGAAGTCCATCTAGCTTAATGTGGTAACAGAACTCGATCCACGCAGTCCAATCCGATCCACATCGATCCAGTCCAAAGATGGCCCATCGATCCTTGCCTGAATTTCAAGATTGATTCTTAGAGAACCATCATCTCGACGGTCTTATTAGGGACAAAAGTCCCACATCAGATATTGGAAGGGATCCTTAGTAATATATAAGATAGATGAATCACTCCTCTTATCACTAATTAGTTTTAGGTTGGAAACCCATCTAACTTAACAGACTCTGTTTGAGTGTAAACTGGTTCAAGAACAATATAAAGAGAGAAGCGGGGCGAACAAAGACGTTTTATAGATCTGAGATATGTGATTACAAACGGATGGAAAGAATGACTAAGCGATCGAGAAGTACTGGCAGTATCTATGAACTTATCGAAACCCTAGATCTAGCCGCTCAAGTAAGTGTGTAAAGTTCTGGATCCCCTTCTCGTTGTCGCCTCTTTCCCTTTTATAGGGCGTGTCTTGCCGTTCGCCCTAGCACGTTTATGCTTCGTTGGGCTTCCCTTTCTGTTGGGCCTTATGGGAGCCCTTTAGAGGCGTGTTCGGACATCTCCCTTTCAGCCTGTCAGCCGGTCGGCTAAGGCCGCTAGAAGCGATGGGCGGCGATCCTGGATAGTCTCCTCTATTTGATGGGCCTTGAGGAGGGTATAACCCATCTCACAATAAGCCCAGTTCATTTGTGGCGCTTTGTGGTCAAATGAATTTAAGGCCAGGTTTGATCAGATGAAGGAGTCTTATTGCGTGGATAGTCGACCTTTCATTCGTGGCGTTTGTTGATGCGGATGAATCGTCTCATGGGTGGCGCCTTAGTTGCTCAGCTGGTTACTCCTCGGTAGTGGCGTGCTTTCGCCTGCCACGAATCTCGCGATCGGTCAGGTTTTGATCAGGCGAAGAGTCTTATCCCATGGACAGTCGGCTCTTCATTTTGGTAGCGTTTTGCGTGCGACTGAGCAGCGTCTGGAAGTGGCGGCTTATCAGCTGGACACCTCTTTGGTAGTGGCACGCCCGTCTGCGCGAATCCCATGATCGATCTATCTCGAGTCTTGGCGCATCATCGTTTGTCAAGACCGACCTCGGTTTAGACGGTTTGGTGTGGACCAGTTTGCGCGCGGAGCGTTGGTTTTGTCGTAACCGAACACTGGTTGGCGGTTGGTTTTGTCGTAACCGATCGCTGGTTGGGCGAACGCCGCCGAGAGTAACCTAATGGGTTCTTAAGCCCAATTAGGCTGTTTAGGCATAATTAATGCCGCGGTGCGTGCCAACTTTTGCTATAAATAGTTAACTCCCTCGATTTCGTCATTCTTCTCTGCGGATCTCGGTATTTTTCCCTTCTCTCCCTTCTCTCTTCTTTCTCTCTAGATCCCAGTAGGGTTAGTCGAGTCTTTCAGCTGTTGGTGGCGAGTTGGCGAGTTATGTCTTGAAGAGTCGGTTGTCGAGGAAAAAGGAAAGCTGTCGCCGTTCTTCAAGTCGGCTAAGGGCGCCACGGCCCGTGGGAGTCCCTTGGATGAGTTTAGCTTGATCCATCGGGGCGATCGCGAGACACGAGAACCTTGACATGTCTCAGCGCCTTCTAGTCGCCGGCGCATAGGTTGATCGAGAGGGCGAAGTCGCTCTCGGCGAGAGTGATAAGGACTGCTCTAGCCCGCGGATAGTCGGTGCGAGAGACGAAAGCAGCTCTAGCGGCGGGTAGTCGGTCTGAGAGGGAGGAGGTGAAGGCAATTCTAGCGGCGCGGTAGCGGTCGATGGCGAGGGCGATGATTTCGACTCTTACGTTCGAGCCAACAAGAATTATGGGAGAGGCACAGCGCGTTCGTTTCGACCAGATCGATGTAGACCCACCGTCTATCATCCGCGGGATCTTTGAAGAACTAGCTGCTCTTCCCGCGAAGCTCCTGCGGGATCCATGGACAGAAGGTCAGCTGGGGAGCGTGCGGGACATGCTCCACTCGCAGTTCCGTGAGGGTCTTCGCGGTGCTCTGGGAGCGTGGCGTACATCATTCCGTCTGCGAGCAAAGGCCTTGGTCCCCTCCGATTGGCTACCAGTGTTTATACGAGTCGTACTTCGAAGACGACGCTAAGTTATGGTTCCCGATTCCTCGGCTGATCACATCATACGTTAGGAGACGCGGGATTGCGATCAGTCAACTGAAGATCGGCTCGATTCGTAATGCAGTCATGCTGCTGGTGATGGGAGCAGACACTGCTGTTTCGATGTCGGTAAGGGTTTTCGAGGAGCTGACGACTACCAAGGCCGAACCGAACTGTCTATTCGGTGAAGCGCCCGTTACAACGTCTTGATTGGGCATCCGAGGAAGACGAAGAGTTGGCAGCGTGCATACTTTTACGTCAAGGCAGACGAACATGCCTTCGCTGAGTCGCTAGAGGATGATTTTCCCGTCTTGTGGTCTAAGAAGATTGGTAGAGAACGACAGTCGTTGCCTAGTTGCTTTTGCCGTTTGCTGACCTCCTTTTTCTTTTGTTTGGCAGGTCGTCATCGAATACGATAGCATACCGGAGAACTTCTTCGAGTCGCAGATCATATACGCCAGTCATCTTCGTTGGCCCGACCTGAGTCGGGAGTGGATACGTCGGCAGCAGGCTCGAATTGCGAGAGGTACCCTCCTTTCTTTTACCTATCTCTTCGCGGATTTCAGAGTTTATCTGCTGACGGGCTCTGTTTGCCGCGATTGATTGGGAGTCGAGACAGCCACTGATAATCGGACCGAGGAAGTCCGGTTAAATCTTTTCTGTGAAACAGAGGATACTCAAAAAAGCGAGATGGAAGGGACCCGGACTTGGCGCCTTACTCAAGGGTAAGCTCCGGTTGTTGAAGAAGTCGGCTACCAAAGCCGTCGGCTAACCCGGTCGCAGAGGGCGCTTCGGAGGTCGATCGTCCCTACCGGCCGACCAGACTGTTGATCGCGGATCCACTGGGTCAGCGTCGAAGAAGGTGCGAAGAAGAAGAGCAAGAAGGTGCTTGCGGGGAGGATGCTCCTCGAGGAGACTATTCCCCACGAAGGGTCCACAGATGCTCCTTAAAAGAAAAAGAAAACCGAAGAGGCCGCGAGGATCTGACTGTCGGGGAGCCTTGCTGAAGATTCATCGAAGGAAGAGGAGAAGCGAAGAAAAAGTCGAAGAAGAAGGTTTCTATTCAAAGGCAGCAGTCTCCGGTTACGACGAGCGCCAGCCATGCGAAGTCTCCGCATGTTGGTGTGGAGGTCGCGATCCGTGACTTCGCGGGAGGGTTCCATCCGGCGTTCTCGCGAACTGAGTCGTCGACGGACCGCGTGTCCTTCCCACTCAAAACCGAGAGTGTCCCTCCACGCGTCAGCTCGTCGAAGGCTCTCGGGGAAGAGGCCAAGGATCGACTTCTCCGATCGAGTGGAGTTAAGTATATAGCGAAAACTCGCTCGTGTGTAATCGCCCGATCGCCGATCTCTCGGCAGATCGAGGTAGTCGAGGAGATGCCTATGGTCGAGGATCTTTTCTTCGAGGGCGACTACATTGATCTGGCGCGAGTAGGCGGTAAGCCTCCCGCATATTTCCTCAGACAATTTTCCTTGCTTCGTACTAATCTGTAAGTTTTGTGCTGACTACCGGCCGATGGATGCATGAGCGTGCTGGTCGAGAAGTATGATACAGCGTTGAAGCAGACATTGACGAGCTGGGCACCTCCACGAAGCTTCGCTAAAGCGGCTCGGGGTTATTGAGCGGCTGAGCGAACAGAAGAAGGCCAGCGAAAACTCTTGAGGAGAAGGAGGTTCTCGGCGAAGTTCGAGGCTGGAGGCTGCGCTGAGGACTGATCGCGGCAAAGAAGGAGCTTGCACGAAGGCGATTCGAGGCCAACGCTGAGTTGGAAAAGGCGGAACCGGGCGAGCGGGCCGTCACTCAGAAGTTGATCCAAGAGAGAAAGCGTCTTAGAGACTCTCGAGTCAGGAGGTTACCGAGAGGGTCGGGTCCGGTCGGCAATGACGGACAAACTTAGCCGCTGCCTTGGCGGCGTTAGCTTATCTGGCCCAGCGATCTTTCCGGGAGAAGAATCTGGCCAGTCAGGCCTGCGGGGCGAAATGCCTCGAGATGATCAAGGAGGAAAAGTTGGAGATCACTCAGGAGCTTATAGAAGTGTTTATCCAACAGGAGGAGGAGCATAGCGCCGAAGTTGCCAGGCTGGGATTGGACCGCTCCCGGAGGATGAACTGACTCTTTCTCCCCTCACTCTTAGGTCCAGGTTCGTCAACGAGGAGTTCTTGGCTACACTTGACCCGTATGGGTCGAACGATGACTTAGTTGGGTCGGAGACGGCCTCGCAGCTCCGAACGTCCAGTGAGCTTCTTGGGGAAGAGTCGGTTGTCCGGTCGGGCGAGAATCCTGTAGATGGGGAAAGAGATGCTCTTGTCGACGGCGCGATCGGCGAGAAAGACGATGCCTTGGCTCGGGAGGATCGTCCGCAGGTTAGTGACCCGACGAAGATCGTCGAAGTTCCCGATTCCTCTTCGGGGGAGGAAGGTGGGAATGTCAAGACGGATGAGTCGCCATCCCCTCCTCTTGTCGTACCGGAGGAGACCTCCAGGAAGCAAGATGAGTTGGATCCCACGGGCAAGTTATCTACCGCAGCGCCCGTTGAGCAGACGACTTTGTCTGAAGAGGCTGAGGGAGCGAATCAGGCGGCTCCAGAGGGCGTCCCGGAGAGTGTCGTTCCTTTGGAGGAAGGCGAAGTCGAGCCTACTGGTGCGGACGATTCCTCCGCTTAGCTTCCTTGCTTGCTGTTGTATTTCTATTTATGTTTTCCTTTGCATTTTTTGTTTACGGAGCCCTTGTAAAATTAGAACACATGGTTCGTTTAACCGGTAAGCCGCCGATTTGAGCGGGCTTTTAGTTATCTCGCTGTTTTAGCATTCATTTCGAACTCAACTGAACTCAAGTGTGTCCATGAATTTATTCGAGTTGACCAATCGTTAAAAATGCGAACTTATTAACGTGCTTAGTTGAGAGTAAAGGTTCCAGTCCAGCTGGCTATTGAATAGAGAGTTTAGTCGGCCAAACATTCACTCGTTGCTCAGACAGTGGCTCTGAATTTTGCTCTCGAGTCGGTCAATGTACGTGATTACATAGGTGACGCACGACTCATCGGTCCCTCAGCTAAGTGTCGGATCAGGACAAGGCTGATTAGTGGATGCAAGTGTCGCGTCTTCGTCTGTTGACGAGAATACGGACATCGCCCTGGTCGCTCGTTGGACCGTAACCAATTTTTGACTTTGGTGTTGTTACAGCTGGACCGGTTAGGACTGCCTACGTACCTCGGGGGAGGATCAAGCCGTTCGTAGTTCGATTTAACCGAGCAAAAGTGGCTTTGAGGGCGCATTTACTCGGGCGAGTAGAAGTGACGCAAGCTGTGCATCTACTTTTTTTTTTTGAGCGGAAGTGATCGTGATCATCCGTCCGAATTTAGTCGATCGGTTAGAAGTGACGCTTGTTCATCTACTCGATCGGTAAAGAAAGTAAAGGGTTTGGATCTGCTCCGACGAAGAGATTAAGTAAGTTGATCTGGATCTTTTACTTAATCGGGAGAGTGTTGGGTCTTACGAATAGTAGCGACGCAGTGCATGGAGTTCCATGTCCGTGGGGCGTCTTTTCCGCTGGACGTTTGGCCGGTAGACACCAGGTTTAACGACTTTGACTATCTTGTAGGGTCCTTCCCACCGCTCCGAGTTTCCAGCGTTCGGTTCCTTGGTGTTCTCAAAACCTTGCGCATGACTTGATCGCCCAGCTCCAGTGGTCTTGCCTGGACCCTCTTGTTGTAGTAACTCTCAATCTGGTGCTGGTAATTCTGGATACGGAGCAGAGCTTGATCTCGGCGTTCCTCGGTTCGTCAAGTGCGTTAAGGAGCATGTCTTCATTGAGCTCGGCGTGTTGCGGCATTTTGGAACGGCGGAGGCTACTGACGTTGACTTCAGCTGGGGCCATAGCTTCGACTCCATAGGCGGGAGAAGGGTGTTGATTTGGTCGCCCCTGAGTTGTCGCGATGGCTCCGAGAACTCCGTCGAGTTCGTCGGCCCGGTGGCCTTTCTTCAAGTCAAAGCGTTTCTTGATCCCATCCATGATGAGTTTGTTAGAAGACTCGGCCTGGCCGTTCCCTTGCGGGTATCTTGGCGTGGAGGGGCTCAGCCGAATGTTCCATTTTCCGCAAAACTCTTTGAAGTTTCCGGACATAAATTGGGAGCCGTTGTCGGTTACTATCTCGTACGGGAGACCATGGCGGCAAATGGCGTTTTCCGACGAAACCGGACCTCCTTGTCGGTCACTTGCGAAGGCTTCGCCGATCCACTTTGTAAAATAATCGGTTAGGACTAAGATGAAGCAACGCCCTCGAGAGCACACCATGGGACCGATGATGTCCATAGCCCAACGCATGAATGGGTAAGGAGCGGTGGACGTCTGTAGCACTTCGGTTGGACAGTGGATAATGGGCGCATGCGCTGGCACTTGCGCAGCGGCGGGAGTATGATTCGCAATCTGAGTTCATAGTCGGCCAGAAAAGACCGGAGTTTCTAATCTTTAAAGCTAACGCGTCCGCCGGAGTGGTTTCCTCCCGCACCCTCGTGCGTTTCGGCCATTACGCGTCGGATCTCGTCACCGTGAATACACTTGAGGAGGACCCCGATTGCGTTGTATCTGTATAGTTCGTCGTTCATGGCGTAATGGCCTGCCTTTTAGTCGTCTGGCTTCCCATTTCTCGGCTGGCAAGGCACCGTTCGAGAGGTAATTAATGAACTCTGGCGCCAGTCAGCGGTTGGTCGGGCTGAGTTATCTCAGTGTCGTTGATAGGGGCGACGAAGGTAGCCGCCTCGGCTGAAATGCTGATACTTGGTTCGTCGATGTGATGTATTGGGATGGTCCTCTTGACTTGATCACGGAGCCTGCTGCCGAGGGCTGCTAGTGCGTCCGCGCAGGCGTTGTCGCCACGGGGCACCTTAGTGAGCTCGAAGAATTCGAATTCTCTTACTAAGTCTTGGACGACACGGAGGTAAGCGTCCATTCGGTCGTTGCGAGCATCGTAATCTCCATTGAACTGACTGGCTACCAGCTGTGAATCGCAGTACGCGCTTAGACGTTTCGCTTTGACGGCCTTTGCCAAACGAAAGCCGGCTATCAATGATTCGTACTCGGCTTCGTTGTGCGACGCCGGAAAATCAAAGCTGAAAGATTGTCGTATCAGTTCGCCAGTCGGGGAGTGGAGTTGGATATCAGCGCCTGAGCCTTTGTTCGTCGAGGAGCCGTCTACATGCAGTATCCAGTTCTGGTTTAGTGGTTGCAAATCCTGCTCCAGTTCTGGTGCTAATTCGACAAGGAAGTCGGCTAGGACCTGAGGTTTTGCGGCTGTTCGATTTTTGTAAGTAATATCTAGCTCACCGAGCTCCACAGCCCACTTGGTGAGGCGGCCAGCCCGGTTTGTATTCTGCAGAACGGTGCGGAGCGGCTGATCGGTGAGTACCTCAACTGTGTGCGACTGGAAGTATGGGCGCAACTTCCTTGCTGCTTCTACTACGGCTAGGGCCATCTTCTCGAGTGTTGGATAACGAGTCTCCGGGGCGGTCATGCGCCTGCTTGTGTAGAAGATCGGCTTTTGCTTCCCTCGGTCCTCTTTAATGAGGACGCTGCTGACCGCGGCGCTGGACACTGCAATGTAGAGTGACAGGACGTCTCCTTCGTCTGGCTTGGCAAGAACGGGCGGGGTCGTGAGGTATTTCTTCAGTTGTTGGAAAGCCTCCTCGCACCTCTCGTCCCAAATGAACTTTTTATTGCCACGGAGAAGGTCGTAAAAAGGGAGACATTTGTCAGTCGATCTAGAGATAAATCTGTTAAGGGCGGCGATGCGACCAGTTAACCGTTGGACTTCGCGGCTGTTCTTGGGGCTAGGAAGGTCGAGGACGGCGGATATTTTCTTTGGATTGGCTTCTATGCCTCGTTGGGTAACGATGTAGCCGAGGAATTCACCTGAAGAGACTCCGAACGTGCATTTGACTGGATTTAACTTCATTCCGTACTTGTTGAGTACTTCAAAACAGGCGCGTAAATGGCTAAGATGATCTTCCGCGTGCAGCGACTTGACCAGCATATCATCGATGTACACCTCCATAGTTTGACCCAGTTTGTCCGCGAACATGCGATTAACGAGCCGCTGGTATGTAGCACCGGCGTTCTTCAGGCCGAATGGCATGACTTTATAACAGTATGTTCCTCGATCTGTAATGAAGGCCCTTTTCTCGCGGTCGTCGGGGTGCATCATAATCTGATTGTAACCTGAGAACGCGTCCATGAAGGTGAGCATCTCGTTTCCTGCGGTTGACTCCACGAGGCGGTCAATGCTCGGTAGTGGATAGCTGTCCTTCGGACAAGCTTTGTTAAGGTCGGTGAAGTCGATGCAGACGCGCGACTTCCCGTTCTTCTTTTTTACGACTACTGGGTTAGCTAGCCACTCAGGGTAGCGAACCTCTGTGATCGAGCCGGCTCCGAGTAGTCGTGCGACTTCTTCGTTCACTGCCTTCGATCGGTCCGATCCTAATTTGCGGCGCTTCTGGCGGATGGGCTTGAACGCGGGGTCGACGTTAAGCTTTGGTATCTTCCTCCATGCGGATGAAGTTGTGCGAGCGGGCGATGTCGTCCTGGAGAGACGTGGAAGGGTTTCGATACAAGTCCTCTCGGAACTTGGAATCCAGGTGCAGAGTGTTCATCAGAGCGTCGATGGCGATGTGGTCAGGGATGTCGATCCTGGAAACGACCGATTTGAAGCGCTCCATGAAGTCGCGAAGGCTCTGGTCTTTCGTCTGCTTGAGGTTCCATAAGCTGGAGGCTGTCGTTTCTCGCTTGGCAAACATGATGTAGGTCTTTAGGAATGCCGACGAAAGTTCCCTGAAGCTGCTGATGGAGTTCTCCGAGAGTCCTGAGAACCAAGTTAAAGCTTGTTCGTGAAGTGTCTCCACGAACAGTTGACAGTATGCGGCATCCTTCTCGTCATCGGGTAGTCGAGCGCGAGCCATTGCGATGTTGAAGGCTGTCATATGCTCCACGGGACAGCCGCCAGGTTTGTACTGCGGGACGCGCATCTTTTCGATTTTTCGGAAGTTGACGTCGGTCAGTGCGCTGGTAAACGGGGTACGTTCGGTTGAGGCGAGAACGCTTTCGATCTGTGGCGCAGCACTGGTGACCTTGTGAATGGTGGAGCTCATCTGTTGAAAGTTGAGTTTGAGCGCGGCTATCTCACGTATGGTCGTGAGATCTGGACCCGCTGGAGCTGCTTCTGCGGGGGGAGTCTCAGTGGGTTCTAACTCTTCGGGGGCGTCGTCGGCGGCTGGAACCGTAGGGTTAGTGTTGAAGAGTTGTCGTCGGAAAGGTCGAGGGTTACTCGTTTGTCCGGCGGGAGCCGCTGTCAGCGCCGCAACGAGCATAGCGAGTTGAGCTTGGGTTTGCTTCTGTATCTCGTCCTGTTGAGCGAAGCGCGCCATGACCGAGCTCATGAAGTCGAGCGGAAGGGGAGTCTCGGGTTCGGAGGGTGGATTTGGCTCCTCCCTGACGTCGCCGGAGGTGCTCGGATCTCCAGGCATGATGGATCTGTAACGCTACTTTGTTCTAAGCCCCACGGTGGGCGCCAAATTGTTTGAGTGTAAACTGGTTCAAGAACAATATAAAGAGAGAAGCGGGGCGAACAAAGACGTTTTATAGATCTGAGATATGTGATTACAAACGGATGGAAAGAATGACTAAACAGTCTGAGAAGTACAAGGCGGCGAGTATCTATGAACTTATCGAAACCCTAGATCTAGCCGTTCAAGTAAGTGTGTAAAGTTCTGGATCCCCTTCTCGTTGTCGCCTCTTTCCCTTTTATAGGGCGTGTCTTGCCGTTCGCCCTAGCACGTTTATACTTCGTTGGGCTTCCTTTTCTGTTGGGCCTTATTGGGAACCCCTTTAGAGACGTGTTCGGACATCTCCCTTTCAGCCTGTCTAGCCGGTCGGCTAAGGCCGCCTAGAGGCGATGGGCCGACGATCCTGGATAATCTCCTTTATTTGATGGGCCTTGAGGAGGGATATAACCCATCTCCTACAGACTCATCCTCCACGATCTCCGTCTTCGAATTTCAGTTCCATCAAAAAGAGTGCAAGACACGAAGTGGTTTCCAGGAGAGAGAGAGAGAGAGAGAGAGAGAGAGAGAGAGAGACTAAATATGAACGAAGATGTCGCTAAAGCCGAGCACGTGCGCGGAGCTGAGGGAGAAGATATACAAGACTGGTGTCGATGCCGATGAGGCGAGGTGAGGCGGAGGAGAGAGGACAATCTCGTCGAGATTCGAAAAAAAACAAGCGTGAGGACAGTTTCCTCAATTATGTTACAGTCTTAACAAACGAATAAGAACTCTTAACTCTCTAGGCTATTGAGTTTGGCATACTCTCTTTATATATTTTAGGATTAAAGCCATAAACTTCATATCATTCTTCAAAAAGTTTATAAAACGTAACAAACTTTTTTTTGAAGACCTATCAATTGCTTTGATAGTGAATGCTGGGTTGTTGCTAATTTGTCTAATTTTATACATTTATTTATTATGTAAAATAATGACTGTTGGATTGTTGTTTGTCTAACATTATACACATATTTATTTTATAAACGATTATATATCTTTATAAAATATGAAGAAAATAATAACAACTAACAAAGTAAACAATAATAAGTTAGTAGATAGTCTAGTAAATTAAAAATTCATGAGAAGAACGAGGACACTAGAGTTGTAGTCATTAGAAAGGTTGGGTAAATATTAGACCTGGAATCGAACTCGTGCTTCTGTAGATAAGCTTACAAACTAAAGGGTTTCAGGAACACAAGGAATGGCTGGTGAGCTTTTTCATTCATTTGAATATGATTTTCTTCTCTAGCTACATTTTGAAAATCGGTACCTGTGAATGGGGTTCTCTAAATTAAAGAGGGAAGTGAATTACTTAGGAGATTGCATCATCCAAATCTGGTAAAATTGATTGGCTATTCCCTGGAAGACGAAGAATGTCTGTTGATCTATGAGTCTATGCCTAATGGTAGCTTGGAAAATCATACTTGCGAGACAAGGAAAAAAGTTTAGGATAATTATGTCTTTGTTGGCGTTGCAGTGCATTGGAGAGGTTAAGGTTAGACCATCGATGTCGGAGGTTGTTTCTCTTCTTGAGAAAATTATAATTTCAAGACATAAAAAGTGTAGAAGCAAAAGGTTTTGCTACTAACTCTTCTTCTATGTCTTCAAAACGTTTGTCAGAGACACTAGGGACTGAATTTTGATATCTTATAATCCGGAGTAATGTATTTATTTTATTTTGGGATTTGAATTGAAGAAAAAGTTGTACACCAAGTATTAATGAAGATGGTTTCACATTGTTAATATGTGAATTTATATTAACACACAAAAATGGTGATGAATGTCATAGAATATGGTTGTGGTTATAGATTAACACATGATTGGTGGTAGTGGTAACCATTCCAATAACTCAAATAATTGGTTGTGACGTATACATATAATTGGTTGCTATTATGGACCGTTATTTTGTGGAGCTTTTTTGGTTACTTCATTAATGAACTTATAATCAATGAGGAAAGGATAGAAATATAAAGACGGCCATGATCTATAATAAAGTTTCATCCCTACGTTACATCGTAAACCTTAATTATTAGACATTGATATTATTCAGTTATTCGAAACTAGTATATATATATATATATATACATTCATGATCATTTTGATGTGTATGTATGTATGAACATCTAAGTTGTCATTTGTTTAGCTATGCCATATGGAGCATGCTTTATGCCTCATTTAGAAATCTTGGACTTTGGTTACTCGTTAGTATCAAATCACTGGAAGCTTATTTGGATATCTGTCCAGAACCCACGATTGAAAATGTATATGTATGAACATGTACACTATTATATATGTGCTACAACTTTTCACTTGCATGCATATGTGAAGTCTATCATGGACAGACCAGATACATGACAATATAACTCTAATCCAAACCTAAACGGTCCTATAATTACCACCACTAATTAACATTAATCATATCTCTCTTGTAACTCCAAATTTAACAGAGCAATCAATAAGCCGTCACCCCACGTCCTCTAATAGAGTCATCATCGCTTTCATTTTTCTTCAATCTCTCTCTCTCCTTTTTTGCTAAAAATGTTAATAATCTATCTATCTATCTCTCTCCTGTTTCTATATAAATGGTTTCTCACTCTCTAGCTTTACAACACAAACTTTGTCTTTCTCTCTCTCAATGTCTTATCATAAACTTAATGAAGAGAATCCATTCTCATTTCTACCTCATGCACCATCCTCTGATGATATTCACAGGTCAGTTCCAGTATTTTATAAGCTTTTGTTTAGTTTAATTTATTATTATTTTCTTTTAATCTAGTCTCTCATATGCTAATATTGCAAACGCAGCTCGTTAGCTTATCCTTCGTTGGAATGGGAAGAAGAGCATCTTTTTATGAACAACTCTATTTATGAAGCTTTTCCTTTCCCGCCTACACCTTCTCTGCCTTTACCTGACCTTGAACCCTTATCTCAAGGTATAATCTAACGTTTGCATAGTTGTTATCTATATTAACAATGTATATACACGTAGAGACCGTCTAATGGGTTTTGCTTTGTCTTGTAGATGTACTCGATTCATACAGCTCTTGGAACGTAACAGAACAGAACAGAGGAGAAGGTGACTTGGAGATGAATACTGAACATGAAGCAGTGCAAGAGAAGACTACTAAGAGGAAAATCAACAGAGACATTACTACCAACACAACTTCAAAGGCATTGTCGATGGAAACTATCTCTCGGTACTTCTACATGCCAATAACTCAGGCAGCTACGGAACTTAACGTTGGTTTAACTCTTCTGAAAAGAAGATGTCGTGAGCTAGGCTTTTCTCGGTGGCCTCATCGCAAACTCATGAGCCTACTAGCTCTGATTAGTAAGGCAAAGGTATACAGCACTAGACACAACACATTTATTACATTGTTTTTTTAGAAATGTGAACTCAAATTTGAAAGTGTTTTTTAAAAAAAAATTGGAGCTGCAGAAGATGGAAGGTGGAGAGAAAGCAGGAAAGCTCAAGAACGCACTGCTGGAGATGCTAGAGAATCGGAAGAGGATGATTGAAGGGAATCCGGATTTGGAGTTTGATGACAAGACAAAGAGGCTCAGACAAGCTTGTTTCAAGGCTACACACAAGATGAAGAAGAAGGCAAGTCTCAAGAGTCAAGTCTGATCACTGGTTTGGTTTCACAAGTGAGTTTAATTAGTGGCTAGTGAAATATGTTTTGGTGAGAAATTGGATTGTAAAGCCAAATGCTTTTTGACTAATCATCCAATAAACAGATAACATAAACATACTTTTAAAAGAAGAAAAAGACAAGAAAGAATCTCTTCTCTTCTTTGTGTCTTAAACATTTAGCTTCTCAATCTCTCTCCTTAGAGCATTAGCTCTAAACACACTCCCAATGGTGTTCACAGCCAACTTCAAATCCTCCAAAGGATTACCCGGAGCAACCCTCTTGTACAGATAGCTATCAAACGTCATCTTCTGGACATACTCATCGCTACACATCTCCACAAAGGCTTCTCTAGCAGGATTAGATCTGTAAAACACTTTCTGCAACACATCAAGAACCCTGTACGTAGGCAAGTATGTCTTGTCCCATTTCTCTAAGTACTTCCTCAAGTCACTCTCATCAATCATCTTCTTACCTATTACAAGAAAAACACTTGTAACACATGCAAACAAATAGAAAGAGAGGTTGTGTTTTTTTTTTTTACCATTCTGTGAGCCTTCAACGATAGCTTCAGCACACATTCTTCCACTCTTTGCAGCGAAATAGATCCCTTCACCGGAGCATTTCGTCACGTACCCTGCAGCATCACCTACAAGAGCCACACGCTTCGAGAGCCTACGTGGTCGCGGGTGTTCCGGAATAGGGTGAGCCTCGACGCGGATGATCTTTCCTCCTAGAATCTTGTCCTTGGCTCTGTTTCTCGTAGCGAGCTGGAACTTCTTGATGTCACCTTTGTGAGTCACGGTGCCGGTACCGACGGCTACATGGTCGCATTTAGGGAAAACCCATCCGTAGAAATCGGGAGACACGTCATCTCCGACGTACATCTCAGCTAGATCCTCGTAGTACGTCATCTTATCATCTGGGATTCTAATTCTCTCCTGAAATAAGTTTCAAACTTTCACCACAAGAACAGTTGCCGTTTCAAATTATTATTTTTAGACCATTTTCAAGAAAAATACTAACTGTATGTAACAATGAAAAGATTTAGTTTTAAAAATATATAATGTTCGTCGTTACCACATCAAATATTTTTATCTATATATTTGATGTTTCTTTTGAAATTAGGAAAGAAAAATCCTTAAAAATACCTCAAAATACCCCAACTAAAATTTCGTTGAAGCTTTTAATACTCGAATTTTTTCACTGTCCAATTTAATATCACAACTAATTATTTTCTCACTTTAGTATACAAAATTATAAAATTGTGCCCTTTTGGTACTCAAATTTTTTTTATTTTAATTAAAATATTGATAAGTTTCAAACGAAATTTAAAAAATCTTCAAAATCTAAGAAAAATATAAAAATATTCTATTTTTATATTAAAATTTAGGAAATAATGTAAATAAACTATGTAGAAAATTTAAATTTTGAAGAATTTTAATTTTGAAGAAATAAAAAATTGTTTTCTCAGAAACAAACGAAATTCTATATTTAAAAACTTAAAATTTTTTTACAAAATTTAAAATCAGATACAGTTTAATACTTTTACTTCTAAAGCAGAAATAAAATCAGAACTTAATGAGATTTTTTTGTAAATTTTAGAGATTTTTAAATTTCATTTGAAACTTATAAGTATTTTAATTAAAATAAATAAAGTTTGTGTATTAAAAGAGGCACAATTTTAAATGTTTGTGTATTAAAATGAGGAAAAATAGTTACTTGGAGTATTAAACTGGATAGTAAAAAATTTTGGGTATTAAAAAACTTAACAAAATTTAGTTGGGATATTTTTATGGAACTTTTCCTTGAAATTACAAGCTCTTAATTTAACTGTATATCTAAAAAATTAAAGTTTTAGACACTCATTTTCTTTTTCTTTTTTTTTAAACTAAAGAAAAATCTAAAACATTAAAGTTTTAGGCCACAATTTATACGTATATCTTCGAAAACTTATATTTTATGTGTGTTACAAAAAAAAATCGAATTATGTTATCCCGTTTCACTTGCACATGACTGTTTCACTTCAACATGACTGTTACACGGTCCTAAGAACATTATTCTCAACAAACTCTAAAACAGTTCACGTCGGAAAGAGAAAAAGACCTGACCTGAAACGCGATGGCGTAGTCGTAATCTCCGGCGCCGATGGACTTCGCAACTCTAGAGTTAGCTCCGTCAGCTCCGATAACGGCGTCAACCTCCATCGTCTTCTTCTGTCCCGTGGCTCCCGTTTTCCCGTCGTACTCCGTGTAATGCAACACGTACGGCGCGTCCCAATTCTCCGGCAGATCCATCTTCAAGAAGAGACCGTTGATCACGGTGGCTCCGCTCTTCTCCGCTCTCTCTCTAAGGTACTGGTCAAGAACCTCTCTCCTCACCATACCTATGTACTCGTGCTCCTTGAGCGTACGGCCGATGTCGACGGCGATGTTCGAAGGGGAGATCATCTTCATCTTGGTGACTCTCCGGTCGATGATGTCGAGCGGCAGGTTGAATTCTCCGACCATGCAGAGAGGGATGGCGCCGCCGCAGGGCTTGCAGTTGTCCATCTTGCGCTCGATGAGGATCGTCTCGATACCTCCCTGAGCGAGCGTCTCGGCGGCGGCTCCTCCCGCGGGGCCTCCGCCGATGACGGCGACGCGGAGGTTGCGGTTGGCGAGGTTGGGGGAGGATCTCGCGGCGGTTACTCGGAGAGAGGTCCGTCGCTGGGGGAGAGAGAGTGACGATGGGACGTGGGAGATGAAGTTGGTCTGATCTGGTGAGGATTGTCGGAGTCCGGTGAAGGATTTGAGTGTAATCGTCGCCATTGTAAGTACACTGTTCTCTGCTTCTTTTTCCTCTTCTGTTTTGTCTGAATGTATCTTTATTGTGATGGATTAGATGTTGTTGAAGATTTCCGAGGATTATCTACCGTTGGATTAAATAATGAACGGTAACGATGAGATGTGGATAGAGTTATCTGTGGCTTCCATTTCGCGGAGCAAACGGCGTAGTTTTGGCCACGTAGGGTAGTACAAATGTAACTTTTTTGTCGTCTTGTGGTTTCTTCATGGGCAATGGCAAAAAAAGATCCGTAGGATTTTAGGTTCACACAAAAATGGGTAAAAGAGATATTTCAGTTCAAACAACTGATTCATTCGCAGTACAATAATGAAGAAAAAACGAAAAATGTAACGCTTTATTTCATTTGAATTTTAGTATAAGATTGAGATTTCTTTCTCTCTGTTTGCTCCGTTACGGTTAAAAATTTCCTACACTTACCAAAATGCCCTCATTGTTCAACGGGTTTAAGTTAACCGTCTGTTTTGGTTATTTACCAGATTGCCACAGAATGATCTGAACTAATTCGAGCCCATGTTTTCTCTTCGGTCCATTGGGCTTCACATCAGCCCATGATTTAACATCTGATTTTACGCTAGAATGTCTCCTGATTATAATGAAAGTATCTACTTCCCTCGAGGTTTTAGGTTTTAATGGCCAACGTTGGATCTCCATGGCTGATGCTTTTTCTGAAAGCCGGTGATTGTGTGCTGTACAAACCGAAAGAAGGAGGATGGATTTGTAACTCTGTTTACCGTAAACAAAACAGAGCAATGAAGCCGAGAAAAAAAATCCGATCAAAATATAGCAAGACGTAGCTAGATCAAAGGTTCATGCCATGAAAATTATGATAGCCCAGAGAATTTCTCTGATACTAGATGTCGTGAGGAGGCTGAGAAGCAGTGGTTACAATGAAGAGTGTAGAAGAAGCAATCGATTAGAAATGCCAAACTCGTCTACGGAAGAGAGCACTGGTCTTCGATGGCTGATCTATACGTCAATGAACGTAATGATCAGAAGGAGATCAAAATTTCAATGGAAATTATCGATCTGTGAAGCCGCCTCCATGAATCGCCTTTGAGAACCCTACACTACGAGATTAAAAGCAAGAGAAACTAAAATAAAATGTTATTGTTGGTTTGTGATGCAGCGGCATCTTGTGAATTGATCAGCAAGCAATTAAAGTTAACATCTTCTCCTTATGATTTCCTTATTTAGTATTATTTACTAGTGCAAACTCGGGTAACTGGTTCCTGGTGTTAGACTCTGGATCCAATTTATACATCACAGACGTGTTTAGCAAGAAAACGATCCCTCTTCTGCCTCTAGAGTCCATTAGGTCAAGCACCTCTATCATCAAGCGCGTGGGAGATAGAGGATACATAAGGGAAGATCCTGACGTTATATTCATGGATCTGAGTTTTGATGTTGTGAGGGGCCTTTTGTGGGTAGACGAGAGTGGCAAAGAGTACGTCGTGGTGTGGTTCTTCGTTGTGTCTGGCGTCCTTGCTGCACCAAAATCTTTTAGTAGTGTCTTCAAACCTTTCCCACTAACTTCCTCAGGTGGACCATCAAACACCTGCTTGTTCTTCCTAAACAAAGTCTTACTCCGACGGTATGGATGATCAGGTGGTAGGAATCGTCTGTGACAGTCAAACCAACACGTTTTTCTTCCGTTCTTTAGTTGGAAAGCATCTGTGTCATCTTGACAATATGGACATGATAGCCTCCCATGTGTTGTCCATCCAGATAACATACCATATGCTGGAAAATCACTTATTGTCCACATTAGTACTGCCCGCATTTGAAAGTTCTCTTTACACGAAATATCGTATGTTTCAGCACCTTCAGCCCATAGTTGTTGCAACTCATATATTAGTGGCTGAAGAAACACATCAAGCGATCTCTTAGGATGCTCTGGTCCGGGAACGAGAATGGAGAAAACAGAAACTCTCGGCAAAGCACAAGTTTGGGGGTAAGCTGTATGGTGTAACAATGACTGGCCATAGAGAATATTGCCTTCCACTCTTCCCATACGGGCTGAAACCATCAGTACATAATCCAAAGTAGACATTTCTTCTCTCATACGCAAAGTCGGGATACTTTTATTGGAAATGCTTCCACGCTTTTGCATCTGAAGGATGTCTAATCTCACCATCTGTTGAGTGCTCCGCATGCCATCTCATTCGTTGCGATGTGCGTTCTGAAAGATACAACCTCTGCAACCTTTCCGTCAAAGGCAAATACCACATCCTTTTATATGGCACTGGAACTCTTCCACTCGTATCTTTATAATGAGGCTTCCCACAAAATTTGCATGTAATCCGCTGGTCATCCGCCCTCCAATAAATCATGCAGTTATCGATGCATACATCTATTACCTGATAAGATAAACCAACACCAGCTACGAGTTTCTGAACCTCGTAGTATGAACCTGGAGCTACATTATCCTCAGGTAGAATACCTTTAACAAAATCAGCTATCGCATCCATACAGTCTTCAGCCAAGTTATAATCTGTTTTAATGCCCATCAATCTTGTAGCAGATGATAAAGCTGAATGGTTGCTTTCCAGCATCCAACATATCATAAAATCTCCTAGCTTCTGCATTGGGTAAATCTTCCCCTCTAAAATGATCATTTACCATCTGCTCAGTACCTACACCATAATCTACATCCGTTCTAATTGGTTCTTCTAATCTAACCGCATGCTGAGGTTCGCTAGGTTTACCAAGTTCATAATTAGTTTTCCCATGATGATACCAAATTTTGTAACTTCGTGTAAACCCACTCAAATATAGATGAGTCCAAACATCCCACTCTTTAATAACCTTTCTATTTTAACAATTAGAGTAAGGACATCTTAACTTACTTGTTTCTGCTTCCGGTTATTGGCGAACTAACCCCATGAATTCGGTTATACCTCGTTGGTATTCTTCCGTAAGCAATCTCGTGTCCGGATCCAAATGAGGTCGATCGATCCAAGAACGAAAATAATTTGAAGAAGACATGTTTTTTTGAAACCAAATTCGTGATAGTAGGAGGGAAGAAGAAGAAATGGAGTGAATGAAGATGAAGAGGGGTGGCTGTATTTATAGATGAAATCCTGTCGAGATACTGAGGAAATTCCGAGGAAATTCCGAGGAAAATAGACACTTCCTCGGAATTTCCTCGGAATCCCCCAACGGCTCTCCAACGGCTTTTTAACGGCTACAAAAAGTCGTCGGAATTTCTAAAATTCCCGTCGGTTTTTTCCAACGAACATGGTTTCCTCGGTAATCCCTCGGAATATATCGAGGAAATGTGTCTTCCTAGGAAATTTCCGAGGAAATTCCGAGGAAACCACATTTTTTGGTTTCCTCGGTATTTCCTCAGAAAATTTCGAAGAACTCATTTTCCCTCGGTATGTCCCTCAGAATAGCGATGTTTTCTTGTAGTGTTCGACCTCCCTGGCCACTCTTACATAAACTTTTGCAAGAAAGGGGATACTCATTACACCGACATTCCTCTGTTTTACCCAGACTCCCACCGGTTCCATGGCTTATCTGAGATGGTTCTACGAGGTTACCGTCTTTATATCACGACAAGTCGTCGTTACGTTCGAGTCCTAGACCTGTCTGGAGGATTCTTCAAGGACGTTACCGATGGTAAATCATTCCCAATGCTTTCTTATTATGATCAATCATACGATTCAAGCATTGCGGTTACAACATCGGGAGAGGTTCTGTTGGTCGAGAGTGATCCTTGCGATAGGAGCTGGTTCCGTCTCTACAAGAAAGATCCTGATATTGGAAACCCAGATCGCTTCAGCCACACGGTTGTCGAGGTAGATTCCCTTGGTGGTGAGGCTCTGCTTCTTGACTTGGGTTTCACTGTGCCTGCTAACGATGCCCTTGGTGTCGAACCAGACTGTATCTATTTCACACGTCACTACCGTCCCTGCCAATGCGCACCTCGTGACCTTGACATCTGTGTGTTCAATCTTGCTAGCAAAACCCTCAAACGCTTTCCTCATCTTGACGACATGAAGAATCTCATGGATGCTCGATGGTTTCTCCCTGGGAATTAAATTCTTGCTTTTTTGGTCTTGTTTTTCTTTTATTTCGTTTCATTTATGCTTCTGAATAATAATTATTAATGTTTATTGTTACATTTAGTAACGTGATGAATAATACCATACAGGAGGGATATCTAATATCTTATGAATTTGATAGAGAGAATTGGATTATTTACAGTATACAACAAGTTAAATCTTATTACAGTTTTTTAGCTATGAATGATTTCATAAACTCAAACTTGAAATTATTTACCAAAGGAAACAAAATTACAAGTTTACGGACAAGAAAACTGTAACATCCCGAGTTGTGATATGTGGAAAGGTTTAAGAGAATTGATTTGGCTACCTATATCACCAAAGTTGACTTACCTTTTCCGGAGCACATCCTGAAAGAACTCCAGAGTTAAGCGTGCTTGAGCTGGAGTAGTGGAAGGATGGGTGACCTATCGGGAAGTGATTCGCGATAGCGTGCGAGTGAGGCCAAAACACGGGGAAAGGTCATGTGGTGATTGCAGGGTCAGTAAACAATGATTTCGAGCCTTTCGGAAATTTAACGACCGACCGTCGGATGGGATGGGGCCCACGGGCCGAGAGAGCGGGCGTGGGTGGCCCATTAGCCGTGGGCGGGTCGGGGCGTTACAAAAACGGTCACAGCTTAGGACACCAACACGAGGAAAGAGTAGTTGAAAGTAGGTTGGAATCAAACATAAACCAAAAAGCAAAATAAATTTGAAAAAAAGAAACGAAATCAGTTGGTTCATCAACTCAAAATCTTCACCCTTTAATTCTCACATAACTCCTCGACTTTTCTTACTTACTCTTTTTATTTTCACCCTTTAAAAACCACGTCCAAATAAATCTTTTTCAATCATCAAACACTTCAATTTCTTCTACGACATGAAGTGCTTATTCGTTTTACTCATCGTTCTTGGACTCAATGCGATCGACGGCTACGATTGCAAGATCGTCCAGTTTATATTTGGGGATTCATTGTCTGATGTAGGCAACAATAGGAACCTACCAAGGAGTTTAGCGCAGGCGAATCTACCCTATTACGGTATTGATTTTGGCAATGGTTTGCCTAATGGAAGGTTCACTAATGGCCGAACTGTTTCAGACATTATAAGTAAGTCATGTGTACATGTTATATAACGAACGTGGTATAAATCATGTCATGTGAATTATTTTATTTGAACTTTCAGGTGATAAAATTGGGTTACCAAGACCAGTAGCCTTTCTGGATCCATCAATGAATGAAGATGTAATACTTGCAAATGGAGTGAACTATGCTTCAGGAGGTGGTGGAATCTTGAATGAAACTGGTGGTTATTTCGTACGTACCAATATATCAATTTACTCTTGCATAAAGTAAATGAAAAAAAAAAGATTCAAAAGATATTATCTTTGATGGTTAATTTTGTGTTTGTGAAGATCCAAAGATTTTCTCTATGGAAGCAAATTGAATTGTTCCAAGGGACACGAGATGTAATTGTGGCAAAGATTGGGAAAAAAGAAGCAGACAAATTCTTCCAACAAGCTGGATACGTCGTCTCTTTAGGCAGCAATGACTTCATTAACAACTACTTGATGCCTGTCTATAGCGATTCTTGGAAGTACACTGATCAAACGTTCGTAGACTACTTAATGGAAACACTTGAATCTCAACTTACGGTCAGTATCTAGATAAAACACGTAGTATACATATACATGTTTGTTTTTCATAAATTTACCGATATATATATATATGGGGTGATATGATATGTTTCAGGTGTTGCATAGTTTGGGAGCGAGGAAGCTTATGGTGTTTGGGTTAGGACCAATGGGTTGTATCCCACTCCAACGAGCTTTAAGCCTCGATGGTAAATGTCAAAACAAAGCTAGTAGTCTTGCTGTGAGATTCAACAAAGCTGCCACAACAATGCTCCAAGATCTTGAAACCAAGCTCCCGAATGCAAACTACAAGTTCGGTGAAGCCTATGACCTCGTCAATGACGTCATCACTAACCCACAAAAATATGGTATGTAAATGATTGACTCTGAGATTTTGAAGGTTACTTATATAACTTATAACTTAATAAAGTTTGTTTTTTTTTTTGCAATTTTTGGAACATATGATTGTGTAACCTATCTCTTAAAATTTAAGAGTTATATACTAATGTTTTACTTGCCTACTCACCTGACCAGTTTTGGGTATAAATATAACTAGCATATAGTACTAAAAAGTAGGGTTAAAAATATTTTGAAGATGATTATAGTGATTTTATTAAGATACTATGTAGTTTGACTGGTATTTTATGGGGTATTAAAATAATATAATAGCCAAAAAATTGAATATTCAATTTGCATAAATGTTACGTTTCTATAATCATTGAGTTAAGTTATTTATATGTTAATGTGTGTATACAATTATATATATAGGATTCGACAACGCGGATTCGCCGTGTTGCTCGTTCTACAGAATCAGGCCGGCGCTGACGTGTATTCCGGCGTCGACATTGTGTAAAGACAGAAGTAAGTATGTGTTTTGGGACGAGTATCATCCCACCGATAAGGCCAACGAGCTCGTTGCTAATATTCTCATCAAGAGGTTTGATTTCATGCGTGCTGGTGACGGTACCTCCGACGCTCCTTCTCCGTCGCCGGATCTTGCTCCTTCTCCCGAGCAGGATCTTGCTCCTTCTCCCGACAATAACTAACTGATACATCTCATGATTATATATATGTAATAATTTACGGTTTCTGTATATTTTGTCGATCATGTTGTGGAGAGTTTCGTTTGTCCTTATATAATGTTTTGTTGAAATTAATGTTTTGTTTTCTGCGACGTGTTTCTGTTGTATCGGTTCATTCCAAAATTTGTTTTATATAGTAAAGTTATGATCGTGTATCATGTATTCATATTTTAGATTAAGATGCTTAACTAGTCAATGATGCTCTGTTTTGCAATGTTCAAGAAAAATAGTTAACGCTAAGCGGTTGGTGATTAGCCTTAGCTTCGACGGTTTAAACGTTTATACATTACAATAACATAAAAAACATATGTAATATTTATATTAAATATCATTATTCATAAATGGTAAAAATTATATTATTTTGTTTTAAAAAAGTTATAGATTATATTAATTATTATATATTATTATTATAATATTATTATAATTGTTTAGAAGGTACAGAAAATTAATTTTTTAGCAAAAAAAAAAGAAAAGAAAATTAATTACCACGGTTTTATTATGCCGAGCGTCTAGGCAATCGTGTAGAACGTTTTTTTATGAATCGAAAGATTGGAGACCATATGTTTTTCTCCTAGAATATGCTTGGGCCTCTAATGGGTCATTCATATCTTCTCAATTATACACGAGCCCAGTCAAATCTTTTAGCTCCCTTCCTTCTTTTTTGACCTAATTTTCACCGACGCAACTTTTATATTTAAGGGCAGCACGATTCGTTAAAGACAGAACATAAGATAGCCCCTTCTCGTGAAACCCTTGTCTTGTGTCTCGATTCTAGGGATTTGCAAAGATTTGATCTTCTTTCTTCCATGAGATTTCTTGCATAGGTTTATATCGTTGTATGCTTTTGATGTTTTTGAATGCCTGTGATGGTATTAATTAAATATACTTTGAGAGCTAAGTCTCTAGGAAAAAAAGAAACAACGCTGAGGCATTCTTGAATCCTTTTCTATTCTCTGATATGCAAGGCTCTTTAATTGTTTGTGTGTTTAAAAGTTGTTTTTGCGATCTTGTGCAAGTGACGATAAAAAGACAGGGACATCAGATTCTCCTTAGGGAGAAGTAGAATGATGATTATTGTCTAAATGGGAATCTCTCTGATGCACATAAGCTTTGTTTCTGAGTCTTTGTTTGTTGATTTTTTGCCGATGATGTATATCTATTTATGTGTTTTCATCAGATTTTTATAGTGATGAATATTAATCACAATTGTCACTACCTCTGAGGCAATGCTTTTCTCTCGTTTTTGTTTTTAATTACTTGTGTATATTAATAAGCCTTGTGATTGCATCTAAGAACGGAGATATGAAGGGTTGTTTTTTTGTTGTAGCCTAACATTGTGATTGGGCTCCAAAATTAATACCCAATGTAATCAGCTTTCTTTATTCTATATGAAGGCTCTCCTTGTTAGATTCTGTGCATGGTGTTTATTCGGGTTGTTTGCTCAAATTTTTTCCGTTTCACTATTTTTGTCATGATTTTTTAGTCTTTTCAGTTTCTTGATGCGAGGAGTAAAGCTGGAAAATAGCAAGTTCCCAAGATCTTTCTATGTTAATAGTTAAATAGTTGTGCTATTGTTCATCTATTTATCAATTATCAATACAAATTGAGTATTTTTATAGGTATATTCCTAGAACAATGTGATACTCAAAGTGTACTATATAAACCATATGATCACAAAGTAATTTACAATTAAACGGAAACTCATATATACATTCATTTGTATAAAAATATAAGTGTTTCAAAAAAAACCAGAGTTCCTTCGGAATATCTTTATCTTTTTCTTGGCATTGATATAGTACCCACAAATTGATAAACAATGGTATTGACTGATAAATGCTGGTGATGCCGTGAGATTGATAAACAATGGTATTGACTGAAGTCGGTTCATTGTGCTGATAATTACAGCGACGACTTTATTAGGGCTTTGAATGAGAAACAGGCCAAATGCAGAATAATTGCAGTCCATTTGTAATGCATATCAGAATGGGAAATCGGCTAATTCATACATCAATAGAGGGTCGCGGTTCCGATCAGTACATATACTCGACCCATGTGCTAAATCATGTATCAACTCAATTTTTATTCAAATTTCATACATCAACTAACAATTTTAGGTCGATACATACATTGATCGTGTTTCCGTTCGTCAAATTTTAACGGATGCTTATGTGGATTTAGTGGTGCTTATGTGGCTTTTATATTTTAAATAATTAATAATTTTTTTTATAAAAAATTGATTTAAATTTGTAGTCAGGGGGATCGAACCCAGGTTGAAGTATCATAGAACCAATCGCTCAACCACTGTGCCAAATCAGATTCTTGGTTTTGTTATTAATTTTATCTTATTTATATCTAATATATTCTATTCATATATTTCTAGTTATCTAGAATTAGTTCCAAAAATATATAAATTCTAAGTAATTGTGTTTGATTAACTTAAAATTGTTATTGTGTTTAAAAAAATAAAAAATAAAATTTTTAAAATCAAAAGGCATTTTCGAAAACATATAATTTGAAGCTATTCAAAAAATATTTTTTATTTTATTTTATTTTTATTTAAATAGTTATTTACATAAATTAAGTTATATAAATATAAATAATTATATAAATAAAATAAATAAAAATATTTTAAATAATTTTGAATTATATGTTTTCAAATTCAAACTTTTTATAATAACGTTTTCGAAAAAAACAATTGTTTTTCCATTTTTTCATTTTTTCATTTTTTATTTTTAAATTTCGAAAATGATTTTTGATTTTCAAACTTTTATTTGAATTTTTTGAATCTTTGAAATTTTAAAGACACAATAACAATAATTTTAGTAATCAAACACAATATATAACACAACCAATAATATGTTATATTCATATATTTCTAGTTATTCATATAGAACATATCAGATATAAATAAGACACAATAAATAACAAAACCAATAATCTGATTTGACAGTGACTCTCTGTATATATACTGATCGGGACCGCGACTCTCTGTTGATGTATGAATTGACCGATTTCCCAATGAGAAACAGACCAAATGCAGAATAATTGCAGTCCATTTGTAATGCATATCAGACTGCTTTTTCTTTGCCATTCAACCTTATAATTGCAGATCAAAATAAAATTATAAAATAATGCGTGCAGATCTTTGACAGTGTTAGATTATTGATCTGCATAGACAAGAGAAAAATGGGCTGGGGTGTTTGCAGATTAACAATATATAGATTAATAAATAAACAAAAATTTGTTCAAAAAAAACAAAAATAAACAAATTAAGAGACATAGGTAAAAAAAAATCAATTAAAGAAACATTGCCCCCAAACCAAAACAAATTGCTGACAAATTGGAGTTCCAATTGTAATGTACAGATCAGGAAAGTAACACTGTTCTTTTGTATATATATAAATATGATTATAGAAAATCTATATATATTAGTTTGTATATTCATGTTTTTTATAATTTAGTTGCAATATATTATACATGTTATTTTTGAATCCTTTAAAATATGTAATCAATAAAAATCATGTACTATATATTTAAAAGTAACTAATATTTTCACAATATTAGTTTAATACATTTATGCATATACATTCATATTTTAATTGCATATAATTATAAATATTAAAATTTATTAATTACTTAAAATCAGTAAAATATCAGACATATTAGTTTTATATTGAAACAAATGGTAAAAAGAACTTAAAATTGAATAAAGATACAAAAATAAGAGCAAGACAAAATATTCTTTATAATTTCTATAATTGTGATGAATTTCCATATAACTTAAAATTTCACTATATTTATTAAAATGATGATATATATTATTATTTTTCATCAACATGATATTTATTACGAATTTATAATAAGTTGTTTCTTGTTTAGATATTTAGTTTTATTAAAAAAAATAATATTTAGTTAAATAAATAGTTTATTAAATTAGCATGATTTGCATGATCTGCATTTATTCTACTTGATCTGCATTTCTGTTTGATCTGCATTTTTTTAATCTGCATCACCCATTCGAAGCGTAGGTAGCCTAGGATTCAATTTAGTAATCCTCGGTGCTACTAGTTTGTGTCTTGTACATCAAAAATGAAGGTGATACCGTGTCTCTGCAAGACAGTATCACGTTTGCTCTCTCTCTTTTTTCCGTTGGAAGATTACACAAACTGGCGGATGAAAAAACAATCTCCAGATATAAAAGTCTACATAAAGGCGGCAACTAAAACATATTCTAGGGTGACTTACGGCAACCAACAAACATGCCAATTTAGACTTAGCGACTTAACAAGTTAAATAAACAAATTTTAACTCCAAGTAGTATACTATGATCGGGAAATTTCGCTACTGCCCATAGCCCACCCCACGAAATTATCCACCTCCTTCACCCATTGCTCCATAACTCACCGGTGCTGCATACGCCCGCAAAACGATAATGTCAATCAAACCAGAACAACACGACTTCATAACCCAACAAGAGGGAACTCGACTCGATTCACACAGCCTTCGGATATGGATTCGACAAATCCATCATCTATAAACTCTTAGATAGAAGCCCACACATACTCTCAAACCACACGAAGCTTTAACCGATTAAGCCACTCCAGGCAGACTCACGGAATAAAAAACACCTGGCAAACGATCATCAAGACACCACAAACGAAGCAGATCCGCTACTTAAATTCGAGGGACAAAGGGAAACATCTCCAAACTCGCAGCATGAGAGGAGGACAGAGAGGAAAGAGGAGCCCAACTTCACAGGAGAGAAACACCCAAAACCTACCATCACTCCCAAAGCAAAGATGATGCAGCGGACAAATAGGTTGAATGGTTGATCAAAGAACTTTTAGGGTTCTAGAGACCTGTTCTTAGATCAATCAAGAGTTTCTTTCGATAGCGTCTTGAGACCAACTTCTTGTGTTGATGAATTTAATCGAATCAAGAACAAAGAATAAACAAAAGCTCTATTATTAATTATCAAAGTCTGAATACAACTTTAGTCTCGAATGCATATTTATAATAAACTCTTAAATCTAGAAAACCCTAATCTTAACTAAAATAGGAAAACCGTTAAAATTTAAAAAATATAAATAAAAAGTAATTATCTATATAAACTAATGAATAATAAAGATATTTGGATAATTTCCAAATATCTTGTTGCATCAAAAGACCAGCCAAACCCTAACACCCTAACAAGACAATTAAGCCAGAAAACTCAGAAACCAGAAGCACAGCGCAGGCAAGGCTGAGGCGAGTGTCGTTGCCTCAAACAGATACTAGATTTTTCAATTGAACACTGAACCGAAATAGGAGGCTCTCCACGTGCCACTGACGGGTCTTACAAACCTTAATGAAATCTGAAGCATCCACCATTCCAGAAAGCATAGCACCTCTTGGTTGAGACCGTAGACGAACAACAACCTTATTCTCACACCCGAATCTGAAAGATCGGAAGCGAGACCATAGAACTAAGAGTCCTGTTTCAAAATAAAGATCTCTAAAATAGAAAATCAGGAACAAAAACAAACCGAGAACTAATATAAGCAAAGATAAAACTAGAAGTTCAATCCCTCACAGAAACCAGACGACAAGTCGCCGGCACCGGAAGAGTTGAGGATGATGCTCTTTTTTTTTTCTCTCTCGCTCTTTTTCATATCACGTTTGCTCTCTACTAACTATATTTTGCAAAAAAAAAAAAAAATAATCAAAATCAAAACTAGACTATAGTCAGCTGGTTTAGTTTTGTTAATCAAATCACAAAGCATATAAAAATGTGATAACCTCTTAGGAGGCCCAGCCCACAAGCTAATAATGGCAAGTCATAAGCTCGCGCATTTGTATTGCAGAGAACTATACAGCCGGCAAAACTTATGTCACTAGAAGTTCTAGATGGTGGTTTGTAATTAAAAAAGACAACTATTAAGCGGACTAAGATTTATAGAACAATCGAGACAGAAACTTAGAATATTTGCTTTAACAAAAAGTTTTAAAAGTAAAATCGAAAAGTTATCTTTTTTTTTGTCAAAATCGAGAAGTTTATATAAAAAAACAACCAGAATAGAATATAAGGGAATAAAATCAGGCCACCATAATTGAAAATGATGTGAATCAAGATTTTACGTAGACCCCATGGAAGCAGAGAATCTCAAAATAAATACTTTTTTTGTTTTGTAAATTTGGATCTTACTTGTAGTCTGGTAACCATCTTGGAAACACTACGAACAAATAGAAAAAAAACAGATTGAAATAAATTTATAGAAATAATAAGGAATAGTTATTCCATATCAAAGGAATGAAAAAGAATTAAAAAGAATAACTATTACTTATGAATGGTAAAATATATTAGGAATATTAAGGAAATCAATATTCCTCTTCATTCCTTGGAAATATTTTTTTTTTATCTGCTCTAACTAAATACTTTTAGAAAAAAATATCTCTTAACAAAAGTAGGAAGAAAATGTTTCAGAGAACAAATAATCATATAACCTTCATATATTAAAAACAGAGAGCATGATTAATGAAGGGTTCTTAGGGTGGGTCTCTTATATTCCGCTAAGAACCCTACCCATTAATCATGCTCTTCTTAAATCATAAAATTTTGAAAAAATTCTTTCTCCTTCACATGTGGCTATCCTCTTTTTTAATCTCAATATTTTCTTTTCTTTAGATAAGTTCATCTCGTTGTGAATCAAAAGAAGGAAAAATTGGCTGATCTTCTTATTCCATAGGTAAGCGATACATATATATAGGGATACAACATTAGGGTTTCAGAATCTTTTAGAACATTGGCTTATGGGCCGGGTCTATGTACATCCACATAATAGTCCATAACACTCCCTTTTGGATGTATATTAAAAAATATTTCATAAAGCGCATAAGATGCTACCTCATTAAAAACCTTACCCGGAAAACCCGGTGGAAAAAACCATGGTCAAGGAAAAAAGAGTGCAGCGCGCATCCACTCCTCCTGATGAGAATATAACTTAAAATATCTGAAACGATACAATCCTATGTGAAGAACTGACTTCTATAGTCTTGGACTTGGTCCGGTCCACTTCTCTTGGTAGTTTTGACACTCTTCGTTGAAACTTGAATATCTTGATAACCGTAGGAAAAAATGACTTCAAACCACTTGGAAATCGAAGCTAACATCCATGTATAACTTTAGACACCGGTCTAACTCTTGTAAGAAAGAACACTGAGCGATATTTTGAATATCAGACGATATTAGGTATTATGAGACAGTTTGTACATATACACGAAAACAATCATATCTCGAGTTCTATCTTCTGAAATGACTTGATTCAAATTGGAGACGAAAATAAACTCAGAGATATTTCTCTGGACACCAATTTCATATTTTTATTCCATATAGAAGTTCTCATTTGATTGATAAACTTTTGACCTTTGATTCTGTCTCGCGAATGGAATGTGTCTTTGATTTTTTTTCAAGTATGATTGATCATTCTTTCCTGCTTCTCTCAATCACAAAAATACATTTAAAGATTGATAGATCTTCATCACTTAAGTGATAACATTCCTATATAGGTATTTATCATTTGCGTGTTCTTTGTTGCATCGTTAAAACCTTGACACGGAAAACCACAATGGGACAAAAACCCATGAAAAAGAAAAAGAGTACAACCACACACATCATTCTTCTTGTTATACAAAATCAATCTTTCAGTTATGAAAGAGATTAGTAAATTTCCAATATCATGGTATTTCATGACCAAGAATTATTTCCTTTATGTCCTCAATATACTCGCGCAGTAATGTTCTCGAGAACTAGCACTTACTGCTTCTAGCACTTACTGCAGTTCAAATCTTTATGGGGTTTGCTGCTTCTTGCAGTTTATATCCTTTTGGATCATTGACATATGTGTCATTTCCAGTGGCTTTCAATTTTTGTCGGGTTAAAGAAACTTGAAAATCGATGCTTCCACCACATGATGATGTGTTTCTTATAAAAATTCCGGGTCTTTGTGAGAACTATTATGCAACTAATCCTTTGCATCTCATAATTTTCATCATCTCATTTATTCTTTCACATAAAGACCCATTTACGTACCACTGGTTTACACCTTCAGGTGTATGGACTACTTTTCCAAATACTCTCTCTTTCCAAGAGATTTAATCTCACATCTATTGCTTATTTCCATCTTGACCAATCATTTTTTGTGTACATTTTTCAATAGATGGTTCATGATCCTCATTCTCATCAACTGCTATATTGCATGCATATGTATTCACGACGTCGATTTGATATCGATTCTATATTGTTCTAGACATGACATAATTATTTGAGATTTCTTTATTCTCAGGTATCTGAATTTCTTTATTCTCGTGATGATAACATGTTGTGAATCAAAAGAAAGGGGAAGTGGTTGATCTTCTTATTCCATAGGTAAACGATACATATATATAGGGATACAACATTAGGGTTTCAGAATCTTCTAGAACATTGGTTTATGGGCCTATGTACATCCACATAATAGTCACACCTCTATTGTATTGTCACTTTGTTTCAATGTTTGAACTATATAACATGTAATTCTACAAAGAAATATGATCATATACAAATTTTGGAAAGTAATTATAAATTTAAATAGTCCAAATAAATATGGACTAGCAGCTGAAAGTTTGAACAACATGCAGCCAACAACATAGGATCATCTTTGAAACTTCTGTGAAGGATCATATTTTTTAAGCAAAAAAGAAAGAAAGAAAAAACTTCTGAGAAGGACTTGGGAGAGATCCTTGATAATACCCAGCCGTGGCCATGGGAATTGCATGGAGTATGACACTGCATCACTTGTACCAATCATATGTGTCTGTGTCATGCGCGGAAGCCCCAGCTGGCTACGGTACAGGATCTCAGACGAAAGTCTGTTGTTGCCAACTTGCCATGAGCCTTTAATGGCACGCTGATCTTTTTGCTGATTACACCTACTGGTGTTTGCTTTTTATACATTTCATTAATTTTATCTGTAGTCATCTCTTTTGATAGACTCTCAGTAATGAAAATTCAAATTTAATGGCAAAAAAAGCGACGCGGAAGCTAGTCCCACTATGATAAAATTTTCTTGTAAATTAAACATAAATGAAGTGGAAACTATTAAATGTACTTGAACTAATTGGCACAGGCTGGCAAAACAAAGCAAAGAAAAAAGGTCCACATATTAAAGCAAAAAAAAAACATAAACTGTGATCGGTAAACAGAAAACATGTCGTCTTTGGCTTTTCGTGTATATAGCCAGTGGCAGACCCAGAAATAAATTTTAGTGGGGTAACATATATATATGATTTTCAAAATATTAAGAAAAAGAGGTGTCAATGGGTTTGAACCCTGGTTTTTGTGGTGTCAAAGGGTTAAGAGAAACCAACTCTGCTGTAGATTCTTTTGAAATCCGCATACAATTTTATTTATTTGACCATATCTGTGGTGTCAGGTGACCCCACTCAGGCTTTACTGGGTCCGCCTCTGTATATAGCTGTCAATCTCAGTTAACACTTATGATTTGATTAATTACGAATATATATTGGATCCGTTCTTTTAATAATCAGGTAGTCACTTCCTCCTGACTCCTTCCTCCTATTTTTAGTGGGCATCTTATTATTCTAGTCTAGCACCCAATATTACATAAATATGCATGGTGATATATAATGTTAATTAGAGTTTCCGCAAGTCGTAAACTTACGAAACCAAAGCACTTCAGATTAAAATGGTGGTATAATTGTAGTTGAAATTCCATCTCATACTCAAATAAACATTGAATATGATACTTAGTTCTGCAAATATGGTACGAGTATGAACGTACGCAGTGAGCTAGACAAAAGTTTTACTGGGAGTAATGTAATAGTTCAACTTAAATCCATAGGGGCATGTGAAGAATTTACCACTTAAACCATAGAAATTCTCAATTAATCAATGAAAATAAAAATGATTTCAATATTTCATAGGGGGCAGCTGCCCCCTTCCCACCTATCTCCCTCCGCTACTAAACGTACATAAATTATCGGGAACAAAATGAGAACAGTCATGGAAGAGCATTTAAGCAAAAAAAAAAAACAATCATGAAATTATAAATCGATCCATTATCTATGGAAACGACAAAATATATCCAAGTAATGTAAAAAGCAAATATATAAAATTCGAGAGTATATACTTTTTATAACATGATTTAGGAATGTGATGCTTATGTTTGACTAAGATTAATTGGTGTAAATGTTTGATACTGATAGAATAACATGATATGAATTAATTGAACTACACACCATCATGACATTTACGGTAAATACCTATAGCAAAATTGTAGGCTTCACTGAAATTGCATGAAACCCTCAAATATGCATGTAGGCTGATAAGCATGTGTAGGAAAGAGAGGTACACGAATAAAAAGAGAGTAATAGTCAAATTCAGAAACATTGGTAAAACATCTTTCTTATGAAAACAAAACTTAGTATGAAACTAACATTTAGTTAACGGGTGATTTACAAGAAATGTGACAAATGTCTATGGAATTAAAACTATGCCTAATTAAAAAAAATATATTTTTATATATTAGATCATTTTTTTTAATATAAGTTGCTGACCAAAAAAAAATTAGATCATTTAATAGCATACACTATCACACAACATAAAATTATTATGCCATTAAATGCAATGTTTATTCATAAATGTAAGATAAAAAAATCTAAACATTTATATAACATAGCAAAAAATTCAAAATGTCATTTAAAGCTTATTGTTTATAAATTTCAAATATTTGAATTTTAAAAACAAATAGCGCAAATAAAAAATCTAGTATAAACACTTGTTTTATTCAGAAATCTCTTTCTGTTTTGTCACAGTACTGAACTGAAGGATACAAAAAATGTAATTAAAGAGGAATGTTGGCCAACAGTGAATTTCAAAGGAGGTACCGGTCAAGTTGATCATAAGTCTCATGATAGAAATCAGATTGGTATAATGAGTAGTCATCAAAAGCAGCCACGAAGCCAGTCGTCGTAGCAGTAGTAGCTAATTCACGAAACGAAGTCGTACGGATCAGATTCCCATCAATCTCCATGAAACAACCAATCATTTCCTCTTTGCTGCTTCTCTTCATCTTCTCTTCTTCAACGGCTTGACTTGGTTCCAAAGATATCATCACAGTCTTGATCCTATCGAGTCCAAGTTTTCTCGAGGATATTCCAGAAGCAAGCTTGTTAAGTAGACGTACAGAGCCTGTGGAAGAAGAATGTCTCAGTGTTGGAGATGACGTCGCTGAGGAGGAAGTGGCTTTGATTGGCTCATGGGTCATCGGATCTATCCCACTTCTACGGAGTCTTTTCTTAAGACATGAGTTCCAGTGGTTCTTGATATCATTGTCTGTTCGGTTTGGCATTTGCTTTGCTATTGCAGCCCACCTTATATACGTAATTATGCATAATCATCAGTTTAATTATGTTATCATAATATATAACAGAAAGTCAAGGTGTGGGTTGGGTTGTATATAATGACAAATTAAATTACCTGTTTCCAAGAAGGGAATGAAATTTGATGATATCTTCTTCCTCCTGAGGAGTGAACTTGCCCTTTTTAATACCAGGCTTCAGATAATTCAGCCACCTTAACCTACAACTCTTTCCACATCTATGCAGACCTTTTTATATTTCATATTGGAAAAAAAAATCAGAAAATGAGGTGAAATTATCACTTTAACATAGCGGCAAGCAGATATTGTTATTAAGATTGAAAAAGTTTTCCATCAGAAAGAAAAAAAAAGGAGAAAATACAATCACATAAACCTCTCTGATTTTCTGTCTAAATTTTAGATTAGAAATATTACTGTTTTTTATAGCTTTGCACATTAGAAGACTGAATTTACACATAAATCATTATAACACGTAATCAGGATAATACTTGGTTTTCATGGATTCACATATTATCATTATACAAGTTTATCAATAAAATAATCCGATAAATCATGGTCTACAAACATCTTTACTGTAAATTATCATGTACTACTTATTACTCTCTCTAATATATACTCCCAAAATCGAAATTTTATTTTCTTAAATCTGTATAGATGGACTTCTGTTAGAACAAATTAGAACCAACAAAAATTAAAACCAACAAATATCGAGAAATATTAGAACCAACAAAGTAAAAAGAAAATCACAAAAATAAAATCTTTGGTCCGACATAAACTTGAATTTATAGATCCTGGCTTTGAAAGAGACACAAATAGGTGGTCCGTACACATTGTATGCAAATATATAGGGTGTAACTGAGTAAGTATAGATTTTATTACCGGCTCTCTTAGGCAGGGCCCCCCAGTCCCTGACACCATATTTGTTGATATAAGCGACGAGCATCCGGTCTTCCTCCTCCGTCCACTCTCCTCTCTTTATCCCGTCGACGTCGAACCATGTCGTCCTCCCCATTTTGAACCAACCAGATCTGGTTAAGTATATACACTTCTCTCTGGTCGATTTGAGCCTTCCTCTTAATCAATTAACGTTTAGTCAGATTATAATGACCTTAAAGAGCAATGAGCTTTAAAAAAGATCAAGTGAATAATTGATTACTGTTTTTATTAAGAGACTTTCAATTATTTATGTAATGCTTTCTCACTCTCTCACTTTATACAGAAGTTGAATGGCCTTTTGTTGAGTGATGAAATGGGGATGTATATATGTGTATATATATATATATATATATAGTCACTTCCTTGTTATTGCTCGCTTTTTATTTTAACCAATTTCAACTGTGCATAGTTGGATTCTTATATATGTATATCTTGATGCTGATACATCCTTTTCATTTTTGATTCTTCTTTAAGATAGTATTGTTTTTAGTTACTATAATTATTCGGTATACGTTAACATGATAATTCCACGAAGTTACACATTCACAACACATGATACAAATGATCATTTTCATGACTACGTACCTGCATTTGAATCCTAGTCCATTCAAGTTCATGTAATCTCTCGTTCAGACTAAAAGCCGAAGAAACAAAAGTAAAATCCATCGTTTTAAACTCTCACGATCATTTGACGAGATTTAAAACGAGAAATGAAAAAAATGACAAGCTTGTTTGTCTCCATCCGTGTTTTTTTTCATTTTCCACGTGCGTAATGACTCTGTTTCCTAGGTAACACACGAGCTTCGAGAAGAAAAAAAGATGGATTCGTTTTGTTTTTTGCTTTTTTTTTTGAAACTATGCTTTTTTTTTTTGAAACTATGCTTTTTTTTTTTGTAAATGTGCTTTTGTTTTTTTGTTTTTTTACTCATTAAGAATCTTAAGGACCTACGCGGGGGGAAACATCCATCATCCAAATGCAAAATATTTGTTAAAGCAAAAAATAGTATATTTAATGAACAGACGCTTAGAATCTCCAAGGGGAACAGAAGCAGCCAACAATCATGTGTAGACACGTATATCAGCAATAATAACTCACAATCGTATATCACTACGAATGCATCAGATACTACGTTCTTTCCCCCCTCAATTTGACATATTAAGGGTCAGATTAAACGCTGAGACACATAGTAGTATAGTACTTTCTCTTTATTTTCATATGATATTATTTAATTCATAAGAATAACATAGTACAATCTTTCTTCAGTCCCCAAATATTTAAGAATATATTTATATAGTATCTTCACTCGTTTTATTGGGTGCACATTGTGTCTTTTTGAATTTTAACAAGTATTAGTTAGTTTTTGGTTATTATATTGTTACGAACATCCTAACCAAAAACCCTGATTGATTAGACACTCCAATCATTTTTACTTTTACTGCAAATTGTACTATCTTCATCACTCGCTTGATTTTTTTTTTTTTTTTGATAAAATGTTAAATTTATTATACCATGTTTTTGATTTTTAACAGAAATTATAGAGAGACTAATAACAGAATTGCAAAATTTAAACTAAACATAAGCAACATATAAGAATGGTAATTCAGATGAGGCGAGAGATGAAGTCAAAACAACCAAAGACAACGAAGCAAGCTCAGACCAAAGAGACTGGAACGGAGTGGGAAGGCTCAACGGTTGCCACAAGACGCCCTCAAACCTTGGATGCACGGTGCCTACAGCTTCCTAGAGACCCACCAAACACAAGCCAATCCAAAGAATCACAAGCACGGATTGGCTCACCATCCGACACGAGCTACAACCGGCGACACGAGGTTGCGACACCATCCGACGATGCCTTCGTACTAGAGGAAGGCCTGAAGATTGCCGCCGTCAAATCCGCCTTCTGTGGCCGTATACACTCTTTTACCACCCACAACACCGAGAACCTCCTAGAACTACGACGGGATCTCTGGATCTGAACCAGCGAGGTCGACTCGTCAAGCTACCCTCTGCCGCAAAGGAAACAGACTACGGAGAGACATAAGGGGAAGCGGAAACACTGGAACTGAGCCTCCAACGACCGCAAAGGAGGACACGGCGGCTGCGGAGCAAATGAAGCGATGAAAACAGTGTACGGTTTCTTAGAGAGAAGCGAGAGAAAAGTCTTTAGAGAGAGAAATCATGTGGGACTATTCGCTCTCTCAAGGTTGGCTCCAAAACTATTGTGGATAAACTTTTTATAGTGACTGACCTCATCCCGAAAGGCCCCGCATCCAGGAAAATCCTATTAGCACCGTAGAAACCCGTGGACCATCTACGACAAGATTTTTTTGAAGAGGTTTCAGTACCACCTCGCTGACAGAGAGTCGAACTCGCGACCTCTGACAGTCGTGTGTGAGAATCTAATAATAGAAACCACTAGGCCATCAATGATATCTCAAAACTGTTGTGGGTTAACTTTTTATAGTGACTGACCCCACCCCGAAAGGCCCCGCATCCAGAAAAATCCTACTAGCGCCATAGAAACCCGTGGGCCATATGCGACAAGATTTTTTTGGAGAGGTTTCAGTACCACCCCGCTAACAGAGAGTCGAACTCACGACCTCTGACAGTCGTGTGTGAGAATCTCATTGAAACTACTAGGCCATCAATGATATTTCAAAGCTGTTGTGGGTAAACTTTTTATAGTGACTGACCCCACCCCGAAAAGCCCCGCATCTAGGAAAATCCTATTAGTGCCATAGAAACCCGTTAGCCATCTGCGACAGGATTTTTTGGAGAGGTTTCACTACCACTCCGCTGACAGAGAGTCGAACTCGCGACTTCTGACAGTCGTGTATGAGAATCTCATTGAAACCACTAGACCATTTATGATATCTCAAAACTGTTGTGGGTAAACTTTTTATAGTGACTGACCCTATTCTAAAAGGTTCCGCATTCAGGAAAATTCTATTAGCGCCATAGAAATCTGTGGACCATCTGTAACAGGATTTTTTTAGAGAAGTTTCGATACCATTCCGCTGACAGAGACTCAAACTCGTAACCTTTGACAGCCGTATGTGAGAATTTCATTGAAACTAGTAGGCCATCAATGATATCTCTACTCGCTTGAAATTGATATACAAGTTGAGAATTATCTATAGTCAAATTCGTTAACATGAACCTTTTTACTATGGTTAGTATGATATCTGTTAAACATAATGTATAACTGTGTATATGTATAGAAAAACAAAAACAACACTTATATATTATTTTGGAGAGAGTACTACTACAACAAACTCCCAACTCATATCAAATGGTGTATATGTATAGACAAACAAAAAGAACAAACTTATATATTATCATCAATACGGGTTCTCCCACGGTTGCACATGTAAAATTTTATCTTTGATCGCAATCGAAAGCTAGAGAGAGAGAGAGATAGCAAATTCCATCACGTTTGAATTGATAGTATTACTTTCCATAATCAAGAAATAGTAGATACATATCACATTTATCTATACCCTATAGTAGATGAGAAGATACGTAGTTTACGTTCTTTCTTTTTTTGGGGGTCAAATAGTAGTTTACGTTCTGTTTTTAATAAAGCCACGTATATATGTATTTTTAGAAATTTATATTAAGAAACTCCCATTAAAATGACTCTAATATATAAATGTGTACTAGGTGGTTGTCCGCAAATTTATGGGTTCAAATAATTTTAAAATTTTAATATAATATAGTATTTTATGTTTTGATATACAATAATATATTTTAAAAGTGAATGTGAATTTTGGTAGATAATTTTTAAAAACATATTTTATCTTTTAATACTTTTTAAATTCTTAAATATGATTTATGTAGTATTTAGTTAGATTTTGAACATCTTTTACAAAAAAATATTTCATTAAAGTATTTTATAACATTGTCCTTATATATATAGTTTAATTGGCTTGTAAATCAATTTTTTTCGTCCATAAAAATTTTTAAAATTCAAAAACATTAATTCATGTGACAAATAGACCCACATTTGCAACTAAAGTATAAACACAAAAATTATTAAGAAGAAACATAACTATATATGTGAATTCAATTTATTTAAAAAAAAATTAAGAATATAAAAATTTCATAAATTTAGGAATATACTTTTATTCAGTAATCTTATTTGGATTGTTTAATGACTGATGTAATTTTGTGGTTAATTTTTTTTTATATAAAATAAAATGATTTTTTTTGTTCTTGAGATTTTGAAAAGGTTTTGAAAATGATGAACTTGTGAAGAAAATAATATTTTGTGATTGATTCTGATTTGAATACATTTTTATAACCTCTTATAAAGGAAACTATACAATTATAAATGATTTATAAAATAGTTACAAATTTTAAATTTTATGAATTATTTCTCAGAAGTTTTTTTAAAATCCTTATAAATAGTTTCATAAATGGTTTTATAACTCAAGAAATATTTTTTTATCTATGATAAATAATTTATAAACTTAAAAATGATTTAAGAATTTTATAAAATACTTTTCTAAATACTTATCGATGATTTTTAATTTTAATTATTTTACAAACATGTTAACCTTTATAAATATTTTCTAAATTCCTATAAATGGTGGGAAATTCTTCCTTATAAGTGGTTTTATAAATATTTATAGGATTTTTTATAGATCTTTATATATTGATTTGTAAACTCTTATTAATAATACAATAATCATTATTGATGATTTTTAACCTTAAAATGATTACCAAATATTTATATAATCTATATATCTTTTATAAACCATTAGAAATGAATCAGTATAAATGACTTTAAATTGTTTTCCAAAATATATATTAATCACCACAGATGATTTTAAACTAATGTAAATAATTTATAAACTCGTCATATGATGCATTAATAGTTATTATAATATGTTTTTATTAAAATTATATGTTTATATATGTATATTATGACTTATATAGGAAAATAAATCTTTTACTATTGTTCATAATAGAAAAATAAAGTTAATATATTAGTTTTATTAACTAGTTTTTAACAACATACTTCATATAATTTATAAATAGACTGTTAATGAAAAAAAAGATGAAATATTATATAAAATTTCTTTAATTGTTACCATTAGATACCACAAATTATTATGCATAAGATTATATAAATTGTTTGGTAACTAACATTAATTAGTTTTAGAATTGCCTTTTTAGATTTGATTAAAATAAACTAAAATTAAAAATCATTGACTAATGAAATTATAAAGATTTTTGTCAAACTGTCTGTATGAGTGACACGTCTGTAGAAGTCACTGAATAGGAGGATGTTGTATGCTTAACAAAATAAGTAAATTATCTCGTGGCAATTAATAATGCAATGTAGACCGTTGTAACAATATTCATAATAAGTGATAGATTAATAATAAAATATTCCCACTGCAATAATAGATTAATATATTTTATAAAATAACTGATTCGTATATTTCTAGAAATTTGAAACTGGTGTAAACTGGTTTTTTTTTTTTTGGGGGCGGGGGTGGGGCTTAAATTATGGTATTTTATTTTGTAACTAAGAAATTAATATTCGAAGTACGTATAATTAGACTTCTTTGGTCTTTGGCTCTTTGTTTTCTAGCAAGACATGTAACTTTCTTTTTCCTTTATAGCTGGCACAATATCTAACCTAATCTAAAGTACTCGACCATTTTTTTCAAAAAATATCAACGTAAAAAGCAAGGTTAGGATGGACTCGTACTATAAGAAAGCCCGCATGACAGTTACACGGTGGAAAGTCGACGAAGGTTACCGCTAAATTTCCTCGAGATGCCGTTTCTTATAATGTAAAAGTTAAAATCATTAGAAAAAATCAAACTTTAGACTTACAATTGGATTTGATCAAAAAAAAAAATACTTACAATTGGTCATAAACCCTATAAATTAATAAACAATGTGCACTGCATTTTACCCCAAAAGAAAAAAAATTGGGCACTGCACCGACCCATAAATATAGAGTTCTGTTACAAGATTTGACATTTTCATCGAATATGTTATAGTATAATCCACCGCCATTACAGTCAAAATTCTTCGAATGTTTACTTTTTTTTTTCGTCAAAATTCTTTGAATGTTTTCTGTAGATAGTTAGATACAGATCTTGGATTTTCAAATGCAAGAAAATCAAACTAATATTCGTCATAATAGCTTCAGTGTCCTAATTGTATGTTCATCATTAAATTGATCCTATCAATATTTTATTAATAGATTATATTTATACAATAAGTATAAACTTGATAGAAGTTTTGTAATTTATGCTATTATTACAATTATCCGAAGTTCAAATATGTTAATTTCTGGCGTCTTCGATTCAAATTTTGGTCAATTATGTACGGTAACACATGGGAGATCAGCTTTCATCCGTATTATCGAGAGTATGAGAGGATAATGATTTGTGACTAAGAGCATGTTTATCCACTCTTACCTAGATATCTTAGGATAATTAATATTAAAAAAAACACAAGAGATGTATCTTAATTAAGAGTATCAAGAAAAGTTTTTTATTGTACGTGTCACAAATATATTAGTTAGAGGACAGATGTATGGTTGTTATGTTTTTTTTTTATGTTGCTTCTATCACATTTCTTCTTTTTTCTCTCTCTCTCTTTCTTTTATTCTTCTATGTTTTTATGTTTTTTTTTTGAAATAAGAATCCACCTAAGAGTTATCCCAATAAATATGCTCTAATGATTATTTTATTCAAGTAGTTGTTCTGTTTAGGTTTAGACAAAGACTATTCAATGATTACATGTCTTAGAAAACTAGCAAAGTAGTAAAAATCCAATTTTTTAAAATTAAATTCATTTAAACTCATGAAATAATATAATACAATTAGAAAATAATTGTGTAATATTAGAAATAACAAGAGAGGGTTCTTATCAAAAATAAAAAAAAAACAAGAGAGAGTTGAATATTTGTTATAGCTACTGCTACTGTGTTTTTAATAAAACATTAAAGTCAGTTCAATTAAATCTGAGTATCCGGACTTGGTCTCGGCTTTTTCGGAATTTCTTATTTTTGAGTTCAGCATCACAGATTTTGCTTAGAAATTATTTTAGATTCAGATATAATTTATGCTATATGTAAAAATTTATTTTGTAACCATATTTATAACAGTTTTGATAACTTTTTTTTTCTTTTTTGACAACCAGTTTTGATAACTTTGTTATGTAAAATTCTCTAGTTATATAAGTTTATATTTTTATAAAGATACACATGAAATATTTTTAAAAAATTATCCAATTATATATTTGTAATCAATATAATTTATCTCAATAATTTTAAATTTAAATTTTCGTCATTAAAAATAATATTTAACTTAAACCTGATTAAAATGTCTGTTTACGTATTGGACAAGTGTAGTTTTCAAAAATAAATTAAACTGATGTATTTTTTAATTTTGAAAACATAAATAGGATATTTTCCTAATTATCCCAAATTTTAAAAATGTTTAGTAAAACTTATCAGTGTCTCTTGGCACATACTTATTATTGTATATCTGTTCTCGCAAACACATCACATCACATCACATGATGATTTCATCTTTCTCCTTTGTCCACGCTCTACACCAACTCTATGCAAGTCTTTCTTCGAGACCAGAATACTCTCATTTTAGGATCTGACTTCGTTTTCACCTGTCTTCTCTCTTAGTCTATGAAGAGGGGGAAGAATGCGGGTGACCAGTGATTAACTCGGATACTCAAAGCGGGACTAGAAAATTGGATGCAGTGAAACCAAGTTTAGGCTCATTGAAATGGATGGGTAATACTTTTGGCGATTCTTATGGTTCCTTCTGTACAAAAAGTCATAAATACATGATCAACCCAAAGGACCCCTCTTCCTGGCCAGCCAGTTACTCACTTCTTTCAATGGTTTTAACAAACTCGTAATGTGTTGTTTCTGTTAATGTTAATATCAAGGAAAATCTTAGTTACTGTTAATGGTTACCTGAGAGATGTCAATCCAAATCACACATTGGGGAATTAGACAAGAAGTGTCTAATATATAAAGAGATATCCAACTCTAATAGTACGAGACCTTTTGGGAAGGAAACCAAAAGTAAATCCATGCGGCGGGCCAGCCTCTTGGGCCCAAAGTGGACAATATCATACTAATCGGACAATATAGAATTGGACATGGGATTTCACAATCCCAACAATTGGTATGAGAGCGGTTCGACAAAGATCTGCAAGAAGACCAAAATACCTTTCAAGATGGAAGATAATTTTGTGGCAGAAACTAGTCAGAAGATCCGGGGAATTCCTATGTGGAAAGGGATCATCCTCAAAGCACTTCAAAGTAACCTCGCGATTAATGGTACAAGATGGATACTGATTCGCTAGAGGAAAAGACACAAGGTGTGTAGTCCTTGGCTTAAGGGAGAGAATGAGAGATGTCAATCCAAATCCCACATTGGAGAATTAGACAAGGAGTGTCTAATATATAAAGAGATGTCCAACTCTAATACTACGAGGCCTTTTGGGAAGGAGTCCAAAAGTAAATCCGTGCGGGCTTATCTGTTAGGCCCAAAGTGGACAATATCGTATAGGCCTGCGAGTTTTAACCGGATCCGTTTACCCTAACCGGAACCGACCCAAATTGAACCGGTTCGGATCGGATTGGGTAAGGCAAATTAAACCGATGGATAATGTTTATGAATACCCGTGGATATTGGATCGGTTCTGGTTTTTACCCGGAACCGATTGGATACCCGATTAAACTTTAAAATATATGAAATTGTACCTCCTGCACCTCGAACCCGGGTTGGTAAGGGAAGAGACAACCATTTATATCACTGGACCACTCCAATTTCTTTTAATTACATTCAGACTATAAATATATATTGGGTTTGTGTTCAATTTTTTTTTAAAGTAAAAATTAAATATTAAAAAAAATAAATAAATAAAAATATAATTTCGGGTAAATATTTGTATACCCGAACCGACCCGGAACCCGCCGGAACCGAACCGAATCCGAACCGAAATTCAATCGGATACTATTTGGATACACTTTCTAAATAACCGAAATATCCGGAACCGAACGGATCCTATCCATAACCGAACCAATTACTCGAAATCGCATGCCTAATATCATACTAATCGGACATTAAAGAGTTGGACATGGGATTTTGCAATTCCAAAATTACCAATTAATAGTTATAAGTTATAACAAACTTCTATGTAATCTTTCTCATATCATAATAAATCAGCTTTATAAAAAAAAGTTATAGCAAACTTGCAACGTAACAGTCTTCCTGGTTACGCATTATACTCATGGACAGAATTGGTCTTGAAATTTTCCTTGGTATATTCAAAAACAGATAATTTTTTAAGAAATTGTTCTTTTAAGCAAAAACATAGTTAAAATTTATTTCACTTACTTACGGATCTGAAGAAAGTCCAAATCTTTAGCATGATTCAAGGGAGAGAGAGAAGAGATTGTCGTTCTGAAGAACCCTAATTTTAAAAAGAAACTAAACCCAATAATGCGGATGCATTGCTTAAACATATATTGTCGGAAGAAAATGCTTTGGTCGATCCAGAAGCATAAAAGAGAGGAAGCACCTACAGCTCACGCATACCGACACATGTCATTAATATTTTTAAAAAATTTGTATTTAGTTCTTCGACTTTCATGGAAGTAGCCAATGATTAACGGGCTCTAGTTGCTCTCACCTCTCTCTAAGAAAAACTTTTGATATAAGTTTTAACCGTAGGTGGCCGGTGGTCTTTGCTGCCGGTTACCATTGTTCTTTTTTTGGTTTGTAAAATATTTAAATCTATGTGTTGAATAAGTTTTCGCATAGGCGATATATACTTTCGCTTTGGCGATTTAGTTTTCTGCTTGTCGGATTTTATAGTTTCGCTCGGCAAGTTTTAGTTGTAGTCTCAATCCGATTCCAGAATTGTTTCTTTAAGGTATCTATGTTTCTTTTTCTGGATTAATCGGATTGATAATATACGGGGCTACCCGGTTAATATCCCCCTTTCGCATATAGATTCTAATCCCGTTTGCTTTGCTTTGAAATTCTATTTTCTCCGATCATGCTCTGACTCTTTTCTTACCTGAGAATTAAAGTTTCTTTTAAGCTTGTGTTTCATAAGTTATTTCTCATGTGGAGAAGACGAAGAGGAGTTGGATTCAATTTGATCGATGGATGAGAAATTCAGTAAAGTTGGCATCTTTAGATGGTCCAACATAGGATTTACTCTAAATCGATTAAACTTTCCCAGTTTCAAAAATTGGTGAAGACTAGAAGATTAAGCTAAAGCAACGGTTGACAGCGGAAGGAAAGTCTACAGATACAATTCTTGGAATCAGTGAAGCACGAAAAGGGAAGAACAAATTGTGTCGGTGGTTCAAAGGCGTTGTCACCGGAGATGACCGTCAAGATTGCCGGTAGAAGCAGAGAATTCCAGACGCATGTTTCTGACCTTACACGTGTTACTACCTTTTGTGGGATGTATACACGTTTAATGCTTTCGTCTTCTAATGTTTATCCAAAGTTGTATTCACGAGACTTTTTTGGGATTTTAATAAAACACAAAGTCGACAAAAAAAAGCCAATGATTAACGGAAGCAGTCCACGTCGGCGGGAATATGAGCGTTTAATTGAAACGCTGCGTTTTGTGGTGAGTAACGGCTGAGGAAATCGGTCGCGGCAGGAAACCTCAAAAGGCGTTTTTCCGAGTCACCATGTCTTGCGACGCATGTTGCTTTCCCAGTGGCTTTCTTTTACTGAAACGGCGTCGTGTTGGCCAGCGTTTTGGATATTTCTGTGCAATTATCTTAAAACTAAAATCTCCTTTGACTGGATCCGGATAAAACTCAAGCGATCATCTTCTTCTTCTTCGGTTTCATTCTCAGATCAATCATGCTATCGCGTCTCCGAAACGTAAGTTTTCTTCCATTTCAATGCCGATCTCAATGTACATCGAGTCAAACAGTGAGATTGTTAAACTTAGGGATGTAATCGCCTAGGTTTAGATTAGGAATCGGAATCTATCTGATGATTAGGTTTCACGATTTATCCGGCTCTTTGGAACAGTCAACGCAGCCATGTGTCTCAAGCAAACTGGAATGCTTTTACTAGCTGGGGAATCAACATCTCTTGTAGAGGAATCTCCTCGATGTTGATGATATCAAACCAAGAAGTCTCATGGAACTAAAGCGACCTCTTGAACTCCGTTTTAAAGAAACGAGTCAAGAAGCAAAAAACACTAATATGAAGTTCAATGACTTGCTAAGAAGGTGTTTGCGAGTCTTTATGACTGTATTAGGCTTACCTCGATTGCAGAAAGAAATGGCAGCGTTGTTACGTTTGTTTCTATGCAGAAGAGCTATCTAGTGGGTGTTTGATGTTGCTTGTGATATTTTAGCTCCGTTTGATTCTTGTCTTTCCTAGTGTAGCTCTGAAAGTTGTTCAAGAAGCTATCAGAATAGGTCTGGAAGTCGCTTTTAGTATAAGATTTCACATAGTTGTCAGAAGCAGAAAAGACTTGCTTCTATGTTTGAAGTATATCAGCAACAATATGTCTCGTTCTGATTGGTCTTTCACTCTGAGCCTGAACAAAAAACTGGATGATTCTGTTTTGGAGTCACTGTGACGGAGGATAAGATAGAAGACAGTTATTTAAGCATCTTACTCCGTTCTACTATTGAAGTCCGGGTTTTGGGCACAGAAAAGAGTGTTGTCCCGTGTATAGGTGAATTTTAGAGAATCTGAATGAGGCATGCAGCCCTTGATCTTGATTCACAGACTGATGAAGATGGACCAGGCTCAAAACTTCGTTGCTGGTTCAGGAGGCAGGCTGGAGAACAAGATTTGAAAAGTCCTCAGGAGAAGGAAAGAGGTCTCAGAGTTTATTGTTGCTGATTCGTGGATGAGATATTTTTCTCTGTGTCTGGACACAAGAAAGTTGCAGTTGATATCGGAATTGAAGCTATAATATCTTACGGAATTCATTGCATTTGGACATCGCAGATAAATATAGACCTATCACCATGTGAAAAAACCAGTGGTTAGGGAGAATGTGAGGGAGAGCCCCGGTGTGAAAGTTGTTCACAAGTTTAAGGAGAAGGTTAGGCTCTTTGCATTGCAGAATGAAGAGGCCTGGGACCTTGGGGTTGGGGACAGATAAAATTGGTCAAAATATCACCTGAGAGAGACTTCTATATAGATCAAATATCACTTCAAGCCATTGATTTTGGAGCCTGGAGATGATTACCTTCTCTCTCCACTTAGAGTCCTGCAAGTTGTTAACACATCTTCCTAGGTCAATTATGCTTCGTTTTAGACAGTATGTTGAGCCCCTTGTATCTGATGTCTAGCATATCGTGATTATTGTTCTTCGGCTGTTTACAGCAGCACAGTTTTCAAATCTGAAACTGTGGCATTACTGATTCTTGTGGGTTTTGGTGGCATTCACATCTCACCTTTGAGTGTATCTTTCAATGCTCTTATGGTTCGTGAATCTTTCAATGCTGTGGTGTAGGTATTAAATGGAGTTAGCGGATCGAGCAGTGGGGCTTCTATTATCTTCAATCAGCTTGTCCATATTCACCTACTATACTTTTTGGGTCATCATCCTGGTAATTGACAACACCATAATTGTCATCTAATGTTTTGGATAGTTCTAGGAAGAAGTTCACGTGTTATAATATATCCTTTTGCAACAGCCATTTTTGTAGATAGTGATCACTTCATCCACAAGTACTTCTTGCCCCAAGACTATGCCATTCTCGTACCTGTCTTTGCTGGCGTAACTCTCCTCTCCCTTCTTTCTGTGTTCATCGGCATGGTCATGCTCAAATCCAAAAAGAAGAAGGCTTGATTTTTTTACCTTACCTCAAATAATAGTTCAGTTCGTGGTTCCTTAACGTTGTTGTTACTTTGTGTTGTACCTATGCATCTATCGAGAGGTTTACGCCAACACCGTATATTGTATATATGTTATTTAAATTAAACTATCTATTGTAGGATATTGTTATTTGTTTTTTATTAACATCTGGACGTATTGATTATGAATGGTTTTGCTTTATTTAAAATTTTGGTTTTGGTTCAAATATTTGGGTTATGGATTTTTGGTTCTAGAAATTTAGAAACTTTTTGGTTATTTGCAAACTTCGGTTTGGTTTTGGTTCGGTTCGGAGAGGAAAGTTGGGAACCAGCTAACAGCCAAACAAAATTTAGGTCTGGTTTTCGGATAATATATGTAAAAATATCAGATAATTTGGGGGTTTTATTTTAAATATCAGTTAATTGGTGTTGTTTAAATAAAAATATAAGGTAATGTAGACAATTCTAATATTTTGGATAAAAAACTATTCAGGTAATTCGGTTTATAAATAGTCTTTGAATGATATTTGGTTATTTAAAAATTAAATATAACTAATACATATTGATATATAATTTGTATTTTAAAAATTCGGATACCCATTCGATATTTAGTTTGGTTCTGGCTCGGTTATGATATTTCGATTCCAAAGATATTGGATCTACTTAGCTTATTTGAAATTTGATTCGGTTTCTATTTTGATTTTTCTATTTTGATTTTGGTATAGTTTGGTTCCTCGGTACCTGATAAATGTGTCTAGGTCTAGGTCCAATAATGTTTTTATTTGGAAATGTATTTGCAAAATATTTTCATTAATATAAATGTTTAAATGCGTTTTTAGGAGTCCAGATTATTACTCTTTGTTTTAGTATTATAATCTTAGAATTGCTAGAAACAGAAATATATAATTATTTTAGAAAGAGTGGGTTGATATGAATGGTATATCCTGATAAAAAGCGATAATGTGACTTAATATGAGTTTATAAGTAATATTTTTAAAATTGCACTTTCTTATGGAGGATGTGATGGACATTATTTCACCTAGATTTCGTTGTTTTCAAGCGAATCATGAACCAATACCATAGGTTAAATGACAACTATTTTTCTCTAAGCAAACTCAATAGCCTGCTTCTCCAAAGAATCAACTCCTTTTCCCTTTTAAAACCAATTTTTGCGTTTAAGGTTTTGGGATGTTATTGCATATAAAATGAAATATGAAACAACCAACCAATTCATGTTGAAGAAAATAATTCGAGTTAATGTTCAAAAAATAATAATAATTCGAGTCTCTGTAAGAGAAACTAAACCAACTTATATACTCATCAAGCATCATGCATATAGGCAATTATAATAGAGTCTAAACCAATGTATATATTCATTGATAATTTTTCCACCATTTCACATCTTTGATATAGAAGCCAACGAGAGTCTCTTAAACTTTCCAACATTTATCAATTACTGGAACAAATGGGTTCACTGTGTCCATCCACGACCACAACACACTACAAACGTCTACACAAGTCTCTTCACATGTCCATGTCTTCTTTTTCTTCTTCAGACGCTTCGACCTTTTACAATTATATTCTTAATGAAGACTTTAAGTTTAGTTTTAATTTGAGTGACAATTTTCATAATAAACACATGAATGAAAAGTTTCTTTCAATTTGTTATTTTCTTTTAATATATAATAGTTTAGTTATCAAATGTTCATAAGTTTAGAAATCTAAATAAATCAGTTTCATTGAATTAGTAATTTTAAATGCTTCTAAATCACCCATTATATATATATTCTAAAATTCAATATTATTTACTTAAGGTTTCATTTTAGAGTGTGTTTTACTGGATTTTCATGTTAAAACAGAAAAAAAAATTCCAAAAATTATTAATTTTCAAATTTTGATTAAAATTCATATATTAAATTTTAATATTATTTGTTGTTTTAGAAATTTACAAATCTTAAGTAAATCATATTATATACTAAGTGGAGTTTCTGAATTTCTCTATAGTTTTAGTGTACACAATTATCACGGATTGATTAAAAGAGCTGAAATTGGTGTCCAAGTTCACTAAACAAGACTTGAAGGTGTCTCAGGACAACTACCGTAACTTTGCAATACATGTACGTATCTTAATTTCCATTTGCCTGAGTGAATCTAAATACTATTATGTAGTGCATAGATTTGAATAGAAATTTTTGGTTTCAGATTTTCATAAATGTCTCTCGGATGGGATATATGAACTACCAAATGCATATAATTGACTTTACTAAGATCACTCAAACATTAAAACTCACTAGAAACGTTGATAAAGTACTCGGTTATAAAATATTTTGTGATAGTTTTTGTTGTCTAGTTTCTAAGAGAGTTTTTAATTCGTTTTGATATATGTATATACGTCCCAACAAAATTCTAGTTTAATATGGTGGATGGAAGGTAACTACTAAAGATGTATCTTATGATGATATTGTCTTTGCAATACCTATCCAACCGGGAAAAAGGAAAAAAAGATATTGAATGCGTTAAGGTTAGTGCACTGCTATCTAATAAACTTTATAAAAAAATTCTTTTAGTAGAAAACAATGAAACTTGAAAGAGTTTTCTATAAAAGATTTTTAGTGCACTCTAATTGGTTGATTATTTTAAGTGATGTGGATAGTCTAAATGAGCATCCCATGCCTTATTATTATTATTATATATTAAACAAGAAATCACTTAAGCAATTTTTGCTTATAAGTCAATCATAAGTCATTTTTTTTAAATTGGTGGGTCGAAGACTTTTAATTTTTATTTACTTTAATCAGTTCAAAAAAAATATTTAAGCCAATTAATATTTGTTGCCAAACAATCCACACTATATTACACATAATCATTTATAATAACTAATTTCATTAATTATATAAAATTTATATAATGATTCATCATTTCTTTTTCTTCATTAATCATTTCTTTATAAACTATATAAAAAGGAAATTTATAAAAGGCAATGTAATAGATTTATTTTCTATATAATTCATAATGTATATGACATTATAATCTATAATATAATGAGGGAGTTTCTCTCCCTCTCAAGCTCCACGTGTCAGTTTTTTTTTTGGGCCTAAATACAAATTCGTGAGAAAACATTAGTTGGTCCAATAAACATTAATATGATGACGTTAAAAACTCTGCAACGCTCAACCGTTCCTTCTTCCTTTCTCCCACATCCCTCCAGTGACCTCACTAATAAGCCCTAATAATGGGTCATAGAAAGTCAATCATCCTTTATGATTTATCTTTTCAGATAGCGAAGAAAATAAAGCCAGATATCAAGCTTTAGCCTTCTCCAGCCGTTTCAGAAGCTTCTCAGTCAACTCCTATAAATATACGTCCACATAAAACACAATCTGCCGGCCCTAATCTGCACAATCCTCAGTTAGATCTTCCACCTTTTGTTTTCATTCATGAGAATAAAGAAGCGAGAGCAATGGGAAGATCTCAGAGACAGAAGATCACAGTGAAGTTTCCGGTTTTGCCTTCAAATTTTATATCGTAGTGGATTTCAGGTAGATCAGATTCCGGTTTGTGAGCCTGAGATTTTTTTAGTTTGTAGTAAATAATCATCTGGATGTTGCGTATATCTTTTGGCCTGAATTTTAGGAAGTGTCCATAATATTTGTAGCACAAAGTTTTTTACAGTTTGATTCTTCGTTGTAATGCGGTAAAAACAAGCGAGATCAAATTGCATATCATTTAAGTTTCACTGCTCATTAGTATTTTAGCTTTGCCGTATGAAGCCTGTCATAAAAAAATTACTCAGCATCTTTGTAGAGGAAAGATCTATTGCATCATTAGAAAAATAAAACCGATTGTGTCTTATTGACAAATCATAATCTAAAGGTTGCCTCATCCTATTAGTGTCCCTAAACATCCATATTAAGGCTGTATTTAAGTTTTTCTGGGACCCTGCATTATTGGTGTTTGGCTTTACCCAGAGAAAAAGAGATTAATGGAAGTTCTTGAGAACAGAAAAGTGCATTCTGGTCGCATCACAAAGCTCTATGCATTGCCACAAAAGGTTTCCAAAACCAGTGAGATTCTGCTTTGGACGCATCTTGAGAGTTGCAGTGACTGTGGTCTTTACACGAGTTGAAACGATGGCTGAAATTCAGAATAAAGAACTGGTGTTGATTGCAGATCTTCACACTTACCTATCCACATTCAGATACTAGGTGTCCATAACTTTTGATTCCTATTACGGCCAAGCTATTTAGGTAAAACATATCCCCCGCTAATATTTCCTCTTACCTCCTCTGTTAAAAAGCAGGAAGCTGACTTCCTGTGCTGAGCTTAGATCATCAGTCTCCTATAGAAAAATGGGTGGTCTTACGTTTCTTGCACCAGTTACAATAGGAAGGTGGCCAATCCCAGGACTAGATTGCACTGCAACAAAATGTGCATCACCAAACGTCACTGGTATTATAAGATACCAAATAGTCATAAATAATCAAAGCTTGAGCAATATCTAAGTTCAAGTTCACATAATACACACTCTGAGGTAGGTTGAGTTGGCTGTTGATGATGGGCATTAAAGGAAACGATAGCGGCTATTTGCAACATGAAATAAAAATGTCTGTCAAGTTCATAAAATACCTCGAAACATTTTCGTCGACTACGCACATAGAATCATATGAAGACCTTATCATATGAACTTATTTTTTCAATAACCTTGTCATATCCAATTTCAAATTTTAGCTTCAAATATTTTTAAAATCTAAATATATATTGAAACTAACGTTTTTATGAGTTGTACAGTTTATATGTATACTGTATATCAAGTAAACATGCAACAGAAAGATTATTAAAGGTTATATGAACTTGAGGAAATGCGGCGATGAGTTGCATATAACTAAAAATGTATTTACGTTCACGTCGAACGTGAGTCCAACAATAACTTCAAACAAATACATACTCAAGGCGGCAACCAATGGAATTACAAGACCCTACGACACTAACACAACGACAAATGACTCCCTGCTCATGCATTTCCTTCATTTTGTATTAAGACTCGGAAATCGTGAAAGCAAAAGAATTGACACCCTCTCATTACTATATAAGCAAAGCGTCAATTAAAAACATAACCCCGCGCAAGCGCGGGGCATTGCCACTAGTAACTATTAATGCATTAATTATTTTTTGGTTTTACTTTAGGCTGTACAATAACAATTATTGTTATTAATCAAAAACCCACTTTTAGCTACACTATATTTAGAAATTAAACAGTATAAATTCAATTATCTTATTAAAAATGATATCTATATATATGCTAAAGTAGTCTTATTCATCTTTTACAAAAAAAATAAATAGTAAAAATAAATATACAAAATATTTTCTTAGTAAATATAAAATACAGAAAATTCACATTTAATTTTAAATTAATAAAGATAGCATCTGTATATTTTATAAAATATTTTCATCTGCGAAATACCCATTTAAATATGTTTCAATATCTTACCAGGTTAAGTTTGGAGGCCCATAGGCCCATTTAGATCAAATCTTAAAGATTAGCAGTATATAAACTCGTGCTTACGTTCTAGGGTTTGTCTTCTCCGTTGTCCTCTCAGTATCAGCAGCAGTAGTAGTCTTGTGAAAATGGTGAAGGGACGCCAAGGAGAACGTGTCAGGTCTTTCTTCTTCCTTTCTTTCTGATAGTTTAATCTAACCATAGCTATTGAATCTTGTTCTCTACGGTAGCACTTGAGATCTGCTCGTTGTAGCTGGATCAAATCTGAATCCTTTTTTATCTTAATTGCAGACTCTATGTCAGAGGAACCATCTTGGGATACAAAAGGTGACACCTTTACTTCAATCTCTCTGTTTTGGCTCCAGTCTTGATACAATGTAATGAACAAAGATCGAAACTTTATGTTACTGTCTGTATAGTTAGTTGTCGGAGAACATTATGCTAGCTTACCATCTAGTTACACTTGGAATTTTTAACCGACTTAGATAGTGTGTTGTCGAAAGGTGGAACCTTTATCTAAACGCTGTCCTTTGGTGTCTGACATTTTCTTGATTGTGTTAGGTCGAAGTCAAACCAGTACCCAAACACATCGCTTATCCAGATCGAAGGAGTCAACACTACAGAGGAGGTGACATGGTACAAGGGAAAGAGGATGGCTTACATCTACAAGGCTAAGACCAAGAAGAACGGTAGCCATTACCGATGCATCTGGGGGAAAGTTACCAGGCCTCATGGTAACAGCGGTGTCGTCCGTGCCAAATTCACTTCCAACTTGCCTCCTAAGTCAATGGTACTTTAACAGATCCTATAATCATTAAATCGTTAATCTTTTTGTTTGGGTTTTTAATGTAGACATCTTTTTCTTAATGTCTTGCAGGGAATGAGGGTGAGAGTCTTCATGTATCCGAGCAACATTTGAAGCAAAGTTTGATTTAGCTGTTGTTTTTTGCCCACTAGTTCGTTGTTTTGTATTTGATACTGAAGCAGTTTCTTTACTTTGTTCGAATCATGGATCTTGTTTTGAATACCAAGTTAGAATCTTTCTTCCATCTCTTTTTGATATCCAGCCGATGAATGTCATGGTTTATGGATTTATCCAAAGAGGTCTATGGATAGTTTTTTGGTTATGCTGTAAATTCGTTAGTTAGGTCAGTTTGATTTGGTAATATGGAAGCTGATAGCAAGGTTAAAGTTAAAGAAGCAAGTCCTAGTAAAGCTCATGAATGAAAAATGCTTAAACGTCAGACCTTGTATCATTTGTGAGTACCAGTGTCTCTCTTCAAGTTTGGCTGATCAGCTTCGTTTTTGTGGGTTTTGTATAGAACACAGTGTGTACCCACTGTGTTCTTCTCGCAGTCAGAGCTTCGGTCCCGTTAAGATAGTAGCAGAGAAACCTTAAATCTCTGTTTCCCTCTGTTTGTTGTTTATTATCATCCTCGCGATGAATACCTCCCAAGCAACAACGCGTGCGGTTGTGTTTATAAACGTAAATATTTTCTCGCTACTCTCTCTTCCACTGGTCCAAGTTCTCTGTCCATGATCGATAACTTAATTGGTCCAACAAGACGTGTGTGACAGCCTGACAGGTCTTGTTCCTCAGCAGCAAGACAGTTGGACCGTTGCAGATCACACATTGCTGATGTTGCAGTCATTCACTGATCTAACAGGTGGTGCATGTAACATTGGCGAGCAACCTATCAAAGGTCTGCTTGATCCAAAAGCTATGGCTAGACTAGCCGTTGGAAAGGCTTTGACAAATCTCGTTTGGGCTAAGGTCACTGCACTGTCTGATGTTAAAATTATAGTGGTAACTCGATGTATGCTGCCAAGCTTGAAGGAGAAGGGTCAGCGATGTATGATGCTTGCAATTGCTCTATCTGAAGCAATGATAGAACTTGGCATTGCAATTGATGGTGGGAAAGACGGTCTTTCAATGGTAGCTAATGCGGATGGTGAGGTTGTCAAAGCTCCAGGAAACCTTGTGATTAGTGCCTATGTTACCTGTCCACACAATACAAAGACAGTGACTCCGGATCTGAAGAAATCACTTTTGACCGTGGGATGTGACGGTGTCTGACTTTCTAGCTGGAGCAATCACTCTTGATCAGTTCTGTGGGATTGTGTTTGTTGAGGGTTTAGTTACGCTGATGTCCTTGACTCAGCCAAAGGATGGGCTGCTTCAATAAGATTCAACTCTCCTCTCCTCGGTCAGTTCCAAGAGTTTTACAAAAGACCAGACACGTTCAGCCTCGTAATCTGCAATGTAATGGCTGTCAACTAATGGCCTTTTTAGGATGGGTTCCAGGCACTCAAGTAGGCGGGTCACTCGACACGTTGCAGCCACAACGAATCAGGAAGGACTCGCCATCGATAATGCTGAAAGGTATGGAGGGAAGCACCATAGGAGTTTGGGTGGCTAACGGAGAAGGAAGGGCTTATTTTCCGGACAAAGGAGTCTAGTCCGTGGTTGAAGATGTTCCAGAATGCTAGAGACTGGTGCTCTCAGCTTTAAGAGTCATGCCGAAGGCTGACGTTATAAATCTTTACTATATGATCTTGTTGAGCGTTTGGTATTTTGCAAAGTTCTCGAATTAACTTATTGTGACAATTGTCTACGTTTAGTTCCAATTGATAAAATGCATATTTCATATGGAAAGTAAATATAGAACGAGTATGGTATCTTAATATATTGAAGTAACTCAACACCATTAAGGCTCCAACAACCTTACACCAACACAGTTTAGTTTCAAAAACATGTCTTTTAACATTATACAACAGAGACCCACTAAAGATATTTCGATAATGAGACCACTGACAGAAAGTAGAAACTGTGAATCATATAATGTGCTACTACAAAATGATATACTTGAAAAAATGCAATTACAAACCCCAACATTTGATAGATCTCTTCTCTGCAGAATCTTTGTTTCAAAGATACTACGTTACATAGAGTTTGATCATCGATTCGTTTGCACTACAACAATGTCAAAAACGTAGAGCTTACCTGCTCTCATTCCATCCTTTCTTCTGCATTGTGTCCAGTGTATAAATTAAATCAAAGAATGCAATTCTCGGTTCTTCTCTGCGTACTCCTTTAAAATGAGCAGTGAATCATCGGGATTTCACTGTCGCATGACCAGTATCAGCTATATGCTTGAATAGTTTTGTCCTGGCCATGAGTAAATACATGGTGGGTCAACATTTGAATGATAATACTAGAAAACAAGAGATGACAAAAGAAGGAATATCTAATGGACCAACCTCGACTCAAACTCCTCTCCGCATCTATCACATTCGTTATTACTGGCTTTCTTCGATGTGCCCTGCATTTTGATGTGTAAATATATATGATTTCAAGAAACTATGATCTAGTGATGCTACAAGGGAAGAAAGCTCTGTACCTTGGCTTTCATTCCTCTGGTTGATTTCTTTGATCTTGGAGCCTTCTTGTGTTCTATATATTCACTTTGTTTCTCAAACGTTTCTGAAAGAGATTCTTCCGTGGCTTTTAGAGTATCATCAGCTTCACTGCTTTTATCCTTACCCTTCTTACTTCTGCGCCTTCTCCCTGTGCTCTTCCTGTTATCATACTCCATTGGATCTGCCTCATCCTTCTGAGACTCCTCAAATGCTCCGGAAGCTGAGTCCGTTGCGTTCACATTGTCATCTGAATTATTACCCTCGTCCATATCTATCTGTGTTTTGTTGGCATCATCCTCCGTCGTCTCTTTTCCAGCATTCCGTTTGTTTTTCTCCTTCTTACCTTTCCTGTTCCTACCTGTTGTGCTTTTATGGTTATCAAATTCGCCGTCGCTCTCAATCTCGACGTGAACTTCATCTTCTTCTCTTGACACAATGTTCTTTCTCTTATTCTTTTCTACCATGTTCTTAAGTAGAATCAGCTCGTCATCATCGCCATCCTCATCCTCATTTTCACTAGATCCTTTCACATCCTCCTCTGCCATAAAATACTCATCATCAGTTTCATCAGCTTCGCCTTCAAGTTCCTCTTCTTCCACTTCTTCTTCGTCTTCCATATTTAACCCCTCGAGCTCCTCTACAGTTTCAGGTAGCTCATCAATCTCTTCCTCCTCCTCTTCTACATCACTGAATGTCTCTCTCAACTCCGCTACTTTCTCTTTATGCTTCTTTGACTGCTCGTGGTTTTTCCACTGCTTCTCACTTTTGAACTTCTTGCTACACACAATGCAATAAAGCTGCTCATTCTTCTTCTTACCATCCTCATCCTCTTCCACTCCTCCTGCCTCTTCTTCCTCCTCTTCATCCTGCGCCTTTGCCCAATCAGGCTCCTCATAGTTCATAGCCCTCTCCAACCTCTCCTTCTCCATCTTCTTCTTCCTCTCCCTCTCCTCCGCCTTCTTCAACTCCATCTCCGCACTCTTCTTCACCAGCATATCCACCACTCTCTTATCCCTCTTCTTCACAAAAGCAGCCAAGCCTCTCACAGTCTCGTTATACTCTCTCTTCGCCTTCTTCCGCACCTTCTTATTCTCCTCCTCCATCTTTCTCCTCATCCTCCGGTTAGGTCCAGCCATCACATCGTACTCATCCACCCAGCAGAAATCCATCACAGTGCTGAACCCCAACCAGTAGTTATAAAACGCCGTCACCTGAGAGTAAGGACTCTCTAGATTCCCCATGATGGGAGCCTCTCTCACAGAGTCCATCCTCAGCCCCAACGTTCTCGCGAACTTGATCTCGTTGAGGTAAACACTGTTGAACACATCGAAGTACACCTTGTAGAATCCCTTCCCGGTGTCCGAGTAACCGGAGTACACAGTGGTGGAGAAGAACGCGAACAGATCCGGAACCGAGCCGCCTGGCATTCCGCCGGATTTAGAGCCGCCGGCGGAGCCTTGGTCGGCGAATAGGATCTGAGAACGGTGGGAATCATACCAGGCACGCTCCTTGGGATCGGATAGAACCTCGTAGGCGTGAACGAGCTCTTGGAACTGGGCGGTGGCGTCGGCCTCCGATATTCCTCCGGCCTTGATGAGCTTGTCGGGATGACGCTGCAGAGCCAAACGCCGGTAGGAGGATCGGATCTCTTCCGGCGAAGATTCCTTGCTTACATCGAGAATTTCGTAGAGGCATCGTTTCTCGGAGCGAGAGGAAGACGCCATCTTTCCTCTCCTGTTTTAGGGTTTAGACTAGTTCCTCTCTTTTGTTATCGTTTTAAAACGGGAAAATCACATAAAAAACCTTGAAAGTGTCACTTACTAGCACTTTAAACCTTGAAGTTTTTTCACTAACACTTTAAACCTTTAAAGTGACATTTATATCATAAAAAACCTTCAAATAACAAAAATGACCGGTTCAACAGGTTAAAAGTTTTTCAAAACAATTATTTAATTAATAAAATAAATAAAAATAAATAAAATCGAAAATTTAACAAAACTCATAAATTAAAAAAATAAAAACTAAATAAAGATTTAGAATTTTTTTTTTTAAAACTAAAATTCAATAAATAAATAAGATCAAATTAAAATACAGAAAAAATCATAAATTTCAAAAAACTTGAAAATTTTAAAAGTTTTTTTTTTCATTTTTCAAATATATTGTCGGAAATTATCAAGCGAGGTATGCCGTCATTGTGGGTGATTGGTTGGGCTTTAACAAGTGAATTTGGCTTTAATTTCTATCTACAACCATATATGTTACCAATCATGCTTTATGTAATTTTTAAAGTTAAAGCCTCGCTTTTAGAAAATAGCTATAGAGCCTTATTTTCTAAAACAAAAATATTGTGAGAAAATTTTTCTTTTTTGTTTTATATTTCATTTAGCTATTTTATTTTATTTAGTTTTCTATATTTTTTATCTTTCCTTTTTATTTAATATCTGAAATTTTGGTTTTCAATTTTTGACATATCTCGAATGATATGAAAATGCAAAAAAAAACTTTTTGAATTTTTTTTTTTCAATTTATGATTTTGTATTTTCCTGTATTTTAGTTTGATCTTATTTATTTTTGAATTTTTAGCTTTTAGTTTTAGTAATTTTATAAATCTTTATTTAGTTTTCTTATTTTTAATTTATGAGCTTTTGTTAAATTTTTCGATTTTTATTTATTTTTGTTTATTTTATTAATTAAATAATTATTTTTCAAAAAAAATTTAACCTGCTGAACCGGTCATTTTTGTTATTTGGAGGTTTTTTATGATATAGATATCAATTTGAAAGTTAAAAGTGCTAGTGAAAAAACTTCAGGGTTTAAAGTGCTAGTAAGTGACACTTTCAGGGTTTTTTATGCGATTTTCCCGTTTTAAAACACATAAACTAGTTCAAAGCTGTCCGAAACGTGTGTTTATAATAGGCATTTATTTCATTTTTATTTTTTTTCTTCTGAATAAAATAATATAAAAAAAGGAAATTTGGAGATAAGTACCTTTTATTAAGGAGTGATCAGATTGTTGTTAACAGCATCTTACAAGAAGATTAATGAATCATGGCACTAGTTCTCTCTAACTTTGTGTACCGAAGATCTTTTTCTCTCTATGCTCAAGTTGGAGACAACATTGTTGTTATTTTTACCTTTCTCTCTGAAGCTCTCTCTAAGGAACTCAACGGCCATGAAGGTGAGTGCCGAGGCTGGAAGATACCACATGACCCTCGGGATGCTTCCCCGGAAAAAACCCTCTGGACCTTCCTTCCTCCATATCTGCCCTACTGCATCCAACCACCCCTTGTACCTGTCGAGATTACCATGTTTAATCAAAGCAAGTTCTAGATATTACTCTCGGGGATGCTATTTCAGATGAGACATACTTGATCGTTGTTCCTTGCACTTGCAATCTTGTTTTTACAACATCCAGTGGAGTTGTGAGATACGCGCTTAGTCCTGGAGAGATATTAAATTAAACTAAACATGGGTCACTATGGACGAGCTATTTAGGATGGTTTCTTTGAACTGATCTTATCTTAAGTCTTAACGTACCACCAGCTAATCCTCCCAATACGAGCCCTTCGATAGAACTGTTAACTCCAAATTGTGGAAACTTTTTCTTCCCTTCATCTGTTAGATCCTTCAATGCTTCATAAGACATTACCTGAAACGGGAGACAACAGAACGAAAATGAGGAGACAATGATCCATAAGATGAACGGAGGTAGCCGTTTCACTTACCATAAGGCCAGCAAAAGGTACATCCCTTGCTAGTGTAGACCAATATCTACCAAAGAAAACAAGGAAAAGTAATAACATGGGTCCCTTGAAAACGAATATCCAATTGGTATCATAATGGCCTGAAGGAAGATTACGTACCCAGCATACAGTCCTCTTAGCCCTTGCTCTTTCCATATTGAGCATCCAGCCTGGAACATTCCAGTATAGTAACCATACATGTCACCTCTTGGTTTAACTGGAACGCCGTTCCTTGAAATAAGAGAGCTCCAGGAGCTACTAGTGCCTTGAATTTGCATCCGCTGCTTTATTACTTCACAGGGAACATAGACGAAAGAACCAAGGGTATCACCTGAAAGAGGAAAAAAGCAGCAGAACACAGGAATCAGATGCTTTCCAATTTTACATTACTCTTGGTAAGATCACAGTTCTACATGTTAGTAAGCAATCAACAAGTATTGCAACCTTGCTCTTGTGTGGTTTTACTGAAAACATGGGCCTTATCTTATAAAATCCATAGCTAGAATCACACATAACATAATGTCTGATATTATCTGTCTTTTCAGCCAAGACATATTTTCATTTCTGCTGTATGTCACTCAGAATCAGTTACCAGTTAAGTGAATATACGTTTTCACCCCCCTATCTTTACCACAGCTTCATAGATCAGATGACCGAGAGAGAAGAGAAGAGAGGAAATTAGATAACATACCAATACCTCCTGCTAAAAAATGTACCCAATGCCCTCCTAAGTTGGGATGAGACTCCTCAATCCATTTCTCGTGGACTCAATAACACCAAAGTAAGTTGCTCCAGTGGCAAGAGATCCAGTGACTCCAGGAGCAATCCCCCTGTAAAAGCCTAAAACTAAAGTCAGCAGATAAATAAAATAACAAAAAACCAAAAATTAAGCTCGGAGCACAGAAGAAAAATATTTTCTGTTCCAAGTTCCCAGCACAAACATGTATACCCTGTATGTTGCTAATAACGATGATAAGTAGGATTGTGAATCACACGTAAGCATGCAAATATAATATAGCCATACTTGAAAGCTGGAAGAAGATAAGAGGGCAAAGAGTATGCATGATATACCTTTTAATCCATCACCAACCCAAACAGTCCGGAGCATTTGTGGAATGCTCTTTTGTCTCTGAAATCAACAGCTGAACAAGGTTAGAAATGATACACTCCGGGAACTGAATAAATCATACAATCACTCTGCTTGATAATACCTGAGTAGCATTCATGATGATTTGACTCTGAAGCCGGGTTTTGAGAGTATCTACAGGATGCATCATCCCTTCTCCAAAAGCTCCAGCTATACCTCCATGTACGAACTCTCTCCATACTACATACATCAATGCTATGGAACTTAGACGATTTCGAACTATTTACGTTCCGAAAAAGTGCCACCGAGCATGATCGAAGTGTTACCATCACAATCATGACATTTCCCTGAGAACTAATCATCTAACCGTAATCACAATGCAATCAATCAATCTACAACGATTATGAGCTATTTAAGTTCGGGTACAATGCCACTGAGCATGATCGGGATGTTCTCATCACAATCGCTGGACGGAATCTTGACATCTCGCTGAGAAACTAACCGCCTAACCAAAAGAGAACGATGATGAGTCGAAGACGAGAATCTGCGCTTACCGAAGAATGGATCCTGAGTGGATTTGATTTCGATACTCTTACGATAACTCGGAGGAGGAGGAGGTTGATCGTGATTTGAATCCGAGCCCTTGCTCGCCATCATCGTTGTGCAGAGAGAAGGGACTGTGTCTAATCTCTCGAACTTCTCTCCAGGTGTTACGGTTTTATGAGGTTTTAGTGAATTAGACTTTGCGCGCCTTTGTGACAAAAAAAAAGACTTTGCGCGCTTCTCGCCAAATCGACAAGTTCCAATTTGTTGCGAAACGTAAACGATTTACTGAAACTTTTTAATTCTAATTTAAAAATTTCTCCGAAAATTAGTGGATAAAATCGCAATATCAGTAATTACTTGCCGATTTGTGTAAATTCAAGTTCCCTCTAGCTTCAATCAGTGTATGAGACTCTTGCTTCTTTCTTTGCAATAGTTAGGTAACGTGTTGCTCAAACTGAACCAAAATGCTCTGATCATACACATGTTATATTGTAGACTGTACCATCACTTCTTGGGATCCCTCAAGAGAACATCTTCGCAAACAGCCTTAGATTTGCATAAACTACTATATTCGCCAAAGCTCATGAGGTAAGCAAAGCTACTTGTAAACTGAGCATTTGCATGAAAATGCCATCGCTTCTCAATCATCTGTGCATTGTAGGCAAGTAAACCAAGTGGTGCAGACTTGTTCATATGCTAAGCCAAAGAAGATTGGGTCGTCTTTCAGTTTTGAAGATCTTAGTAACTCATTGAACTGGTAGTCTCTAGTAGAAAATCTCAAATAGAATAAGAGTCTGATATTAAGTTATTACAGTTTTTATTTTTTCTGAGCCTCAAATGTCAGAAAACATTTAAAACAGCCAACAATAGAGGTCTCTACATGATAAACAACCCCAAAGTCAAAAACATAAATTAAGAACTTCCATAAGTTTATTCTGAAACTTCTAAGAAAAGTTTCAGGAGTGGGCGGCTCAACATTATGGAGAGATTAAGCTCTCTTGGCAACATCACCATCGTCAGTCTGATCAAACCCTTCCGGACCAACCTCTGTTTGACCGTTCTCTGAGTCACCAAATTGATTGTCACTGCCACCAAACTGTTCATCCCCAGCGTTTTCAAGCTGATGATCCGTATCATTGCCTAGTGGTTCGTTGCTGCTAAACTTGTCATCAAAGCCAGCACTAGAAGAACTTCCTTGAGCAAAGTTGTCACTTCCACCAACACCACCAGCGACACCATACCCGCCGCCAACGTTGCTTCCGTAACCATCACCACCGGCATTGCCACCATAAGGAGAGTTACCTCCGTAACCACCATCACCACCAGTGTTTCCTCCATAACCCCCAGCTGGAGCACCATACCCACCAGCACCGCCTCCTCCATAACCACCAGCTGGAGCACCGTAACCACCACCGCCTCCATAACCACCACCTGGAGCACCGTAACCACCACCGCCTCCATAACCACCACCTGGAGCACCGAATCCCCTTCCTCCAAATCCACTTCCTCTTTCAGTCGCGTAGTTCACCCTAATTCTTCGACCATGAAGGTCCTGTATGCCAAAAAACAACAACAATAAATGGCCTATTGACAACGCGAAGCAAAGAAGAATCACCTTTAGCACTGTCTGAATCATCTACACACAGTCTGAAAACGTAGATTTATTTTGAAACTAGATATACAATCAACAAACAGAATGATATATTGATCCACATTACAGCCATTCACTAAGATAGAGCAAGCCAATGCCTAATGAATGAATAGTATTTCAAGCTACATGATGATGCCTGCCATTTCTAACATGCAACGTCACAGTACAACCAATGTTGAAATGTCAAACATCAAGAACATGACACTGAGGGTCAGAAAATAAAAAGAAATGACAAAAAAAGTATAAGCCACATGACATCTTAGTATCAAAAGAGGCTGGGACATTTGTATCTTTTTACCTGTCCATCCAGTTGCATGGCATTACTAGCCTCCTCGGTTGAAGTAAATGTCACGAAAGCAAAGCCCCTTGATCTGCCAGTTTCACGGTCCACAATAATTTTCGCTGCAGTTGATAGAAACTAGTCAGCTCCGGAAGTAAGACCACAAAAATATTCAGAAGCAAAAGGAAACTAAAACTACAAAAGCTAGAGTTTTGCAATAACTTAAAAGCGAGATAGCAAACTACCATCAACAACTTCTCCATATTTGCTAAAAGCTTCTCTCAAGCCAAACTCATCAGTGCTGTAGGAGATACCTGAAAACCAACATACACAACTTTGAGACAAACAAGCAGAGAGAAACAAAATCAAAAAGAGAAAACTTTCTCACACAACTAAGATAAGAGTTATAGTCACCTCCAACAAAGACTTTCGACGAAGACATGCAACGGATGCTCTGTAGCATCGAGCTAGAGGCAGTGACATGGGTGCTAGTCTGCCTAAATATCCTTCCAACTTTACTTAAGAAAGCCATGTGCCGCGTCTCTGTATCCTGGAAGCAAATGGCAGAATAAGAAGATGAAATTCATGAATAAGAGGAAGAAGGCCCATCAAGAAGTAAGAAAAACGGAGTCTTTCATAGAATACAATGCAAATACACGAGAAAGATCAAAACTTTATCATCTGTTAGCTACACTAAACCGATGAATCGAATCACTCGATAGTCAAAAATGAAACGAAACCTCAATAAGCACAATCTAAACTCAAAATCAAACTCCTAGGGTTACAGAAGAGAATCAAAAACAATAGATGAGCTAGAAAACCAACAATCTAGTTTTCGGATCAGAGAATGAAACACCAGAATATCAAATCGAATCAGAAAGAGAAGCATCGACGAGACTGAACTCACTCTCTAGGGTTTAGCGGAGAACGATCTCTCTAGAAGCGTCTTTCATTTCTCGCCGGTAGAGAAGGGCTTATGTCAAAGAAGGTGCGCTCATCTCGTCCGTTCATTCATATGAGGTAATCTTGACCGTTGATTTAGATTCGCTCGCTAATCTTGACCGGTAAAACTAAACCAAGGGGTAACTGGAACTAAACCGAGACCGGGTTAAAAATTAAAATGATAGCATTGATTGAAAAATAGTTAACGCGTGGGCGTCCTGTCTTTTTGAAAATTTCTAAAGTTAGGTCTCTTTCTTGCTTGTGTTCCACGTCTTCCTCGTTGTACTTTTGAAACATCAGGGGTTGACTAAAGTCTTTTCAAAGATTCCAGTTAATGATGTTATCTTCTGTATTGTCTGAATCTATAACTGTCTTGTGTCTTTTGTCTTCATCATTGTTACACTACAGGTTGAAAAGTTTGTCAAGAACTTTCATTTTTGGAACCATGGAAACGTCACAAGAGCAAAGCTTCTTCAACCCCTGCGCGACAAACTTAGCAGAAGATTCAATCTTACGACTATCTTCGTCTTCGTCCTCTTCTTGTTCTTCCATAGAAGCAGAACCAAGACCTGATGATCAATCTCCTCCTACACAAATCATGGAGAGATCTACAAACAACGCAACCTCAACACCTCCTTACAGAATCCCTCCACATGTTTTCGAAATAACAACCTCTACAGCTCCAGCTGAATGGAGCACTCTCTCCAACGAATCTCTCTTCAGCATCCACATGGGAAACAATAGCTTCACTGAAATAGATTTCTTTAAATCCGGCGAGCTCAACTTTCCTCAACCTCCTTCACCGAGAACTCCTACTCTGCCTTCTCCTTTACCATCTTCGCCTCAAAACACTAACCAAAGAGGAGGCGGAGTTGTGGAGGAGGAGGTGAAAACTCCGGTTGATATAGGCAAGAAAGCAGCTGAAATAGAGAAAGCGTACCGCGATAGTAAAGACCAAGAACAAAAGTCTGTAGCAAGTATTAGGGATTTTATCATGGCTAATGAAGCTGCTAATAAAGACAACAACAAAACCAATAAACTAGATCGTTCGGTTTCTCGACGGTCGGAAGATTTTAGCGTCAAGTCTTTTGCTTTTCCAGTGTAAACAACAAAAAACAAGAAACACCTTTTGTGATGATCTATGTCTTGTCTTCATGTCTTTTCTTTTCTCACTTTTTGTTGTTGTTTATTGTGTAGATTCGGGAATGCAGATAAGGGAGGCTTACAAGGCTCAACGCCACAAAAGAAACCGAAGATTGCCTCAGAGGCTGATGGAGATGGAGGACTAAAGAAAGAGGAAGCTTCTAGACCTGTTACTCCTAGAGCAGAAGCTGATCGTGGCTGTAATCGCTACCCTAGATGGTTATCTTGCTTCCCTTGCTGCACATGTTCATGTTGAGATTGATAGAGAAAGTGTTTTTGTTCTTCTTGGCATCATAGCGAAGTCTGTTCCAGGATTTACAAACTTTTTTCTCTTTGATTTGATCTTCATGACTCCTTTATTTTGCAAGAATCATGTAAAAGTCCATGACAGAAAATGGATAACACTGTGGTAGTACTTCAATGAAGCAATTTGACCTAAGAGCTGTCGTGGACTCTTGGACGTTTCAGGTAATGGAGATGTCCACTCTTGATAGTTATGGAGGCTAGCTACCCCTGTGAAGAGCCCATCAACTCCAATCTCACTCCTTATATGTATCTTGACTGAAATTAAAAATGTAAGTACTCATGTTTATTCCTGTACGTGTATGGATGCACCTGAGTTTGTATCACATGTTCAAGAAGTTATTAGCAATGTTTTACTGACTCTCAGTCTCAGAGAAGAATCTTAAATCCTACCTGCAAATTATGCGCATGAGCTCTTTTAACCAAAATCTGTGGGAACTTGCAAATATTTATTCGTTACTGGAATAATTGTATCCTTCCATGGTCCAATCCCCATCACATACTCCTTAATGTAGATAAAACAGGTATCTGATGTGATCTCTACGTATGTCTGTTTAGATTTAACAGACGTATCATTAGTAGAAGGATAACAACTTTCAGGAATACACAAACAAGAAGAGGAACAGAGGATGACCTGGTTAGTATCTTGACTTGGCATGGTAACATCTTCTATTAGAAGGACTTTAGGTGAGTCTGACAAGTTTGATATGCACACGTGTGAAGATGGTGAAAATGACTCAATAAACAACGGTTTTCTCAACCGTGGACAACAGTGAATGTCTCTTAGACAGATATGTGCCACAGAACCCATACTTGGAAAAGTATCCACAACTTTACTCAAATATCTTACCAGGCCCACTTGACCTGCAAATATTCAACAGTGGTCTAGAAAAAGATATTATCTTACAATCTGTGAATGTCTTGAACATCAATTATCTTACAATCTGTCAACTAACAAGCAAAATCAAATGATAGTACTATAGTATAATAAAACTTTGTCGAAGTAAAAGATGCTGACCAGTCATTCACATTTTATACTATTATAAGTATTCTCTGCAGTCTGCAAAGACCTTAAACTGTTGTTTATAGTCTACAAGTATATCATCTGATTTCTTTTGGTTTTAATATGAAGAGGTATGAGTGTGTATTACCATAGATGATATTGACTATTTGACTTTCTAAATATTTTTTTCTTACGCAACTTGGCTTTTCCAATTTTAAAGCAACAGTTCTAATGCTTTATATAAACATGGAGTTATTTGGGCATTACAATCTACATTCTAGTTTCTTTTTTTTTTGAAACACTCATTCTAGTTTCTTAATATCTTCTTTTGGGCGACAGACAAGAGTATAATGTTCAAACCAATGAAAAGGAAGGTGCTCATGGGTCAAAACCTGATTTGGGTGATGATACTGCTGGGGCAGATACACGGTTACAAAAGTTGTATTCAGAAAGAAAGGTCAGCTTTATTCGAGCTCAAGAAATACATGATCTCAGTTGCTAAAGAAGCGAAATCCAACTCTGTTCTCCCTACTTGGAGCAATGACACAAAGAGCGATTGCTGCCTGTGGGAAGAAGTTAAGTGCAATCGTTCAAGTGGACGGGTGACTGAGATTGGCTTTGGTTATATGTACCCCAAAGAGAGTTCTCTCCTAAATCTTTCTTTGCTGCATCCATTTGAAGAGGTTCGAAGTGTGGACTTTTCTGGGAAAAGACTCAGGGGCTTGTATGATGCTGTGGAAGGTATACCAGGCTGCTCCCAGTGTTACGTTTTTAAAATCTTATAGCACTGTTCTGATTCGTGAAACTTAATTCTGTACTTAATTTTTTCCCTTGCATCAAAAAATAATCTTTCTCTATAATAATTAACTTATTGATGTCTATGCCATATATCACAAAATTATCCAACTATACCACACGTAATCCCTTCCAAACTCCATTGTTTGTTTTATGCCCTTTTCGAAACAGAAAAAAAGTCCCATCTTTTTTATTTGCATCTAGAGCAAACTAAAATTATAGTTTTAACTTATCAAAAATATTAGAGAGAGCTATTCTATTTTTGTACATCAGCAATATTTGATTTTGCAGGTTATAAAAGCCTCAGGAGACTAAGAAAACTGGAGACTCTGGATTTCACTTTGAATGAATTCAACAGTAGTAGCATCTATCCTTTTCTTAATGCTGCTACATCACTTACAAAATTATTTCTTGGAGACAACAACATGGATGGTCCTGTTCCTGTCAAAGGTGTGTTTGTCTATGGATAACAATTTGTTTACAGGAAAGATTGGACAAGGTCTGCGGAGTTTGAAAAACTTGAAAATGCTTGACATTTCGAACAACAATCTTACCAGGTTGCTTTATATGCATTGTTGCTTTCAAACAACTCACTGGAAGGTGAAATACCTATTTCACTGTTCAACATATCTGATCTTTGGCTACTGGACCTCTCTGCAAATGTGTTATCAGGTGATATACCTCCACATGTTAATCCTAAAATGTCTGTAGTATTACTTTTGCAAGACAATAATTTCTCAAAAGGTATTCCAGACACACTGCTGCTGAATGTCAGCATACTTGATCTAAAAAATAACAGATTGTCTGGGAATATTCCCGAGTTCATCAATACCCAAAACATCAGTATTCTTCTTCTTCGGGGGAATAATTTCACAGGCCATATTCCTCAGCAGGTGTGTGGTCTAAGTAATATTCACCTTATGGATCTTGCTAACAATGGATTGAGTGGGTCCATACCTTCATGTCTTAGCAATATATCATTTGGTTTGGGGAAAGAGGAGATAACAAATATGCATGCTTTCAGCTTTGGTTACTCTAGTGGTGGTTCTAGTCTGGTACACAGAGAAAATAACATCGGTGCATATTATAAATCTTTACTTGTGCTAGAAGAATTTAGTATGGACTATTCGGCAGACGTCCGGACTATAATTGAATTCCCCACAAAACACAGATATGATTCATATATGGGTGTAAATCTCCTAGAACTTTGCGGATTAGATCTCCCCCAGAATAAGTTCAGTGGTGAGATACCAGTAGAGCTTGGAGGTCTTCTGAAACTGCATGCTCTCAATCTCTCACTATTTAACAGGGGTTATATCAAGAAGTTTTTCAGGTCTGAAGACGGTAGAAAGACTTGATCTTTCTTACAATAGATTACATGGCGAGATCCCACCACAGTTATCAGAGCTGAGCAATCTTGGGGTCTTCAAAGTCTCATACAACAACTTATCAGGAGTCATTCCACAAGGAGGACATTTAAGCACCTTTGATGCAAATAGCTACTTAGGCAATCCTCTTCTATGTGGACAACCAACCAACAAAAGCTGCGACAGTAATAACGTTCAAGAACCAGATAACGAAGTGGAAGCTCATGAATACACAATAGACATGGTATCCTTCTACTGGAGTTTAACTGCATCTTATGTGACAATACTTGTTGGAGTACTTGCATCTCTTTCTTTTGATTCTCCTTGGAGCAGAGCCTGGTTCAACACCGTTGATGCTTTCCTCCTCAAGGTGAGGAATTTGTTCTGGTAAATCTACTCCTTGGTGCTAAATCATTTTTATGTGCTATTTCCTTTATGTTGTCCCCATCTGTTGCTGTTTTCCACAAAAGCTTTAAAATAATATCACAAAACAAGAGCGTAACTTGCTTTTGGCTCTTGTAAACTGCTGTATATCTTTTGAATAATGTAATGCTTCAAACTTGGAGAAAAATACCACCACTTTCTTTTGTACCAGAAGAGTTACGTTTTTAGTTGATATATCCAGCAATATAAAATAGTTCTGTTTTGTCCGTAGTTTCTTATTGGAAAGTAAATCAACTGAAAGCAATCGAAATGCCAGTGATGTTGAATACTTGGACCTCAAATGTGATATTACTGCTCGGGCTCTTTTGAAGTTATTATATGAGATTATGCGCTCGAGCTCTTTCACGCAAACGATAAGACTCTAAATGCTGACTAGGAATACGGTAATATGCTGAGTAGAACCCATTGGCATGCATCAACTCAAGGGTATACCAAATATGTAGATACATTGGAACCTCTGTGTGCGCTGTATTGCATCTGTGTGTCTTAAATCTCTGAGCACTAGTAAAAGTCCAGCACTCGTGGGTACGGTACATCTTTTCGGTTTAGGAAAATTTACTTTTTCTAGATAAGTATGTATTCCTAGAAGGAAAAGGAAATCGGGTTTTTTTGAGGCTTGTATAAATATGGGTCTAATGGTTTGTAAATTAATTATTCACATCAATAATAAGAAATCCTAAAACGGGTATTTGCTTCAATATGTTTTGTTCTCTATTTTCTTCTAACCTAATTTGTGGCCGTTCACAACACGCTGTTATAAGGATGTGAAGTCTGAATCGGAAACTTAGCCACTCTGGCTCCTTTACCAGGTAGTGGGTACAATATCCTTCCAGCACACAGTAAGCAGAGAGGCACATCAACGGCAAGCATTCTGATATCTGTATGCTTCTCCTTCCAAAAGGCAAAAACTGATCCAAAGACCCAAACATTTTCGTTTAGATTGCAGTGAAAATGGAAATGCATCCACAGATTCAATAGAATAAAATATAAGCTTTAGACATTCAAGTCCGAAATTCTCCTATTTCTTTTTGATAAAAAATTAAATTAATTAGTTTAATTCGTTGTGTTCGGTTTCTGAAATTACCAAAATAATATACTATATACCAAGCTACGCCTCACTGAAAAAAACAAAAAGACAAAAGGAGAATTAAGTAAAAAAATTCTATGTAGTCTGTACCTTCCTCAATTGCTCTATGGCCTTGATTGGTAGAGCATTAGCATTAGCATTATGCTCTACATTATCCAATCAACATTTGTTAGAAAAGCATTTAGAAAAGCATTTACTAAATGCTAATGCCCTCCAAATGCTCTCTGGCAAATGCTCTCATATGAAGCTTTTGGAAGAGCATTTGCATTTATAATTTATAAATTTAAGAATAATATATAATTAGTTCATTTATTTGATTTTTAATAATATCATAAAATTATTTTTATATCCAGAAAATAAAAATTTGATTTCTAAAATAAATTTACCATATAAATATTTTTAAAAATATTATTTCACATTTAAAATATAATTTAATTATATTTAACTAAATTAATTATATAAATTATACTTTTAATTAATTATATAAATTATATTTTAATTAATTATATAAATTATATTTTTAGTTAATTATATAAATTATATTTTTAATTAATAAATTAAATTATATAAATTAGATAAATTGATTATATAAATTATATTATATATAAATTATATTTTAAATTAATTATATAAATTATATTATATTTTAAAATATAATATAATTAAATTAATCATATAAATAAATTATATTTTAAATGCGGAATATTATTTTTAAAATAGATGTTTTAATTGTAAAATTTATTTTTAAATAACATTTTCGATATAAACATAATTTTGAAATTAGTAAATAAAATAAAATAATTATATATATTTTATATATTAATATAATATATATAATAAAATAAATAAATATATATATTAGAAATATATTCATTATAAATAAATATATTATATATTATATACTAATTTTAATAATAATTTCAAATAGCATGTTCATCTGCTCTACCAATCAATCTATTAAACAGTTTAGCAAAGCATACACTCTGCAGATATGCTTTATAGCATATCGCTATCGCTTTCATCCGCTTGCCAATCAGGACCTATGTCAAAAGACAAAAAAGTTGCTTAAACAAAAGTTCCAAGGAAAAGATCCACTTCCACAAACATGAAAAGTACAAAAAAAAAAAAAACAAATGAAACAGAAGGAAAATGATCAAGAAAGATCAATGGTATACTAACCAAGTATGTATGCAGTGTTATAAGGACGAGAAGTCCGAATCGGCTTTGGCTTCTTTATCAGGGAGCAGGCCCGGCTCTATGCATGTGATGGGGGTGCAGTGGCACAGGGTCCTTTGCAATTTTTGATTTTTTCTAGTCTAAATTAGGGTCCAATATTTTTAAAAAAAAAAATTTGTATGAGAAAATATTTTTTAGCTCAGGGTCCATATATTACTTGAGACGGGCCTGTCAGGGAGTGGGTACACAGAGTAAGTAGAGACAGCCATTTCAATGACAAGCATCCTGTAAGATGAACAATAACCACTTTTTGTGTTAGCAGAAACAAAAGGCAGAAACTGATATATCAAAATTAAATTAATAAATCAATTAGTCAATTCGTCGTGTTCTGTAAATTTTCTGAAATTACCACAAGTGTGCTACTTACCTCGAAAAACTGCAAACAAAATCCTCTCGTTATCGCTTTTTCAATTTTGACCCCTAATTAATGTTTGTCTCCATGTTAAATCCAGGAGTATACTATTTATCATTCGTTCCGCCATCACTGCCATCGCCCTACTCCATAATATCATCCATCCGAAAGATACTTTTGACGCCCAATCGCTGTTTACATCTCCGATCAAAGGTCTGCGGCGACCTAAACCGCTGTTTTTAACTCCGATTTGATGGGCCCGCCGCAACGATGGTCGCTACTCTTTCGTGCGATGATATAGGTTTTTTTTCTAACAAAATTGCTGTAGGACAATCGGTAGCGTTTTCGTTTTGGCGGTAACATACGTGGCAGAGAAAGCCACATCAGCATTACCGTTGAGTCAGTCGTTGGTCATTTGTTTCGCAGACTTTAAAGGTTAGATCTTTTGTTACTACTCTTTTTTTGAAGGGAAATTGAATTATTAGTTTTTTTTTTTACTACAGGTTGATTATTAATTAGAAATTGCATTCTATATCACAAAAAAAATTATAATTCAGTACATGACTATTTGACCTAACATGCTACGATACAGCGTGTATAATATGTATAAATGCATTTATGCCCCCACGTATAAGTTTCGAATAGAAATAAGTAAATATATATAAATATTTTTACTTTTTTTTTTACTTCGTGTAACTTTTCCGACCTTGTATTTCACACCAAAGGTAAAGTTACCTTATCTTCTCATCGACAACTAGTTTCAGAGAATATCTCATAACTCCGGGTAAAGTCGCCGATCGACAGTCATTCCGATGGCCGTGAAGGGTGTCGGTAAGTGATTTCTTCTAAGGCTATCGGGAAAGGGAGGCGTTATTTTAAGATATGTGGTTGCTCGACTATGAATCGTCAAGGAAGAGAGGAAGTCGAGCTTTGAAGTTCAAAAAGGTTAGTTCTTTCTGTGCTCATATCCTTCTCGTTTCGTTTATGGTTCTCCACTCATTGCATGTCGGAATCGGATTATGTTATAAAGTACATCTGAGTTTGGGGATTTATGGTCTCTGCCCTGTATGTGTATTTTAATTGGTCGTTCCATTCTATTCTATGTATTCGTTTATGTCTGTTGATTGCTTTTCTATGTCGAAATCGGTCCTATTCTATTTTAATTGGTTTCGTTTATGTCTGTTGATTTCTATTCTATGTGTTCGTTGCGCTATGTTATATGATACGGTTAAAGTTTCAGTTTTGTTACATGTCGGCATTTGGACTGGCTTTCATAAAGTCAATGAATACTAACAATCTTTGCTATTTTGTCTTCTCAGGATCATAATGGAAGAGTTAGAACTGCCTAGCAGATTGTTCGAGACTGGGTTTGAGCCAGTTGGAAGGAAAAGGGTTAATAGTTACTTCAACCTTCGTTGGCATAGAATACTACTTACGGATTAAAATAGAATAGTATGCATTGATGTCGAATAGAATAGTATGTGTTGATGTTGAATAGAATTATGGTTTATATTTGAGTTTATGATTTATATTTGGATTTAGAGTTCATGTTTTAGTATTTATAGGGTGGGATCAAGTCTATAATTTAAAACAAATTAAATACTTTACATAATTGTTTGATCAATTTATTAAAATTGTACTATACTCTATATTATATTTTAGTTTATTTGTAAATAGAATGGACTCTCTATTCTTTACTATTTATGGATATTCTATTCTATTGTTTTCCACATAGAAAACAATATTGGCGCTGGTATAGCTCTATCTGTTATCATATTCTTTGTGTTTGTTATTAATTGGGCATCAGAGTTATCTTACTTTGCGGTAAATACGTTAGTGACGTTGGCTCTTTCCATTCCAGCAAATATCAAACACGTCGTATCTTTCTCTCCATGTAACCGGCAACTGGCAACTATTAGGGGTAAAGCCGGGCCTTTGTTGGGCTAATTGTTAGCGAATGAATTATGTCCAAATCACCGGTATATTCTTCATTTTATTTGTATTTTGTATATTGAGAAAATTCTCCCTTGTTCAATTCATACAAGCCTGTGGTGTCCGATGGGTGACACAAACAACAGGAACTCAATCAGCTTACCTCGCTATAACAATGAGATTCAGGTAAGATTAGGTCTGGGCACAGATATCCGGATTTTTGAAGGTATTTGTGATTTGCTTCGAATGCTACGGATATCTAATTTTTCGATTTGCTTTGCTTTGGAAAAATACGGATATTCGGAAAATAAATAAATATTTGCGAATATTTACGAATACTTATGGATATCTACTCTGTTTTGATTAATACAAATAATCTTAAAAATTCGATACAAGTTTGTTTTGTAAAATATTTTTTTGCATGATATATAAAATAAAAATTAAAAGAAGTAGTGAATCTACATATTTTTTAAAAAATTTAAACTTAATTAACAATTATAATAACACAAAACTTAAGAAAAAATTATAATTATCATAATTTTTTTTCTCTTTCTTTTATGTAATACTTTTATATAAGTAATAATGTGAATATAATTTGTCAAATCATATGTTAGAATATTAATTATATACTTTTATACATTTAAAACTTTAAAATATAATCAAGATATACATGTATTTATATATTGCCGGATCGGATCGGATATTCGCTTTCCAAAATTTTCATATTTGTGATTTGCTTCGATTTTAACGGATATTGACTTTTAGTTTTTGCTTTGCTTCGAAAATACGGATATTCAGAATTTTCGGATCGAATCGAACCGAATAATGAATCGAATCAAATTTAACGGATAAAATACCCAAGATAAGATATATGATCATGGTCTTGCATTTTGCTTATCTTCTTGATTCGTGACCTTGGGATCTGTTCATTTTTTTAGCCCCATATTCACAGCAACTTTGTCACTGTTGGTCTTTTCCTCAAGTCTAGTGGTTTTCAAGGTTTACCAACTTTGTTCGTTGAATGCTTTAGGGCTTTCTTTTGGTAAATTTGTTTCGTATTAGTTTAAAAATACACTATGATAAAAAGATGTATCGAAATAAATAACAAATTGCCCTAGCCGAAAAATAACGATATAGATATGTATGACTAAGTCCTTGATATAACCTGTGAGTCTTGAACATCAACATCTTACAATCTGTCAACTAACAAGCAAAATCATATGATAGTACTATAGTATATGATAAAACTTTGTCGAAGTAAAAGATGCTGACTAGTCATTCACATATTTTATTTATTATAAGTATTCTCTGCAAAGACCTTAAACCGTTGTTTATATAGTCTACGACTACAAGTATATTATCTGATTTTTTTTTTTTTGGTTTTAATATGAAGAGATATGAGTGTGTATTACCATAGATGATATTGACTGTTTGACTTTCTATATATATATTTTATTACGCAAGTTGGCTTTTCCAATTGTAAAGCAACAGGTCAAATGCTTATATAAACATGGAGGTACTTTGGGATTAAAATCTACATTCCATTTTCTTAATATCTGTATTGGGCGCAAAACAACAGTTTTTAATGTTCAATCCAATGAAAGGGAAGGTGTTCATGAGTCAAAACCTGATATGGGTGCTGATACTGCTGGGGCAGATACACGGATGCAAAAGTTGCATTCAAAAAGAAAGGTTGGCTTTGTTCGAGCTCAAGAAATACATGATTTCAGTTTCTCAAGAAGAGGAATCCAACTCTGTTCTCCCTACTTGGACCAATGACACAAAGAGCGATTGCTGCCTGTGGGAGGAAGTTAAATGTAATCGTTCAAGTGGACGGGTGACTGAGATTGCCGTTGGTTATATGAACCTCAAAGAAAGTTCTCTCCTAAATCTTTCTTTGCTGCATCCTTTTGAAGAGGTTCAAATTCTGGACTTATCTGGGCACGGATTCAGTGGTTTGTTTGATGCTGTGGAAGGTATACCAAGCTGCCCCAGTGTTTCCCTTTTAATCTATAGTTTTGTTCTAATTCTTGAAAGTTGGTACTGTTTAGAACTATGGTACTTGGTTTTTTACCATTAACAATTTTTTTGACCAAATCAAAAAGATAACATTTCTCTGTGATAACTAACTTGCTGATGTCTATGCCATATAGCATAAAATTACCAACATCCCTCATATTTCCTTCCAAACTCCATCATTTTCATTTGCATCTAGAGAAGACTAAATGTGGTTTTAACTTTTTGAATTTTTTTGATAAAGCTATTCTGTCTACGTATACATCATACTTAATCAACAAGACTTTGATTTTGCAGGTTATAAAAGCCTAAGGAGACTAAGAAACCTGGAGATTCTGGATTTCACTTCAAATAATTTCAATAATAGCATCTTCCCTTTTCTTAGTGCTGCTACATCACTTAGAAAACTATTTCTTCTGGACAACAACATGGATGGCCAGGTTCCTATTAAAGGTGTGTTTTCAAGCCTACTACTAATTGATTATGTCTCATTTGTTAGATCGACGTTTGTTGTTAGTGTAATAACTTTATGCCTTACATTTAAGCATTCTTATATTTGTTGGACTGACTTCAGAACTTAGAGATTTAACCAACCTGGAAGTGCTGGACATGTCTTGGAACGGATTTAATGACTCTATACCAATACAAGGTAGCTCAGAAGTCAAAACGTAACTGCTTTTCATTAATATTTTGGGGTAGAAATTTCAGTTGATTAAATGGCTGCATAATAAAACTTTTAATGGGTTCGTGTTATCATTGAGATGAGCATGGATGTTTTCAAAGGTTCTTTCCTTCTTATGACAGAGTTATCCCCCTTAAGGAATCTGAAAGCTCTGGGTCTAAGCGGTAATAATTTTTTTGGCTCAATGGGGTTGCAAGGCAAGTTTGCTCAAACATTTCTTATTTCACGTTCTCACAAAACAAATATGGTTGAAATCTGAAAAATTTCTGCATTTGATCACCCCAGGGATTTGAAAACTGAAGAATCTGCAGGAGCTCGATATTAGTCATAACAAACTAGTAGGACATTTTCCCTTATGTTTAACCAACTTGACTGGACTTCGAGTTCTTGATCTCTCATCAAACCAACTGACTGGTACAATACCATCTTCTCTTGGTAACCTTGAATCACTTGAATATTTGTCGTTGTTTGATAACAACTTTGAAGGCTTCTTCTCACTTGGTTCCCTAAGCAATCTCTCAGAGCTTAAGGTATTGAAATCTAGTTCAAAATCCAACTCGTTCCAAGTAGTGTCAGCAAGTTCTTGGAAGCCCAAATTTCAGTTGAGTGTTATTACACTACCATCTTGCAACTTGGTAAAGGTTCCTTATTTTCTTCTATACCAGAAGGATTTGCGTCATGTTGACCTCTCTGACAATAAAATAGCTGAAAATTTTCCTTCATGGCTGTTGGCTAACAATTCTAAACTTGAAGCTTTGCTTCTACAAAATAACTTTTTTTCGAACTTTCAGCTACCAAAATCTGCAGCTCAGAATTTGTTTTTCTTGGATTTGTCAATGAATGAATTCAGTAATCTCTTTCCTGAGAACATCGGGTGGATACTTCCTCATTTACGATACATGGATATATCGAAGAACAATTTTCAAGGAAATCTGCCAGTTTCTATGGGGAACATGAAAAGTCTTGAACATCTGGACATATCTCACAATACTTTCCATGGAAAGCTGCCGAGAAGTTTTGTAAAGGGTTGTTATTCCATCTTAATCTTGAAGCTTTCACATAACAAACTAAGTGGAGAGGTTTTTCCAGAGCCAGCCAACTTCACTGACATAACTTTTCTGTCTATGGATAACAATTCATTTACAGGAAAGATTGGGCAAGGTTTGAGGAGCTTGAAATACTTGTTAATGCTTGACATTTCAGACAACAATCTTACGGGTGTTGTTCCAAGTTGGATTGGTGAACTTGGAGAATTATCTGTATTGATGCTTTCAAACAACTCGTTAGAAGGTGAAATACCTATTTCACTATTCAACATATCACATCTTGGGCTACTGGACCTCTCTGCAAATATGTTATCAGGTGATATACCTCCAAATGTAAATTCTGAAAGGTCTATAGCACTTCTTCTGCAAGACAATAATTTTTCAAAAGGTATTTCAGACACACTGCTTCTGAATGTCAGCATACTTGATATGAGAAATAACAGATTGTCTGGGAATATTCCTGAGTTCGTCAATACACAAAACATCAGTATTCTTCTTCTTCGGGGTAATAATTTCACAGGGCCTATTCCTCACCAGTTGTGTGGTCTAACCAATATTCACCTTCTGGATCTTGCTAACAACGGATTGAGTGGGTCCATACCTTCATGTCTTAGCAATATATCATTTGGTTCGGGGAAAGAGGACACATCAAATGATTTTGATTTCAGCTTTGGTTATGTTAATGGTTTTGCGATCATTAGTCCTAGTCTGGTGCACATAAAAAATAACATCGGTGTATATTTTAAATCTCTGGTTGTGCTAGAAGAGTTTAGTATGGACTATTTGCCAGGCGTCCAGACTAAAATTGAGTTCCCTACAAAACACAGATATGATTCATATATGGGTGGAAATCTCCTAGAACTTTGCGGATTAGATCTCTCCCAGAATGAGTTCAGCGGTGAGATCCCAGTAGAGCTTGGAGGTCTTCTGAAACTGCATGCTCTCAATCTCTCTCATAACTATTTATCTGGAGAGATACCAAAAAGTTTTTCAGGTCTAAAGACGGTAGAAAGCCTTGATCTTTCCTTCAACAGATTACACGGCGAGATTCCACCACAACTATCAGAGCTGAGCAATCTTGGGGTCTTCAAAGTCTCATACAACAACTTCTCAGGAGTCATTCCACAAGGAGGACATTTAAGCACCTTTGATGCAAATAGCTACTTAGGAAATCCCTTTCTCTGTGGACAGCCAACCAACAAAAGCTGCAACGGTAATAACGTTCAAGAACCAGATAATGAAGTGGAACCTGATGAATACACAGTCGACATGGTATCCTTCTACTGGAGTTTAACTGCATCTTATGTGACAATACTTGTTGGAGTAATTGCATCTCTCTCTTTTGATTCTCCTTGGAGCAGAGCCTGGTTCAACATCGTTGATGCTTTCCTCTGCAAGGTGAGGAATTTGTCCTGGTAAATCTACTCCTTGGTGCTAAATCCTTTTTATGTGCTAGTTTCTTTATGTTGTCTGTTGCTGTTTTCCAAAAATCTTTGAAATAATATCACAAAACAAGAGCATTAACTTGTCTTTGGCTCTTGTGTACTACTGTATACCTTTGTATAAATGTAATGCTTCAAACTTGGAGAAAAGTTCCTTACTTTCTCATTGTACGTACCAGAAGAGTTTGCGTTTAGTTGATCTATCCATCAATATCATATATCTGCTTTGTCCGTAGTTTCTTTAGTTATTTGAGAGTAAAATCAACTGCAAGCAATTAAAAATGCCAGTGATGTTGAATACTTGGACCTCATATGTAAATATTATGTCTCTCAGCAAAGATAACCCATATCAACGGCAAGCATATTATGTAAGATGAACAATAACGACTTTTTATATCTGTATACATGCTTCTCCTTTCAAAACTCAAAAACTGATCCAAAGACCCGAACTTTTCTTCGTAGTTTGAAGTGAAAATGGAAACGCATCCACAGATTCAATATAATGAAATTCTCATATAAACATGTTTGGATCAAAAATTCTCATATTTTTTTGCTGATAAAAAATTAAATTAATTAGTTAATTCGTGGTGTTCGGTAAATTTCTGAAATTACCAAAATAATAGTACTATTTTACCAAAGCAACTCCTCTCGTTGAAAAAAAAGAATTCGCAAACAAAAATCCTCTCGTCATCCCTTTTTTTAATTTTCGACGGCTACAATGGTTCGTCTCCGCGTTTATTCCCATCATCACTGTCATCGCCGTACTCCACATTTTCTCTTTCAACCTAATATTCTTCGGTGTCTCGCCGGAGCTCTACGAAAGATACTTTCGACGCCCAACCGCTGCTTTCATCTCCGATCGAATGTCTAAAACGACACAAACCGCTGTTCCCAACTCCATATTCGATGCGCCGCAGCAACGATGGTCGCTCGCTGTTCTATTCTTTCGTGCGAGGATTTAGGGCTTTTTTTTTTTTGGCTGTAGGACAAACGGCACCGTCTGCGTTTTGGCGGTAACATGACGTGGCAGATAAATCCACATCAGCATTACCGTTGAGTGAATGAGATTGGTCATTTGTTTGGCAGCGTTTAAAAGGTCAGCATCTTTCGTTACCACATAACTTTTTTTTTTCTTTTTTTTGGTAAAGATTTACTCTTTCGTTGTCATAAGTTAGATAAGCCTGTGGTAAAGGTTAGATCTTTTGTTACTTGTTTGCTAGTAAGCCTTTTCCTATAATAAATGGCTTTGACCAAAAGCGAAAGATGTTGACAACACCCTTACATATCAAAAGGATTATGAGTAATTTTCTACAAAGATCTCAAACAACTCAAAAGTAAACGATGTTGATTCTTGGACTATAAGTGCTTTCATTAAATGAGACTTGGACTTTGTAAAACATGTAATTGTTTCTTGTTGATTGTGGTTGTGCTTGTTTATACGGAAAACCTGAATAGAATACCAACTTAAACTAGAAGCCTGGGATTATGGCAGATGCTGATTCTAAATCACTCAGCTTGGTCTCTTTCTTACTCTTTATTTTGTTCACCGGTAAATACTTCACTTCTGTGTTTTCTCTCTGTTAATTTTTCGTTGGAATCAAATACTATGTGCTCTGCTTGATTATGTGTTTCTTTGATGCTTACTTCCATGGATTGAAATCTATATATGCCAAGCTCGTCATGTTTTCTTCTCGATTGGTGTTGTATACTTGAAGTCATGGAGTTCAATAAGTATCGATATTCTGCGTTTTACATTGTGTATTAAGGAGTAACAGTTTCCATATTTTCCTCTGTTTTCAGTATAATAGAAGTAGAACAACGTGGTTGATGGTTTTTGCTCTGTTTTCTTAAAGCTATCTTAATATTTTGCTTTCTGTGTGTGTTGATGACAGCCACAGCAGTGAGCGGAGATTCTCTGGACAGTGATATTGAGGTCTTATTGAGCTTTAAATCTTACCTTGAATCTTGGAACCCAATAGAACGAGGAAAGTACAATGAATGGGAAACAGAGAAGCAAGACGTGTGTCAATGGCCTGGGATCACATGTACCCCTGAGCGAAGTAGAGTCACAGGGATCAATCTAAGGGATTCCACCATCTCAGGTCCTCTATTCGGCAACTTATCTGCCTTGACTCAGCTCACATTTCTAGATTTATCAAGTAACACGATCGGAGGGTCGATTCCAGATGACCTGAGCCGTTGCCACAACTTAAAGCATCTGAATCTTTCTCATAACATCATTGGAGGGAAGCTTAGCTTATCCGGGCTATCGAAACTTGAGGTTCTTGATCTGTCGGTGAATAAAGTTTCTGGTGATGTTCACTCTAGCTTTTCATTGTTATGCAACAGCTTGGTTGTTGCAAATCTATCGACCAATAACTTTACTGGCAGAATAGATGGCATCTTTAATGAGTGTAGGTATCTGAAGTATGTCGACTTCAGATACAATAGATTCAGTGGAGAGATATGGGCTGATTTTAGGAGGCTGGTCAAGTTTTCAGTTTCTGGGAATCGTCTCTCCGGGAACATCTCAGCTTCCATGTTCAGGGGCAACTGCACTTTGCAAGAGTTGGATTTGTCTGGGAACGAGTTTGTTGGAGAGTTTCCGGGACAAGTTTCGAATTGTCAGAACCTGAAGGTGTTGGATCTGTGGGGAAACAACTTCACGGGAAACATTCCAGCTGAGATAGGCTCCATATCAGCTCTCAGAGGTTTGCACTTGGGGAATAATATGTTTTCTCGAGACATACCGGAAACTCTCCTGAACTTGAGCAACTTGGTGTTTCTTGGATTAAGCCGAAACAACTTTGGAGGAGATATACAGGAAATATTTGGGAGATTCACTCAAGTAAAGTATCTAGTTCTGTTTGGGAACTCATACGTTGGAGGTATCTATTCTTCTAACATCCTCACGTTGCGTAATCTTTCAAGGCTAGATCTTAGCTACAACAACTTTTCAGGCCGGCTACCATCTGAAATCTCCCAGATGCAGAGTTTGACGTTCTTGATTCTTGCTTATAATAACTTTAGCGGTGATATACCACATGAGTATGGGAACATGCCGAGGCTTCAAGCACTTGATCTCTCATCTAACATGCTGACTGGTTCAATACCAGCTTCGTTTGGAAAGTTGACATCTCTTTTGTGGCTTATGCTTGCAAATAACTCTCTGTCAGGAGAAATCCCTCCCGAGATTGGAAACTGCACGAGTCTATTATGGTTTAACGTGGCGAACAACCAGCTCTCTGGTGGACTCTATCCTGAATTGACTAACATGGGTAGCAATCCTACTCCAACGTTTGAATTGAACCGGCAAAGCACTGACTACATAATTTCTGGTTCCGGTGAATGCTTGGTGATGAAGAGATGGATTCCTGCAGAGTTCCCTCCTTTCATATTTGGATTGGAAACTCTTGCAAAAAGGAGTTGCCGAAGCCTGTGGGACCATGTTCGTAAAGGGAAATGTATATTTCCTGTATGCCCTCCTGGTTCTGTTGTGGGTCCCCTTGAAATTTCAGCCTATCTTCAGCTTAGTGGAAACATGCTATCCGGTGAGGTTCCTGCAAATATATTTCGGATGAAGAAGTTGAGTATGCTTCATTTGGGGTTCAATGAGTTTGAAGGGAAACTTCCTATAGAGATTGGACAATTGCCTCTTGTGTTTCTTAACCTGACCAGAAACAAGTTCTCAGGCCAGATTCCTCGAGAACTCGGAAATATATATAATCTGCAGAATCTTGATCTGTCTTACAACAATTTCTCAGGAAACTTTCCAACGAGCTTGAATGACTTGAATGAGATGAGTAAGTTCAACATCTCATATAACCCTTTCATTTCTGGTGTGATACCATCTAGGGGACAACTTGCAACCTTTGGAAAAGAATCCTTTCTTGGAAATCCGCTGCTGCAGTTTCCTAGTTTCTTCATCCAATCAGGGAACAACAATACGAGCTCAGGAGAACGAGATAATGGAAGAGAAGAAGAAGAAGATGATGATGAATCTGCTATTGACATGTTGGCTTTCTGTTCGAGTACTGTTTTATTTTATGTGGTTGCGCTGATAGGCATTCTAGTACTCCTGTACTTAGATTGTGCATGGTGTCGAGCATGGCTCCGCCTTGTCGATGAGTTCATGGCATCTTTGAAAAGTAAGTTGTCTTAGAATCGTTTGAACTCAGTTTTTGGATATACCTTCTCAAGGAAAAAATCTTGAACCCTCTCTTGTCTTTCTGTAAGTATATGTGTAGTGGGTTTAACTTGCAAGTTATTGAGCATATTATTTATTGTATTTAGCGATTCATAAATTTATTAAGCTATGTGCAATATTATTTCATTGGTCCCCAAAGTCAAAGACATGGATACTCACTTTACTCTGGGACACTCTGGTGTTCTTGTGCAGTGTCTTCTGTGTGCAGTGTCTTCTGGGATCTCCACTGGAACTTCTGTGTGCAATGTTATAAAGACTTGAAGTCTGAAACGGCAACTTATTAGCGGCTTTATTTTTGCTCCTTGACAATGTCCTCCCAGCACACAGAGTAAGCATTATAGTTATATCCATGCCAAGCATTCTGTAAGATGAACAAACAACAATCACTTTGTTTTATATCTGTATGCTTCTCCTTTTTACTAATGTGTTAGCTGAAACTAATCCAAAGACCCAAACTAATCATTTATTTAGTCTCCTACGTATCGTTATCACATGTTCCACCATCGTTGTCAATCGCCATAAACCATATTCTCTTTCATCCTCATTCTTCTCAGTCTCGCCGGAGCTCTTAAAAAAATACTTTTGGTGGTTACCGTTGAGTATGGTTGGTCTTTTTTTTTTAACACAGTGGTTGGTCATTTATATATATGTTTTGTTGCATCCCTCTGGAGTGCGCTTCCAGTGCCTTGTGTGATGGGCTATATCTATAAATATCTTAATTTCTTATTCTTGAAAATTAAACACCTCTTATACTATGGTATTTTCCCTGCATCAAAAGGTTATTGTACTTTTTTGGGCACTAATAAACCTGCTGATGTCTATGCCGTCTAGCACACATACTTTTTTTTTAATCTCACTGACACTGCATGCAGAGTAGATTCGAAATTGTCGTTGAACATGTTGAAGTGACTAGGGTAGGCTATCTTATTTTCATTAACTTTGTTAACTAAGATTGTCGCTTGCAGGTTATAAAAAGATTGATTAAGTAGATTAAGAAACATGGAGATTCTGTCTTCAAATGAATTTAACAACAGCATGTTTCTCTTTCTTAACGCTTCTGTGTCACTCACAAGTTACAACTCTGTTTCTTGGGTTCAGCAAGATGGATGGCCCTTTCCTATTAAAGGTGTGTTTCTTTTGATTTTTGTATTGCAGTCTCGGTAATCTATGTTCTGATCATTTCTTGTCATATTTCTATTCTCCTAGACTCCATTACAGATCTAAGAAACTTGGAACTGCTGGATTTGAGTTGAAAGGGATATAAAAACTCCATGCCACAGTCCAAAACTGCTTGTTTTTTGGTCTTCAGAGTAGACCTTTAACAGATTTAACTCGCACATGATTTTTGATTGGTTTATGCCATCTCGAAGATCATCCTATCCATAATACATTGTGTATTAATGAGTAACAGTTTCAGTTTCCCCCCTGTTTGATGAACATGATAACATGCTTCCACTTATTATATACATAACTAGAAGTAGAACAACACGGTTGATCATCATTTGTTGTTTTCTAATAGCTGTCTTAATATTTCGCTTCTCTGTGTTTAATGTTCTCCATGACAGCCATTAAAATCCTCTCGGTTTCAAATTCATTAAGAGATCCTCTCTGTCTCTGCATTAACTTTGTGATATATGTATGCCCCGCTGCAATCGCATAAGACGGCCACTACACTCCTTTCCAACGTGAATGGCCAGATCTCTAAACACATTAAAGTTATGGTAAGTGATTAGAAATAATACCATATTATATGCCTTGCAGCCAGGTTACCATATCCTAAGAGATTAAGAAACCTAAAAATTCGAAATCTTACTTCAAATGAATTCTAACCATAGCATCTTTCCTTTCTTTAATGCGGCAAAATCACTCCCAGCTCTGTTTCTTCACACTAACAACATTAAACATGTGATTTCTCTTTTATAAATAACATAAGTGCATAAACCTATTCATTGGTGATGCATCTTTTATTAGAATTATCCAATCTATAATCAAATACCCTTACATCTTACAGTCAATATGTATCATTATTATACTTGTTGAACAGATTTTATAAATGAAAGATTTAACCAACTTGGAGCGTATATGTTAAACAGTCAGTTTGTATCATTCGGATATTTTTGCGGTGAGATTCTAATAGAGCTAGGAGGTCTTCTGGAACCTAATGCTGTCAATCTTGCTCACAACTGTTAACAGGTGCGATACCAAAATGTCTTTGATTTTTCTTTTTCTTTTGTCAACTGCAGTCTTTGAATAGATGCAATCCTTCAACATTTAAGGGAATTGGCTTGGTGGTTAGCTTGTGAAAGGAAAACATTTTTTCAAATTAATATATATTCTTCTGTTTGGTGACCAGTCACTGTCATGATACTAAAGCTTGGTCCAAGTAAAGAGGTGCCGACAAAACCATGCCACTAGAACGACAGCGTTTGTGGTTCTAGATGTGTCAAGTGTCAACCCCTACGTAATTAATACAATAGACCCACATCAGCAGTTTCGTGACCGTTACTCCCTTAGGTTGAGCAGTTGTTCAGCAGAATTCTAAAGCTCCCATCAGCTGTATTTAAGAAATTAGGGCCGGCCCATCCTACGGGCGGGATGATAATTTGAAAAAAATAAAATAGTTTAAATATTTTTGATTTTTGTTTAATATTTGTTTTTATTTTAAAATATTTTGTTCTATATTATTATGAATAATTATTTATTGATTGTTATTCTTTATTCAGTTTCATTCTCATTTGCTTAACTAAATTTTTCTTTACGATTAATAAGATTGTTTATTTGAAGTTTTATACTGTTTTATTTTAATGGTGTAGAATTGTTGATTTATTTGTTTAATTTGAAGTTATCTAGTTTCATTCATCTTCTTACATTATTTTATATCGTGTGTCTCTTATTCACTAAATAACTATATATTTTATTTTACACAGTTGTGGATCTATGTTTATAGATTTTTTTGAATTCTTGACATAAATATTTAAAATACATTCTACATTTATTTAGTTAGAATAACTTTGAATATCTCTTTATATAAAAATTATTCATTTTATATTTATTTTTTATTTCTGTATTTTATTCTATTTTTCCTAAATATTTTATATAAAATTACTCATTTTTATTTATTTTTCTATTTCTGTATTTTATTCTATTTTCCCTAACAATTATTTTTGATTTTTTTATTATCTATTAATTTTTATTGTGGTCTTATTTTCGTAGAAACTTTTTTAATCTATTATGTATTACTATTTGGTTATATTTTCCTTTATTTTTTTAATTTTCTAATCTTGGGGTTCATGATAAAATTGTGGAAACATTTCATAAGCTTTACGCTTTTTATTTGCATTTGATAAAACGTGTAGACACAATATCAGTAAAAAAATTTTGTTTTTATTCTTTTTCTGAAGTGTATATATTTTTGATGATATTATATATTGTGTGCTAAAATAATTTTACATTGATGGATTTTTTTTGTTAGATTGTAATTAAATTATTGATTAAAAAGAACTTTTGGGTTATTAAACATTTTATTAATAATTTTAGTTAATAGAATACGATGATATGGAATATAAAGTGTTTGATGCATTTAAAAAAAATTTAGTGTCAAAATTTTAGACAACTTATTTTGATGAGGTTCACATGAGTAGAGAGGGTTAACCCACATTCATATATTATAATATATATTGTAATTATGAATATACTTTAGTTCTTAGTAGCTTATCATGTACGAAAAGAAAAGATTTTCTATAGTTGCTAGTTGCTACTATATTGATCTCAAATTTCAACAAAGCTAACAATCCCAAGAAAAAAAAAAGAACACAATCTGTAATTCTCAGTATCTTTTTTTTTTCTTTTCATTTTTCTATGTAAAAGGGATGTTCTACATAAGTTGCATCATCATCAATATCAGAAAGAAACCATTAATGACACATGTACTTAGTTTATCTGAGTATCTCTCATTGTATAAACATCGAATGGAAAGTTTCAGTCAGACATACCAAAAGTGAAAAAATATATAGTTGAAAACATTCAAAAGGCCAACAGTTTCTTATAAAGTTGATATATAATGGAATATTAAGAAAACAAACTGAGAATACAGGCTCTGCTGATGTACATACACATAACCAAAACATAATTCCTAAACGCAAGAAACGAAAAAAGCCAATTTCGAGAAACCTAGATTCCTATTTATTCTAACCTTGATTATGCATTACGTAGAAGCGGCTAGGTTGTGGCCGGAACTCATGATAGCACATATATGGAAAGACGACGGTTTAAATTAACCATACTTTTCGTCAAGTAACTTAAATCGTTATAACAAATGCACCAAAACCAATTCTCCTAGAATTAACCCCGAAATACTCTTCCTCGTGTTACCACACTTGTTTGACGAAGCTAGGATTCTGACATTCTCGTTTCTAAGGCGGTGGAAACCGCAGCGGAATGATCCAAGGTGCATCACGGAGAGCACAAACACTTTGGCTTCTAATTCGAGTCGGCGGCAGAGATATTAAAGTATTTTCCAAGAGAAGACCTCTATAAATGGAGGTTAACATTGTAAAGAGACATGGATCTTTGTACATGATGATGATTATGATTGATGAATCTTTAAAGGTAGAATGATAACGAATGAATTTGACGCAGAGAAACTAACATATTTATAGCTTTAGATTCGCTCATGGAAGAAAAGAGGGGTACTGTGTGAGAGATTGCGTGAGGAGTGGAGAGATGCGTTCGTTAAAGCTTTAATGACGACCTTTGAGTGTCGTCAACCATTGTAACGGTGCCAAAGTTTGTTGTGGGCTTTGATAACGCGTAATGCTCAAGAGAGAGGAAAATCTGATTTACGGTCCAAACATGTAAATACCCAGCCAAGCCTATCATGCTGCAGATTAAATGAAACTCAGAGTTTCATTGGCCTGAACATGTGTCGCGACGACAGCCTCCGACTTTATGACGTGGAATTTTAGGTGGCGCAAGGAAGAGGGAGGAAACCTTCTTATATATATATATAGATTATCTTATTTAAATAATAATAAAAATAAGAGAGAAATGAAAATTGTGAGAATTTGTTTATAATAAGATGTTTTTAAAACACATTAGATACTCTAGTAACGCTTGGCATCCCCTGTTATTGATCTATTTTCTAAATAATGAAATTTAGTTACAGAGTTTAGTTATATTAAAAATATTAATATTCTATCTATCAGAATTTGTTTTTGTTTTGTTTTGTGAGGTTTCTATCGAATGAATTTCTGAGGTTTTAATTGGGGGATCAATAGAAGGAAGAAGAACATTAAATTCTTTATCATTTCTAAAAAATAAACCATTTATAAATAAAAATTATTCCTTTGCCTTCTTTTTTTGTAGAAAATTCTAGAGAAAACATTTGTTGTTACGGATGTGAGAAGATATAGATTAAGAGACAGATGAACAGAAAAGAATGACACAAAGATTTAATGTGGTTCACCCCTAGGATTTCATCCATAGGCAAAAAGAGTATTTTATTGATGGAGGCAAGTTTTTCAGAGTACAATTCGTGCTACACAATAGGGTAAAACCCTAAGGATATATATATATATATAATAAACATTTAATGAAACTTTTCATATTTCTCGGATTGGTTTGAGTATCGATCGATACTACGGTATGAGCGTTGATCGATCCATGACGTCTGGATCATCCGATTTATGCCAACTCACAGATTCAAGGCATATTTCAACAAATCTCCACCTTGACTTGAATCCTCCATAATCAGATGTACCAGAATGCACTTTTTCGTGCTCAGAATACAGATGTACCAGACTCTCTCTTTGCCTCAGATGTTCCGTCGAACTCAGATGTCAGATGTCCCGTCGGAACAGATGCTCCTCAGAGCCAGATGCCCTCACTTGGGCCAGATGCTCTTTCGAGCCAGATGCCCCTTAGGGCCAGAAGCCCATCAAGGCTAGATTTAATAGCTTGAGATATTCTGCAAGTCAAGATAATGCTTGAACTTGCTGTGAGGAACCAACTTAGTGAACATATCCGTATGATTATCAGCTGTTCCTACCTTCTTCACTTCAATCCTCTTCTCATCTCTCAGAAAATGGTATCTTACATCAATATGCTTGGTTCTCTCATGATGAACCTGATCCTTGGCTAAACAGATAGCACTCAAGCTATCATAAAACACATTAGCCTGATCATGATGAAGACCAAGATCACTGACCAATCCTCTTAACCATATCGCCTCCTTAGTAGCTTTCGTCAATGCCATATACTCTGCCTCAGTTGTAGACGGAGTCACTGTCGATTGTAAAGTCGCCTTCCAGCTCACAACAGAACCACTCAGAGTAAATACATAACCAGTCATAGATCTCCTACTATCCACATCTCCTGCATAATCCGAATCATAATACCCAGTAACCAGTCTTGGATCCTTATCTCCATAGACAAGACCAACATCAGATGTACCTTTAAGGTACCGGAAAATCCTCTTCACAGCCATCCAATGCTCCTTTCGTGGTTGAACCATGAACCTACTCACAACATTGACTGCATATGCAAGATCTGGTCTTGTTCAGACCATAGCATACATCAGACTTCCTACAGCGAGCATAAGGAACTCGTGACATATAATCGATTTCCCCTTCAGACATTTCATCACTCATGGTAGGATGAAAATTTGCAGCACATGGAGTATCGATAGGCTTAGCATTAAGCATCTCGAATCTCGTCAAGACTTTCTCAATGTAGGCCTTTTGTGACAAGAACAGCTTCTTCTTCGTCCTATCCCTGAAGATCTCCATTCCTAGAATCTTCCTCGCAGCACCCAAATCCTTCATCTCAAACTCAGAACTCAATAGCTCTTTCAACTTCTGAATATCACACTTCTTCTTAGCAGCTATCAGCATGTCATCTACATACAACAATAAGTAGGTATAAGACCCATCATCCACCTTGCTAATGTAGACACAACAATCATAAGGACTCATATCGTGGCCCAATTGACCATATAGCTGTCAAACCTCTTGTACCACTGTCTTAGAGACTGCTTAAGCCCATATAGTGACTTCCTCAACTTGCACACGTGATCTTCCTTACCAGAAACCAGAAAACCCTCAGGCTGAGTCATATAGATCTCCTCCTCAAGCTCTCCATGAAGAAAAGCAGTCTTCACATCAAGTTGTAGACACAACAATCATAAGGACTCTTATCGTAGCCCAATTGACCATATAGCTGTCAAACCTCTTGTACCACATTCTAGGAGACTGCTTAAGCCCATAGAGTGACTTCCTCAACTTGCACACGTGATCTTCCTTACCAGAAACCAGAAAACCCTCAGGCTGAGTCATTTAGATCTCCTCCTCAAGCTCTCGATGAAGAAAAGCAGTCTTCACATCAAATTGCTCCAATTCCAAATCCCGACGTGCTATTATCGCCAATAGCACTCTGATAGAAGTGTGTCTGACCACAGGTGAGAAGATCTCATTGTAGTCCACGCCTTCTCTTTGACTGAAACCTCTAGCAACAACTCGAGATTTATGCTTAACTCCCTCTTCTGGTGATTCACCATCTTTTATCTTATAAATCCACTTGCAAGTCACAACCTTTCTCCCAGGTGGTAGTGTGACCAAATCCCATGTATGATTTTTTTCATGAGATTCCATCTCATCTCCCATTGAAGCAAACCATTTCTCAGACGCATAACTTGAAATAGCTTCTCTGTAAGTGGACGGCTCGTAAGTGTCCACTTCCTCTGCAACCTGGAGTGCATAACCCACCATATCATCAGACCGATATCTCTCTGGTGGCCTGACATAAACTCTCCTTGGTATGTCTCTAGCAATACTGCGTTTTTCAGACTCAACACATTGATTTCCAGAATAAGAAGACTCTGGCTGCTCGTCAGTCACCGATCGCTCGATCTCTTCTTCCGACATCGATCAACACTGTTGATCCGAAATCGATCGACACTCATCATCCGTCATCGATCGATAGTGTTCGTCCGACTACACATCCTGCAGCTCCACCTGCTTGTCGAAATCCTCCTGCTCTGCTCCTGAAATGGACTCAGCTGAAGCTTTGAGCATAGAAGTCTCATCAAACACAACATTCCTGCTCATGACCACTCGCTTCTCAGAAGCAGATCAAACTCTGTATCCCTTGACACCATCTCCATAGCCCATAAACGCTCCTCTCTTTGCTCTTGGTTCCAGCTTTCCTTCATTAACATGATAGTAAACCGTGCAACCAAAGACTCTCAGAATAGAGTAATCAGCAGACCTGCCTGACCACAGCTCATTAGGTATTCGACACTCGATCCCTGTATGCGGTCCCTGATTAATCAAATAACAAGCTGTATTCACTGCCTCAGCCCAAAACCTCTTCTCTAAACCAGCATTAGACAGCATGCACCTCGCTCTCTCCAGCAATGTCTGGTTCATTCTCTCTGCTATACCATTATGCTGTGGTGTATACCTGATTGTATGATGCCTAGCAATCCCTGCATTCTTACAAAACTAATTGAACTCTGATGAACAGAATTCCAGACCATTATCAGTACGAATCCTCTTAATCTTCTTCTCAGTTTGATTCTCCACCAGTATCTTCCACTCTTAAAGCTTTTGAAAGCTTCAATTTTGTGCTTCATGAATGTTATCCAAGTCTTCCTCGAATAGTCATCAATCATAGACACAAAATTCTTGTGACCCTTCAGTGACTCCACCTTGGAGGGACCTCAACAATCTGAATGGATGTAATCCAGCGTGTCTTTTGTCTTGTGAACAACCTTAGGAAACTTCTTTCTATGTAGCTTTCCAAACACACAGTACTCACAGAACTCAAGACTATTGGTATTATGACCACAAAAAAGATTTTTCTTCGACAGAATCTGCATCCCACGCTCACCCATATGTCCAAGCCTCATATGCCACAACTTGTCCATATCTTCCTTGGGAACCTCTGGAGATGCAACATTTGCTGAATCTGAAACCGTAGAACATTCCAGCAAATACAAAGTACCATGAATGAAGCCCCTACGAATCACATCTGATCCCATGTAGACACTCAGAACTCCATCTCCACCTGAATACTTAAAACCTCTACTATCCAAAAGACTAACTGAGATCAAGTTCTTGGACATAGATGGAACATGTCTAACTCTAGTCAACGTGCAGACTCTACCATCATGTGTCATGAGCTTAATAGAACCGACTCCAGCAATATCGCAAGCAAAATCATTAGGCATCTTGATCTTGCCATCAGTCACTGCCTCATACACTAAGAACCATTCTCTCCTTAAACACATATGATAGGATGCGCCTGTGACCAGGATCCACACATCGCTAGGATGTGTTTTCCCATGAGCAACCAGCGGAATATCATTATCAGACTTAGCTTCATCTTCGGCAACAGTAGCAGAATCAGCTTGCTTCTTCTTTTTAGGACAATCAAATTTCCAATGTCCTTTCTCTTTGCAGTAATTGCAAAAACCTGATGCTTTGTGTCGCAACTCCCTGCTGTGAAGTGCCGACCTGACTTTCTCTAAACTCACTGTATCCTTACTCCCTATGAATGACTGAACAAAGTTCTCATAGGAGTTTGGTAGTGATACCAACAAAATCAGCCCAGCATTCTCATCCTACACCTTAACATCAATATTCCTCAGATCTAACATGATGGAATTTAGACTGTCAAGGTGATCCTGAAGTTGTGTACCTTCCTGCATCCTTAGAGGGAAGAGACGTTGTTTCAGAAGTAGCTTCTTAGTCAGAGACTTTGTCATGTATAAACTCTCTAACTTCAACTACAAATCAGCTGCAGTATCAACACCAGAAACCTCAATGATGATCTCATCTGCCAGAGACAACAAAATTGTTGAATCGCCTTTTCTTCAAGAACCTCCATCTCAGCTGTAACAGGTTCAACCTTCTTCCCTAACAACGGTGCCCAAAGACCTTGTTGCTTCAAGCGCCTTCATTTTGATTTACGGAGACTGAAACTGTTCGTCAGTAAACTTGTCGATCTTCATGTTCATCGGACATCTTCTCACCATATTTAACCCCAAGCTCGATACTAGCTTGTTGTTACGGATGTGAGAAGATATAGATACAGATAGATGAACAGAAAAGAAAGACACGGAGATTTAACGTGGTTCACCCTAGAGTTTCATCCACGGCAAAAGAATACTTTATTGATGGAGACAAGTTTTTAGAGTACAATTCGTGCTCGAATAGGGTAAAATCCTAAGGATATATATATATATATATATATAAAATATTTAATGAAACTTTCCATATTTCTCGGATTTGTTTGAGTATCGATCGATACTACGATATTGGTGTCGATCGATCCATGACGCCTGAATCGCCCGATTTATGCCAACTCACAGATTCAAGGCATATTTCAACAACATTTTCTTCGCTAAATTTAGAAAATAATTATTATTTTTTATTTGCATTATTTTATTTAATTATTTCTTAATGTTACTATAATGGTTATCAATTAGATCCTAAGATCGAGAAATAAAATTTTCGAGGGCATTTCAACCAAAACATTGAAATATTTTGCTATATCTTCGATGGCATTTCAACAAAACTTCATTCAACCAAAACGAGTCTTACATCATCACAAGTCAAACTAACCAATGTTGATCATACGACTTTTAAGTTGTTTTCTTTCATTTTATCTTTGAACTTTGTGTTTCACTAAGGACTTCTAAATTCTTATAAATGTGTAGGTAATTTATATTTGTTAAGAACTCACATTCCCATATTGCGAGTGAGTTTCTTATTGCTTTCTCTTTTATTTTACTTTACAAAATTTGCGATGGAAGGGACAATGCGTTTGTGCCAAGACCTGATATGGGTGATGCTACTGATGGGACAGCTACATGGATACGAAAGCTGTATAGAGAAAGAAAGGAACGCTTTGTTGGAGCTCAAGAAGTACTTGATCTCACAGAGTATGGAAGAGGAATCAAACTCTGTTCTCCCAACTTGGAGTAATGACACACAGAGTGATTGCTGCCTTTGGGAAGGCCTTAAGTGCAGTGGTACAAGCAAACGGGTGACCGAGATTGCTTTTGGTAGATTGGAACTCAAACAGAATACTCTCCTAAATCTTTCATTGTTGCATCCCTTTGAAGAAGTTCGCTGTCTCAACTTATCCGGGGAAGCTTTGAACAAATTCAGTGGCTTGTTTGATGATGTTGAAGGTACACAGCGCTTTCCCTTGTGGCTAAATTTTTACAGTTTGCGTTTTATTGGAGCTTTGATGTTTGCCTTACGTAAGAAAGAGGTCATCTGTCCTTGGTCTAAATACACCAAATATTGTTCGTTTAACTAGTTTGATATTTTGCGTTTAGATGTATTGTTCAGATGCTAAACCCACTGCACTTTAAAAAATCTAGATATTTTGGACAACAAAATATTGACTTGCATGCAACATTACTTTTATATGTTGTGTCAATTTATTATTTATCATTGTTTTTAATTCTTGAAAGCTGGAAGTGTTTATACCATCTGATAATTGTTGGATCTTTTTTTCTCTGTTTATTTCTTTGACTTTGATGTTTGTGTGCCATGCATGCTGCATGTTGCAGTCAAATCATAACGTCACTTTCATTCCCTGCGCATCAAAACTATAAAAGATGATAGTAGATGTTTTAGAAAGTGATAACAGCTTCGTTTAATATCTATCATGACTTACCAAGATTCTCGTTTGCAGGTCATAACAGCTTGAAGAGATTAACAAACCTGGAGATTTTGGATTTCTCCTCAAATAAATTCAACAACAGCATATTCCCCTTTGTTAGTGCTGCTACATCACTCACAACTCTGTATCTTAGATCCAACAACATGGGTGGCTCTTTGCCAGTAAAAGGTATACTTCTCAATTCTTAGATAAACCGATATCTTGAATCTTGAATGCCTTATTCACTGATGATGCCTCTTCTGTTGGCTCGATTTAGTTTATAATTACTCTAGGTCTTAATTTCAGCTTTATATAATTCTTATATTCGTTGGAACCCCTTTCAGAACTTAGAGATTTGACAAACTTGGTACTGCTCGACCTGAGTAGAAACCGATTCAACGGCTCCATACCATTGCAAGGTACTTGTCCATAAATGCTTGCCTTTCTTTTCTAGGCTGGAAGTTTTAATGGATTGCATTAAACTGTTAGATTGGTTATATAGTATCTTTGTGTGGCTTTGTCTTATGGCAGAGTTATCTTACATGAGAAAGCTGAAAGCTCTGGATTTAAATGGCAATGAATTTTCTGGCTCAACAGAATTGAGAGGTAAGTTTCCTCAAATGCTTTACTATATGATGTAGAATTCTCAGTAAATTCACGTTAAGTGACCAAACCTTCTGCACTTGATTACCATAGGTATTTGCGAACTGAGGAATATACAAGAGTTAGATCTTAGTCACAACAAACTCGTAGGTCAGTTTCCCTCATGTTTAACTAGCTTGAGTGGACTTCGAGTTCTTGATCTCTCATCTAACCAATTGACTGGGAAGTTACCACCTTCTCTTGGTAACCTTAAGTCCCTTGAGTATTTGTCGTTGTTCGACAATGACTTCCAAGGCATCTTCTCACTTGGCTACCTAACCAATCTCACAAAGCTTAGAGTGTTGAAACTCTGCTCAAAATCCAGCTCACTTCAAGTAGTGTCTGATAGTTCTTGGAAGCCAATGTTTCAGCTGGATGTTCTTGCACTACGATATTGCAACTTGGACGAGGTACCTCAATTTCTCATACACCAGAAGGAGCTGCGTCATGTTGATCTCTCCGACAATAACATTTCCGGAAAGTTTACTTCCTTGCTGTTGCAGAACAACACGAAACTCAAAGTGTTGCTTCTACATAACAACTTCTTCACAAGCTTTCAGCTACCAAAATCTCCTCATCATCTTCTTTTCATGGATGTGTCTGTTAATAGATTCAACCATCTTCTTCCTGGGAACATTGGGTGGATACTTCCTCATTTACGGTACATGAATATCTCCAACAACGGCTTTCAAGGAACTCTCCCATCTTCTCTGGGTAACATGAAGAATATTGAATATATGGATCTGTCTCACAACAGTTTCCATGGGGAGCTACCAAGAAGTTTTATAAACGGTTGTGATTCCATGGCTATCTTGAAGTTATCACACAACAAACTTACTGGAGAGATTTTTCAAGAACCACCCAGATTTACTAATATATTGGGTCTGTTTATGGATAACAATCTTTTCACAGGAAAGATTGGAAAAGGTCTGCAGAGCTTGAGAAACTTGTCACTTCTTGACATTTCAAACAACAACCTCACAGGTGTTGTTCCAAGCTGGATAGGCGAGCTTCCATCCTTAACAGCACTGCTGATTGCAAACAACTTGTTGGAAGGTAACATACCTACATCTTTGTTCAACAACTCCAATCTTCAGCTGCTTGATCTCTCCACAAACAATTTATCTGGAAACATACCTCCACAACACAACTCTAGAGATGGGGTGGTGTTGCTCCTTCAAGACAATCATTTATCAGGAGAGATTTCAGACACACAGTTAGCAAACGTGGAGATACTTGACCTGAGGAACAACAAACTGTCTGGGAGTATTCCTGAGTTCATCAGAACACAGAACATCAGTGTTCTTCTTCTTCGAGGGAACAATTTAACCGGTCGTATTCCTTGCCAGCTGTGTGGTCTAGTAAACATCCAGCTTCTAGATCTTTCGAAAAACAGATTGAATGGTTCCATACCTTCATGCCTCAGCAATACATCATTTGTTACAGGGAAGAAATGTACATCATATGATTATGATTTCGGCATTTCTTTCCCTTCTGATGTCTTTGATGGTTTCTCTCTGCAACAAGACAGTAGATACTTCAAGTCTCTGCTCATGCTTGATCCGTTTAGTATGGATTACAAGGCAAGCACTCAGACGAAGATTGAGTTTGCAACAAAGTACAGATATGATTCCTACATGGGTAAGAACCTCAAGTTGTTGTATGGATTGGATCTCTCAGAGAATGAGCTGAGTGGTGAGATCCCAGCTGAGTTTGGAGAGCTTATGGAACTAAGAGCTTTTAACCTTTCTCACAATAATTTATCAGGTGCTATACCAGAAAGCTTTTCAGGTATGAAGAATGTGGAGAGTCTTGATATTTCTTTCAACAGATTGCAAGGCCGGATCCCACCACAGCTGACACAGCTGAGCACTCTCTCGGTCTTCAAGGTCTCGTACAACAACTTATCAGGAGCTATTCCACAGGGAAGACAGTTTAACACGTTTGACACACAAAGCTTTGTAGGTAACAATCTTCTTTGTGGACAACCAACAAGCAGAAGCTGCAACAGTGGTACATTTCAAGAACCAGATAGTGGAGAGGACAATGATGATGATGATGAATCTGCAATCGACATGGAATCTTTCTACTGGAGTTTTGCTTCAGCCTATGTGACCTTACTTGTTGGATTATTTGCGTCTCTCTCTTTTGATTCTTTTTGGAGGAGATTTTGGTTTGACATGGTTGATGCTTTTATGTGGTAAACCAGTTGTGGTAAACCAGTTTTGGTAAAAAAATTCTAATATTGTCCCCATATGTGCTTTTATGTAAGAAAATAATCTTATACGAATATGAGTGTTTTATTTTTCTTTCTAAATAAGAACATCTCATTCTTTACAATCAGTGGCGGAGCCAGAAAGTTATTATACTTGGGTCGGAAAAAAAAATCAAAAACATAATTTATAAACCACAAAAACTACAAATGTACTTTAGGCGTACACTTTTTTTAATGAATATAAGAATTTATTCAAACCGAAAAAATGTTTGTATAGTGACTGCTTTTTTCTTTAGAATCTTCAGTGTTTTCAGATTTTTTTAAGAAAAAAGCAGAGCAACAATGAAAAAATAAAGCTCAATCTCTATCTCTAAAATCTTCTCAAACCTAACCACACGACCATATCATTTCCACTCTACCCACACTTATAACAGTTTCATTAACTAAAAATATATAGAAAACCAACATGAATTTTAACAAAAAAATAATTGTGGAGCATGAGTTGGGAGTTCGCCGTTGTCTCGCGTTCGTGAGGAAGAGGAACATTTTTTTTTCCTTTTCTAAGTTTACTATTTTTAATGTTTCTGTATTATAAATTAGTTGGGCCTAATAAGATTTGGACTTAAACTAACATATTACAAGTTTAAAATAACAAAAAACGTTTAGTGATTTTAATTTTTGGTAATTATAGGAAATTGAGGTTAAAAGTGATATAAATCCAAAGTTTTAAAGAGAGAAAGTATAAATATTTTAGTTCTATAATTAAATTTTATCTTTAATGTTTAGAAATTATTTTTGTGGGGTCAGATATATTTTTCTAGAGGGGTCAATATATATTTTACTTAAAAAAAAAACAAATCTTTTTTTTTGAAATAGTGGGGTCAGCTGACCCTACTCCTCTTAAGCTGCATCCGGCCCTGTTTACAATGATATCTTTCTTGAACTTATTTGTTTACTACTATCCAATGTTTTGAAAATCGGACTGGATACCAACTCGGTGTATCTTGGTTGATGGTTGGTGGTTTAACCGGTCGAACCGGTTTTCTATCTATGAAACTTATATATATATATAATTATATATTTATATTATATCAACATTACTACATATAATAAATTCTCTATTCTTTTCTATAATTAACTAAATATAAACAATAAATATAAATCTAACTGTATATGTAGTAAATAAAACTGAATAGTGAATACTATGTAAACTAAAATTGATAAAATCGTACTATGATCTACAATTAAAATTATCATATTTATTTATTTTTACAACTAAATCTCAAATTTTATGAATATCGTAAAATAAAGATAGTATATGAAAGTAAAAAATATATTTTTCACATTGTTTCTTCAGAAAATAAAAAATCAATTAAATAGTGATAGTTGAACACTAATTATAAAATATTTGAATTTTAGCTAGTAATAGTTGAAAACACTTAATTATATGTTATTTTTTATGAATCGGGTTTTAAAATTGACCCGAGTCACCGGTTTTACCGGTTTTCAGCCGGTTTTACCGGTTTTTTTACAAATCCGGGTTTTAAACCGAATTGGACTCGACTTCTTCAGCGAATCACGGTCGAACCAGTTCGACCGGCCGGTCCGGTTTTCAAAACACTGCTAGTATCAAAGAAGACAAATCATGATATATTAAAGCTTGGTTGAGATTGAAAATGCATAAATTAAAGGACAATTATTTACAAAGACCTTGACTTGCAAGGTAAACGAGTTATGTCTTTACCAAACGAGTCATAGTAAACGACAGTGATCACTCAAGCAAGACATGTCACTTGACTTTTTGCAAGTGTTTTACAGTAATTGTGACCTCTACTTTCCAATTATACAACTATTCATTGTCGAACTTGTTTCTTTTCCACGGAAAATTGAAATTTTTATAAACGGTGAGGTATTCAGCATTGAACTCACACTCACTTTACCTTGAATTTTCTTTCTTTTGCACCTTGCAATGAAAGGGAGGCTTTTCTTGGGTAAAAACCTGATATGGGTGATAATACTGATAGGGCAGCTACATGGATACAAAAGCTGTATTGAAAAAGAAAGGATGGCTTTGTTAGATCTCAAGCAATACCTGGTCTCACACAGTATAGAAGGGACCTCCGACTATGTTTTCGCTACTTGGACCAATGCTACAGAGAGAAGCTGCTGCTGGTGGAAGGGGGTTGAGTGCAACAACACAAGTGGGCTGGTTATTGGGCTTACCATTGGTATACTGAGCCTCAAGGAGAGTACTCTCCTAAATCTTTCTTTGCTGCATCCTTTTGAAGAAGTTCGAAGTCTGGACTTATCCAAGAACTTATTTAGTGGCTTGTTTGATGCTCTTGAAGGTATTTACCAGGCTTTCTCTTTGTTTTAACAGTTTATTTGCAATGGAATTTGTTTACATTTTCTCTAGCTTGGGGTTCTACTTCTCCAAAGAATCTAGAGAATCTAATCTCAGTTAACTGCTTCAAATTTTTGAAACTTTTAATACCTACTGATACTATGGGAGTGAGGTTACTGAACAAAGAAAGAGTTAAACTTTAAAAATTGTAATCTTAGATCTAGGTTGTTTGACTTTCTTTCTCACAAGATTTTTTAAATTGAGAATAACAGAGAAAAATTCATAGCAATAAAGAAAGGACAAGAACATTAAAACTCTCTTTTTTTTCTCAACTCCTATCTAACCAAACAGAACAAGCTCTGTGGCTTGCGCTTTCTCCTTTTCCGATACTTATACCAACCTCCTGTATATGATTGGCAGCTTCACGGGCCTCTCCTCTAATAACAGTATCACCACCGTATGTAGTTTCAGCTTTAGGAAGTAGTATAGTTGAGTTTTAGGAAGTAGTATAGTTGAGTTTGAGTTGAGCTAAGCTTAGTCCCCACTTATTCCAGAAGAGCTTCTTCTTTATTTAGAAGCTCTTTCTTTTCGCTCAAATGTTCAAAAAACTTTATCTGCTTTGAAGGCACCCCCCTTATTGTTTAACCAAAATTGTTACAATGGCACCTTGATTTTCTCCGTTTCTCATTTACTCACTGATGTTTGTGTGGATGCCATGTTTCATGTTACAATCACACAAGACGGTCACTTACATTCTCATCCCACGTGCATATAGTTCATCTGCAGTGCAGATTCTGCACACTAAAATTATAGCAAGTGATTGGAGTGAACCATCTTATGATTATGTGCAGGTTATAAAAGCCTAAGAAGGTTAAGAAACCTAGAGATTTTGGATCTCTCTTTAAATGAATTCAACAACAGCATATTTCCTTATCTTAATGCCGCTACATCACTCACAACTCTTGTTCTCCGAGACAACAACATGGATGGCCCTCTTCCTGTTAAAGCTGTGATTCTTCATTTTTGTAACTAGGCTGATATCTAGCATGACCTATTTATTGTTAGAATGCATCTTTAGTTTACCACTAATTAGTTGTAACTGTGATTGATTCAGCTTTTTAGAATACATATATTTATTGCACTCCCGTTTCAGCACTTGGAGATTTAACGAACTTGGAACTGCTGGACCTGAGAAGAAGCAGATTCAAAGGCACCATACCAGTACAAGGTTGTTGTCCTTAAATGCTACCAATCCTTTTCAATTTAACGGCTGGGAATGAAAAGATGTTAACCTTTATGTGGCCTTTTCCGGTGGCAGAGTTATCTGGTATGAAGAAGCTGAAAGCTCTGGATCTAAGTGGCAATGAATTTTCTGGCTCAAAGGAATTGCTAGGCAAGTTTTCTCAAATGTTTGACTTTTTGTTAAAAAAAAAGTGCTTGAATTCATGTTTATTTACGTAACAAAAACTTCTACCTTTAATTATCATAGGGATTTGCGAACTGATGAATATACAAGAGCTAGATCTCAGTCGAAACAAACTATTCGGTCAGTTTCCCTTATGTTTAACTAGCTTGACTAGACTTCGAGTTCTTGATCTGTCATCGAACAGTTTGACTGGGAAGTTACCATCTTCTCTCGGTAACCTTGAATCCCTCGAGTATTTGTCGTTGTTTGATAACGACTTTGAAGGCTTCTTCTCACTTGGTTCCCTAACCAACCTCTCAGAGCTTAGGGTGTTGAAACTTTGCTCAAAACCCAACTCACTTCAAGTTGAGTCGGATAGTTCTTGGAAGCCAAAATTTAAGTTGGATGTTATTTCACTACGATCTTGCAATTTGGACAAGGTTCCTCAATTTCTCCTACACCAGAAGGAGTTGCTCCATATTGATCTGGCCGAGAATAAAATTTCTGGAGAGTTTCCTTCTTGGCTGCTGCAGAACAACACCGAAACTCAAAGTGTTGCTTCTACAGAAAAATTCTTTTACAAGCTTTCAGCTACCCAAATCTCCTCATAATCTTCTTCTCATGGATGTGTCAGCTAATAAACTCAGTCATCTGCTTCCTGGAAACATTGGGTGGATACATCCTGATTTACAATGCATGAATATATCGAAGAACGCTTTTTATGGAAAGCTTCCATCTTCTCTGGGTAACATGAAAAGGATTGAATACATGGATGTATCTCACAACAGTTTCCAAGGGACGCTGCCAAGAAGCTTGGTAAAGGGCTGTTATTCCTTGAAATTTTTGAAGATGTCAAATAACAAACTAAGTGGAGAGGTCTTTCAAGAATCAACAAACATTACTGGTGTAATGGTGATGTCTATGGAAAACAATCGGTTTACAGGAAATATTGGACAAGGTTTGCGGAGTTTGAGATTCTTGTCAGTGCTTGATATTTCAAACAACAATCTCACGGGTGATATTCCGGAATGGATCGGCGAACTTTCATCCTTAGATGCACTACTGCTTTCAAACAACTCGCTGGAAGGTAACATACCTACATCTTTGTTCAACTTAGCAACTCTTCGACTACTGGATCTCTCTGCAAACATTTTATCTGGGCATATACCTCCACAAGTCAATTCTACAAGTAAGGTGGTGTTACTCTTGCAAGACAATAATTTGTCAGGGACTATTCCAGACACGCTGCTAAGGAATGTTGAAATACTTGATCTGAGAAATAACAATCTGTTTGGGAATATTCCGGAGTTCATCAACACCCAAAACACCAGTGTTCTTCTTCTTAGGGGGAATAGTTTAACAGGTTGTATTCCTCACCAGCTGTGTGCTCTAAGACACATCCACCTTATGGATCTTTCCAATAACAGACTGAATGGATCCATACCTTCATGTTTCAGCAATACATCATTTGGTTTGGGAAAAGAGGATAGCTTACTTTCTTATGATTTAATTTATCTACAGTCCTACTGATTTCCAGGCAAACTCTGCTCTGGAACAGGGCAGATATTTTAAAACTATGCTCATGCTTGATCTTTTTAGTATGGACTACAGAGCAGGCATCCAGACAAAAATTGAGTTTGCAACAAAGCATCGATACGATGCCTACATGAGTGGAAATCTCAAATTATTCTTTGGGCTGGATCTCTCTGGCAATGAGCTAAGTGGTGAGATCCCAGTAGAGCTTGGAGATCTTCTGGAACTACAGTCTCTTAATCTTTCTCACAACAACATATCAGGAGTGATACCAGGGAGCTTTTCAGGTCTGAAGAACGTGGAAAGCCTTGATCTTTCTTTCAACATATTACAGGGCCAAATCCCACCCAAATTAACAGATTTGAGCAGCCTCGCTGTGTTCAATGTCTCGTACAACAACTTATCAGGAGTTATTCCACATGGAAGACAGTTTAACACCTTTGATAAGCAAAGCTACTTAGGTAATCCTCTTCTCTGTGGAGAACAATCCAGCAAAAATTGCGACGGTAATAATAACTTTCAAGATCCAGGTAATGGTGAGGAAGCTGATGAAAGCACAGTGGACATGGTTTCTTTCTACTGGACTTTTGCTGCAGCTTATGTGACAATACTTATTGGAGTACTTGCATATCTCTCTTTTGATTCTCCTTGGAGCAGAGCCTGGTTCAACATCGTTGATGCTGTCATCCACAAGATCAGGAATCTGTAAGGGTAAAACACTGTAGTCTGCAGGTACCAAATGCTACCTATGTGTAAGCTTCATTATCATGCCCATATGTTGTTCTTCTCGAACCTTCTGCTTTGTTTCATAAAACCGGAACATAACTTATGTTTGATTCCTGTGTAGTAGTACCTCTGTCATTGAATAAATGTAATGTGCGTTTCAAAAATATTTTGGAGCTAATTTGGTGGTTTGTTCAGTACATGATCTACTAAATACTAACAATTTGCATGAAACAATCTCAACGTATAATATAGAACGCTTAGTTCAATGTTAGGTTCTACTTCTCTAAAGAACCTAGGTGGACTAAATATTAGTTCAATGTTTCGACTGCAAGAAAGTTTATACTATTCCAATGAAGCAATGCGAATTTGGTTGTTGAAGGGAGCAAGTTAACCGGATCTATACCATGGAAGCTATGTGATATGAGAAATATCAGTCTTCTAGATCTTTCAGACAACACGATCAATGGAACCATATACCTTCATGCCTTTATAATTTATCATTTGGACTGAGGGAAGAAGAGGAGATGACAAGTGTCTCCTCTATGGATATGCCTTTAGAGGAAACCTTTATAGGTCCGAGTTTTACAAATCCACATTTTTGGTAGATGAGTTCAGGGAATACTATTCTACATATATGATTGTCGAAATTCAGTTTGCAGCAAAGCGCAGGTATGATTCTTACATTGGAGGAACACTTGATTATATGTATGGTTTGGATCTGTCTAGCAACGAACCTGTCTCGCAATTTCTTGTCGAGTTCTATACCAGATAGCTTCTCCAAACTAAAGGACATTGAGAGCCTTGATCTTTCTTATAACATGTTACATGGACACATCCCTAGTCAACTAACCGAGCTTACATCTCTTGCCGTCTTCAAAGTCTCCTACAACTTTGGTCGTGGTAATATTACGTCAATAAAAAAACAAAAACCTTAGTCAATTTACTAGTAATTAAATCCTTCTGTTTCGGCTCGCTTCTTTATCAACACTTCGAATTTTTTCAACAAAACTCTTTTCCAATCTGTTTTCCAGTTTTGATCAACTTTATTGCATGGTACTAAGCAGTTTCCTATGACATAAAGCTTTTGTCGACGTAAAAGATAATGACCACACATTTTGGACAGAGACCTTGACTTTGTAAATGCCAAACGAATTATCATACAACTCAAAGTAAACGATAGACGACAGTGATAACTCACGCTATCACTGGGGCCTTTATTGACGTTGTTACTATACAATTATTTCTTGAATTTGGTGTTTTCCTCTGCAAATTTGTAAAATATCTTGTAAATGTGAAGGTATTTGCATTTAATAAACAGTCGATTTGGATTTTTTTTTCTTTAAATTTACTTGCAATGGAAGGGAAGGTGTTCTTGAGAAAATACTTGAATGTGTGATTTTACTGTTGGGGCAGCTACATGGATACAAAAGCTGTGTTGAGAATGAAAGGAAGGTTTTGTTAGAGCTCAAGAAATACATATTCTCAATTACTAAAGAAGAGAAGTCCGGCTTTGTTTTCCCTACTGATACGTGCTCAAATTACCCTACAGTAATTTTATTCTCATCAAAAGAGGTCAAACTGTAGTACTTAGGGATCGAATCCACAGGGAGCTAAGGAACACATTAGATCTTATTGAGACAAATTAAAGCTAGGTCAAAGATTTCAAAGCAGTAAATAGCAAGTAAACTTAGAATTGGTGAGCAAGACAATTACTCAAGTGATTGATTTGGTGTTAAATAAATATGGTGAAGGTGTTAGACTAGGATTACTATTCAGATTATCAGGATTATAATAGTATGAATGCTTATATGAGATGTTTGCATGATATTAAAGAACCCAGCTATAACAATAACTTTAACTGTCGTCCTAGGTTATCTAATACTAGAACCGATGAAACTCCCATTGGCGAGACATAGGAAGGCGTCAATCGACCTGCCATTGCACGTATCGATCGACAGTGCCTCGCGGTTTGCTAAAACCGACAGAGGGTTTGCTAAAACCGACAGATTTGGTTCGGTTTCGGGGTATTGGTTCGGTTTCGAAGGATTGGTCTGGTTTCGAGGGATTGGTTCAACGGTTAGACGATTCAGTTCAATTGAATTGGTCATAAAGCCGGGTCGGGTCGGGTCGGATGGGTTATACCCTGATACAACTTGTAAATACTTCAACTATTCCAAGACTTTATGTCATTTCCCCTATTTCTGACTTTAAAAATAAATATTTAACTTTCTGTTTAAATCCGTGTCTTTGTGAGATTGCCTTTTGACATTTAGGGGTTGGAGATGCCTCCACTATAGTCCATTCTGCAATTGATAGCCGACGTGTTCTTCACCTCTAACTGCTCTCTTCCCCTTTCCTAAACCTAATTCAGTTCTTCACTTTTCGACTTTCACCTCTTATATCTTCCATTTCTCTTCCCTCCAGATCCGTTTAGAGGAGTAACTTCACCACTAATGTTTGTGGGACCCGCGTTCATTACTTTGGTCATTAAATCTCGGCAAGTCTCTCTGCGTTTGGTTTGATTATTAAGCGGGAGGGGAGGAGGGAGAATGTTTCTCTCGGTTTGATCTTCCTTCTTAACGAAACGCATATCGATTTTTTATTTTCGTTTTTGATGTAAAATAACTTTCGATTAATAGATCGATTTTTTAAATTTTGTTTTTGACAAGTTTTGTTTTGTTCTATCTCGGCTCAAAGCTGTTCATCATGACTTTTTATGTTTTCTTTGAGAGCAGGGGGTGTCGCGAGATAAAACATTAGCTTTTGGCTCCCAATTTTTTAAAAAAATTACACTGAAAAAAAATCTCCAAATTTATAAAAGAAGAACTTTTTAATAAAATCTTAATAAAGAAAAATTTTTTAACCCCTGTTTGAGAGGGATAGAGTTAATAAGGGTTCCGAATTTAGATCGGATTTTGAAGTGGATCTCGATGGGTTTCTGTAGTTCCATCGTTGATCGGTTCTTGCGGTTGTTTCTCTGGAGTCAAAAGCTTATCCGTTTTCTTTCCACTTCAATGGATTCAACCGGATTCGGTGAGGGTAATAACGCGTTACTTAAGGCTGTCAATCCTTAGTGGGGCAGCCTGGATCTTTGATCGGAAGAAGAAGTTCGTAGAAGAAAGCTAAAGGCGAAAACGGAGAAGTAGCTAGAGATGGGATTGAAAGACAAAGCCTTGATGTTTTGTCTGTCTAACCGTACTCCTTAGTGGACGGGAAGGAAATTCGGAAGCTTTACCGTATATGATGATGCAACACGAGGCAGAAAAGATATGTAGGGATTCATATCGAGAAGCTTCGCGGCGACAAAGGAGTCTGCTTTGGCATGACCGGCGTGTGGCATTGAACATGTCAATTGAAAGACTCTAAACATTCATACGTGTAAAAACTGAGTCGGTGTTTGGTGTAATCCCTTTTGGGCTTCAGTTTCTTTACAGGGATTGGATCTCAGAGACGCTGCTTCCACAACACGCCTGGTAGGTATGCCCTGTTTTCAGGGTATGGAGTTGAGTTTTCTGTTGATGATGGACATGACAATGCTACGTTCGTTGTCTCCAACAACGAAATTACGTAACACAACATAAAAGATGCAGCCACACTCGCTCTTGAGAAGGTGAGCATTCGGGAAAAAACTCAAATCATGTTGTCACTCTTGAGGTAACTTTTATTGACAAACAAATCTGTCTACTAGATAATGACGGTGAAGGGTACAAATAGCTAAGTTGTCTTGGGGATCTTGCTGGCAAGCAGTATCTTTTCCAGATTCGGGTCATCACTTCCAGGTAAGCTTATAAGACCACTCATTTTGGATTTGCAAATAATAATTTCGTATCTTCATGATGGGATTGTCTATTTGTTTGCTTTTGTATTTACGAAGCTTTTGCTTACTCATCATTAGAATGGAGTCTCTTTGGTTTTGTGTGGATTAAGATTCTTTCTGATGAGCATTAATAAGATTTTGAAGTAATGGAGTCTGTTTGTAGTGATTGTTTAGTCTCATTACAAGTCTCTTCTGCAGTTTTGTAATTGTGTAGAGTTACAAGATGACTTTTTTGTTCCATATGAATGTACGAGGTTTACTGTATCTTTTTTTAGAAATGTGACTTCTTCGACTTCTCTGGTGGTAAAAAGACAATAACAGAATAATAATTCTTTAGTGATTCTGTACCAAAACAATGATGGGATTCTGAGTCTTTGACCTCTTTGAATATCATCATTTTATTTCATTACCGATCTTTGGAGAAAGCATATATCTTATTAACATTTTTTGTGTATTTGCAGGATGGATTTGGAGTCTCGAGACAATAGTAGTCCTTGATGCTCAAAGGTATTATATGGACATAAATGTACTCTTTCTATGGTTTGTTTTATTTCACTTTATGAGTTTCAGATTTTATGTAATTTCAAATTTTAAATCTGTGTTAGATACACAAATCAGAGGTACTAGGTTGTTAATAAAGGGAACATCTATTTGCAACGTGAAAAAATAAAACCAAGTTCGTTGAGTTCATGCATAAATACTCTCATACATGAAAGCTCATAATGTAATCATATAAAAAAACTTATTGTATCAGTTTTATTTTTCAACTCAAAATGTATGAGCTTTATGTTTACCGTATAACCCACTACGGCCCAAAATATATGAAATTTTAATTTATCAATTAAAACCATTAGGATATACCAAGTATGTGATTTGTTTCTGAATCTACCTCCTTTTACATTTTTAAAGTATTACACCATCTTTGACTGTGAACAACCCCGCGCTAACACAGCATCATCGTATCTGTATTAAACATTCAAGGTTTCACGCTTGGAAACTACTTTGGGACCTCTTCCATTATTTAAATGGCTGAAATCATACGGGACTTAATGATTTTATAACTACCAAAATGAAAACACTCTCACATCTATTTGAAACCAAATGCACAACCCTTTCCGGTTTAATCACTATGATGTCTGGTTCACGTACATGTTCCATAATATATAATATATTATTACTTTGAAATTTATGTCTCAAGCCTAATAAAACTGACGGGCTGGAGAAATAAAAGACCAAAATTCAAACAGCCTGTTAACACACATGAACTATATAAACCTTCACCAAAACCAGTCAATTATTTTGAGGAATGTAGAATCATTTGAGTTCTGAAATAATAAAATTTTTATTCTTCTTACTAGCAATAAATTTGTGAAAAATTGTTGTATGTTACCAATATCAGTGACTTCACCGTAAACCAAAGGCGAAAAGGTAACCAACTCTCAAGAAAACACCTAAAGAAAAACTTAATAAATATTACACCAACTAAAGGAACATAATCAAACACAGGCGGAGCATAAAAAATCAGAGGCTATTCAGAACTACATAAAGGCGGCAAATTGAGCATTAACTCTTCAATATCATTTTCTTATGCATTGGGCTAAAAGGTCGAAGATAGTTACAGGTCTAAAATATTAGAATTTGTATACCAACAATACGTTCATTTTTAGCCCGTTAAGGACCAAAAACATTTGTAAATTTGCAAATTTCACAACTGTTAATAATTTAAGTTCAAAAAAAAAAATTTCACAACTGTTATTTTTTTAAAACAAATTATTTCTGACTATTTATATACATCAGACAGAAATTAAAAAATAAATAAAAATAACTATACAATTTTTTTTTAAAATACAATTATTTCAAAACAAACAAACATCAAATAAGCACCACCAAATATAGTGCTCTCCTGCAACAACGAAAACAAATCACAACAACGAAACACAATTAAAAAAACACTAATTCACGCTACCTTAAACATATCACAATACTCAAAACCCGGGGAATCAAAGACCATACAAAAGCATGCCATCACTTAACAATCTAATACTATAAAGAAGAGCTACTCTCTTCTGAGAAACAGCCACATCATCAAATGAAGAATCCTGAGAGTGCCACGTGTCTACATCCATACGAGAAACTGCTTTCTTATGACTTGCGTGATGTATTCGTTTGGGCTTGATGTTTAAATCATTGGGCTCAACATATGTCGGCTCATCCTTTATTCCTCTTTGCCACTCAGCTCTGTCTCCTCCACGAATCCTTTTGGTTGGAAAAATCTGCAATCGTTGCGGAGTAAGGATGAGGCAAAGTGTCGTAACGCGCTCATAAACCATTTCATTCCACTCCTCCCACGATCGATCTCTGAATACGACCCCATTTACTATCTTTCTCAAAATCTTCAATTATAAAAAGGTAAGTTCTTTTCTGTGAAATACATCATTCTACTCTTCTCAATCTTGAGCTTTCTAACCCGTGTAATACATCGTCACGGCTGTGTCGGAGATCTCTTTACAGAGAAGCGTCATTTTGCTTCCACATTCATGAAGCCGTTGTCGGACACTCTTTTCACGGAGCATGAGGCTAATGAGCAGATTTTACGCTTTTCTCATGTTCAGAAGGTTTGTGGCCGGAATAGGAGTTGGTTATGCCCTCATGATCGCACCTGTCTATACCGCCGAAGTCTCTCCGGCGTCTTCCTCACCTCCTTCCCTGAGGTATATATATTAATGAAGTTAATATTTAAAATTTCTTGAGTTGCTAAATGAAGATTATCTTCTCTGAAAGCAAACACTTAATCAAATTAATTAGATTCATTGGAGATAGCGGCACTGCGACTTGCGGAGGCGATTGATGCTGCGGGAAATCCAGATCCAACTGGTTAAGGTAGGTGGCTGGAGACGTTGGTGATTGTGTAAATCTTTTAAGAGGAAGTCGGTGGAGTGGTTGTCATCGGAAGCGTGATTAATGCTGGTGGAGATATGGTGAGCTCCGGTTGATTGAAAGGGCTTTGTGGATATCACTTTCAATGCTTTCGGTACACTCCAAAGAGATGCTCCTCCGATATTTCACCTAACTACCCTATCCTACCGCCGCTTTTCGCAAGCAACCTAAGCAGATCAGTGCCGATCTTGTCAAGGCTCCTTTCATCAGATTTATGCTGTTTTGAGTCCTTGACGTGGTACTTTGTTTTTTTGGTGAAGTTTGCTGCTTTGGTTGCAGCCCTTCCGTTATCAGACAGAAGTGAAGAATCTCAGTTTGAAAGAATTGCTGAACCCCAGGTAATGTAAGTCTCACTCACTGATAATTGAGTTCGATAAATCATTGCATGTTCCCTCCTCTGCTATTTTTCTTCGGGTGAAAAATGATGGTATTGGCCAAGAGCTCCAAAAACAATTAGAGGCTGCAGGGAAAAATTTCCTGGCCAACTTTGCTCATCTAATGGAGCGGAATCTATCCATTTTGCGATTTACAAACTAAAATGTTCAATCTTTAGTATTTTTTGGTTGCTACTGCACCACAATAAGACTAAGATGTTTTTTAATCACTGCATGGAGATCTCTTTAGTGGTTAAAGACTTAAAGCTATGAGGGAGGTGATGAATCTGATCACTACGCGTCAGTGCAGAGATTCGCGGGAGGGTTTAAAGACAGAGCGGCAGTAGTTTTCAAAATGAGTTCGATTTGGCTGGATTTACTTTATCTCGGCTTATGAAGTGAAATATAAGAAAGAGAGGGACGAAAACTTAAAAAAACGTGGAATTGAGAAACTTAAAAGAACAGAAAAAGTTAACGACCACAAATCATTGAACCGTTACACGCCTCCATCAAGAAAAATGAACACCCACCTATGGGGGATAAATAACACATTTACAGTGGACACAATCAACTACCGATTGAAAAGTAAATTACGTGCGTTACTAACTCAGCCACACCAACTAAATGGAAAGAGAAGAATCTATTTACTCAAGACATTTACTAACCAGTTGCAGAAACGTAACAGCAACTCACCACTCTCCTATTATAGGAGTCCTATAAATACCACAACTCTCAAAAACTATACATTTATGCAGAAATCAACATGGCCTCCACAACAGTCTCTCTCACCTTGAAATTTCCCCTAAAGAAAGTCAAGTCTACATAACCTCACGGGTGTGTTACAAAAAAAAAAAAAACTCAGTGGTGGCACTTTTTTCACGCACCACGGTTCAGAACATTATCGAAGCATCACTGGTTCTGGCCATAGCTGCAACAGACGATCAAATCTACAACATCAACCTCCACCCATTTTACTCCGTAGTGTATGTTGTAAACATAATTTGTATGCTGTGTATGGTCAAAACCCGTGATGTGTATGGTTCATCATTTATGTGAATATTACGTAAGTTAATATAGTACTCTATTAGACATTTTTCTATTTTTAAAGTTCAAACTTTCTATTTGAAAAAGCGATTCAAAACGTTACTTGATCCAAAATTATAGTGCACAATATATCTTTTAAATAAAATATTTATAATTTAAATAAATCAAGACTACCTAATAAAAAAAGTTAACATTAAAATTATGATAAAAGTTTATAAAATAAATAATAAAGTAATTATATGTATAGAATAAAACCAGTGTACTCAAATATTCTTCAAAAGGTAATCAATTAAGAAAATCAATTATACACTAAAAATTAACAATAATATAATCAGTTTGCATGATATAGTTTATTTAAAAGTTCTTAAAAGTATGTATATTTTTAATAGCATCAATCAGTATTAGATTGTTATCTATTACTAGAGTCTTTTCAGCTTCTGCTGAAAATTGGTTTAAATGAATTGTTTTATGACTGAAATAATTTAATAAATTAATTAATATTTTTTATATGATTTTTTTGTTTGAGTTTATTTTTTATAATTTCTATTAAATATTTTTTTTTTCGTTTTGGTTTTATTTCTTTATGTTTACAGTTATATAATAGCTTTAAAATTCCCAAAACAGAAAAATGAGTAGCATGACTAACATTCTAAATGTGAAAATTACTCTGATGTGATTTTTCATTTAAGTTGTTAATTTACATTGATTGCATATTATAATATTTTTATACTTTTGGTTTAGTCGTCTCGTTTAGTGTGTTTTTACTTTGCTATTCTCCCCAAAGCTACTGTAAAGATTTTTGCAATAGAATAAGCTCACGATATTTGATACGTAGATAATATTTGGACATTGTAGAATTTTTATATTTAGTTTATGTTTTAGTGTAGAAATAGTAATTCAGGTACCTTTGTTTTAATATCTAACTGTTTCGACTAAACTGTTTGGCAATTTTTTTTTAGAATTTAATAAATTTTCGTAACACACAATTGTGTTATGATATTTTATGATTACACCTTCGCTTCTGGCGGATTTTTATAATATTTTCTATTTAATTGTTTTGATACAATAATTTAAATATACAATTAATTTTAATATACATTTGATTGCAAATATATAAATTTATATCTTTTCATCTTAGAAAATAAGATATTGATCAAAAGTATTTAGATATGATTTATTTCACTTTACACATCTTTAGTCCTGAAAATATTTAAATAAAGTGAATTTTAACTTATGCATAAATTAATTAACCATTCATAGAATAATATTTATTATCTTTTGTCTGAATATATATTACTCTGTGAAAAGAATTATCATAATAGATATTATGTTAATCTGACCAAAAAAGATATTATGTTAGTACATTTTGAAAGGAGTTACACATTGATAATGGATAGTCACATCTCATCAACTTACAATGTTCTTTAAGTAAGAAGTGGACTTGTTTTCGCACGAATTTCTAATAAAGGAAAACCAAACGAATATTATTAATCAAAATAATATACATAAGAGATCTAATATATTTCTTTTCTTTTGAATAAAGAAAGAGTTTAACATATATTTCAATATCATCAAAAGGGATGCTTTAAAAGTTAAAACGGATAAAGAAAACATGTTCTTTTGAAAAGGCTTAATATGTAGCATATTTTACTCAGACAAAAAAATTTGAAGCCTGCTTTGCTCAATCGTTTTGAAACATTTTTCACAAATACTCTTATTTTAATCTTAAAGACATATAGTCTTCACAAAAAAGACATAGTCTTCACAAAGACTACTACTTCAAACTTTACTCGATGAATCTTTACCTCAAGGCTTCGACTCATATGATTGGTGTCAATGGTGTAATAGTTGTCAATTATTTTTGAATTACTGTATAATTCGTTTAATAATTCACATACCTGTCGTTATTATTGCCTTTAATTTTTCAGTATTAGTTTTATGAACTTTTTCAGTGAGTCTAAAGAACACTTAATAAAATATAAAAATGAAAGCAAAGAGTAATTACCAGTAAATAAAAAGATTAAACCGTTTTTTTTCTTTCTGCCACATTTAACAATATTAAAAACTCCCAAAATTTGGGTTCGTTAAACAAAACTAAGGGTATAACAATAAAAATCTGAATCAGAAGAACAAAATCCAAACCAGGTGAGAGAGATTACAAAAACAAAGAGTCAAGACCAGAGGCTTAAAGGGCCAGGCAACAGAAGAGCCTTACTTTCCCAGAGTAGGGATTTGTGCGGCGTCTTCAATTTTTGGTGCAGGAGCGACCCTTTTTGGTGCAGCATCTCTCTGGTTTTCTCCTCCATCGGCTCCTCTTGTCCACGACCTCTTCCTTCAGTTCCTTCTCTTGGTCCACGACCTCCACGTCCTTCCCTTCCACCACGGTAACCACCTCTGTATATCTCTCCATTCGCTGGTTTCAAAAACTCATTTATGCTCAACGACTTCTTGGTCTTCTCCTCTTTCTCAACTGGGCACTTGTCCTTCTCTGTTCCCAGCTTGATGAAAGTCCTCATCGTTGTTGCTCTTTTTGTTTGAGAGCTGTTGCATGGTCTCAAACGCCTTTGTATCAACCTTCCTCTCCTCAATCTTGGTTGTCTGCAGAGCTTTCCTCTTCTCCTCCAAAACCTTCTCATACTCTTCCAGAGTCATGTCGTTGTCCTCGGGCTCTTTCTCTGTTTTCTCTTCAACAGGTGTCTCTTTGTTTGCTTCATCTTCATCACCTTCCTTCTCAACAGGCAGACTCTTCTCCACCACTGCTGCGGATTCTTCAGTTGCTGGAGGAATTTCATCCTCGTTGGTTCCCCAGTTGCCACGGCCAGCTCCATCACGTTTAAACCCATTTCCGTGACCTGTTCCACTCTCGCGGTCAAAGTTCCGTGGGCGTTCAAAGTCATCACTCGGCTCTCCACTGTTGAAGCCTCCATGGCGACCACCACCACCACCACGACCACGGTATCCACCCACAGACCCACCACATCTCGCTCCATCTCCTTATGAGCGTCTGTAGCCTCCAACGTATCCGCTTTCATTAGCAGGACCATCGTTGTTCCTGGGCTCCCTTTTGAATCCACCACTCCTACCAAGGCCACCACGTACTCCACCACCGCGACTTCCTCCCTGGCCGTTCTAAACCAAGGAAAAAAAATTAACTACAGTCATATTTGTCCAGCATCAAAAGAGAAAATATATTAATGTGCATCTCTAATTACCTATACTTACTCTGTCTTCTTGTTGATAAAACCACAGACTGATGAATAATTGAAAACCTTATAGACTGATTCTCAATTGCAGACTGATGCATTTTCCTTTTTTTTTTTTTTTTTTTTTTCTGGAGCTCCTTTGGCTCTTTTAGCCCTCTCCAGATTTTTCTCAGCTTCTTAATCTCATCACCTGACCATTTCTGAAATTCATTTGCCCTTCTGCTTTTCAAGTCTTCTGCTCCAGCCTCTTTGCCGTTTCACTTAACTATGTCTCCAGCTGGACAACACTAAAAGAAAAACATAAAGCTTAATATAAAGTAACAAACATAGCTTTTAGCACAGGAACATTTTCAAGAAAAGCCTCAAAGAGTAAGGATACCTAAAAATCCATTACATGACATAAACAACACAACACGATCTATTGGTTCTTTTAATGTACTGACATGTGCACAAATAAAAGCACAGCCACATACCATGGGGCCTTTAGGAGACCAGAAACTAAAATGAAGTCAGTATTACAACAGAAATTACCATCTCTGTGCTGCGGTTAATTGTTTTTCTGATTTTAGTAAAACTTTGAAGATTTCACAACAAATTTACTAAGGAACTCTAAAGCCTCAAACTTTGAAGATTTAAAACCAAACAAACATAAGATCACGCTAATAATAATATAAAGAATGAAACTCAGAAATCATTGATTAGTTATTAACACGAAGCTAAGCTGATCACCACTGAGAACATGGATATTAATTCAATTTGAGAAGTTTAATATGTTACCTTGTGTTTGGTTTGATAAGTCGTGAATCTCGTGATCTTGCGAAGTATTCTTTTATTTTTCTTATTCTGATCTCAATTGACGTTGCCACCGCTCTTATTCCATTGGCACTGCTCCTCGCCTGGCCATGTGCTCTCTGCCAGTCTCCAGCCTTCCCGTGGTTTCTGGAATTAGAGCGTGGAAAGAAAAACAGTTCTTTTATTTTCCATATATGATTGTTAAAAGCAATGAAAAGCATATTAAACGAAACCAAAGAAAATAAAATGTGTACAGAAAAAATAACTGTTCTATCTCTCCATCTTTCTATCTGTCCTGTAACTGTTTTGCTCTGTTTCCTTTGTTGCTTTGTTCTTGAATAAGTGGCTTCTACAAATCATGTAAACTCAAAAAAGCTTGGTATGAATTTTAACACTTCGACCAAAAAAATGTGTAGAAAAAAATAAATAAGGCTCTTTGCTTGTTTACCTTTCAGGAAATCCAGACATCATTTTAAGTTATCTTATTTCTCTCAAAATCGAAAGACAGGCTTTGTAATTGGTTGTGTTGATGGTTCACGTTCTGAATTTGATATGCCATTGAAGTATGGATCATCTTGCACCTGTAAATAAGCAAATCAGAACGATGAACATTAGAGTGAACCAAGGCTACGTCTCTTGATCTAATGATTTGTAATATAGTAGGTCGCACTGATCAGCTCTTGAAATGAACATAATTCCAAAAGAAAATAAAGTTAAATACATCTCAAAAAGACAAAAGAAACATTAACATCTCAGACGTAAAATAGTTCCAGATGACTTTCGTCATGCATAGGTGTGCAAATCGAAAATTGATAGATTATCGGAACACGGGAATTGGAACCTGCACTTCAGATATGACTTTAATAGCAAGAAGATATCAAATCATTACGTATATGAATATGTAAACAGAGTAAAATGAACATACCTTATCAGCACATGTCCTTTGAAAGGTACTCCAGCATTGCATCCACAATAGCGTGTCTAGACTGCAAAAAGCAAAACAAAACATACTTATTCAAGGGATAAAGAAGTAAACAAAGAGCCTTAATTCTTTTCTTCTGCACATGAATAAAAGGAAAAAAAAATTGATGTGTACTTGTTGTTGCGGAACAAAACGAAATCAACAAAATCATTTAACCGACTTCATAGCGGTGATGGCAGATGCAATGAGCTCACACTTTTCCTTGCGCTTCAAGATCCTTGAGAAACAAAGCCTTGCCTCTTTCGTCCAGCTCCTTGGCCTTGTCATATCCGATAAGCTTGGCTCTCTCGAAAACATAGTACACTCTGGAATAAAACCTTGAGCGACACTGGTGCTCAGGAAACTCTTCAAAAAAGGATACTTGATCCAAAACTCCTCTTCGCTACGTTTGTCTCAGTTTCTGTAAACAGCAGACGAAATCAGAGAGAGGATTAATCTAAATATTAACGATCCATCAAGCTTGATAGGATTAGAAACGCGAGAGTGATATGAGTTGTACCTGTTGCAGTGGTTATTTCCGACTCGGCCGGTTCGTCTTCCATGGATTCGTCCTCAGATCAGTAAGAGACTTCAGAGTCGCTGAAGTCTTCATCGGATGATGAATCGGAGTTGTTGAGGAGATCGACAACTGGAACCACCATTGTTTTGGAGATTTCGAAGCTTGCTTCATAGCCATAGCGATCTTCTTCTCTCGGTGATGTAGATTTCGGTTTGATGTAAGGTATGATTTAAAAAGGAGGAGAAACAGCGGGGGAGATGGAACGAAACCATTAAAACAGGATTGAAGAACAGAAGCTAATGATTCAGATTGGTTGAGATAAATACGTTGAAGAATCGGTGACTGAAGAAAATTGAAGCGCCGGATACAATCATCGGTTACCTCGAAGAACATTAGCTTTGGAAAAGTGGACTTCGCATGGGCCACGGTTAATTATTAAAATGAAACAAAAAGCCCATTTTCTTTTGAGTTTTGACAAAAGCCGTAGTGACATGGCAAAACAAAGTTTTCCTATTGGCTGATTTTTTTTTTCATACGTGGACAGCTTCTCCTCTCACCTTATTTTCCTTTTAATATAGGTTAGATTATAAAAATGACTTTGATCTCTCCTAAGGCATGCCAGCAAGGACAACATGTCACTAATTCCTTTCCCAGCGTCTGACACGTGTCCTGCTTCTTCCAAAACGCAGAGCTTCATTTAATCTGATTTCGGATGGGCTTTTTTCATATTGGCTTTGTGATATCTGTCTTGCTAGGCTTCCTTTTTCAGAAAGCAAAACTTTTGTTTCCTCTTCTCTTTGGATTGCCGAAGATTGTCTTTTTTTTTCTGCCGAATGCTTAGACCTCTAGCCGGCGTCGAAATATACATCGTGAAGCCATTGTTTCCAGCGATAGTCTGTTAGAACTCGCCGGTGGTGTCTTTCAATTGATTTCCAACTCACCAAAAAAAAACTTGGAAACGTTACGATAATCAGATTCATCCAATCGTCGCCTTTATCATCCTCATCAACAACATCTCCCACTCCTTACCGGATCTGTTATATAAGGGTTAGCCTCCTTCACTCCGATACCATATTCTCATTCCGTGAAAACACCAATTTCATCTATTTTCTGTAACTCATCGACTCTCTTTTCTGTTTGTGATCGAAGATGGCAAAAAGCTTTCACCTATGGCTGTTGCTTTCACAGATGAACAGACCAAGAGTTTTACGAAGTTTTCTGTCTCATCGACAAAGACTCAGATGGTCTGTCGTTGTTTACTTTGATCTTACTCAAAATACAACCTTTTATACAAACAGACCATGGAACTGATGATAAGATAGATTAGCTGATATTATTATATATGCTGTTCGTGAGAAACAGGGTTCATCACGAAGGAGAAACTAAAGAGAGTGATGAAATCAATGTGGAAGAATCGAAAGGCAGAACTTTGGGAGATGATGATCGTTATCTATGTTTGATGGCAATGGAGACATCTACATAATGCACAAAACACCTCTCAGGTATAGTATGTATACACTAAAATCTTTTAGTTACAGTGAAAATTAACCAACAAGCTCAGATAATAAAAACTACAAATGAAATTTGGTTTAGGAATCAGCATAGGATGAACTAATAGAAATATTCAGAGTGTTCGAGGGGATGGTTTCATATCGAAACTTGAGGTAATATTATTTTCAAATTCTTCTTTTAAAGTTTCATATCATGTATATGTAGTTCCTTATTATGTTTACCAGGGAAGCTTGAAGATCATCAGCCACCATCCCTAATTCAAATGGATATTCAAAACATAGACAACTCTCATGTATTGATTGCTTAAACCTCCTCCTTTTTCATTCATTTTTTCCATTTTTTTTCTGTTAGCTGATGCATTTTTGTTTGTTTTCTTCCTATGTGACAGAGGTTAGTCTTGGAAGGGTGCATCAGGAGGTGGTGATGGTGAAAGATCAGCTGGAGAAGAAAGAGCGAGATACAGGTTTGTAGAGTCAGAGTGAAAGGAGACGGAGCCAGAGATTCACGTCACACAAGCAGGTCCATATAAACAAACCTTTGAACACGATCCACTATATGACAAACCGTAAGAAGAGTCTATGTAGTTTTCTAAATATAAAACAATAGCTTGCGAGATTAGTTTCTCCAATCAAAATTAATGGTTAGCATAATCTCTGCTTATGAACGACGGCCGAGATTCACACGTTAACTAATCACTGTTCCCTGAGGCTTAAGGATCAAAAGCAAATCGAACTCACAAGAAGATCCATAGCGGTACCACTTATGGACGGTACTTTTTGTATTCCTTTATTCCAATTTATTGTAGCTACTTAAAGAATCTAGAAAATAGAACTGTTTAAATTTGTATTTTTCATATATATTTTTTCCAAAACAGATCATTGTGTTTTTCCCTTATTTCCACAATTAGTTTTTTTTTTATATATAATTTTAATGATATGTGAAAAATAACAGCTACTACTTAACTAACCACCCTTTTTAAATAAAAAAAAAAATTTACTACCAACATAAGAAAATATATTATCCAGGCGTCAATACTTTCAAAAGTTTGTATCAATTTTATACTCTCTCATGTTTGTCCTATATGCACAAAGACTCTTTATAGATAAAAGACCCAAGTTTTGCAGTGTTGCAAGTGTTTATAAATAACTGATTGTGAATGTTTTTTTTTTCCGGATGGATTTCTTCTTATGATCAGAACGATGCTTGACAATGAGAGTCAAGGAGAAGAAGCTTCGGAACCTTCTCTTGCTGGAGAGAGAAGAAAAGAAACTGAGAGACCAAGCTCTGTTCTTCCACAAAACCAAGGTAATCAATTACTCATAAGGCAAAAGTATGGGAATTCTTTATCCAAAAGAAGATGATCGTGCACAATGCAATTGTTGTTTCTGTAAAATTGTAGGGACTGAAAGTAGCACTTGAAACACCTACGTGTTCTCCACGTAAAATTACTGAGTGTATTTTTTTTTGAAACTCTTTTGAGTGTATCTTAGTTCCTTTTTGTATTTAATTCAGTTTGGGTTACAATTTGTGTTTGTTTAAGATTTTTATTGCAAGTTGTTTTATCTTCTTTGTTATTGTTGTAAACTTGTGATGTGAGCATCTTTGATCAATAAATTAGTACAACGTGGATTTGAATTTTTTTTTTTTGGAAGTGGTGTAATATTTTTGAAACTGGATATTCGTTTGAAACTTTGAACAGTGAGTATAATTATTTCTAATAGGTGAAGGAAAACCGATAAGTCAGCGAATTAGTTAAAGAATTATAAAATCTTCCATAAATTTTGTTTAACACACATCTAAACAAAATATTTTAACACATTTTTTTAAAAAAATATTCCATAAATATTTATTCAATGGTACATTTTGAACACGAAGTACTTTTTGTCAATTGAATACAGGATATCAATAATTTCTAAAATCATGAATACGTTTTTAACCATGAGTACGTTTTGAACCAAAACTAATTAACAATTTAAAACCATAAATTAATATTTCAAGGCACTTTTAACAATAAAAAAAAAACTATGGTTGTACTCTTATAATTTTGTATGCAATGGTACAAAGTAGTTTTTGTCAATGGAATACAAAATAAAAATAATTTTAAAAGTCATTACTGAAATTAAAACACAATTTTATAAAAGAAAATTTATAAATCGGTTATATTAATATATATATATATATATATTTAATATTTTCAATATCATAGGAAGAAAATAAATTTGATAACAAATAGAATGTATTAGATATCATGTATCTAATCCTTTTTTAAAGTAAATATATATTAAAATCAACATCATAGGAAGAAGATATATTCAAAAAAAAAGTAAAATTTACACAGATATCATATTATCTTATCATTTTAATAATTTAAATATATATTAAAATTAGTTTGAAATAAATATAAAACTTTATTATCGTGTTCTATAATTTACTTACATGTGAATAATATAAAGGAAATACTAAAATCATCTAGCATTTTACATCGCTAAAAATACATTATAATTTATGTAAACTAACCTAAATAATAAATTTAGTTATATTAATATATTTTTACTAAATTTAGAACTTCTATTTAAATGATATAAATTCTATGGCTAAATGTCATTCACTCTAAATGTATAATAATTTTGAATACTTTACATATAAAGTAATTAATTTTAAATCACATTATAATATCTTAAAAATAAAATAAATAGTTATTTACTAATAAGATATATCTAATCTAAAAAATAAAATAAATTAGTTATAATAAATTCAATGTAAAATCAGATTTTAAAACTAATCAGTATCATTTATTTTGAAACGCTAATTATTAATTCAGAAAACACGATTTATTTGATTTTAAAAATAATAACATTTAAAATTTAAACATATATATATATATAACAAGTTACAATTTGTATAGGTTTCCCTTTACCTACCTATTTAAAGTAATAATTATTATAATAAATAACCTATTTTTGCATTTTATGACTTAAAATTTAAAGAAAATGTATAAAACAAAAATGTCGCCAAATTCAGAAAATTAAAATAAAAAAATTAATTCATGTTTTATGTGTTGAACATAATCGAGAACAGTTTTACAACTATTTTACTTAATAACAAAGATAAAATAGAACAAATATTGGAAACAAAAGTAAAACAATTACAGCTTTATAAAATTTAATGATGAAACAACAATATTTTGAGTAAATATTAAACAAGCAAGATATATCTTATCACATATAATCTCTCCTCACTTAAAACTTTATAAAAGACAAAACTCATTCTCATACACATTTCTTACAAATGAAAAAAAAAACCACAAAATCATACAAAAATAATAATTTAGATCATAAGTAAAGTACATCCCGCCCGTAGGGCAGGCCGACCCTAGTATTTATATAAAGCGAAAATAAAAGTCAATGACCCCGCGCTTGCTGAGACGAACCTAGTAAATCTAATGGCTCCATATCATTTACTGATATAAGCCGTGCGAACTTTTATGGTTGCCCAAAGCTAATAAAAAAATCATAATAACATTGTAGTAAAATAATAATACAAAAAATATAGAGCAAAAACATATGAAAATTAAACTATAAAAAATATTAGTTAAAAATAATAATTATGTTATCTTATAAAAAGTTTTAATCAAATCTTTAGCACTAGATTTTATAACAATTTTTCCAGATAAAATAATAAATTCACTCAGTGTTTCTTAAATACTCAAAAAAGTAAATATTTATCAACTTTAATTTAAAAAATATTTCAGAAAATGAATCGAAAACTGTAATTACTCTAATTTATTAATAATTAATAACTAAAATACAGAAAACCCGTCAAATAGTCTTTAATCTAGTTTTATGGTAAAATTAGCACACAATAGTAAAATTCCTAAAATAGTATTTATTAACATCTAATAACAAATATATTTTCATATTTGAATTAAAGATTTAGTTATTAAGATTTATGTTTTAGTATTTAGAGAGTAGAGGTGGGATTAAGACTTAAGAATTAGATATATTTAGTTTTCTCTTGTCCAATGAGTGCTATTATTAGGGGTGTTCAATCCGGATATCGGTTCGGTTTCGGTTCGGTTTTTTCGGTTTTTTGGTATTTCGGTTAGTAAAATATAACTACCATTCTAAATCCATATTTACTTCGGTTCGGTTCGGTTTATATACCGTCGGTTTTCGGTTTATTCAGTTTTATACCAAATAACATAATTATGTAGTCTGAAATCATGTTATATGAATTTTAAAGTCATGTTATTAACGCAGTCATTTATTTAAAAATATTATATGTTCAAATAAATGAATAAAAATGTAAAAACGCTCGAAATTTTGAAAACAAAAATAAGAAACAAAACAGAAACATGATAGAAAAATTTTTCCACTCTTCCAAATTTAGTGTTCATCAAAGTCATGGTTCTTCGATTGAACATGAAACTCTGTTCGCTTATAGATAAGAGAAAAGTTGAGAAGAATTTCCACTAATTGTTTTCCATCAAATTTATAATCTTCATTTCAATTTAGTCAATACTAAAATAAAGCAAAAAGATCAAAAAAAGAAAGACTAAGAAAATAAAAAGCCTCGGTTGTGATGTATTATTATTTAATTATAGTTCAGCGTTTTACAAAGTAGGATTCTTTATTACTATAAAAAAATATGGTAATTGTTATAAACAAAAATTAACTATATAACAAATAGATTTTCATGTGTCGTTATAAAATAGATACATATTTACATGTTTTACTTTTAATCGATTTTGTTCGGTTTATTCGGTTTAATCGGTTATAAACCAAACCATATCCAAATCCTACGGTTTTTAGAAAATCATATCCATTCGGTTTATATGGTATATACCAAAACCTAACCATATTGTCTATTTCGGTTCGGTTCGGTTCGGTATGGTTCGGTTTTACCATATTGAAGAGTCCTAGCTATTATGGAAATTTATATCATTAATAATATTTTTAGATAAATTTTTTAAATATTATTTTGAAAATTTGCCCTACTAATCATCTACGTATTTGTTACTTAAGAAACCCATGTTTTCATTTGCAAGTCCATGTTTTTATTTATCCTATTTACCAAAGTCCTTTCATCATATAAACTCATGTTTTATAATTATATTATACCATTGATATTTATATATGACTAGTGCTAGATAATGCCATGAAAATGTTGTTGCCATAAGCGAAAGTCTCTTTTCTTCTTACCGAGGCAAGCTCGGTCCCCTCCCAACCAGCTCGTCATATGGCGACTCTGAGTGTATATATTACCCGATCTTCATTTTCTTAAAGAGAAAATACTAATCCTTCTGCTTGCACTAAAAGATCAAGAGACATACAAGAAATATTTATATAAACTAAAGCTAAGTAAAAGAATATAGGCTAGAGCTGGAAGTTGTCTCCACATCATCAACTCCGTAACCTCGGGGATTTCCTCAAGTCTAGTAGAAAGGTTAGAATGAATTTCATACATTGCATAGTTTCGTGGGTACTACGCATAGCAAAAAGTCATGGGAACATTTCTACAAAGATCTTGTCTAGCAATCTGTTTGTCCTTTGTTACTACAAAGACTTGTCTTGGCTTAACTTATTTCGGGGTTAAATGGCTCTAACACATATGAAAGTAACTTGTTTGTTACCTGTACGAAGACTTGACTTGACTTGACTCATTTCGTGGTAACTGGGTCTAAAACCGTTAAACGACACACATATCAACTTAACTTATTTTGTGGTAAATGGGTCTTACTCGTACACTAAATGTACGCATGTCAGATGACTTTTATGTGTTCCCATTAACATAGATTTCGACTTTTTGAATATACAATAATTCTTAAAACCGTGAGGGTATTTGCATTGAACTCACACTCCCACTTTGCTTCCTAAAGTTTGTTTCATTTTCTTTTTTTCTCTCATTTGCAATGGAAGGGAAGCTTTTCTTGTGGCAATACTTGATATGGGTGATGTTACTGTTGGGGAAACTGCATGGATACAAAACCTGCACTGAGAAAGAAAGGAACGCTTTGTTCGAAATCAAGAAGTTCGTGATCTCAAGGAGTTTTGAATTCGAATCCGACTCGGTTTTCCCTACTTGGACTAATGACACAAAGAGCGATTGCTGCCGGTGGAAGGAAATTAAGTGTAATCGTACAAGCGGACGGGTGACTGAGATTGTCTTTGGTCATTTAGACCTCAAAGAGAATACTATCCTGAATCTGTCTTTGCTGCATCCCTTTGAAGATGTTCGAAGTCTAAATTTTTTCAGCAATGGATTCACTGCCTTGTTCGATGATGCTGAAGGTACTTACCAGGCTTTAATTTTGATCATTTTGTTTTGCATTGGACTGCTTATATTTTCCATGTGTTACTTAGGGTTCAACTTCTTTAACATTTGGGCCAATTTTTACTTCATTGTTTCAAATTCTTGATTTTTTTATATTATCTATGTTTATGCATTGACTTGCCAATGTATGTGTGCCATGTTAAGTGGTGTAGTCACATCAATCTGTCACTTGCATTCCCTTCACTTGAAAATTATAATAAATGATTGAGATATGTTATCATTATTCTTAGCAAGATTTTTGTTTGTAGGTTATAAAAGCCTAGGGAGATTAAGAAACTTGGAGATTTTAGATCTCTCTGGAAATGAATTCAACAACAGCATCTTTCCCTTTATAAATTCTGCTACATCACTTACATCTCTTTTTCTTGGGGGGAACAACATGGATGGCCATTTTCCCGCTAAAGGTATGTTTTCTTTTCCATTCATATGTAAATAAGATGATCTTATTTTTGATGATGTCTATGTTGTTTGTTTGATTCAGTAACGATACTTACTGTTATAACTTTAATTGTATTGTTGGATATACCTTCAGAACTCAAATATTTGACAAACTTGGAACTGCTGGACCTGAGTGAAAACAAATTTAATGGCTCCATACTACTACAAGGTGCTCATAACAATAATAATCTGTGAAATCATAATATTTGTGGATAAAGGTGGCTTAGCTTTGTGCTGGTATTTTCTTGTGGTAGAGTTACCTTCCTTAAGGAAGCTGAAAGCTATGGATCTAAGTGGTAATGAATTTTCTGGCTTGATGGAATTGCAAGGCAAGTCTAAACATATTCTTAGCTACTCAATTAAGCCAGTGGTTAATTAATGTTTAAACTTTGTGTATAAAAAATTTCCCTTGATTATTGTAGGGATATGCAAAATGGAGAATATACAAGAGCTCGATCTCAGTAAAAACAAACTAGAGGGCATTTTCCCCTTATGCTTAACTAGCTTGAGTGGACTTCGAGTTCTTGATCTATCATCAAACCAGCTGACTGGAAATGTTCCAGCTGCTCTCCGTAACCTTGAATCCCTCAAGTACTTATCGTTGTCTGTAAACAACTTTGAAGGCTCCTTCTCACTTGGTTTACTTGCAAACCTCTCAGAGTTGAGGCTGTTCAAACTTGGTTCAAGATCGGACACACTTCAAGTAGAGTTTGATAATTCTTGGAAGCCAACGTTTCAACTCGGTGTTATTGAGTTACCATCTTGCAACTTGGTCAAGATTCCTTATTTTCTCCAATACCAGAAGGATTTGAGTCACATTGATCTTTCTGACAACAAAATTTCTGAAACTTTTCCTCATTGGCTGTTGGCAAACAATACAAAACTCGAAGTTTTGTTTCTACAGAATAATCTCTTTGCGAGATTTCAGCTACCGGAGTCTGCTCACAAGCTGCTTTTACTAGATGTGTCTGGTAATGAATTCAGTCAAATGCTTCCTGAAAACATTGGGTGGATACTTCCTAATTTACGGTCTATGAAATTAGCTAGTAATGACTTTCAAGGAAATCTACCATCTTCTCTTGGTAAGATGAAAAAGATTACATATCTGGATATATCTCACAACCGCTTCCACGGGAAGCTACCAAGAAATTTTGTGAAAGGTTGTTATTCCTTGGCATTCTTGTTGTTGTCACATAACAAACTAAGTGGAGAGGTGTTTCCGGAATCAGTCAACTTCACTTATATGATGGAGCTGACTATGGATAACAATCAGTTCACAGGAAAGATTGGAAAAGGTTTGCTAACTATGGAATCTTTGTTACTTGTTGATATTTCCAACAACTGTCTCACGGGAGTTATTCCAAGCTGGATCTGTGAACTTCCATCCTTAACTGCACTACTGCTTGCAAACAATATGTTGGAAGGTAGGATACCTACTTCATTGTTCAGCTTATTCGGTCTTTGGCTGCTAGATCTCTCTGCAAACATGTTATCCGGGGACATACCTTTGCAAGCCAACTCTACAGTGCCGCAAGTGTTACTCCTGCAAGATAATAATTTGTCAGGGGTTATTTCAGACAAATTGCTACCAGATGCCCGAGTACTGGATTTGAGGAACAACAGATTTTATGGGAGTGTTCCAAAGATCATCAACGCCCAAAACATCCATACTCTTCTTCTTCGGGGAAATAGTTTAACTGGCAGTATTCCTCACCAGTTGTGTGGATTAAGAAACATCCAACTTCTTGATCTAGCCAACAACAAATTGAATGGATCCATACCTTCATGTCTTACCAATACATCATTTGTTTTTGGGACAGAGGACACATCATATGCTTATGATTACGACGAGGATCACGGCGGTGATGACGGCCGTATTCCCATGACTGGTTTCTTGTTCACTGGCTTTTCTCCACAAAAGGACTTCGGTGTAAAAGATTTAGAGGGTATATTTCAAAGCTAGTATTGTGCTGGACCCGTTTATGATGATATCCAGGTCAAACACACAGGTTAAAATTGAGTTTGCAACAAAACACCGATACGATGCCTACGTTGGTGGAAATCTCATATTATTGTTTGGAATGGATCTTTCTGGAAATGAGCTGAGTGGTGAGATCCCAGTAGAGCTTGGAGGTCTTGTGGAACTACAAGCGTTTAATCTTTCTCAGAACAAGTTGTCAGGAGTGATACCAGAAAGCTTTTCAGGTCTGAAGAATGTGGAGAGCCTTGATCTTTCCTTCAACAGGTTACAAGGCCGGATCCCGCAAAAACTAGCAGAGCTGAGCAGCCTTGCAGTTTTCAATGTCTCATACAACAATTTATCCGGGGTCATTCCACAGGGGAAGCAGTTTAACACCTTTGATGCACAAAGCTTCATAGGTAATAATCTTCTATGTGGACAGCCAACCAAGAGAAGCTGTAATAGCAGTAACTTTCAAGAACCAGATAATGGAGTGGAGGAAGATGATAGCCAAATCGACATGGTATCTTTCTACTGGAGTTTTGCTGCAGCCTATGTGACCATACTTGTTGGGTTATTCACGTCTCTCTCTTTTGATTCTCCTTGGAGCAGATTTTGGTTCTGTAAGGTTGAAGTTTCCATCCACAAGGTGAGAAACTGGTTGTGCTAAACCATTAGTGGCGAAAAACTCTTATAGTGTCGTTTCCATATATCTATGTTCTTCACAAACAACCCTCCGGGCTTTTGTGTAAGAGAACCAGAAAATAACAACTTTGTGTTTGGTTCCAATAATCTTATGTATTGTTACTACTGACTCTGTTTCAGTAACTGTAATGCTTCCACACCATTTACTGATATTTATGAATCAATTATTTACGTAACATATCCCTTTCATGTTTCCCTGTCTCTAGTCTCACCTCCTTCTAACTCACGGCGACTCAAGGATTGATCAGTACTTGGTCACACAGATTACTCTGTTCTTCATCCTCGTTCTCTCCATTTCTCCAGACTCTGCTTTGCAATGCCTGTCCCCGCAGCTCAACAATCAGTACTCCCTGCAGTTAGGATTAACCTCTTTTTCCTATAACAACAATCTTATAATGGTCCTGGTAATATTACCTCAATAAATAAATAAAAACCTAACTCATTTTTGTAGAAATTCATACCGGTTATAACAATTTATAAATCAACCTATGAATTTTTATTGCCTAGAATTTCATGTCAATACTAAAATAAATTTAGATCTTAGGTTTCGAATATACCTGTTATTCGCAGCGGAAAGATGAATAAACAATCAATCGATTGTGTGTATTAACTATTAACAAAGCACACATAATGACTTTATATACTACACGTATATTAACCTAATTAAGGTCAGTGGGCTCAGCCCAATCAAGAAGCCATAATCCTTCTTTACGTGTAAGTGTTATCAAGTATAACACATACGTATATAATATATTATCCGTTGAACCAAAATATCATTGATCTAGTTTGCTTAGGTGTGTAACTGTAGTATCATATAAAATTAGTAATGGATTTTCAATCCATAGATTATAAGTGGTTTCTAACAAAACATTATAACCAACTAATTTTATATGAGTGTCGAACCTCGACGTTACAACTTTCACAAGAGTAAGTATAAATGATTTTAGAACATTCCCAACAATTTTTACTAGTAATTAAATCCTTTAGTTTGGCTCTTAGGGGCATTTCCACAAACCTCTTTTCCAATTCTGCATAGTACTGAGCAATTTCGTGTGACATAAAGCTTTGGTCGACGTAAGAGATACGGTCCGTCCACACATTTTCTACAGAGACCTTGACTTTATATGCCAAACGAATCCTTATCATACGAGTCAAAGTAAACGATAGACAACGGTGATGAATCACGCTACCACTGGGACCTTAGTTCACTGTGTTACTATACAATTATTTCTTTAATTTGGTGTTTTCCGCTGCATATTTGAAAAAAAAAAAAACTTGTAAATGTGGAGGTATTTGCATTGAACAAACAATCGCTTTGGATTTTGTTGTCGTTTTATTTGCAATGGTGTTCTTGGGAAAATACTTGATATGGGTGATGTTACTGTTGGGGCAGCTACATGGATACGACAGCTGTGTTGAAAAAGAAAGGAAGGCTTTGTTGGAGCTCAAGAAATACATAATCTCAATGACTGAAGTAGAGGATTACGGAATTAACACCGAAGAAGAGGAGTACGGCTATGTTCTTCCAACTTGGACTAATGCCCCAAAGAGCAACTGCTGTCTTTGGGAGGGCCTTAAGTGCAGTGGTACAAGCAAACGGGTAACCGAGATTGCTTTTGGTGAACTGAACCTCAGACCGGATTCTGCCCTTGATCTTTCTTTGCTGCATCCTTTTGAAGAAGTTCGAATTATCAACTTATCCAAGAGCACATTCTGGGGCTTTTCCGACGTTGAAGGTATGTACCAGGTTTTTCTCTTGTGTTTTGCATTAGAACTTCTAAGTACTTATTGTTGTCGTCGAAACTCTGTAACCAATCTTGCGGACTTGAAATCACTCGTAGTGTTTATCACTCAACCTCACAACTCTCACGATCTGAACAGAAAAGAAAAAAAGAAAGATGCACACACAATGTTTGCCCAGTTCGATTCTCGATATGAGATCTTATTAGGAAAGGGAATCCTATAGATAAGGATTACCTTTATATTTCCATTTATCTTGTGTTATAAGTTATGTTAATGTTCCTATATTATCTAGGGCTTATCATACGATGGCTTTGTATATATACTTGTGTATGTTACAATTGTTGATGATCATCGTCTATAGGATTCCCTTTCCTAATAGATCTCTACATTTGGGTGCTTGACGGGACAAGCAAACCCACTAGAACCTCAAGAACAGAGTATAGGGTCGATTACAAGATAGATCGAGCTAACAAGATGAACTTCACTAGCTGCAGTCTTCTTTCGATCTCAAGACTTCCTCTTCTCTCTGATTCTCTTCTAACTCACTCCTTTCTGTTTGAGTTCAATAAGCTCACCTGAGTAAAGAAGAACTGGTACACTCCTGAGATAACCCAATCCAATTAACCTCCTGTTAATAACCGGTTTCCTCATCGTACCAAAAATAACCACATATGCTCCATGTGTTATTAAACCAAGTGTTATGTGTCACAAGACTCAACACTTATTCCTTGTGTTAGGGCTCTACTTCTTTTATGAACCTATATTGACAATTTTACTTCATTGTCTCAAATTCTTGAAAGTTCTTACCTTTTTGATATTATGGTGCTTTGATTTTCTCAACTATATGGAGTTGTGGAGGATCTTCTTACTTTGTGTAATGATTTCGATTTTGTTTTTTTTGTGTGGATCCTTCGAGAGAGGAACACAGCTGCCGATATGTTGGCTAAGAATGCTCTTAATGCATCAAACCCCGTGGTTGTTGATGGTGGTCTTAATGGCCCAACTAACTGTTCTAGTTAATTAATCAGTGTTCAAAAAAAAAAATGGTGCTTTGATTTTCTCTATTTCTGCATTGAGTTGCTATTGTCTTTTTTTTTGTAAAAGTTTAGTTGCTGTTCTCTGTGCGCCATGTTCTTTTTTGTTGAAATCACATGAAAATTAATATGTTGTCATTATTATATGATTTTCCAAAAAAAAAAGTCATTATTATATGCTTACGAAGGTTCTCGTTTGCAGGTTATAAAAGCCTAGGGAGATTAAGAAAGCTGGAGATTCTGGATTTATCTTCCAATGATTTCGTCAGCGACCCTTTTTCTTTTCTTAAATCTGCTCCATCACTTACAACTCTTTTTCTTCAGGATAACGACATGTTTGAGGATTTTCCTGCTAAGGGTATGTTTTTCTTTTTCTTTTTCATTTATACTAAGTAGATGCACAGGAAGGACGACCTTACCATTAATGATATCTCTCCGTTGTTAGTTCGATTCAACAATAATTATAGTTATTGTTATTTTAACTTTAGTACTTATATTTGTTGGATTTGCTCTCAGACCTGAACGGAATCGGATTTAATGGCTTCATATAACATTCTTACGTTTAATCTTTAAACTCATGATATTCGTAGGTAGTTGCTTACATTGTGTTTGTTTTTTTTTTGTCTTTTGGCAGAGTTATCTTCCTTGAGGAAACTAAAATATCTGGATCTAAGCAATAATCAATTTTCTGCACCACTGGGACTGCGAGGCATGTTTGCTCAAATTTTTAGCAAGATTCTGGTTTGCTTAACATTCGTATAAAGAAAAAGAAAGAAGGTTTCTAGTTTGCATTTATCCAAAACAAAAATTTCTCGTTCGCAGGTTATAAGGGGTTAAGAAACTTGGAGATCCTGAATCTCTCTTTTAATGCACTCAACACCAGCATATTCCCCTTCGTTAGTGCTCTAACATCACTCACAACTCTGTGTCTTAAGTCCAACCAAATGGATGGCTCTTTTCCAGCTGAAGGTATATTTTTCATATCTCTCCAGCATGGTCTATTCTTACTGATGTATATTTTGTTCAATCGATTCTATTGTATCATTGTTGGTTTAAATTTGTGTGTCTTACACCAATTTGTAAGATTCTTGTTTATGTGGACTCCTTTCAGAATTGAAAGACTTGACAAACTTGGAACTGCTGGACCTTAGTGAGAACAATTTTAATGGCTCCATACCAATACGAGGTAGCTCAAAACTACTATCATATAACATTTTTTCTTTGGATTGTGCCAACACGGTCATAGGTAAAGTTGGTTTCCTTTGTGTTGGCTGTATCTGTGGCAGAGTTATCTGCGCTGAGGAAACTAAAAGCTCTGGATTTAAGTGATAATGAATTTTCAGGCTCGATAGATTTGCAAGGTAAGTCTAAACATCATTTACCTATACCCCATTACAACTGAGGGTGAATTAATGTTCACTCATTTTTAAAAAATTTCTTACCATAGGGATTTGTGAAATGAAGAATATGCAAGAGCTCGATCTCAGTAACAACAAACTTGGAGGTCAATTTCCTGTATGCTTAACTGGCTTGACTGAACTTCGAGTTCTTGATCTCTCATCAAACCAGTTGAGTGGGAATGTGCCATCTTCTCTTGGTAACCTTGAATCACTCAACTACTTATCGCTGATTGATAACAACTTTGAAGGCTTCTTCTCCCTGAGTTCGCTTGCCAACCTCTCAGAGCTTAGGCTTTTCAAACTTAGTTCAAGATCCAAGTCATTTCAAGTAGAGTGTGACAATTCTTGGAAGCCAAAAAAATTCCAAGTGAATGTGATCGTCCTACCATCTTGCAACTTGGTAAAAGTTCCGTATTTTCTCCGATACCAGAAGGATTTGACTCATGTTGATCTTTCTGATAATAAGATAGCTGAAGCTTTTCCTTCCTGGTTGTTGGAGAACAATACTAAACTCCAGGTTTTGTTTCTACAAAATAATTCATTTACGAGCTTTCAGCTACCAAACTCAGCTCGTAAGCTGCTTTTGATGGATGTGTCAACTAATGAGTTCAATCAGTTGCTTCCTTCAAACATTGGATGGATATTTCCTCAACTAATGTATTTGAAACTAGCACATAACGGTTTCAAAGGAAATCTGCCATCTTCCCTTGGTAACTTGAAAGAGATTAGATATCTGGATATGTCTCACAACAGCTTTCAAGGAAAGCTACCAAGAAGTTTTGTGAAGAATTGTGATAGCATAATTTTGTCGCATAACAAACTAAGTGGAGAGATGTTACTGGAATCATTCAACTTCACTGGTATATTGGAGCTGTCTATGGATAACAATCATTTTACAGGAGAGATTGGACAAGGTTTCCGGAAATTGGAAGACTTGTATGTGCTTGACATTTCGAACAACAGACTCACGGGTGCTATTCCGAGATGGATTGGCGAACTTTCAAACTTAATTGTGCTAGTGATTTCAAACAATATGTTGGAAGGTGAGATACCTGCTTCCTTGTTCAACAAACTCGACCTTGAGCTACTGGATCTCTCTGGAAACATGTTATCTGGAGACATACCTGTGCATGCCAATTCCAAAGTGCCAGGAGTGTTATTCCTGCAAGATAATCATTTATCAGGGATTATTTCAGACAGGCTACAGGATGTCGAAGTACTTGATCTAAGAAATAATAGATTGTCTGGGAATATTCCAAAGTTCAGTGAGTCGAGAAGCAGCTATACTATTCTTCTTCGGGGGAATAATTTTACAGGCAGTATTCCTCGCCAGGTGTGTGGCCTAAGGAACATCCAACTTCTGGATCTTGCTGAAAACATGTTGACCGGAACCATACCTTCATGCCTCGACAATACATCATTTGGTTTGGGAAAAGAAACAGATTATGATTACGGCAGTATGTCCCAAGTTGATGTTACTATTCCTCGTTTTTCTCCGCAAAAGGACTTCGATTATTTCGATGGAAGTGGTATATATTTCAAAGCTCGTATCGCGCTACATCCGTTTACTGTGCCCGACACTTCAATCACTCAGATTAAAATCGAATTTGCAACAAAACACCGATACGATTACTACATAGGTGACAATCTCCAGCTATTGTTTGGAATGGATCTCTCAAAAAACAAGCTGAGTGGTGAGATCCCAACAGAGCTTGGAGTTCTCCTGGAACTACAAGCTCTCAATCTTTCTCACAACAATCTATCAGGAGTGATACCAAGAAGTTTTTCAGGTCTAAAGAATGTAGAAAGCCTTGATCTTTCTTTCAATAGATTACATGGTGAGATCCCTCCACAAGTAACAGATCTGAGCAGCCTTGGGGTCTTCAATGTATCATACAACAACTTATCAGGAGTCATTCCACAAGGAGGACATTCAATCACCTTTGATGCAAATAGCTACTTAGGAAATCCTTTTCTCTGTGGAAAACCAACCAACACAAGCTGCTACAACAGTACCTCTTTTCAAGAAACAGATAATGGAGTGGAGGATGATGAGGGACATATAGACATGATATCTTTCTACTGGAGCTTGGCTGCAGCTTATGTCACCATACTTATTGGATTATTCTCATCTATAACTTTTGACTCTCCTTGGAGCAGATTCTGGTTCTACATGGTTGATGTTTTCATCCACAAGGTGAGAAAATTGTTGTTTTGCAACTAAGGTTGGCGCCAGATGTTGCTCTTCTTCTCAAAAACCTCCTGCTTTGTTTTACAGAACCGGTGTTTGGTTCTTGTGTACTGCGAGTCTGTGACCCTGTCTTTGAATAAATGTAATGTCAAAACATATAAATGTAATATCCAACTAATGTGGTTTGTTCGATAAATAATATACTTCCTTCGTTTTAAATAGATTACAATTTATATAAAATTTTCAAAATTTAATGTAAAAAAATTTATTAGTTTTATATTATATTTTTTTTATCTTACAGTTTGTTTATATGGGATCATCTGTGTCTTAGTATTTGTTTAGAAAATATATAAATTTATTTTTCTTATTTTGTGTACACAAAATCTAAAGCACCAAATAATAAAAATACGGAAGGAGGATTAAAAACACAAAAGCTTGCATGAAAAAATTTCAAAATGGAGAAGAGAGACCAAATATACATAAGAATAAGATTACAGAGCAATTCCTTATTTCATTTTCTGCTTTCATGCATTCTCTTACTGTTTACCGTTTACAGTTTTTTTCTAATAACCATCTCAAGAACTCCAGTTATTACAGAACACGCCATATGATTATCATTCTGATGTATAAGACCGAAGAACCAAAAACGAGCATGTGAATCAGCAGGGGAAAGGAAAAGACCAGATAGTTAAAGAGTTGGAGAAAGAAGAAGAAGAACCACTTTGTATATAACTGGTGTTTCTTCACCAGCCTTAGCTACTGTTCTGCGAAAAGCGTTCTTCGTCTTCCTGACTTTGCTTGCAAACGGCTAGTTTCTGCATGCACGATCTCATTCACTAGATCCTTGAAAACTAGCCTCTCCACATCCAACACCAACCCTGAGATCTCTCCACTGAAGTCCACCCAGTTCCCTGACCGAATCATCACATCTTCCGCAAGTATACTCTTCAGGAAGTCGTCTTCTTCCTCCAACAAGAAGTTTTCTGATCTCTTCGTGGCTTGTCTTTGCAGTGACTCAATCTCTGAACACAGTTCTTTCAGTAGCTGTTGCGCACTCATGGCTTTTCTAGCAGATGACTTCATCAACGGATTCGTTGTGGCTTCAACCGATGCTAGCTTCTCTACAAGAAGTTCATTAACGGTGTCAAACACAAGTTTGCGGTTGAGCTTCTCCTTGTTCATAACCTTGCTTTCTTCTTTGTGTGGCAGCAGATGCGTGTTGCTGCTTCCTTTAGTCTGCTCAAGAACAAAGAAGAGCTCCGGGTTGATCGGGTGTCCTGAAGGGTGTAGTTGAAACGCTGTTAACCCTGACCCGAGATCTCGAAGGAGGAGGCCTGAAGCTAGTAGAATCTCGGAGATGTATCTGTGATCGGTTTTGGGATCTGAGGTCTCACAGAGGGAAGCAATGTAGTCTTGGTTGGCTTCATCATGGGTAGAGTTCAGCCGTCTTAGCTTTTGAACCAAATGCTCAACGTTTTGAAGCTTCTTTCTGTTTATCTCTGGCGAAAAGCTTGATGTTGTCTCTGAGAAACTGTACGCTGGGTTCCACTGGTCTTCATAATGTTCATCACCAGAGTCATGAGCAACAACATAACCTAATGACATGATCAGTTCTGAGTCAGAAAGTGGAAGGAAACTGGATATTCAAAACTTTCCCAAACTAAACAAGCAAAAGACAGAGTCATAGGATCTTAAAGTGACTTTAATGCGTTCAAGTTTCAACTGAATACCAAAAGAACAGTAGAGATAGAATATGTTTACTACCTTGTGTTTTCACAGGAGATGGTTCCATCTCTCTGTAAATTGAGGTGTCAAGAACAGATATTGGACTTGGATGCTCCAAAGCAACTAGTGAAAGGTTTGCTGATGATCCATCTTCACTATACCTTGGACTGGATTTCTGAAACACCAAAACAAACAAAACACAAAACTCAAAACTCAAAATCATTTCACATCAAACACTTGAGACATGTTAAGGAGGAACAGAACTCACATTCTGCATTAAGTTGGAGACTACAGCTTTGGCTGCCTCGATTACAGATGCTTGTTCTGCACCAGTGGCTGCTTCTGCTTCAGAAAGAGTACACATATCATGACTCGACGTCCTAGATTCATTGCTCCCTTGACTAACTTGGTCATCATTTTGCTGCAAACTCTTCTGAGCCTTGGGTCTACTACGTCTGCCACCAGGGGAGGTAGACTCCGCCAGCTGTCGGTTCAACGGTTTCCTTGATTTGGTAGAATCAGATGGAGGGGTCGGTGGCCGTGAGCGTTTGTCATGCTCAAGCTTCTTCTGCTGCAATCTTGGACTTACAGATCCTGAACTCTTAGAAGCACCACTTTCTTTGGAAACCTGACGAGTCTTTTTTGACGACGACGACGACTGCACGTTTCTGCTGTCAGCTTTCTTATCAACAGAGCTGATAGATGATTCAGCTCTTCCCTTTCCAGGACTACGGTCTTTTATCACACGTTTACTACTAGTTGAAGCTCCTTTATCATCAGGTTTCTCTCTACGGATCTTATTAAGCCCACCAGATAGACTGTGAATTGGAATAAGGGATGACGCAGGAATACCAGCCTTTTCAACAAGTTTGGCAGGTTTCATAATCACAATCGGAGATTGATATACCTGAGAAGATGAAGGAACTCTCGTTCTTGATGGCATTTCTTGCTTTGAAGTTGCTCTTTCATAGTCTCTTTGAGCTGACAAATTTGAGGATTGTGGTTGTTTCTCAGTGTCCAGGAACACCTTTGATTGCATAGCTTCTAATATTTGTTTAAGAGCTCGCAGATCTTTCCCTGAATCTTTGAACTCAAGATCGTTCAGTCTCCTCTCCATTTCACTGTACACAGTAGGAGGAAACTTTGGCCCTTCAGGCGGCGCTGCTTTCACAGGCTGCTTCTGCAGAACTCTGTTTCTCTCAGCTTGCTTCCATGGAGCTGGCTCAATGGGAAACCTTGAACTTGATAGAGGCTTCATGACAAAATCAGAGTTTCTCCATCTTGGAGAAGACGGATCCTTCCCTAAACTTCTTGGTGAGCTAGGAGAAAACCTTATTGTACGGTTCAGATTTTTCTCCCTCAAAGATCTTGAGAACGGATCGTTGTTGTCGTCAAAAGTGTTCAAACCGAGCTTATGGATGTCTCTACCCACTGGAGAACCTGGCAGTGTCTCCAAGCCCATGAGCTTTGCAACAACACTTGGAGGCCGTTTCTTGTTGCTGCTTGAACTTTCAGGAAGCTTACCTGGTTTAGGATCATCAATGGAGTATCTCACCACCCGTTCTCTACTATCCAGTGAAAGCCTAGGCAACTCTTTCAACTTCTGTCTTGATTTCAGCGTATCATGAGAATCAACAGAGTAACGAGCTGGAGCACCCTTTGCACCAACCTCATTATAACGTTGAGGTGTTTCTCTAAGCTTGGCTAGAAACCTGAAGGACTCACTGAGATCAGCAGGTGTGGATTGCTTCAAACCATAAGGCCTTGGAGAATCCTCTCTTCTGCTGCGTCTAACCACTTCCTCTCTTGTCATAGGACTCTTAATAGAAAGCCCTCTGGCGTCTCTGTACATAGAGTCTCTCACAACATCCCTGAGGTCAAATCCTAGCTGTGAAAACCCATTCCCTTCGGCCATCTCAGAGTCACTTGTAGGAGATTCTGGAAAATTGGGTTGATCATATGCAGAAGCTTCAGGTTGGAATCCTCTGTTCAACTCAGGAGATGATGGGGAAGACGAACAAGAAGATGAAAAAGAAACCCTTGATGACTCTGTTGAAACCCTTTGCTTCTCTTTCACATTCCCAACATTGTTTGCATCCGGAAACTAAAATGCAAAAGCCTTAGGATCTTACAGAAAAACCTCAGTATGAATGAAAACATTAGCCCCTTGACCTTAGAGTTAACTTACAGTGTCTTTTGCTTGATAAAATGTATCTCCAGAGTCTCTCTCAATATTGATACTATTGACATTTCCATTACCTGCAGTAAACAAGCTTGAGGATCAAATCAAAAATCTTGAACAAGAAACAACCGATGAGGCATTGCAAGTCAAACTTTTATTTAAATCACATTTGGTTGGAAACTTCATGAGCTTAAGGTTAATAAAAGTCAAAATCTACCAAGACTAAAAATCTAACCAAAAGATTTGGCAGATCAAGAGTTCAAGACTATTGAGAAAGGAAACAAAACCAGAAAATTAGATCTCTGATAATGTAACAAGACCTGGTTAACTAAAGAAAATAGAGAAGAAAGGAAAGCAAAGGATATGATTTAACAATTACACAAGTGACCATCCCTACACCAAGTCAACGACAACAAGGCACAAACCATAGAGACCAAGAGAGTGTTAAAAAAAAATAACAAATATTTTACCTAAAGTAAGACTCTTTCGCCGGCCTGTGAGGACATGGTGACGGTCAAAGATCTGAAAAATACCATTCATACAACCAATTTGCTTCTGCAGATCTGCACTATCATCTGCCAATGAATGCAGAAGCTTTGCAGCCATTTCTACAGATCACAACCCAAAAAAAAAAAAGGAAAGTTCTCCTCTTTTTGGCTTAGAAGCTTTCTTCTCTTCTGTGTTGTGTTGTGCCTCTTCCCTTTTATTGATTTGCAAAGACGCTAACTTTTAGCCTCAGTGATGACTTTTAAAAGCTTTCTTTTTCTTTCTCCATCATTTCAACAGTGACCACCATTAAAGCCATAACGAGAATGATGCAACCTTCCATAATCATTTAAAACTCCAAAAATTAGGCCTTTTTTCTCTTTGTAGAAAACTTGAAAGCCGTTCAAGATCTCAAACTTAAAAAAGAAAAAACTAATCTTTTTTAAAACAGAGTTTTGAGTCCCACACCTACAGATCTAAAAGGAAAGAAAAAGTTTCAACCTTTTTTACAGAGCTAGATTCTCAGATTCCACTCAAGACAAAAGGAAAAAAAAAAGGAAGAGAGATGAAAAACCCTTTTGGTAATTAGATCTAATCTAACTTAGAAGATGAACAGACACACTAGAAGAGAACATGTGTGACCCTTTGTCTGAATTAAAAACAGTGTTAAACAGATAATGTACCTTAAAAGTTACAGAACCAATGGTAAGAAGAAGAGTTGCAGATGAAGAGAAACAGCCAAAGGAAGGAAGAAGAGGAGGAGGAGATTAAAGAAAGGAACAAAGGAATCTCACTACAGATCCAAGAAGAGACTAAATGTTCCTCTCTCTGTTTGTACTTACTGGTAACTGCTCAGAGAACAAACCGGAAATACAGCCACATAATGCTTATTGGAAAAATGGAAGTATTCTCTCTTTTTCTTTTTTTTTTTCTAATAAAATGTTAGCAAAACAAAACCTACTACTACTCTTTACTTTTCCCAGAGCCCAAGAGATTTTAGATTATTTTTTGGTAGATTATTTATTAGATAATAAAAATAAAATAAAAACATGGGAAGAGGTGTGTGTGGAGATACAGAGGCTCTCCATCTAGCAGAAGCATGTGAGGGAGTTGATCTGGTTTGACTTCCCTATCAATACATGTGACCTTTGTGTCAGATCATCAAGATATCCACATAATGTTTCATTTTTATTTTTTACTTTTAACCTTAATTTCTTGTCACCGACTGATATATGAAACAGATAGAAAACTATCGTTGATGAGTTTTTACCACAATTTCTCAGTAGAAATATTAATATTTAATTAATAAGTTTTCAAAAAAATTGAGAGATTTATGTGAATGTAAGACTCCCAAACTTAAGAATTGACACCATTTTCTTTAAAATTTATGAGTAAATCATCTCAGTGAGGTTGTTTTCCATTGAACAAATGAGATTTTGTTCTGAACCATATATATCAAACTCCACACTTACATTTCATCCTAACACTAATTTCGGTCACTAATAAAATGCAAGCAAAGGTGTTTCATCTTTGTATCTAAAAGTAGAGATACAGTACATGAATCTAGTTAGAAAAATATCGCAATATTACTTATCAAAAAAAAGATATCGCAATATTTGTCATCAATATTTGCCGGTGAGGTCACGAGACTGCATTAAATTCCCATCCGCAAAGGTAAGTAAAACAAAACAATGTGTAACCAAGTAAACGCATTAACATCTTCCCTAGTTTATGTTGCATGCAAGAAGTCAATCCTTTTCTTCTTTCATTTCATTGAAATGAAAACTTGTCATTTTCAGTGTTCCCTTTTGCATTATATAGTTGTTTCTTGACGTCGAGATGTCCCCAGTTTTTTCATCTCACCACCTTATTCTCGTTGTTCTTTTCCTTGTCATTTTCAGCCATAATTATAAAAACTAATAGCAATATAAGTTATAAAACCAATATCTTTATAAAACGTTGTCACTTGAAAGCATCATTAGCTTGAAATGGTTCAAAAATATGAATATTTATTTTGTTATAAAATTAAATTACGGCTCAACTTTACAATAATGAAATATTTTTTGTATGTCTCGAGCTGTAACACTCATAAGATATTAGAAAGTCTTAATTATAGTGCAATCATTTTCTTATAACACAAAACTGCTGCTTTTCTCAAATGGAACTCTTTCAATTTTTGTATTGGTTGTATTGCATGAAACGGATTAAAAGCACTACAATTAGAAAATATAAAGTATTATAAGGAATTGCAATTTATATGTTTTATATACATTTACTAAATATATTAATTAGTCGCAAAATTAGTTGAGAGTACATGCTTTAGTTGTTGGGTTGCCAACGAGGACAATTTGGATTTTTCATTAACCTGATCCATATTTTAGATTTTTTTTTTTTTGAAAATTGTAGGATTTTGCCCATGGGAAATAGTGCAAGAAAAATCAGTAAAAGGAGTTTTGTTAAATAACAAAAGTATTGGACACACGTCAACACGAAATGGTTATGAATTATCATATGATCATCAGAGGAATAATTACGGTTGGTAATATATGATTATTTCGTAATTAATATATGTACTTCCTTTAGCATTTAGTCTTTGTCGTTGGATCCAAACTGGTATATACAGAATCTTCTCTGTAACTGTATATACGTGTATGAGTATACAGTAAACTATAATATTAATGCACGCATCATACATGAAATGATGGTATCAAAATTAACAAATTCCAAAGCTACATTGTACTAGTAGTACATTAGAACTATATTATACGCAAAATTAATTGTGCCATAAGTAAAGTTAAAGGTGGTCTTGGTCAAAGACTAAGAATGATCAATTATCGAGGCACATGGTTTCACGCCGTTAATGATTTGTCAAGAACTTGTAATCATCGCATTTTTGTCTCTTTATCTGCATAAACACACATACATACATGCGCATATTATATTTGATCAATGATTTACATTTACTCTTTAGTCATTAGAAAGACCAATGTCAAACATAAGAGATAGAGAGACTACATTACAACGAATCTTTCTCTAAGGCAAAACTTATTCCTGAAGAAACAGAGAAACGAGAAGAGTAAATGCCTTCACCTGTAACTACTCCGTTTGTTTGCATTTGTTCACATGTTCTAATCAAAGTTTTGATTTGTTACAAGATAAATAAACTTCATAAGGCACATAGCTTTTCCAAAAGGTAATAACAACAGAGTTAAAAGCTATTTGTATTGCAGAGGTTCAAATATACAAAACAAAAAACAAAAGGCATTAGCACAAGAGTTAGCTTTTTCTACTCCCATCCTCAACTTTCTTCTACTTACAGCTTTTAAAAAACAAATCCTGCCTTCATCTACTTGCTACTGTACAACATCCTCAACTTTCTTCTACATCAGCTGTTATTGCTCTGCGTTTGCATCTTCTGCAGCAACTCTTCCTTCATCTGTTCAACACAATAAAATAAGTTGAAACTTATTACACAATCCTTAGAGAAGGATCTACTGAATCATATCTATTCATGAACCACCTTGCTTTTGTGGCGATGAATCTCCTCCAGGACCAGCTTCAGCAGCAGCACCAACGTCTGTTGACATCTCATTAACAATGTCCTGAGGAGGGTTTTGATCTTTATCATCAGAGGAAACAGCAACTGTTTCTTGCTCAGAAGGATCCACTGGACCAGCTTGTTGGCTACTACCTGCTGAATCCTTACTCAAAGTTCTTTGCGTCTTTTCTCTATGATCACAATCAGCATCTGACATAGCAGGCCTTTTCCTGCTGACCATCAACGAATCAAAACATGCTTTAGAACAAATGTCGCTTAAAGAGAGAAACTATAACCAACACACTTGCCTACTACTAGAGCTTGGATCTTCCGTTTGAACAGAGCTGTTGTGTCTGTTTGAAGGCAAAACACCGCGGAACACCTTTCCATCAATCATCGTTTCAATAGTGTAACCTAAAGGGGAGCTTTCAATAACCCTGGCTTCAAACACCATTTTCCCTTGATCCACAGCTGCTCTCTGCTCTTTGCATTTTAGCTTCATTTGTTTCCTTAAAGACAACCTCTCTAGAGTCTGAGCAACCCGTGCTTGGTATACACAATCTATTAGCCATAAGCAAAGAAGATTAGAAGGGTAATTAGCACTATAACCAACCGAAAGATCAAAAACAAACCTGTACATAGGTAGTAAATGTCATCCAACGGCTCAAGATTCTTGTTGCAGCCACCAAAAAGGAAAAAAGAACCAGCCATGTAAGGACCTAAACGAACTGCAGCAGCAGAGAATCTAGCACATGGACCTTCTTGAATGACTATTTTGGACCATACACGCGTTTCTACAGAGACAAACCAACATTTCTACTTTTATTTAGATATCAGAAGACAAGATAAAGCAATTGAAGAGTTGATGAGGTCACTGTTCCATACCAAGATCAAGCACATAGAGATCATTGTAAAGATTCTGAGAATCCCTAAACCCTCCAAACACAAATAAGTTGCCCTTAGCTACAACAGTGACATGACCAGCTCGTGGCGTTAGCACCTGCCCTGAAGTTTTCAGCTGCTTCCATTCAAACGTTTCTGAAAATTACAGAACCGGAACATATCAGAAGACATACACATAACACACATTAAAGATGTGATTCTTTGGACCTGCATCAATGATATGAACATCGGAGAGATAATTGCCATCGAAATCTTCACCACCTACTACAATGAATTTTTTGTTCCAGACTGAGAAAGTGTGGCCATCTCGTGCAAAGGGACGCATCCCAGTTGTTGGAGCTCGTTTCCACATGATAGTCTCTAAACAAGATTCAATTACATGCGTACACAAAACTGGTAGAACCAGACCAACTTAAAGCGCAGCCTGCAGCTAGCTGTACCTGTGCAAAGTACGTAAAGGTCGTTAAAGAACACTTCATCATCCAAACCAGGAACTTTCCCACTGCCTCCAAATATAAGAATGTATTTGCCAACACGCTTTGCACTATGTCCCTCTCTTGTATCAGGTACTTCACCACTAGCTTCAAGGCATTTCCAAGTATGCGAAGCTAACAACAACAACACACACAAAAAAAGAAAAGAGTAGGAACAGTTAAACAAGCATTTTCTTGACAACACAAGAAGGAGATGAAAAAGCTTTTACAAGTATCTAGAACGTGCAGATCATTGAGATACTGTTTCCCATCAGAACCACCAAACACAAAAAGGTTATCCTCAACTGTTGTGCAGCTGTGACCATCTCTCGGAGAGGGAGGTACGCCTCTGATCACCGGCTCAGTCCATATCTGCCTCTCTGCAACAAAAACAAGTCTATAAAGAAAGCAAGTAACCACAAAACATCAACAGAATCATGAAGTCGATTTCATCCAAAGATCAAGATTGTGACTTTTGTAAAACCCATTAACGAGAATCATCCGAAGAACACTCACCAAGGTCAAAGACATGAACTTGATTGGTCAAGCGACCGTCTCCACCACACCCACCGAATACGTAGACAAATCTGCCTCCTTTAACGGCGCTACAAGTGTGTCCCCATCTCTTCCCGGGCCCGGAAGAGGAATCAGCGAGACCCACTTGACGTTGGACCCTCTCCCATCTCATTCTTTTTTTTTTTTCCTGGAAAAAGAGTATAAAGCTTCTTCCTTTGGGTTTGGAAAAGTGCGGGAAAATTGAAGACGATGCAGAGGATAAAAGGTGCTTCTCTGTTTTAGGATTTTTTTTCTTTGCGTTTGCGGTTAAATCCAGTGAGTAATCTTTTCTTCCCCTATCAGCTCAATGGGTAGTTAATGACACTCTGATGACGTTTACACTAACTGCACATGATAAAATTCTAAATGAACATAGATTATTGGTAAAATAAAAATATTATAAATTAAAGAAATATGTTTGACCAAAAAAAAAATTAAAGAAATACATATTAAATTTACAATAACTAATTTATTATTAAAATACAAATTTTTAAAAAGTTATGGTTTTACTTTATAACTAGATGTTTTCATGCACCATGTGCATTAATAAATTTTAAATTTTAAATTATATTTAAAATTTGATTATTATTTTAAATTTTATTATTTTAACCAATATTTTAATATAAATTGTGAACTAATCTATATATATATACTAATAAAGTCAGTTTTTTATATCGAGGGGGGGGAATAATGACACTTGGCAAGCTGTGATTCGTTCAGAGATTCGAATTGGGCTTTGTTTTTTTTGTAAAACATGTATTTGTGTTTTGTATATTCATTTCAGGCCCGTAAGTCTGAGTTTTTATTTCAGACTCATTCGCCTGTCATCGTCTAGGTTTCAGCTTCTCCGTACGGTCACCGCTCCTTCAGAGATGAAAGTCGATGATAACTCACTCGACGTTACAATCTTTCGTCTTGCTCTTCTTAATTTCCTATTCTTTTCGTGATTCCCCGGTCTCCTTAGCATTCAATCAGACTCCTCCCCTTCTCACACAGTTACTCACTAGAGATTAGCGTATAAATACCTTCTCATCCAGACATACAGAATATCACTCTCTTGAATTTCCGGTTATTACAATGGCGAATTCCAAAGTCCTTCTTGGCGATTTGAAAGCAGGCCGGTGCTCAAATGTTGTGAAAAGGTAATCCTTTTAACCCTTCTTACTATACCAGCATTCAGATTGTCTAATATTTTTTACTTTACTCTCTCCAAACAATTAGCTCTTCAGTCGGTGCAAAACGTCTCAACAATTTCAGGGACAGTTTCAGTGAAGGTTTGGTCTACACGATGAGCGGTTTCAACGCAAGCAGAGTAACAACAATTTCCGACTCTCTGATGGCGGACCCTCGCCATACGCTTCAATGATGGCATTTCTTTTAAAAAGTTAACGAAGTTCGCAAAGCCGATAACAACTGAACTTTTCCGGGTTCCGTTCGTACGACCAACAACTTGCTTAGGCAAACACCAACAGACAGCTACCTGGTATGTTTTGTGATTTTAGGAGTTAATTGGTTTCTATTATATCAGATACTTATGAATTTCCACTTCACAATTTCTAAGAGACATACTTGGTGAGGTAAGTGCAATCATCAGCACCAGTCAACGACCGTCCACAGGCGGCGCAACATGTAATGCTCACTCTACGTATTGAGAGGTACTTAGGATTGTTTAATCTCCAGTGGTTATAGTCCATATTCATATGTATATGCCTTCTGCGTCTCAATATTATTTGCATTTTTTCAGGTAACCGTTTATGTCATTTTATTTGGCTCCTTAGCTGCTGCCATTCATAACTAATTTGAAAGCTACATAAGTGAGCCAAAAAATTGTTCTTGCCATCAGCATCAATCAAAAGATAGTTGGAGGTTATAAGCTTGCTACTATGTGTAGTTTATGCTTTTTATTATACCTTTGGAGTTACGCATTGCATATAATTTGTTTTTCACTAGACCATAGGTTCACATAAACTTGATTTATTCTTTGTAGGCCGGCTATTTCTGAACTCAACAACTACTGAAACACATATTTACTTTGACACTGAGACAGCTGTAGGAAAAGAGAAAGTTTGACAAGTACCACTCATTCTTATTAGTTAAACACCATTTCGTCCACTTTGATTGTATTGGCATCTGATTCTGATTTCCTCTTTCTTTGACTGTCTTCTCCCACTTAACCCGTACCAGACTGAGCTGATGGCACAGAGCAAACAGCAGAGTCATCAAAAGTAGTTCATGCCCAGGAAATTGAGCCACTCACCATCTCCGAGCTTAATGAGTATGTGATTATTTCCCAGCCTCAGGTGACCGATTCACTTGTATAAACTGAAAACCTATGGAAATTACACTACTCATTCTACATGTTCTTTGACGTTCCACAGATAATTGAGTTTCTCTGCATTCCAGTTCAAGCTAACCGGGGTTAATTAACAAGACATTCTCTCAATGATTGGTCTCTATATTACATGCTTTTTTTCCCAACTGTATGGACTTCTCACAATAAATGAAGCATTTCGTTCACTTTCAATTTAATTCGTTAACTTCTTAATATCCGAAACTTTATAAAAGTGTTGGTGGAATAGGCACTCAGAAAAAAAACAATTGTTGGAATTTTTCCCGAAACCTTACATAAACAACTTTTGGATGCAATATCTCTGCAATACTAAATAAATTTATATCTGTAAATAGTTACATATTTCATGGTTCATATGATTTACAAAATTAAAATTTCTATAAAAGAATTGGATCTAAATATAATAAAAATTAGGATTAAAATGTATTACCAGTTATCACATGGTAAAACGGGTAGTTTTCAAAAAGAAAAAGAAAGTTGTAATTTCAAAAGTTCAATAATAAATAGGGTATTTATCAATTTTTATGTTTATTTGGATCTTAAATTAAACTCCATATTGAAATTTATCGGTCTTGACAAGAGAAATTTTTAGATAAATACAAAGTTGTAGTGGTACATAAGAAATAAATAAAATGTGGCTCGTGTGTTGGTTTTCATTGAAAAGTGAACAATCCACCCACACAAATATAATAAACAGTTTTTAAAGATATTTAACTTGCAAATGTGTTCATTTTGTAATGGAATTAAGACATGTTGTGAAGAGTAAAAGAGATTAACTGGTTGGATGATCAGCACCAACAATAATGAAATAAGTTTTTTAAAGTTTAAGATTAACAAACCAAAGGAAAAACACGTATTGGTTTATATGAACAATAACTCGATATTGCCATATTGGTTACTTCTCTTCACAATATGATGAATTATAGTTTGTTCCATCCTTTGGAACATCTATCCATGTCACAACAAACTTTGTAACCAAATAAGGCTAATATGCTGTAAACAAATTATAAAATTAAAAATAAGAGAAAGATAGGAAAAATAGTTGTAGCTAACAAATACTGGTAAGTATGAAAAATGACAAAAAGAAAAGCTCACCTGATTCCAAATGATGATGCAAAATAAAAGATAAATAAAGAATGCAGTTTATCTAATTAATTGAGATTTATCAAATTTAAGATTTTAGGCATGTTTATTATCATATATAATTGTTGACATATATTATGTGCAAAAGGTAATATTTTCACAATATAACTGCTAATTTAATATAATTATTGTATGATGAAGTTCAAATTTATAAATTAATCTTAGATCATAAGTAAAATTGATATTTTCAAATAATAAATAATTCAGCTATTACATTTTCAAATTGTCATGCATATATTTAAATTTCTTTTAATAACTATGCAGGGACAACAATCAAATTAATATATCTCCATATGATTGATACATATTTTGTTTTCTAAAATAGTAAAATACTGTTGAAAAATGTTTTTGATTATAAACCATAGCTAAACCATATTAATATTAGCAAAACCGCCGAAAGAAATCTAGTTAAACATAAAATTAAGATAAAAAAAAATATTTTAGACTTTTTTAGATTTTAGCTTCACAATATTGTTTTTGTGACAAAAAAACAATATTGTTTATTTATGAATTATATTTAAAATAGATATGTATATATTTAAAATTATAATCTTCGATAGATTTTATCTATTTCTTTTGGATAAAAGAAATATATATATTAAATTTACAATAACTAATTTATTATTAAAATACAAAATATTTAAAAAGTTATGACTTTACTTTGTAATACAGTTAGTTAGTAGAATAACTATAAATACTGTTTTTCAATTTAAATTAAAGATTACTCTTCACATAACTAGATATGAATATGATAACATTCAAAATTGGCGACTTCGCTTTATTTCAAAAAATTAATACAATTTAAAATTATATACATTTAATTAAACTAAAATATTTATACTCCATCTGTCCCAATAAAAATAGATTTTAAGGGTTTTGCACATAGATTAAGAAAATACATATTTTTATGAAATTTATCTTGGTAACATAAAAATATCATTAAATAAAACTAGTTTAACCAATAAGAAAAAAATATAATATTTTATAATTGGTCACAAAATTCAAATGATATTAAATTCTATCTAGATTAGTGAGAACATCAATTATTTTGGGACAAAAAACATTCTTTAAACACCACTTAAAAGGGGACGGAGGGAGTATCTATCTATATATATATAATCATGTTCTCCTCAATCCTTGTGAAGACACGTCAGAAAGTCGCTCTTTCTCTAGCCGACGCGTGTCCCCCTCGCGCCTAAACGCTTCGTTTCATTAATCTCTCGGATTGATGGGCTTCGTGTTGGTGTTATTTGTCTGGGCTTCGGCCTGCTGAATTGCTTCCTTCTTCCTCAGGAACCCTAATTCGGCGAGCAGTAAATCTAAGTTTCTTCTTCTCTTTCGTGCGCGGCTGAGTGATGTCGATTCAGATACTTCTCATCAGTGGTTACGTTCTCCGTTAAAGTTTCATCATCAATTCCCGTTTTACTCTCCCCCACTATGCCCTCTTCAATGTTCGGTCGATCTGAGAGCGGCGATTATCGTGTATAAATAGGGGTTAGTCTTTCTCTCTTCCTCACATCTCATTCTCCAACTCTTAAAACTTTGCTAAGATTGTAATATGGCTGCTTCTCGCGTTTTCTTCTCCGATTTGAAGGTCGGCAAACCAAGAATTTCAAGAGCTTCACTTGGAAAACACCAAAGCTCCTTTCTGATTTGAAGTACGGCCGCGGCTCCTCCACCGTCCAAATGTCGAAGGAAGACGAAGAGATGTTAAGGATAGCTATGTCGGTTTTTCAGGGGTTCATAAGAGGAGATCGAGAAGAAGAAGATGGAGGTTTCAAGCTCAGCTTTGTTGTGTCGAAAAAGAGACCCAGCAATTGGTGAGGTTTATATAAGTTTATCATCATACTCTTATTTATTCTCAAATTTTTGTTTTAGGATATAACAGTTTCATTGAACAAAATAAAACTTTTCTTTTTGGTTTTGTTCCATAAAGGATCGGACTTTAATGTTAGGCCTAGATCTGAAGTGATTAGTATCACGAAAGACATGATATAGTATATGGTTTTGGGGGCTTATATGAGTTGTGTGGATCAAAGCTCTTTCTTTTTTATGAGAAGAACCATTTCTTCTTCTCGGCAATGTTATACTTGATGACTAGAAGCTTAGTGGTGGAATTACATATCAGGAACTTGAAGGTTTGTGTTCAAAAAAAAAAAAAGAACTTGAAGGTTTAGCTGACCCCATGAGAAGGAGATTGATTCTGTCATTTAATGATTCCATCATCATTTCATCTTTGAATCTGCCATTGATAGATTTGTCTGTGTCAGGTTGTTTAAATCTTCTGCCTCCTGAAGAGCTTGAGCATCTTGATATCTCATAGCGTAAATAGTAAAGCTCCCCTGTTAAGAAACTTGTGTGCCTGACCGTGCAGATTCAAGCTCTCATGTTTGTGGGAACGGGACTCCTTTTAATTTGTTTACTGGGACCCAGACTTTTGCTGAGAGAAAGAATAATTTTGAGGTCATCACTTGGTAACTCTTACAAGACTAATAATTTGAGTTTCCTTATCATTTTATGCTTCTTGATTGCTGAGTGCTGTTTTGTTGTGACCAGGTGAGTGATACAGTTTCGTTGCACTGTGGGATTTTCAACGAGAATGGAGGGTTTATAATTTCGGATGAGGATAAGAAGTATATGAAGTTGTCAAATTGTAGTCTCCGCATGTGCCTTTGGTGGGGGAGATAACCTTACCAACCTATTGGAATGTCTAAGGCATCAACTCAAAAGGTTTGTCAATCTGATTCTCTTGAACTATTTTAATTTTTGAACACATGTTTAGTCTTTTGTTGAACTGTTATGTCTGCTACATTCATTCCTGAATTGAAGTTTTATATTGTGAACTCAGGTTTGCTATGTTACGTTTTGGGATGATGTACACTCAACGCAGGAAGCAGAGGGTCATAAGATTGGCAGAATTCTCCTTCGATAAATTCCTAGATAATATCAGAAGCCATAATGGTAAATGGTCATCAAAATCAGTAGTAGCAAAGATAATATTTGGCATAAATTATTTTGAAAGTTTCGTTTGCATGTAATTTGGCATATTTAACCGATTTAGAATACATACTCTAGAAAATTTATACAAACTATGGAAGAAATATAGTGTAACAAAATTTAAAAAATGAAAAATACTGAATCAAATTTCATTTCATCTAATTTTGACAAATATACCATATTAGATCACATACAAATTAATTAGAATTTTACTAAAAAAAAACACATATAGAATTTTAAGATTTCAATCTAATTTTTACTATATCTTTTACAGTTTTCTAAAACAAAACTTTATAAATTGCTAAATAAGTAAATAAAATTTCTTAGTTATCATTAAATATTTATTATACATTAATATTAGTTTAGGATTGACTTATATACATAATATAAATTTATAATATAATATATATAAATTTATAGCCTTACTAAATATTAAATATTAAATTACATAAAAATATAGTAAAGTAACTAAATCTATTAACTAATTTGTATTTATAAAGTAATTTTAAGATATATACACACAAATAAATTTTATATCAACATTGGTTATTAACGCAATATATATTAAACTTATAATTATTACTTTATTATTAAAATATTATTTTTGAAAAATTATAATGTTGCTTTATAATACTAGTTAGTTGATATAATGACTATAAATGATGTTTTGCAGGTTATATCAAAAATTATTCTTCACAAATCTTAATGTGAATATATTAACACTCAAAATTACAGTTTCGCTTTATTTCACAAATTAAATACTGGAATCTAAATTATATACATGTACTATTCATAAATTATTTTTATCTAGTTTAAAAGTATCTAAATTACGAAACTTTATATATAGTATTGATTATAATTTTTATTAGATTCAAAACTTAACTTAAAAAAATAACTAAAATAAATAATATACCCAAATTTATATAAAATCATATAAAACTTAAACTACATAAATTAAATATATCCATGAACACAAGTTCACAGGATTACTTCAGCGTTTTTTTTTCTTTTTAAAAAAAGATTACTTCAGCGTTGGTTCCATCATACATGTAATTAATATGATAATAAGCTCGATCTTGCAGAATTGAGATATGTTGTAAATAAAAATGTTATAAAATTTTAAATGAACATAGATTATTGGTAAAATAAAAATATTTTAAATTAAAGAAATACATATTAAATTTACAATAAATAATCAATACTATTAAAACAGAAGCAATTTTTATCTACTTGCAAATAGTCTAGATTGGACAATTACATTTATTTTTTCCTATTATTTCTCATACAACTAACATAGTTGTTATTAAATATATATCATATCTAACTAACTATTTTAATATTTTCAAAAGATATCTAAAAGATATTTTTGAGTATCTTTTCTAAGATTACATTTTGGTAATATCTTTTATTTAAAATGTAAATATACATTTCTTTATAATATTTACTTTAAAATAATAAAAGTCATAATAAATAATAACTATAATTAAAAACGAATATTGATTAATTTTTCGTTTATAAAATAAGAAATAACATTTCTATAATATTAATATATACATAATTTATATTCATAATTAAATAGTACACCAATTAATAAATAGAAAGTAACGTAATCCATTTATTAACTATTTTATAAATTATGAAATAACAGAACAAAATATATTCATCAATTTTAAAACATAAATCAAATTATTAAAACAAATATTTAAGTAGGATATAAACTAATAAATAATTTTATATTTTACTATATATAAAAATTAAAATTTTAAAAATAATTTAATATATTTATCAAGTATGAGACGGATTGAATAAAAATAGTTAATTTATATAATAATTCTGAAAATATAATAATAAAATAATTTTTTACCAATACAAAAAATAAAAATTAAATTTTTGTACTATGATTTAAAGTTTTAAAATATAAGTAAAATTGATATGAGACGGGTTATATAAATGAATTAATTATTTTCATAAAATTATATTCATGTACATTTTAATTTAATTATATATAGTTTGAAAACAATTTTTTATAAAAATACATATCTATAAGATTTCAAATTTTCAGTAAACAAGTTTTTTGAATACAGATTAATCCCATGCTTTAAAGTGTGGGTCAAAATCTAATAATAAAATTATTATTATATATAGTAAAATTTATAACAAAATTAAAATTAATAAATATTTAAATATCTAATATGAATAATGAAATTACATTTAAAATTTAAAATAGCCCAAAATCGAAAATTATAATATGTGAAAAATAAAAATAAATTAAATAAATAAGTAAACGATTATATTTATTTTAAACTTAAATCACTAGATTGTAATAACCGTGATACTGAAGATGACAAAAAAACCGTGATCTGAATCGTTGATGATCAAACCTATTTCTATTTTAGTATGAATCCTCTCAAATATTGGTCCATTACGCTTACAACAAAATGATAAATTAGTTTGACTAAAAATTTGTATAACTGACTTTTGTAAAATTGGAGCATCACATTCATAATATATTCACCATTCATCTAAACATTCATGAATTAGAATACTTTAAATATGACAATTTAAGTCAAATAGTATTATATAACGGATCATCCATCGGTTTAACTGGTAAAGGATTCCTAGGTTTTAATGGTTTTGTGGATTTTATAGAATTTTAAAATAATATTTTTTGTAAACCAAACCAGATTATATATAGGATCGCGGTTTTGCTGGTTTAATGGGTCCGGATCGGATTTTAGAATACAGAATATAAAAGCTTCATGTGTAACATCTAAATGTAGATATACAATCAAAAATACAAGTTTATATCATATAAATTTGGTTTGTTTTGAATATAATTCCGCGCTTTCAAAGCGCGGGTCCAAATCTAGTCTATATTATTAAAAGGGAATCAATCCCAAAAATCTACTTTAAAAAGTTGTTATGCACCCTTTCATTTTTTAATTAGATCCTACCATATACGACCAAGTTCATAACTTATGGTATCTTATTATATCAAATCCACGGGGTTCATATTCTTCAATATCTACTGGTTTATGTCAACCAAATTTTAATAAAATAACTTTTATCAAACCAACCTTTTAGTAATCATTTTGATCAAACAAACATTTTATCTCACGAGATCAAATGAGTTTTATCACATTGTGACTTTTGTCAAACCGATGTGATTAATATTCCATACACATTATATCAAACGAGATCCAATGTTCCAATAGAAGGGTCATGTGTCCACAATATCTGTCTCATCCTCCTCCATTAGAACATTAAATTATTTACAGAAATGTATCAATGTCCTATTTAATATATCAAAACTTTTTGATCAAACAAGAAATTTCCAGAGGGGTCATGTGTAAAGCAATCTTATATTTCATCTTCCTACATTATTAGTCTACAGTTTAATATATCAAAACATCTGTATACATTCATTTATATATCACCTTATTCAATTCATATTAAAAACTTAATTATGAGAATTGAGATTGTGTTTTTCGTCACATTTACAAAACCAAACCCTACATAACTAATATTTTATACTCTATTGATATCTTTTATTATGAAATCTTAAATCTTTGCACATTTTTAGATTGTGTATTATACACATTTTTGAAAATAACGCTGATATTATGCTGATTTAGATACTATTTCATTAAATTAATGTGATTAACACTAAAACAAATATCCTATTATAGATACTAAAATACATATCACTTATCTATATAGATTTTTAGGGAGATTTTGGAGTGTATTATAACCAAAGATAAACAAGTTTTTTTTTCTAATATATTCATATTTACATATTATAGAAAATTAAATCTAAAAATTCTTTTAAAATTCGTTATTAGTAACAACCAAGATGTTAAAAAATTTCTACCTAATTTTAGATGGCATATAACACCTCACCCTAATATTAAAAATTGACATTCATTCTAGAAAAAATTATAAGATATATAAATTATTATGTATTATTGAAAAACTATGTCTGGTTTATAATAAAAATAACACTAATAATAAATAATTGAGTTTAGATATGTCATTAGAAACTCACTTTCAATTTAAAAATAGAAAAATCACATCGTTAATACATTTCAACAATGAAAATATTTGTTCTTTAATATAGAATATCTATACTACTGAAAAAACATATCATCTTTAAATCTATTTCAAAAAAATTCCACATTTAAAAAAAAATAGTGAATGATAAAAACAGAAAATCAATTGTTAAATGGGAAACAAAAGATAGTGATATATTTTAAATCAATTAGGGATAAATAAATATGGATTTTTCTTTTAAATAACAAATGATTTTATATTAAGATAGACTAAAATTTAGTAAATATATAATATATTGCATAATGAAAACACAACTATTAACACATTTCCAACTTTTACATATATAAATATACATTATCTAAAAAATAAATATTAAAAAGTTGCAAATTATTAAAAATAGTTGCGATCCATTTCTATAAACTCTACATAGACATGCAAACGTAGAATTTATATATATATATATATATTATACCTTACTCATGCAGAACAAAACAAATGAGCTCAAAATCATCAAAAATAATCTTAATTATGAATCTGATATTAAAATATAAGAGTACACATTCTCTTTTAATAATATAGATAAAATTAATTTTTAAATATAAGATACAATTTTATAATAGATGTTTTGACAATTTTCAAAAGTATATAACAACTAATATCATATTAACTTCTAAATTTAAATAAAAATAGCCAAATTTATAATATCTTATTAAAAAAAAATTGAACTGTAAAAATAATTTTTTTTCTATCCCCATTTTTAAGTTTTGTTTAAATGATATAGTAAATTTTTTATCAAAATTTACAGAATCATAAATCATACAGTTTATTAAAATGTATATACTATTAAAAAGTATATCAAAAGTTGAATCATTTGTAGAATATGTCATCATATTTATATAGGTTTTTATCGGTCATTCAATGTCGGTTCGCAGGTTAATGAAAGATTTTTGGTTTTTATTAGAGTTTATCTGATTTTTAAATATGGATTTAACTAAATTTGAACTATATTACATATGGGTCACCATAATTACCTGTTCGACCCCAAGTCTGGGTCGGATACGGAAACATGGGTAAAAGCTATTAAAAACCTTACAAATATATATACTATATATTAGATTAGTCCAATCTTCAAAGTAAATCTTATGTCTCATCAATTTAACAACCGTATCTCTTATAAAATGCATACTAAATATAAAAATGACGAAGTAACATAAGAATGTACATACACAATCACAAATAAACGAAATGATAAAATTATATAATTTTAAACCAAAAATAATTTCCTTCTTTAATATAATACACAACTTTATAACATAATAATGTATATTAAAATCAAAACACTAATTCATATAAAAAATTATTAACCGAAACAAAACCCGCGCTTTCGAAACGCGGATCAAAATCTAGTTTATTATTAAAATACAAATCTTTAAAAGAGAAATTCCTCTAATACAGACTGTAATAATGTGAATTTGTTACTGATTGAGGTCCTTTATTCTTTGTCTCTAACATTTTTTTTGTAGCTACGGATGGTGTAAGCTAGAGTATTCTTGTCTTCACTTGAGAAGGGATAACAGGCTTTTTGGCTGGGTTTGACACATTGGACTGACATGGTATTGAACTACTTAGGGTATCTCCAATGGAGCACTATTTTCTACTCTATAATTCACTCTAGTTTAGAGTAACTCTATTATAGAGTTGGATTTGCTCCAATGGTTAACTCTATAATAGAGTTACTCTATAATAGAGTAGAAAATAGAGTGATATAACTATTTTAACTCCAAATATAGAGTAAAATTGGTGTATTCCTCTATTTTTTACTCTATTATAGAGTAACTCTATTATAGAGTTAACCATTGGAGCAACTACAACTCTATAATAGAGTTACTCTAAAATAGAGTGAATTATAGAGTAAAAAATAGTTTTTCACTAGAGATGGTCTTACAAGTTGCACTTTACTTTGCAAGAAAAAAAACATCACGAAAACTCGAGAAAAGTGCCTATTTCGACCCTAACAGTTCCAATCGTACATGCCAAATACGACCCGAACAAATGGTTAGTGCAAAATACGACCGGAACTCAATTATAATTCAAAAAAAAAACTACCTGAACTTCTTAAAACGTGCCTAAATCTACATTAACTCTAACAGAAGTTAGTCGGGAAAAGGGAAATTTTCGACCCCAACATTTTGCATCGTGTGTTTTTATACCCAAACAAATCATAAGTGCAAAATCATACCTGAACTAAGAATTTATTTAAATTTTCGACCCAAACTTCAATCCGTAGCATGAATACCTACTTTGACTAACAACACGTTAGTCAACCGTTACATTAACCAAAACGACATCGTTTTAAAATAGGGAAAAGTGCATTTTTCGACCCCAACATTTTGCATCGTGTATTTTTATACCCAAATAAATCATAAGTGCAAAATCATACCTAAACTAAGAATTTATTTAAATTTTCGACCCAAACTTCAATTTGTAGCATGAATATCTACTTTGACTAACAACACGTTAGTCAACCGTTACTTTAACTAAAACGACGTCATTTTAAATGGATGAAATTTTTAAAAACCTATGTTTGCTGGGGATTGAGTCGTGGTCCCGCAGACATAATACATTCCCACTTACCACTGTGTTATGACACATCTATTGTTTTCTTACTAGATTATAAATATCTATATTTTGATTTGTATATTCTAAGGGGAAAAAGATTTTTCGTTTACAAATTTATTTAGTACAAACTATAATTGCATTAATAATTTATATATTTCAAGTTTTGACACTCTTACATTACAAAATAAAATTACACACGCAATAGATGTAGTTAAAATTAAAAAAATAAAAACGATATTTGATAAATTATTCAATCTAATTTAAAAATGACACTTCTCAGATACTTATCTAATTTTAAATATTTAAATTTAAAACAAAATGATATTTCATAAATTATTCAATCTATTTTAAAATGACATTTCTCAAACTAAAAACGATAAGTATTTGAGAAATGTCATTTTTAAATTAGATTGAATAATTTATCAAATATCGTTTTTAGTTTTAAAATTTTTAAAATATCTATTGTGTGTGTGTAATTTTATTTTGTACTGTAAGAGTTTCAAAACTTGAAATATATAAATTATTAATGCAATTATAATTTGTATTAAATAAATTTGTAAACAAAAATACTTTTTCCCTTAGAATTTATAAATCAAAATATAGATATTTTTAATCTAGTAAGAGAACATTAGATGTGTCGTAGCACAGTGGTAAGTGGGAATGTATTATGTATGCGGGACCACGGTTCCATCCCCAGCAAACATATGTTTTTACAAATTCTTCCATTTCAAGACGATATCGTTTTAGTTAACGTAACGGTTGATTAACGTGTTGTTAGTCAAAGTAGGCATTCATGCTACAGATTGAAGTTTGGGTCGCAGATTTAAATAAATTCTGTTTTAGTTAACGTAACGGTTGACTAACATGTTGTTAGTCAAAGTAGGTATTCATGCTACGGATTGAAATTTGGTCGAAGATTTAAATAAATTCTTAGTTCAGGTATGGTTTTGCACTTATGATTTGTTTGGGTATAAAAACAAACGATGCAAAATGTTGGGGTCGAAAAATGCTATTTTCCCCCATTTAAAAATGACGTCGTTTTAGTTAACCTAACGGTTGACTAACGTGTTGTTAATCAAAGTAGGTATTCATGCTATGTATTGAAGTTTGGGTCGAAATTTAAATAAATTCTTAGTTCAGGTATGATTTTACACTTATGATTTGTTTGGGTATAAAAACACATGATGCAAAATGTTGGGGTCGAAAAATGTCATTTTCCCGAAGTTAGTCAATCGTTAACAAAATAAAACGACGCCGTTTTGATATACAGAAAAAGTGCCTATTTTGTGTCCAACTATTTTAGCCGTGTCAAATAGGACCCGAACAAATGACCAGTGCCAAAAACAACTCCAACTCAATTATAAAAATACCCGAACTTCTTAAAACAAGCCTAAATATACATTGACTCTAAAAGAAATTAGTCAACAGTTAACACGATAAGACAACGTTGTTTTAAAAAAATATATGTTCATTCCGAGACTTAAACCCATGTTGTGATACCCTTTTAAAAGGGTACACTAACAACTAGACTAAAATAAAATTTTGAAATATTATTAGAAATTTGAAATTATATAAACTAATTAAAAGGCCTATTAACATTTTTGAAAATCTAATTTTTGGTTTAAAAATGTTAATAGGCCTTTTACCTTTCTTTCACTAAGATATCTTGTTCAAAATATTAGACATATTCCACAATAACTAAATATATAAAAACAATCACCAAAGTTTTAAATTTGATAAGATGAAGAAGAATATTAGTTATATAATTTCAAATTTCTAATAATATTTCAAAAAGTTACTTTGGTCTAGTTGTTAGTGTATCTTTTAAAAGGGTGTAACGGCACGCGTTTGAGTCTCGGAATGAATATATTAAATATATATATATATATATATAATGTCTTATTGTGTTAATGGTTGACTAACTTATTTAGGCACGTTTATTTAGGCACGTTTTAAGAAGTTCGGGTAGTTTTCTTAAATTATAATTGAGTTGAGGTCGTTTTTGGCACTGATCATTTGTTCGGGTCCTTTGTGGCACGACTGAAATAGTTGGGGACAAAATAGGTACTTTTATATATATCAAAATGACGTCGTTTTATTTTGTTAACGATTGACTAACTTCTTTTAGAGTCAATGTAGCGTTAGGCATGTTTTAAGAAGTTCGGGTAGTTTTTTTGAATTATAATTTAGTTCAGGTCATATTTGGCACTGACCATTTGTTCGGATTGTATTTGGCACGACCGAAATTGTTTGGGTCGAAATAGACACTTTTCCCCGAAAACTCTAATATGTTCTAGGAAATATCAAACCAAAAGCATTTTTATCAGCATATCATCATAATTATCATGATCATCTTCATCATCCTTTTTTTTATCAAACTCATCTTCTTCATCCTTTTATTGGGTTTTACTTCCATAATCTAAAAGAAGGGATGCAAATTTCCTAAATATTTTTTCAAGATTCTCTTAAAATATATAATAAAATAACGATAAAAGATATGATTCACCCAAACATTTTATAGAATTGTTGTTACACTTAAAGGTAAAAAAGATACAAATATAGAAAAAGAACTTTTCCAAACAATTATAGAATTAATTTTAAAATTATAAGTGAAAATGTACAAAGCTACAATAAAGACAAGTGTATGTGCGTATATCCGTGTTACTTGGTAATATATGATTATTTCGTAATTAATATATGTACTTTCTTTAGCATTTAGTCTTTGTCGTTGGATCCAAACTGGTATATACAGAATCTTGCTGTAACTGTATATACGTGTATGCATATAAACTATATATTAATGCTAGCATCATACATGAAATGATGGCATTACAAATAACAAATTTCAAAGCTTTCTTATTATATTATAAGCAAAACTAATTGTGCCATAAGTAAAGTTAAAGGTGGTCTTCTTGGTCATAGATCAAGAGGGTGATTGGTAGAGACTGTAAGAGAGCTAGGGATAGTCATTTTAATTTTTACAGTTTTTTTTTAATCAATCCTATTTTTATTTTCAAAAATAAATCTAAAGTCAAAATATTAGAAAAAAAAATATTTTAGCTTTAAAACACTTTTTCTATAAATCCTTTTCCGTGAGTGCTGTCTACATCTTCGTCTCTTTCCACAGTCACTTTAATTTATCAATCTTGCTTTAAGAAAATAATTTAAAGTTACAACTCTAAAACTAAAATAGAAAATAAAATAGCTTTGAAAACCAATTTTTCTAGAACTTTATATTAACTGCTTTGAAAATTAATAGTATAAATCTATAGCAATAAAAGTTACAGCTATAGCAAAAAAAATCTACAGTTACTATTTTAAAACCAAGAAATAAAAGCCACAACATTTACCAATCATCCTTTTTATTCACTGCCCTGAAAATTTTCTACAGCAAAATAAACTAAAGTCAAAACAAAAAATATACTCCCTCCGTTTTTTAATATAAGTCGTTTTAGAGGAAATTTTTTTTTCCAAATTATATGACGTTTTCGGTTTTCTATGTAAAATTTATTAACAGTTAATGTAGTATGACCAATCATAATATATCTTCTATTTTTTCATTAGTTGATTTGTGGTTAAGTAAATAACTAATAATGTTTTTGTTTAGAAAAAATAAAAAATTAATGTTTTTCTTAATCTATGTTCATAGTTTTAAAACGATTTATATTAAGAACAGAGGGAATATAGTCTAAATCTTACAGTTAAAAACGAAAAACCACGGCCTCTACCAATCATCTCCTAAGAATGATCAATTATCGAGGCACATGGTTTCACGCCTTAATGATTTGTCCTAAACTTGTAATTATCGCATTTTTGTCTCTTTATCTGTATAAACACACACATACATACACGCGCATATTAGTATATACTGGTAGTATTGATCAATAGTTACATTTACTGTCCATAGTCATTAGAAAGACCAATGTCAAACGTAATCTTTATAGTTTGTGAAACAATGCAAGAGATAGAAACTACATTAAACAATTTTTTCTTCAAGGCAAAACTTATTCCTGAAGAAACAGAGAAACGAGAAGAGTAAAAATGCCTTCACATGTAACTACTCTGATTGTTTGCGTGTGTTTACATGTCCTAATCAAAGTTTATGATTTGTATTGCAGAGTTTCAAATATACAAACAAAAACAAAGGCATTAACCCAAGGAGTTAGCTTCTGCTACTCCCATCCTCCACTTTCTTCTACTTACAGCTTTTAAAACCAAAATCGTGTCTTCATCTATTTGCTACTGTACATCCTCACAACTTTCTTCTACATCAGCTGTTATTGCTCTGCGTTTGCATCTTCTGCAGCAACTCTTCCTTCATCTGTTCAACACAAATGAATACGTTAAAACTTAGTACTCAAATCTTTAAGAAGGATCTACTGAATCATGTCTCCTCCAGTACCAGCTTCAGCAGCAGCACCAACGTCTGTTGATATCTCATTTCTAAACGGCTCTACATTCACCTGATCAAGAGGAACCTGTAGCGATGGTTCTGCGTTCACAGTGTCCTGCAGAGTATTCAACACTAATTCTGGTAAGAAACAGCATCATTCCAAAATAGCTGGAGATAATATTTTCATACCATATCGAGTTGACAAGGGTTTTGATCTTTATCATCAGAGGTAACAGCAACGGTTTCTGCCTCAAGTGGTCTCCTAATGTTTATGTTAGCATCATCAGAAGGATCCACTGGACCAGCTTGTTGGCTACTACTACCTCCTGAATCCTTACTCAAAGTTCTCTGTGTTTTTGCTCTATGATCAAAATCAGCATCCGACATAGCAGGCCTTTTCCCTGAGCTCTGGTGTCTGTTTGAAAGCAAAACACCGCGGAGCACCTTTCCATCAATGATGGTTTCAATAGTGAAACCTAAAGGGGAGCTTTCAGTAACCCTGGCTTGAACCACCAGTCTCCCTTGCCTACTACTAGAGCTTGGATCTTCCGTGGTGTGGTGTCTGTTTGAAAACAATACACCGCGGAGCACCTTCCCATCAATCATCGCTTCAATAGTGTAACCTAAAGGGGAGCTTTCAGTAACCCTGGCTTGAAACACCAGTCTCCCTTGATCCATAGCTAGTTTCAGCTCTTTGTATTTTAGCTTGATTTGTTCCCTTTTAGACAACCTCTCTGCATTCCGAGCGAGCCATGCTTCGTTTACACCAATATCTATATTAGCCATAAAGCAAAGAGGATTAGGTGGGTAATTAGCACTATAACCAAACCTAGAGATAATAATAAAAAAAAAAAACCTGTGTGTAGGTAGTAGATGTCATCCAACGGCTCAAGATTCTTGTTGTACCCACCAACGAAGAAGAAGGAACCAGGCTTGTAAGGACCTAAGCAAACTGCAGCAGCAGAGAATCTAGCACATGGACCTTCTTCAATGGCTATTTTGGACCATACACACGTTTCTACAAACCGAAAACAAATAATATCAGAAGACATATAAAGCAAATTGAAGCGTTTGAGGTCACTGTTACATACCAAGATCAAGCACAAAGAGATCATTGTAGAGATTCTTAGAATCAGCAAACCCTCCAAACACATATAAGTTGCTCTCAGTTACAACGGTGACATGACCGGCTCGTGGTGTTAATGCCTGCCCTGAAGTTTTCAGCTGCTTCCATGCACACGTAGCTGAAATTACAGAACCGGAAAAATATCAGAAGACATACACATAAAACACATTAAAGAAGATGTGATTCATTCAAGAACCTGTAGCAAGGATATGAACATCGGAGAGATAATCGCCATCGAAATGTTGACCACCTACTACAATGATTTTGTTTTTCCAGGTTGAGCAAGTGTGGCAATCTCGTGCAAAGGGACGCGTCCCAGTTGTTGCAGGTCGTTGCCACGTGATAGTCTCTAAACAAGATTTCAAGCCAGTTCAATTAAACTAGAACCAGACCCAACTTAAAGCGCAGCCTGAAGCTAGCTGTACCTGTGTCAAGTACGTAAAGGTCATTATAGAACACTTTATCATCCAAACCAGAAACTTTCCCACAGCCTCCAAATATAACAATGTATCTGCCAATAAGCGTTGCACTATGAGCCTCTCTTGTATCAGGTTCTTCACCTCTAACTTCAAGGCATTTCCAAGTATGCGAAGCTAACAACAACACACACACAAAGAGAAAAGAGTTAACACAAGCATTTTCTTGATCAAACCAGACCAACAACACAAGAAGGAGATGAAAAAGCTTTTACAAGTATCTAGAACATGCAGATCATTGAGATACTGTTTCCCATCACTACCACCAAACACAAAAAGGTTATCCCCAACCGTTGTACAGCTGTGACTGTCTCTCGGAGAGGGAGGTACCCCTCTGATCACCGGCTCACTCCATCTCTGCGTTTCTGTAACAAAAAAACTGCCACAAATGAGATTGTTCCAACAGAGAAGATCAAGATTGAGACTTTTTTAGAACCCACTAAAGATTTATAATTAATCGCTACACAAATCAAACAAAGATTGAGACTTTCGTAAAACCCATTAACTGGAATCATCCGAAGAACACTCACCAACGTCGAAGACATGAACTTGATTAGTCAAGCGACCGTCTCCACCACACCCACCGAATACGTAGACAAATCTGCCTCCTTTAATGGCGTTACAAGTGTGTCCCCATCTCTTTCCAGGCCCGGAAGAGGAATCACCGAGACCCACTTGACGTTGGAACCTCTCCCATCTCATTCTTTTTTTATTTTCCTGGAAAAAGAGTAAAAAGATTCTTCCTTTGGTTTTGGAAAAGTGCGGGAAAATTGAAGACGATTCAGAGGATAAAAGGTGCTTCTCTGTTTTAGGATTTTTTTTTCTTAGCGTTTGCGGTTAAATCCAGTGAGTAATTTTTTTTAAACTCTGTCCAATGGGGTAGTTAACGAGACTCTGATGACCGTTACTAAAGATTATTGGTAAAAAAGTAATATTTTAATATTTATTATTAAAATATTACTTTTTTTAAAAAAATTTGATATTACTTTATAATACAGGTTAATAGAATAACTGTAAATATTATTTTACAATTTACTTTAAAGATTACTCTTCATCGAACTAAATATGATTATATTAACGACTTCACTTATAAATTTAATACTTAAATCTAAATTATTAGACATTTAATAAAATTTAAAATAATATTTTCAGAATATTATATTAAGAAAATCTATATAGAGTAGTAATATAATTATTTTAAAAATTCAAAATCATTCAAAATCTTTGCTATTAAACTGAATTATTATCATATATAAATATCTTTTCATTATTTCTTTTTAATATTTAATTATTTAGTTGATTTAATTGAGTAATTAAGTTTGTGTGTGACCTACTATGGTACATAACTAATATAAAGGTTAAGATTTCAATTTAACCAAAATTTACTATCATTTAAAAATATATAAACAGTTTTTCTGCAAAATAAAACTTTATAAATAGCTAAATAAGTAAATAATTTCTCAATAATCATAAAATATGTATTATACATTAATATTCATTTAGTTTTGACTTATAAACACAAAATAAAATTACATATAAAAATATGTCCAAATCGCAAATGATGTGTTAGACTTGTGATGGTATGGTATTGTTGCGCTTCTGCTTGTTGACCACAATCAGGATCGTATCTGGTTGTTTCTGCTCAGGTACACCTACAGTTATGCATACCATTTGGAAGGAAATAAATCGTCGCAAGTATGGTGAGAATCAGAAGGAACCAAAGCCTTGATCTACTTGCTATAGTCATTAGAAAGACCAATGTCAAACGTAACATTAAATGTTTCTCTAAGGCAAAACTTATTCCTGAAGAAACAGAGACACGTGAAGAGTAAATGCCTAAACCTGAAAAGCTTCTTCAAAAGAGTAAATACTCTGTTTGTTTGCGTGTGTTTACATGTGCTTATCAAAGTTTATGATTTGTAACAAGAAAAAGAAACTTCATAAGGTAATTAAAGTAGCTCGAATCACACAGTGAATATGTAAAAGAAACTTGCTCTTCTTTATTGAATGTCTTAGAAAATATGCTCAAAACTAAAACACCCTGCTCTCTCACGTTATATCTTTACCACAAGCTCGGTAAGTATATATATGAGTTGTTTCCTTATCCCACAAGTAATAGATAACTCCTAATACTAATGGGTTAAGCTTATCTTTATCTTTAACCAACTTGTCAAAGATTATCTTGAGCTGCAAGCTGTCAAAGCTTATCCAACAATCTCCTTCTTGAGCTTTGAGTCTTTCTTGGACAAGTCTTGAACTCCTATCAAGTCTCTCATCTCAACAAACTTAATCCTCGCCAGAGCCTTAGTGAGAATGTCAGCCTTTTGCAACGTTCCTGGTGTATGCTGAACGTCTACAAGCTCCCTTTCAATGCACTCACGGATGAAATGGTAGCGTTTGTGAATGTGCTTACTCTTACCATGAAATACAGGGTTCTTGGTAAGCTCTATTGCCGACCTGCTGTCGATCTTGATGAGTACCTTCTCTGCATCTCTTCCTGTTATCTCGCCTAGGAGGTCTTGTAACCAAATGGCCTGTCGTGCAGCTTCTGTTGCGGCCATAAACTCCGCTTCGCATGAGGACAGAGCAACCGTGTCCTGTTTCTGTGAGCACCAAGTGATTGGTGAGGATCCATAGTAGAACATGTGTCCAGTGGTGCTTCTCCCGTCGTCTTGGTCGATGTTATGACTGCTATCACTATAGCCTGTCACTTTCTTTGATCCTCCACGATAATACTTCAAGCCAAACATAGAGGAGCCTTGTACATATCGCATTATCTGCTTGATAATGTTGCTATGTGACTTGCGAGGCCTTTGCATATAGCGACTTGCTACTCCCACTGAGAAGGCTAAATCCGGTCGTGAATGAAGCAAGTATCGTAGACATCCCACACTCCTTCTATACTCTGTTGCATCTACCTCTTCTTCTTCTTCGGCCTTTGAAACTTTTAATCCAAACTCCATTGGTATCTTAGTTGGATTGCAAGCTTCTAAGCCTGCTTCTTTCAGAACCTTTCTTGCATATGATTCTTGCTTAAGCTCAATCCCATCATCACCTTGATGAACTTCTAACCCAAGGTAGTATGTGAGTTTACCTAGATCAGACATTTCAAATTTTGATGACATCCCTTTCTTGAACTCACTGATGGCGTTGAAGCTGTTTCCGGTTATGAATAAGTCGTCTACATAGATGGCAACAAGTAGAATCATTTTCTTATCCTCCTTCCGATACACTGCGTTTTCCGTTGAACATCGAGTGAATCCCATCTCCTTCAGCACTCCATCCAGTTTAGTGTTCCACGCTCGTGGAGCTTGCTTCAAGCCGTACAGGGCCTTTGAGAGTTTGTATACCCTCTGTTCTTCACCTTTTACCACAAAACCTTCGGGTTGTTCAACGTAAACATCTTCCTTCAAATCACCGTATAAGAAAGCCGTTTTTACGTCTAAGTGATGAATTTGCCAACCGTTTGAAGCAGCTAACGCACTCAACAGTCGTATGGTTTCGAGTCTAGCAACTGGTGCGAACACCTCATCATAGTCAATGCCTGATTCTTGTACGTACCCTTTAGCTACAAGTCGAGCTTTGAACTTCTTGATCGTACCGTCAGCATTCCTTTTTATTTTGAAAATCCACTTGAGGCCTATCACCTTTGCTCCAATCGGTTTTTCAACAAGTATCCATGTCTTGTTCTTGTTGATAGAGTCTATCTCTTCTTTGCATGCTCCTCTCCATTTAGATGAGCGGCTTGCTTCTTTGTAGAATCTTGGTTCATCATTAATAGACAGCAACAACCTTTCGATCTCCAGCTCAGCCAGTAGGACGTAGTCTTCCAAATAGCGAGGCCTGTTGCTTTGTCGTGTTGATTGTCGTAGTGGTTGTTGTTGTATCTGTTGAGGTTGAGCGTCTTGATTATCATTCTCATCAATCTCTTCATCTTGATCATCGTTGTTGTGATGGTCGTTGTTATTGTCGTGCTGATTGTTATCTTCGTTGATAATGACCGGTCCTTCTCCTGTATCAACGATATCTCCCCATTTCATCTGAAACATACCAGGGTCTCGTGTAGTTCCAGTAGGTTGATTCCAGTTCCAACCATTCTTCTCATCGAACACAACATCGCGACTCACCACAATTCTTCGTGTAGACGGATTGTAAAGTCTGTAGGCCTTGGATCCCGGTTCTGTTCCGAAGTTAACCAGAGCCAGAGACCTGTCGTCTAACTTCTTAAGCATTGCAGTGTCTATCTTTGCATAGGCTAAGCAACGAAAACCCTTAGATGGCTTAGGTTTGGTTTCTTTTGCCGTAAGCACTCGTATGGAGTCATGTTCTTGAGAGCTCTTGTAGGTACTCTGTTTATTATGTAGGTAGAGTGTCGAACCGCCTCTCCCCACAGATAGTTGGGTACCTTCAAAGCTTTGAGAGTACTCCTCGTCATCTCCATCAATGTTCTATTCCTTCTCTCCACTACACCGTTTTGTTGTGGGGTGTATGGAGCCGTTAGATGTCGTTTGATGCCATTGACGTTGCAGTAGTCATGAAAATAGATTGATGTGAACTCGCCTCCACGATCAGTTCTTAGTGTCATGATCCTTTTCTCCAAATCCTTCTCCACCTGTTCCTTGAATGCCTTGAATCTACCAAACGCATCACTCTTTTCTTTCATCAAAATAGACCACATGTATCTTGAGAAGTCGTCTATGATCACGAATATATATCTGTTATTTGCGATGGTGGCTGGAGTAATGGGACCACATAAGTCAGCATGTAATAGCTCCAGGGGCTTTGTTGCTCGGTATGAGGCTGCCTTAGGAAAGGGTTGTCGAGTTTGCTTGCCCACCAAGCATGACTCGCAGAATCTTGTTTCTTCGTCTATCTTTGGTAATCCTAAGACCATCTTCTGTTGAGACATAGCTTTAACAGTTTTAAAACTTACATGTCCCAACCTTGCATGCCACTTCCATGTTTCATCCTCAAGTCTCACGCTCAGACATAAAGGCTTACCAATCTGCAACTTTATCTTGTAAAGTCTGTTTGGTGATCTTGTAACTTTAACCAGCAGTCTCCCACTTGGATCGTGTACCGTTAAGTAGTCTAATTTCATTCTCACATCGCACCCCACTTCTGTTGCTTGTCCTAAGCTTAGGATGTTGCTCTTGAGGTCAGGAATATAGTAGATATTGGTGACCAGTTTCTGTTCTCCGGTTTTACTTTGAAACAGGATGGACCCCTTACCCTCTATGTTGACATGAGAATCGTCTCCAAACTTGACTTTGCCTCTGATTCTTTGGTTTAACTCTGAGAAGTATGTAATGTTGCCAGTCATATGATTGCTGGCACCATTATCCAAGTACCAAATCTCTTCTTCACCAGACTTGTGTTCATATTTCTTTGGCACCAAATTGTTTTCATTCAAGAAGACTACCTCGTGCATGTATAGTGCTTTGTCTGCTTCCTCTGTCTCCACCTTATTTGCTTCTTGAATCTTTTGCAGCCTATCCGGACATACAGATGCGAAGTGGCCTGTTTTGTCACATCGAAAACACACAATCTTTGATCTGTCCTTCTTTTCCTTTTCTTGACTTTGATCTTGTTGTTGAGTTCTTTCTTGTGAGTTCACTCTGCCTCTTCCTCTACCTCTGTAACCTCGTCCTCCTCTGCCACGACCTCTTCCTCGAGTGCCATTGTTATACGAGTACGAGTCTGAGTATAAAAGCTTTCCTTGCGTTTCTAAGTTGCTTTCATTGCTTAGAATTCTTTCTTCGTATGCCTTTAACCTTCCAGTAACGTCCTCATAGCCAATTGTATTTAAGTCCAAGATCTGCTCGAGAGAGGCTGCAATCTGTAAGTACTTAGTTGGCGGCAAACTGCTGAGGAACTTCTTCACCAGCGTGCTTTCCTCAATAGTTTTGCCTAGAGATGCTGCCTTAGATGCCATCTCTGATAACTTTCCCGCAAAGCTATCAATGGTATCTGCATCTTTCATGTTGATCCTGTCGAACTCAATCATAAGAGTTTGAAGACGTGCATCTTTGACATGGTCAGCTCCGACGTTTCTCGATTTCACTGCATACCATATTCCTTTAGCGTTATCTTGATCTCCTATCTGCAGAATAAGAGACTCCGGAATCGCTTGAAACAACAATCCAGTTGCAATGTTGTTCTTGTCTTCATCATCTATCCCTGGTTCGATGGTTTCATAAACCTTGTAGATCTTCATTAGAACTTTCATCCTCATGCTCCATACTGTGTAGTTTGTTGTGGTCAGTATGGGGCATGGATTGACGGTGGTGTGAATTCCTTTAGGCGTATCGGATTGTTTTGATTGTCGTCTCCCATGAATCTTTTAACCCAAGCGCTCTGATACCAAATAAAGTAGCTCGAATCACACAGTGAATATGTAAAAGAAACTTGCTCTTCTTTATTGAATGTCTTAGAAAATATGCTCAAAACTAAAACACCCTGCTCTCTCACGTTATATCTTTACCACAAGCTCGGTAAGTATATATATGAGTTGTTTCCTTATCCCACAAGTAATAGATAACTCCTAATACTAATGGGTTAAGCTTATCTTTATCTTTAACCAACTTGTCAAAGATTATCTTGAGCTGCAAGCTGTCAAAGCAGCTTATCCAACAGTAATAACAACAGAGTTAACACAAGAGTTAGCTTCTTCTACCTCACATCCACAACGTTCTTCTACTTACAGCTTTTTAAACCGAATCCTGCCTTGATCTACTTGCTACTGTACAACATCCTCAATTTTCTTCTACATCAGCTGTTATTGCTCTGCGTTTGCATCTTCTGCAGCAACTCTTCCTTCATCTGTTCAACACAATGAATAAGTTAAAACTTAATTAGTACTCAATCTTTAAGAAGGATACTACTGAATCATGCCTGCTCATGAATCACCTTGCTTTTGTGGCAATGAATCTCCTCCAGGACCAGCTTCGGCAGCAGCACCAACGTCTGTTGACATCTCATTAACAATGTCCTGAGGAGGGTTTTGATCTTTATCATCAGAGGAAACATCAACTGTTTCTTGCTTAGAAGGATCCACTGGACCAGCTTGTTGGCTACTACCTGCTGAATCCTTACTCAAAGTTCTCTGCGTCTTTTCTCTATGATCACAATCAGCATCCGACATAGCAGGCCTTTTCCTGCTGACCATCAACGAATCAAAACATGCTTTAGAACAAACGTCGTTTAAAGAGAGAAACTATAACCAACACACTTGCCTACTACTAGGGCTTGGATCTTCCGTTTGAACAGAGCTGTTGTGTCTGTTTGAAAGCAAAACACCGCGGAGCACCTTTCCATCTATCTGAGTTTCAATAGAGTAACCGAAAGGGGAGCTTTCAGTAACCCTGGCTTTAAACTTCATTTTCCCTCCATCCATAGCAAGTTTCAGCTCTTTGCAATATTGTTTCAGTTGTTCCCTTACAGCCAACCTCTCTAGTCTCCGAGCGACCCGTGCTTCCTCTACACCAACTATTAGCCATAATCAAAGAGGATTAGGAGGATATTTAGCACTATAACCAACCTAGAGATCAAAAACAAACCTGTGTGTAGGTAGTAGATGTCATCCAACGGCTCAAGATTCTTGTTGCAGCCACCAACGAAGAGAAAAGAGCCAGCCTTGTAAGGACTTAAGCAAGCTGCTGCAGCAGAGAATCTAGCAGATGGACCTTCTTCAATGGCTATTTTGGACCATACACACGTTTCTACAAACCGAAAACAAATAATATCAGAAGACATATAAAGCAAATTGAAGCGTTTGAGGTTTTTTGTTACATACCAAGATCAAGCACAAAGAGATCATTGTAGAGATTCTTAGAATCAGCAAACCCTCCAAACACAAATAAGTTCCTCTCAGTTACAACGGTGACATGACCGGCTCGTGGTGTTAATGCCTGCCCTGAAGTTTTCAGCTGCTTCCATGCAAACGTATCTGAAATTACAGAACCGGAAAAATATCAGAAGACATTACACATAAAACACATTAAAGAAGACGTGATTCATTCAAGAACCTGTATCTAGGATATGAACATCGGAGAGATAATCGCCATCGAAATGTTGACCACCTACTACAATGATTTTTCTGTTCCAGGTTGAGCAAGTGTGGCAATCTCGTGCAAAGGGACGCGTCCCAGTTGTTGCAGCTCGTGCCCACGTGATAGTCTCTAAACAAAGATTCAAGCCAGTTCAATTACACAAAACTAGAACCAGAACCAACTTTAAAGCGCAGACTGAAGCCTGTACCTGTGTCAAGTATGTAAAGGTCATTATAGAGCACTTCTTCATCCAAACCAGGAACTTTCCCACAGCCTCCAAATATAAGAATGTATTTGCCAATACGCGTTGCACTATGAGCCTCTCTTGTGTCAGGTACTTCACCTCTAGCTTCAAGGCATTTCCAAGTATGCGAAGCTAACAACAACACACAAAGAAAACAGTTAACACAAGCATTTTCTTGATCAAACCAAGAAGAAGATGAAAGAGCGAGCTTACAAGTATCTAGAACATGCAGATCATTGAGATAATGTTTCCCATCACTACCACCAAACACAAAAAGGTTATCCCCAACTGCTGTACAGCTATGACTGTCTCTCGGAGAAGGCGGTACCCCTCTGATCATCGGCTCACTCCATCTCTTCCTCCCTGCAAACAAAATTTGCCACAAATGAGACTGTTCCAACAACAAAGATTCTGAAACTATAAAAGATCAAGATTGAGACTTTTTTAAAAAACCCACTAAAGATTTTGACATTATCGCTACACAAATCAAACAAAGATTGAGACTTTCGTAAAACCCATTACGAGAATCATCCGAAGAACACTCACAATTGTCGAAGACATGAACTTGATTGGTCAAGCAACCGTCTCCACCACACCCACCGAATACGTAGACAAATCTGCCTCCTTTAACGGCGTTACAAGTGTGTCCCCATCTCTTCCCGGGCCCGGAAGAGGAATCACCGAGACCCACTTGACGTTGGATCCTCTCCCATCTCATTCTTTTTTATTTTCCTGGAAAAAGAGTAAAAAGATTCTTCCTTTGGTTTTGGGAAAGTGCGGGAAAATTGAAGACGATGCAGAGGATAAAAGGTGCTTCTCTGTTTTAGGTGTTTTTTTTTCTTAACAATGGTAACGGCAAACGTGATCCTTTCTTCGCGTTTGCGGTTAAATCCAATGAGTAATCTTTTCTTCTCTGATCAACTCTGTCCAATGGGTTAATGACACTCTGATGATCATGACGTTTACTATACTAACTAGTAACTACACATAATAAAATTTTAAATGAACATAGATTATTGGTAAAATAAAAATATTATAGATAAAGAGATAAATATTAAATTTACAATAACTAATTTATTATAAAATCTTATTTTTAAAAAATTATGATTTTACTTTATAAGTCGGTTAGTTAGTAGAATAACTATAAATATTGTTATACAATTTACAATAAAGATTCCTCTTCACATGACTAAATATTAATATTTTAACATTCAAAATACGATTTCGATTTATTTCACAAATTTAATATTGGAACTTAAAATTATATAAATTTACTTAAACTAAAAATACTATTTTCATAAATTATTTTTATCTATTTTAAATATTTTATTAAGAAAATAATATAGAGTAGTGATATAATTATTTTTAAAATTAAAACTATGCTATTAAAAATAAATACTATTCAATCTAACTTTCATGTACTTGTGATATTATCAAATTTGGACTTTTATATTAATTATGTACCATAATAGATCACATACAACCTTAATTATTCAATTAAATCAACTAATAATTAAATATTTTAAAAATAAAAATGAAAAAGATACTCATAGAGAATTTTAAGATTTCAATCTAAAAACATTTTACTATATCTTTTAAAAAATACAGTTTTCTACAAAATAAATCTTTATAAATTGCTAAATAAGTAAACAAAACTTCTTAGTTATCATTAAATATTTATTGTTCATTAATATTAGTTTAGGTTTGAAATACATATACACAATATAAATTTATAGCTTTACTAAATTTTAAATATAAAAATATAATTAAGTAACTTAATTAATTAACTAATTCTTAAATTATAAAGTAATTTTATGATATATACACCCAAATAAATTTTTATATTAACATTGGTTATTCCATAAATAAAATATTATAAATTAACGCAATACATACTAAACTTATAATGATTACTTTATTATTAAAATATTAATTTTGAAAAATAAAAAAGTTGCTTTATAATGCGGGTTAGTTGATATAATACTATAAATGATGTTTTGCAAATTATATCAAAAAATTATTTTTCGAAAATCAAATATGAATATATTAATACTCAAAATTACGGTTTTTCTTTATTTTACAAATTAAATACTAGAATCTAAAGTTATATACATGTAATAGAAATAAAATAATATTTTCATAAATTATTTTTATCTAATTTAAAATATTTAAATTACGAAAAATGTATATAGAGTAGTGATTATAATTTTCTTAAATTCAAAACTTAACTTTAAAAATAACTAAAATAAATAATATACCCAAATTTATATAAGAGATCATATATTAAACTTAAGCTACACAAATTATTGATGCAATTATAATTTCTGTTACATAAAATTTGTAAATAAAAATAATTCCGCAATAAAAATGAGCGAATCATAATCTAGTGACCATTTATAGACACTGAAACATTAAACACCAATACATCAAATGCATACTGAGAACATCAATATCTTCGGACATACCATATGAATGATCAAATATATAATACTGAAATATTAGTTAATAAATTATGAAAAAATCATTCAAGCTTTTATCCAAATAAATGTAAACTGTTTAAAATTTAAAACACCAAATTTGCATTAAAAAAAAATCATGTATATTTTAACAAACATTACAACTACTCACAAATCTTAAATAAACTCTAAATGTACCATATATACTTTTGTTAAATTAAGAGCATATGAGTCTTGGATCTCCTAAATATCTGCAATTCCAAGATTATACTTTGAAAAATAATTACAGTAGTTAAGTTCCTCCACTATATAAAGAAGAAGTCTCACTCTCCCATCATCATCATATTCATCGGTTCTTTCTTTCTCTTTGGCTAACTAGCTATAATAAACCATAGTTTCTTCAACAAGAAAATGACTACTTATCCAAGTCTTTCTTTGGCTTCTAGAGCTGAATCATTTCCATTTCTGAATCTCGACCTTTGTCTCAGCATTGTCCTTTTCATATCCCTTTTCGTTTTCTGGTTGACCCCAGGTGGCTTTGCCTGGGCACTTTACAAAGCTCGTTTCCATACCCGACAAGAATCCAAAACCCGAGCCGCCATTCCTGGCCCGGCAGGTCTCCCCATCATTGGCCTCCTCTTGGCCTTCGTAAATAACGCCCTAACCCACAGAATCCTCGCCAGTATTGCTAACTCCTGCGATGCAAAAGCTCTCATGGCGTTCTCGGTCGGGTCGACCCGGTTCGTTATAACTAGCGAACCGGAAACGGCCAAAGAGCTCTTAAACAGCTCTGCTTTCGCAGACAGGCCTGTGAAAGAGTCTGCTTACGAGCTGCTTTTTCATAGAGCTATGGGGTTTGCTCCCTTCGGTGATTACTGGAGAGAGCTGAGGAGAATCTCTTCTACTCATCTCTTTAGCCCGAAGAGGATCTCCGGTTTCGCCGAGTCCCGTAGAAAAATCGGGAAAAATATGGTATAAGATATCAACTGCGCAATGGCGAGTTATGGAGAGGTGGAGATCAGAAGAATCTTGCATTTTGGATCACTCAACAATGTGATGTCCACCGTTTTCGGCAGAACATATGATTTCAATGATGGTACCAATGAGTTGGAGCACTTGGTGTCCGAAGGCTATGAGCTTCTAGGAATATTTAACTGGAGTGATCATTTCCCGGGGGTAAGGTGGTTAGATTTACAAGGCGTGAGAAGAAGATGCCGTAGCCTTGTCGGTAAGGTGAATTTGTTTGTCGGAAATATAATCGACGACCACATATCAAAGAGGTCTCTTCATGATAGTCAAGAAAAATAAAGCACTAATGAGGATGACTTTGTTGATGTGTTACTTGGCATGCAAGGCAACAACAAACTTTCCAACTCTGATATGATTGCCGTCCTTTGGGTAAGTACTACGTACTGCCGTCTCAAAATAATTTATAATTATATATATATATATATATATATATATATATATATTTAAAAATTATTAACGCTATATTAAAGAAATAATGATATAATTTTTATTTCATCTATCTATGATATTATGACCTCTAAATTTAGAATTTTGATTAAAATTCTAAAGTTTAGATCCTGATTTATACATCTAGTTTGAAAATATTTAAAAAGATTCTATTAAAACTGAGACTTTTTCGACCACTCCATTTCCAATTGCATATACTGTACTTACTAAAAGACGGTTATGGTAAGCACGAGTGTGTATATGTATTTGTGCATGGGATAACAAATATTTTTTTTTTGAACAAAGGATAACAAATATAAAAAATGTTTTCTCTGTATAGGAAATGATTTTTAGGGGAACAGACACGGTGGCCATTCTATTGGAATGGATCCATGCGAGGATGGTTCTTCACCCTGACATTCAAGCCAAGGCGCAGGCCGAGATCGATGTTATCGTAGGTGAAGCGGGACGTCAAGTCTCAGACTCAGACCTCTCTAAGCTTCCATACCTTCGTGCCATCGTCAAGGAAACCCTAAGGATGCACCCACCTGGTCCTCTACTCGCATGGGCTCGTCTCTCCATTCACGATACTCAGATTGGGACCCACTTCATCCCCGCTGGGACCACTGCTATGGTTAACATGTGGGCTATAATCCATGATGAAAAAGTCTGGCCGGAGGCTCATGAGTATAAGCCAGATAGGTTTCTTGGTGCGCACGAAAGTAGTAACTTCCCCATCATGGGATCTGATTTGAGGCTTGCTCCTTTTGGTGCTGGACGTAGGGTCTGTCCTGATAATTCTATGGGTAGAGCCACAGTGGAGCTATGGCTAGCTCAGTTGCTAGGTAGCTTCAAGTGGGTCCCTTGTGGTGAAGTAGATTTGATCGAGATGTTGAAGCTCTCTTTGGAGATGAAGAACCCTCTTGTTTGTAAGAGGCAATCCCTAGGGTTTAATTAGGGCTTCCTTGGTTATATCAAATTATGCTATTCTCTATCTCCCTCTCTTGGTTTTGTCAAAGATAGATCAAACTATTCGATAGCAAAAAAAAAACAAAACTATCTGCAATAGGTGTAAGGGTGGACAATATAAAAAAAAAACTATAACTTTGGTGAGATAATCAAAAAATTGACCCACATCAATTTTAAAATTTAACTTAATATGAGTATATAATTGTAACAAATATTGATTAACTAGGGTTGGCCCGCCCTACGGGCGGGTGAATTTACATTAAAAAATTTTATACTAAAATATCTTTTAGTTTTGTAAAATATTTGAAATTTTATTTTGTACTGGAAATAATAAATGTAATCTGTTTTTATTTTAAATTATATTGTAAATTTTATTAAATTTTGTTGATTTGAGTTAAAAATACCACTTTTTATTTTGTTATAGAACACAAAATTATAAAACTAAAAATTTATTGAAAATGCAACAATTTATATTGTACTCGAGATCAGATAGAAAACGAAGCCGTAAGATTCAAACTTTATGCATGTTACTACTATATTAAGTGTAATGCGATATTTAAAATTAAACAATATTATCATGAAAATGATTGTTGCATGTTTGTATATTTTACACTGAAGATTGATCTAATAATAGTACATTAAGTACAAAGTTACTTAAGAAAATTAAAGATCTAAGGTGAAGACGAAACATTACTATTTCAGATGCTTAAAATCGTGGAAAGAAGTAGTTATGTTAACACCAAAAAAATGATAATAATATAAATAAAGATGAAACATTTTTTTCCTTCTTGGTGTTGCCTTTTCTAATGCTTTTTTTTGTGGATAGAGACTTAGATTCACCATTAACAGAACCATGGTTCAAAGCCCCTGAACTACTTATCATCTCTCCACTTCTCTCTTTACCAGACCAAATCTTCAAGAACACTCTAGAAACACCCAACATCCTCTTTTTATCAGTTTTCCTTTATTGCTCTTTTGTGGTTGATTCTTTGTGAGTCATCGATTCTCTAATTTGTCTCTCAGTGCTCTTGTATCATCTGGGTCACCACACCTATGTCATCTTTGGTGTTTGTTGATCTTGAAGTTGGGGCGATCTCTGACATATTTTTCCCCGCTTGATGATGAACCATAGTTGTTAGCTCTTACACATTCAAAGCAGATCACTTATCCACTACTCACATTGGTAACTTCACGTTTTGAACAGCATGTGCGCAAGCTTCCACCCATAACTTTTCTTTAGTCAATTAACTTAGTTCCAATGGGTTCTGACTTCTGATGATATGAACCCAAGTATAAGGCTCCCGTAAGAAGGCACATAATCATTCCTCGATACTCTAGAACCGAACTCCAAACCAGGAAACACAATCTTGTGACTCTTTGGTATTCTTAGGAGTTCCCCCCTAGGTCTTCTGGTGGAGTGCTCATGCCTGGCACAGTCACTCTGTGGTTACAACTTCTCAACCTAACGTTTTGGCCGACACTGTTTCAACATTGCCATCCTCATGTTCTGCTATTTCGCCGGGATGGTTGTTATTACATATTGTAGCTGACTCCTCAACATCGATGCATTGAATCTATCTGCAATATTCTTTTGGTGGATCTTCTGAGTTGAGCGCCTAGGCAGCTCTTTGACAAGATCATCATTGTCAGAGGTGAGACCAAACACAAGCTCCTGCTATTAACATCAGTGCGGACATTCTATCAGATATGAAACTTCTTTTGTCTAAATTACCACGACTGATGTCTTTGATATTGAATGATCATCCCATTTGCCTCTATGTTTGCCTAAATACAGAGTCCAAGGCTTCAATAAAGTAAAAACCAAAGAACTCATTTAACAGAGATGTCATAGAAGTCTAAAGTAGAACCATGATAGTTGGGAAAGCTTTATAAAAAGTGAACTATTTGTTTTCATATAGTGATATTGTAGGAGGAGCCAGAAATACCTTTGATGCCTCATCATGTTAACCCATTCTCATGATATCTTCAATCAGGAATTAAGCAAGATCCACCTCTTTCTGGCTTTCCCCAATTTTGAGGTCTCTTTTTCTATTTGCAGAACATTACAGCTTAGTTAGCATTAACCCAAACCACATTGAGAAAACCTAACTTAAAAAGAAATATATGAAAGTTATTTCTGTGTATTCACAAAAGAACAAACATTTTGTATCTGAAGATCATTTGTCCACACCTTAATTACACAATTTTAGTTTGAGGCAGGGTCAAACTTAATATGCTATGTTAATCCAGCTGTGAATATACACCAATAACGAAGCTATTAACACAGAGAAAAAATCAGTAAAAATATATAATGGTCCCTTAATACCTTTTTCGTTGAGCATTGTAGTCTCTAAAACTGCTTGGTGGTGTTGAATCCTTCGAAACCACCCCTAACAGCTTAACTACTTTGGAGAGTTTATCCTCGTAGTTATGAATACCAGAGATCCATCCTTAGATTGCATCAAGACTCTATCTGTAGAGATCTTCTGATCCATATACATAGATTCATTTAAATATATTTATGCACGAAATCTTATCTAATTTCAGTTGGCGAAAAAAGTACTCACCATTCTTCTCGTTGCTATCAATACCGAAATGCTAAAGATGTCTTTGATTCTCTGAAAAATCTTCCAGTGATGATCGAGGTGATGGGTTTTCCAAGATATCGAGGTGAACCAGATGGAAGGGATGATTAAAGGTTTGAAGATTAGAATTGTTATAATAAGAGCACTAAACGGAAACTGATACTATAAAGTAACGAAGATGTAAAGGTTAATTGGAGCCATTAATTTGTAATTTTGTGTGGTAGTCTAGGAAGGTCGCAAGCATGAAGAGGAAAAGAAAATCTAATATTATGTGGGTTTGTCATAATGGTTTAAATGATTGGGCTTAATATCAAAATGCAATAAAGTTTTTGGATCAAAATGCAATAAATTTTAGGGAATACATGTGGCATTTTTCCCCCTATGGAGATAAAAAAGTTAACTTTATTATATAAGATTAGCTCATTCTTTTACAGTTTGACCATCTTGGTAATTATGAAACCTCCATTGCCTTTTTATATATCTAGTTTTAATCCACCTAGATTTGGATCCTACCTCCCTCCGCCACTGACCGTATCAATACTATTAATTCTCCACCTTGTCTTATTGATATGAGGTTATGTCCATCTATCTAAATCCACAATGCTTACCTTTAATCATTTTTCTATATTGAAAATTAATCAACGTAACCACCACTTCTTCCCCTGTTAATCGGGAACCAGCAATACAGATAACTGCATACATATATAATAATTAATTAAATGAAAATGTAATTACCTAAAGTAGCGAATATATAGGAATACTTAAACCGCATGATTTTTTTGAAAGTAAAAAATCAGATTTATACGATTTGCTTTCTAAACTATAGGATCATATTAATAAACAACTTGTGAGTGTATATGCAACAAATAAGAAGATTCGAGGCATCAAATCTATTATTCTAACTCAATTTGAAAATTTGTTTGCATAAACCGTTATCCCATCAAATATTCTCTCATATTTTGCAACTATTTTTCAAATAAAATATGACCTTATTATATCTTAACTAATCACGTTTCCATTGTCATCCTCTCTTATAAATATCGTTCTTCCATTTTAAACTCAAACCACACTTCCTAAAACCAGAATTCCTAAACTTAGTCGCTGCAGAAAGTACCTTTAAACATGGAAGTCACAACTTTGGCTGACATAAGACCATACAAGTCAGAATGGCGTGTTCAAGTTAAGGTGCTCCATACCTGGAAGCATTACACCAAATTTTCAGGAGAAACATTGGAAATCATTTTGTCTGATGTACATGTAAGTTTCCTAACTTAACTTGAATATATTATTTGTTTTTCTCTTCATTTTTAGCAAATAAATATATCATGTACGCCTATCTAAATCAATATATTTTTTTATATTTGAAGGGAACAAAAATTCTGGCATCCTGTAAGAAGACCTACTGTGATAAGTTTGCAAATAAACTACCTGTTGGAATGTGGAGAAACATTGAAAATTTCTCCATAACTACCCCGGCCCTACCTTCAGGCCTACCAATCATCAATACAAGATCAATTTAATTTATGCCACTTATAATGCTCTTTTTTTTGAACTACTATTTTGTCTTTACGGATTTTTCTATTTTTTTGTAAAATTTCGTCCAGTAATCTATGTAATAACATAAAGTTATGTTACATAATAATTTCAATACAATGTTCAAAATCATATTTTGCCTAATCATTTTGAGAAAAAAGTACATAAGTAGGATTACAAATAAAAACACAGATTTGCCCCAAAAAATACACATATCTGATACAAAAATACATATATAATAACAAAAAAACATAAGTTTAGAAATTAAATTTCAAAAAAACATACGAAGCAAAAAATATACCCGCCCTAGGTCAGTATCTAGTTATAAAGTAAAATCATAAATTTTTAATAAGTAATATCTTAATAATAAATTAGTTACTGTAAATTTAATATGTATTTATTTAATCTATAATATTTTTATTTTACCAATAGTTAATGTTCATTAAAAAATTTATTATGTGTAGTTAGTATAGTAAATGTCATCAGAGTGTCATTAACTATACCCATTGGACAGAGTTAAATAGTGCTGGGCATTTTATCCGATACCCAAACCCGTATTCGAACCTGATCCGAAAAATCCGAATCGAAATCCGAACCAAAGTAGCAAAATACCCGAACGGGTATTAAATTAGAAGAGATTGGATATCCAAACCCGAACGGGTAATACCCGAAAATCCGAAATACCCGAGCCAAATCCGAACGGGTATCCGAACGTCCACCCTAGAGTTGATAAGAGAAGAAAAGATTACTCATTGGATTTAAGAAATATTGCGTTGGCGGTTACCATTGTTAAGAAAGAAAAAAAAACACCTAAAACAGAGAAGCACCTTTTATCCTCTGAATCGTCTTCAATTTTCCCGCACTTTCCCCAACCCAAAGGAAGAATCTTTTTTACTCTTTTTCCAGGAAAATAAAAAAGAATGAGATGGGAGAGGATCCAACGTCAAGTGGGTCTCGCTGATTCCTCTTCCGGGCCCGGGAAGAGATGGGGACACACTTGTAACGCCACTAAAGGAGGCAGATTTGTCTACGTATTCGGTGGGTTCGGTGGAGACGATTGCTTAACCAACCAAGTTCATCTCTTTGACGCTGGTGAGTGCTCTGCGGATGATTCTCGTAATGGGTTTTACGAAAGTCTCATCCTTTGTTTGATTTGTGTAGCGATTATGTCTAATCTTTAGTGGTTTTTTTTTACAAAAGTCTCAATCTTTGTTTGATTTCTGTAGCGGTTATGTCTAATCTTTAGTGGGTTTTACAAAAGTCTCAATCTTTGGTTCGTGCGGTAGACCCCATTCTTGATCTTCTTTGTTGGAACAATCTCAGTTGTGGCAGTTTTTTTTGTACAGAAACGCAGATATGGAGTGAGCCGGTGATCAGAGGGGTACCTCCCTCTCCGAGAGACAGTCACAGCTGTACAACGGTTGGGGATAACCTTTTTGTGTTTGGTGGTACTGATGGGAAACATCATCTCAATGATCTGCATGTTCTAGATACTTGTGAGCTCTTTCAGTGATCTGTTGTCTGGTTTGTTCAAGAAAATGCTTGTGTTTACTGTTCATGGTATGAGGTTTTTTTTTGAGTTTGAATCTAATTACTACTCTTTTCTTTGTGTGTGTGTTGTTTAGCTACACATACTTGGAAATGCCTGGAAGCTAGAGGTGAAAGACCTGAGGCAAGAGAGGCTCATAGTGCAACGCTTGTTGGCAAACACATTTTTGTATTTGGAGGCTGTGGGAAAATCTCTGGTTCGGATGATGAAGTATTACATACTCAACACAGGTACAGCTTCAGCTGCGCTTTAAGTTTCAGATTTTTGTGCTTGTTTTTTTTTTGAAGGCATGTAATTTAACTGGCTTGAATCTTGTTTAGAGACTATCACGTGGCAACGAGCTGCAACAACCGGGAAGCCTCCCTATGCGCGAGATGGTCACACTTGCTCAACGTGGAACAACAAAATCATTGTAGTAGGTGGTGAAGAATCTGAAGATTTGGATGACTATTATCTCTCAGATGTTCATATCCTTGACACAGGTCCAAAAAACCATCCTTGAATCACATCTTCTTTAATGGTAATGTGTTTATGTGTATGTCTTATTGTGTCCTGGTTCTGTATCTTCAGATAAGTTTGTATGGAAGCAGTTGAAAACTTCAGGACAGCTGTTAACACCTAGAGCAGGTCATGTCACCGTTGCAATTGGGAGCAACTTATTTGTGTTTGGAGGGTTTACTGATTCTCAGAATCTCTACAATGATCTCTTTGTGCTTGACGTTGGTATGTAACAGTTACCTCAAGGCTTCGATTGCTTTTATCTGTCTTCTGATATTATTGTCGGGTTGTCTCTGTAGAAACGAGGGTATGGTCCAAAATAGCCATGGAAGAAGGTCCATCTGCTAGATTCTCTGCTGCAGCAGTTTGTTTAGGTCCTTACAAGGCTGGTTCTTTTTTCTTCGTTGGTGGCTGCAACAAGAATCTTGAGCCGTTGGATGACATCTACTACCTACACACAGGTTTGTTTTTGTTTGTACAAGGTTGCTAATTACCCACCTAATCCTCTTTGCTTATGGCTAATATAGATGGTGTATACGAAGCACGGCTCGCTCAGACTCCAGGGAGGTTGTCTTTAAGGAAACAAATGAAGCTAAAATGCCAAGAGCAGAGAGTAGCTGTGGATCAAGGGAAAACGGTGTTTCAAGCCAGGGTTACTGAAAGCTCCCCTTTAGGTTACACTATAGAAACGATGATTGATGGAAAGGTGCTTCGTGGTGTTTTGCTTTCAAACCAACACAGCTCTGTTCAAACGGAAGGTCCAAGCTCAGGGAAAAGACCTGCTATGTCGGATGCTGATTTTGATCATAGAGCAAAAACACAGAAAACTCTGAGAAAGGATTCAGCAGGTAGTAGCCAACAAGCTGATCCAATCCATTCCTCTGATGATGCTAACAAGAAGGTTGCAGATTCAAATGATATGGTTTGAAATTTTATATCCAGCTGTTTTGGAATGATGCTGTTTCTTACCAGAATCAGTGTTGAATACTCTGCAGAACGCTGTGGACGCAGAACCATCGCTACCGGTTCCTCTTGATCAGGTGAATGTAGAGCCATTGAGAAATGAGATGTCAACAGACGTTGCTGAAGATGCTAAAGCTGGTCCTGGAGGAGATTCATCGCCACAAAAGCAAGGTGATTCATGAACAGACATGATTCAGTATATCCTTCTTAGAGATTGAGTACTAAGTTTTAACTTATTTTATTGTGTTGAACAGATGAAGGAAGAGTTGCTGCAGAAGATGCAAACGCAGAGCAATAACAGCTGATGTAGAAGAAAGTTGAGAATGTTGTACAGTAGCAAGTAGATGAAGACATGATTTTGGTTTTAAAAGCTGTAAGTAGAAGAAAGTGGAGGATGGGGTAGAAGAAGCTAACTCTTGTGTTAATGCCTTTTGTTTTTGTTTTGTATATTTGAACCTCTGCAATACAAATGGCTTTTAACTCTGCAGTACAAACATCGTTAACTCTGTTGTTATTACCTTATTGGTTTCAATTTGCAAGCAAAAGCTATGTGCCTTATGAAATTTATTTTTCTTGTAACAAATCAAAACTTTGATTAGGATATGTAAATATCAATATTGTTTTATCACAGCCATATCTTGACAAGATATCAAAGGAGCTACTTAGTTCTCGCTGAATGCCCTTTAACAGAAGAAGACATGAGGAGACAGTAAAGGAGAAGGAGACAGCAAATGAAAAGGCAAAGGCAAAGCCGCAAAGGAAAAGGCAAGGGCAAGGGATAAGAGGAGCTTAGCTCCGAGGAGTCTGAGTATCCATCTACTGACTCTGAGTATGAGTATTTGCAATAAAAAAAAAATTAAGGGTGCATGCTTCCAGTGTTGGAAGAGATTTCGTTGTTACAAAGACTTGTTTTATGTGTCGTTATTTACTTTAAATGAGTTTGTGTGTGACTAAAAAAATTATATTTTACATAATTTAATATTTAATATTTAATATTTAGTAATGCTATAAATTATTGTATGTAAGCCAAACCTACACTAATATTAACGTATAATAAATATTTAGTGATAACTAAGAAATTTTATTTACTTATTTAGAAATTTATAAAGTTTTATTTTGTAGAAAACTGTATTTTTAAAGATATATAGTAAAAGTTTTTAGATTGAAATCTTAAAATTGTGTACAAGCATCTTTTTATTTTATAAGATTTAATTATTTAGTTGATTTAATTGAATAATTAAGTTTGTATGTGATCCATTATGGTACATAATTAATATAAAACTAGATGATGGCCCACACACTTGTGCGGACTAATATATTCAATTAATTCAAAATTTTAACATAATTTTTAATTTTAATCTAATTTATTTAATTAGTTTCAAATATTAAATTAATCAAAAGATATAATTTACCTTTTTATTACAAAGCAACATAGATAATGGTTTGTACTTGAAAATATTTTTATTTATTCTATCACCAAACCACAAATGTAAAAAGTATCATCATTATATTAACTTAATAAAATTTTATTAATACTTAAAAATTACATAAAAGATAAATCTACAAAATCTACGAAATCAATCTCCTCTTCATCAAAATCTTAATTGCATTTTATGTGACTTTTCTCTTCATTGGAGTTCATAATAACACATATTAACAAAATCTACAATTATTAAATCATACTTCTATATAACTAAAATTTATAAACTAAAACCAATAAATTATATATGTTTAGTAAAAGCTATATTTTTTTAATTTTTAACAGCGAGAGATTGTATTCTTTACACTCATTTTTTATTGGTAAGATAATTTGGTGACATAAAAGAGAAATAATTTTTCTTTAAAAATAAATAAATAAAACATTAAACAATTTAATATTATCAAGGTAAATATAAGATGAACAAAACTATAAAACTATTGCTAAAATTTGATAAAACTTGTTTATAATAATTATCTCTGAATATAGTGAAAATATTTATTAAAAATCACTAAAATGTTTAAAAACTAATTCAGACACTATTTATTAAAACTAATGATTCAACCTAAATCATGGAATATGACAAATAATCTTCTAAAATAATAAAACATGACTAATAAGAAAAATAAGATAAATCATTGAGAACATGACAATTAATCATAACTAAAATTACAACAAAATTATTATAAAATATGAAAAATAAATGAAAGTGCCAACTAAAATCTATATTATTATTTGCAAAGTGATTTTCCGCAACGGAGTTCTCACGTTAAAAGTTAAACTGGCTAATATCGTATTTTAATGAATTTTTATATATAATTAAAACGAATTTTTTATTAATAATATTAAATTTAAAGATAAGATAATTCTTATATATTGTGTTGTCGTCTTAAAATAATATTTTTCTATTAGAAAATTTAAAAATTAAGATATAAATCAATTTATGATTAAATATTAATCAAAACAATATTTTCATAAAGATGTTTTCTAAAATATTTTTAATACGTGAGTATTTTTTTTAAAACAATAATAAGCAAATATATTTTAATGGAAAAATTTGTCATGTATAAATAAAAACTTTGTCATATATAAATAATTTGATATTTAATTTAATTTTATGTAAAATATAACGTTAAAAGTTAAACTGGCTAATATTATATTTTAATGAAATTTTATATATAATTAAAACGAAATTTTTATTAATAATATTAAATTTAAAGATAAGATAATTCTTGTGTTGTCGTCTTAAAATAATATTTTCTATTAGAAAAGTTAAAAATTAAGATATAAATCAATTTATGATTAAATATTAATCAAAACAATATTTGCATAAAGATGTTTTTTAAAATATTTTTAATACGTGAGTATCTTTTTTAAACACAATAATAAGCAAATATATTTTAATGGAAAACTGTGTCATGTATAAATAAAAACTTTGTCATATATAAATAATTTGATATTTAATTTAATTTTATTTAAAATATAAATAATATCATACTGGGTTTTGAATTAATAAAACATAAAATAATAAATATTCATAAAAATTAGACTTTTGAGTGCTGGTAAATCACCTAGTTATTAAGAAAATAAAAAATAAATAAATAATCTAAATTATGAAGAATATGACAAATAAGCAAAATTAAATTTATTAACAACACAATAAATAGGTAAAATATCTAAAATTATAGAAAATATGACAAATAAATAATAATTAATGACAAATAAGCAAAACTGCCTAAATTGATGAACAACACAATAAATAGGTAAAATATCGAAAATTATAGAAAATATGACAAATAAATAATAATTAATGACAAATAAGCAAAACTGCCTAAATTGATGGAGAACATGACAAGTAAGCTAAATCACTTCATAAATAATAGTATAGATTCCAAATTTGATAATATCACAAGTACATGAAAGTTAGATCAAAATGGTAATTCTTTTTTAATATCATAGATTTTGAATTTTAAAACTAATTATATCACTCGTTCCAAAAAAAAAATAATTATATCACTATTCTATATTGATTTTCTTAATATAAATACTTAAAATAGATAAAAATAGTTTATAAAAATATTATTTTAGTCTAATTAAATGTACATAATTTTAAGTTCCAGTATTAAATTTGTGAAATAAAGCGAAGTCGCCAATTTTGAATGTTAAAAGATTACTCATTGGTTTTAACCGTAAACAGAGAAGCACCTTTTATCCTCTGCATCGTCTTCAATTTTCCCGCACTTTCCCCAACTCAAAGGAAGAATCTTTTTTACTCTTTTTCCAGGAAAATAAAAAAGAATGAGATGGGAGAGGGTCCAACGTCAAGTGGGTCTCGCTGATTCTTCTTCCGGGCCTGGAAAGAGATGGGGACACACTTGTAACGTCATTAAAGGAGGCAGATTTGTCTACGTATTCGGTGGGTTTGGTGGAGACGGTTGCTTGACCAATCAAGTTCATGTCTTCGACGCTGGTTAGTGTTCTTTCGGATGATTCTCGTTAATGGGTTTTAAGAAAGTCTCAACCTTTGTTTGATTTGTGTAGCGATAATGTCAATCTTTAGTGGGTTTTTAAAAAAGTCTCAATCTTGATCTTCTCTGTTGGAACAATCTCATTTGTGGCAGTTTTTTGTTACAGAAACGCAGAGATGGAGTGAGCCGGTGATCAGAGGGGTGCCTCCCTCTCCGAGAGACAGTCATAGCTGTACAACTGTTGGGGATAACCTTTTTGTGTTTGGTGGTACTGATGGGAAACATTATCTCAATGATCTGCATGTTCTAGATACTTGTGAGCTCTTTCAGTGATCTGTTGTCTGGTTTGATCAAGAAAATGCTTGTGTGCTTGTGTTAAATCTTTTCTTTGTGTGTAGCTTCGCATACTTGGAAACGCCTTGAAGCTAGAGGCGAAGTACCTGATACAAGAGAGGCTCATAGTGCAACGGTTATTGACAAATACATTCTTATATTTGGAGGCTGTGGGAAAGTTCCTGATTTGGATGAAGAAGTGTGCTATAATGACGTTTACATACTTGACACAGGTACAGGCTTCAGGCTGCGCTTTAAAGTTGGTTCTGGTTCTAGTTTTGTGTAATTGAACTGGCTTGAAATCTTGTTTTAGAGATTATCATGTGGGCACGAGCTCTAACAACTGGGACGCGTCCCTTTGCACGAGATGGCCACACTTGCTCAACCTGGAACAACAAAATCATTGTAGTAGGTGGTGAAGATTTCGATGGAGATTATCTCTCCGATGTTCATATCCTTGATACAGGTTCTTGAATCACACATCTTCTTTAATGTGTTTATGTGTATGTCTTATTGTGTCCTGGTTCTGTAATTTCAGATACGTTTGCATGGAAGCAGCTGAAAACTTCAGGGCAGGCATTAACACCACGAGCTGGTCATGTCACCGTTGCAATTGAGAGGAACTTATTTGTGTTTGGAGGGATTAGAGATTCTAAGAATCTTTACAATGATCTCTATGTGCTTGATGTTGGTATGTAACCGTGACCTCAAGGCTTCAATTGCTTTCTTTGTCTTCTGTTATCTAAATAAAAGTATAAAATGTCGGTTCGTCTCTGTAGAAACGTGTGTATGGTCCAAAATAGCCATGGAAGAAGGTCCATGTGCTAGATTCTCTGCTGCTGCAGTTTGCTTAGGTCCTTACAAGCCTGGTTCCTTCTTCTTCGTTGGTGGGTGCAACAAGAATCTTGAGCCGTTGGATGACATCTACTACCTACAAACAGGTTTTTGTTTTTTTTTGATCTCTAGGTTTGGTTATAGTGCTAATTACCCACCTAATCCTCTTTGCTTTATGGCTAATATAGATATTGGTGTATACGAAGCATGGCTCGCTCAGAATGCAGAGAGGTTGTCCTTAAGGGAACAAATCAAGCTAAAATGCAAAGAGCTGAAACGGTTTTAAAGCATGTTTTGATTGGTCAACAGGAAACGGCCTGCTATGTCAGATGTGGATGCTGATTGTGATCATAGAGAAAAGGCACATAGAACTTTGAGCAAGGATTCAGCAGGTAGTAGTAGCCAGCAAGCTGATCAGGTGAATGTAGAGCCATTGAGAGATGAGATGTCAACAGACGTTGGTGCTGCTGCTGAAGCTGGTCCTGGAGGAGATTCATCGCCACAAAAGCAAGGTGGTTCATGAATAGATATGATTCAGTAGATCCTTCTCTAAGGATTGTGTAATAAGTTTAAACTTATTTTATTGTGTTGAACAGATGAAGGAAGAGTTGCTGCAGAAGATGCAAACGCAGAGCAGTAACAGCTTATGTAGAAGAAAGTTGAGGATGTTGTACAGTAGCAAGTAGATGAAGACATGATTTTGGTTTTAAAAGCTGTAAGTAGAAGAAAGTGGAGGATGGGAGTAGAAGAAGCTAACTCTTGTGTTAATGCTATTTTGTTTTTGTTTTGTATATTTGAAGCTCTGCAGTACAAACATCGTTAACTCTGTTGTTATTACCTACCGTATTGGTTTCAATTTGCAAGCAAAAGCTATGTGCCTTATGGAGTTTATTTTTCTTGTAACAAATCAAAACTTCGATTAGGACATGTAAATATCAATATTGTTTTATCACAGCCACATCTTGACAAGATATCAAAGGAGCTACTTAGTTCTGTCGGAGCATTATGGCTTTGGAATAGCCTATGTCTCGCTGAATGCCCTTTAATAGAAGAAGACATGAGGAGACAGCAAAGGAAAAGGCAAAGGCAAATGCAAAGGAAAAGGCAAGAGGCAAGGGCAAGGTATAGGACAAAATCTCTAATAGACCAAATGGTCTCAGAAAAATCTCAAGCAGCCAAAATAATTCTACATGGACCAAGTACGAGTAAATGACAATATTATCCTTAATAAAAGTGCAATTTCAACCATTAGATCATTTTACTTCTCCTTTAATCCGAACCACACAAATTTTTTTCCCTTCCTTCTCTCTTTCGGATAGGACCCACTTCTTCTTTTTTCAACCGTATGATCAATTTTCCCATCTTCAATCACGGCCATACGATCATTCTTCTCTCATTTAGATGTATATAACCAGTATAACTCGTACAACTAAACATGTTAATAAACGATATAACTATTATAACTGATAAAATCGATATATAAATTTTGTAATTCATGTAAGATATACAATTGTTGGAACTGAAACGACTAATAAATAATGTTTTTCATATGAAATAAATAAAAAATATATATCTTAATTGATTTACGGTGACAAAATTTCATCTATTTCATTTGAGAGTTTTCAATATTTTGTTAAATTATTACATTATACCATTACTTTTACATTATATACCTTATATTTTTTAAGTTGGTTACCTAAATTATTCATATTATTATGAAAATAAAATATTTAACATAATTTTACAAAGTTATGATGTGAAAATATTGATACAACTGTATAACTATATATCAAATCATATATGGTATATTGGTATAATTGGTACAAATAAATGATGTGTAAATAAACATCAAACATATTTTATAAAGTAATGATATGAAAATATTAGTAAAACTCCAAAAAATATACATATAAACAATTGACATAACTTTATTATATATTAGACGAGTATTACTGGTACAACTGGTACAACTTCAACATTTAGAAATTGATAAAATCAATTTGATATTCCATGTGAGAAAAACAATCACATATTCCAACTGGTATATATTCAAAAAAATATTTCCTAATTGTTTTAGAGTTTTGAAGACAAAAATTAAAAATTATTACACAATTTCATAAGTTTACATGATCTTACCTTATACTTTTAAGGTTTATTAACTTGTTTGTCCACATGATTTTTGGAAAACATACATCATATGTATTTTTACGAAATTGATGATTTCATTGGAACCGGGCAATGTCATGTAAACATAAATAAGTGGTACAACTAATGTAATTGTATTTATTATGTGGTACAACTAATATTTTTCGATTTCACTGCCATAGTAAAACTATGCACAAACTGGTACAACTGAAAAACTAGCACAACTATGTATCATCGGTATAACTAGAAAACTGGTACAACTACTTGTTATTTTATTTAGTATTGTTTTAATTTTGCATCACGTTTTAAATGTGTATCATGTTTTAAACATTGTGGTTGAATACTAACATTGAGTAGTTGTACTAGTTGTACTATTCATATATATCATTATCACTTGTCATTATTTGTTTATGCAAATATTTTTTAATCAAAAGTATTATGATATATTGAGTGGACCTTGTTAATTTGAAAAATATAAGAACAAAAAAAAATGAAATCATATATGAAAATACAACAAAAACATTGATATGCCATCTTTTCATTTCAAAAATCAATCATATAACAAGTTGCATCAGATTATTTTTGTATATGTGTTTACAATTTGTCTAACTCTTTCTATTTAAATGTAAATGAGGGAAGCCTTAATTGAACTCATGAAGCAATATACTGATATGCTTGATGTTGCAATCAGATTAAACTAGTTTGTATATGTAGTTTTGCTTATGTATCTTTTGAACTTTTATATGTTATCTTATGGAAATGATGAACATAAATAGACTTTATACAATGGGAATACCAACTTCACATCATCCTCTTCTATGACATCATTCACAACTAAAAACAAAACCTAATATAACCATAATAATTGTGAAGTTGTTCTAGTTATACACATTCTAATTATACTAGTTATACTATTTATATTTGTTGTAGTTATACTAGTTATACTAGCTTATACTAGTTTTAGTTGTAGTTTACTAGCTATTTTTGTGAAAATATTGTACATGGAAGACGAGTTATGGTTTTATATAAAAATGATGAGAAATCATGAAGGTTTGAAGAATGTTTTATCTTTAGATTATGGAATGGAGAAATTTTGATGAAAATGAAAAACTAAAATCTTGGTTTAAAAAAAAAATCTGGGTTCTGAAAGTTGTGAATCAGGATAAAGTAGATGAAAACTGAGAAATAGAAAAGGGATTCGATGAACAGACACTTAAATTTGAATTTGAGTTTGATTTTTTGAGAAATAGTGATGAAAAAAATGGAGATGGATAACGTAAGAATGATGTTTGAGAAGAAGGAGAGATTTGGAGATTTAGGGATCCGAATTGGGTTGGATCGAATAAATGGGTTTGGATAGGTAGTGGTTGGATTAGTAAATAAATAGGAGTTATTAGGTTTTGAGGTCCTTTTACCTATTTTTCTATTTAAAATTAATTTAAAATAAAAATCAAAATATCAAGGATCTATTTCAGATTTTTTTGATGACCATGTAGTCCATTCCAGCATTTGTTCCCAAGGGATAAGAGGAGCTTAGCTCCGAGGAGTCTGAGTATCCATCTACTGACTCTGAGTATGAGTATTTGCAATAAAAAAAAATTAAGGGTGCATGCTTCCAGTGTTGGAAGAGATTTCGTTGTTACAAAGACTTGTTTTATGTGTCGTTATTTACTTTAAATGAATTTGTGTGTGACTAAAAAAACTATATTTTACATAATTTAATATTTAATATTTAGTAATGCTATAAATTATTAATTTTTATTGTGTATGTAAGTCAAACCTACACTAATATTAACGTATAATAAATATTTAATGATAACTAAGAAATTTTATTTACTTATTTAGAAATTTATAAAGTTTTTTTTTGTAGAAAACTGTATTTTTAAAGATATAGTAAAAGTTTTGAGATTGAAATCCTAAAATTGTGTAAAGCATCCTTTTCTTTTTTATTTTATAAGATTAAATTATTTAGTTGATTTAATTGAATAATTAAGTTTGTATGTGATCTATTATGGTACATAATTAATATAAAAGTCCAAATTTGATAATATCACAAGTACATGAAAGTTAGATCAAAATGGTAATTCTTTTTTAATAGCATAGATTTTGAATTTTGAAAATAATTACATCACTACTCTATATTGATTTTCTTAATATAAATATTTAAAATAGATAAAAATAGATAAAAATAGTTTATAAAAATATTATTTTAGTCTAATTAAATGTACATAATTTTAAGTTCCAGTATTAAATTTGTGAAATAAAGTGAAGTCGCCAATTTTGAATGTTAATATATTCATATTTAGTTCTGAATCTTTACTGTAGATTGTAAAAGAATATTTATAGTTATTCTACTAACTAACCATATTATAAAGTAAAATCATAATTTTTTATAAAATTAATATTTTAATGATAAATAAGTTTATTGTAAATTTAACATCTATTTCTTTAGTTTATTATGTTACCAATAAACGTCATCAGAGTGTCGTTAACTACACATTGGACAGACTTGATAAGAGAAGAAAAGATTACTCATTGGTTTTAACCGCAAACGCGAAGAAAATATTGCGTTAGCGGTTGCCACTGTTAAGAAAGAAAAAAAATCCTAAAACAGAGAAGCACCTTTTATCCTCTGCATCGTCTTCAATTTTCCCGCACTTTCCCAACTCAAAGGAAGAATCTTTTTTACTCTTTTTCCAGGAAAATAAAAAAGAATGAGATGGGAGAGGGTCCAACGTCAAGTGGGTCTCGCTGATTCTTCTTCCGGGCCTGGAAAGAGATGGGGACACACTTGTAACGCCATTAAAGGAGGCAAATTTGTCTACGTATTCGGTGGGTTTGGTACCGACGGTTGCTTGACCAATCAAGTTCATGTCTTCGACGCTGGTTAGTGTTCTTTCGGATGATTCTCGTAATGGGTTTTACAAAAGTCTCAATCTTTGGTTCGTGCGGTAGACCCCATTCTTGATCTTCTTTGTTGGAACAGTCTCAGTTGTGGCAGTTTTTTTGTTACAGAAACGCAGATATGGAGTGAGCCGGTGATCAGAGGGGTACCTCCCTCTCCGAGAGACAGTCACAGCTGTACCACGGTTGGGGATAACCTTTTTGTGTTTGGTGGTAGTGATGGGAAACAGTATCTCAATGATCTGCATGTTTTAGATACTTGTAAAAGCTTTTTCATCTCCTTCTTGTGTTGTCTGGTTTGATCAAGAAAATGCTTGTGTGCTTGTGTTAAATCTTTTCTTTGTGTGTAGCTTCGCATACTTGGAAACGCCTTGAAGCTAGAGGCGAAGTACCTGATACAAGAGAGGCTCATAGTGCAACGCGTATTGGCAAATTCATTGTTATATTTGGAGGCCGTGGGAAAGTTTCTGGTTTGGATGATGAAGTGTGCTATAATGACCTTTACATAGTTGACACAGGTACAGGCTTCCGGCTGCGCTTTAATTAGTTTGGTCTGGTTCTGGTTTGGATGATGAAATCTTGTTTTAGAGACTATCAAGTGGCAACGAGGTGCAACAACTGGGACGCGTCCCTTTGCACGAGAGTGCCACACTTGCTCAACCTGGAACAAGAAATTCATCGTAGTAGGTGGTCAAGATTTCGATGGCGATTATCTCTCCGATGTTCATATCCTTAGTATAGGTTCTTGAATCACACATCTTCTTTAATGTGGTTATGTTGTTATGTCTTCTGATATTTTTCCGGTTCTGTAATTTCAGCTACGCAGGCATGGAAGCAGCTGAAAACTTCAGGGCAGGCATTAACACCACGAGCAGGTCATGTCACAGTTGTAAGTGAGAGCAACTTATTTGTGTTTGGAGGGTTTGCTGATTCTAAGAATCTCTACAATGATCTCTTTGTGCTTAATCTTGGTATGTAACAGTGACCTCAAACGCTTCAATTTGCTTTTTATCTGTCTTCTGATAGTATTGTCGGTTTGTAGAAACGTGTGTATGGTCCAAAATAGCCATTGAAGAAGGTCCATGTGTTAGATTCTCTGCTGCTGCAGTTTGCTTAGGTCCTTACAAGCCTGGTTCCTTCTTCTTCGTTGGTGGGTGCAACAAGAATCTTGAGCCGTTGGATGACATCTACTACCTACACACAGGTTTTTTTTTTTTTTAAATCTCTAGGTTTGGTTATAGTGCTAATTACCCACCTAATCCTCTTTGCTTTATGGATAATATAGATATTGGTCTAAACGAAGCATGGCTCGCTCGGAATGCAGAGAGGTTGTCTTTAAGGGAACAAATCAAGCTAAAATGCAAAGAGCTGAAACGGTTTTTAAAGCATGTTTTGATTGGTCAACAGGAAACGGCGTGCTATTTCAGATGTGGATGCTGATTGTGATCATAGAGAAAAGACGCAGAGAACTTTGAGTAAGGATTCAGCAGGTAGTAGTAGCCAACAAGCTGGTCCAGTGGATCCTTCTGATGATCAGGTGAATGCAGAGCCATTGAGAAATGAGATGTCAACAGACGTTGGTGCTGCTGCCGAAGCTGGTCCTGGAGGAGATTCATCGCCACAAAAGCAAGGTGATTCATGAGCAGACATGATTCAGTAGTATCCTTCTTAAAGATGGAGTACTAAGTTTTAACTTTATTCTTTGTGTTGAACAGATGAAGGAAGAGTTGCTGCAGAAGATGCAAACGCAGAGCAATAACAGCTGACGTAGAAGAAAGTTGAGGATGTTGTACAGTAGCAAGTGGATGAAAACTTTGATTAGGACATGTAAACACACGCAAACAAACATAGTATAGTTACTCTTTAAAGAAACTTTACAGATGAAGCATTTACTCTTCTCGTTTCTCTGTTTCTTCAGGAGTACGTTTTGCATTAGAGAAAGATTTGTTTAATCTAGTCTCTCTCTATCTCTTGTATTGTTTCACCAACTATAAAGATTACGTTTGACATTGGTCTTTCTAATAGCAGTAAATGTAACCACTGATCAATACTAGTATACACTAATATGCGCATGTATGTGTGTTTATGCAGATAAAGAGACAAAAATGCGATGATTACAAGTTTATGATAAATCATTAACGGCGTGAAACCAAGTGCCTCGATAATTGATCATTCTTTAGTCTTTGACCAAGAAGACCACCTTTATTGTAGCTTTGTACATTTTCACTTATAATATTTTAAAAATAATTCTATAATTGTTTGGAAAAGTTCTTTTTCTATATTTGTACCTTTAAGTGTAACAACAATTCTATTAAAATGTTTGTATTATTTCAGACCTAAAGTCGCCTCCTTTTTCTAAACATTCATACAACTGACAAGTCGGAGTTATTAACAAATCTGGTATCGGTAACTTTACTAGATTCAAGTTTTATTGGTAGTGAGAAAGGGATTGATACCAAGATTTAATTAACCTTATAAGATGGTTCGAAGACATTCTCGCGATTAAAAAATAGAGTTGCACAACTACGAGTTATAGATTGATTGATGAATGCAAATTAAAACCCAAATCTAACTATCTAAGTAAGGAGAAACCTTTTTCCTGTAGAAAATATGTCCAAATCGCAAATGATATGTTAGACTTGTGATGGTATGGTATTGTTGTGCACCTGCTTGACCACATTGAGGATCGGGTCCAGTTGTTTCTGCTTGTGTACACTTAGAGTTTATACCATTTGGTATGAAAGAAATTGACGCAAGCATGGTGTGAATCAAATGCAGCAATTCATCTTAGCAAGATCATTGACAAAATGATAAAAGCATCTCCAACCAACCTCTTTATTTTAAAGGAGAGATCCACATAATATAAATGGATAAAAAGATGGTTTTCCAACCAGCTTCTTTAAAAATTATCAGTCTACATATTACATCTTAGTCCTTAGTATAATTAGTAATTAACTATAATCACTAAACTTTTATAAAAAAGAAATAAACTACATTTTAAATAAATAATCAATAAACATATTCTCAAAAATAAAAAATAGCTAAAAATATTATAATAATAAGAATAAAACATAAAGTTATAGATAATAATAATAACATATACAATCCAAATAACAAAGATATATATAAAATAAAAATAAAAAATACATCAGTCTAACGGTGTTTAATTTTATTTATGTTATATTTTTTATTAATATAATTTTCATTTGTGTTTAATAATTCAAATTATTTTATTAATGTGTGAAATTAACTTTATAAAACGAAATATTATAATAGTTAAATGTTACTATGACAATAATAAAACAAAAAGTACATAATTATTAAACTTATATAAATAGAAAGACTAAAGTGAAAAGTGAATAGTATTTAAAGAGTCCCAACATTCATTTTTATATTTAAAGGAGTACTATTCATCCCTTTAAAAAATAAAAGGATAAAGAATGGTTAGAGTACAAAACTCTTTAAAAAATAAAGAGATAAAATGTGGTTGGAAATGCTTTAAGGAACTCGGAGATCATAAGTGTGATGGAGGATTAAGAGTTTGGTTTTGTTCCAGAGAACACATCTAATGTGAAGTAAAGCATAATTTTTATTATTTTTCATCTTTCAAACAAGTTACACATGATATGAAAAAGGTTTTTGATAAATAAATTTAAGCAGCGTTCATAAAACAAAAGAATAAAAAGTGTATATATCTATTATATTAAAAGAGAAGTCACAACTTCTATTCGTGATTTTTTTAAAAATAGACATTTTTAGAAATTCATGTTTCATTTATTTCTAATTAATATATTTTGACTTACAGCTATATAACTATTTAATTGCCTATAATATAGGTATATTTAACAAACATATTTTGGCATCATTAATGAATCACTACACAATCTTGACATGTTTATTTCCAAATTTATATCAAACCTAACATATTATTAATAAGATTCACTCTAGAACTTGTTCGATTTATACATTTAATAAACAAAGGAAACATTGAATTAAACTGGTCCTGAGCTTGATAAATAAAAACTGGTTCTGACCATCATTTCTAATATATGATTAGATTGATTATTCAACCTATTCGGTTTAAACACTAAATAAACTACATCGGACTTAACCAGACATCAAGTGATCATCATCTATAATACATTATTAGCTTGACATGACTGCCGGTTCATTTTATACATTGAATAAAATTAAGCTATAAATTGTAAAAATTTTAAAATAATATATGAAATATGTGATATATATGTAAAATAATTTTATCAATTAAAACATTTATATTATATTTATATAGATTATCAAAAGAAATTTCTAACTATAGTCCTAAAAAATTTTGTCACAAAAATAGTTTCCAAGGATCAAAAATGACCAAAATGTTTTATTAAAAAGGTATATATACACTTATACTCCTACGGTTAACTAATCTAGACTTATTGTTTAAACTTAAGAAGTGAGGTATTGAGATTGAGGTTTAAAATTAATTTTTTTTTTAAGTTTGAAAATAAAAATTTTTTAAAATAGTTTGAAAAAGTATTTTCGAATTTTAAAAATAAAATTTGAAAAAAAAAATTCAAAAAAATTTCTAAAAAGCTCTGATTTGAATTTTTTTTTTGTATTTATATATGTATAGTATAGTGATCTTTTGCCTCTTTAATGAAATATTTGGTCATTTTCCTCCTTCAGAGTTGTTTTTGTGACAAAAACTAAAAATGGTTTATTTGAGAAAATTACCCAATTATCAAAGTTTACTGTTATTTAAAATGTGATATGTAAATAATATTTGTTATTTAAAATATGTCAGTAATTTTAAAAACACTTAAAAACACCCAAAATTAAACTAAAATGTTTATCTATGTTTTTTTAATTATGATTATCTAATTTATTTGATGTTATAAATAGTTTTTTCATTTTACAGATTATACAACATATAAAAGAAAGATGTAGGTTTTGTCTAAAATACAATAGAAAAAGATTTGTTTTATTTTTTTGATGTAGCTTTAAAAATAAAGCTAAAGCATGATTATAAAAAAATATAGAAACTTGATAAATCTCAACTAATCAAAATGTTTCAATATCTTTAGACACAACAATCTGTTATTATAAAGAACAGTCTGCTCTCTCCTAGGGCCCTCCACATCAGCTGCCAACACATAAATTCGTTTGTTATGTAGCCGACACGTGTCAAAAGAGGACGAAAGTCGGCGTTTCATTAAACGAGTATCGTGATGGGTTTTCTATGTTTATTGTGTGTTGGGCTCAGAATTTTGTCCATGTATCCAGCCCGATAAGATGGAATTTTCCGTCTAACCCTAATTGCTCGATCCAAGATTTGTTCATCGTCTCTCCCTCCCTACGGCGGCTTCTCATGACGCCTGAGCTTCTTTCCCTGTCTGAAACGGTCGGAGCTGTAACTTCGTGTTTATTCCCATTTATTCTCTCGCCTTATGAGTCTTCAATGCGTCGTTCTAATCTTCCATGCGGTGTCAAGTCTGTATAAATATGTGAGTATTTCTCATTCCTAACTCATCCTCTCTTTCTATCTCTTCCAGTATACTGATTCGTGTTGTTATGAAAATTTCAAGAGTTTTCTTCTCCGGCTTGAAGTCTGGCAAGAGATCCTCCGTTGTTGAGGCTCGGCTGCTGGGGAGGCGAGAAACGTCAAGCGCGGTGGTGAGCTCATGTGGATTGACATGCTCCTGGTCGACGTCAATGTAAGTTCGGCGTTTTATTTTTTCTTACATCTATGTTCTTTCATTGCTTTCTTGCTCTTCTCCTTCTGTCAACTTATTTGTTTCCAATTTTCATTCTTAAGCTCTTTGAGTTACTGTTAGTATTTTATGACTGGATCGTTTATGATTTGCAGGACCCTCCAGCTCATATGCCAAAAGATACAAATTTGGATGTAATTAGAGTCTTAGTTGGTAAGTAATCCAGCACTCAACGTCTTTTTATATGCTGTTTCAGATGTCTTAAAAATAGATTTTTTCTTTTCTATGCAGATGTAAAAAAACCATCTGATTCTCATATATTACAAAGCCTCAGAGGTAATAAACAGACATCAACTCCTTATCGGTTTCATATTCTATTTTTAGAAGTTATTAAAGGAAATTTTATGGGTTTTTATATGATTAGTTATTTGGAAGGCATGGTTTGATGCCTTGATGGTTATGGTGATTCGTTGGTGGGGTGTTTAAGAAAAGTTCAGAGATATCAGTCCGTACAAAAAACTTGCTTAACTGTAGGTTATTTTCTCGAAAGCAAACTCCTGTGTTCATCATCATTAAAGTGTATACTAACATTTAAAACTTTCTCTTTAAGGTGGGATTGTTATAGAGATGGTTTTTGGAGGTGAGTAACCATATGCTGGAGGGGAGAAGAAGCGAATAAGCAAGTCAGAGTTGGATCTTTCTGCTACATATGTTGGTTTTCCTTTATTGATTGAGATGGCATGAACAACTGAAGAAACTCACAAAAAGTCATCTGGCTGTCATTCAATTGGCTGCAAAAGGGAAAGTAAGAGAATACTTTTGTACTAAGCTTAACCATACCTAATATCTTTAGACCGATTAGTCTTATATTTATGTGATGACGTTGCTGTCCTACAGGTTCAAGTACATGAGAGGATGTGGAGAACAATACAATCCAACAATTGGCAGAAGAACTTTCAATCAATAGACTGAAACCCGAAAGAAAGAGAAGCAGCACATTCTTTTTCTTCATGTGCCTTTGCAGCATGATGATTTAGTGTAGCTTTGTCAACAGATGTCGCTCTTAACTTGCGATGAACTCCAAGTTGAGCGCCGAAGAAGATATAAATGCTGGGAGTATTTGTAATTTTTTAATAACTAACGTTGGTTAAACACTTAAACCTGAGAGGTGACTGCAATAGAAAGTTATTTTTCATTGACAGCCGTGTGATCGTGTACTATTACCGCAAGCCATGGAATTGGTTTAACCAAACCGGGTTTAACATCAGTTAAACCTTTCCTAAAACGAGTGTACAGTTTGAGAATATTATAATGTAAATAGATACAAATCCAACTTATTGTAACTAACCAGCAAGAGCATATGAAAATACATATTCCGACAAACTATAGAAATTATATTTAGATAAACGAAATAAAACAAAAAAAAATGCTATGACCAAAATGAGGTTTTCCAAAACTAACGTTGGCAAATTAATTGGAATGGAACAGCTTTCGTGGAGAAACCGAATATTGAAATATTTTCCTAATTAAGAGTATCAAATGAAAACACAATCAGACAATGCATAGCATATGGTTCTCACGTTTTATTTGTTTCATACCGACGAAAAAGATACATTTTTAAAAAAGTGAATCTCACAGAATCTTTTTTGTTTGTGTGGAAATTATGAAAAAATACAACTAATAATTAACATATAATCACTATAAATATCTTTCAGAAATTGGCTTGGAAATAAATATAACAAAATCTAACAGATAAAACTATAAATATTTGATAATAATACATAAAAGAACCAAAATACTTAAAGACATGTTACGACAAAAACATAATATCAATAATAAATATGAAAAATTACAAGAGCAAGAGTAGAAAATTTATTTAAGATCTTATTGATATCTCACAGCATTTTTCTCCTTTTTCACTAAACACAATATAAGGAAAATAGTAAATAATTAATACAATTGTTATAAAAAGTATTAGGAAAAATAAAAAACTCAATGACAATATGTCTTTCAGACGATAAACTGCCGGTCCACTACGTCAAAAGCATGCAAGAGTATTTTCAAAACAACAACATAAACTTAAGGTTCCAAATCTGCAAGCAACAATGGTTGGTTCATACAACAATGACATTTACCTATACGGCATAAAAATATTATGCAAAGGAAAGCCCAAGATCAGTAAAGCATGCTTTGGTATGCTTGGATGGAAACTAATTAAAACGAAAGTTGACCAATGTTGGAGATGCATCAAAGAATCGTTTCACAGGGTTGAAGTAACCAAACTACCATGCTCTTTGAAATTTTTAGAAATACAAAATCAATGATTATATACCACCCCAACAACATTAAAAAGCATATGCGACACCTACTAATATGATATATACATATAAAATTGTTTACCTAAATTAAGGAATAGATGTAAGGTATTGTAACCAATATGTGTCAAAAATTATAAAAAATGAATTAAAAATAAAAGAAAAAAGTGAAGCATAATCCCATTATCTAAATAAAATAAAATTAAATATTTGTGTAGTGTTTTCTCCAGAGAAAAAGGTATATAGTGCAAAAGAACACCACACTATACAACAATCATACAAGGAACACGTAAGATCTGACATGATAATAGATGATGACTTAACATAAGACAAACAAACTAAAATAATTACTCGCTAAAATAAAAATTGAACAATGCTCCATTCAAACAATCATAACTATTGTATATGAAATTTAGTCAACAACGATGTTGATGCTCAATCTTCTAATACTAAGCAAAAATTCATGGATAGGATGAATAACAAAGAATATATATAACTAAACTCTTGAACATGAAAATAAATATAAAACAATATCATTTAACAAATATAAAACACACTCAGTGAAAATAACAGTTATATAATTATATACATCACACGAACAATTGTCTTTATCCCGATTCTATTTGCATAGACGGACAATCGTCTTTTGCATTTCGTATATGGACGCCTCATTACTCACAGTGAACTCAACAAGCAGATATAAAGGATCACGAAGACAAAGATCAAGCATCAATATTGACACGTTCTTCTGCTTTAATTTATCCGATCTGATTTAAAAAAAAAATTAATATCAGTTTAGTCTCAGGACAAACATCCAGTGAGTTATTGACCTTACTTACACTTACTGAAAACTTCGTTTACGAGACAATGCATCCTAACGTTTAAAGACTCTTTCATCTGTTTTTAATTTTACATTTCGTAGACCGACCACTCTGACGTCTAATAAAGTTAGCCAACTCCCGGTTAGCTGAAACCATCATATACACACGACCCCAAAAGTCTACTAATTGGTTACATATACAGTCCACATATTCTACGTGCTTCAGATACTTTGATATATCAGTGGAGTTAACCCCATCACCTCATTAATACAAAAATAAAATATGTATGTTTTAGATGAATCAACACTACTGGTACATTACATAACACATAAGTATAATATTAATATTTTTAAAAAAAACACACGAAATAATTGATTAGTACATCCATAACAATTGCTAGGTTTTTTTTTAAAAAAACTCTGCATCTTTCGATAGAAATTTATATAAATATATATATATATATATATATATAGTTATACAGTTAATTTTTATATGATAGTTTTAGAATCTCATATGGTTTTGTGGTTTTCGGATTACATTGCCAAAAGTTAACCGTCTTATTAACATTTTATTCACAGCAATATGTTCCTAATCGATGTTTCCAATCATGTTTATTTCATCTCATATACTGATATAAAGAAATATATATTAATATAGTATACTATATTGCCACAATAAAGTTCGTATCAATATACACCTTTAGCATAACAACATAATTAATATTCCGAACAAATCAGATCAAATAGCAATATCAACTATTTCTAATTTAACAAACATGGCCAGGCTCAAACCTCAAGAAGCTGCGATCTCTACAAAAAAAATAGCATCTATGCAAGAAATGTTATTATTTTTTAAGGGTTCAGATGTTTATGGATTATATTGCTTATAGATACCGATAGCAGATAGTAGTATTATTTGCTTTTCTTTTCAGAAAAAAAAAATATCAAACTTTTCAAATTTCATGTAGCTATAGGAGTGTCAAAATGAGCTATAGATCATGAGTTGGCTCAGCTCAGTTCGATTTTTCATGAACATGATCTCTATTTCTTAGGCTCGTTTAATAAATGAGTTTAATGATCGAGCTTAAATTAGATCACGAGTTATATGAACGATCTTTAATGAACATGAGCTAACTCGTGAGCTTGATAGTTTTAATACTTAATATATATGACTTCTATTTTTCTTAAGGAATAAAATGTAGTTTTTACATTAATTATATTTATCTTCCAAATTTAAAATATAAAACCAAAAACTTTTAAATATTTATATAAAAATGTAAGAGAATATAGATGTCAATCTTCATATCATATATCTTTAGAATTAACATATCAAAAAAAAATATTCATAAAACTCTCATGCAGAATATATATTTTTATGATATGAATTGATAAAGAGTTTGAAATGAATCATCACAAACTCTTATGTGGTATATATTTTTGGATCGTTGATTTAGCTTTGATTTAGTATATATTAGATGTTGGTTTTATTCAATATTTAATATTAACGTTTTGAATTTTTAACATTCAAATTTAAATTATATCATAAAAATATCTTTATTTTTTTATATTTTTTTTATTTTTGATCGCGAGTTAGCTCATTTAACTCACGATCTAGATAATCTGAGTTCGAATTTACATATTGAAACTCATATAATAAATGAGCTGAGCTGAGCTAACTCATGAAAGACCCGAGCTTACAATGAGTTGAGCTGAGTTGAGTGAGTTAGCTCATTTTGACACTCCTATGTAGCTACCAAATACTAATCAAATTACAACATAACTACAACAATATTCCAAACTCAACTTCATGCATCACTCAAACAAATGTAAAACTAATTAAACATGAGAACAACAAATGTTTACTTAACAATATTTCATGATATCATACATACTTCGCAAGAACAAACAAAAAATATAAAAAAAAAACTAAAACAAACAATCACAATGTTAATTATACATATAGATTGTCCGTGAAAATTATTTTATAATTCACACCCTGTCCGTTGGACGGATCGGCTCTAGTAATTTTATATTTTACTAAACCTTGCAAGAGCTTATTGAGTTTCTTAGTTAAACATTTAAACACAAACCAACAAACAAAATATTGTAAAGAAGATAAAATTAAATTTGATCATTTGAAACGATTAGTTTAATTAAGAACAAGTGAAAATATGTGATTATTATAATATAGTCCATTTTAAAATAAAAATAAAATATCTATGTGAATATAAATGAAAACAAACCATCGTTTTGTTACTGTACATAGGTATATGGGCCGTTTTGGCCGCACTGCATTAACAATTCAGAGAGAAAACGTTATTTTATTAGAGACTAAAGTGTTGGGGGGTATGGAAACTGCACAGAAACTTCGGCATCGGGCTAGAGATAAACGTGGACCGACCTCGGTAGACCAACCAAGCTTCTACCAACAAATTTCCATTTCTAAAACGTGTTTACTTCCTACAACAACCACTTCTTCTCCCCCTCACGTAATTAAATATTCAGTTTATTTACATACAACTATATAATCTATTTTTAAGCTATCAAACGAGACTTACGTTAATATATAAACTCTCAAATACAACAATTAAAAATGAATTTGAAAACCAATAAAAAATGAATCTTTTCAAACGCAATACTGAATTTTTATAAACATTAAAACCAGTTTTTTCTTTACATTACTATAAAAAATAACTCAAAAATAAAAAATAATTTGTTTGTTTATCGTTTAAATAAATAATAAATAATGCAACCCATCATCCATCACCTACCAAACTATCTTTATTTTATTCTACTATAAAATCCTTTTCTCATCTCTCAGCAATCTCATTGACTCATTCCATCTTCTCTCATCTCATCACACAGCCCATCCTCTGTACTTTCAACTAACAATGGAACCAACCACGACCCAGAACGGATCCGAACCCGAACTCTCGGAGTTCGAGAAGACCCAGAAGAAGTACCAAGACTTCATCTCTTCCCTCCCAAAGACCAAAGGCTGGAGACCCAAAGAGATCCTAACCCAACACGACGGACACTGGTGGCAAGAATGTCTCCTCGAAGGCCTCCTCCACGCCAAAGACCATTTCCAAGCCCGACCCACAGACTTCCTCGTCTGCAGCTACCCGAAAACCGGCACCACCTGGCTCAAAGCCCTGACGTACGCCATCGTCAACCGCTCTCGTTTCGACGACGCCACCAACCCTCTCCTCAAACGTAACCCTCACGAGTTCGTGCCTTACGTGGAGATAGACTTCGCGTTTTACCCGACCGTCGACGTCCTCCAAGACCGGCAAAACCCGCTTTTCTCCACCCATATACCCAACGGGTCGTTACCCGAGTCCATCGTCGACTCCGGTTGCAAGATGGTTTACATCTGGAGAGACCCGAAGGACACTTTCATCTCCATGTGGACTTTCTTACACAAGGAGAAGTCTCAAGAGGGACAACTCGCGAGTCTCGAAGAGTCTTTCGATATGTTCTGTAAAGGCTTGTCTGTGTACGGTCCTTATCTTGATCATGTGTTGGGTTACTGGAAGGCTTACCAAGAGAACCCCGAGAGGATTCTGTTTCTTAGGTACGAGACGATGAGAGCTGATCCTTTGCCTTTTGTGAAGAGATTGGCTGAGTTTATGGGTTATGGGTTTACTGATGAGGAAGAGGAGAGAGGGGTCGCTGAGAGTGTTGTGAAGCTTTGTAGTTTCGAGACGTTGAAGAATCTTGAAGCTAATAAAGGAGATAAGGAGAGGGAGGACCGTCCTGCGGTTTATGCGAACAGTGCGTATTTTAGGAAAGGGAAGGTTGGGGATTGGGCGAATTATCTGACTCCGGAGATGGCTGCTCGTATCGATGGGTTAGTGGAAGAGAAGTTTAAAGATACTGGATTGCTTCAACATGATCAGTGATATGTGTTTGTCTTTGATCTCTTCTTGTCTTTTTGTTGTTTGGTGCGGAACAGAGGATGCTCTGTTTTACTATTTGGTTCTGTATTGTCATTATTGTTTGTAATTTGTATCATCATATTTATAACAAGAGAAAGATCTTTAATTCTTGAATTAATAAACAATCAGAGCTACTTCATCTCTGTACATGAATAGAAAACAAGTTCAAGACACATCCAGCAAAGATGGATGACTACAAAGCCATATCCTTTTTATAGAAACAATGCCTTTTTTTATAAAGCCAAGCAAGGTATATTATTCCAATTTTATTACTACACTCTTGAGTCATCACTAGCAGAAGTCTCAGTCTGCTTCATTCTTTAATGAATCTGTATAAGTAACTTACGTGAGTAGGTATAGTTATCTGTAATATCTATATCCATAATGAATTGATTAAGAAAACCAAGTCTAAGTCTTTCAGCTGCTTAGTGGCTCCACTCCAATTCAGTTTTCTGTCCCAGTAAGGTTTATACTTAATTACTTACTAATTGAAAATTTTAGCCGCGGTTGTTCGCAATGTTGTGAATCACAGCCACTCTCTTGGTCATCCTGTTGTTCCTCTCTTGCTAGTAATAATAGCAGTCACGTTTGTTTCTATCAGGTTGGAAACATTTTATCCCAAATGCCCGTCCACATGCTCGTGGGTCAAACTTTGAGCTGATGGGAGGATTTGAGAAATTGAAGTAACGGTACAAGGCTTGAAGAAAGGTTTCAAAAACGAATGATCAAAGCTAAATCCTAATCTAAGCAGAAGATTATAAGTAGGTCTGTGAGGCAAATAAGAAGAAGTCGAAGTTTGTGGGCATGAAACACTACTTGTAGAATATGTACTCGTCCATTTTATGCTCCTTATTATTGTTCAAGAATGATATACATTATCTAGATTAATCATATATTCGTTTTTGTGTCCGTTTAAAGATGATAAGGTTCAATTTAAATGGAGATAAGTTTTAAGGGAAAGCTATCTGATCCGAATCATGATCAAGAACGGGGCAATTGTGACCGGACTGAACTGAATGTTTGATGTTTGAGGTGAGTTTGGTCAAAGAAAATGAATATAATTTGGAGTGGGTCGAACAGAGGCGTTTATTAGAAACGAGGGAAAGAAATTATAAAGATGGAGAAAGTAAAACGGCGGTGCTCGGAGAGCTTTTACCGGAATAAGTACAGAAACGGCGAGATAGAAAGTACAAAAGTAAACCCTAATCTAGCCGTCAAATAGCAGTCTTCTAGGTTTCAATCCCCCTTTTCTCCTTTGCTCCCATCTCCTTTTAATAACCTCTGTCTAGAAATGACTTGACCTAGTTCACCGACTGATCGATTGGGTCTTTAGGCCTATCGGACCTACCGAGAATGCAACTCGGAATGCTTGTCTTGAGCCGTCTAGTCGGTTGTCCTTGGTCACTCTCGACTCGGCCAAAAGTAATCTGGAGTCGAGTTGCGGACGCCGAGTACCGGCTTTCGAGCCGCGGACAACTCGGCTCACTGGATTGGGTCTTTTGTTTGATGGGCTTTGTGGATGGGTATAATCCATCCCCAACATTTGAGATCATTTTACTACTCGTCTCCAAAGATGAAATTCCATTCAAATGTTTAGATTTTTCTAGATCCAAGATTAGATACGTTTAAACTTTGAAGTCAATGAAAGTTTGGGTTTAGCGATAGTCTTTTCTGACCTTAAATTATCGTATTAATTCTTAAAATATGGCGCAAAACAATCCTAAAATTTGAAACGGAAACGCAATTGTACCAATTCTTGCGTTTAACCAGTACCATATGTTAGCACATTTAGCACCACAGCTCATAGCGATAGTGAGTCAATAAAAGGTTTTTACACACTTAGCACAGCACCACCCCTCAAAAGTACCATAAAGGAAAATTGTCAAATTCACTCTTCTTTTCGCCTTTTCCTTTAATATATTCCATGCACCTTTTTCACATTTTGTAGTTTTTACTGTGAGTGGTTTCACGACGTTTTAACAATTTTTTTTTCTTTTGAGAAAGGGCTGTTTTAACAACTTTTTAGAGGATACAAATAAGCAATTTACTTTGTAAAACGTTCACAGGATGTAATAGTATTGTTTATCAGTCGTAGTTAGTTAATTAATTAATCAGCACTCACGTTGCCGTTGGGATCGGACTATCTTAGCTTTTGTACTTTTCGTTTTTATTAAGCGACTTTTGCCCACTTTTATTTGAGAAATTCCCTAGAATAATTTTTTAAATTTTCTTTTCACCAAAAAAGCCTTTAAAAAGAAAATGATTAAAATAATGTTTCATTAAAATGTAAATATACAATTACACCTCTAGGGTTAACTAAATGAGACTTAGAATTAGAGTTAAGGCATAGGTTTTGGGGGTAAGATTTAAAACTTAAGAAAAAATAAATAAATACAAAAATTAAAATTAAAAATTTTAAAAGAATTTTAAAAATATTTTAGAATTTCAGAAAGAAAATATGAAAGAATTGAATAAATTCAAAATGTCAAATTTGAAATTTAAAATATATAATTCAAAACAATATTTTTAATTATTATTTTATTTTTAATTATATATATATACAACAAGAGATAGAAAAATCTTTTACCTTTTTAATGAAACCTCTTTTAGTTATTTTTCTCTTTATATACTTTTTGGTGACAAAAACTTTAAAGAAAAGATTATCCGAGAGAATTGCCCTTTTTATTTTATTTAGTTTGGAATCTTTACCGCCCCTCAGGCGAATTGAAGAGGTTAGGCATAAATCATGTGGTCCTTTCAATTTGTGGAGAAAAGAAACAGTTTTGTTTTGTTTTGTTTTGTTTTGTTTTGTTTTGATACTAGTATTTTTATGCTATTTCCTGAAAGAATGACACCTTCGGTTTCGCTTGCTAGCTTTATGTCAATGTATCAGAATATCATGATTACATTACAAATAAATATACTTATTTACTTTAAACTTGTTTACTTTGTTAAACGCTCGTGTAACAGAGACAATGCAAAGTTAAAAATGGTATGTAGGGTCAAATTCAGCATCTTTTCGCAAGTGGTTTAAATAACTATCGTAATACAATGTAAAATAGTGTATTTTCAACAAAATTTAAATAACATTATATTTGTTATACGCACACGTAGCATCCATACTATTTTGAAATATAATTTATTTTGGAAAATCATAAAAATGGGAAACTGTTTTAAATAGAAGATCGAGTGAATGATATTGAACTCGGTAGCACGTGAGACAAAACAAAGTTATGATTATAGCTGCCTATATTGGTGTTTATGGAGATTGAGTAATAAATACAAAGTTATTGAATTGAATGGTGAATCATATAAAGTGACTATTGTTTTTTGAATAAGAGTTCACATGAAGTTTGATGAATTGTCATGCCGTTGGTGAATAGTAATTTTGAACAAAATGTCAATAAAAGAGGATGAAAAGCTCGAGAATGTTCAATGTTCGAGACTTAGATGACTAAGACGATGTTTGTACGAAATGGAGGATAACATGACTTGGGCGTGTTGACCGGGTTATCATATTCATACATGTATTTATGAATTTAGGACAATGTCGATGTGATAGGTGAAATATAAGATACGGGTAATCTTGACACAGTCCAACATTGCGTCTCCTATGGACAAATAAGGTGCTGGATCCGTTGTGGGTGGATGTAGAATTCCTGTCCGTACTTCCACATGAAGTGGACTGGCGTGAGACATGAGCATCCACATTTAATGTGGTTTGCGAGTACGGTACGTGAGTGTCTGTTCAATGCGTCTACACGAGCAATTCAATATGATTAATATGTGTGACATGACATCTATAGTATGTCCTCTTGAGTAAGGTATCCTGCGGCTATTGGCGAGGTAATTTTTATGTTTTCTAATATTTTCACATAACATCTTAGATATTAAAAACACATATTTTCGGGTTAATTTACATTAATTAAATCAAATTTATATATTTTGAGAATTATGAGGCTGATTGGAGAGAGCTGTGGATGCTGTGCACAGCCTCTTTTCTTTCCACAGCAATGAAACTAAAGCTATCAAGCTGTCATTTATTTTTTGAAACCTACAGCCATAATACAATCTCTCTCCAATATACGACTTTGCACAGCAATTTTTCTAGAGCACTAGTTTGATTGCTTTGAGAATTATTATTTTTTCTTGCGACAAATATATTGCTATCTACTAAATATATAATAATATATTTACAATATATGTATATAAATGACTAAAATACTACAATTGTTATGTAAAGATTACATATAGAATATAAATATAAATTTAATATTTAATAATTATATATCATATATGAATTATATATTTTCACAATAATCCTTTAATAGTTATACAATAATAATCTATATTTATGTTTATTAATTTTATCAATTTTTTTTTTGATTTTGAATCACAATTTAATATTTAGTCAACTACATTTAACAGCTTTTTTAATTCATAATCAAATTTTATAATTATATTACAAAATCTACAATTTAGATTATATATTAAAAAAATTTAAATCTGCCACACAAAATCTACAGCTTAGATTCTACAGCAAAAAAAATTAAAGCTACAGCACAAAAATCTACAGTTTAGATTCTACAGCAAAATATCTAAAGCTACAGCCTAACCAATCGGGCCCTATATCTTCTTTCTTCCAAGTCCAACTGACTCCAACATATTATCTAATAATTTATAGTGTGGTGTAAATTATTTATTTTGTACAGCATGTGGTCTAAATTAGTTTATATTCCGGATATATGTTTTAATCAAGTGGAACCGGTTGAAAAAAATATACGTAAGTGGAACGGAAAGGACCATATATAAATATGCTATACCAATTATCATGAATCTCACCTGCTTGCCGTCGGCTCGTAGCAGTTAGCTAAGCTTGTCCACTAATGAGTCACCAAACCATAAGTGGAATGAAACATCATGCATACTAAACCAAAACAATAATAGTAATTATGGATATCTCCGAAAGTTAAGTGGAGTCAACAATTTAGAGTTTGTAAATCCCTTACATATTAAAAATAAACATTGCAAATTAGGACATGTGTAATCACCATATTAATTTTTAGATTCTTTAGAGAAATAGGTTGGTCATCTAAACATATACAGTGAAACCTCTATAAATTAATAATGTTGGGACTACACCAAAACTAAATTTTTTATTAATTTATAGAGATTATTAATTTATCGAGATACTAATTGAACCAAAAATTCAATTTAGGATTATATAATTATATTAATTTATAGAGATATTAATTTATAGATTATTAATTTAAAGAGGTTATACTGTATTATCAATACTATTATAAAAGAAGGAGTCCTAAAATATCTACCTTTGAAAGTTTGTTTGGACCATTTCATTTAACTTAATTTTTATTGGGCTTACCTTATATATTTGTAACAATATATTAGTCAATACCATATATTTTTGTTCCTTTCTCTAATAATATGTGCGATAATATTAATTAATATCATTAGTTGTTACCGAAATTAGAGGGAAACAAATTATGGGGACTTTCCTAAAACGTTACAGTCAAAAGGAATCAAATTAATCTCACTATTTTCATTAAGTTTTTAAATAATAACCAAACCAGTACCATAAACACCTATAGCCTATATAGATTCTATGTAATCTCAAAACTATAATTTTCAAAAATTAATAAATCTATATATTTTCAGGTTTATGAAATATTAGAGAATATAATTATTAGCTCTCACAAATTGTTAAATACTTCCAAATAAGTTCTTATTTAAAATAAAAATATAATATATAAATAAATTCAAAACATATATTTTCGTGACTATTAACTTTCTACAATTAATCTACCGAAATAATTTTGTATCATGTTGAAGTTTTTATAAGAAAAACATTTTATATTAAAAACAGCTTTTATCTCTCTCTAACAACTTAAAATATCCAATCATATCTTTTAGAAAAGATATGTTAACCATATAATATTCTCACTCAAATATCTATCAACCATATTATTTAAGCAGTTTCAATTTAAATTGAACCAAAATTAAATTTAAAACAAAGATTTTCGTTATTTTATATCATAATTTGTTGAGATTTGCAATTGAACAAATTGGTAACAACCTAATATATATCCTTTTACAATTAATCTGCCAAATTAAATATGATATCATGTTGATATGGTTCACGCAAAACATTTTAATGTTTAGTAGACATTTAAATTTATCCTACCAAATAAAATAAATATTTATATCAATTTAAATTGAAGCAAAATTAAATTTAAAACAAAGATTTTCGTTATTTTATATCATAATTTGTTGAGGTTTGCAATTGAACAAATTGGTAACAACCTAATATATATCCTTTTACAATTAATCTGCCAAATTAAATATGATATCATGTTGATATGGTTCACGCAAAACATTTTAATGTTTAGTAGACATTTAAAATTATCCTACCAAATAAAATAAATATTTATATTTATATCGACCATAAATACAATTTATTACAATAGATTTTGAAGAGATTTAGCTAAGAAAATATTTTGAATTGTATCAATTTTAAAAAGTTGTATCAACTTAGTGGTACGTGTACATTCATATCTTACATAGTTAGGTTATACCAAAATTATAAATAATGTATTTTCTTTGAAAAATTAATTTTTAACAATTAACTAAAACATGATAAACAAACTGATTAAATAAAAAGATTTACGGTGCGGGTCAAAATTATATGAAATCTCTAAAATTATATCACTTTCAAAAATAAATTTTATACACAAATTTAAACATAAATCATAGAAAATGTTAAAATATATAAATTGTGTATATTACATAAAAAGGATACATGGTTTCATATAAATATCAGGAGGGGAGGTTTTTTTTGTGGATTGAACCCCACATCGTGGATAATCGGAATATTTCAATAGGTTTAGAATATCCAAGTTAAACAAGATTTTTTTTAAAAAAAAATATTAATCCAGCGCTATAAAGCTTGATTAAAAAGTTTGAATCATTTTTTTTAAATACCTTCAGATTTTAATGGGTTTTATCGGGTCAATCAATATTGGATTGCATGTCAATGATAGATTTTGGGTTTTTATCAAGTTTTATCGGATTTTTAAACACCTAAATTTAATTAAATACGAACCGGATTATATATGGGCCACCGAATTTATTGGTTAGACTGCGGGTCTGATTCAAGTAGGAAAACATTGTTTAATATTTCAACTCTTTCTTTCTTCGATATGATACGACTTTTAACTTAATAATGTACATCAGATCAAAATCTAGTCTTCTCTATCAAAAGAGAAGTACAATTTTATCTACTATAAAAAGTCATAGCTAGACCATCTAATTAATAGCCTAATAAACTGAATTAATATTAACATATCCTTCCTATTAACAATGAAATCATCTTACGTGGCTAACAAATCTAAACAACTTTCCCTATTGATCATATTTAATGGAAAATTTATTAATTGTTATTTAATTTGATTTTAAATATATTGGCTAGATTTGATAATTGATTTATTATATATATATATATCATATTCATATACTTATTCATTTACTACATTTTAACTTTATTTAAACTAAAATGTATAAAAGTGAAATAAAAATATCTCTATAACTTTATTTAGTCTCATTAACTTCATATACTTTGTACCTCTATGTTTACTTCATTGTAAATATATCTCTATATTAAATACTATAATATTGAATTGATATTAATATCAACTAATAAGTGTATATCACCAAACATGAAAATATTTATAAAATTTTATGCAAATATAAATATAAATAAAAATGCTCTAAAAGTAATTTTTGATTCTATGTTACTCAAATCTAAATACCGATTTTAGTTTAGATAACACAATTATTTATTTTCATTCAAATTTAAATTTATTACTAAATTGATACAACACCCGCACGAATGTGCAGGTTCGAGTCTAGTAGTCTTATTATAAAATTAATTGTTAATTAACAAAAAATATTTTCTTTCTTTCCTTTAATAAGATCTACGGAATTACCTAACATAATTAAGATATATATGATAATTAATGATTTTGAATAATGAATATTTGATAACAAATTTTGTATCTTCTATCTTTTTTTTTAAATTTAATATTATTAAAATAACTTAATCAATCACATTAATCATCATATAATAAAATTGACATTTTCAGTATATGTTATATTTTAAATTTTTTAAAAAAACGACTATAAATTACTAAAACTGTTAAAAGTTTCACATTTTTTAATTATTGGTTTAAATTTTTTGCTATAACAATTAAAAATTATCATAAGACCATATGAAGAGAAAGTCTCATTTAAAGATCTTCAGATTCAAATACATATTCATTTTAATATCGCTTAAATTAAACTATATACTATATAAAAATACATAATATTTTAATCTTAAATTTTTTTTATTGAACAAGTATTGAAAATACATATTTTAATTTCAATATTTTCATTAAAATTTTAAAAATCATTATAAGTTAAAATAATTAAAAATCTGACATTGAAAATTTTGTTATCAATAGTTTTAAAAAGATGCAAATGGTTATAAAATCATATGAGTATGAAACTTTATGTTGTCATCAAACCCTACTTAATAGATAATCATATTAAAAATATGTTATGTATATGTTAATATCATATAAATTTTATTATATAAAATATAAAATATAAAATAGATAATTTGTTTTGATTTATGTACCATAAAAAGACTTAAAATTAAAAAAAAATGATTGTTTTGATTTATATGCTCACGCCAACCTAATTATAAACATAATATTTACTGAATCTCTAATTATTTAATATAAATATTCTATTTTCTCATTTTATAATATGTAAAAAGTAAAATAAATAATAATATGTAAAAGTAATTTATTATACAATGTTTTTCCCACGTAAGGCGCGGATCTTAACCTTGTTATTTTTTTTTTTATTAATTATAGTTTGATTTACATCAGATCATGTTTCTTCTGATTCAAACATACCATACATTTTAACATTTGTAGCTTACTGCAAATTGAAAAATATCCCAATAAGTCAGAGTTCAGAAACCCACACAAACTTCAAAAGAAAAAATCACAGCAAAATCAATTATAATTATTGATTTTACATGCCAAATTTTCATCATCATCATTATAAATGTATATTACTCTTGAATTTATGTTTACTTTATCCAAAATAGTTGTCAATCCCTTCAAAGGAGTCATCAACTTCACTGATTGATGTCACGTGACTATCATTAAACACCGTCGTCTCAATTTTATCCTCTTGAAGAATCATTGTAAGTTCCCTCATGAACGAACTACTCTCCAACCAAGATTCATCCAACATCAAGAAATCTTCACCATCATGAGATACATCATTATTCAAAAATCTTGATGAAAATGCGGTCATATCTTCTATGTCATCGAAGATATGGTCGTACATTAAGGGGTCATAGATGTCGCTAGAGAACGTTGACGAGGACAAAGATGTTGCATCGAGGATCGTGTTTTCATTAATGAGGAGACCCAAAGAATTTGGTGTGGAGAAAGTACTCGATGATTTTTCACATTCAGAAGCACTTGTAGTAGGAGTAGTGTGGCTAGTAAATGGGCCACCCCTTCCAATAATATCAGACAGAACGCTGTGGTTGATTCTCTTACCAAATCTGTTTGCTACTCTGTTCAAGAACCGAGCTGATAATGATCCTACCGCATTATTCTTGTTTGACTTCTGATCATCATCATGCTGATGAACGCTGCCTTTATCCGGCAGTGTCTCGGGATGGTCAGATGATTTACCATTAAGTGATTTGTGGGTCAACGGATCGATACCTTTCTTGACCAGACGTTTCTTGAGGTGAGTGTTCCAGTGGTTCTTGATCTCGTTGTCTGTTCTTCCTGGTATTCTACGAGCTATCGCCGACCATCTGATCAACATAGCATTATTTATTACCAAACTGATACCAAATCGCCACTATAATAGCATGACGGTGATGGAAACACACATATTTTATGAGTATTGTTATGGGGATAATTGCTTTTTATTTAATTTTAGTTTACCTTTACAGTTACACGAACTAAATTATTAGGCTCAATATTTTATTTTGTTTATAACAAAAATATAATGTGTTCGGTGTTGGTATTTGCTTTTATAGTTTTCTACTGACAAATATATTAATTTGACAAATTCAATTATAATATGATATCATAAACAACTATATGTAGAAAATCATTAGATAAATTATACGGAAGGTAAATACGGAAACATTCGAGTCAAGTTTGATGCAAATGTAATATTCTATAGTTAACAACTTACTTGTTGCCATGAATAGCATGGAGACTTATGATGGAATCTTCATCCTCTTGGCTAAACTCACCACGCTTAATGTCAGGTCTAAGGTAATTGGCCCATCTCAATCTGCAGCTTTTGCCACATCTTTTGAGTCCTATAATTTTGTTATGATTGAAGGCACTAAACGTTAATAAAACAGTAATGCAAAGAAAAGCTGACCGAATATTTCCAAATTGGCGGAATAAAAAAAAAAAAAAGAGGAAAAGTATGCACAAGCTGAGTTGTTATGATCAGTTATTCAAACTAATCCTCAATTTTTATTTTTATCATTTACTTGTATATGAACTCATTTGTTGATGAAGATTTTTTTTTTTTTGAAACTGAAAACATACAATTTGGAGATTCGAACCCAAGACTCAAGGGACAACGATGGTGTAACGTACCGTTAGACCACATTACATATTGTTGACGAAGAAATTTGAAGTTTTAAAAATAAAAAAGGCATACCAGCTTTATCAGGAAGGGTTCGCCAGCCTCCTTCACCGTGACGCTGGACGTAGGCAATGAGCTTATGGTCTTCTTCTTGAGTCCATGCTCCTTTCTTCAACCCTTCTGCTCTGCAACATGGTGTCCGTACCATTCTTGGATCTTGATTCGTTATTGTGATAATGAAGCTTGAGAGAGAGAGAGAGAGAGAGAGAGAGAGAGAGAGAGAGAGAGAGAGAGAGAGAGAGAGAGAGAGAGAGAGAGAGAGATTTTGTGTTGTGGTTTTGTGATGGATCATACGAAGGAAGGACTTGACCTTTTGATGAGAACATTAAGACATCGATAGATACGTTTTATCGACATCGTACTCGTGACCTAATTTTTTCTTTTCATGTATAGTTGACATAATCTTCTCAAAAACTGATATATTTTCGTATTTTGAGATAAAACCATAGAGAGAAGAGAGAGCTTTGTTTGTTTTCACTTGGCTGGCTAAGGCAAGTGAGAAATTTGAGGAAGGAGCGGAGAGCTTTATATTATATGCGTGGATGGATCCTGTGCAGCCGACGGCGTCGTTTCTCAGTGTTTGCCACATAGATTTTAAATTCTATTGATTACTTTTCATTAAAGGTGTAGATTTTTTTAGTGGCAAAAGATTGAGATGGAGGTTCTTGTACGTATCTTATTTTCCTAGCCAATTCTTTATGTCTTTTTTCTAGCCTTTCCAAATTATAGTAACAATATTTGTCACTGATGGAGCCAGAAAACTATTATACTAAGACATAAAATATATTAAAAGTAGGGTAGACAAAATCACCGAACCAAACCGAGTTAAACCGAACTAACAGAACCAAAACCAATTCAAACCGAACCAAAATCTATTTCAAATCATTTGGTTGAAGATTTCTCCAACCCGAATGGTTCGGTTCAGTTTGGTTTTAAATCGAACTGAACCGAGAAACCGATGTTATTTTTTAAATTAAAAATATTAGTAATGCCAATATACTAAAATTCTAATACTAAACCACGTATTTTCCATTTTTTATTCATTAACATATATTCTTCTAATCTGATATGTAATCATCAAAATATAAGATTTAAAAATAGGAAAGTTTGTATTCTTATATTCTTATACTGTATATGTAAACGTGGATGATAAATCTAAACCTAAAACCTAAAGCAAATTTTATTAAAAACAAAAGTTCTTCCCCACAGTGCTTTTTTCCTCTGCTTCTCCTGCTTATTTTTCTTGCATCCGGATCTTTTTTGTGGTGTCAATCCTAAATAACTTCAGGTGAGATTTTTAATACCAAGTTCTAAAAATAGACGAACTATAGCACTACGTAGAAGACTTTCTATATAGAGGAAATAATCTTTTTGAAATATAAAAATAGTTATATGCTTTCATGTTTTTAAACAAAGAAGAATCTAATTAAACCGATCCAAAAATAAACCGAACCAAATACAAACCAAACCAAACCGAACACAAACCAAACCAAACTAACTATAGTTTACTTCAGTTGGAAAAATACTAGAACCAAACTAACCAAACCGAACCGAACCCGAACCAAACCGAGAAGCTAACCAAAGTGTCCACCCCAAAAAGAAAATAACTTATAATTACTAAAATAATAAATACGTCTGCGATCACTTATATATTAAAATCTTTTTTCATCATAGTTATATTGATCACAATGATATATTTTATAGTGTTCTATATAAGTTTCTGAATCAAAACATCAATCAATTTCTTAAAATTCGAGATAAGAAAAATTTTCAAGTTGGATGAAACTAACTAGAGATATCTACATGAAGTTTTGTGAGAATCTGTCACCTAGATATTATTAACCAAGTGGTTTGTACATATGCCTTCACTACAATCACTTTAAGAAAAATGATGATATGACTAATAAAATATGACATGGATCTTTCTTAATTATAACATGGCACAAAATTAATTATAACATAATTTAGTTATAAAAATATAAGGTAATAAGTATATGGTTATTACCATAGTTATAAAACATAAAAAGAATTTAAATAATACATGTGATTTATTAAAAGCTTGAAAAATGAAAAAATAATAATTACAAAAAAAAACTAAAAAATATTTATTTGTTTATTGGAATTTTAAATATTTTCAATGTATTCAAATGAGAATGGTAAATGGTACGAATCTATTGCTTTAGAATATTAAATTTTATGAATAAATTAATTTGTATACAGCTCATGTTTATGACTATTAAATATAATATATACATGGTATTATAATTTTTGTTTAAATTATAAAATATAAAATAAAGATAAACATATATAGTTGTTGTAGTATTTTTTATTCTGAAATAAAACTTCTATAAAACTACTTATGTTTTATATCTACAAAGTTTGATCTACTTTTACAAAAAAAATATTTTTAAATATATACTCTAGCCTTTAAATAATTATATCATTCATTTTAAATAATATCATATATATTTTTACCAATTGATTATTTAAGTCTACAATCACTATAAATATAAAATGATGATATAAATTATTTTAAAATGTGATATATCTATTGATCATTATAATACAACAATAAAAACTATAAAATTATTATTATAGGATTATAGGGTTCATAGTATTCTCTCAGCTTCTTTGATTTAGTTCTTTCTAAATGTCCATCCATCCTTTGATTAATCAATATAAAGTTTAATAAAAAAAATTATTATTTCAAAAAACAAAATAATTTTTATTCCTTTAAACTAAATTCCAGTGTAGATTAAAAATTTAAGAAACTAAATAGAATCAATTAAAATTATTACTTTATGTTTTAAAGTTGAATTAAAACAATTAAGTAAAAATTAATATAATAAAATAATTTTTTTAAGTTATTATGTTTGCGCATAGCACATGAAAACATATAGTAAATCAGTATAAGGTAAACATATATGTATTTACTGCTAATGCACAACAATCTATATAAGTTATCTTACTTTAATTTTTGTTAATTTGGGAAGGCTTATACACATTTATGTAATATATAAGTAACGTAAAATGTCTAATATTATCACCGTGAGCTATATCATCAATTTACTTTAAGTTTGTAAGATCACCTATAAATGGTTTTGGATTTTTTTTGATGACTAGATATTGTACATAAGCTATACGATACATATATATATATATATATATATATATATATATATATATATATATATATATATATATATTTGTTTTGTAATAATTTATATGTCAGTGCAAACCTAAAAAAAAACATGTTAATCAAATCTTAAATCTAGATTTCTAAAGTAAACATTACAAAACATATCCAAAATGGAATTTTAGAAGGATATAATGGTTTCATTCAACTTGATAAAAAATTTTAACTCTACTTTTAAGAAATTGATTGATATTTTGACTTGCAAAACTTATATAGATAATAATAAAAAAATATAGCTTTTTATTCCTCAACTATTTGCAAATAGCACATTTAAGATCCAAGTATTATTTGCACATAATTTATTTTCTGACTAATTGTTAACTGCATGAAATTAGGATAAAAATAGTCGATCGCTCAAAATTGGATGTAAATTGTTAGTTTTCCTTTATACGTTAACAGTTGACTATTTCAACCCAAATTTTACACACTCAACAATTAGTTTGGAAATAATATTTTGTGCAAGAAATACTTAGATATTTAAAAATGCTGATTTCAAATTGTTGGAAATAAAATACCTATTTTCCCCTGACTCTGATATCTGTAGAAACAATACTTTATGTGTTCTCTGCCGATATAGAAAGACTACCAGGCATTCCGGACCGAATCTGGATCAGTTCAAACAGATGTCGGGTCTTGCCCCACCGATTTACAAATATTATTAGCCACAGCAAGCGATCTTTATAAAAATTTTATATTCTCATCAGAGGTTACCCTCATATGAGCGGTTGGATAATTTAGACTCTTTTGGAGCACTATACTCCAAAAGATCTTATCCTTACTCCTCTTCTTGCAATCGAGAGGATTTGCCTTGTTAGTTCTCTCTGCTGCTTAGTTTTCTTGACATTTTCAACATGGGTTGGTATTCCGACAGTTTATAATGTTCTAAAATATTATAATGTTCTAAAATACAAATATTTTTAATTTTCAGATAAATTTTAATTTTATTAAAATCTGTGAAAACTAATTATATTTATGGTCTATTTTCTAATTAGTTGAATTATTTTTAATTCATATTTTAGTGTTATTTTTGAAGTTAAATATTTTTTAAAAATATTTGTATTTCACCGAAAACATCATTTTATAAGAGAAAGAGAGAGTAGTATTCTAGATCCAACTTGGAGAATCATTGGACAAAAGAAAATCGGAATATCCAATTTTTAATACTTTTTATATGTCACAAGTCTTATATAACTTAGTAATTTATATACGTGGTTTGGGGTATTAGAAATTTTTTATATGAGACCGTTGGATATGTACTATTTTGCATGTGGCTGCTCCAAACTCTTACTAGGACTAGATATTTTATTAGCTAAATTTTATTTAGTAAGTTATTTATTTAGATTTAATTCAAAATTTTTGAATATTTGTAAATTTTTAGAGTAAATAAAATATTAAAAATAAATTATGCGATAAAACCAAAACAAATCACCAATAATAAAAGCAAATATTTGCTTTGCTCCGTTCTGGAAAATATATAACTACATGTATATCTAGATTTAATGTATAAACTTATAATTATTATTCTAACATGATTGGTAAATTTCATTCACATTATTATTTATAAAAGTATTAAATCAAGAAAAACAATCATCATGACAACTATGACTTTTCCTAAAGTTTTTTTGAATGATTTTCAACTAACTTCATATTTTCGCTACTTCTTTTGTTATTTTTGTTTTTTACTTTATCTATCAGGTAAAATATTTTTAAGAACAATTTTTTATCGATTTTTCTAGATTATTTATATTAAAAAGCTGATGAGATATCAGAAAATATTCGTAATCTCCAAAAATATTTATATTTTCAAATATCCAGTTTGTTGGAACCCATATTTTTCGAAGTAAAAAAATAAATAAAAAAACTTAGATATCCGTAACATATGAAGCAAATCACAAATACTGAAAATCCCTTATATATTAAAGAGAAACATTTTAACTATGGCATGTGTCATCACTATAACTTCTCAAAGTCCTTAGAAAAATATATTAATCCATTAAATATATATTATAGTTCTCATTACACTAATCACAAAATTAATTAGTAATGTGCAATTAATATTTTTTCTTCTTTCTTTAATTAAAACCTATGAGATTAAACTATCTATGACAACTAATGATTTTGATAATAAAAATTTGGCAACAATTTTTGTATTGTCCATCATTTAAATTTAATTTTATATTCTTATTATAAAATAAACAATCATAGTAACCATATAATAAAATATACGTTTTTTATATGTTATAATTTGAATTTTTAACAACAATTATAAATTACTAAAACTGTTAAAAGTCTCACAACTAAAATTTGTGATCGGTGGTTTAAATTTTTATGTTTTTTAAATATAATGATCATAAAACCATATGAGTAAAAAGTCTTGTTTATTAGATATTCAAAATAATATGTATATATATATCATATAAGAATACCACAATTACTTTAAATTTTGCAATGAATTTTTGAGAACGATTATAAATTATTAAAACTGTTAAAAAGTTTCAAACTGAAATTTCTGTTATCACAGGTTTATAATTTTTATTATTAAAGATAGAGATAATTATAAAATCATATGATTAAAAATCTCATTTAATAAATATACATATGAAATATATTACATATTTTATGTTAATATCATTTATATTTAATTAATCCATACAAAATATAAAATTGATTGTTTAAATTTATTTACCATTCAATAATTATAAATAAACAAAAGTGATTGCTTTGATGTGTTTACGGAAATTTTTAATTATATATGTAATAATTAATTATTTTCAATTATTTTATATATTTATTATTTTGTTAATTTTATAATATGTAAAACGTAAAAACATTAATAATATATAAAATTAATGTTTGTATATAATACTCATCCTACGGAAAACGCTGGTTCTTAAACTAGGTTGATAGTATTTACTCGTTCCCACCCTTAACTCCTACCATACATAATAATTAAAGGGGACCCTCTGAATTTAGTAATCCGAATGAACAGTCAACACATAAAATATATTATAGTACTCTATGGACATATTTTATTTTTGTTGAATATTCTCATCAGTGTTTAGATACTTTCCAGACAAATAAATATCGACTAGTGCTTAAAGTTTGTCCAAAGTCATAGCTCACCACGGCCTCATGTCTCCCGAATCGTGGAAAAAATGAAACTTACCTCGAGAATTGCAGAGCAAAAAAGCCAAACTAGTACGTGTACTATGTTCCTTGTCACACAATACAATCAACTGTAAACGATGGAGTGCGAGAGACTTTTCTATTGAGAATCAAAACCACTATAATTTTTAAAAATCATGACACGACTGACAAAAAAAAAGAATGGCTTAAGAAAATAGTTGGCGGTCTGGTCTGGTTATACAAATCTTGAAATTTCGAGGAAAGTGGTAATCTACTTATAAAGTCGACCTCATTGCAATTTTTAAGAAACTACTAACCTACAACTTGGTCTTTAAAACACTGGATCTGGACAAGTACATATAATTAATATCAATATCCATGCGATGAGAACAAAAAATAAATCATAAAATATAGTTAAATCAGTTTCTGCTTTAGAAATATTTTTCCACATTCTTATGTAGAGTATAGACTTAAAAAAAACATATAAACTTTGCTTAATGAAGAATTTTCAAGGAGTCTCTTTTGGAGGTGCAGCTCTGAAACAATTTTTGTTCCAAAAGATGCATCATGCAATGTGACGTCTCAATGGGCTAAAAACCACTAAAGTCTTTGACAACAAACAGTTGAGGTCTTCCCTCACCTGACCGCCATTGTGAAGCACTGTAGACTCACATACTTGGTTGACCATGCTGTTGTGTTTGGGCCTCGGCTTTATTATGGGCTTAAAATAGGCCTTAAAATGAGGAGAGTGTGACAATTGTGATGATGCTGTCACATATATATATGGCTCATGTTCAATTTCTTATCCACAAAATCTCTAAACTATCTCTGTTCCACAGCCAAAGCCATTAATTTAACACACACACTTATCAAGTAAAGAAAGTGAAAGACAATGATGCTACCCAATGCAAAACTCTCGAACCCATCCGCAAAGTTTCTCCCGCCGCATGTAGAGCCACCGCAGCACAGCCGGAGAACCGCCGCGGGAGCCTCTCCGTCGCTGGAACTGAGCTGTAAATTATCACGCCGGAATCTAAGTAAATCCTCGTTGCTGCTACTCCTCGGTACTCAGACTACTCTGACGCCATTGCTCGATCTCTCTAAAGCACAAGCAGACACAATCTCACCAGACACTGATAATAATACAACTTCTTGTGGAGACAGAGTAAGTAAATCTTGATTTCAGTTTTTATGTCGGAATCTTTAGATAATGTCTTAAAATTCGATTTCTTTTTGTAAGGTTCCGACAAAGAAAGCGTTCCTCGACGTATCCATCGGCGGAGAACCAGTCGGACGCATCGTCATCGGTTTATACGGCGACGATGTACCGGCGGGAACGGCTAGATTTAGCAGCATTGTAAGCGGGAAAGCCGGAATCAGTTACCGGAGAAAGGAGTTCGTCAAGATCATGCCAGGCTACGTCCAGCACGGCGGGATCAGGTCTTACGGCGCCGACGCCGATAGAGCCACCGCGGCGGCTGGGAGTCTCCAGAGCTTAGTGGAGGAATGGGAGAGAGGGAGGAGAGGAGAGAGGTGCAGAGAGGTTAAGGCGGGAAGCGTGGGGATCGTGGTGAGGGATCCGTTGAAGCAGCCGCCGAAGACGAAGCTGGTGGCGACGAACGGGAAGCTCGAGGTGCAGGAGGAGGAGATGGCTGTGGGGCCTAACGGAACGGAGTTTGTTATAACGGCGGTGGATTCGCCGGAGCTGGAGGAGTCGGTGTTGGTGATTGGGGAGGTGTTGGAAGGGATGGGAGTTGTGGAGAGGATGAGGGAAGTTAAGACAGTGAGGGACAACACGAGTTCTCCTTACTTCAAGTAAGAATTGGACACTAACCGTTGGATTTGAATTTTTTTTTTTTTTTTGAGATTAATGGTTGTGGCTGTGGTGTGAAACAGGGTGGCTAAGGTGATCGGAGATAAGAGAGCCGTGGTGGCAGAGAGAGGGTTTAATCGGCCTTATACAAAAGTTCAAATCACCAATTGTGGTCTCATTGAGTCTCAATAGTCTCCATGCACTCGGTCAAATCCTTGTTTATTGGGGACTTTTTTTTGTATGGTATTGTTGAAATGTTTTTTTCTCTTTTGAGATTTAAAATGCATTAAAATGTATGATAAATGGATTAACTTCATGATTTGCCTGAAAGAAAAATCTATAGAATCAGCTTTTCTCATTGCTATTTTTCCATCGATATCTCACTGGGACATATTTTCGAGTTTGGATCCATAATATGAATGTAAACACTAGCACAATCACTCAGTCTTTTTGCCAGCAATCTGAAAAAGTTACCCAAAACAATTCAGATAACCAATAAGAGCCGAACCAATAAGAGCCGATCCTGACGCAAAACGAAAAAGTGGCCATCAATAGAAGATTCTAATCAGGGTTGAGCGCAAGTGAAGAGCTTGTGTTCGTGGCATGATCTTCAGGAAGGCAACTCCCATGTGCAGCAGTGGAATCAATTATTTAATACAACTAGACTAGCGTAGAAGGTATGTACCACGCACAGTATAATGAGTCTGGAGCCGAGAAACATGTTCACCATCAGTTATGGCCCTTTTGGAAAAGCTATTCGGTGTGTTGAACAACTGGGACAACGGTTGTTCTAATTGATCGACGTCAACAGGAAATAGCCTGAGAGTTGCTTACTCGTGTGTTATACCGCCAACATTGTAAACAGACTTTAGAATTACTCATTACAAAATAAATTTTAATTGTTACAAAAAAAAACAAAAATTTTCATGTTTCAAATTACATCTAAAATCTGTTACAATTTACTTACAACCCATGATTAAATCAAAAATAGGATATGGAAATAATCTAAATGGAAGAGAAAATGAGGAAAATAATACAAAGAAATAGGAACTCAGTGCTAGAGAAGCTGCACCCGAATGCACACGAGTAAAACCTGGACCTCCATAGAACAAGTAAGTACCCCAATCATCATCTCTAGACAAGTTTTTGATGTTGTAGAATTCTGGAGTGGTTGCATTGCGGCCAACACTGCTGTATTGCAATCTGATTTTTTTTTCTTGTAAAATTCTGTTGATTTTATTGTGAGAAAAAGAAGTAGAAATGCTTTATTTATATGACTCTTTGTCAAAAGTATTCTTAAATTTCTACAAATTTCATTTTGTAAGAGATATGTTCAACAACAAAAATGCTCAGGAAATCTTTGAATTCTACACATATAAAACTGAAAAATCAAGAATCCAAGACAGATTTCCATTTTTAATAAGATAGAAAAATATTTAAGAGACAAGAAAAAATAAAGAAAAAATAAAGGAAAAATAAAGGAAAAATAAAATAAAAATAAGATTTTTATCTTTGACAAAAATATTACAGTTACTACAATTTAATGCAAAAGTTAATGGTAGAAATTTTTAGATCATGACTAGATATGTATGCATTAATATTTGGTCATAAAAATATTAGCATGTATATGTTAATTGTTGGGTCAATATTTTCTTAGTGCCAAGCCATTGCTGGGTCAACATTTTAATGGTTTAAGAATTATTTTTGTTTGTAACGATTTAATATGACTTTGTTTGTCTACACTATAACTTATCTTATTATGGTCTATTAAATCTAATTACCTCTAGTATATTATGATTCAACTCTTTCAATGACAATTTCAGCAATCTCAGTACATATGTGTTATCACATTGCTTTACATTTTTTACATGTTAGTTAACAATGTTGGACATGCGAATATATATAGCAAACAGTCACAATAATAACTTTTGATAAGTTTTTAATTCATAAATCTTCAAAAAATATTTTTTTCCAACAACAACGTCCATATTTTGAAAGTTTTGGAATACTCCATCATATATAGTCATGGAAGCATTCAAAAGGCTCGTATTTTCCTCACAAACATTGAGTAGTGCATTTTGAAGATTTTGTTAGCTTAGTCCCTAAAATGGATGATCATATTAAAGCTCTCACAAACATGTATGGTACTCATACACATAAATGGATGATCAATTCTATGTGGTTCAGTTACACTAATATCTTCACCCATACTATATTCTGTTGAAATATATCAAATGAATTCATACTCTCTTTAATATCTTCTTAACTACTCTCTTTTATTTTCAAAAAAAAAACAATTGTTCTCTTTATTTTCTTATAAGCTTAACTATTTCTTATGATCATTTGCAGTATTTTCACCATTTCACGTTGTAAGAACTATTTTTGGTAACAATTTTTTTTTGTCTACACTATAATATAATATTTGTGCGATCTACTGAATTTAATTACTTCCAGGCTTCCGGTTATGATGATCAGCTCTTGTTACGTATGGAGGATCACAAGATCACAAAAAGAGAATGCCAAGGAAGGCTAAAGGCTTCACTATTTAAAGACTACTTAAGCAATAATAAGAGTTATCTAGAGATTAGATCAAGGATAATAGGAGAGGTGAGAGTACACACTCTAGCAGTTCTCTCAAACCCCTGTAATTTACTTGATCTTTTGAGGAATAAAGCTCTGTTTCTCTTTAGATTCTGCTTTTAGAAACTGTTCGTAACACTCTCCCAATAATAATCACAACTATTTCTGTAATATATGAATACCCATTTTACTTCTACATGCTAGTTACCTTCGATGGACAAGGTTTTTCGCAGATATGAAAACTATAATGAACAATTCTACTTGTAGTTTTCAGTAAACGTTGTATTCACAAACAAGGCTCCTTTCGAAGTCTTAAGCGTCGCAGGATCCATTGCTGATGCTCTGCAGATTTGAAGCAAATAGAGATTAAGTCTAACCTTGCTGCTCTGTTTGTACTCTTTTTTTTTTGTGTTGATCAACTTCCTTTTGTACTCTTAAGAGATGTTCTATATGATCAATTAATGAACTATTCATATATCACTTTTGTTCTTGACTTATTGTTGATGATCTTTGTGTCTGCAATGAGAGGATTTCAAAACGTCCATGTAATGTCACAATAGCTGCCTTAATGTCACATTGGTAACACAACCATTGGCACTGAGAATGCAGAGTCCACTCTGTTTCCTTCTTGCAAAACCTGACTTGATGCCAGGCTACGTTCAGATCAGGTCTTGAAACTTACGGTCAAAACTATTTGAAAAACGGAATGATCTGATGCCCATGTTTCTTTGACTTGGCCCAAGAATAGCCTCTGAATTAGAGACACTCATCATTTTTAAAATAGTTTTTTTTTAATTGTTACATGATAGCATTGGAGTTCTTAAGATTTGTTTGTTATTTAACATTATATGAATTTCAAATTTAAAATAAAATGTAAAAAACTTTATAAATCGGAAGCTTGTACAGAAATTAATAAATAAGTACAAATTAATTTATCTAAGCACAAAGTAAAATCTCAAACCGGTTTTACAAAAAAAAAAAAAAGCAAAGCTCATAATAACTAGTCCACATCAAAAGCCCAATATCACTCCGAAGCCCACAAACGGCCCACCTTAATTTAGGGTTTCCCTCTTTCAGCGTCTCTCCATTTCCCTTATATTTTCACAGCCGGAAAAACTTATCATCTCTTTCTACGACCAACGCCAAGAGGAAGAGAGGAAGCAACGATGCCGGCAAAACAGAGGACGCCGAAGGTCAGCAGAAACCCTGATCTCATCAGGGGAGTTGGCAAATACTCGAGGTCGCAGATGTACCACAAGAGAGGCTTGTGGGCTATCAAGGCCAAAAACGGCGGCGTTTTCCCTCGCCACGACGCCAAGTCCAAAGTTGATGCGGCAGCTGAGAAGCCACCAAAGTTCTATCCAGCTGAAGATGTCAAGAAACCTCTCGCCAACAGACGCAAGCCAAAGCCGACCAAGCTCAGGTACTTATTATATCTTACACACTGTCCCGTTGTCTTAGAATAGAAACTTAGTTCGATGCCACTGTCTTCTATGTGTGTTAGGTTGATTGGTTAGTGGAGTTAAGGTAAAGATTGTTTGGTTTGGTTATAGTTTCATTGTTATTTGTAGTTTTGTCTGATTAGGCTTTGTTCCATGTTGATGTCAAGACAAATTAATTTGATTTAATTTTGTATATGTAACGAGAGAGAATGAGATGTGTATTTGATATTTATATGCTGCAATCTATTTTCGGTTTTTTCTTAGTTACGTGTCTGACCTGATCCAATCTCTTTGGTGACTGTATTGCAGATCCAGCATCACCCCAGGAACAGTGCTGATCATCCTTGCTGGTAGGTTCAAGGGCAAGAGAGTCGTCTTCTTGAAGCAACTTTCCTCTGGTCTGCTTCTTGTGACCGGTGAGTTTTTTTTCTACTTCTCATGATCTTCGCCACTTTCTATTTATTATCCATAGGGCCGGATCTTAAATTTAAGAGACCATTACATTTTAAGATAAGCTTCAATAGTTTTATATATATAATTTGGAGGCTGAAAATGTACATTAATTTTTTTAATAAAAATTGGGAGTCAAGCCTTATGTTTCATTTGGACCGAACCGGCCCTGATTATACATCTGAAGTATTCGCTACCTCTTGTTCTCTGATATGTTTTTGTTTTGTTATTTGAACCTTTCAGGACCGTTCAAGATCAATGGTGTGCCTTTGAGACGTGTTAACCAGTCTTACGTGATTGGAACATCCACAAAGGTTGATGTTTCTGGTGTTAGCCTTGAGAAATTCGATGATAAGTATTTTGGAAAGGTGGCTGAGAAGAAGAACAAAAAGGGTGAAGGAGAGTTCTTCGAGGCAGAGAAAGAGGTAAAAATAATCTTCTTTGGGATATCTATATCAAACTACTTTGATGAATGATATAATAACAACTCATCTTCTTCCTTTGCAGGAGAAGAAGGTGTTCCCACAAGGGAAGAAAGATGACCAGAAAGCTGTGGACGGAGCTTTGATCAAAGCCATTGAGTCGGTTCCAGAGTTGAAGACTTACCTTGGCGCAAGGTTTTCGCTTAAACAAGGAATGAAGCCACATGAGCTTGTTTTCTAGATTTCAATAAACTTTTTATGTTTGTGTTTTAGAGTATTGTTTACTCTCAACGTTTGTTTTTTGTTCTTGTCCACTTACTAGAATTTTGGTTTATACATTCTATATTTTATGTTTTCGCATTTGGTATAAACAGTCGATCTTGATGCGAACTTTGAATCAATATATTTCAATAGATAGTAGTACTCTTGCTATGTTGAAAACTAACTGGGATGAGGGCACAAATAAAGGAAATAGCTTTTCGACTTTGAGTCTTTTGTTCTAAAGTGATCGATACTGATATAGACTGTTGTCAACCAAGGCATTTTCAGATTAGTCTGTTAACCGGGATAAACTGGACTTTACCATTATCTTCTTCTTTTATGCATAGCTCGGAGTTTTTGACAATCTTGGGGCTGGAAAGTGGAAAGGAGTCGTGAGCGAGTTATACTCTTCTCTTACGCCAATTTGTTCATTTATACTTTCAGCATTAAAATGATAAAGCTGACCATAGCACGTAATGCCCCTAATAGGATAAAAAAAATTGAGTCACATGTGAGTTTTGTTTCGTGTTCAACTTCGATTTGTGTATGTAATCAAAACGTTCGCAATCAACAGACAACCGCGATAAGCCCCATAACTAATGACATAATGATTACATATATTACTTTTTCTACATATTTCTTAGGTAAGCTATTTAAATTTAATAAAATTTAATGTTTAAGTGATATCAATATTCCACGATTCAAAGAGTTTGTTCATTTAATGTTATAACTTAAACAATTGACTTTGGATGATGTCAAAAAAGAAAAAACAATTGACTTTGGACACACAAAACAAAACAATGGGTTGAGTATAGTATTCGCATATTTCTTAAGTTCTAAAATTTAATTAAAGTCTAACTGGCTACTTATCAAAATTCAAATTTGTCTGTGAGAAAAGTGAGAACACAGACACATAATAAAATGGGGAATTATGTAATATATCTGCAAATATAGAAGTATTAGAATTGTTGGTATCTCAATCAACATTTAAAAATCAAAATAATAAAAAGATAGTAAAAAGAAAAAAAATGAAAAATGTTTCTTATTTGAGAACCTTTAAAAATATTTAAGAACTTCCATAGATATGTGTTATTTTCTAATTGGTTCGATTATATTCAAAAACTAACAATAAAAGTACATCAATATTAGGTTAAGATTTAAACTGATAATAATGCATTAAGCTGACAATCACTAGAAAAAATTATGATAAACTGGTTCAAATCGTCAGCCAAATTATGTTTTACAAGAAAAAAAAGTGGCTACCAAATCTTAGGTGGCCAATTTATTTTAGCTCTCTCTAATTTGATAGCAACCAATATTTCCATTATTTCGTTATATATTTATTGCAAAATAAATGGATCAAAAAAAAACTTATTGCAAAATAAATTGAAAGGTCAGAAATCAGTCGGATAAGCCTTTGTGATTAATTCTTTTGTGCACCCAACAGAATTTTATACTCCACAATAATTATTTTCGGTCTATCACAACGGAGCACATAGCGATCCAGATATATTAGCATATACTAATAAGTAATAACAACGAAACTGGTAATTTCAAAAAGTCAAAGCATTTGCCAGGAAATCGTGTGTTTGTATCGAACAACAGTTGTAAAGGTGTGAACGCACACAGTAGAATGTAGGATAAATATCATTAATTACGATTACATAAAAGCCCTTTACAAAAAATACCAAACAATCTAGAATATGATTTGAAAAAGATGAATACACGCCATCAGTTGACAAAAAAAAAAGAATACACGCCATCATCATAGATACACCTACTATTGTGAATATTTTACCATAATACGCATCCACGTTGACTCATCATTAATTACGATTATGCAGTGAATGCATGATTAATGCAGATTTTTAATGAGGATGTGTTATTTCTTTTATTTAGATGATGTCTCTTAATTTTTTTAAATTTAAAGTTAAGAGACGTCTCTTATATTCGCTAACAGATTCAAGAGGTTTTTATTAATCATGGTCTAATACACATGGATTACAACTATTTGATTTTTCACACTTCTGGAAAATCTGATAAAGAAATATGTATCTCCAAATATGGGAAAATTGTTTTTTTTGACCAAAAAAATGGTAAATATATTTCATTAGACTAATCTCATATAGTTTATGTCTCATTAGACTAATTATTTTCAAAAAGACAATAATGCCCTCAAATTTTTAATTTTTAATTCATAGGTAAAATTAATAATTCAAAATTTCTATTTTAAATTCGTAAGTACAATTAATAGATCACTATATATAATGTTTTGATCAAAAAAAAATTATAAAAAAATCAATTTTTTATTTTATTTTTTGAAAAATCGATTTTTTAAATCTAAGGAAACTGAGTATCTCCATATATCATGATTTTTTTTAAATATATATATATATATATATATATAAGGATACTGAATATTTCCAAAAAAATCATAAGATCATGATTTCTTTTAAATATAAGGAAAATGAATATTTCCATATATCATAATTTTTTAAAATAAAATTGAATATAAGGAAAATGAATTTTTCCAAAAAAAAAAACATAAGATCATTATTTTAAATTATTTTTAAAGATAAGGAAACTGAATATTTCCAAATATTCTCTTCCCATATTTTTTGAACTGATGATCCTTATCCGTAGAATTCAGTAAATCTGTTTTTATATATTTTTTAGATTTATAGTAATTTGTAGATTTCGATTTCTACAAGTTTTATATTTATAGTAACATGTAGATTCCGATTTCTACATATTTTAGAGCTATAGATTAAGCGCGGAATGTGTATTCTAAATATTTTTAGAGTAATATTATTTTTGTAGATCACGTTTTCTAAGCATAGTAGATTCAATGAAAAAAGTGGATTTTATTTTTTACCTCGTAGAATGTCAATTCTACTTTTTGTAGAACATAATCTGAAATTATGATTTAAACATTTTTAGAACTAGGAAAAATACCGCTAAGTTGATATAGGTATTTCATTAGTTACTATTTTTTTCAATTTTTTTTTTGTTTATAAAACAATTTCCCCTATTTTGGTCAAACGTGTGACTCCAATTTATACAGTAAAATATATTGAAGATAAATAAATATTATATAAAAGAAAAAAAATAAAACATATAAATAGGTATACATACATATTGGGAAAATCGCATAAAACCTTGAAAGTGTCACTTACTAGCACTTTAAACCTTGAAGTTTTTCACTAACACTTTAAACCTTCAAAGTGACATTTATATCATAAAAACCTTCAAATAACAAAATGACCTGTTCAACAGGTTAAAATTTTTTTTCAAAACAATTATTTAATTAATAAAATAAATAAAAATTTAACAAAATCGAAAATTTAACAAAACTCATAAATTAAAAAAATAAAAAACTAAATAAAGATTTAGAAATTTTTTTAAAAACTAAAAATTCAATAAATAAATAAGATCAAATTAAAATACAGAAAAATCATAAATTTCAAAAAATTGAAAATTTTAAAAGTTTTTTTTTTCATTTTCAAATATATTGTCGGAAATTATCAATCGAGATATGCCGTCATTGTGGGTGATTGGTTGGGCTTTAACAAGTGAATTTAGCTTTAATTTCTATCTACAATCATATATGTTACCAATCATGCTTTATGTAATTTTAAAGCTAAAGCTTCTTCTTTAAAAAATAGTTGTAGGAGCCTTATTTTCTAAAACAAAAATATTGCTGTAGAAATTTTTTTCTTTTATTTTCATTTAGCTATTTTATTTTTATTTAGTTTTATATTTTTTTTATCTTTCCTTTTTATTTAATATCTGAAATTTTGGTTTTCTGAATTTTTGACATATCTCGAATGATATGAAAATGCAAAAAAACTTTTGAATTTTATTTTTCAATTTATGATTTTGTATTTTTCTGTATTTTAGTTTGATCTTATTTATTTTTTGAATTTTTAGTTTTAGTTTTAGTAATTTTATAAATCTTTATTTAGTTTTCTTATTTTTTAATTTATGAGCTTTTGTTAAATTTTTCGATTTTTATTTATTTTTGTTTATTTTATTAATTAAATAATTATTTTTCAAAAAGAAATTTAACCTGCTGAACCGGTCATTTTTGTTATTTGGAGGTTTTTTATGATATAGATATCAATTTGAAGGTTAAAAGTGCTAGTGAAAAAACTTCAAGGTTTAAAGTGCTAGTAAGTGACACTTTCAGGGTTTTATATGCGATTTTCCCCATACATATTACCTAGCCTCATGTAATAATAATAGAGAAACAGAACAAAAACTACAGAGACGCTATGATGTCATTTTTCTCCATAATCTCTCTTCTGCTTCTTCTTCTCTCTCGTTCATCGGTGGTTATCTCGGATGGCGAGTCTTTTCAGAAACTTCCGGTGCCGGAAAATAGGTCAGGTCCTGAAGCTTTCGCCTTTGACTCTACGGGAAAAGGATTCTACACCGGAGTCTCTGGTGGTAAAATACTCAAGTATACTCCTGAGACGGGGTATGTCGATTTTGCACAGATCACAGAATCATCGTAAGTTTTTTTATCCTTTGATCTCAAAGATCAAATTCTCATAGTACTTGTAATCACAATATATGCTTCTGGGTTGGGTTGAAATTGGAATCCTTATCATTTCCTTATTTTTACTGCAAGTTTGGGAACCACTTTGGGATTACGAGTGATTAGAGCTATTAATTAAGTACTCTAAATTTTTTCAGAAAGATGATCATATTCGGATTTGAACCTGTTGTTTTGGAATATATGGTTTAGACCACGCATAATGGTCCTGCTACATCTGTTGAAAAATACGTAGACTTGACTAAATGATGACAACTTCACGTGCATATAGTCCTGCTACTATCTGTTGCGTATATCACAAAAAGTGGGGGTAATGAAACAATATTTATTTATTTTGACCACCCGTAAAATTAGTTGAACGATTAAGAACTTTATATCTATGGGATAAATGGACGAGATGCAACCATACAGTTCCTCTCCCTCGTGCTTATCGACGACCGGCGCACATGCCTTTATCTGAAAAGTCAAAACCAAAAATCTAAACATACACACAAACTAGAGATATGTTACGTAGTACTAACGTAATTTATATATTTTAATTTCTTTGCTTTGGATTGTTACATACATATTCAGGAACTCTTCATGGTGCGATGGAGTAGTTGGGACGGCTTTAGCCGGAAGATGCGGTCGACCAGCCGGGATAGCCTTCAATGAAAAAACAGGTGATCTCTACGTGGCCGATGCACCGTTGGGTCTTCACGTTGTTTCTCCCGCCGGTGGCTTGGCCGTAAAGATCGCCGACAGTGTTGATGGAAAGCCCTTTAAATTTCTCGATGGTCTTGACGTCGATCCAACCACTGGTGTCGTCTACTTCACTTCCTTCAGCTCACGCTTCAGCCCAATGTAAAGTTTTTTCTCTCTCTTTTTTTTGGGCAAATTATTTTTTCTCTTCCTCGTATTCTATACATGAATTAATTGTTTTGATGACCATTTAATTTAGAAAATATGACTATGGCATAAATTTGAAGGTAACAAATGATATATCTTTGGCTTTATGACATGTTTAGCAATTTCAAAAGAAAAAATATAATAAGGAAAAAATCCAGCAATATCTAAATGCAATTTTTGATAAACGGTGTTTTGGTAAGTAAACTGTCTTCAAAATAACTAAACCAAAGTATTTACATATAATTCATATAAATTGGCAAAAGAAAGTACGTATTCAAATTATTGTTGTTTTGTGTCGGATTACATTAGTTATTATTAAACTATGTATTTTTTGGTTATGTATGTAGCCAAGTGTTGATTGCATTGGGATTAAAGGACGCAACAGGAAAACTCTTCAAATACGATCCATCAACAAAGGTCGTGACCGTATTGATGGAAGGTCTAAGTGGTTCAGCTGGTTGTGCCGTGAGCTCGGATGGTTCGTTCGTGCTGGTCAGTCAGTTCACAAAGAGTAACATCAAGAGGTATTGGATAAAGGGACCTAAAGCTGGTTCTTCTGAAGACTTCACAAACTCGGTTTCGAACCCTGATAATATCAAGAGGATTGGTTCTACTGGAAACTTTTGGGTCGCTTCGGTCGTGAACAAGATCGTCGTGCCTACTAACCCATCAGCTGTCAAAGTCAATTCTAATGGTGAAATGCTTCAGACAATTCCTCTAAAAGATCAATTTGGGGATACTTTGCTTAGCGAAGTTAACGAGTTCGATGGTAGTTTATATATCGGGACTCTCACTGGCCCTTTTGCTGGAATTCTTAAGCTTTAAATTTGTTTAGATCTTCGAAGGCCGCCGGTGTTTACCATCTATGTGAACATTATATTGATTATTGAATATTGAAAGGTCACAAACATATATGCATGGTCTGTTTGTTTTTATATTAAAATAAATGTTTTTATTCTTTTTTTTTGAGTAAATATTTTTTACCCTTTCAACCAAATAGCTTTATTTTTTAAATTAATAAAAAAGGATCGATCATGTTTCAGTTAATTATTATAGTTACACAATGATAAACTTCTAATTTCGCATATAAATTATAATCACAACGAACTAATTCCAAGTTGATTAATTATAAATAACATATCAACATTATTAGTTTATATAGTAAGTACGTACAGTAATTAAAAAGGAGGATCGTATGTTCACAGTCTACGATTCCTTCCAATCAGCTCTTACACTTTCCGGTTTTAACAATACAACAAGATTTTGACCCGCGCTTTTCGGATATATTTTTATTTTAATAAAATTTAATTGAATTTACAATTTTGATTAGAAAATAAATAATTTTAAACTTTTCAATTTGTGTTTAAAAAAGTTTGTTCTATTATATTATTTGATTTACAAGCGGTGTTTTCATATCCAACACAGACCTATGATTGAACCGATAAATCCAGTGATATGTGTATAATTCGGTTCAATTTAATTAAAAAAATTGTAATTATAATCTTAGAAAATCTGGTAATAATCTAAAAATCCGCTATTGACCTAATATCCAATATGAGATGATCCAGTGAAAACCAAAAAATAAATAATATTTTTGATATGTTTATTAAATAATTCATACTTCTTAATATTATATAAAATTGAAAAAAAAAATTATTTAAACTTTAATGAGATTTGTATTATGTCATTTGAAGAAAATGAAACAATGGTAATAGGAAACTTCATTATTGATATGAAAATATTATTTTCTTTTTTTTGGTTACTAATAAGCTATGATAAGTTTGTATTTTATTTATGTTTAGATCTAAAACTTAATTTTAAGATAAGTTTTAAAAAATTTGAACACTAAAAATTGGCGTATCATTATTATGTAAAAATGACAATAATATTTTTTAATTTACATGTATATATTCATATCCGGTCTTTAAATAATATTATAGATGGAAAAATGATATTCAAATTAAATGGAAAGTATATCTGCATAAAAATTAAAATTATTATCATTCACAAAATATGGAAAGTATTAATTACCATAGTTATAGAGAATATTCTATTTTTAGTTTAAATTAAATGTCAATAGAAGAGACTTATAAATATATTGAAGTGTAGGAGCAGAATCCTAAATTTTTAAAATAGGATCCTGCTTTAATAGTATATATTGATGTTAAATGAATATTAAATACTAATCGAAAATATACATATAACAAATACTTCATCCGTTTCAAAAAGATACATATTATAGGAATACAATTTGTTTTAGAAAAAATATTTTTATATATTTTCAATACACTCTTCGTCAATTAATAAAAAAAATTGTGAATCTCAAAAACAATAATTGCGTTTCTTGAAGTTTTATTGGTAATAAGTGTAAAAATTTAAAAATATGTATTGTTTTGAACCGGAAGAGGAGTGTGATTTAGGCATATTTGTTTCTTTATATTCAGCTAATTTCCTTATTTAAGCTCTGATTTTTACTCCATAAATACTTAACAATATTTAGCATTTAATGAGGAGTGCATGTATTTGATTTAATAATACACAAAAATCTGATGAATCCCCCCAGAAAAAGAAATGTAGTTTTATCTTTTCTATTTTCTATAATGGTAACAATAAGTATTTTCTATTTTGTTGTTCAACAAGCAAAAAAGGAAGGCTCTATTTTCTTATTTTCTAATCAAATCTCTATATAAATATTCGTGCATAAACAGATTCTTGTACTAACAATAGTTTCCACATATTTTGACATTGAAACACAACTAAGAATATAAACCCTTTCTCAGAAAAAGAAAACTAAGAATACAGAATGACGTCGTATGTCTTCGTGATTTCTCTTCTTCTCTCTCGTTTGTCAGCTGTTTTCTCCGATAACGCGTCTTTCCAGAAACTTCCGGTGCCGGGAAAGAGGTCAGGCCCTGAATCTTTTGCCTTTGACTCCACCGGAAAAGCTTTCTACACTGGAGTCTCCGGTGGTAAAATCCTCAAGTATACTCCTGACAAGGGTTTTGTCGATTTTGCCCAGATCACTACGACTTCGTAAGTTTTTCAATCTCAATTAGTTTCTTAATTTGAATTTTCAAGATCACATGTTTTGATGATTATGCTTCTTGTTCCAAGAAAAATGGAATTTAATGGTTTATTATTAAATTTCAGTTGTGATCAACTGATCATTGTTTGAATTGTTAATGCTCTATTTCTCTATTTTCCTTTAAAAATATAAAAATATGTTTATGGCTGCATGAAACACTATTTAGTTCTTAAAATAACGTTATACATATTAAAACCTTTTTCTGATTTATATTTAAATTGGTTTGTGCTTACTGTAGAACTTCTTCATGGTGCAAAGGAGCATTTGGAACCGCATTAGCCAAGAAATGTGGCCGACCTGCGGGGATAGCCTTCAACCCAAAGACAGGTGACCTTTACGTCGCTGATGCTCCATTGGGTCTTCACGTTATCCCTCCCGCCGGAGGTTTGGCCACAAAGATCGCAGACAGTGTTGACGGAAAGCCCTTCAAGTTCCTCGACGGTCTTGACGTTGATCCCACCACCGGCGTCGTCTACTTCACTTCTTTCAGCTCAAAGTTCAGCCCCAGGTAAATTATATTCGATCTTATATATAGTTTTTCTATTGTAAGTCAGACATACACGTAAATTCATGATTATAAATTCAAGACTAGCATGATAATACTGCACTAATACAAACTAGTATATTACAAACATGAGCAGGTCATGAAATTTTGTGATTATAAAAACGTTATTAAAAAATTTAACAATTTAGTGCTTATGTTTTATGTAAATTATCATACGCGAATGTTTCACTCGACTTTGTTCATGACCGGTCTCTAGGTACAAGTGTTTATTTCTATTTATATATGTAGAATATTTTCCTAAAATTTAATCTATAATGTTTATAATTTAGGGTATTTGAAAAGGAATTTTATTTGTTTTAATTAATATCTGTATATTTAAATATTTTTTTTATTGAATATTTGTACTAATTCATGCTGGTTATGCAATGCAGCGAAGTGTTTATAGCAGTGGGAGTAAAAGACGCGAGCGGAAGGCTCTTCAAATACGACCCAGTGACCAAAGCAGTGACTGTGTTAATGGAAGGTCTAAGTGGTGCGGCTGGTTGCGCCGTGAGCTCAGATGGTTCATTCGTGCTGGTTAGCGAGTTCATAAAGAGTAACATCAAGAGATATTGGATCAAAGGACCAAAAGCTGGATCTACTGATGACATCTTCTCAAGTTCTGTCTCGAACCCCGACAACATCAGGAGGATCGGTTCTACCGGAAACTTTTGGGTCGCTTCCGTCATTAACAAGGTCGTAGTGCCCACTGACCCTTCGGCTGTCAAAATCGATTCTAATGGAAAAGTGCTTCAGACCATTTTTCTCAAGAATGAGTTTGGTAATACATTGCTCAGTGAAGCCAACGAAGTCGACGGCAAACTGTATATTGGAACTCTTACTGGACCTTTTGCCGGAGTTATGAAACTTTAGTTTGGTATTAGGTGATTGCCCAGTGCCCACGTTTGTGACCATGTTGAAAAAGTCTCTCTTTATGATTAATTATTAATCTAAAATAAAGTGATAATATCCTTTGAAAATTCTAAACAAGTTTTTATGAACTTCCTTCCTTTTTCCAGGTTGTATTTGAGGAGGGATATGTTTTCTTATAGTTTTTTTTTTATTAAAAAAGATGTGGAAATGTTTTCTTATAGTTGTCTTATTATATGTAAATAAATAATTTTTGAGAAAAGTATAGTTGCATTACATAACCTAGTTTTGATCGTTTGTTAGGAGCATGTCCGATCCGAAGCATAGGCACAGAAGTTGGTTACTTCGTGCATCACGATTTAATACGATAATTTTTACTGTGTTAAAAACATTATAAAAAAATCATATGAAAACATAAATTTTATTTGAGCCCATAAGGCATTATGATTTCTTAAATAAAATTTCCGACCGACGCTGTTCAAGAAGAAAATACGAGTTTGAGTTTACCATTTACAGGTTTTGGTTGCTTCTTAACGAAAACAACGTTTACTTCGTGAGCTCAGGTATACAGTAAAACGTAACATGCCTACTGCCTAGTGTAATATTTTTTAATGCATTCCCTTCATAATAATATCTATGACTATGTTAATATTGTGCTATTTAACTAAATCACGTGGGTTTTAAAATTGTTCCCACTACATGATTTATTATTTAGTCTCCTACAATTCGGGTTATTTTTTATGATATCTGCTTCTAAATATCTTTAGACGAGTTCCAAACACCAAACATAAATCTACTTACGAAGTTTGGATGCATTTTTATTATTAAAACTCCGTTTATTTGTAAATATTTATTGAAAATAAAAGTCAACTAATGACTCAAAACGTATTTGTTATTCTATTTAGCAAACTAGCAGCTTAAATATTAAAAAAACTAGCAATTTTTCGGGATTAATCTGAGTAAGTCCATAGGTATATATGAGAGTGGGATACTCCCAAATTAATCCAAAAAAGCCTAGCAGTTTTATTTGACTTTATTTCCAACAATATATGTCAAATTTAGATCTGAACACAGACTAACAACCCGAAAAATAGAATACATATATCTAACATGACGACGGTTGATAATATAAAAAAATATGTCGAGAGAGTGAAACGTAAGATCAAGGAGATAAAGTATAATCATAAGTTGGTACTTTAAAATGTCATAAAAGTTGAATAAGATGAAATGGATATAATTATCACAGAATAATCATAAAATGCTAAAATAGGAAATTAATGATATTCTTAGCTATATATCTAACACACCTAAAGTTTATAAGAAAAAAATCATTTTCTAAACGTGAAAACATAAAACTTGAAAAATAATATGAATGGTAAATTTATAGTTATATTATGCTTTAAAAACTTAAAGGTGGTATACCATTCTCGTCACTTATTGTTTTTTTTTTCATTTTTAACCAATTGCTTCTAAGATATAAGATACCCCGTATCTTTTTCAGCTGTCAAATTCTAATCAACCTTGAGATTTTAGCACAATTTAGGCGTATTTTGTTCTTTATATCCAATTAATTACTTATTTGGTCTGATTTGCTGCTCTATGAATAAGAATATGGATATTAATCTCGACAAATACTTGAATGCAAAAGAAGAAAGCTTAATAAAAGGAATTATTTTAAAAATCAAATCTATAAATATACACATAACAAGCCTAATCTGGTAAACGAAAACACACAAACAAAAGTTATGACGTCGTCGTTTGTCTCCGTGATTTCTCTTCTTCTCTCATTTTCTCTGCCCATTTTCTCAGATGCTGCGTCCTTCCAAAAACTTCCGTTGCCGGGAAAAAGGTCAGGCCCTGAAGCTTTCGCCTTTGATTCCACCGGAAAAGGTTTCTACACCGGAGTTTCCGGCGGTAAAATCGTTAAATATCTACCGGGGAAGGGTTACGTCGATTTTGGTTATATCACAGTATCCTCGTAAGTTTTTATATTCTTTTGGGTTAACGAACGAAAGATCACAGCTTTTGGAATATTAAAGTGGATTATAACGTTATTACAACATGACTCGTTTCTGCTATTAGAGAGTAACATACAGAAATTAACCTAGATATGAGAGGCATCACAATTCTTGCCAAAGATGATGCACGATACGAATTTTTTTTTTTTTTGTTGCTAAGAATGATACGAATTTTTATTAGTAAATCCCGTAAGAAAGTAATTATATATTCGTCTCACATGCAAAAAACGAGTTAAGGCAAAGATTAATTTGAAATTATATTTGAAACGAGATAGTTGACATTGACAAATTTTGTTGTGAAATTACGAATACCTCAATGGACTTGATAGTCGTATCATGTTATGATTTTATCAATTAGAAATGACTGACCTACTTTCTTCCGGGGTCGGCAATAGTGCTCGGCACGGATCGGATATTCGGATTTTTTAAGGTATTTGCGATTTGTTTCGAATGTTACGAATATCTAATTTTTCGATTTGCTTTGCTTCGGAAAAATACGGATATTCGGAAAAACGGAGATTCGGAAAATAATTAGATATTTGCGTATATTTACGAATACTTACGAATATCTCATCTGTTTTGATGAAGACAAATAATTTTACAAATCTGATACAAATTTATTTTGTAAAATATTTTTTTGTATGATATATAAAATAAATGTTAAAAGAAGTAGTGAATCTACATATTTTGTCAGTTTTTTAAACTTAATTAACAATTATAATAACACAAAACTTAAGAAAAGTTATAATTGTTATAAAATAATTCTCTTTTTATGTAATATTTTATATATGTAATAATGTGAATAAAATTTGTCAAATCATATGTTAAAAAATAATTATATAATTTTATACATTTAAAACTTTAAATATAATCAAGATATACATGTATTTATATATTTACGGTTCGGATCGGATTTTCGCTTCCCAGAATTTTAATATTTGTGATTTGCTTCGATTTTAACGAATATTGATTTTTAGTATTTGCTTTGCTTCGAAAGTTTACGGATATTCGAAATTTTCGGATCGAATCGAAACGAATAACGAATCGAATCATATTTGACGAATAAAATGCCCACCCCTACTCGGCAACTGCAGCAACCTACGTTTGAATTCATCAAATGAAGATCATTTGGTGTTCCCTTTTCCTTCAAACCTTCTACATAATAAATGGATTCAGACTTGGTCAAGTATTTCTCAACATTGTGTCGTTAAGTCTAATGGAGCATTTTCATATTGAAAATGCTGCAAACTGTTAATTGATCAACCTATATTGTCTATGATTTTTCCCCCCTAATTTTACCAAATCACAGTCATATAGTATTTTATTGTTTCAAATTACTAGTACGGATATGGATCAAGACTGTGATTAACAAATCTTTTAGAGAATGTTAATTTTCATTTCATAAATGTAAGGGCCCTAAATGTAATTAATGACGTTAGCCATGTGGGTAATCACGCGCGTTACCTGTTGATTGCTGACCGTGGGTAATTAGTCTTCTCTCATTTATTCTACACGTTACGCCTCAACGTGAAAAAGTCAAATTTACATTCCATAGTCATTATTATTATCTTATTTTTGTAATGTTAATTTTCATTCTATAACATCAAATTTAAATAGACATAATTTATTTTAGGAAGTCGCAATGGTGCGATGGAGCACTTGGAATAGCTTATATGAGTAAATGCGGCCGGCCGGCCGGAATAGCATTCAACAACAAAACAGGAGAGCTCTACGTGGCCGATGCTCCGTTGGGTCTCCACGTCATCTCCAGTGGTGGTGGCTACGCCAAGAAGATCGCCGACAGTGTTGACGGAAAGCCCTTCTTGTTTCTCGATGGTCTCGACGTTGATCCCATTACCGGAGTCGTCTACTTCACTTCCTTCAGCTCAAAATTTAGCCCTGGGTAAAGTTTCATTTTCCTTATATTTAAATAAATAATAAACTTGCCAAATACTCTATAAACAAAATTAATGTAGAATTTTCTTTTTAAAAATATTCGTAACTGGTATTTGTGTCCTTTCTAAAAACAAAACATTTAGTTTATCAAATATTCATCTTTTTGTAATGACATAGAAGGAATAGAACCAATATTATAATAATTGGTCTATGCGGTTATAAACAAAACTATTTCTCTAAAACGATTTATTTAGCATTGTATAAACTTTTATAATTCTTACTTTTAAAATTTTTAAAGCTTAATTAAACCTAATTATTTTGTAAGGGTTTATGTTAAATAGATCGATGTTATACATTTCGTCTGAATCATGTTCATCTTTTAGTATACTATTGACTTAAAATAAATCCAATTATCTATTACTAATAAATGTTTACTATTGGTTATGCATGTAGCGACGTGTTAAAAGCAGTGGCATCAAAAGACGCTACCGGAAAACTCTTCAAGTACGATCCATCAAAAAAGGTCGTGACTGTATTGCTGGAAGGTCTAAGTGGCTCAGCCGGTTGTGCCGTTAGCTCAGACGGTTCGTTCGTGCTGGTTAGTCAGTTCACAAAGAGTAACATCAAGAGGTATTGGATCAAGGGACCTAAAGCTGGTTCTTCTGAAGACTTCACTAATGCGGTCTCGAACCCTGACAATATCAAGAGGATCGGTTCTTCCGGAAACTTTTGGGTTGCTTCGGTCGTGAACACAGCCACCGGACCAACAAACCCGTCTGCGGTTAACATTAACTCTAATGGTAAAGTGCTTCAGACAACTTCGGTGAAGGATAAATTTGGGGATACTTTGGTCAGCGAGGTGAACGAATTCGAAGGAAGGCTTTATGTCGGAACTCTGTCTGGTCCCTTTGCCGGAATTATTGACCTTTAAATTAGTTTTATGTAACATTAGTAATTTGATCAGATGGTAATAAAAATAAAATAAAGTTTTTGATTCTTTTTTTTAAATATAATATATATTTCGTTGATCAACCCAAAATAGGGAAGTTTTACAACATCTGCAACATCAAATTTGAATAAAAGCGGTACAACTATCAACAAGGAAGCTAGAATCAGCGGACTACATTAAAAGATTGGAATACAATCCCGGATCTTTCACTTCTTCACCTCCCTGTTTAGGTTAATCCGGTTAAGGTGCAAGCATGCCGTTCTCCTTCAATGTTGCATCTGACGAAGTCTATGAAGCTCTTTAAGAAGAATTATACCTGAGCTCTAACTCCCATACACTAAAGTGATAGCCTCCTGATAGAAACTTGGTTGAGATGGTAACAGTCTGTCGAACTGATAATTTGATATCTGCGCTGAAACAAAAAGGTTACAACTTGTCGGAAAGTATCAAGAGACCTCTCTCCAACACTGGGATGATTGAAACACCAAAGCATGCCGCCACATGGAGACCGAGGAACTTCTCTAACCAAAGAAAGCTTCTTCTTCCTCACACGCTTCAACTCTATAAACTAGAAAGTGATCCGAAAATTTTAAATTCATATATTATGCTACTTTTATTGAATATCTAAGACATAATTATCCATCATCTTACGAAAAAATCAAGTATTATTTGCCTCAGTATAAAGAAGCTATTCAATATCTAATTCATGTTGGTTGTAATTGAGTTTACTGAAAGGGTGCATGTACTAAGGGTTGTGACTTTTAGTTAATTAGTTTTATGGAAAATCACAATGGGACGGCCTTGGAATTAATTGTTTTATTAGGGAGAAAGATACAAGAATCCTTTTGGAGATTTTAAGTTTCATGAAAATTTAAAATTCATATATTGTGCTATTTTTGTGGAATATCTAAGACATAACTCTATCCATCATCCTAAAAAAAGCAGGTATTATTTACCTCAGTATAAGGAAGATATTCAATATATAATTTCTGTTGGTTATAATAGAGAGTGAAGAGATACATCTACTAACTGTTGTGACTTTTGGTTAAAAAGTTTATTTAAGTTTATAACGAAATAGACACAACTTTTCATTTGTAATAACACAGCTCTCACTGAAAAGATGTATAGAGATGCAATAAAAAGATGCAAGTGTTCACTTTGTAATGTTTCATTTTCTAATCAAACATGTTGTTGAAATAATCATCTTCTAACACAACTCTTGATTTGTCGCTTGGATAATATAATAAAAACGTGTTTATAAAATATTGAATCGGAAAACCCAAAATATTATGTGCTTAATGAAAAAGTACTTGTTTGAATTAAGAGTGATATAAAAAGGAGCAGAAGAAGACAAGCTCCTCCTCTCTCACAATCAAAAGGGGCAAAGAATCGGTTTACTACGGCAAAGTTCAAGATGTCAAATCTAAGCAGAAGAAGAATGAGAAAGAACCCTCCAAGAAGAAGGAGCATGGGGAGAAAAGCAAGAACAAGATGGCAATGAAGGTGAATTAAGAAAAGAAGGTTAATGCTTTTTTTCTTATGTTTTTAAGTTGCCTTGTAAATACTAGGCTAAGAAGATGTTTTTATCCACGTTGGTAAAAACAGAAGAATATTAAGATGTGTTTATGCTTTTAACTAGAAGAAGATTGAGATGTATATTATGTTTTTAGTTTTAATTAAGAAGATATTTTTATTTATGTAATCATTTTTAGTGAAGTTAAGATAGTTTTGTATAAACGTATAACATTGAGACTGAACAAGCTTGCTCATTCTGTATGGAAAATCAGGATGGGATGGCCTTGGGTTAATTGTTTATTAGGAAGGAACAAACCAGAATCATTTTGGAGAAGTAAAATTTCATGAAAATTTTAAATTCATATATTGTGCTATTTTTATGGAATATCTAAGACATAACTATGTCTATCATCCTACAAAAAAATAGGTATTATTTACCTCAGTATAAGGAAGATATTCAATATATAATTCTGTTGGTTGTAATTGAGTTTAGTGAAGCGGTACATGTACTAAGTGTTGTGACTTTTGGTTAAGTAGTTTTATTTAAGAATTCTAAAGAAAAATTGACGTAACTCTTCATTTCTAATAACACAACTATTCACTAAAAAGATGCATTGAAGAGATGCAATGAAAAGATGCAACTGTTCGTTTTGTAATGTTTCATATTCTATTTAAACACGATGTTGAAAATAATCATCTTCTAACACAACTCTTCATCTGTCGCTTGGATAATATAAAAGCAATGTGTTTAAAAATGTTGAATCGAAAAACCCAAGATATATTATGCGCTTAGTAAAGAAGTACTTGTCTGAATTAGGAGTAATATAAAAGGAGCAATCTACATAAAAGAATAATACATCATCGGCGCATATTAGAGTTACAAGCTTAAACGATTCCAAACTTTCTCCTTAGATTATGTGGAGCTTATGGACTGTCAGGAACAAAACAATGTTTGAAAAGAAGCATTACACAATGCACAAGGTTATTAAAAAGGGCAGTTGTAGAGTGTGGGAGGCCGAGTCCTTTATTTCATCCATGGATTTATCGGAGTTATGTACACCTCCCAGGCAGAATGGCATCCCCACTTGACCACTTGCTTGTGGAATGAAATTTTAAAGTATGGTGGCGGCGGTTGGATAATCAAAAGAAACTAGGAATCCTCTTGGCTACAAGGCTCATCCGACATGGTTGAGAAGCACTCATGGCAACAAAAAAATGTAAGACTCACACTCACTTATCTGATCTCCATGTTCTGTTGGACCCTAATGTCTTTATATCCACAACTCCCATGCGTTTGGAATGGTTCTGAACGAGATTTTCAAGTCTCTCTTACACAATCTTATGAACTTTCCCCCACCCCATCTTTCAACTTTATTCCAAGCTCAACAAATTGTCTAGTTTATGTGCTTGCAGAACCGGTTCTAGCTAGCCTCGTTGTGACAATAACTTTGATTGAGTCTAGTTCTAATGTTAAAAGGAACGTTTGACCAAAAAACTTGATACCATTTTAATTCCATTTATAAAGGTTTGATTAAGTATGCATGATACCCAAACAAGTAAAATTCGCAAGATATTTCTTCCACGTTGTCACTGCTTCACCATGACCATGAGTGACGTGTGCGGGTCAAAATCGTTACATGGATTAACGGCTCGCTAATCCATTTAAGGTTGATCTCGGTTCATCTGAATCACAGCCGATATAAAACCCGATAGTTGGTTTAATCGATTTATTTTAAATCCAGTTTCTGGTTAGGTCACTGTTTCAGTTTCCGATTCGGTCCGAACTTTGAATAAACCAAATGAATCAAAAAAACCGGAGAAAATTAAATTTTGAAATGTCCGGTATGAGTGGTTTACTATTTGATCTTCCTACTCTCTAGTGATTTCTCGTCATCGCTAGTCTTCCTCTCATTGACTGCTACGAAAATATCTTCAACCGTTATTCTTCCCCATCTCTTTCGGAGCTCCGGCGAAGCTTTCTCCGATTCGATTCCCCTTCGGTTAGGTAAACGATTATCTAGAGATTCTCGTTTTAGATCGTCTCTATTGTTTACGATCAGATTCGGAATGTTATCCTCTCACTCTGAGTCTTTTATTCGATTGTGTTCGTCTCGATCGCATGATCAAAGTGTTCCCGAAGTCGTGTTACAGTGAGATTGAAGCCGAAACGTTATAATTTGTAATAAATTTAGGAACCTTTAGATTATTGAGTAGAGTAGATTGTTTTGGTAACTGTTCATGAAAAAAAAGTTTTGATCTTTTTTTGTTTTTCTTTTATGTAATTTGTGTCTTGTAGATTTTCTTCTTCTGCTTGCAAATGGTGCTAGATAGCTCCGTTGCTCTGTCACCACGACGGAGGCTTGGCTTGTTGCGTGATCAGGTTCAGCTTACCAAAAGAAAAGACTCTGGGAGATACGAGATCGTCCCTATTGAGGATCCGTTGTCTTTTGAGAAGGGCTTCTACGCTGTGATTCGTGCTTGCCAGCTACTGGCTCAGAAGAACGATGGGCTTATCTTGGTTGGGTTAGCTGGTCCTTCTGGAGCTGGGAAAACTGTGTTTACGGAGAAGATTCTTAACTTTATGCCTAGTATTGCTATTATAAATATGGATAATTATAATGATGGTACTCGTGTGATCGATGGGAACTTTGATGGTATGTTAACCCCTTTCTTGTTATGGCTTGGTTCAGTTGTTTCTTTGTTAGGTAGTAATGAAATGTTTGCTTTTGTTTTTGTTGTAGACCCACGGCTGACTGATTATGATACGCTTCTTGATAATTTACATGGCTTAAAGGATGGAAAGTCTGTTCAGGTTCCAATCTATGACTTCAAGTCAAGTTCGAGAATTGGTTATAGGTATTGGTTTTCCTTATGCCACAGTTCAAAAAGTTGTGGATAGATTGCATTATAGTTGGATTCTTGGAAACCACTTCATCTAGTGATGCCTGATGGACAAAGTGATTATACTATCGTTTTCATTTTAACGTTAACAGTCTGCCATCTTTTAGTAATATGGACAAACTGATTTATATCTCCTCTGCACATCGATTAGTGGTTTCTAAAACAACTGTTTAGTTGATAAGAGCTAAAGATCTTCCGTGACTTGTCTGTTTGTTTCATGCTTGTGTAGAACACTTGAGGTGCCTAGCTCTCGCATTGTTATTCTCGAAGGCATATACGCTTTGAGTGAGAAACTACGGCCTTTTCTCGATCTTCGTGTCTCTGTCACTGGTGGAGTGCATTTTGATCTTGTCAAGCGTGTTTTGCGGGACATTCAACGTGCTGGCCAGGAACCTGAAGAAATCATTCATCAAATCTCTGAGACGGTTTTCATGCTAATCTCTTCCTATCTCTTATTTTTGTCCTGAATATCTCTTGCTCTCATCCTTTCTGTCTAAAGACATTTCATATATAAGTTAAACATAAATATGGATGTTTATGTGTTTCCATCCAACCAGGTTTATCCTATGTACAAGGCGTTTATTGAACCTGACCTGAAGACAGCTCATATTAAGATCCAAAACAAGTTTAACCCTTTCAGTGGCTTTCAGAACCCAACATATATTCTAAAGGTTGCAACATATATTGTGTTAATCTATATTATAGCAGCAATTTTTTCCTGGTTTTGGATTGAGTTTTGTTATCTTATTGTAGTCAACGAAGGCTGTAACACCAGAAGAAATGAAGGCAGTTCTGTCTGAGGATTTCAAGGAACGCACAGAGGAAACGTACGACATCTATCTGCTACCACCAGGCGAGGATCCTGAAGCATGCCAATCATACCTCAGAATGAGGAACCGGGATGGAAAATACAATCTCATGTTTGAGGTTTGGTTTAATACTTCTTCAGACTATTTTTCTTATGCATAAACGCCATTAAGAACAGATGTGCAGATACATTCTAAGCTCATATAAAAGTGGAATGAATGGGTGGTCGATTGGATGAATGCTTACCGTTCAATATATTTGCTTTCAGGAGTGGGTTACAGATCGTCCATTTATCATATCACCCAGAATAACTTTTGAAGTCAGTGTTCGCCTTCTTGGAGGATTAATGGCATTGGGGTATACCATTGCAACAATCTTGAAAAGAAAAAGTCATATCTTTGATGATGAGAAGGTTATTGTGAAGACTGATTGGTTGGAACAACTGAACCGGACATACGTTCAGGTAGTATCTGCTTCTCTTGCTCTCTGTAAAAATTGATACTCTCTTTAGGGTGGTATTTTGAAACTAGTAATCAACTTTTTTTCTCTTTCTATTATGAAGGTACAAGGTAGAGACCGTTCCTTTGTCGAAAATGTGGCCAGCCAACTCGGACTGGAAGGTTCATATTGTCCACATACATATATTGAACAGATACAGCTGGAGAGGCTTGTGAATGATGTTATGGTATGAGTTGTGATTTATTTGATTGTGTCATGATGGTAGTTTGATATGTTCGGGCGTTTTGGTCATTTTTCAGGCTTTGCCAGATGACTTGAAGACAAAACTCAGCTTAGATGATGATACAGTTTCTAGCCCTAAAGAAGCCCTCTCAAGAGCGTCTGCTGATAGTAGAATGAAGTATCTTCACGGGTATCCTCTGTTCCTTCTCCTTGATTGGCTTATTCTGAGAAAAAGGCGGAATCTAAGAATAAAGACAACAAATATGTTACGTCAGGGAATCATCTGACTTGTGTATTGATACACGTTTTAACAGCGGTGTGTCAAAGTCATACACAAATCAAAGACACAAAGTCTTGCCTAACTTGACAAGGCTTGCTGTTAACAACAGAATGTTAGATGCCAGAGCCCCTGCTTCTCCAGCCACTCTTCCAAATCAGGTTAACTACTGGTCTCTCTGTTTTTTGTGCCCTGAGAACAATTAAAATAACTGAACATATGGTGTTCTATAGGGTGTGATCACTCAGCTGTCAGACCAAATATCAACACTGAACGAGAGGATGGATGACTTCACATCCCGCATCGAAGAGTTGAATTCCAAGATTCCGAACAGGATAGCTGCTTCAGGTAGTCAACACAACTTGGCTTTACCAATGGAAAATGGTAATGGATCCCTCTTATCACTGTCCTCATCCGCATCTCAGCTTGTAAGGGAATCTCCTCTGATGGAAGAGGTACGTTTAGAGCTCTTATATCTCTATCTTGTTCCCGAATTGCTTCACTCCAATAGAATCAACAGAGCTTCAGATGCTTAGAGATAAGCTTTAGAGCCAATAGAACCTATAAATATTTCATTTCTTGTAGTTATTTTCTTAAAAACTTTTATCATCTGGAACAGGTTGTGCTGGTTGCCCGTGGACAACGACAGATAATGCATCAGATGGACACACTGAGCAATCTCATTAGGGAATATGTTGGAGAAAGGTCTCGCATAGAAAGACTAGACAGCAACAGAACAAACAGCGCAACACAGAACCTCGAAGCCTCCACAATACCTGTTCTTCTTGCTTTGGCCATTGGCTGTCTCGGCGTTTTTGCCTACAATCGTCTCAAGTAGTTGCTGCTGTAACAGTTACTTACTGCACTTTTTAAAACCCAGGGCCAGTGGCAATGATGTAAATAGCACAGTTTGGGGATACAAACTGGATAAATCAGTCCTGACAATGTGCCAAGAATAAGAGACTGGTTCGTATATAATCATTATGCAATAAAAGTACACAGTAGAGAAAGCAAGTTCTTTGATCATAGTCTGTCTTTAGTTCCTATTGAATAAAGTATAGGGTAACTTTTTAAGAAATAAGAAATATAGAGGACCTATTATGCAATTTAGAGAGAGATACAACAACTCCTAAACATCGTCCATCAATCATCTTCGTCTTCTTGGTTGAGCGTCCCTCTTCCGATGATTCCCTTTCTTCAGATCGAAACGCCAAAACTGAAGCTTTGAGTTCAATTCACCACATTGCAAGCCATCTTCTTCTCTTCCTCCTCTCAGAAAACCCTTTGCACGCCCCTCAGAACCTCCTCCCCTGTTCTTGAATTCAATCAAAGAAAAGCCTCCGAAGCTCTGCTAAAACGTCTGGTATTGATCTGATCTAACATTTTTGAGATTCCAAGTTTCTTCCTTTCGGTGTTAATTCCAGAAAACGGATAGTGTTTAGTGAAGCAGACCCCGCCAAATCTGAAAGGGAACTCTTTGATAGGCAAAAGCATGAGTAGTGATAATGATGAAGATCCCATAAACTTTTGATGGGTAAGAGAATCTTTCCCCGTTAACTTTGAGATGAGCCGCTCCCCTTCCTTCTCCGTGAAGCCCGAGCTCACTATAAAGCCTGATCTCGACTCTCTATCGAAATGGGTTCACTCCTTCTGCATAATGAGGTTCGACCTCGAGCAAGGCCAGATCCTAGAAGAATCCTACCCACCAGACCGCCTCTCCCAGCAAGAAGAGATCGAAGTCTCCTTCAACTCCTTCCCGGACTCCGTCTCCCAGAAACAACACAACCGCTCCAGCATCCACGACTGCATCTTCTTCTTCCGGTTCCGTAAGGATGGTGATAGGTTCTTGTATGGTTATGTCTTTAACAGACAGAGACATGATGAGAGGTTGAAACGAGGAGGTGAGCAGAAGTCTGTTGTGATACTATCACACGCGCCTTACTCTAGCGTCTTCAGACCGTTATTACAGATCATCGGTCCTTTGTATTTCGATGTCGGGAGCAAAGCGATCGAACACGTCGCTGGGTTCGTCTCCACGTGGCCTCCTCCTGTTCCCGGGAAGCTCATGGAGCTTCCCATTGGTAACTCTATGCTTAAAGTGAACTTGCCTCCTCCTCATAGCCTTCCTTTGGAGAATGGTGTTCTGTACGAGGAGTCTGCTTCCTCCATGGCTCCTTTGCTTCCCACGAACCAGTCTGTTCCTCAAGGTCTCTTCCACGACGCTGATCTTTTCGGGGTTTACAGAGGTTTGCTCCTGCAGCTGTGGACGCTGTGGGAGCTGTTGCTGATCGGTGAGCCTATTCTCATCGTAGCCCCCACGCCTCCGCAGTGTTCAGAGGCCGTTGCTTGTCTTGTGAGTTTGGTTGCGCCGTTGTTCTGTAGCGTTGACTTTAGACCGTATTTCACTATACATGATCCTGGCTTCGCTCGGTTGAACTCGCTCCGGGAAGGAGAGGCTTTCCCTCCTATGGTGTTGGGTGTGACTAACCTCTTTTTCCTCAAAGCGCTTCGTAGTATGCCGCATGTTGTGTCCGTTGGAACACCTTCTTTAAACTCAAACCGTGTGCCGTTTTCGAGCAGGTCTGCCGGTAGTAGGTTATCCGGTGGTGGTAAGTCCGAAGGGTTAGGCGTTCAGCAGCTTTCTTTGAGAAGATTCTCTCCTACAAACTTGCTAAACGCGGTGAAACTCAGGAGAGATGGACCTCTGTGTCTTATGACGGAGCACAAGGAAGCTGTATGGACGGGTTATTCTGCGGTAACGAAGCCGGATACTTCGGTTTTGAATAGACTTGTTGATGCTGGGATGTCTCCGAGAGTTGAGGAGTCGATGTCTGTTGTGAATAATGAGATTCTGAGACGGCATTTCTTGGAGTTGACTACAAACTTCTTGGCTCCATTTGGTCCTTATTTCCAGGTGAACGCTCCTTCTGATGGTTCTTCCCCTTATGTCAACCCTCCTTCACTCCCATCATTCAATGCTGATGAGTTCCTTATAAGCTTATCTGCGAGAGGTGTGGGGAAGTTTTTGTCTAAACGCATGAAATCGAACTGGCCTGACTTGTATAGGTATATACGAGTCTTCTCCTTAGTGAAAAACATCATTGTTTGACAATCTTTGGAGTTGCTAATAAACTATTGTTTCCAGGCGGTTTCTACAAGGGCCTAATTTTGTCCCATGGTTCCAAAGACGGCGTGCTGTTGCTGAGCAAGAACAGCGTAGGTTATGGAAGGTGGCTAGGATGAGGACTGATATGCGGCTGATTACATGTCAGATGAATGAATTGGAAGCTGTGGATTCCTTTGATGCCATTGAGAAGTACATTAATGAGGAAGTCAAGGTATGTTTATCTTCCATTCCCGTAGCATAGGTAGATAAGTGTCTTTGAAAATTCTGTGATAGGCATGAAACCAGTTGCCTCTGGAGATGAACTGAACACTTGTAACATATTGAAAACGATGTTTTGCAGTTGAGGGAATCAGGAGGAGGCAGTGCAGATTCAGAAGCAACTTTTGAGAAACTGAAGAAGGATTTACAGGCGGTGTTTAGTGTATTACCAAGGGACATGCAGGAACTTTTGCTTTCAAATCCGCAAAGAGCATCACTTCTTCAAGATCCATCAGAGCTCCAATGATTCATCTTTTTTTTTTCTACTAGGGATTCCATGTGGACTTGTAATTTCATTCTCTTTATGTTCTGTTTCATTCTTTTTAACTATGCCAAAAGAAAATTCGTATCTTCCCTAATTGTTTCTTAGTTTCTTCTACACGTAACTCATGAAACTTGAGAATCAAGCAACACTGATCACTGCACTATTTTCTCTAAGAGTAGTTCTTCTTGGTCCAAATAAACCAAAATGTCTCATAGGTCCTTTAGATATGCCATACTCCTCATGGAAACCACTATAGAAGCATAAAACATATTGCTGAAAAAAAGCATTTGTCACAACAAGTTGATATCACCAAGAGATCACACTTTACCTATGTACACTAATAGGAGATCAACATAGAACTCACACATGAACTAAAAACCTAAAAACGGAGGGACCCGAAAAGTTAAATAAAAAGGTAAACGCCGTTGCCGGGGATCGAACCCGGGTCACCCGCGTGACAGGCGGGAATACTTACCACTATACTACAACGACTTCGTTGTTTGTTCTTGTGGAACATCTTCTTTGATCAGCAACACGTTGTTTGTTGATGATGAGTTCTCAGACTCTCCTTTGGGTGAACAAGAAAATGTATGGATGAATTGGAAAACACCAAACAAACAAGACACAAACATAAAGAAATCAAGTGCTAAAACCAAATAAACACGCATTATGTGTGCAGTAACATTACCTGTGCACAGTCATACACACCAAAGTACCCAACCAATTGATTCCGACCTTAATTACTGAAAAAAACAACCACTTCCTTTCAAACAAAGAAGAAAGAACAACTCTGGTGTTACGGGTAAGCATCTTCATCTAAACCAAAACATAAAAAAGAGTTAGACATCTCTTCAAGAATTATTATTAATTTCACTTTACTTCATAAGCGACCCCAGTGGTCAAGTGGCACCAAGACCCACTAACTTTCTGGGGCTAGGTTATGGTCTTAGACCCTCTGGCTCCAAGTCTAAGATTCAGCTACTCCTCCTTGCACTCGCACCCGGAACTCTCCTCATATGAATCTCTCTGCATATCTATCTCGGTTTAGCTACATTTATCTGTTTCGGTTTTTCTACTATGTATCAAGAATAGATTTTTCTGTATGTTTTAAAACGTTTTGCAGTTCTTCAAAATTAAATCAAGAAACAGAACTCTTGGTTTAATAATCACTTTAGCTTTGATTCTGTAACATTTATGGACACAAGAAGCTCATGATATGCTTCAAACACATCTAAACACACACAGAACTTAAAACTATTCCAAACTAGGCGCCACTTCTGTCGGATTAGACTCAAACACATCTTCAGAGTTCGAACCCTCTGCTTCATCAAGAAGGTCACGAGACTCCATCGCCTCCTTATAAACTGGCGTCTCCTTGAAGTCCGTCGCACCTTCGTTGTACGTCCCCGCCGCAATCCCACCGGAGATTAGCTGTTACACGAACAAAACCATTAAACGCATGTAACAGTATTAGAGATCGATCAAATTGTCTGATCGGTTCAGCGTAAACGATGTATTTAACCGGCGGTTCTTGTGAACTGTCCCTATATAAAAACAGAGTAACAGACTCTGTAACCGAACAACAGAACTAAGAAACAACTAAGAAAGATGAAAACCGGTTAAATACACGGTTACAGAGGGTTTACAAGAATCGGTTAAGGACACGGTTTACAATAAACCGATCATGCAATTTGATATCAAACTCTAATAAGCAGAGTAACAGACTCTGTAACCGAACAACATAACTAAGAATGATGAAAACCGGTTTAATACACGGCTACAGAGGCTTTACAGGAATCGGTTAAATACACGGTTTACACTAAACCGATCATGCAATTTGATATCAAACTCTAATAAACAGAGAAGCAGAAGTTAATCGAGTGAAACTTACCGCGAAGAGGATCCCGAAAGCCCATAGGTATTGAACGAAGAAGCCTATACCATCCCACTGAGGACCTTCGAAGGGATCTGGTTCAAGCCCAGGAAGATCCTTAACCGAAATCTTGGGCGCGTCTTTGGGGTCGCCTCTGAAGCGTGTGTTCACCGCAAACCTATCTTCGTCGTCATCGTCGTAGGCGGTTTCGATCTGAGAAGGCGGGTTCTCGTCGTAAAGACCGTTGCTTTCTTCTGTCTGTTCTTTGGTTGTTGTTGTCGGGACGAGGGTTCGACGCTTCTTGCTGTCGAACCGACCGGTTTGGGAGGATGTTTTTTTGGCGGCGGAGATTATGTGAAGACGGGCTCTCGACGGGTAATGGAGTCTGGAGGTGGAGAAGGGATTGCGAGAAGAGTCGGTGAGGTCTATGGAGCGGAGGCTAGCTCCTCCGCCACCGGCGCTCACGGTGAGAGCCATTTCTTCTTTTTGTGTGGATATGTGACGAGAGAGTGAAGCGAAGAAGATAAGGCTTTTTATTTAACGACCCGACCCGGCCCGGTTCAGTTTGACCCGCTTATTTCCCTATTAAGAGTTTTTAATATAAATATTGAAAATTATATTCGCAATTATGTGACAACATCTTGATAAAATACAGCCATGCATATTTTAAATATCAGGAGAAGTAACATAATTTGAATTTTATCTGATTAACAAGAAATATTATAAAAAAAAAACACTCACAGGAAGTCACTGTTAAGCTATAGTTGATGCTGGACATGAGTTGTTGCTTGACCATATCAGTTGCAAGCTTTAGTTCTTCCTGGCTTTATTTATTGGTTTTGTAATGAACTGAAGGGGAAACTATATGAAAACAAAAATTTAAAAGAAAATATCTGTAGCAATGAGAAAGTGATGATGCCAAAACCGTGACACACGCTGTCATTGTAAACTTGTGCTTCAAGCTTTTGCTTTTCAAAAAGTACATCTCTAATATATATAGGTCTATAGATTAATGCATGTTACATGTTCAATTGACATGGTACACAAAGAATATTTGAGTTAATTTAATTTACATATCTAATGACTAATGCTTGACTATATCTTAGACTTATGCTAAAATTATTCAGGAGACCTACAAAAACTGTGAGGAAGTTTTAAGTAATTGAAAGTGAAAAGACACTTGATCTAGTATAACAGTTTCATGGACAACTCTTTTTAATATCAGTTAAGTTGGAATTGAAAATATATGTAGACTCACATAGTTTTAAAGATCAAACACATGTAAATAATAAAAATAACGGATATAAATATTAGTTTGAATTAATAATAGTTTCATATGCTTCAAAAAGCATATATATACTTTTGATTAATCCAAAATATTTCGAGAACACCTATTGTATGCGAAATTAAAAATTAATTGTATCTTTATGGAATTTTAATTTATGTTATTAAAGAAAAACTGAAAAACTATACAAATGATGGTAAATTAATCTTGTTGAGCCAAGAATGTTTCATAGGCCGGGTCGGGTCAGATTGACACCATATACTATTTCAGGCCCACCTACTACTGTGTCTCGTGTTAAACCGCACCGGACCCAACTCAGGTAGTCACTACCGACGAAGACAATGGTTTAACATTGTTGTAGCACAAGGTGGCTATAAAGTTAGGGTTTTTATGTATTTTCCAGACATGAACAATGCTTAGGTTTAGCTTGAGCAACTAGGAATACACCTTAGATTTTTAGACATGTGTATGATAATATGTTTTGCTGAAAAAAAATGTTTTGCTGAATGTCAGGCACAAATTAATATCTTGCTTGGTATGGTTCAGCCTCCTGAAGTGGTATTTGCTTGGACCTTTAAAGAATAGTTTAGTTTGTAGTTTCATTTCCTGCATCTTTCTTTTACAACTCTGTTCATCTAGGCTCCAAAAGTTGAGCCGCAAGTGGCTCCACAATGATGTAAGATTGGAATGTAAGACTAGAATCACTCCAACTTAAGTTCACTTGATGACCAGCAGATTCCAAGCTTAGCTCGCGGAAGGTGGGATGTTGGTAGAAATGGTGGTGAAGTTTGGATTGACTCTCTCAATCCTTGGATTTGACTGACTCTCTCAATCGGTAGTGAACCAGACTTGCTTGAATTTCACAAGCAATCCTAATCCAAAGATCTATAGAAACAGATGAATCTCTCAAATGAATCTAAAGACAAGAACAAACTCAAAGACACTCTTTGAAGTAGAAACTGAATTTCTTATAGAATAAACTTGTAGATTGAAAGGTGAATGTTACAATGCACGACCTTGAGCTTATATATTGCTCAGGAACAATAAAAACTAAGTTAGAAATCAGAAAGGAAATCAAAGAACAAAAGGAAGTAGCTGTTAGGCCATAAATGCCTTGCTTGGCCAAAAATAAGGAAAGTTATGATCCTCTTGAGTCTGGAGAGTTTTGTGGGAAAACTCTGATGCCTTGGCACGTCTAGATTCATTGTGAATGTCTTTAGATGGTATTAGTCGAAGCAATAGAGCCGTTGGTCTTCAAATCCTTCAAATCTGGTTGCTTCTTGATATGGTAAGTTCATGTAAATGAAGATCCTCTTGATCACATGCTGGCTGGTGTATGGTGGAAGGGTGGAATGCTCTCCTGGACGGTTTTATGTGTACTATGGATGTATTTGATCATATAGAAACTCTCCTGGTCGCCATATCTTGGTTTGGTAATGATCAAACCAAGTAATTGTCCAATCTTTCCATAAAAGACTCAGTTTGACCAGTTCTGGGAAAATGATTGTATCTTGAGATTTCCGTGGTCTTTTCTCCTGTTCTTAGGATTTTTGGGTTCCCAAGAGATCCATCTTGAATACTGTAGTTGGGCTTTTCAAGGAACGCTTCACGGTTGGGCTTGATTCTACTTCAACAGGCTGACACTGGCAGATGGATGGACTGGAGAACATCTGACTTGTAAAATTCATAACTTCTTGTACCTTGAACATTTTGACACGATTCCAATTTTGATGGACTCCTCCTTGAGTTTATAATCCATTAAAATTGACCTCATGATTAAAAACCTCCTGGTTTACACGATATGGCATTTTTAGTGCACATATGTCCTGGTTGGCGCCTTGGTTGGTTGAGCAAGGTCTTTGGTTGACCTCCGGTTCAGCTACTGGTTTGATGGCCTCATCACACAACCTCAGCAGTATCATCAGTCTATCCAGTCAAAGCCAACCATTCAAGCTCATATGTCATGGCGCCACTCCTCAGCATCATTCACAACCCTTTTTCATGTGAGTCAGAGTTAATAAGCAGCTTTTATTGGTTTTCTTTGGTTTCCATCATTGTGATTTATGTTTTTTGACTAGCTATAGCTCGTTATATGAACCAATCTATAATCAGGTTCCCGCAGTCAACTACCATATTCTTTCTCAAAAATAAAAAACTACCATATCAGGTAGTTGTACTCTTACTATCTTACATTTTAGGTGATATGTTCTGTTGTTTTTGCTGATTGGCTATGCAATTATGTTGATTTGTCTCTTGTGCTTCTCCTATATGGAAATTCCAGCAATATATAACTTCTCATCTGTGTTCATTGTCATTTAAGTTCTACCTCTGTTTATGTTGAAATCAGTTTTTGTTTAAAACAATAGGCAACCTAAATGAAAATTGAGCAGATAATTAGTATTGATTTTTTGAATCTCACTGCTTATTATCTGGTATTTTGTGTCAGGTTGGAAGTCAGTTTCGTGGAGAATATAATAATAACCAATTAGGAAGTCCGATGGCGCAGACAGAGATCCTTCTTGGATGGCTGACCAATCAGAGAGCTCAAACATTACTCATCTCAGGCTTAGGACTTGTGCCTCCACCAATCCAAGTTGGATCTGGAAGTGGCCCTCCACCTCGCCCTCAACCGGTAATATACCTTCCCATATTGCTACTAAATGACGCAGCCACCGAACCGTTGTTGATTCGAGGATTATCATTATGAGCCTAGAGCCCCTTAAATCAAATCAGTTTTAGCGTTCCTTGGATCACTGACACATGATACTTTGGTCAAGTTTGACATAATTTGTACTTAACGTCCCAGTAATGTACGCAGCCATTGAACCATTATTGATTCGGTGATCGAGTAGTTGATAAGTTTCTTGGTCTTCCAATTTAAAATCAATTGGCAATTAGTGGACTGATACTTTCATATTTTTCGATGTGGGATTTTTTCTCCAATACTGTCTCTCGAGATAATGGTGCGTATAACCATTAATCTCGTAGAATCCATCATATCCCTCTGAGATAATGTTTTTTTTTTCTTTCTAGTTATCTCGAAAAAATTGAACCTTTTTCTTAGACTATCAATTCGTGGGATGATCGGGCCACTGTCCGGGCTGGATTAATGAGTTAGGGTAATGAACTTGGCTCTGATACCATGATAAGTTTCTTAGGCTTTCAACTTAAAACCAATTGACAGTTAGTGGATTGAGCTCAGCCCCTTATATATTATTAATATCATTTTCATATTTCTGATGTGGGATCTTCTTTACAACCGTAGTTCTAGCTTTGAATGTACGGTGGTGTGAGTCAAGTCTGACATAATTTGTAGAAAAAGAAGTAATTATATATTTTTAAAGTTCAATGGATCACTGACACATGATACTATGGTCATAGCCCCCGGAGAAAAAGTGTTTTCATTCACTTGTGATTTTTTTTGTTCTGTGACAAATTTCTTCTGGCTTTTAAAGTTTCCCAGTCTTGTTTACAGATTTGGAGGCATTCAAGTTTTAATATTCTCACCTCAGAAAAAAAACTCTTATTTCACATCATGTGTAACTAATAATTAACATAAAATATTATTAATTAGAAAATGTGTATGGACGTATGTTTTGATCATACAGTACATAAAAGTATCTATGGTGCTAGTTGTACTTAAATTTTTCTTTTCTAAAATAAAATGTGGTATGGAAGCATGTCTTTGATGTTATGTTGATACCGTTAGTAGATATGTTAAAATATTAGAAACGGATTAAGATTACCTAAAAGTGGGAATTAAAGATTTTGTGGGTTTAAGACTTAAGACTATAAAGACTTCAGAGATTTGAGGAGCTAACAACTCTCCCACATTCCAAGTAGAGCCACTTCCAAAATTTTGGTGGTTGGTGGTTCCCACAATGTTTTGGATCTTTGAACTTGCCCATCTTTGTTCTCTGCGACCAAGTGATGTGCTCTCCAATTCTATTTATAGAATATATTTTTTACCCCCAAATATTTTTGTTTGATGGAGTATTTTCTTAATGTAGTAAACCTTTGTTTCAATACTTGAATTTATTTATGAAGCCCTTTGTTAAAAAAAAAAAAATTCTTGAATTTATGAAAGATGGCCTCTTAAGCTATCACGTGATTTATAGATAACTAGAAGTTTGTTTTGTTTTTATATACGAATCATTTTTAAAAGCCCGCTTGAATTAGAAACAATCAACCACTAATCAACTAGAACTATACAAAAAATTAGGTACGTATTTTAAAATTTAGTTTGATTATAAATACATGCAATAAGAGTATAAGACGAAAATGAATAGAAAGCCCCACACAGTTTCCATCTGCTTTAGGGCAAGTCGTGGTCCATTTGAAGCTGTCCTCCCTAGTTTCATGGATGCATGCAATGCATCTATATATTCTCTCTCTTTGTTTTATGTTCAAATTTATACATTACTTTCGACTAATTTATTCTCAAACTAACCAATATTCATCTTTAAAGCCCTAAACCAAAGCACAGCCAATTTGAGAGTAACACATGGCCTGGACTCCACTCCCAACTTTGGGATCTTTCTCTTTATAATTTTGACCATTTATGAGTACTTATCCAATTGGAATAGAAGAAAAGCGAATTTAAATATAATAAACAAAATATGTATTGGATTATCAAGCAATGCATGTAACAGATTATGAAGTATGCTAAATATGTATAATATAAATAACTACTCCATCTGTCACACTTTAAGTGGTGTTTTAGGTTTTTGCACAAATATTAGGAAAATACAAATTTTTATGTATTTGTATTAAATTAAACTAATTCAACCAATTAAAAAAAGATGTAGTATTTTGTAGTTGGTCAAAATTTTCAAACAACAATAAATTGTATCTAGGATAAAGAGAACATCACTTAAAATGAAAAAAAAAAACCTAAAAACCGACTTAAAGTGGGACAGAGGGAGTATATTCCATCAAAATATGTCACCATCGTCTCACTTCTTGGAATTATATATCTTCAGTTAGCTTAAAACTATATAAATATGGTATAAGAGACTAAAAAAAACATTATGCTAAAAGGGTACAAATATCTAGAATTCCTGTTGTATGTTTCAATTTTTTTTTAGAATTCCTGCTCTTCTCAATCATATACATGATGAATAGGGAACATCCATTAGATTTTATGAAAGTATGAACACTCATGCAATGATTTATTTCAATAATAGGAAATTAAAAGCTACGTTTGAATAATTACAGAGCCCACAAATTAAATAAGAAGAAAATATATTTGTTTTCTCCACTACTAAACACGTCCGTCCGAAGTCCACAATCCACAATCTTCCACAAGCTGAATAAAACTTCTCTTTGTCTTTGTGTATCGTTTCGGAGACATACGCCATTATGTCTTTTATTGATAGAAACAATTCAAGAGTGGCTTCGTAAATCCATCCACTACTCCCTCAGGTTTAAATCCAGTTGGTGTTTCATTTTATCATCTTTGCTTGTCTTTAGTTGACATTAATTACAAAACTGTTGATGGCCATTTTTAAGGGGGCTCCCCCTTAATCTACAGTGCGCATAAATATATGTTTTTATAATCATTCCTAAAACGACAGTTTTGATGACTATTGTTTTTCTGATCTTACAAGATTCCCACAAGGTGGCTGATCAATTTGAAAATTCTGATTTCATATTTTGTATTTATTGAAGAAATTACATATTCGGTTTATAAGTGAACATATAGCTTTTTTTTAACATCAAACGGCTATTTTATTACTTAGACTAGAGGTGGTCTGGGTAACCAGACCGGAATAGAATAACCAATAAAATACAACTTTCTATGGAAAAACCTCGCAGTTTTAGCTAAAGAGTCCGAAATCTGATTCTGCGTTCTTGGAATATATGAGATCTTGAAGTCTGGAAAGCAAATCTGTAGAATCGTTATCCTTTCTAGTTCCATCGCGAAGCTTGGCCAAGCATGAAACTCCTTAATCATGGCGATTAGGGCCTTGCAATCCGTAAGTAAACATATAGCTACAATCACTGTATAAACTATAAAGTATCTTAATTTGTGAGGCCAAGGTTCACAACTAGGTAACGTGAATTTGAATTCGAATAATATCATAAGGAATGTATTAACACAAGTGACTAGATTACATGTAGCAGATTAATTTATATATATATATATATATATATATATATATATATACTAGTGTATACTCATTCTATTTTATCAAACACTAGTGTATAATGTATAAAATTAAAATTCCTTCAATTTTTCATGAAACAGCTAAAAAACTGAAAAGGATAAATTTGCATGAAACCTAAAAATGCAAAAAGGCATAGTATTGAACTTATACTAAATAAATTCAAAAATATCTCATCGCTGATGTTAAACCAAATAACTCAAAAACTAGCAGTATACACATATCATTAGGGCTGGGCATTTTATTCGTTAAATTTAATTCGATTCGTTATTCGTTTTGATTCGATCCAAAAATCCGGATATTTGTAAGTCTTCGAAGCAAAGCAAATATTAAAAATTACTATTCGTTAAAAACGAAGCAAATCACAAATACTAAAAAAATTAGAGACGAATATCCGATCCATCCGACTTTTATATAAATAGTTATATATTTATAGTTAAATAGAGTTTTAATGTATAATCTTATATAATTTTATTTATAAAATTATTTATAAAAATATAATATGAAGAAAAGAATTATAAGATCTTTATAAAACTACAATTTGTCTTAAAACATTTAACTTATAAGAATTTTTTTATGAATTTTTAAGAATTTATAAATAAACAGTTTCATTAATGTTTTACTTTATCTTTTATAAGAACAAAATTGTATAATATTTTCAGATTTACTTGTATTAAACATAGTGGAAAAGATATTCGTAAATATCCATGAATATTCGCAAATATCCATAAATTTTCCGGATATCCGTAAAATCGAATATCCGTATTTTTCCGAAGCAAATCAAATCGGAAAATCAGATATCCGTGAAATCCGAAGCAAATCACAAATACTGAAAAATACGGTAATATTCGATCCGTGCCCACCCCTAGATATCATTACCCTTAACTGAATTGCAATCTCTAGGCATTAATAAATTTGTAATGTCGACATTACACAGCTTACATATCATCATTTGGTATCCAGATTATTGACACAATAGGAGCACATTAAGTATCCAGATTTTTAATAAAGTCATGGATTTTAGCAAAAAGAAACAATCTATTAAGTAATTTTATTTAAATAGGAGCACATTAGAAAGACGACAAAAGGGGAGGAAAAAACAAAAGTCAAAAGGTCCATGATGATGAATGGAAGACAGTGCTCCCACCCCTCCCTTGGCCCATCTCCACTGCCTCACGTGCCTTTGCCTTCTGCAAATATTAATTATTCATATAAGTTTAGTTTAACTACATAATTATTCATATCAAAACGAAATTAAGAGATGATTCAAGATTCTGTACCTGCATGGAATCAACAGCATCAGCCTCCGAGTTAAAGTCATAATACGAACTTGCTGCCGTAAGCTTCATAGATAAAAACTGTTTCCATATTGAAAACGAATTAGTAATTACATTAGAAAATATATAATTTGATGGTCTAATTAAGTTAAGTCTTATGGATGTTATACCTCGACTTGCTTTTGTAATGACTGAACGTAATTAATTATTTCGTCCAGCATCGTAGCCATTCCCATTGCCTTTTCGTCACCAAACAAAAGTAATCAGTAAAAAGCTATAAGAGTAGTCTAAACAAAATAATTTGATTTAAATTTATAACCACCTTATAACATCCGGGGACTATATCTTGCAAGCATTTCAATCTCTCGTTTATTTTCCCTCGTCGAACCTGAAATTTATATGAAAATACTCTTCATACATAACTTCCATCTATTATACAATTCAAAATTAACAATACATAGAATTAATTAATCAATAGGGTCCCTTAATCAGTATATATTTGATTAGATAATTAAATTTTACCCGCTCTGCTAAGCTGTGGCTATCAGTGGCTTGACCTCTTTTGACTCTAACATGAACAACTTCTCTCTCGTTCTCTTCTTCTCTACTCTTCGACCTCTTCCCTTTCCTTGAATAACTCTGTATTTTGATAAGAAAAAGGTTAAAAATGGAAACCGATAGTATAGTTGATATATCGAAATTAGGGTTTCAAGGTCAATAAAATACATTTTTGGTTCCATTAGTGAAAACTTGAGCAGAAACGGTAGATAACGTTTGATCAGAGACACTGTTTTCTGACGTAGACACGGACGACGTTAATGTTTTTCTCTTCTTAGTTCCGTTTCTTGAAGAAGACTCGTCCTTGTCGTGAATATTAGATGGGAGGAAAGTCTCTTGATGAAAACTATTATCCTCGGGTAATTGTTGGTTTTGATGACGATGAAAGAAAAGAGAGTCGAGAGAAGAAGAGAAAGGAGAAGCGAACATTGTCTGGAACTGATGAAGAGTGTTGTTTAGTTCTGCAAGTTGAGTTATGGGATCATCCATTGTGAATGTCTGAGAATCAGAAGAAAGATTCGCCATAACTGATTTTTGATTTGTTTTAAAATATATATTTTTAAAAATGGAGAGTAGCTGTTGTTGATCAAGTAATTATATATAGACACTTGTTTTTCCATTTTTTTATTTTTGTTTTCTTTTAATTATCTACTAATAATAGGAATCCCAAATAAATCCAAAGGTTATCTGTTTTTATAGGGATCACAATTCTTGTTAAGAGTTGTGTTTGTTTATTAAGGTATTTTTTTGTAAAAGGTTGTGTCTCTTCTTTTATAAAAGTTGTGTTTTTTCATTAAGGTATCTTTTAAAAAAAGGTTGTGTTTTTTAGTGATTAAAAGTTGTGTTTTTTCATTAAGGTGTCTTTTTATAAAAGGTTGTGTCTCTTACTTATTAAAGGTTGTGTCTCTTACTTGTTAAAAGTTATGTTTTTTCATTAATTCAAATTAATTCCAAAGATTTCTAATAGATAAATATTTTTTAAAAATTAGAAAGTTGTGACTATTAGGATAAGTATCTTTACAAATAACTACTTTTAAATTTAAAGGTTGCCACTTTTTAAATCCAAAAGATGTGACTATTCAAAGAGATTTTCAAAATCTATAAATATTTTATGTCCATACATTTCTCAAAGTAAAATTTTCACCAATCTAACTAATAATAAAATGGTGAAAAAAGATCTATGTAGTTATTTGATTACAAATTTTTTAGAAGATATTCAAATGAAACGCTGTCAACAAAAAGTAGTAGGAAGATTTTTCATATATAAAAAACCTAAGAGATTCGAATTTTATAGTAAAAGCAATCCCAATTAGTGTCGAAAAGTTATGTGTGTTTTATATGAATCCCAATTCTTGTTAAAATTGATGATACATATTGTGTTATATAATAGCAAACCTATTTTTATATAATAGCAAACTTGTTTTTTTTGTTAACTGATGATGTCATCATTTTTTATAGGAAAAGAAAGTTGTATCTATTGGTCTGATTTGCTTTAATTACGAAATCTAACGGACAATATTTAGTTTAAAATGATGTCATCGTTTATGCAAACGACATCTTTTGTTATCCCCGAACCAACGCCTTCTTGAACCTTCTTTTTTTTTTTTTTCCGACAAAGCCTTCTTTCAAATATATTTGTTCGCAAAAAAAACCACAACCTTCTTGAACCAACGCCTTCTTTCAAATATATTCTTTATTTATCAAAAGTTCCAAGTGAAGAGTTGTCATTCATATATATTTTCCTTCCTTGCTAATTTTACTCCTGATGAATTTATTTCTTACTAAATTCATCTTAAACCATGTCATAAGAAACAAAGGCATTATGTTCGCATGCCTTTTTCTTTATCTTTTCTAGAAAGGATCGAGATGTCTTATCTCCAAAAACAATTAGGATTCCGCCATGGACTTCTCATCAGCGACACACAAGATTGGAATGAAACAAGATAAGATAAATCATTAGAATCTGATTACAACTAGACTTAAGACAAACGATTGCTTGACACACAAGGAACATAAAAAGAACACTTAAAACTCAGGACAACTTCACGGGTGATGACGGTGGCTCCGGCTCTGTGCGTCTCTTCTTCACATCATACATCTCTCATGTCCACAAATGATCTCACACACAAGAGCGATTGGTCTCCGACGACGAGGCCGTGTCTCTATTTTGGCGTTGTGACTCCGGGAGAAGACCATAGGTCGTGACATCATGGCCATGATTTCCTTCAGTAGTACACAACAAAACCGAGAGAAATAACAAGAGTGGGAGAGAAGAAGAAGATCAATTTTTTTATAGGAAGTAACTTAAACCACCAACACAATTCATACGTCGTGTTGAAACTCTAACCAACAAAACATGTGAATGAATTATGAACACACATTATCGGTCAATTTATTTTTTTCCTATAAAAATGTTGATATCAGCGTTTCGATGAAAACAAGTTCTGATACCGGATCTGATAAACAAAAAAAAAACTATGAAATTATGGATGAGGTAAAATAATGAATTTTGAGAAAGACGATATATATCTAATTGTAAGTAACTTTACATATAAAAAAATTAGAAGAACAATGGTAATGAGAGGGATGAAGAGACCGTATATAAATTTGTTAATCTATTATGAAAAGGTTTAATGTAATACTTTTGCCAAAATGCAAATTTTTATTATGAAACGGTTCAATGTTTCAAAATTTCTTAAAAGATGCAACTCTTAAAAAATGAATATATCGTTTGCTTAAATAAATTAACTTTTAAGTTCTATTTAAAAAGATTCTGAAGATATGCAACTCTTCAAAGAATGAACATGCCTTTTGCTTAAATAAATTAATTTTTGAAAAGTTTTTATTATGAAAGAGTTCAATGGTTAGACTTATAAAAATATACAACTTTCCAATTATGAAAATATCTAATGAAAGGGTTCAATGATTAAGTTTGTGAAAAATACAATCCTTCAAAGTCTGAACCCCTCTTTTGTTTAAATAAAATGAGATCATATCCATAATTCTAAATAAGATCCTAACCATTAGATTTTAGATTAAGAACAATCTCCACCATTAGATTAGATTTTTATTTTCCAATAAAAATGATGAGCTGTTAGCAAAATCATAAAGTGGGTTTGCTATTATATATAGATCTCAATTCTTGGTAAAAGTTATGTTTTTTAATTAATGTAACTTTTCATTAAAGGTTGTGTCTCTTCAATATAGAATTATTGTAAAAGTTAGTGAATAAATGTTATGATGTGTCTTTTCATCATAAAAATATATATTAATAGATTAAAAAGTTATGTATTTCCATTATATAAGTGCTATTTTAAATAACTATCTACAATATGAAAAGTTGCTAATATGAAAATTTTATGGAAAGACACCTGATTATATATTTTCACAATCTATAAGAAGTTAAGAACTAATGCAATGTTTAAGATAAAAATTACATCCTTTAACATTTATTGGAATGTTTTCGTTCTTTTTATTTTTAAAATGTATTAGTTTTAAATATTGTGACTTTTCATAAGCAATAGATGCAATTTATCATCTTAAAAATTAAGAAATGCAACTTTTCATATTAAAATTTAAGAGATTCATTTTTATATTATTACACTGAATTTTAGATATAAAACAATTGCAAAATTTATGTAAAATAATAATAAATAGATATGAGTAAAATAAAAGTGAAAGACAAATTCTTTTATCTCAAAACTTAGCAACCTAATTAATGTTGAAAATTGTGTCTTTTCATAAAAAAAAACTGAAATGAGTTTTGAAAATTTGTTAAATTATGAAATAATGTGTTTATTTATAATCTGTGTCTTTTAATTATGATGTCAAAGGTTTTATGTTTTCATTCTTTTTTAAAATGTATTAGTTTTAAAAGGTGTGTCTTTTCATAAGAAATAGATGCAATCATTCATCTTAAAAGTAATAAATGTAAATTTTCATATAAAAACTTAAGAGATTCAATTTTTATATTAATACACTGATTTTTAAATGTAAACAATTATAAATATTAATGTAAAATAATAATTAATAGATATGAGCAAAATAAAAGTGAAAGATACAACATTTCTTCTCAAAAATTAATAAATACAATTTTCATGTAAAATAATTTTAAGAGATGCAACTTTCATGTATAAAATTTAAGAGATTCAAATTTTCATATTAATACATTGATTTTTAATGAATAGATATGACAAAGTAAAAAATGAAAAGACATAAACTTTCATCTCAACGCTAATAAATACAATTTTTCATATCAAAACTTAGGAAGTGCAACATTTCATATTAACACTGATTAAACAATTATAAATATTTATATGGTGTCATCAACAAAGAAGTACAAATATGTTTTGATCTAAGAGGTATAAATCGTAATCTAAGAGGTATGAATGTGATATGATCCAAGAGGTACGAACTTTTCATGATCCAATAGGTTCGAACGTGTCGTAATTGAAAGGGTGTGAATGTGTCATGACTGGAAAAGTGCGAACAGGTCGTGACCGAAAGGCTACAGACGGTTCATGACCGAAAAGATACTGAATGGATCTTGACCGAAAGGGTGTGAAAGTATCGTGAATGTGACCAAAGGGTGCAATGGGTCATGACCAAAATGGTGCAAATGGATCATGACCAAAAGGGAGCAAATGGTCGTGACCGAAAGATTACGAATGGATCATGACAAAAAGTGCAAACGGCGCGTGACTAAATGGTGGAAATGGTCGTGACAGAAAGGTTGTGAGTAGGTTGTGTGACTGGAAAAATGCAAACGGGTCATGACCAAAAGGGTGTGAACGGATCATAACCGAATTGGTGTGAATGTGTTGTGACTTAAAGGGTACAAAGGAGTCGTAATCAAAGGGATGCAAATGGATTAATGACCAAAGAGGTAAGAATGGATCATGACTGAAAGGGTGCGAATGAGACATCACCTAGAGTGTGTTAATGGTCAACCAATGGTGTTGCTGATCTAAAAGCATGTATCTTTCATATTAACAATGTGTTTTTTTTTAATATTAAAAAATTGCATTGGTTTAATAAACTTGTTAAAATGTATAAGGATATGTCTTTTCATCATAAAAATTTTTATTGCTTAAAAAAATTGTCAAAATGTTTAAAGATGCGTATTTTCTCAAATACTGTCAAAAGTTGTAACTTTTCATCTTAATAATGTATTTTTTCATCTTAATATGAAATTTTTAAAGAATATGTTGTCAAAATATATGTATGTATTTTTTATTTTAACATTTAGTCTTTTCTTTTGAAGGATTGCATTTTTTTGTCATTAACTTATACATACTCATACTGACTTTGTGAACCAAACCGGAAGATCTGCATCCATGTGAACGACGAAAGACGGTTGCTTCCTGACATTGTGTGCTAAGGTATATACCCTTGAATTCTGCGTCCCTGGTACATAAATGATCTCTGATCTGAGAAAACTTCATTTCAGGGTCTTGATGTCTTCCAAATAACTTGCAAAAGCTGGCCATTCTTCTGGTTCCGAAACCATCTTCACCAATTGAGAATAATCTGTTGCAAACGTAACCTGAAACTGACGTAGGTTCCTCATGCATTTCATAGCCCAAAGTAGCTCTTCCATCTCCGCATGAAGAGGAGAGAGACTACCCTAACATTCCTCGCCCCCATCAACCCAACAAACCTGTTAGAGTACTGAACCAACCCTTGTCCGGAAAATATATCACTCTCTTTTCAAGAACCATCTGTGAAACACCATCTTCCTGGTATTGATGGTAGGGTTGCAGTCTCTATGTGGTACTGCCCTTATGTTCAATATATGTGCTTCAGCCCAAGTGTAGATTCTGTTTGCCAATTTAAGCGTTTCCCTAGGATCAATGTCCAAATTAATGAAAACTTTGTTATTCCTTCATTTCCAAATGTACCATAAAATCCATGCAAACTGATGATCATCCATCGGGAGAACTCTCCAAAATAGAAGAATTGCATTAGTCTAAAAGAAGTTGTTAAAATGTACAAAGATGTGTATTTTTCATCTTAAAATTTCTTTTGTTAAAAGAAATTTTCAAAATAATTAAAGATACTTTTGTAACTGTCAATGAATATAATTTTTAGTGAAAAACCAATGCAATTTTTGGTGATAAATCATTGCAATTTTTAGTGAAAATAATATTTGGTGATAAACTATTGGAACTTTTGGAATTAACCATTGCAACTATTAGTTAACCATTGCAATGTTTGGTTTACAACCATTACAATCTTCAGTCATCTATATAAGGAGTTCGGACATTAATAAATCACAACAATCACAAATAGACTAGAAAATGTAGAGATTTATTGTTAAATGATTTTCAAAGATTTTTGAAGAAACACATATAAACATAGAGAACTCTATTTGTTATTTTGTACTTTAGCATAAATTATAAAACTTTGACTGAAAAATTGATAGACTTCTAGAGTATTTCTAGCTCAATACCATCTTGACTTCAGAAATACTCTTTACTAATCCAACGAAGTCATCATATCTTGAAAGGTAAATTCATAATTTATCAATATAGTTGATTTTATTTAATTATTGTGTTAGTTTAATATAATAAATATTTGTGTTTTATAAGAAATCTCCCAGAAATTCAAAGTAATATTACAAATGTGAAAGGTCATTTCAACACAAATCAACATATATTTATTAAAATATCCAATCTCTTTAATATTATTTCTAAAAAATACAGCAAGTAAATAAATATATCAAAATAATAATTGTTTTACCAACATAGAAATTATAATTATTTAAAAAGTATGAACTAATGTTCTAATACTATTTCTTAAAAAGGAAAATTTATTTAAACATCATGCAAAAATAATTAAAATTTATTTAAGAAGTGATTGGTCCTATATATTATGTGAAATTGTAAGAATAAACTTAAAAATGAAGATGCAATTATATGTAATATTTATTCTGATAAGAATACAACTAGAACATTAAGGTTTATATATATATATATATCTTTAAATACTTTGTAAATCATATTTTAATTATCAAAACTAAATATGATTTTTCATATAACTTAATTATTTATTAGCCATATAGAATTATAAACTATAGATTGTAACATATATTTTTATACAAAATGAATTCCCGTGCGATATCGCACGGGTTCTTTACCTAGTAAAAATAAAAGCAAAAGACAATTAGAAAATCAAAAGGTGGGCCAATGAAAACGAGAGTTATGAGGATTTTTGTAATGAAGTGGGGCCCTCTAACTTTAACAGAAGATATATCCAAATAGAGAAAGTGGTAAATTTGAATGGGACCCATTAGCTCTATTTAGGCAACATCTTAGGGGGAAGAACTTAAGAGCAAAGACCTCGAAGCCTTTTTTCAGTTAGTATCCTTTTCTTCTTCTTCTTCTTTCTTAATTACCCAATCTATTGTGAGAACGAACGACTAATGGAGTACTGAAATAGTTATGTCTGTCTGCTTTTGTGTTCACTATTGTTTTAGCCAATGTTCAAAGTCTTTTGTTGGGCTAGGTGTAGTATGATCAAGCACGTTTTTCTTCTTTGTTCTAACTTTGGAGTTTGGTTTCTATCTTCTTTACTTTGACTTTGAGCATTGCTATTGCTAGTGTACCAAGTACCTACTACCTACTACCTACTAGCAACTGAGATACCAGAAATGCCTAAAACGTGAAGGAAGAACTAATTTTTTGAATGCATGATTTCCAAAACAACGTAAAATCGTTGAAATATTTTTAAATTTATGTACCGAATTAATAGAATGAGTTTTTTTTTCCAATCTAAGTTTTAAAGACCTTCAGCAATCTTAGTATCTTAATTCTTAAAAGGTTGGACTAATTAAACAAAAGCAAAGCCAACGTTGAAGTCTTCTTTGATCTAAGCACATGTGATGGCAAATAAGCAAATGCAAGATGAACACTAACTTAAAACTCTACTAACATTTATTATTACCATAAGTTTCTCTGTAGAATTAAGTGATTCATTGTTCAACTACGCGAGTAGAGATATAATTGTATCAGATACATTGGAGATGGCTTTTGAGCTACTGCAATATAAACCACTAATTAATTTAGGAAAACAGTATTTAGCCTAATTCTCTCGCGGCCGATTTGTTCCCTACGCAGCCTTTTGATTTTGTTTTATGGTATGTTTATAATGTTAAAAAGTGTAGTGAAACTCAAATTAATATTCAACATATTATCCATGTGGACACATATTAACTTAAGATAATATAACCTTTTGTCGAAAGTTATAGACATATATAGAACTTTTATAAGGTTATATAAGTACAAGCTTAGAAGCTTAGCTACCTTCGTTATTTTTTGGAAAGGCTGGGGCTCTTGTGGGTTTCATGGTAGTGGAAGTGTGCAGGTTGTGTGGATGTTTATTTACCTCGTTACTAATGAAATGTTCCGAAGATGTTAAAAAGTACAAGCTTAGCTTTTACAAATACATCTTATACTTTTATCAAAAAGAAATTATTACTTACACATTATAAATACAATTCGAGATATAGAGAACGAGGCTTAGTCAATCGTAACAAAAAAAAAATGCAGAAGGGAAAGGCAGCTTCCAAGAAAAAGACAGTCTTGTAATCTTTTATTGTAAACTTAATGAAAAACTATAAAATGGAATACTCACATATCAAAACTATAAAATAACAATATCTGATAACTGCATTTAAACCAAATATCATTTACAGTTTTGTAGTTCAATAATCGATATTAAATTAATAGAACTTTTTTAGAAATCCTAAAGAGGTTTGATTTGCTTAAAAAATAATTCATTGGTTGAAATATCCAACATTTGTTGGACAACACCAACCAAAGGCCTATGAAGTTTAGGTTATTGCAAACTTTTCCTTTTTGACATAAAATGAAGAACAAGCAACGCTAAACTGAACTTTGAGTCTAGTTAACAAACCAAAGGTCAAAAACTAAGGAGTTACTTCCTAAATTTAAGTTTACATCAAATCAAGTAAAAATGTTATTAGTTCTTTAATTTCACGCATGAGAAGCTCAAGACACCTCTCCACTAGAGACGGTTCAACTCGCCAAAGCTGAGTCAACTAGCTGGCGTCTTGCTCAAATCATTGAGGAAACTCACATAGATGAAGACGACGAAGCTACCGCTGACTCTCCTTCTCCACCACCTGGGCCGAAATGCTCGGTTGACGCCTCCTGGCACAAAGAAGACAACTTTTTGGCGGGGGTATGGTCTTAACGAGAGAGGATGGGGTGACGACTTACGGTTCATTCGCTAGTAACCGAGTCTTAACCCCCCTACATGCAGAATTCCAAGCTCTGCTGTGGGCCATGAAATCCTCTATTCAGTTAGACCATAGTTCGATGACCTTCGAGACAGACTGCGTACAACTAGTCAACATCTTCGAAGAAGACGAAGAAGCCAACTGGCCATCTTTGTTGGCTGAATTTGAGAATTTTCATCTTATTCGTTCCTTGTTTACTTTCTGCTCCATTTCTTTTATCCCTCGTTCTATGAATCTCCGAGCCGATAGCCTTGCAAAAGGAGCTCGCTCTCGCGGTTTCTCCTTCTCCCATGTAAACAATCAGCTTCCAAGTTGGATGGCTCATGAGGCCAACCCCTTGGTAGTAAAAGAAACTACAAGAAACATTGTATATTAGTAATCAAATTTAAATTAGTATAATGAAAGGAAAATTAAAAAGTTACTTGTTCCACCATTTCGTTTATTTGAAGTCGGGAAAGGTTGGTGGAAGCTCCCGTAGAATCGTCATCAGAGTTTATCGGCTAAGAAGCAAGGAGTTCTGCTTTTATCACTTCCACCATCTCGATGACATCTCTGATGAGGGGATCCTGAATTTGACCTGTCTTCTTGTTAGTGTATGCTTCCCTCATGAGATCAATATGATCAACGGGATTACCGTCATTTGCTTGAACCTAAACACAAAATTAATCAATAAATATGTAAAATATTGAAAAAATATATTTTAAATAAATAAAACTTACAAACTGATCTTCCTTAGAAGACATACTGCAAGCCCCGAGGTTGTGGACATAAACACCTTTCCCGCCACGATCACTGTTGCGGTTTCGTGAGTTTCTGGCAGACGTTTCCTAAGTCTCCTGCTTCCCCCAATGCTCCTGCAAGTCCTCCCAAACTGTGGTGTTGATATTCTTCGGTATCTTTCCCTTGAGCCATAGTTGCTTCCACTCATGGATCTGGTTCGTGTAAGACTCCGCGGCTTTCTCATTGAAGGCCTGACGGACAATTTTGGTATGTCCAGACTCCCAATTGAATTGTTGCTACAAAAAAAATCGAAATTAGTAAAAAAATGTAAAAAATATTAAAAGTAAAAAGAATTAGAAAATCAAAAGATTACCGCAAAGTTACGGAACCATATCTCCTTTTGGAGGCATCACACTGTAAGTCTTATCTGACCATCTATGGAGTGCTCTGCATGCCATCTCATTGGTTGGGCTGTGCGTTCGGACTGATATAACCTCTTCAGTCTTTCCGTCAAAGACAAATACCACATCTTTTTGAATGGCACCGGAACTTTTCCCCTTGTTTGCTGATAACGAGGTTTCGCACAAAATTTGCATCTATCCCGGTTCTCATCCGCTCTCCAATAGATCATACAGTTGTCGATGCATACATCTATCACCTTATACGGTAAATTAATACCCGCTACCAGTTTCTGAATCTCGTAGTATGAACTCCGTGCTAGATTATCCTCCGGTAGAACACCTTTCACAAAATCAGCAATCGCATCCATGCACTCTTCAGCCAAATTATAATCTGTCTTAATACCCATCAATCTAGTTGCAGATTATAAGGGTGAATGACCATCTCGACAACCTTTGTACAAAGGTTGTTTTCCTGCATCCAACATGTCAAAAAATCTCCTAGATTCTGCATTGGGCTCTTCCCCTCTAAAATGATCATTTACCATTTGCTCAGTACCTACATCATAATCTACTTCCATCCTCGGTTCTTCTAATATAACAACAGGCTGAAGTTCGCTAGTACTACCATATTCATAACCAGTTTCTCCATGTAGATACCAAACCTTATAACTCTGTGTAAACCCTCTCATATATAAATGAGTCCAAACATCTCATTCCTTTATAACCTTATTGTTATTGCATGAGGAGCATGGACATCGTAACATACCAGTATTTGCTTCCGGTTTTTGTTGAACAAGCGTCATAAATTCACAAATACCTGCCATGTATTCATCCGTAAGCAAATTGGTGTTTAGATCCATATGCGGTTTATCCATCCACGATCGATAATAATCTCCATAAGACATGATTATTTTTTTGGATTTGTAGAGAGTGAAAAGAGAGAAAAGAGTGAGTGAGGGAAATGTGGTGTGGGGAGGTCATATTTATAGAAAAAATTTCTACGACACTCTGACGGATTTCCGACAAAATTCCGATGGAAATTTCAAAGTTCGTCGGAAATCCGTCGGAATTTTCAAACGGTCATAATATCCATCGGAAAAACTTTCCGTTGGAATTATGTCGGAATCCGAACGGTCAAAACAGCCGTCGGAATACTTTCGTCGGTATTTCGTCAGAAGACACAACAGTCGGAATATTTTCGTCGGTATTTCGTCGGAAGGCACAACGGTCACATTATCCGTCGGAAATTTCCGACGACGTATGTTTCGTCAGTATGTCATCGGAAAATTCCGACGAATGTTAAAATTTAGGGTTCGTCGGTATTTCGTCGGAATTTCGTAAGTAAAAACCGACGAAAGTGTTGTCCATCGGAATGTCTGTCGGAATGTCGCGTGTTTTCTTGTAGTGATATTACGAGGGTCTGCAGGTGATAAGACTTCCAAATTATACAAAAGATCTCACATATGAAATATATTTATAATAAAATAATGTTTTACATTTTAATTATATATATTCACATAGTACCTGTTCTTTCTTGACCTTGAATCCGATATGCAATGTTATGGAAACGTTGTAAATGGTCGATTTTTTTCAGTCAAAAAGCGTTGAATCAGATAAGAATCTTTGTTTATGCTAATTTGATCAAAGGTTATTTGCAGCAAGAAGAAAGATTAAATTTTGTAAATGGTATTTGCAGTCAGAAGAAATTTTCCTTATAATTTTTTTTGTGCAACTCCTTATAAATAGTCTAAATTTTGTAATTAATGTTATTGAAACTGGATGCTACATCCACTACAAGAAAACATGAGGTTAACTACTATTACGACCAATGTACTACCAATGGGCATTACGACCAACTAGGGACCAAGGTCTTACGACCAACTAGAGACCATTGGTCGTAAAGTGAAAGTAAGATTACGACCAATCTGGGACCAAAACATGTTACGACTAACTAGGGACTACCTTTTAAAACAAAAAAATTTGTGAAAGAGATTTTTCAGAGGGTTTTGGATTCATCCGAAGAAACTTGAAGAAAACTTAATTTCTAAAAGTTTCTTGTGAGAAATCCACAACCCTCTGAGAAATCTCTCTTTACAATTTACCAAATTTATAGAAAACATTAGATTAATACAAATATATCTCACAGTAGATCTATCAGACCCTGCGGATTCAACCGAAGAAATTGTATACAGTTTCTTCGGAGAAATCCGAAAACGTCAGATAAATCTCAATGGGAGATATATTTGTATTATCTATCTCAAAGATTTATAAAAAATTTCTTTGATTTGCAAAGCAAAGTGGTGTGTATTTATAGGAAATTTTGAAACGTAATACGACTAATTAGGGACTATTCAAGCACGTTGGTCGTAAATGAGTAGTAAAATTATGACCAACTAGAGACTAGGTGTAAGTTACAACCAAAGAGGGACTTCCAACATAATTAGTCGTAAATGAGTAGTAATACTACGACCAACTAGGGACTAATTGTGTTTATACCCTAAACTCCAAACCCCAAACCCTAAACCCTAAACTTCATAAGTTATATACACTTCTAAATCCCAATTGAGCAAACATGATGATAAGTTTAACAGTAGATGTAATTTGCGACTAATTAGGGACTAACTAAGAAATTTAATCATAAGTTAGATGTAAATTACGATCAATTAGGGACTGTTTACCCATTTGGTCGTAAATGAGTCGTAATATTACGACTATTTAGAGACTAATTGTGTTTATACCCTAAATCCCAAATCCCAAACCCCAAACCTCATAAGTTATATATATACATTTAGGGACTAATATACCCTAAACCCCAATTAAGAAAACATGATGATATATAGGTTTAACAATAGAATAAACACAGAAACGTTGTAATAGAAGTATAGAACTGTTTGAAACTGGATGCTACATATCGATCTTATATTCTTATGTTAATAGAAGTATAGAACTATCGCCATAATTTATTATTAAATCTGAGATTTGTGTCACAGAAAGCGAGATCTTTTGACAAACACGTGCAGAAAAATCATTAACCAAAATAGGAACCATGAAGAAAACCATGAAACATGATCGATATCAACTATGACACAAAACGACAGCAAACCCATTAAAGCAAGAAAAACACAAGACTGAAGATGAGGAGAGACTAGCAGTTGGGTTTAGGACAACGACAATTGGTGGCGATATTTTTAGCATTTGGTGAGTCAAGGAAAGATTTGAAATTAGGGTTCTTCATGTACTGGCAAACACAGTGTTGTTGCTGGTTCAGCCTGGTGCAACATGTATCTGACGGCTTAGAGCCTTTCAATATGGCCTCCTCGCATGGAATAAGCTGCATAGGGTCACATGACTGTCCTGAAACGACTCTGTTTTCTTGAGCAACAATGAGCAAGAGAAGGATTGCAAAAATGAACACCACTGGTTTTGAGCAAGATTCATTCATTCTCTCTAAGTTAGATTTTTTAGTGAGAGAATAAGGACAATTCTGGTTTGTAGTTTAGAGTGAGTCTCTACCGTTCTATATATAGCCATATAGGAGATAGCTTTTTGCAAGTCACGTTACTCAAACGAGAGTTCATGATTACACGAGATCTCGAGATGTACAACACAATCTCTGTCTAAGCTCAAAGAGATTATTAAATTTTAAAGAATGATCAGACAGAGCAATTACAAGACTAAACATCATTTGGGAGAAGTGATGAAACCATGTGAACACAACATATTAATCAGCTTTCTGCTGTAACCCCGTGAAGGTGTAATAAACTTTTTGGATAACTATTATATATAAAAGCACCTTCAAAAGTATACATAAATTCATTAAAGTGGAGTACAATATAAGGTATTACCACTAAGGAAGTAACATACACTTGGTTCTAAGCTATAGTTATATTCAAAAGTTAGAACTTAAAAGCCAACTTGCACCAAAAGATGTTCTATTTCCATTTGCTTCCACTCAATTTCTTTGATTAGTGGGAGTAATGTAACTTACATTATGTAAGTCTGTCACAAAACAAAAAATGCTTTGTGTTAATGGTTTGACATTAGTAATAAATCATGCAACAAAATAAAATAAAACTTAGCCTCAGGCAATTTCGAAAACTAACCAAGTTAATCACTTTCAGAGTCAGAATAAGACGAGTGATCAGGCTTTAGACCATCATCAATCTTGATACCGAGACCAGACAAGTCAACATCTTTCAGACCATTAATCTTGACATCAAGACCAGACAAGTCAACATCTTTCAGACCATTAATCTTGATACCACGACCAGACAAGCCAACGTCTTTCTGGTCATCAAACTCTATGTCAGAATCAGACGAACCACCACCATCTCTAAGTCCGTCGATCTCAATATCAATCTCGTCATCTGAATCAGACGAATCACCATCTCTCAGGTCATCACCACTCTCGACATCTGAATCAGACGAGTCACCATCACCACTCTCGACATCGCCATCGACCTTACGCGCATCATCGTTGATTGGGTACTTACGCACCTCCTCCATCACCTCGTCGTCGCTTTCGTCGTGCTTCCCCGATAACTTCCTAGTCATCATCGCCTCGAACAAATCCGGCAACGCATCCTCGTCTCCGTCTTCCAGGAAGCTCCGTATCCTCTTCTTCAGCTCTGTAATCAAAAAAGGGTTTAAAGAAACCGTAAAACACATTGTACGATGGTTTTCAAGAAACGGTCACCTTCTTTAGAAACAACCTCGTCGCTGCTTCCGGAGCCACGCGCCGCCGAGTTGGGCTCTGAGGAGAAGAAGGCGAACCGGGAAGCAACTCGGTGGATGGAAGGAACAACAACAACGCGAGGGTTGATCTTCGAATGGCGGAGAATCGTGGGAGGAGGAGGGTGGATGAGATTTCGAGCCGCTGAACTGGGGAGTCTCTGCAGAAATCGTCTCATGGGATTCGACTTCGAGACTAGGGTTTAAGATTGTAAGATTAGGGGGTTTGAATCAGTCCTGGTTTGAATAAGAGCGTTGGGGGGTTTATCTTTAACCGGTCCGGCCGGATGTGGACGTGTGTTGACCGATTCGTTGTGGTTTCAAAACGGATGGACTAGCCCACCCTGGGCCGCCAAACCAGCCCATATTTGATAAACTATATATACAGAGAGAGAGAGTTGTATAAGTTCATACAAAATCTGCCAATTAAAAGCTAAACACACACATGCATTTACAATTTTTTTGCTAAATAAAGATTGGCATCAACTCTGTTAGTCAAAAACACAATGCTAACTTTTTTTTCACTTTCCGGTGGCTTTTCCAATCAGACCGATGATAGTCGTGGCCGGATTGATAGTTCGTTGGAAATTTTGCAACGAACACTACAATCCGATATATTTAAACAAAAAAAAACAGATATAAATTGAATAAAAAATAAAGCAACGAAGTTTTTTTTTTTAAATTAAAGACATTATATTGAAAAAGCCCAATAGGCCCAGATCGGAAATAGTACATGGCGCCGGTGTACCGGAAGAAACAGCGTAACCAAAAAAAACAGAGTTCGAGCAACTAGCTAACAACAACCAAATCAAGATGGGAGGAGAAAGAGCGTGTAGGTTTTGTATTCAGCTTGAGTTTTATTAACAATAAGCAATCGCTTATATACAAGTACAATGGAGTGATGAGCAAGTCATCAAGATATACTCAAATCAATACAACGAGAGAATATGGAAACTAACGAGATTTACGTAATCAAATCTATGATACAGCGTATATGCTAATATCCCCCCTCAAGATGGACGTCCTGAGGTAAGTCCAATCTTGACCACCAGATTCTGAAACCGAGATCGAGGTAATGGCTTTGTCAAAGCATCAGCAAGTTGATCTTCAGAGCAAACATGGGAGACTCGAAGAGCTCGTTGCTGTACTTGTTCGCGGATGAAGTGATAATCAAGAGCCACATGTTTCATTCGTGTGTGGAAGACAGGATTCACACAAAGCTGAGTTGCACCTATATTATCACAGAAGATCGTCGGAGTACCAGTGAGTGGAATGCAGAGTTCATTGGCTACAGAGTGAATCCAGCGAAGTTCAGCTGCAGTGTCAGCAACAAAACGGTATTCTGCTTCCGTGGACGACCTGGCCACACTTTTCTGTTTACGCGACGCCCACGAGATAGGTTGCTTGCCAATGTAGACAATGTAGACTCCTGTAGATGTGTAATCATCCTTGTTGCCAGCCCAGTCAGCATCTGAATATGCATGAAGCGTCAAGGGAGTTGAAGCAGAGAAGAAGATTCCATGAGTAACAGTACCAGCTAGATATCTAAGAACTCGTTTGACTGCATCCCAATGGACATCCGTAGGTTGATGCATATATTGTGATAAACGATTCACCGCAAATGCTATATCCGGTCGTGTAAGACCTAGATATTGTAAGCTGCCAACAGTAGCACGAAACTGCGTAGGATCAGTAAGCGGAGTGCCAAGAGAAGCTGTCAAGATCTGAGATGAACACATCGGAGTGGCAACTGGTTTGGCATTCTCCATCTTAGTGCGATGAAGTAAATCAGAGATGTAGCGCTGTTGTGTCAGCCGCAGTCCGGAAGATGTTCTCGTTGCTTCAAGCCCAAGAAAGTAGGAGAGATTTCCAAGGTCTTTTAAGGAAAACCGCGAGGAGAGAATGGCTATGAACTCATCAATCATCTTTGGTGAACTTCCTGTTACAACAATATCATCTACATAGATAAGGATGTAGACAAATTGTGTACCAGATTTCAAGATGAACAGAGACGTATCACCAAGAGACGCCACAAAGCCAACACTGAGAAGAAACTGCCTAAGTTCATTGTACCATGTCCTTGGAGCCTGCTTGAGCCCATACACTGCCTTCTTTAACCGACAGACATAATGTGGTTTGTCTTGATCAACAAAGCCTGGTGGCTGAGCCATGTAGACCTCTTCATGAAGCTTGCCTTGGAGAAATGCATTGTTAACATCCAGCTGTCTAAGAGGCCAGTTCCGAGCAACTGCAACACCAAGAACAAGTCTGATAGTCGCATGCTTGATCACAGGACTGAAAGTATCATGAAAGTCCAGCCCATGTTGTTGATGATTCCCTTTTGCCACCAAGCGCGATTTTAACCTGCGAACAGTACCATCAGGGTTACGTTTAATAGTGTGAATCCATCGACATCCCACAATATTTTTATCCACCGGTGGTGGAGTGAGATCCCAAGTCCCTTCACGAATCTGAGCATCCATTTCTTCACCCATAGATCGACGCCATCGTTCATCTTGCATCGCCTGAGTCAAAGTACGAGGTTCAACTTCACCGAGTTGAGCAGTAAGTCCATATTTTGTATTTGGCCTGCGAATATTGTTTCTGGATCGAGTTGTCATGGGGTGAGACGGTTCTGCAGCTGGTGGTTCAGGTGGGATCATCTGTTCTGGAGAAGGGACAGCAACCTCTGGTTCAGTCACCATAGCTGGCGTCGGAGCTGGTGGCGAAGGATCCAAGTTCAAGGGCATAGATGGTATGAGTGGCGGATGGTAGATAGGAACAGAGGTAGCTGAAGGAAAAGCTGAAGACGAAGTAGAAGTAGAATCAGGAGAACAAGGAGCTTGTGTTTGAGGAAAAGGAAATATATTCTCATGAAATATGACATGACGAGAAGTATATATGCGATCATTTGGAACATCTAAGCACAAGAAAGCACTTTGAGATAAAGAATAGCCAAGAAACACACATGGAGTAGATTTGGAACTGAATTTATTCTCACCATAAGGTCTTAACCACGGGTAGCAAAGACAGCCAAAGGTACGCAGCTTCATATAGTGTGGAGCCGTGTTGAAAAGCACTTCTTGTCCAGGTTTGGTGTCGGCATCCGATTGATCAGATACGTAGCCGTCATGAACGCATAAGACCAATATTTTACCGGCATCTTTGCATGAGTGAGCAGAGACATGCCTGTTTCAACAATATGACGATGTCTTCTCTCGGCTATGCCGTTGTGCTCCGGTGTGTGAGGCGGAGTAGTGAGATGAGTAATGCCTTGTGCTGCAAGAAACGATCTCAGACCAATGTATTCTCCACCATTGTCCGAGTAGAGTGTCTTGATCTTAGCATTAAACTTATTCTCCACAAGTGCTTGGAAGGTAGGAAAGAGTTGTATGACCTGAGACTTAAGCTTAAGAGGATAAAACCATATATATCTTGTAAAATGATCAACAAAGATAATATAGTATTTGAATCCATCTACAGAGTAGCTTGGAGCAGTCCATACGTCTGAGAAAATGATATCAAGCGGACCACCAGACGAAGAAATAGATGTTTTTGAAAATGGAAGTTTATGACTTTTATTGATAGAACAAGAATTGCAAAACAAAGATGTTGATAAAGCTGAAGCAGGAAGTGAAAAAGCTGAAATAATATGATGTAGAATCGGTGGTGAAGGATGCCCGAGTCTAGAATGCCAAGTCGAAAGAGATGACTTGATGCAGGGAAAAGCATGAATGAAAGAAGAAGGAGTCACCGGCCACTCATACACTCCATCATTGGCCTTGCCTCTGAGAAGTGTTGCCCCCGTGCTGAGATCCTTCACCTGAAATGTAAATGGACACAATTGAACCATAACATTATTAGTCCGACATAACTTGTTGACTGAAATCAAGTTTTTCTTCATTTTAGGAACACACAAAACATCAGTAAGAGATAGAGGGCGAGAGTTTGAAGGTAGAACATATGAACCAGTATGAGTGATGTTCAGACCCGTGCCATTGCCAATCATTACGTCATCATTCACTTGATATGGTATGTGAAGAGAGAGGTTCTGGAGATCAGAGGCAATGTGGTGTGATGCCCCACTGTCTAGTAGCCAAGCTTGAGCAGCTTCAGATGGAGACGCCGTGGTGTAGTGCGCTTGTGGTGTCCATTGCGGAGGAGACGTCTGTTGTGGCTGTTGATACCACTGAGGTGCTCCACGAAATTGTGCAGGAGGCTGTGACACTTGCATAAACTGAGGGCATCGTCTAGCACTGTGCCCTTGTGTGCCACAGATTTGGCACTTACCGAGATACGGCTTAGCGTTGCGATAGTTCCCTCGAGCATGAGAAGTACCACCTCGGTACGATGAGCCCGGACGTGAGGCTGACTGGTTAGAGTATTGTCCTGACTGGTGAGGGTGCTGTGCTACATTCGCCGTGATGGGCATGGAGCTTGGTGTCGCCTCCTTAACCGCTGCAAGAGCATTTTCCCGGTTGAGTAGTTTCTCATGAAGTTCCTCAACAGAGATTGGGACATCTCGACCATTCACCATCTCTGTTATTGCTCGGAAATCTTCACCTAGACCATCAGTCATAATGTCGAGCAGATCTTCATGTTCATACGCAGCTCCAAGAAGGGCAAGTTGATCAGTTTTGGTGAGTATGCTATGCATATACTCTGAAACAGATTGGCTCCCTTTGGTGATGTGCTTCAGTTGTTGTTTGAGCTGTTTGACATGCGCACGAGACGGTTTCCCGTACGTGTTAGCAAGAGTTTGCCAGATCTCGCGTGTTGTAGCTGCTCTTGCCACAACTGGTTGAACACTTAGAGAGAGTGTTCCTAGAATAGCACTGTAAAGCATCCTGTCTTGACGTTTCCACGCCTGGAACAGAGGATTGGGAGTGGTCACATCGTCGGCTGTGATCGTGGACTCCGGAATCGTTGTGTCTTCGAGAAAGACATGGAGTTCATGCGCTTCAAGAAGTGCATAGACTTGGATCTTCCAAGTGAGGTAATTCGCAGCGGAGAGCTTAGTGATCCCGGACATGTTGACCGAGATTAATGGTGTTTTTGGATCAGTGCTGCTGAAAACTGGTGTGATTTCAGCAGAGTGAGAATTGGTTGCCATTGCAATAAAGAACGAAGGTGTAAAAGAAAAGAAAAAAAATAAAAAAATTTAGGATCTTTTGTAGTGCTCTGATACCATGTAGGTTTTGTATTCAGCTTGAGTTTTATTAACAATAAGCAATCGCTTATATACAGGTACAATGGAGTGATGAGCAAGTCATCAAGATATACTCAAATCAATACAACGAGAGAATATGGAAACTAACGAGATTTACGTAATCAAATCTATGATACAGCGTATATGCTAATAGAGCGTGGGTAAGAGACTAGGAACCATGCCGGAGCAGGTCCGATGAAGCAAGAGCTTCGGACTCCGACGGTACACAGGCAGCAAGCAAATCAGGTGTCACCGGGTCTTCACGAGGGTAGTGTGTCCGGAATTATTTTTTGTTTAAGATTTTAAAAATGTGATTATATTATCATGGTTCAAAGGTTAAGAGCTAATAGAAGATGGCTCCTTCCCCACACACACCGCCGCCATCCAGCTCGGCATGAGTTTTGTGCTTTGGATTCGCTGAACTATAAGATTTTTCTAAGACCGAATTACTATCAGTTTTACCCATTTTCAAGTCAAAACAGCATGTATGCTACAGCATCAGAAGGGCAGACTATGTCCCAGTCCACTGCAAGAGCTAAAATTGGGACATTGGTTTTGCTGATATGATCCTTGTATAACAGAAACTACCGGTTCTGTCAACAAGAAATAAAACGAAAAAAACGATGAGATCCGTGATCATCTTTAAGGGTTTTCTTGTCGGTATAGTCAATGCATGTTGTGTAAAAGGTCAACCTCTTTTCTACCTTCTTTGTTCTGTTTTATTTGCCACGAGGGAAACATTATTATTAAATACTCCCTCCATACCAAAAACGAATATGTTATAAGAAAAAAGAACTGTTTCAAAAAAATGTATTTTTAATATTATTAATGTATTTTTATCAACTAATAGTGAAAATTCTGAATTTCAAAAATATTAATTACATTTATTAAAATTTTATTGGTTTAAAAATATAAAAAATATAAAATTACAAAAAACTATGCATTAATAGCCAAATTTTTAATATGTTTTATTAACAAGTGTGAAAATCCTAAAACATGTATTATTTTGAAAAAAAAAGAGTAATATAAATTTTTAGTTGTTAGTTACTCTAAACCACGTACTATCATTCATATCAAGCTTTCTAATATTTTGATGAGAATATTAATTACTCTCATGTTTCATAAAAAATGTCATTTTGACTTTTTTACATAAATTAAAAAACTAATAATTCTTTTTTCTATAGTCAATACATTAACAAAAATTCTCCTTTAATACATTAGATTAGTGAGATTAAAATTGGAATATTGTTTACAAAATTGTAAAAATGACAATTTTGTGAAACAAGATTAAATAGCTAAAATGACTCTTTTAGGAAAGGGAGGGAGTATTGCTAAAAAAAAAGGGAGTAAGTATTTTTAACAAGATAACTAGGGGTGGGCATTTTATCCGTTAAATTTGATTCGATTTGTTATCCGTTTCGATTCGATCCGAAAAATCCGAATATCCGTAAGTCTTTGAAGCAAAGCATATATTAAAATTCAATATCCGTTAAAACGAAGCAAATCACAAATACTAAAATTTTCAAAGGCGAATATCCGATCCGCTCCGGTTTTTATACAAATAAATGAATATCAACAATTAAATATATATATATATATATATAAATTTTACTTTAACATATATTTGTGTTATTTATAAAATATATAATGTATTAAATTAAGGAAAGAATATAAAATCTTTCTAAAACTACAATTTTCTAAAATTATGTGTTTTATAAAAAAATTATTTTATTATAAAAAGTATGAAACATATATTTCCACTAATTTCACTTTTGGTTTAATATTATGTAAGAATATTAAAAAAAAAAAACAAAAACATGTATAATTTTGTTAGATTTACGTATATAAAATATGGTTTATGAGATATCCGTAAATATCCGTAAATATTCGCAAATATTTAAAAAAGTTTTGAATATCCGGAAAACCGAATATCCGTATTTCTCCGAAGCAAAGCAAATCGGAAAATTAGATATTCATAAGATACAAAGCAAATCACAAATACCAAAAAAATATGGTACTATCCGATCCGTGCCCACCCCTAAAGATAACCATGGCAACATTATAAGTACAACGAACGAGGTACGCTGAAAACATTATAAGAACAGACAGCTAACGAGGTATGCTGATTCAAAGTACAATGAGTTATTTAAAACATTAGAAAAGCAATAAATAGATAGAAATTTAGGGGCCATTGTCAAAGTGTCGTTGCTTTACTGTTTTCTTTGAGATTTTTAAATCATAATCTTATCTTCTTCTTTGTTTGACTGAGTTAATTCATTATCTTACAGCCTTGAAAATATTTAAATCTCCTTTTGTTTGGTTCCCAAAACAAACTACACGTATATATTTTCTTAATTTCTTTGACTGAGTTAATTCATTAGTAGTATTATACTACTATATACTAGTATTAAATAATTTTTTTTTGTTGGTTTCCAAAACAACTACAAGTTAAATCCTTACACCCCAAATGATTAGCAGTCCGAATTGCAACCATGATCTAAAAATTTCCGTTTACAAAATAATGGTATGCGAAAAAACAAGTTCTTCAACTCGTTGACATTGCCACCCCCACCAAAACTCAGGTTCTGTCACTTTGACTCTCTCTAGTGAGAAGTTAAAAATACTACTAATAGGCTTTAATTCCATGATTTTATTTCTTGTACGCTGATCCATTTATATTTTTGTACTCAAGCACGTTAAGCGTGTATTATGCTGTACTAATACTCGGCAATATAAATATTATACGCTTTTAATTATAAATGACGATATGAGCTGTATTAAGCTAGTATTAATATATAAAAAATATAAGTGTTTGCTGGTGTTAAAGCCGGCATACATTTTGGATAATTAAAATACCAAAGTCAGATAAGTCATGCAGTGTTTGTAGTTTTTTTTTCTTAAAGGTATTTGTTTGTAGTTTTCATTCAGATATTTATACTATACCAGAATAGATGAATCGTTTTAATTTCTATTAGACAAAATAAGTCATGCAGTGTTTGTAGTTTTCATTCAGATATTTAGGACCAAAATCTCATACCAGATTCAGATATTTATACCATACCAGGTTAGTTGAATCGTTTTAATTTTTATTAGACTGAATATTAGCAAAAACAATTAAAGTATTTTTCCAATATAAAAAAAAAACATTGTTTTTGCCCAAAAAAAAATTGTCTATGACAAAAAAAAGAAGAAAACATTGTTTTGGCAGGAAAAATAAAGTCATTGAAAAAAATAACTACAGAACACGACAAAAAGAGAACACAACTTGGTTGTTTTTTGCAACAAAGAAAAAAAAATTGGTTTTAAAAAGAAAAGAAAATACTTGGTTGTTTTTTGCAACTTGGATTCGGTCCCCGACGAATCGTCGCCTCTTCCTTCCCAATTCACAGCCATTTTATACTCCTCCCACCTGAACAACAGGAGAAGAGTTAAAAAAAAAAAACTCTAAATCTCTTCATTCGCAGGTTTAGATTCCCAAAGGTTTGACCTTTTTCTAACAGACTTGCGTACATGGGCGGGAACGATCTTTCTATGTCCGTACCAGACACCAGGTGAGGAAACATTCGAATTCAATTTGAGTTTTTTTTTTTTGGTCTTTCATGCTGTGAGTTTAGGATATTCTAGGCTTATACTCATTTCTTGTATTGAGGTGGGTTCGAACTGATGATGACATGATTCCCAAAAAAAAAGTTTTCAACTTTCAATACTCAGAGATGATTTCTTTATGTGGGTTGAATCAAAGTGTTAGCCTTTAGGTTCAGTCTCATTCCAAGTTGATGTGTCAATATTAGCTGAAATGGTTAATGTATTGGTATAGGATGGAGAATGAGCCTGATGACTTAGCTAGCGACAATGTAGCAGAGATTGATGTGAGTGATGAAGACATTGATGCAGAAGACCTCGAGAGACGGATGTGGAAGGATCGTGTACGCCTCAAAAGAATCAAAGAACGAGCCAAAAGCACTTCTCAAACCAAGGAAGCTGCTCCCAAGAAGATCTCTGACCAAGCGCAGAGGAAGAAGATGTCTAGAGCACAAGACGGTATACTCAAGTACATGCTGAAGCTAATGGAAGTCTGCAAAGTCCGCGGGTTCGTGTACGGCATCATACCCGAAAAGGGTAAGCCGGTGAGCGGCTCCTCTGACAATATAAGAGCCTGGTGGAAGGAGAAGGTGAAGTTCGACAAGAACGGACCAGCTGCTATTGCTAAGTACGAAGAGGAGTGTTTAGACTCGCAGTTTGTTCTGCAGGATCTTCAAGATGCTACTTTGGGGTCTTTGCTGTCTTCTTTGATGCAGCATTGTGATCCTCCTCAGAGGAAGTATCCGTTGGAGAGAGGGACTCCTCCGCCTTGGTGGCCGACGGGGGACGAAGAGTGGTGGGTGAAGCTTGGTTTGGGCAAGAGCCAGAGTCCTCCTCCTTACAGGAAGCCGCATGATCTCAAGAAGATGTGGAAAGTTGGGGTTTTGACAGCTGTGATTAACCATATGTTGCCTGATGTTGCGAAGATCAAGAGGCATGTTCGCCAGTCTAAGTGTTTGCAGGACAAGATGACGGCGAAAGAGAGTGCTATTTGGTTGGCTGTTTTGAACCAAGAGGAGTCTCTTATTCAGCAGCATAGTAGTGACAATGGAACATCTAATGTAACAGAGATACACCGAAGAGGTGATAATAACGCTGAGAGAAGGAAAACTGTGGTCAATAGTGATAGTGAGTATGATGTTGATGGGACAGAGGAGGCTTCAGGTTCAGTAACAGCCACCTCGCAGCCAGTTAGAGATCAAGATAAAGCAGATAAACACCAGAGAAGGAAAAGACCAAGATTCGGATCAGAAGCTGAACAGAGAAATATTATACCTGACATGAATCATGTTGATGCCCCTATGATTGAGCATAACATCAACGGTACTCATCACCATGAGGAAGGTGTTTTGGAACCAAACATAGCCTTAGGAGCAGAGGAGAACGGTCTGGAAGTGATGGTTCCTGAGTTTGATAACAACTATACTTATCATCTTCCTGTTAATGGACAAGCTGTGATGCCTGTAGAGGAAAGACCAATGCTTTACGGACCAAACCCTAACCAGGAGTTGCAGTTTGGGTCAGGTTACAACTTCTATAATCCCTCTGCAGTCTTTGTGAATAATCAGGAACAAGATCTTATAGAAATGAACCCATCTCACAACAACGGGTTTGAGGCCTCAGTAGGTGTGCTTCAACCCCATGGTTTACATGAAGACAGCGTAGCAGGAAGAGATTTGTCTACTCAGTTTCAGAGTGACAATAACATTCTGTCTCCATTCATCAATGACTTGGCGTTTGATGGTAGCACATTTTACTCTGGGTTTGATTCCTATGGTGCGTTTGATGATGACTTCTCATGGTTTGGAGCTTAGTTTCTTGACATTTTTGTTGGGAGGTTACATGGTAAGTGTATGTCATCACACACCACATCATCTTAGTTTATAATCTTGTGGTATTGTCTTTAAAATTTTTTTGCAAGTTATGTTGCAGGTTCAAAAGAACATGGCAATAGTCTTGGCTTAGTTTTTTTACTTTGAATAACTTGCCATACATTGCTTTCCCCATTGTAATGTTTGCCAGGGAAAGCAGTGAGTGTATCTTGTGTATATTAATTAACCATGCGAGTAATTTATCAAGTTAAGCTTATCCGCTTTGAACGAGCTAACTATGAGATCTTTGACCTTAACTTTAAAATGATTTGCAAATATGGTCGACAGAACTCTTATCCAATGATTTGCAAAAGACTTATCTATCACTTTACCTAATTATTTGTTCTTAACTCTTTCGCGCTTAACTTCTTAGTATGTTACTTGACCCTCGCGTCATTAAGCAACCCATTAGAGTTCTATACATCTGTCACAAAACAATATTTTCTGATTGGGACCATAGTTGGGCTGGAAGATAAAACGCAGAGGCCCATTACTCAGTGTAAAGATAAGGTTAATCAAACTTCTAAATTATTAAATGTACTAAAAGTTTGTTTATTTATTTTTGGACATGATATAGAGACACACCTGGTTTAGATAATAATATTAATAACTAATCTTAAACAAGTAAACAAACATAACATTGTCAAAATCAATTAGGGGTAACGAAACAATGCAAAGACTTTGGATCAAGAGTGACGAAATGTAGCTTAAGAAGCAGAACCATTTGATTAAGGATGGAATCATCAGAAAAATAAGACAACAGAAGGAATGAGGATCTTAACTACCATAGTTCCTATTTAAGTTTCATTAGACAAAAACAAAAAAAAAACCAATGCCCTCAGGTTTGCCCTCAGGTTTCGACATATTTTTTGAAGTTTAATAATGATTGACGTAGAAAACTTCACAAAATTTCTACAATAGTTCCTATTTTAGTTTCATTAGACTTCGTAAGAAGTCTTTCGTTTAGATCATTTTTACAATTCTTAATTTACAAAGGAAAACTTCTTAAAAAGTCTACTCTACATCAGATATCTTGAAAAATTTTATTTTGTAAATATTATCGTACTTTTGAATTTGAAAATCTTCGAAAATCTCAAGAAGATTTCTCTAAAAAATTTCTCTGGTAAACATGTTAGTTTTGTAATTGGCCAAAATTCTATAAAAGTCTTCTTACGTTCACAAGAAGTCTTTTCACTGTTGTAAGAAATCTGCGTATGCTACTTTTGCCATTGACCATATTTGACTTTTTCAGAGAAGACTTCTCTAAAATTCCTTCGTAACCAAAGGTTTTTACCAAAAACCCGGAATAAAATTTGAGAAGTCTTCTCATTGATATTAATTTTTTTACTATGAATTGTTGTCAATTGCAAAATTGACCTATGTAGACTTAGTTAATGACCAAAAATCATTAGCTTCAATGTCTCTATGAACCTTACAAATTTTGGAATCAAATTCTTGGGTTTTGGATGAATTTATAGAGAAAGTGAAAGAGACATAATTTATGTGCATAAGAATTGAGACACATGAGTTACTTTTGTGTTTCAAGTGATTTTTTTTTAAAACATGAGTTAGTTTTGTGTTTATCTTGAAATTTTAGGTCATATTTGAACCCTCTCTCCCAAAAAAAAACTATTGATTTAATTGTGAAATATTCTTATTAACAAAAGTTAAAATATTTAATTGCTAATTTTATTTAAAAAAATAAATTTAGTTTTGGATATAAACATAATTTTCATATTATTAAATAAAATAAATAAATCATATATAATTATTTTAAAAAATTTCTATATTCTAAATTCTAATGCTACCAAAAGCTCATGAGCATTGAATAAAAAGCATTAATATCTTGTAAATGTTTTTCTAATAATTGTTGATTAGATGATACTCCATCTGTTTCTAAAAGATCCATGTTTTAGAAAAAAAATTTTGTTTCAAAAAGATATATTTTTTACATTTTCAATACATTAATTAATGAAAATTGTATATTTCCAAAAATATAATTGTATTTAATAAAATCTTATTGCTTCAAAATTATGGGGAATTGTTAATTAAGAAAAACAATGCATTGGTAAATAAAATTTTATGTTTTTTCTTAATAAGTGTGAAAAATCTGAAACATGGATCTTTTAGAAACAGAGGGAGTAATAAAAATCATAATGCTTATGTTAATGCTATGCAAATCAAGGCATTAATATATATTGTATAGCCTATATTCTACCCATCACCCTTTTTATATACATTTGCGTAATTATAGTTTTGTCTGTTAAATACAAAAGGGTTTGGTTCAAAAAGGTTTGGGAGTTTGGATGGTGGTGCGGTTTCAAGCGTTATGTTGCGTATGTATGAACGTTTGAAAATTGTTGCGTTTGCGGGATGTTTATGATTGGTTGATTATGAGATATTGCAGCGGTTTAATAATAAATTATCAATATAAGCATATTATAACATTATAAAAATATAAAAACATACTTTTGTGATAAAATAGAATAATTATTAATATACTATGATTAATAATAATATTATGTTTATTTATTTAATCTTTTAAATAGTTGAAAATTATAATTTTAAAATATATTTTTGAAGATTTATATTAAAACTTCTAATCATGAATAGATAGTTTGAAGTTTTTATAAAACTAATTATGACACTGTTTGTGAATTTAAAATTAATATATAAATTGTGTATATATTTGTATTTATAATATTTCCATTTTTTTTAATTTTAATTTTAAAATATTTTGAAAAATAATTTTATATTTTTGTATCCAACCGTCATGACCATAAACGCTAGCTGGAACCAGCTTTTGATTTTAAGAGGTTGGCGGTTTAAAGCGATTTGTAGCGGTCTGTATGATTGTTTTGAAGCGCTATCGCTACCAACCGCTGCGTTCTTGGTGGTAGGGTAAACAATCAAACCCTAAATTTCTCTACGAAAAGTACTCTCAAAAAAGAAAAAAAAGGAAAAATTAAGTGGAGGTGGAGATATGGAGACCTAAATTATGCAACTGGAGGTGGGCCAAACAGAATCAAATCCCAGTCAAGAAACACTAAGGCGCCCGATTAGTAAACATAGTTTAGTCACATAAAGGTAAAAAAAAATTAGTTGCAGAAAAAATTAAGTGAGCTAAACTTTGCAAAATGTCAGAATTCATATTAAACTGATTAAAATATATCTATCTATTTACTTTATAAAAAATATCAGTAATTAAATTAATTATAACAAAATGTGAATATAGCAAAAAATTATTAAAAATACTTTACTTCTTATTATAAATTTTAAGTTAATTTTCAATGTGATTTTAATTATAGATTGACATCTTATCATATTTTGAAACAAATTATAGTGTAGTTTTATTAACAACATAACTATTTATCATTAAAAGTTTATTGATATTTTTCTAAAATATTAGAAATGGTATCATCATATAAATTAATAATATGGGAGTGTTGATTTTGTAAGTAATTAGTAAAACTTACTTATGAAAACTTTTTTGTATTTATGTAAAAAAAATATGCATATAATTTCTTTCATTCTACAATTTTTATTGATTGGCAAAATATTTGCGCATTTAAAATGCCATTCTGAAACGTTACCCGTTTGGGCCTAGGAGTTATTTCAACTGAGAAAACTCATGCTCAAATGGAAGACACGAAATTAGAATTGAGGATGAGATTTGATATGAATAACTTTTTATTTCGAGTTTGATTAGTGATGAGAGGGAGTGAGATTGTCTTGGTTATGTCGAAATTGAAGGATTTGGAGAGGTTAAGGTTAGAATATGGGTTGGGTTGAGTCAGATTAGTGGGTTTGTATGTTGAGTGGTTACGTTAGTAATTAAGTAGAACTTTTTATGATTTAAAGTCTTTCTATCCTATTTTTAAGATATTTTTAATTTATTTTCTAAATAAAAAAATAAAATATCTGTTTTAGTATTTTTGATCCATTTCAGAATTTGTTCCAGAATAAAGAGGAAAACATAAGAAACACCAAACCTGAACTTGCGGAAATGAGACATCTTTAGGATCCAGAGAGAGAATGCTCCCTGGCGCTCTTCCCAAGACTCCCATGACTCTACCCTGGTTATAGCTTCCTCCGTAGCTCAGCCGTCTCCCTGCCGCGTCTCTATGCCGGCGGCCACCGTCTCAACTTTCTGACCAGAATTTTCTTCTGCTGTTGGAATCCTGATGTCGAGAACTTCTGATTTACGGTGTCCGATTTCGTGTGGGGTGCTTCCTTTGTGCTAGATCTTGGATCTAAACTTCGTCACGGTAGTGAATTTAATCGAAACTTTTCTCCAGTTACTATCCATTACAGTTTCTGCCTCATCTCTGAGGGTCTGCTTGATCTTCCGTCTCTTACCACGAGCCTCTCCTCCGATGTTGTCGCCGTCTCGCAGTCATTCCCGAAGCTTTTCCCTTACTCTGTCAATGGAGTCCCCTGAAGCTGCTTCATCTGGTTTTCCTCCCCTGCCGTCTGAACCGCCTGATCCCGATTTCGACGTGATGCTTCCGTTTGATCCCCCTGTCCCTCCAGTTCCCCCCGACCCTCCACCAATTCTCATAGATACAAGTGTGGTGCTATCTGTCCAGCCTCTGTTGATGCATTCATTACTCGCTAAAGCCGCTTTCTCCAGCTTTTTCACCAGTAGACTGGCCTCCTCCTTCCTCCAACTAATTCCGGAGCCAAAGCCTAGAAATTTGGTCCCTTGTGGGGAACATGTTTCATCTATTGAGATATTTGTTGCAAGGTTTTTGGGATTAATGACAGCTGACTTCAAGCTTACTTCCCTCCATTACACATCACTTCAAGTTCTTGAGGACTGGACTTCGAAGGTTGAAATATTGGTGGTGGTGAGTCTTCGGTATACAGCTTCTCTTACCTCAGTGCAACCTATTGAAGTGCATCTCTTTACTGCTTTGAGCAGTTCTCTGTCAAAGGCTAACCGTCATTTGAAACCTTGGTCACATATGGTTAGAACCATCTCCCCTTGCTTCATGCTTTCGCAAGGTAAGGTGTTCGTATCTTGCTGGAGTGAGTCATTCTTGTTCGATCATTGCCTCCGAAAAGATTGTAATAGTCTTAGTAGGAGATCCTTGTTTCCTGGCAAACAAGAGATTATGCTGTTTTTGAATGGCTCCGTATCTCTTATTGAAGAATTTATAAACCTTTTGAACTTCAGGTTTAAGCTCTCTTTACCTCAGTGTGAGGCTGTTATCTGGATTTCTGTCTTTGTGGCTATGGATGCTATTGTTTCAGGTTTGTCTAATTGGCCATGGTGGTTCGCCTCACAGCAACCAATTGTTAGGAACCTTGTCCTTCTCGTCATTCCGTTATCATGTTCTTATATTCTATGCAAAACTTTCTGTTTAGTTGTTGTTATTCTTGTAATGGGTGAAGTCCCCAAACTTGGTGCTTCAAGTACTCTGTTTTGAGTTTATGAAATGAAACCATTGACAAAAAAAAAAGAAACACCAAACCTGTTGAGTCTATGTCATGTGGATTTATGATTGGGGAGACCGCTGAGTTAACATTTTGCAGTTTTGCTTTAGGTAAATACGGCAGTAAAAAGATTGTTTATAATTCTTAATTTTCCTTTTTGACAAAAAAAAATTTCCTTTTCTTTTTTTTTTCACCTTTTTGTTGTGACGGTAGTCTCTGAATAATTTTGTATAAGACAGTTTCTGGTCTCTTCGTCTTTCGAGAGAAAGAGAGAAAAAAAATCGATGAAATCAATGGAAGGAAGATTCGGGGCGATTCGGGGATGTTCTCAATTGGGATTGAGGAAGGAGAAGAAGAAGAAGAAGGTGTGTGGGTTATCGTCGTTGCCAGATGAGGTGGTTTGGAGATGCCTGGCTCAGTTGTCGAGATTGGACCTGGCGGCCTTAGCTATGACCTCCAAGGCACACCGGTCTCTCGCAACCTCCCCTTGTCTCTGGGACTTGAGATGGCGGATGGATGGCGTCGAGCCATCTTACCACATGTGCTTGCACATATATCCAGAACCCATCCCACGGTGGTTCATCCTCCACCCTGTTCAACGCCGGCTGAAACCGATCTACTCGCATTCACACGCGTATCAGTCTCCAGAATCAGGATCCTCTTTCGTGGCGGTGGCTTGGGGTATATATATCATCGGTGGACTCGTAAACGGCAAACCCTCATCGGAGGTCACGTTGTTCGATTGTTTCGACCATAAGTGGTACGCAATTACGCCCATGAAGATGGCTCGTGCTTCCGCCTCAGCATGCAGGATAGACGACAAGATATACGTGTTTGGAGGGTGCGGGGATGACGTTGATTCCTCAAACTGGGCAGAGGTATACGATCTCGACACCTTAACTTGGGATTTCTTGTGCGTGCCTACTACTACTACTCGGCCGAAGAATATCAAACAAAGCGTGGTGATAGACAAAACGGAGGTTTACGCTGTGGATGAGGATGGTGAAAGCTTCTCCTTCTCCCCAAGCAAACTTCCTCATATTGTATCAAGCGGAAAAACAGATTCTCAGCCAGGAGACAGAGACGACTGGTGTTTGATTGGAGGATTCTTATTTTCCCTTGGTCCCCGCGGGACAATACTGTGGTGTTTGCCAGACGAGTTGGATTGGAAGGAAGTCAAGGGTTTGGAAGAGCTGCAACAACAACAGTTGGTTGAATTCGGTATCAGCAAACTCTCCAGAAACTATGATTCCAACATTGTCATCTTCTGGAACGCCCAGCCTCAAGGTGCTGATAGTTTGGAGCTTTGGTCTGCAGAGATTTCCCTCAGAAAAATCGAGTCAAGCCAGGGACGAGAGATTCCGGGGAAGATTGAGTGGTCCGGTTCTGTCTACAAACTCGACTACCCTCTCACAGACTCCAATAGAGTTAAGGTCGTGTATGCTGGTACTACCTTGACCTGATGATGTTCTTACTCCTTGTTTCAAACTATATTTATTGATGTCATCTCTGACTCATTGACGGGGATCTAAGTTGTTTTAAGCATCTTCGTGTGCTTTTTTTTAAATTTATATAATTTGTAACTGAGTCAGAAGCAAGATACATATCTATTCTGCTCGTCCCGTGTTTGTCGAAGTGTTTTAGATTCAAAGATAACATGGATTGCAAGATATTATTGATATTTTCTTTGACATGCGTACTTGTTAAAGTCTATGCTTAAAACTTTGTTTCTGGGTGGTATTATAGAATGATGAACGCCTCTATTTATTCAACCAAACTAGGATGCACACATTTTATGAGACAACTAGAGTAAATCTTCAGTTTGTGCTTTCTTCCTGAGTAAAGAAGCTGAATCTAATTTAACCGAGACACAGCGGAGGGGTAATAATAACTCTGAGAGGAGGAAAACTGTGGTCAACAGTGACTATGATGCACACACTTTATGAAACAACTAGAGAAGCATCTTCATTTTGTGCTTTCTTCCCGAGTAAAGAGGCTGAATCCTAAGAATAATATCCCATAAGGCCATAATCGAGGAGACCATTAGAAACAACCAAACCTCTTGAGTTTCTGTGTAATGATTTAAGGGTTACTGAGTATGAGAGTTGTGTTTTCTAGGAATGAACTTCATCAGCGGTTAAGAGATACTTCTGTTACTCTTGGCTTCATCAGGGGCTAAGAGTTTTCGTTTTGTTTTATTGTTTGACCTTTAGTAGGATTCATCAGGGGATCAGACAAACACAACACACATAATGGAGCTAGAAGATTTGAAAGACGCAGTGATGAAGAAAAATGAGGACGTAGGAGAAAGCAAGGAGGAGGGTGGTTTCGATCCAGAGAAGCACCTTGAGTCTTTATTGCCTGTCCGAGTCAACGAGCAGACAGTAAGCAACCTGTTACAGTCACTGCCAGTGGCAGGTGCAGTGTTGGCTACAACCTGTTATTTCGCTTACATGGCCATAGATAGCCTCCCAGGGAATTAGTTCTTTGACTGCACAGTGTTTCTCTTCGTCCCACCAAGTTGGAGATTCAAATAAGTGCTCTGAAATTGCTCTGTTTTGCTCTGTTTTGCTTTGTTTTACTCTGTTTTGCTCTGTTTTTTTTCTTGTCTTATAAAGCATGATCACCTTATGCGTTTTTTTGTAACCGGAGTTCTGTATAAATCTGGAGTTAACACTGTTTTAAAGTCAACTGGTTCGATGAGAAACGTTCTAGAGTGTGTTGCTGATATCTTAGACGATTTAACCAAGAGCAGACGCGAACTTAGAGTCCGCCCAGCTAGTCTTAGCGCAGACAAAGGCCACCAGGTTTAACTTCTTCTTTTTTGTTTGTTATAGATCATTGCGTTAGGTCTGAACTTACTAGAAGAAGAATGTTCACATACTCATGTTTAACTTGCAGCTTTACCCTAATGAGATAGTAGAAGCAGGTGATGGGGACATGAGTACTCCAAGAGAGTGATCTATCAACGATCACAATGACCATGTGGATATGCACATCTGGTATTAGGGTTTGTGTCCTTAAATAAACTCAAGATGACGTGTTTGTCAAGATAATGTTCTTAGCAGTAAGAATTTATCAAGTACTGGTCAAGTCTTAAACCGCGCAGGGAAAAAATATGGTTTTCTTTTCTTTTCCCTTTATGAATCAATGTTTCATATTTTTTTTTATACATAATTCATGAACCAAATCTTCAAGTTTTTTAGTCACTAAGAATAAAAGAAATGTTTTGAAGTTGAAGCTTGCTTGTTCTCTAAGAAACAGTCAATTATGTATTACAAGTTCATGATTCTGAAGGAATAACAGCAAACCTACGAAGCATGTGCAAAGCACTTAGCAAATTGGATACGCCTCCCTTAGTCAAAAGAATTGGATACGCCTGCATTACAGAGATACATACGACATTTTAAACTCGTGAGTCAATATGAACAATCTTTTTTTCTACTGTCTTCGTTTTTTATTTTGATTGATTTTTTGGGAATGTGGATCCGTCAAAACGAGGCATTTCATGACAGGAAATGGATGAGCTTCAGGTTATTATGGGATTCGTTCAAGCTGCAAAAGGAATGAAGAAAGCTTGCAGGTGGAAATCAAGAGAACACCAGAAACACTGATCTGAAGTAGACTAACACACTCGCCGGTCACATCTACAGGGGCTCTATTTTATTGTTTGGCCTTTAGTAGGATTTTCTGTAACATCTACAAGGGCTCTGTTTCATAAGAACTAGAACTACAGGGGCGGCTCTGTTTCACAACAACTAAGAAGTTCCATAAACCACATATGTAGATGTTCCACAAGACTGATTTTCCTGATGAAAACTAGTTACTAAAAGTAAAGGAAAAAAAGAAGAAGCTATTGAAGTCCATATCTTTCTCTCTCTCTCTAATCCTGCTTCTCCTTCTTGTTCTCCAACTTCTTCTTCATCTTCTCCTCACCTGGCTCATTCTCATGATTCTGTCTTGCCAGCTTCAATGCCCTATCCCAACCTGACTTACGGATCTGAACTTTTCTAGACGGATTAAGAACTGCTGCAGAAAGAAACATCAGAGAAACAGTTAAACCAAATAAAGAGAAACAAAACTAAAAAAAAACTACCATTGCTCGTGTCTAAAGCAGCTCTCCGGTCTGGATGTTTCCATTTTCTAGACGCTTCAGGACAGTGCTTCTTGCGTGCAGATAGATCGTCACTGCGAGGAACTGATATATAGAGAGAGAAACAAACAATCAGAGAAAGTTAGACCAAATAAAAACCAGGAAAAAACAACCAAATAAAGAGAAACAAAACTAAAAAAAAACTACCATTGCTCGTGTCTAAAGCAGCTCTCCGGTCTGGATGTTTCCACTTTCTAGACGCTTCAGGACAGTGCTTCTTGCGTGCAGATAGATCGTCACTGCGAGGAACTGATCCAGAGAGAGAGAGACAAACAATCAGAGAAAGCTAGACCAAATAAAAACCAGAAAAAAGTTACCTTGGCTTGTGTCGCCATCCCAAGCAGCTCTCCGGGGAAGTTGGGGAATAGAAGTAAACCCATCATTAACGTTGATGGGGTCTGGTCGTTTCTGCAGGTAGTAAGGGATGGCCCGTCTTTCTGTCAGTTTCTGGTAAACTATCTCTTTGGCGGTTTTGGAAGGAGCAAGTAGTCCATTCTTTTCAATGGAAGATAGATGTTCAACCGCAGCTTCAACCCCAGCAGCAGATTCAACCGCACCATCAGTTTTAAACACAGCATGATCTTCAACAAAATTCTCTGCGGGAGGAGGTTCAACCACAACAGGCCTTTTACCATTGGCTCTAGGCCTTTGAAAACAAGATTTGGGGTCTTCATGATCCAAGCCTCCACAGCTGCAAAATATCAATTAACGATCAACCTCAAAAGAGTGAACAAAAACAGAAGAAAAGACAATACACAAATACCATACTTTGGACACCCTCTGTTGTTGGATCGTCGTGGTTCTCTGTTTATGTTTAGTCTCTGCCTGATATTTTTGAATGGATCACTTCCTGCAAATAAAAAAGAACCAACCGAGTAAAATAGCAAATTTCCCAAATTCAGAATCGAAACTTTCAGAATAAGAAAGGAAATTTCCCAAAATCGAAAAGATCCCTAAATCTTCGGCGGCAAAGTATCGATTCAAACATTTCCATAACTAGCGTAGTTTACGAACGCAAATTTCGAGTCTTCAACCCTAACTAAATCTTCGGGGGCGAAGTATCTATTCAAACATTCATTCCATAAATAACGATTTAGAACCCTAAATCTAAGGCGACTTATTTAGAAAAGGGGGAATCAGATCACCTGTCATCTTTCTCGTTAGGGATTTCGCCTTCCTTTTCTTGTTTATTTTCCTTTCCCGTTAGCGTGCGTGTGCAAAATCACTTCTTTGTTGTCTATATAGTCCTACATTAAGCTATTCTATTACCTAAAATGCCACTGCGTTTTTAAACAGCTTTTGCCCTTTGTTAAGGGTGTTATTGTAATTTACAACATGGACTAACTATTACTACTGTGTTTTCGAATTTTCTTTATTTGTATCCGTTAAACTTGCTTCAAAAATCAACCCGCCTTACAAAAGCGTGTGGGGTGCTTATTTGGGCCACAGTTAATGGGCTTAGAATACGTTTAACATGTATATGATCCCTCAGTGTGTTTAATTGGCTTAGAATATAGTAAACTTTATTTTCTCTGAATCAAGTTTTTGGGTTTAATAAAAATCAAGTTTGATAAATAAATATTATACTTAGTGTTAATATCTTATAATTAGTTTGTACTATATGCATTATTACTTAAAAGACTATAATGATAAATTATTATTAATAAATAATATACAACTGACAAGACAGTTTCCTCATATTGTTTTCTAACATCTGACACAATAGTTATCTCATCTGATCAACCTACAATAATTTTTTGAATTTTTTTTGTAAACTACATTCATTATTAATTAATAAATTTTAGAATCACTTAATATTCTCTTTTCAATTATATAAAAATTAAGAATTGATTAATATTAAGTTATATGTTTTCTGTTATTTTTTAATTTTTAACTTTTTAACAAAAAAATATTTTCGGATAAAAACACTATATACATAAGAATTATCTTTTATTTTAAAATATATTTTTAGGTTTTGGATAATTTTATTATTATTAATTTTAATCATTTATCTAATCAAATAATTTTGATAACATTTTATTAAGTTTTATAACATTTTACAATACATTTTCTATATACTCTATTAAAATATATATTATTATCTATATCATTTAGCAACACGGGACCAAAAAAAATATATGAACAAAAGAATATTCTCTGGAATGATTAATTACATTTTTTCTGAAACAAGAACAATTAACTACATTTAGATGATAATATTAATAACTAATGTTAAATTCTTGGGCAGGTAAATCCTTGAGGTAAGTCATTTTGATTTTAAGAATATTTTAATTGTTGACAATAAAGGAACGCCTGAGAGTGAGACAAAGAATGTTGTTTTCAAATAGATTTTTCAGAATCTCTAATTGTAATGTTTATTTTGCTGTGTGTTTTGACTTGTAAAACTTATTGCAGTTATTACAACGGAGTTATTTCTGATGAAGTTTGAACTGTTACTAATGTCTGTCTAAAGCATTCAATCAAGCAATAACACACATCAGACATACAAACAAAAGAAACATTTGTATTCTTAACGCAACTATCAATTCGTTCCTGACTTCTAAACCTTATCTAAGTTGTTCATTTACTGATGTCTTTCTAAAGTATTCATATAATTAAGAGCACACAACAGTTCCACTCATCAAACAACACAATGTTTCATTCAAAGAAATATGAATTTTCAGTACCATTCAATACTATCTTTAAGTTTTCTAAACTGTCTGAAGAGACTTACATGAAGAGACTTACATGGTCGTTTCTGAGAACTCTTTGTTTCCTTTGTTCCAGTTGCTCCTTCCTTTTTTACTTATTACGACCTGAAGTCTGAAGAACAATACAAGAGTTCCATAAGATCACAACATTACTACTTAATGAAACTATTGAGTTCTTATTATTATCACTGCTAAATCACTTATCTTATACCCTCCGCTTTTTGTTGTTGACCAGTAAATCAACTGAACAAATATAAATGACTGTATGTGTCCTTCATGATTTAATGGTTTAAACATGGGCTCTTCTGGAACTATTGTGTTGTGAAACATCTGCCAATCACAACACGGAAAGCACATAACGATGTAAGAATATTGAGTAGACATGAGGACCAAAAACATAGGCATATTATAATAAAGTCAGCCTGATATCAAACGGACCTCGGTCATGCCATTATTCTTATATGCAATGAGTCTACAATCGATGAAGCCGATCTGTGGTGTTTCAAGCATATTAACAAAAAGCCAGTCAAATAAGGGGCTGCATGCAAAACTAATTCCTAAGAAGTAATTCTTTTGACTATAAACCGTAGACAATACCAATCTTTTGTCACTTACCATATGGTATATAATTTGCGATTTTGTTTTACAGAATATAAAAATTATCACCCACCTTGGACGATTGGTAGCTCTTCTCCAACATAAGCTCAGACGGACATCTTCTTGCAGATTAGAGCTGATTACTTTCTGAATTTCAGATTATATAACATGCAAGTGAAGGATCTGTTGTCAGTATAATTTCTCGAGCTGGTTTGAAGAAATCACAAAAAATAAAAAGCTTTCGATTTACTTGCCAAGAGAGTTTACCCGCCACATTCCTTTTTTTTTGCATCTTAAACGGTCACAAAACAATATGTTCTGATTGGGACCATAGTTGGGCTGGAAGATAAAACGCAGAGGCCCATTACTCAGTGTATAGATAAGGTTAATCAAACTTCTAAATTATTAAATCTACTAAAAGTTTGTTTATTTATTGCTGCACATGATGTAGAAACACACCTGGTTTATATAATAATATTAATAACTAATCTTAAACAAGTAAACAAACATAACATTGTCAAAATCAATAGGGGTAACGAAACAATGCAAAGACTTTGGATCAAGAATGCCGAAATGTAGCTTAAGAAGCAGAACAATTTGATTAAGGATTGAATCATCAGAAAAATAAGACAACAGAAGGAATGAGGATCTTAACTACCATAGTTCCTTTTTAAGTTTCATTAGACAAAAACTGCAAAAAAAGACCAAAGCCCTCAGGTTTCGACATACTTTTTGAAGTTTAATGATGATTGACGTAGAAAACTTCAGCAAAATTTCAACCATAGTTCCTGTTTTAGTTTCTTTAGACTTCGTAAAAATATCATTTTTGCAATTCTTAGTTTACAGAGGAAGACTTCTTAAGAAGTCTACTTTACATCAGATATCTTGAGAAAATTTATTTTGTAAATATTAGCTTACTTTTGAATTTGAAAATCTTCGAAAATCTCGAGGAAACTTCTCTAAAAAATTTCTCTGGTAAACATGTTAGTTTTGTAATTGGCTAAAGTTTTATAAAAGTCTTCTTACGTTCACAAGAAGTCTTCTCACTGTTGTAAGAAATCTGCGTATGCTACTTTTGCCATTGACCATATTTGACTTTTTCAGAGAAGACTTCTCTAAAATTTCTTCGTAGCCAAAAGTTTTACCAAAAACCCTGAATAAAATTTGAGAAGTCTTCTCATTGATATTAATTTTTTTACTATAAATTGTCAACTGCAAAACTGACCTATGTAGACTTAGTTAATGACCAGAAATCATTAGCTTCAATGTCTTTATGAACCTTACAAATTTTGGAATCAAAATCTTGGTTTTTTGGATGAATTTATAGAGAAAGTGAAAGAGATATAATTTATGTGCATAAGAAGTGAGAAACATGAGTTAGTTTTGTGTTTCAAGTGTTTTTTTTAAAAAAAACATGAGTTAGTTTTGTGTTTAACTTGAAATTTTAGGTCATATTTGAACCCCAAAAAAACTATTGTTTTAATTGTGAAATATTCTTTTAATTATTTAATTGCTAATTTTATTTTTAAATATAAATTTAGTTTTGGATATAAACATAATTTTCATATTATTAAATAAAATAAATAAATCATATATAATTATTTTTAATTTTTCTATATTCTAAATGCTAATGCTACCAAAAGCTCATGAGCATTGAATAAAAAGCATTAATATCTTGTAAATGTTTTTCTAATAATTCTTGATTAGATGATAATAAAAAACATAATGCTTATGTTAATGCTATGCAAATCAAGGCATTAATATGTATTGTATAGCCTATATTCTAACCATCACTTCTTATATACATTGCGTAATTATAGTTTTTCTGTTAGATACAATTAAAATTCTCTACGAAAAGTATTCTCAAAAAAGAAAAAAAAAAGTAAAAATTAAGTGGAGGTGGAGATAAGGAGACCCAAATTATGCAACTGGAGGTGGGCCAAACAGAATCAAATCCCAGTCAAGAAACACTAAGACGCCCGATTGGTAAACATCGTTTAATCACATAAATAAAAAAATAATTAAATTGCAGAAAAAATTAAGTGAGCTGTAAGAAATTTAAACATTGTGAAATGTCAGAATTCATATTAAACTGATTAAAATATTTTATAGATATTTACTTTATAAAAATCAGTAGTTAAATTAATAATAACAAAATGTGAATATAACAAAAATGTATTAAAAATACTTTACTTCTAATTATAGATTTTAAGTTAATTTTTAATGTGGTTTTAATTATAGATTGACATCTTATAATATTTTGAAACAAATTATAGTGTAATTTTATTAACAACATAACTATTTATCAATAAAATTTTGTTGATATTTATTTAAAATATTAAAAATGGTATCATCATATAAATTAATAATATGAGAGTGCTGATTTTGTAAATAATTACTAAAACTTACTTAATGAATTTTTTTTTTATGTAAACAAAAAATATGCATATAATTTCTTTCATTCTACAAGTTTTATTGATTGGCAAAATATTTGCACATTGTAAAATGCCATTCTGCAAAGTTACCCGTTAGGGCCTAGGAGTTGTTCGAGAAAACTCATGCTCAAATGGAAGACACGAAATTAGAATTGAGGATGAGATTTGATATGAATAACTTTTTATTTTGAGTTTGATTAGTGATGAGAGGGATGGAGATTGTCTTGGTTATGTCGAAATTGAAGGATCCGGAGAGTTTAAGGTTAGAATATGGGTTGGGTTGAGTCGGATTGGTGGGTTTGTATGTTGAGTGGTTACGTTAGTAATTAAGTAGAATTTTTTAGGTTTTAAAGTCTTTCTACCGATTTTTGAGATATTTTTAATTTATTTTCTAAATAAAAAATAAAAGATCTACTTTAGTATTTTTAGGTCTGGAACTTATATCCGGGATCCGGACTCGATCTGAGATCCGATCCGGATCTGCTCCGAAAATCCTGATATCCGGAGGGGTCGAATACGAATCCATATAGTAAAATGTTGGATCCGTCAAAGTCAGATCCGTATATCTTGATTTTTTAGTCCGGATATCCGGATCCGTAATTTTTATTAATAATTAATTTAAAATAGTAATATATATATGTGAAAACTAATTTTATTTATTATATTTTCATTTTGTAATAGTATATATAATTTTATATAAATTTGGTTATAGTATACAAAGAAATAATTAAAACATTATATAAATTTTTATTTTTAATTATTATTAATATTTTAAATATTTTAAATTATTTTTAATTTATTTGAAGGTTCTAAATCCGGATCCGGATATTCTTCGGATATTACAATTTTTAGAAGGATATCCGATATCCGGATATTCGAGAATCCCGGATCCGGATAAAGATAATAAAATCATGGATCCGCCGAATAAGGATCCGGATCCGGATACCTTAAAATTCCCCGGATATCCGATCCGTTCCACCCGTAAGTATTTTTGATCCTTTTAAGATTTGTTCCAGAATAAATAGGAAAACGAAACACCAAACCTGTTGAGTCTATATCATGTGGATTTATGATTGGGGAGACCGCTGAGTTAACATTTTGCAGTTTTGCTTTGGGTAAATACGGCAGTAAAAAGATTGTTTATAATTCTTAATTTTCCTTTTTTAACAAAAAAAAAAATTCCTTTTCTTTTTTTTCACCTTTTTGTTTTGACGGTAGTCTCTGAATAATTTTGTATAAGACAGTTTCTGGTCTCTTCGTCTTTCATCTCATCTCAATTGTCGCGGAAAAGAGAGAAAAATCGATGAAATCAATTGAAGGAAGATTCGGGGCGATTCGGGGATGTTCTCAATTGGGATTGAGGAAGGAGAAGAAGAAGAAGGTGTGTGGGTTATCGTCGTTGCCAGATGAGGTGGTTTGGAGATGCCTGGCTCAGTTGTCGAGATTGGACCTAGCGGCCTTAGCTATGACCTCCAAGTCACACCGGTCTCTCGCAACCTCCCCTTGTCTCTGGGACTTGAGATGGCGGATGGATGGCGTCGAGCCATCTTACCACATGTGCTTGCACATATATCCAGAACCCATCCCACGGTGGTTCATCCTCCACCCTGTTCAACGCCGGCTGAAACCGATCTACTCGCATTCCCACGCGTATCAGTCTCCAGAATCAGGATCCTCTTTCGTGGCGGTGGCTTGGGGTATATATATCATCGGTGGACTCGTAAACGGCAAACCCACATCGGAGGTCACGTTGTTCGATTGTTTCGACCATAAGTGGTACGCAGTTCCGCCCATGAAGATGGCTCGTGCTTCCGCCTCAGCATGCAGGATAGACGACAAGATATACGTGTTTGGAGGGTGCGGGGATGACGTTGATTCCTCAAACTGGGCAGAGGTATACGATCTCGACACCTTAACTTGGGATTTCTTGTGTGTGCCTACTACTACTACTCGGCCGAAGAATATCAAACAAAGCGTGGTGATAGACAAGAAGGAGATTTACGCGGTGGATGAGGATGGTCAAAGCTTCTCCTTCTCCCCAAGCAAACTTACTCATATTGTATCAAGCGGAAAAACAGATTCTCAGCCAGGAGACAGAGACGACTGGTGTTTGATTGGAGGATTCTTATTTACCCGTGGTGCCCGCGGGACAATACTGTGGTGTTTGCCAGACGAGTTGGATTGGAAGGAAGTCAAGGGTTTGGAAGAGCTGCAACAACAACAACATTTGGTTGAATATGGTATCAGCAAACTCTCCAGAAACTATGATTCCAACATTGTCATCTTCTGGAACGCCCAGCCTCAAGGTGCTGATAGTTTGGAGCTTTGGTCTGCAGAGATTTCCCTCAGAAAAATCGAGTCAAGCCAGGGACGAGAGATTCGGGGGAAGATTGAGTGGTCCGGTTCTGTCTACAAACTCAACTACCCTCTCACAGACTCCAATAGAGTTAAGGTCGTGTATGCTGGGACTACCTTGACCTGATGATGTTCTTACTCCTTGTTTCAAACTATATTTATTGATGTCATCTCTGACTCATTGAGGGGATCTAAGTTGTTTTAAGCATCTTCGTGTGCTTTTTTTGCAACTGAGTCAGAAGCAAGATACATATCTATTCTGCTCGTCCTGTTTGTTTGTCGAAGTGTTTTAGATTCAAAGATAACATGGATTGCAAGATATTTTACTGATATTTTCTTTGACATGCGTACTTGTTAATGTCTATGCTTAAAACTTTGTTTCTGGGTGGTATTATAGAATGATGAACGCCTCTATTTATTCAACCAAACTAGGATGCACACATTTTATGAGACAACTAGAGTAAATCTTCAGTTTGTGCTTTCTTCCTGAGTAAAGAAGCTGAATCTAATTTAACCGAGACACAGCGGAGGGGTAATAATAACTCTGAGAGGAGGAAAACTGTGGTCAACAGTGACTATGATGCACACACTTTATGAAACAACTAGAGAAGCATCTTCATTTTGTGCTTTCTTCCCGAGTAAAGAGGCTGAATCCTAAGAATAATATCCCATAAGGCCATAATCGAGGAGACCATTAGAAACAACCAAACCTCTTGAGTTTCTGTGTAATGATTTAAGGGTTACTGAGTATGAGAGTTGTGTTTTTAGGAATGAACTTCATCAGCGGTTAAGAGATACTTCTGTTACTCTTGGCTTCATCAGGGGCTAAGAGTTTTCGTTTTGTTTTATTGTTTGACCTTTAGTAGGATTCATCAGGGATCAGACAAACACAACACACATAATGGAGCTAGAAGATTTGAAAGACGCAGTGATGAAGAAAAATGAGGACGTAGGAGAAAGCAAGGAGGAGGGTGGTTTCGATCCAGAGAAGCACCTTGAGTCTTTATTGCCTGTCCGAGTCAACGAGCAGACAGTAAGCAACCTGTTACAGTCACTGCCAGTGGCAGGTGCAGTGTTGGCTACAACCTGTTATTTCGCTTACATGGCCATAGATAGCCTCCCAGGAATTAGTTCTTTGACTGCACAGTGTTTCTCTTCGTCCCACCAAGTTGGAGATTCAAATAAGTGCTCTGAAATTGCTCTGTTTTGCTCTGTTTTGCTTTGTTTTACTCTGTTTTGCTCTGTTTTTTTCTTGTCTTATAAAGCATGATCACCTTATGCGTTTTTTTGTAACCGGAGTTCTGTATAAATCTGGAGTTAACACTGTTTTAAAGTCAACTGGTTCGATGAGAAACGTTCTAGAGTGTGTTGCTGATATCTTAGACGATTTAACCAAGAGCAGACGCGAACTTAGAGTCCGCCCAGCTAGTCTTAGCGCAGACAAAGGCCACCAGGTTTAACTTCTTCTTTTTTGTTTGTTATAGATCATTGCGTTAGGTCTGAACTTACTAGAAGAAGAATGTTCACATACTCATGTTTAACTTGCAGCTTTACCCTAATGAGATAGTAGAAGCAGGTGATGGGGACATGAGTACTCAAGAGAGTGATCTATCAACGATCACAATGACCATGTGGATATGCACATCTGGTATTAGGGTTTGTGTCCTTAAATAAACTCAAGATGACGTGTTTGTCAAGATAATGTTCTTAGCAGTAAGAATTTATCAAGTACTGGTCAAGTCTTAAACCGCGCAGGGAAAAATATGGTTTTCTTTTCTTTTCCCTTTATGAATCAATGTTTCATATTTTTTTATACATAATTCATGAACCAAATCTTCAAGTTTTTTAGTCACTAAGAATAAAAGAAATGTTTTGAAGTTGAAGCTTGCTTGTTCTCTAAGAAACAGTCAATTATGTATTACAAGTTCATGATTCTGAAGGAATAACAGCAAACCTACGAAGCATGTGCAAAGCACTTAGCAAATTGGATACGCCTCCCTTAGTCAAAAGAATTGGATACGCCTGCATTACAGAGATACATACGACATTTTAAACTCGTGAGTCAATATGAACAATCTTTTTTTCTACTGTCTTCGTTTTTTATTTTGATTGATTTTTGGGAATGTGGATCCGTCAAAACGAGGCATTTCATGACAGGAAATGGATGAGCTTCAGGTTATTATGGGATTCGTTCAAGCTGCAAAAGGAATGAAGAAAGCTTGCAGGTGGAAATCAAGAGAACACCAGAAACACTGATCTGAAGTAGACTAACACACTCGCCGGTCACATCTACAGGGGCTCTATTTTATTGTTTGGCCTTTAGTAGGATTTTCTGTAACATCTACAAGGGCTCTGTTTCATAAGAACTAGAACTACAGGGCGGCTCTGTTTCACAACAACTAAGAAGTTCCATAAACCACATATGTAGATGTTCCACAAGACTGATTTTCCTGATGAAAACTAGTTACTAAAAGTAAAGGAAAAAAAGAAGAAGCTATTGAAGTCCATATCTTTCTCTCTCTCTCTCTAATCCTGCTTCTCCTTCTTGTTCTCCAACTTCTTCTTCATCTTCTCCTCACCTGGCTCATTCTCATGATTCTGTCTTGCCAGCTTCAATGCCCTATCCCAACCTGACTTACGGATCTGAACTTTTCTAGACGGATTAAGAACTGCTGCAGAAAGAAACATCAGAGAAACAGTTAAACCAAATAAAGAGAAACAAAACTAAAAAAAAACTACCATTGCTCGTGTCTAAAGCAGCTCTCCGGTCTGGATGTTTCCATTTTCTAGACGCTTCAGGACAGTGCTTCTTGCGTGCAGATAGATCGTCACTGCGAGGAACTGATATATAGAGAGAGAAACAAACAATCAGAGAAAGTTAGACCAAATAAAACCAGGAAAAACAACCAAATAAAGAGAAACAAAACTAAAAACTACCATTGCTCGTGTCTAAAGCAGCTCTCCGGTCTGGATGTTTCCATTTTCTAGACGCTTCAGGACAGTGCTTCTTGCGTGCAGATAGATCGTCACTGCGAGGAACTGATCCAGAGAGAGAGAGACAAACAATCAGAGAAAGCTAGACCAAATAAAACCAGAAAAAGTTACCTTGGCTTGTGTCGCCATCCCAAGCAGCTCTCCGGGGAAGTTGGGGAATAGAAGTAAACCCATCATTAACGTTGATGGGGTCTGGTCGTTTCTGCAGGTAGTAAGGGATGGCCCGTCTTTCTGTCAGTTTCTGGTAAACTATCTCTTTGGCGGTTTTGGAAGGAGCAAGTAGTCCATTCTTTTCAATGGAAGATAGATGTTCAACCGCAGCTTCAACCCCAGCAGCAGATTCAACCGCACCATCAGTTTTAAACACAGCATGATCTTCAACAAAATTCTCTGCCGGAGGAGGTTCAACCACAACAGGCCTTTTACCATTGGCTCTAGGCCTTTGAAAACAAGATTTGGGGTCTTCGTGATCCAAGCCTCCACAGCTGCAAAATATCAATTAACGATCAACCTCAAAAGAGTGAACAAAAACAGAAGAAAAGACAATACACAAATACCATACTTTGGACACCCTCTGTTGTTGGATCGTCGTGGTTCTCTGTTTATGTTTAGTCTCTGCCTGATATTTTTGAATGGATCACTTCCTGCAAATAAAAAGAACCAACCGAGTAAAATAGCAAATTTCCCAAATTCAGAATCGAAACTTTCAGAATAAGAAAGGAAATTTCCCAAAATCGAAAAGATCCCTAAATCTTCGGCGGCAAAGTATCGATTCAAACATTTCCATAACTAGCGTAGATTACGAACGCAAATTTCGAGTCTTCAACCCTAACTAAATCTTCGGGGGCGAAGTAGCTATTCAAACATTCATTCCATAGATAACGATTTCGAACCCTAAATCTAGGCGACTTATTTAGAAAAGGGGAATCAGATCACCTGTCATCTTTCTCGTTAGGGATTTCGCCTTCCTTTTCTTGTTTATTTTCCTTTCCCGTTAGTGTGCGTGTGCAAAATCACTTCTTTGTTGTCTATATAGTCCTACATTAAGCTATTCTATTACCTAAAATGCCACTGCGTTTTTAAACAGCTTTTGCCCTTTATTAAGGGTGTTATTGTAATTTACAACATGGACTAACTATTACTACTGTGTTTTCGAATTTTCTTTATTTGTATCCGTTAAACTTGCTTCAAAAATCAACCCGCCTTACAAAAGCGTGTGGGGTGCTAATTTGGGCCACAGTTAATGGGCTTAGAATACGTTTAACATGTATATGATCCCTCAGTGTGTTTAATTGGCTTCGAATATAGTAAACTTTATTTTCTCTGAATCAAGTTTTTGGGTTTAATAAAACTCAAGTTTGATAAATAAATATTATACTTGGTGTTAATATCTTATAACTACTTAGTACTATATGCATTATTACTTAAAAGACTATAATCTGTATTATTAAAGCAGAAGTACATTTCAGTTTTGTTTGGATACTTGGATAGCCTTAAGTTAAATTATTGTGTTTGGAAACAGGTTTAGGTATTTTTAAGAAGAAAAATAATTAATTCATACAAAATCTATATTTGGAAGAAAATTAATTCATTGATACGAAATCTATATTTGGAAGAAAATTAATTCATTGATACGAAATCTACAGATTTTTAAATATACGATTAGATTCTCCTACATTTAAGACAATTGTTAAAGGTAATATCTTAGATTTCTTCCCACGTAATCTCGAGCATATTCCTGCGCAAGTAATTTTATAAGATCAATCAAATAATTCTAAAAATTAAATATAACTACCTTATTTGGTTACCATTATTGCGCTAAATATACCATATACATACGATTTTTTACTAAACAGAAATGAGAATATCTCTCAAATATCTTTACTAGATGGATATTATGGTTTGACAAACAATATATTCAAAAATATGTTAAGCAATTAAATATAACTTCCCGAACCGGAAATCACATTCTTAATTATAGTATCTTATAAAAATTAGTTACTGTAAGAAAATTTACAGCAAAATAGGAATATTCTCTTCATAATAGATCAGTATACTATAATCAAAATTTTCAAATATAAGACTTCCGATATCTTAGTAACAAACATCTTTTAAATAAATGATTATTTAGATTTTAACTTGACAACCAATATATTTTGAAATTTATTCTTATCCAACCTAACAAACAATCTACTATATAAATAGTCGATTGAACCATTTTCTTAGTCGTCCTTAATTCTTTTTTTGTTTTTTTTTTGTGTGTGTTGTGTTCATTTAGTTATTACCTTTAGTCTTTTAGGTTTATTGGTTTGCATCCTAATGATTTTTTTGCTAAATAACTTGGCAATCTATGTGTGTGTGGACTAAACTCAAGATTAGAAGCACCGAGCAGTATCATTACTCAAGAACCATTCCTGGACTTCTAATCTTGGAGATTGATGCTTCCATTTATTTTGCCAATGCTGATTACTTAACCTTAGCCCTAATTAATTCATATATGAAATATATGTATCAAGGATGGAGGAATAGTTTAAGAATTTTCTCATTTATTTATGCTTGGACAGAATCTTAAGGTGATCTATGAAGAAGAAGACGAGAGGGTTAAAACATCAGGAGAAAACAGTTTACAATATGTCTACTCGATAAGTCAGGTAATTACATATGTTGATTTTCTCTGAAACTATAGTTTTGTATTTGATCAAGGCTTACTTTGTGTGTGTGTTGAGCAACCAGCTGTCGGTAATATCAACATGAGTGATCAAGGCTTAATTAAGTTTAATTTACATTACCAATAATGTACTTCTTTGTTATTATTTAGTTTGTAAGTAATTAGTTCATTTACTTGGAAATATTTTAAACATTTATTTTAAAATATATATATATATATTAATTATTTATGATTTTCCTTTGATTTAGTTCAACAGAATATATTGTATTTAATCTAATTTGATATGATAAAGAAAGTATAGTAGAGATATTCACAAGATATTTTATGTTTTCTAAATTGTATCTTAATTAATCCATATATATTTATATGGTGGACAATATTGGAAACAAGTATATTGTTAAGAATATATTAATTTCGGCCAAACAATTAATATATTATATTCAATGTTTATTCATAAATGAGAATATTAAAAAATTATAATTGTATAGAGTAAATAACGTTGAGTTGTTGTTACCATATATTCAATGATATACCGATAATTATGGGTATATTACGGTATCTATATTATTAATGCCAAGTACAAAATCGATTTGTTTGGAAACTTGATTAGTAGACTTAATGAAATCTGTTTGGAAACATGGATAATATTTTTAAAGAATAAGTTTGTTTGGAAACTTGGATTGCAGTATATTAATAAAAAAATAATGAGTCGATCTAATTATCCAAAAACATCTTTTGTCTAAAATAATCACAGAACAAAATTTAAACTTTATATACATATATCAAATCAAAATAATAATTTAAAGTTGATTTATATCAAAAATTGATTCAATATATATATATATATATTCAAAATTTGATTTTTAGTAAAATATTTTCCAATAACTATTATTAAAAATGTTTTATTTACCAACTTAAATTATGGTTTTATATTTCACATTAAGTTTTAATATATCGGATTATTATGATATATAATAATGATTACGGTGGGTTCAACTACCCATTCGATTCGGTTCGGGTTTGTTTAGATATCGTAAAATATAAATTTTGATTAGTAGACTTAATAAACCGTTTTATTGGTTTGACATTAAATCGTATTTTCCTAATTCTAATCTGGTATGCATTTATTTTATTGTATATACTACGTCGTTTAAACAATTTTATAATAAAATATCTTTTGATCAATAAACACATTGCCGATTTTATTGTGATTTGTTTCCTGTTAATCTATAACAATAAATGTAAATGCATCCATCCGAGATTAAAGCAGATTTCAATCATCATTAAACCCAATTCTCAATATATTTCAGTATATTCTTTCCAAATTATTTTTAGTGTATCAAACTAGTATTCTTTATAATAATATTTGATTCGATATCACAGAGAAGAGAATATTCTTTGAGAATGTAGCACTATTTTAATTGAATTTTGTAAATATAGAAATTAGAGAGTGTATCTTCAATATTTTTAAACTTGGCAAGTACGTTTTATTTCCATATTCAGTAGATAACAAAAATCTTAATTATGAATATCAAAAAAATCAACAGTAAATACCCGTGCTTTTAAAAAAATTAATTTTATTTGGAAACAAAGATAATATTATTAAGAAAAAAAGTAATGGGCTTATATTATTAAGGAAAATTGAAAGTCCATCATATTATAAGAAACTATATATCTGAGCCAATTTTAAAATATACGAAAATAGATCAATCTAATTGGGTAAAACATCTTTTTTCTAAACTAACCATAAAGCAAAATTTATATACATATTTCAAATCAAAATAATAATTCAAAGTTGATTTATATCAAAAATCCATTCAAAAATATACATATATTCAAAAATGGATTTTTACTAAACTATTTTCCAATAACCATTATCAAAAAAAAAATTCAATATATATAAGAAAAATACAATACAAAACTCAAGTTATGGTTTTTATATAATATATGTAATTATTTATGGTTTTAGGGATCAAAGAGTTCAGCCCTATTAGAATATTTCTAAATTTTGGTTGTAGTTGATTCAGATCTTTGGGTTTGGTTCGGGTTCAGATAAACCATTTAAATAATTTCTAAAGTTTTAAATCATTATATAGTTTAAATTGGCTTGGTTTGAAATTTTGGATGGAAAATAAATAATTATTTTAAGTATTTTGGTGATTTGAGTATACTTTAACTATTTCAGATATTTACTTTTGACTATATATATATATATATATATATTTTTTTGAAATATTTAAAACAATTTAAAAGTATCATTCTAGATGTTTTATATACATTAAATCTAAAATTAATTAATATATATAAGTATATAAATCTATTGTCGATAAATTGAATACCTGAATATTTCGGTTTAGATCGGGTACCAGTTTTCCTTTTATTTTGATTGGTTATTAAAATAAACTACTTATGTTATATGTTATCTGCTTATTTATTTGCTTATCTCATTTATGGGTTTCTTATTGTCACAGCTTATAATTGTCTTTCATGTTTTGGTTAGTCGAATATGAATTAAACAAAGTTATTTTATATTTATAACGTTGATAGTTTATGTGATTCTTGAAATAAGATCAAACAAATGAAAAAGTCAAACCTTTAATTGAATCGCATATTGTATTTAAGAGATTAGGCTTATATTTAAGTTCACAGAACAGTAGTCTTTAGAAGATTAGGTTGTCAAACATAGTCACAAAAAAGGTTGTCAAACAAATTAACCAAGACTAATCTAAATAAGTATACTATTTAAACTTTCAGTCTACAAAGGTCGTTACATATGCTCAATATTAAAAATAAAATTTAGAACCCGGGCGGGATGCACAGATCAAAATCTAGTGATAAATTATTATTAATAAATAATATACAACTGACAAGATAGTTTCCTCATATTGTTTTCTAACATCTGACACAATAGTTTATCTCATCTGATCAACCTATAATAATTTTTTGAATTTTTTTTGTAAACTACATTCATTATTAATTAATACATTTTAGAATCACTTAATATTCTCTTTTCAATTATATAAAATTAAGAATTGATTAATATTAAGTTATATGTTTTCTGTTATTTTTAATTTTTAACAAAAAAATATTTTCGGATAAAACACAATATACATAAGAATTATCTTTTATTTTAAAAATATATTTTTAGATTTTGGATAATTTTATTACTATTAATTTTAATCATTTATCTAATCAAATAATTTTGATTACATTTTATAACATTTTACCATACATTTTCTATATACTCTATTAAAATATATATTATTATCTATATCATTTAGCAACACGGGACCAAAAAATATATGAACAAAAGAATATTCTCTGGAATGATTAATTACATTTTTCTGAAACAAGAACAATTAACTACATTTAGATGATAATATTAATAACTAATCTTAAATTCTTGGGCAGGTAAATCCTTGAGGTAAGTCATTTTGATTTTAAGAATATTTTAATTGTTGACAATAAAGGAACGCCTGAGAGTGAGACAAAGAATGTTGTTTTCAAAGAGATTTTCGAATCTCTAATTGTAATGTTTATTTTCCTGTGTGTTTTGACTTGTAAAACTTATTGCAGTTATTACAACGGAGTTATTTTTGATGAAGTTTGAACTGTTACTAGTGTCTGTCTAAAGCATTCAATCAAGCAATAACACACAGCAGACATACAAACAAAAGAAACATTTGTATTCTTAACGCAACTATCAATTCGTTCCTGACTTCTAAACCTTATCTAAGTTGTTCATTTACTGATGTCTGTCTAAAGTATTCATATAATTAAGAGCACACAACAGTTCCACTCATCAAACAACACAATGTTTCATTCAAAGAAATATGAATTTTCAGTACCATTCAATACTATCTTTAAGTTTTCTAAACTGTCTAAAGAGACTTACATGAAGAGACTTACATGGTCGTTTCTGAGAACTCTTTGTTTCCTTTGTTCCAGTTGCTCCTTCCTTTTTTACTTATTACGAACTGAAGTCTAAAGAACAATACAAGAGTTCCATAAAATCACAACATTACTACAATGAAACTATTGAGTTCTTATTATTGTCACTGCTAAATCTTTTATCTTATACCCTCCGCTTTTTGTTGTTGACCAGTAAATCAACTGAACAAATATAAATGACTGTATGTGTCCTTCATGATTTAATGGTTTAAACATGGGCTCTTCTGGAACTTTTGTGTTGCGAAACATCTGCCAATCACAACACGGAAAGCACATAACGATGTAAGAATATTGAGTAGACATGAGGACCAAAAACATAGGCATATTATAATAAAGTCAGCCTGATATCAAACGGACCTCGGTCATGCCATTATTCTTATATGCAATGAGTCTACAATCGATGAAGCCGATTTGTGGTGTTTCAAGCATATTAACAAAAAGCCAGTCAAATAAGGGGCTGCAAAACTAATTCCTAAGAAGTAATTCTTTTGACTATAAACCGTAGACAATACCAATCTTTTGTCACTTACCATATGGTATATAATTTGTGATTTTGTTTTACAGAATATAAAAATTATTATCCACCTTGGACGATTGGTAGCTCTTCTCCAACATAAGCTCTGACGGACATCTTCTTGCAGATTAGAGATGATTACTTTCTGAATTTCAGATTATATAACATGCAAGTGAAGGATCTGTTGTCAGTATAATTTCTCGAGCTGGTTTGAAGAAATCACAAAAATTAAAAAGCTTTCGATTTACTTGCCAAGAGAGTTTACCCGCCACATTCCTTTTTTTTGCATCTTAAACGGTCACAAAACAATATGTTCTGATTGGGACCATAGTTGGGCTGGAAGATAAAACGCAGAGGCCCATTACTCAGTGTACAGATAAGGTTAATCAAACTTCTAAATTATTAAATCTACTAAAAGTTTGTTTATTTATTTCTGCACATGATGTAGAAACACACCTGGTTTAGATAATAATATTAATAACTAATCTTAAACAAGTAAACAAACATAACATTGTCAAAATCAATCAGGGGTAACGAAACAATGCAAAGACTTTGGATCAAGAATGACGAAATGTAGCTTAAGAAGCAGAACAATTTGACTAAGGATGGAATCATCAGAAAAATAAGACAACAGAAGGAATGAGGATCTTAACTACCATAGTTCCTTTTTAAGTTTCATTAGACAAAAACTGCAAAAAAAGACCAATGCCCTCAGGTTTCGACATACTTTTTGAAGTTTAATGATGATTGACGTAGAAAACTTCAGCAAAATTTCAACCATAGTTCCTGTTTTAGTTTCATTAGACTTCGTAAAAGTATCATTTTTGCAATTCTTAGTTTACAGAGGAAGACTTCTTAAGAAGTCTACTCTACATCAGATATCTTGAGAAAATTTATTTTGTAAATATTAGCTGACTTTTGAATTTGAAAATCTTCGAAAATCTCGAGAAACCTTCTCTGGTAAACATGTTAGTTTTGTAATTGGCCAAAGTTCTATAAAAGTCTTCTTATTTTCACAAGAAGTCTTCTCACTGTTGTAAGAAATCTGCGTATGCTACTTTTGCCATTGACCATATTTGACTTTTTCAGAGAAGACTTCTCTAAAATTTCTTCGTAACCAAAAGTTTTACCAAAAACCCGGAATAAAATTTGAGAAGTCTTCTCATTGATATTAATTTTTTTTACTATAAACTGTCAACTGCAAAAATGACCTATGCAGACTTAGTTAATGACCAGAAATCATTAGCTTCAATGTCTTTATGAACCTTACAAATTTTGGAATCAAAATCTTGGTTTTTGGATGAATTTATAGAGAAAGTGAAAGAGATATAATTTACGTGCATAAGAAGTGAGAAACATGAGTTAGTTTTGTGTTTCAAGTGATTTTTAAAAAACATGAGTTAGTTTTGTGTTTAACTTGAAATTTAAGGTCATATTTGAATTCCCAAAAACTACTGTTTTAATTGTGAAATATTCTTTTAAATATTTAATTGCTAATTTTATTTTTAAAAATATAAATTTAGTTTTTGGATATAAACATAATTTTCATATTATTAAATAAAATAAATAAATCATATATAATTATTTTTAAATTTTCTATATTCTAAATGCTAATGCTACCAAAAGCTCATGAGCATTGAATAAAAAGCATTAATATCTTGTAAATATTTTTCTAATAATTGTTGATTCGATGATAATAAAAAAAATAATGCTTATGTTAATGCTATGCAAATCAAGGCATTAATATGTATTGTATAGCCTATATTCTAACCATCACCCTTCTTATATACATTTGCGTAATTATAGTTTTTCTGTTAAATACAATTAAAATTCTCTACGAAAAGTATTCTCAAAAAAGAAAAAAAAGGAAAAATTAAGTGGAGGTGGAGATAAGGAGACCCAAATTATGCAACTGGAGGTGGGTCAAACAGAATCAAATCCCAGTCAAGAAACACTAAGGCGCCCGATTGGTAAACATCGTTTAATCACATAAATAAAAAATAATTAAATTGCAGAAAAAATTAAGTGAGCTGTAAGAAATTTAAACATTGTGAAATGGCAGAATTCATATTAAACTGATTAAAATATTTTATAGATATTTACTTAATAAAAATCAGTAGTTAAATTAATAATAACAAAATGTGAATATAACAAAAATGTATTAAAAATACTTTACTTCTAATTATAAATTTTAAGTTAATTTTTAATGTGGTTTTAATTATAGATTGACATCTTATAATATTTTGAAACAAATTATAGTGTAATTTTATTAACAACATAACTATTTATCAATAAAATTTTGTTGATATTTATTTAAAAGATTAAAAATGGTATCATCATATAAATTAATAATATGAGAGTGTTGATTTTGTAAATAATTAGTAAAACTTACTTAATGGATTTTTTTTTTATGTAAACAAAAAATATGCATATAATTTCTTTCATTCTACAAGTTTTATTGATTGGCAAAATATTTGCACATTTAAAATGCCATTCTGCAAAGTTACCCGTTAGGGCCTAGGAGTTGTTTCAACTGAGAAAACTCATGCTCAAATGGAAGACACGAAATTAGAATTGAGGATGAGATTTGATATGAATAACTTTTTATTTCGAGTTTGATTAGTGATGAGAGGGATGGAGATTGTCTTGGTTATGTCGAAATTGAAGAATATTGGTTGGATTGAGTTAGATTGGTGGGTTGAGTTTAAGGTTAGAATATGGGTTGGGTTGAGTCGGATTGGTGGGTTTGTATGTTGAGTGGTTACGTTAGTAATTAAGTAGAACTTTTTAGGTTTTAAAGTCTTTCTACCGATTTTTGAGATATTTTTAATTTATTTTCTAAATAAAAAATAAAAGATCTGCTTTAGTATTTTTAGGCCTGGAACTTATATCCGGGATCTGGACTCGATGCGAGATCCGATCTGGATCCGCTCCGAAAATCCGGATATCCGGAGGGGTCGAATCCGAATCCAGATAGTAAAATGTTGGATCCGTCAAAGTCGGATCCGGATCCGGATATCTTGATTTTTTAGTCCGGATATCCGGATCCGTAATTTTTATTAATAATTAATTTAAAATAGTAATATATATATGTAAAAACTAATTTTATTTATTATATTTTCATTTTGTAATAGTATATATAATTTTTATATAAATTTGGTTATAGTATACAAAGAAATAATTAAAACATTATATAAATTTTTATTTTTAATTATTATTAATATTTTAAATATTTTAAAATTATTTTTTATTTATTTGAAGGTTCCAAATCCGGATCCGGATATCCGCCGGATATTACAATTTTTAGAAGGATATCCGACATCCGGATATCCGCGAATCTCGGATCCGGATAAAGATAATAAAATCATGGATCCGCCGGATAAGGATTCGGATATCTTAAAATTCCCCGGATATCCGATCCGTTCTATCCCTAAGTATTTTTGATCCATTTCAGATTTGTTCCAGAATAAATAGGAAAACGAAACGCCAAACCTGTTGAGTCTATATCATGTGGATTTATGATTGGGGAGACCGCTGAGTTAACATTTTGCAGTTTTGCTTTGGGTAAATACGGCAGTAAAAAGATTGTTTATAATTCTTAATTTTCCTTTTTTGACAAAAGAAAAATTTCCTTTTCTCTTTTTTTCACCTTTTTGTTTTGACGGTAGTCTCTGAATAATTTTGTATAAGACAGTTTCTGGTCTCTTCGTCTTTCATCTCATCTCAATTGTCGCTAAAAGAGAGAGAGAGAGAGAGAGAGAGAGAGAGAGAGAGAGAGAGAGAGAGAGAGAGAGAGAGAGAGAGAGAGAGAGAGAAGGAGAAGAAGAAGAAGAAGAAGGATGGTGGGGAGAAGAAGAAGAAGAAGATGAGGTGGTTTGGAGATGCCTGGGTTAGAAGAAGCGGCGGCGAGAACGGTGGGAATGAAGTGAGATAGATAGCCGACGTTGAGAACGATGGTTTGTTCGAAATAGTGGGAATTCAAATCGCCTTTGATATCGCGTGAGAGAGAACTGTTAGGTTAGGGTTTCTAAATTTCAAAAATGAACAAAAATCACTTTATATATTGGGTAAATAATCCGGTTAGTTTTAAAAGTACGTTGGTAAAATTTAAGGTTTGGTCCGGTTTAGACGACTTATTCTGGCTCATAATGTACATCGACGACTAAAGATTTAGTCGCTGCTTACGTAAGACTAAATATTAAGTCGCCCTGACCCTAAAATGAACCCCTAAACTAAAATGACTAAATTAACTAACTAACCACGTTATAAAATCAAATTATACTTCAATAGTGTTTACTATACACAGAAATGAACACGCTTATGTAATTTTTAAATTTTTCAAAAACGGTTTTAATGCTTTCCGAAATCTAACCCTAAGAACATATACAATACTACAACATATGTTGATGAAAGTTAAACTAAAGAATATCATGACTCACTACTTTCACTCATCTATGCTGAAAACAATTGAAATTTGTTATATCTTAATTTATATCTCTTAATACATATGTTAATTACATAATTCCCATTTTTCACTTATCAAAATTTTTAAATTATGTTTAAGAATAACTGTCCAGACGACTTTCAGTTAAGTCATCCAGACGACCTAACTGAAAGTCGTCTGAACAGACGACTATCGAGGGGTAGAAACGTAAAAAAAATTCCGTTTTTTTGTTTGTTCACAAGGGGATAGTTGTAATTTCAATAGCTTTTTAGGTTACTTTTGCCTTTGACCCAAATTGGGGTATTCTTTTGGGTTTGACTCCAAGTTTTGAGTCACACTTGGCAATTCTCCCATTTTCCGTGCCTACGTGGACAGGCTAAATGATGGTCTTATTATCCTTTTAGTATAGTATAGATTGTATAGCCTATATTCTACCCATCACCCTTCTTATATACATTTGCGTAATTATAGTTTTTTCTGTTAAATACAATTAAATTTTTCTATGAAAAGTATTCTCAAAAAATAAAAAGAATAAAAAATTAAGTGGAGGTGATGTGGAGACCTAAATTATGCAACTGGAGGTGGGCCAAACAGAATCAAATCCCTGTCAAGAAACACTAAGGTGCTCGATTAGTAAACATCGTTTAATCACATAAAGGTAAAAAAATAATTAAATTACAGAAAAAAATAAGTGAGCTGTATAAAATTTAAACTTTGCAAAATGGCAGAATTCATATTAAACTGATTAAAATATTTTATATATATTTACTTTATAAAAAATATCAGTAACTAAATTAATTATAACAAAATGTGAATATAGCAAAACTTTATTAAAAATACTTTACTTCTTATTATAAATTTTAAGTTAATTTTCAATGTGATTTTAATTATAGATTGACATCTTATAATATTTTGAAACAAACTATAGTGTGATTTTATTAGCAACATAACTATTTATCATTAAAAGTTTATTGATATTTATTTAAAATATTAAAAATGGTATCATCATATAAATTAACTATATGAGAGTGTTGATTTTGTAAATAATTAGTAAAACTTACTTAATGAAAACTTTTTTGTATTTATGTAAAAAAAATGCATATAATTTCTTTCATTCTACAAGTTTTATTGATTGGCAAAATATTTGTGCATTTAAAATGCCATTCTGCATAGTTACCCGTTATGGCCCAGGAGTTGTTTCAACCGAGAAAACTCATGCTCAAATGGAAGACACGAAATTAGAATTGAGGATGAGATTTGATATGAATAACTTTTTATTTCGAGTTTGATTATTGATGAGAGGGATGGAGATTGTCTTGGTTATGTCGAAATTGAAGGATCTTGAGAGTTTAAGGTTAGAATATTGGTTGGGTTGAGTCAGATGGGTGGGTTTGTATGTTGAGTGGTTACTTTAGTAATTAATTAGAACTTTTTAGGTTTAAAGTCTTACTATCCTATTTTTGAGATATTTTTAATTTATTTTCTAAAAAAAAGAAAAGAAAAGATCTGTTTTAGTATTTTTGATCCATTTCAGAATTTGTTCCAGAATAAAGAGGAAAACATATAAGAAACACCAAACCTGTTGAGTCTATGTCATGTGGATTTATGATTGGGGAGACCGCTGAGTTCATTTTGCAGTTTTGCTTTGGGTAAATACGGCAGTAAAAAGATTGTTTATAATTCTTAATTTTCCTTTTTGACAAAAAAAAAATTTCCTTTTCTTTTTTTTTTCACCTTTTTGTTTTGACGGTAGTCTCTGAATAAAGAAGCTGAATCTAATGTAACCTAGACACACCGGAGGGGTAATAATAACTCTGAGAGGAGGAAAACTGTGGTCAACAGTGACTATGATGCACACACTTTATGAGACAACTAGAGAAGCGTCTTCATTTTGTGCTTTCTTCCCGAGTAAAGAAGCTGAATCCTAAGAATAATATCCCATAAGGCCATAATCGAGGAGACCATTAGAAACAACCAAACCTCTTGAGTTTCTGTGTAATGATTTAAGGGTTACTGAGTATGAGAGTTGTGTTTTCTAGGAATGAACTTCATCAGCGGTTTAACAGATACTTCTGTTACTCTTGGCTTCATCAGGGGCTAAGAGTTTTCGTTTTGTTTTATTGTTTGACCTTTAGTAGGATTCATCAGGGATCAGACAAACACAACACACATAATGGAGCTAGAAGATTTGAAAGACGCAGTGATGAAGAAAAATGAGGACGTAGGAGAAAGCAAGGAGGAGGGTGGTTTCGATCCAGAGAAGCACCTTGAGTCTTTATTGCCTGTCCGAGTCAACGAGCAGACAGTAAGCAACCTGTTACAGTCACTGCCAGTGGCAGGTGCAGTGTTGGCTACAACCTGTTATTTCGCTTACATGGCCATAGATAGCCTCCCAGGGAATTAGGTCTTTGACTGCACAGTGTTTCTCTTCGTCCCACCAAGTTGGAGATTCAAATAAGTGCTCTGAAATTGCTCTGTTTTGCTCTGTTTTGCTTTGTTTTACTCTGTTTTGCTCTGTTTTTTTCTTTTCTTATAAAGCATGATCACCTTATGCGTTTTTTTTGTAACCGGAGTTCTGTATAAATATGGAGTTAACATTGTTTTAAGTAAACTGATTCGATGAGAAACGTTCTAGAGTGCGTTGCTGAGATCTTAGACGATTTACCAAGAGCAGACGCGAACTTAGAGTCCGTCCAGCTAGTCTTAGCGCAGACAAAGGCCACCAGTTTTAACTTCTTCTTTTTTGTTTGTTATAGATCATTGCGTTAGGTCTGAACTTACTAGAAGAAGAATGTTCACATACTCATGTTTAACTTGCAGCTTTACCCTAATGAGATAGTAGAAGCAGGTGATGGGGACATGAGTACTCCAAGAGAGTGATCTATCAACGATCACAATGACCATGTGGATATGCACATCTGGTATTAGGGTTTGTGTCCTTAAATAAACTCAAGATGACGTGTTTGTCAAGATAATGTTCTTAGCAGTAAGAATTTATCAAGTACTGGTCAAGTCTTAAACCGCGCAGGGAAAAATATGGTTTTCTTTTCTTTTCCCTTTATGAATCAATGTTTCATATTTTTATACATAATTCATGAACCAAATATTCAACTTTTTAAGTCACTAAGAATAAAAGAAATGTTTTGAAGTTGAGACAAGACATTGGAAGCTTGCTTGTTCTCTAAGAAACAATCAATTATGTATTACAAGTTCATGATTCTGAAGGAATAACAGCAAACCTACGAAGCATGTGCAAAGCACTTAGCAAATTGGATACGCCTCCCTTAGTCAAAAGAATTGGATACGCCTGCATTACAGAGATACATACGACATTTTAAACTCGTGAGTCAATATGAACAATCTTTTTTTCTACTGTCTTCGTTTTTTATTTTGATTGATTTTTTGGGAATGTGGATCCGTCAAAACGAGGCATTTCATGACAGGAAATGGATGAGCTTCAGGTTATTATGGGATTCGTTCAAGCTGCAAAAGGAATGAAGAAAGCTTGCAGGTGGAAATCAAGAGAACACCAGAAACACTGATCTGAAGTAGACTAACACACTCGCCGGTCACATCTACAGGGGCTCTATTTTATTGTTTGGCCTTTAGTAGGATTTTCTGTAACATCTACAAGGGCTCTGTTTCATAAGAACTAGAACTACAGGGGCGGCTCTGTTTCACAACAACTAAGAAGTTCCATAAACCACATATGTAGATGTTCCACAAGACTGATTTTCCTGATGAAAACTAGTTACTAAAAGTAAAGGAAAAAAAGAAGAAGCTATTGAAGTCCATATCTTCTCTCTCTCTCTCTAATCCTGCTTCTCCTTCTTGTTCTCCAACTTCTTCTTCATCTTCTCCTCACCTGGCTCATTCTCATGATTCTGTCTTGCCAGCTTCAATGCCCTATCCCAACCTGACTTACGGATCTGAACTTTTCTAGACGGATTAAGAACTGCTGCAGAAAGAAACATCAGAGAAACAGTTAAACCAAATAAAGAGAAACAAAACTAAAAAAAAACTACCATTGCTCGTGTCTAAAGCAGCTCTCCGGTCTGGATGTTTCCATTTTCTAGACGCTTCAGGACAGTGCTTCTTGCGTGCAGATAGATCGTCACTGCGAGGAACTGATATATAGAGAGAGAAACAAACAATCAGAGAAAGTTAGACCAAATAAAAACCAGGAAAAAACAACCAAATAAAGAGAAACAAAACTAAAAAAAAACTACCATTGCTCGTGTCTAAAGCAGCTCTCCGGTCTGGATGTTTCCACTTTCTAGACGCTTCAGGACAGTGCTTCTTGCGTGCAGATAGATCGTCACTGCGAGGAACTGATCCAGAGAGAGAGAGACAAACAATCAGAGAAAGCTAGACCAAATAAAACCAGAAAAAGTTACCTTGGCTTGTGTCGCCATCCCAAGCAGCTCTCCGGGGAAGTTGGGGAATAGAAGTAAACCCATCATTAACGTTGATGGGGTCTGGTCGTTTCTGCAGGTAGTAAGGGATGGCCCGTCTTTCTGTCAGTTTCTGGTAAAATATCTCTTTGGCGGTTTTGGAAGGAGCAAGTAGTCCATTCTTTTCAATGGAAGATAGATGTTCAACCGCAGCTTCAACCCCAGCAGCAGATTCAACCGCACCATCAGTTTTAAACACAGCATGATCTTCAACAAAATTCTCTGCCGGAGGAGGTTCAACCACAACAGGCCTTTTACCATTGGCTCTAGGCCTTTGAAAACAAGATTTGGGGTCTTCGTGATCCAAGCCTCCACAGCTGCAAAATATCAATTAACGATCAACCTCAAAAAAAGTTAACAAAAACAGAAGAAAAGACAATACACAAATACCATACTTTGGACACCCTCTGTTGTTGGATCGTCGTGGTTCTCTGTTTATGTTTAGTCTCTGCCTGATATTTTTGAATGGATCACTTCCTGCAAATAAAAAGAACCAACCGAGTAAAATAGCAAATTTCCCAAATTCAGAATCGAAACTTTCAGAATAAGAAAGGAAATTTCCCAAAATCGAAAAGATCCCTAAATCTTCGGCGGCAAAGTATCGATTCAAACATTTCCATAACTAGCGTAGATTACGAACGCAAATTTCGAGTCTTCAACCCTAACTAAATCTTCGGGGGCGAAGTATCTATTCAAACATTCATTCCATAGATAACGATTTCGAACCCTAAATCTAAGGCGACTTATTTAGAAAAGGGGAATCAGATCACCTGTCATCTTTCTCGTTAGGGATTTCGCCTTCCTTTTCTTGTTTATTTTCCTTTCCCGTTAGCGTGCGTGTGCAAAATCACTTCTTTGTTGTCTATATAGTCCTACATTAAGCTATTCTATTACCTAAAATGCCACTGCGTTTTTAAACAGCTTTTGCCCTTTATTAAGGGTGTTATTGTAATTTACAACATGGACTAACTATTACTACCGTGTTTTCGAATTTTCTTTATTTGTATCCGTTAAACTTGCTTCAAAAATCAACCCGCCTTACAAAAGCGTGTGGGGTGCTAATTTGGGCCACAGTTAATGGGCTTAGAATACGTTTAACATGTGTATATGATCCCTCAGTGTGTTTAATTGGCTTAGAATATAGTAAATTTTATTTTCTCTGAATCAAGTTTTTGGGTTTAATAAAAATCAAGTTTGATAAATAAATATTATACTTGGTGTTAATATCTTATAATTACTTAGTACTATATGCATTATTACTTAAAAGGCTATAATGATAAATTATTATTAATAAATAATATACAAGAGTTTCTCATATTGTTTTCTAACATCTGACACAATAGTTATCTCATCTGATCAACCTACAATAATTTTTTGAATTTTTTTTGTAAACTACATTCATTATTAATTAATAAATTTTAGAATCAATTAATATTCTCTTTTCAATTATATAAAAATTAAGAATTGATTAATATTAAGTTATATGTTTTCTGTTATTTTTTTAATTTTTAAATTTTTTAACAAAAAATATTTTCGGATAAAACAAAATATACATAAGAATTATCTTTTATTTTAAAAATATATTTTAGATTTTGGATGATTTTATTATTATTAATTTTGATCATTTATCTAATCAAATAATTTTGATAACATTTTATTACGTTTTATAACATTTTACCATACATTTTCTATATACTATATTAAAATATATATTATTATCTATATCATTTAGCAACACGGGACCAAAAAAATATATGAACAAAAGAATATTCTCTGGAATGATTAATTACATTTTTTTCTGAAACAAGAACAATTAACTACATTTAGATGATAATATTAATAACTAATCTTAAATTCTTGGGCAGGTAAATCCTTGAGGTAAGTCATTTTGATTTTAAGAATATTTTAATTGTTGACAAAAAGGAACGCCTGAGAGTGAGACAAAGAATGTTGTTTTCAAAGAGATTTTTCAGAATCTCTAATTGTAATGTTTATTTTGCTGTGTGTTTTGACTTGTAAAACTTATTGCAGTTATTACAACGGAGTTATTTTTGATGAAGTTTGAACTGTTACTAATGTCTGTCTAAAGCATTCAATCAAGCAATAACACACAGCAGACATACAAACAAAAGAAACATTTGTATTCTTAACGCAACTATCAATTCGTTCCTGACTTCTAAACCTTATCTAAGTTGTTCATTTACTGATGTCTTTCTAAAGTATTCATATAATTAAGAGCACACAACAGTTCCACTCATCAAACAACACAATGTTTCATTCAAAGAAATATGAATTTTCAGTACCATTCAATACTATCTTTAAGTTTTCTAAACTGTCTGAAGAGACTTACATGAAGAGACTTACATGGTCGTTTCTGAGAACTCTTTGTTTCCTTTGTTCCAGTTGCTCCTTCCTTTTTTACCTATTACGACCTGAAGTCTGAAGAACAATACAAGAGTTCCATAAGATCACAACATTACTACTTAATGAAACTATTGAGTTCTTATTATTATCACTGCTAAATCACTTATCTTATACCCTCCGCTTTTTGTTGTTGACCAGTAAATCAACTGAACAAATATAAATGACTGTATGTGTCCTTCATGATTTAATGGTTTAAACATGGGCTCTTCTGGAACTATTGTGTTGCGAAACATCTGCCAATCACAACACGGATAGCACATAACGATGTAAGAATATTGAGTAGACATGAGGACCAAAAACATAGGCATATTATAATAAAATCAGCCTGATATCAAACGGACCTCGGGCATGCCATTATTCTTATATGCAATGAGTCTAAAATCGATGAAGCCGATTTGTGGTGTTTCAAGCATATTAACAAAAGGCCTATTAAGGTCAATATACAAATTTTTGGTGGAAATTGCAGATGTGTGCATTATTTTTAATAATTGGAGAATCAGGTAATTTTGTGGTTGGCTTTCCAATTCTGCCCTCGAAATGATACAGAGATATATTGTAAATTTGACCTGCTACCGGCAATTTTGACTAATTAAAAGTTTTATTACGTAGTGAAGAGAAAAGGTAAACAACTAACTAAAACCGGATTCACTTTTAATAATTGAAGAGAGAAGAGGTGTAAGATATTTTAGGAATCTCTGGAAAATGTGTTTTTTGGGGTTTTTATTTCTCATATGCTTGTAAGATAACTTTATCTACTATCTCCTATGTTTGTAAGATAAAAGTTTCTTATGTTGGGGTGTTTGTAATGTCTGGTAGGTTGTGGTATATAACCATAGTATGGGAGTATGTGTTGGTGTAAGAACTTAAATCTTGTACAATATAAATCAATGTGAAATATTTTGGTAAACAAATAAGCTTTAATATGGAGTAGTTACTGTTTTAGGAGAAGTAACGAGTTTTAAATTTTTAGTAACTTAATATTTGAAGCAGTTACCGGTTTTCTGTTCAACCTCATAGTCACACATACGGAAATATTAACATCACAGAAAATGAAACTTACGAACCAGAATTAAAATTAATAAAGCAACAACAGTAACCAAAATTAATGTTAAAACTCATAAACATATAAAGGTAAATAGTAATCATAGCAGATAGAAATTAGCATTACGAGGCAACAACGTAAAAGAGTTCATAACGGAAAATGAAATTACAATACTTAAATAAATCCTCAACACAGCAAATGAAAACACTTAATCCGGTTATAAGACAGATCATAAGGTATTAAACTAGATTTTGACCCGCACGCCCGTGCGGGTGTACATTCTAAGTAATTATACGTTTTTGTTAATTGTAAAAACAATTGTAAAAACATTCAGGTTATTGTTTTATATGGTATTGAGTTCCGACATTGGTGTTAGTGTACATTTTTAAACTACGAAGTTGTACTCTTTTTATACTGTATTCTTTTCTTTTACTTGGTGAACTAAATATAAAGTGTATAACACCAGAGAATTTAGTCGAGATTTAAGAGTTTTATTAAATAATAAAATCTAAAACTTGTGATTTGGCGTCTTATTTTAAATTTTTTTTATAGGTTTTTATAAAAAAAATATTTCAATAATTTCTTTAAAAGAATTTTTTTTGGAAAAGTAACCACAAAAACATACAACTTTTTTAAACACAAATCAAAGCCCATATAATATTTTAAACACAAATCAAAGCCCATATAGCATTTAAAAAAATCAAAGCCCATATAAATTTTTTTTCCCGGAAAATAAACAGAAACACGTCTGCCTTTTATGACTTTTTACTTTTCCGTAGAAACTTTTGTTTCTCCTACCGATCTCTCTGTTGGTACTTTCTGTCGTTCTGGTAGATCTTCCTAAACGCCTGTGATTATTTCACAAAAAGGATGAAGAAGATAGATCTACTGATTACTACCCCAGATCGTGGCATGCAGGTTCGAGTTTGTAGATTTCCGTTGAACTTGATTTTTTTTTATTAGTTGTCCTAATCTATATTCTGTGTTATGATTTTTCAAACACTATCTAAGGTTTGGTCTAACCGAAGTTTGGTCTGATCGGTTTTCCTTTGCATGTGAGATGATGAAAGGAAGAGTTATTTGGTGATGTGGAAATTCTAATTAACATTTCATAATGTGATTAGATGATTAATTTTGATGATGTGCCTTGCTTAGAATTTGATCATCAGTAGATATAACATTAACATGTTAAAACATTTGGAACATCTTTACTAATATATTATTTTAAAACAAAGTTTTAAATATAATATAGTATTTAAATATAACTTATACACTAAATATTCTTAAATTCGTAAACACTACACTTTAAACGGATTTTACTGTTGGAAATGCAGAATTTTTGTATGCAGAATAGTTCCGAATACCACATATGTCACTCTTTTTATCTTAACATTTAAGACTACTATAAGAAAGTGTCATTATGAAAATTAAGTTATATTTTATAGAAAAAGTGTCATTATATAGCTTATAGAAAGCAAAATAAACTATTGTTTGCTTTAATTTCAAAATAAAATTACAATTTTACCATAGAGAAAAACATAAAAAAGTTCATAATAGCGGTAACTTAGTATTTTATAATAAGAAATAATAAGTCCCTTATGAACACATTCTTCCTACCGGACTTCACTTTAAGAAAAAAATGTTTGTGTTCAGAATTCCTTATTATTGTCTATAGTGTATCTGTCAACTACTAATCAAAAGTAAAATTAAATCAAACGATATATCATATATTGGACTCGAAATAATATTTATTGAACAATATATAATAGTAGCATACACACCTCACAAGAACAAATGCAAAAAAATATTAAAAAATAAATACATACACTACAAGAAAAATGCGTTTTAATAGCGGACGAAAAACGGTATATTACGATACGATAGCGGTTTTTGAAGCGTTGTATCACCGCCCGTCATAATAGGTAAATGACATTACATAGCGGTTTTTAGCATTGCTATCTTTTCTTCCGCTACGATAACGTTTTTCTATCTGCAATTAAATATTCTTTAATAGCGTATAATTTTCGTCATTATTTCTATTATAAAAATTAAAAATTAAAAAAAATTAAAATTAAAATTAGAAACATAATTAAAATTTAAAGTCGATTATATATTTAATTTTTTATTAAATAAAATGATTTATAATTAAATTGGTTTACAAAAAAAATATAATTTACAAATTAGAAGTATTAAACCAAATTAAACCAAAACCTAAACAAAGATTAAATCTAATTACTATCTAAACCTATTCTCAGCCGCCTTCTTCTTTCTTCATCTTCTGACCATACAGCCATGGTTCTTCTTCTCCTTCGTCCATGAGATTCAGGCCGGTGAAGAGAAGACATGTTCCTCCCAAGACGTCCTGGCTTGTTGGATTCCTTTCTAGAGAATAATCAAAACACGAAACAATTGGAGCCTATGCTCTCAGATCTGGAGTAAAATATCACCGCAAGAGAGAGGTGACTGGGAGACATGGAAAAGGGACTGCGGTGGGAGGAGGTGTGATTGGCGGTTGATTCACTGTGTACCTTCACGGATCTGGATATGCGAGGAGCCTTGTTACAATGAAAGGAGTCCCATGATGGTGCCGTGAACAGAGCCCAGATTCCTTGATGGTGGTCGACAACCAGCTGCTTCTCTTTCATGGATTTATGGTCACGCTTTAGTTGGGAAGAAGAAGAAAGAAAGAGATGAAGAGAGACTGCAAAAATAAAATAGAAAGAGAAGAAGTATAATGAAAATATTAATGAGAAGAGAGAGATTTATTTGTGGCCTTTGGATTATATTTCATCAATGGTTACAAATCATGATCTTTGAAAGCAAAATCAACCAATGAGAAAGAAGGTTGAAGATAGGCAGTAGAATAGTCTTGACCCTTAGATTAAAATAGATCAACAAATCGAGAAAAACATAATATAATTGTTTTTACATTTCTTTAAAATTGTTTTATAAATTGTCTTAATTTAAAAATTAGATATTATAATTTAACATTTGAAATATAAATTTCGATTAGAATTTTGTGGTTATGTGATTTTAAATAACTCCATCATATATATGGCTTGTATAATTAGTTTGTGTAAAGGATTATGTTTATGATTTAGGGTTTGGATTTTTGAGAGTTTAATAGTTTGAGTTTTTAGTTAAAGATTTGTGATTAAGATGTAGATTTGAAATTTGTTATATTGTCAAAACTTAGATTTAAAGTTTATATTTAGTGGATGTATGTATGGTTTATATATGTTTGATATATATTAGGGCTTAGAGTATAGAGTTTGATTGAAGAGTTAAGGTTTGTGGGGTTTAGAAGTTATATACTAAGATTAAAAAGAATAAATTTGAAGTTTAAAAGTTCGTTTAGGGTTTAGAGATTTAAAAATCCAAATATAACGTTTTAATTAGTTTTGCTATTAAATCCCAAGTTTTCATAGCGTTTCTAAATATATGTTATTAAATCCTAAGTTTTCATAGCGTTTCTAAATATACCACTCTTTCATAGCGTTTCTGAAAATACAAACGCTATCTTAAAAACATGGGTATATCAACCATAGCACAATCGTAAAAACGCTATCTTCGTCTGCTATTAAAACGTATTTTTCTTGTAGTGATACAATGTTTAGTAGAATACATAAAACTGTTTAAATTATTTCAAATTTCACACGGGCGGACCGCCCCTAGTAATTTTATATAGGAGAGTTTCGGGCTGCCTTTCTTCTTCTCTCACTTGTCACGAAAAAAACCCTTGTTTGAAATTAGGCTGGAAACTGAAGGAAGTTCAGCAGCAAGTCGTGGATGTTCTAAGAGTTAGACTTTTCCAGTTTTGTTTGTTGTTTTTGGATAAATTTGATAAAAGAAAAGAGAATGTTTATAATTCCTTTTTTCTTCTTTTTTTCCTGTTTTCACGGTAATTATATATATATATATATAGGAAAAATTACCAAATACGACTCATAATTTGATTTCAAATGCAAAAGTAAATCCAAACTTGAGTCAAATGCAGAAATAACCTAAAAGATTATTGAAATTACAACCAGTTCTTTGTGAACAAACAAAAAAATAGATTTTTTTTTAACCCCGTAAGTCTTCTGTCGAGACGACTTTCCAGTAAGTCGTCCAGAAGACTTACTTGAAGGTATAGTTCTTATTAAAAATAATTTAAAATTTTTGTAAAAAATATTTTGATAAGTGAAAAATTAAAATCATGTAATTAACATATGTTTTAAGTGATATAAATTAAGATATAACAAAAGTGAATTGTTTTCAACATAGATGAGTGAAAGTAGTGAGTCATGATATTCTTTGGTTTAGGTTTTGCCAACATATGTTGTAGTATTGTATGTGTTCTTAGGGTTAGATTTTGGAAAGCATAAATATTTTTTTGAAAAATTTAAAATTTACCTAAGTGTGTTTATTTCTGTGTATAGTAAACACTATTTAAGTTTAATTTGATTTTATAATGTGTTTAGTTAGTTAATTTAGTCAATTTAGTTTAGGGGTTATATTCAGGGTCTGACGACTTACTAGTAAGTCGTCTGGTGAATATATTTACGGTAGACGACTTTCCAGTAAGTCGTCCAGATGACTAACTTGTAAGTCGCCTAGTTAATAATTTAAACGGGCGACTTACATGTAAGTCGTCCAAATATTCACGCGTAAAAATATTTTAAAATATTTTAGTTTCCCGCTAAAAATATTTTAGTTTTCCACTAAAAATATTTTAGTTTTCCGCTAAAAATATTGAGGTCTTCTGGACGACTTACAAGTAAGTCGTCTAGGAAGTCTTCCATTCAGAAGACTTACTTGAAAGTTTTCTGAATCAAAAATATTTAATCTAATTGGATTTTTTTGTCTCCCTATATAAAGAAAATTTACACATTCTCTCCCCTCCTCTCAAATGGCTGCAACAAAAATGTAATGTTCATCATTCTAAAACTCTCCAGCCTCTCTCTAATCTCTTTGAACTTATAAACACCAAGCTTTATATCAATTTATTGTTTTTGTTTCATGTCTTTCTCACTAATTTATCTTGTTTTTGTAGGTTTTTCATCACATGGTTCTCATATTCCACTCATTTAAAGGTAGATCTATTAATTTTAGATATGTTTTTTTTGTAGATATATTACCTTTTTTCCCAAACTTAAACTCTCTAAATCCACTCTAATCTCTTAGACTTGAAAATACCAAACTTTATATGAATTTTTCAGTTTTGTCTCATGTCTTTTTCACTAATCTATCTTTTTTTTGCAGGTTTTTAATCATATGGTTCTCATCTTCCACTTGGATATGTACGTTGTGTGTTCTATAAAAGTATATTTATGTAATCTTCCACTCATTTTTTCTGTTTTAAGCCATTTAAACGTTTTTGGATGTGTAAGTTTTTCAGATCTGGATATGCAGGTTTTTCAAGCGATACGCTAGTGATAAAACAGAGGGATGATTTGTAAAGTCCATGCCATTACATTGGCGTAATTAGGATATTGGTGGAGATTCGTTGACTTGTTTGGTTTAATTCTTTAACAAAAAAAAAAAACATTAATCAAAGGTCCTTTTACATATATATATTTGTAACTTGTGAGTAATCGTGTGACAAGTGACAACCATTACAATTGTGTGACTATTGTTTAAAGCATAACGCAAAAAGTCTAAAACACATAATCCAAACGCATAAAATTTGAAAGGCCAAAAAATTAGGTTTCTCTCCATCTACTTCCTGAGGTTCGTCATGTCGTTTCCAAGATGTCGTTCTTTGATTCCTTTTATGAATAGAGACAGAACAAAAAGGAATCAAAGAAAGACATCTTGGAAACAACATGATGAAGTTCGGGAAGAAGATGGAGAGAACCCCATTTTTTGGCCTTTCGTTTTTTGTGCTTGGTCTATTTCTTGTGTTGCAAGCAACCTCTGTTTATGTAGAATCACACTAAGCTTAACTCCTTTTTTCCAGGAAAGGTATCCAGATTTTGATGATGAGAAACTCAACCGGACTGTGAGATTACTGATTGGAGATTAGAACTCTTGAAAACAAACACACTTACTGCTGGAATGAGGATATTGTTATGGACTGTTAGGGAAGAAAGTAAAGGACACATAGAAGATTTGGTACGTTGTTTAGGCCTATTCAAGTGCGGTTGTTGTTAACCTAGAAATATGTTTTTTTTTAACAGGGTACCAGTGAGAGAATTAACCAGGAAGGAGGGAGGAAAAACGTTTGGGCAGTTACTGGTTTCAGTGGGACACCAATTTCGTTGTGTGCTGACATTGTGGAACTATTCTAACTGGATGAGTAAGCTTGTGTCTCAAGATATCGATGGAGAAGATAGATCACACAGTCCACACAACACCTTGTAGATCCATGGAGAGTAAGTCAAATCAAACCAATGCCTCAGTCACTTCTTATTGTTGATTATGGAAGTTGGGAGTGTAGGTAACTTTGGAACTATCGGTTCTAATGGAAAAGATCATGTAGCCAAATTTATTGGAACTGGACCTGTAGGTGGTGCAGTACACGGCACTCAATCTTATCGTTAAGGTACTACTTGTCACAAGGAATTGGGGTTATATACGTCACTGAGTACTTTATCGAATGATGAACGCAGAGGCAGAAGGCGTTGATGCCATTGCAACCGCTAGGTTTAACACAACTACTCATCAACAAACGATGTAACCGGTGAATCTGTCGAAAAAACTTTTAGGTGAACTCATCAATTTACTGTGTTCATCATTCTTGCTGGAACGAGTCTGGGCCTCCCTAACTGACTCTAATGAAAGAATCGAACACACAGATTTTTTTCTCTTCGTCTCTGAGCAAGGATGGACATTATAGTGTCCACTGTCGAGTGTTAAAGCTTATGTTGGACTGTTGGAACTGAACCTTAGATTAAAATCTACAAAAGAAGTGGAGTCAAGAAGAAGTTTCCAAGAAGAATACGTTGATAATGAGAAGTCACTAAATGAACGCACAAGCACCGCCTCACAAGGGGTTCGAGGCCTCAGTAGGAGTACTTCAACCCCATGGCTTACATGGAGATGAAGAAGGTGTAGCAGGAAGAGCTATGACTCCTCAGTTCCAGAGTGACAGTAATATTCTGTCTCCATTCAATAACTTACTCGGCGTTTGATAGTAACACATTTTAATCTGGATTTGATTCCTATGGTGCATTTGATGATGACTTCTCATGGTTTGGAGCTTAGTTTCCTAACATAATTTGTTGGGAGGTTACATGGTATGGTATGTGTATCACCACACCATCGTATATATTTGATTCTTTAGTTTGTCTTTAATATTTTCCCCTGACATGTTGCAGGTTCGAAAAGAACATAGAAATAGGCTGTATCATTTGTATATTATTTTGATATATACATTTTCTGACCATTTCTCCACTTACCAGCTCCGTCTCCATTAGCAAGGTTGGAATTGGCAATGTTTGTTTCTGTTGTAAAGCATTTTATCTTTTTTTTTTGTCAACCATATTTGTAAAGCACTTTAAGGTTAATGAAGGTCAAAGATCTTATAATCAAGCTCCTTCGAAGCGGATAAGTTAACTTGATGAATTACTCACACCAATAATATACAAATGATACACTCAATGGTTTCTATCAACTCGAAATCATATCCCATGGAGCTTTATGGAGTTCTCAATTCATGGACATCGAGTTCCTATCTTTGTCCTTTAATTTCATCTTGTTTTCCTTTATCTCTAGAGAGTGTAATCACCATGCTGATTCCTTGGCAGTGAACGCTCTGCTTTCATGTTCTAGTTCTCTGTAATGAACCCTCCTTTTATTATTTTTTTTGGTCAAAATTATATATATATATATATGAGATATTAGTTAGAATAACATACATTTTATGAGAAATGACTAGAGTAACACACCCAAAAAAAGAAAAGAAAAATATGATACTAAAGTACACAAATATCCCCATCTCTCATTAAACACGTAAAAGAAAAACCCTTACCCAAAAAATATAAGTTATCAGTTTCCCCTTTCTCATTATTTTTCCACGATTCCCCTCCCCCTTCTCATTAGACATGAACCCTAGATCCTAAATTGTCAATTCTTCAACAATCAAGGTTCATTCGTTTGTGATTTGATTTCTCCTTGATTCCGACTTTGTAGCACCGTTTTCTATCACTAAAACCTCCAGATTCACAAAGGAAAAGTGAATTCGAGAGGCAAATCGACGACCCAAAATTAAGTTTCTGAAATCGAGAGTTCAATCTAATGTAAGCGACTTTCTACTCTTATTTTCGTTGATTTCTTCAGTAGTACAAACTCTTAATTGATAGTAATAAGGATTCGTTGCATCTCAGTTTCATAATTATACACTACTAATTGTCTATATCATTGTACATAGTGGTTTGGTAATTTCGATTTTAACATATGTTTTCCTAACTACATTGTAAATTATTTACACTTTTTACAGAGAGATGACTAAATCAAACAGTGCAAAAACAAATCCAGCAAGGTTGTAGCTAACGGGACCATTTGGTTTTGATGATGGAGCTTCTTTGAATGATGCCACGCAAGGTAATGGAATCATTATCAGGCTGCTGTTGAACTACTTTACCATTCTAGACCTTCTAATCTCCAACTCTTTCTCTGTTGTATGTATTGCAGATAGCTTTAGGAGGCCGCTACTCCAGGGATTTATTCAACAGGCATGGTGATCTTCGACACATCAGAAGACTGCGTTTCTGGCCCATGAACAAGAAACGATCAAGTGGATAGAGCGATTGAAAATATGAGAAACACAGCTCGATAGAGAGAAAGAAGAGATAAAACGAGGAGCAAGAAGCTGTGTTTAAAATGAGAAACCAGAAGCTCCTCTCTCCGGTTTGATATCTGAGTTCTATTCCGTGATTGAGCGATTGAAAATATAATATAGTGAGAGCTTTGAGCCAGCAGAACCACCCGAATCGGTTTTATAGAGAACTCTGGAGGTGAACAACTATGCTCTCATGCTTCATCTGAAAGAAGCACTGCAGAACAACAGTTCCATCCCTGGCTGGTACCATCTGTTTTAGACAAGAAACAATATTTACATAAAACATGTTTGCCAAGTTAAAAAGTTTGTTACTACATATAATTTGTAAAAGTCTGCTATAACGTACATAAAAATATGCTATGATATAGAGTTAGTTCTATTATTAATTTATAAGTCTGCTAAGTATATTTATTCGAAAAGTTTGTCGTTTATAAACGAAGAAAATATATGTCTGCTACCTCAAATATAAAATAATCTGCCAAACAAAGAAAAGTCTACAAGAAAAATTTCATTGGATGTGGAAAAGTCTTCCACATATTAAAAACCTGCTATCATACGAAAAAATCTGTCATATAAAATCTGTCAGCCAAAAACAAATCTGTCAACGTAAATAAATCTATTGTAATGTATGGTAGACTTCTTTCTGAAAGTATTTAACTATGTTTTGATAAGTGTGCATGCCAGTATAAAAGTCTATCACATATTATAAGCCTGCTATCATAAGAAAAAAATCTGCCATAAAAAATCTGTCAACAGAAAACAAATCTACGAACGTAACTAAATCTGCCATCATGTATGGTAGACTTTTCTATGAAAGTCTGTTACGATATGAAGTCTGCCACAAGAAGTTTGTGTGAAGAAATAAATCTGTCAGAGATTAATAAACATGCCGTCAAGTGTAGCATACTTTTTGTGGCGTACTTATTTACCTATTTCGAAAATAATTAATATTTTTGATGATATGACAAAAAATATTAATGGCATCTTCTGTAATTATGTTTTTTGTTAACAAATGAAATAAGGACATTCTGGGTATACAAAACAATCTAGTAATTAAAAAAAGTTATATGTTATTCTAGTAATAATAACATGATTTCATGTTATTTTAGTAATCTTCCCTATATATATATATATATATATGTATGTGTGTGTGTGTGTGACTAAAATCTAGTTTCGTCTTGAGATTAGATCTATTTGTCCTACAGAAAATCACAAGCTCTCTTCTTTAATGCTGAACAGAGCCGGTCCTGGAAAATGCCTCATGAAACATTTGCAATAGGTCCCCGAAATTTTTGAAAAAAACTACATAAACATAAGCCCCCAAAAAAATATTTTAAGCCCCCAAACCGGTAAAAAAAAAATTTTACATAAGACATTGTTACAGGCCCCCAAAATCTCAGGGCCGGCTCTGATGCTGAACAAGAACTTACTCCAAAAGGACTGAACCAATTGTTCTGTACTGGTGATGCTTGGCCAGTATGGCGGCTGCTCGATTAGGATGGTGAAATCTAAAGACATTCGTGCTTGTTTCCATCATGGCTAGATTTTCTCGTGACATCTTCACTCTGATCCTTAAATCCATTAGCAGGCTTCCCTCGATCATGCATTACTCTTCTAAGCTTATGTGATGGTGACAACACTTTAACTGTTTTGAGTTTACCATCAAACTTGCAAAATGGTCTTGAGAGCTTAGGGTCAGTAGGAGAGGGTCCATATGTGAGATGTAAAGTACCTTCAAAAAGAAAGCAAAGGTAAGCATTATTCTAAACTTGGGGTGTGAAAATCTTTGACGGCAAATCTAGAGCATCTAAAGTCTTCAGAAACCATTGGGAATAACGAACGAAGTCATCTTCTTCTCACCCAAGGAAACTTCAAATCCGTTCGTAAACACGAAGTCGTTTTATGTTCATAACTAAAAACAAAATTGTTCGACTCGGTCTGGTTTACTCAACATTGACTCTGTTCGATATTTGACAAGTCAGGGGACTAAGAAAAAGTAACGGAAGTGGTACATTACTATTTATTAGAAAACTTCAAAACTATACGGCCCAACATCATTTTCTTATAGAATGGCCCAACCTTCATAGTCTGGTTAATACGACAAGTTCGTTGTAATAAATCTAGCCATAGATTCTCATGCAGGGTGCAGGGACAGTAATTACCTGCGTTGGTGCCCACACCATCTGACTTAATCCTGACCGCACATCCAACTATTTAAATATCGTGTTTTTTGGAAGCATTAGGGAATTTAGGGTTGGTTAACGATTACTATAGTATTAGACAATCCAAAAACACATTGTTCATTATTAAATAATTTGGTAGGCCAGCAATAGTTTCAAGTAGGCCACCTTAATAATGTAGTGGACTAACGGTTGGTAGAAATAATTAATTAGAATTAGAATCTATACTATTAAAAAGGACTAATCGATGTTCCAGAGAGCATCCACATCGTTTTAGAGATCCTCTTCGAAAAGAAGCCACGTGGCATGACTAATATTATTACTTTATTATGTTTAGTTTTACATTTTTCGAAATATTGATTTAATGTATAATTTTACATTTTAATATTACTAATAAATATAATTTCGAAAATAATAAATAATATGTAAATACATAAAATTATAAATGAAAATACTAAATTAAACATATGTAAGATTACCATGATATATATATATATATATATAATTTTGAAAATAATAAATAATATGTAAATATACAACATTAGAAATGAAAATTAAACATATGTAATATTACCATATATATATAATATCAAAATAATAAATAATATGTAAATATACAAAGTTATAAATGGAAATACTACATTAAACATATGTAAGATTACAATGATATATATAATTTTGAAAATAATAAATAATATGTAAATATACAACATTAGAAATGGAAATACTACATTAAACATATGCAAGATTACCATATATATAATTTCAAAATAATAAATAATATGTATAATAAATTATATTTAAAAATAATATTAATAAGTAAATATGTAATATTAAAATGGAAAAATACATTAAGCATTAAACAGCTATCTTAAAATATAAAATACACAATTTAAATAAATAGAAAAGTAATTAAACATTAAACATCTATCTTAAAATGTAAAATATAGATATTAAGTAAATATATAATATACAAAAATAATATTAATAAGTAAATACATAAAATAAAAATAGAAAATACATTAAGCATTAAACATCTATCTTAAAATGTAAATATAATTTCGAAAATAATAAATAATATGTAAATATACAAAATTATAAATGGAAATACTAAATCAAACAAGATTACCATGATATATATAATTTTGAAAAGAATAAATAATATGTAATTATACAACATTGAAATGGAAAATTAAACATATGTAAGATTACCATATATATATAATTTCGAAAATAATAAATAATATGTAAATATACAAAATTATAAATGGAAATACTACATTAAGCATATGTAAGATTACCATGATATATATAATTTTGAAAATAATAAATAATATGTAAATATACAACATTAGACATGTAAATACTACATTAAACATATGTAAGATTACCAATATATATATATATATAGAATTTCGAAAATAATAAATAATATGTATATAATAAATAAGTAAAATAATATTAATAAGTAAATATATGATATTAAAAATGGACAAAAATACATTAAGAATTAAACATTTATCTTAAAATGTAAATGTATTACAAAAATAGAAAAAGCACATTAAGCATTAAACATCTATCTTTAAATGTAAAATATAGATATTAAGTAAATATATAATATACAAAAATAATATTAATAAGTAAATACATAACATTAAATTTATGCTTTATAAGAGGAGAAAATATAAATTTGAAAATTATATTATATTTAATGTATATAATATCATGTTAATATCATTTAATGTCAGAAAAGTAAAAGCACATAAATTCAATAATAGAAGAAAATATACATAATATGAATTTAAGTTCGAGAAAAATTAATGTATTCATTATTTGTCTGTTTTATAGCATCTTTTTAGTTTAATATCATTTTTTCTCAATTACGAAGCAACATTTCATATTATTAGTTATTAGTAATTTTTATTGTTTATTCACTTGCATGTGGGCTGAAAGTATGAATTTTATAGTCAAAACATATGATGATTTTGTTCGTCATATTATCAATCAGAGAGACCCTTTTTGACACAGCTCACAATTCAAAAACTGATTATGTGAACTGGATATTTTTCGCGGAAATTTTCAAGAGGCAAACACATAAAAGAAGAAAAATAATTTTTTTGGAGAAAAATAATTTTTTGGAGAAAAAACTGTGTGTTTTAGTCGAAAGATGATGAGTTTCCACGATAAAAGCAGATGATGAGAAGCTTAATTACGATAATATTCTTTTACTTTTTGTGTGTGACTGTGTATAAAAAAGAAGAACAGTTTTAAAAATTTAACATTAGATTTAGATTAAAGATACAACTATTAGTTAAATGTTTCTTTGCTAAAAATAATCGAGGTGACATCGTTAGAAGCTAAATTAGACCAAACTTGAAGAAGAATTATATTTTATGGTTTGTAATTTGATTGTTAAAATAATTAGATTCTGTTTAGCTAACTAAGTTTATGGTTTATAAAATAAATAGATATATTTGACGTGTAATTTTTATTAAAAATAATAAAATCACACTAATGAAGAAATAAACGGAAAGAGAAGAAGATATGAAAAAGATGAAAAAGATGAAAAAAAAGAGAGAAGAGATTAAATCATAACAAGAAACGGTCACAATGGTGTAAATATAAATCTCCAAAAGACAAAGTCAAATGATGATAAAAGCTTCTACTTTAGAAATCGCTAAACACACAAGGATCCAATTTTTATAGTTTGTATCCAAACTAAATTTAGTCAAAATTCAATATCAGAAAAACACATTAACTGATTCAAATAATTATCCCAATTTTGGCTATACAAAAGAGAAGTCAAGGCAGCAAATACGAGAAAAGAAATAAAGAAACTCACTACCATGATTGAGAAAGAGCATGATCAAGCTTGAGAGTAAGAAGAAAGGTTAAGGAGAAGAGCAAACATGCGCTGAAACCGCTTGAAACGACTCACTACTCTTCTCTAACTCACTACTCTTCTCTGAACCAATTATTTTTTTATCCTTAAGTCTCTCAATCACTAAGAGAGATCTTTTTTTGACACAACTCACAATTCAAAATCTGATTGCGTGAAACTGGAGTTTTTTTCGCGAAAAATTTCAAGAGGCAACACACATAAGAAAAGAGAAAAAAAAAATTCTTAGAGAAAAGAAATGATTTTTTTCGAGTCACAGATGACGAGTTTTCATAACAAAGCAACTGATGATAAACTTAGTTTTATGATAATACATTTTTACTTTTTGTGTGTGACTGTGTATAAAAGTGAATGGGAATTTAAAAAATTTAACATTATATTTAACTATTAGTTATATGTTTCTTTTTTTTTAAATAGTCAATGTGACATATCGATATAAGCTAAACTAAAACAATTTTTTAAAAATCATATTTTTATGATTTTAACAGTTAATTAACTTTATGATTTGTAAAATAAATAGATAAATTTGACGTGATAAAAAATTATTTTCAGATAAAATAAATTAAATATTTTAATATATTTAAATTAATTATTTACTCAGAGGCGGTTTAATTCTAGTTATAAATAAATAATTATAAATCTTTGCAGAAAAAGAAACACAAAAGCCAAGAAGGACGCATGTGACGCGTAGGGAATCTAACACTAAACAATGTCCGACAGTGCCTATTTCTCTTCAGATGCACCCACCTGCTTATTTTTTTCCTATTTTTCATTTTATTCTTTCCTTTTTTCTTCGATATTTACTACAACAACGAATATCTAACTACTATAATAATAAACTCTCTATCTATCAATTCTCCCAAAAACTTGACGTGTCGTCTCTCTCCTTCTCTTTAAATCTGCTTCCAATTAATTAGGGTTTCTTCATCTCTTTCTTCCTATAGCCTCTTCAAAGTTCTGTAATCTAAGTTTATTTCGTTTTCTTTACTTCGTTCTGTTGAGTTAAGATGGTTGTGTCGTAGTATATGAATTATGTACAAGATCGAATTTCTTTATCCAAGCTTTCATCACACATATATCGTTTTCTTTTTGGCTAAAATCATATATATATATATATATATCGTTTTTAAAGAGCTAAATGATTATATGATGGCAATCTTTAGTTTTATACAATAAAAAAATCTTTAGTTTTATACTTTCTTCCGCTTTATTTTGTGGCTTAGATTTATAGGACTGTGTTTATATTTAACCTAAATTTTCAATAGCTTCGATTCATATGAGTTAAGATATCTTGAGCCTACATAGTTTATTGGATCTGATACATATCATATGATTTAGGATATCTTGAGGCTACTTAGTTTCTCAGATCTGATGCATATCATAAATGGATCTTGATTTGACAAGCATCTATGTGGTTTGTTAGATCTTGGCCTTCCAATATGATTTTCACTAGAACAACAAAAAGACAGAAGTAGAGCTCCTTAAAGTTCAAACGAGAGTTTAACAGGGTAAAGAAAAGCTGCTAAGCTATGGATCCCATAAGTCCTAATCCTTATACAGAGAAGAGGATTTGGTTATATGGCTTGCATATTTTAGGAGCTTTAACTTGCCCTTTAATGGCTTTTACTCTTCTTTGGATTGAAGGGAGCTCTACATCTTCTTTCAATTTATCTAGATTTATTTCTCTACAGTAATGAATGAATTTAGTGTTGATTTTAAGTTTTCTGTATTGAAAAGCATCCCTCGGCAAGGACGGTCCTGGTTAATTTTGCAGATGCTGTTCTTTTATGGTGATTGTTCTGATTCTTGATCGAGCGATGTGTATGTGATTAGCATTTATGAAAATGCTTCAGTATATGCGAAGATCCATTTTATTTGTAACTTTCTAAATGTTATGGTTCTTTATTATCAAATGCAATGCCTTTCTTTTTTTATGATTATATTTTTCTTGGTCAGTCTCAGTATTCAAACTATTGCGATCTGTATAAACTCTTCCCAATTCCCATATCAATCAAAAATATATGATCTGATAAGATTTTAGATCATCCATTTGTATTATGATAACTAATTAAGAAAAGTAAGAGCATTGAAGGATAAATAATTTAATTTTAAAAAAATTGTAACTTGAGAAATGGATGCTGTTTAAGCGAAATCTAAATTGATAACCTGTTAAAGATTAAAGGCTACAATACTCTTAGAGTAAAAAATTATACTAATTGAAAATATGGTTAATGGATAACTTGAGTAAAAATAAAATACTACAGTGCATGTATGTACTATCACTTGTTTCAGAGAGAATATTTAGCAGTTTTTTTATTATTGCTCAAACGGGTAATGACTAAGCAGTAACTTTCTGTTGTTTTCGTATTCCTCCATTCGTTGATTCCTTCAGTAGTTACAGTTATTCACCAAAACAAATGATTTAATACATGATAACATTTCAAATGTACAATGCAAGCTGCAACGGCACAATTTATCATATGTAGCTTGGCCATACCTAAAATCTGACATCAAGTCCTTTCCGTTCCACTGGGCAACGTGAAACAGTAAATACACTTCGTAATCTTTTGTGTAATGCGGATAACACCTAATGCCAAAAATCGAATCACTTTAGTTTTTATATAACTAACATAAAATGTCAAACACAGAGATATTTATAGGATGCTGAGAGTACCAACCAAAAAATAATGCATTTGTTACTAGTATAGTTCACAAAAATAGAATTTGGTGTTTCTATAATTTTCTATTATTATTTTTAAATAATTAAATTTATTGAATACTTATTGATTTAAAATTATTGAAAATTTATTATCACAAAAATAATGAATTTATGATATATACTCTCTCTCTTTTTTATTATAAATCGTTTTAAATTGTGCACATAGGAAAATAAAACATTTAATTTTCTATCTTCCCTAAACAAAATATTATTTATTATTTATCTAAATATAAATCAACCAATAAAAAAATATACTCCAGAATACAAATAAACATAAAACATAAAAATTACTCCCTCCATTTTATATTACTTGTCATTTTAGACTTTTACATACAAATTAAGAAAACACTTAATTTGTATATTTTCAATATAAAAACATCATTTCCCATGCATCTAACCATATTTCAACCAATAGAAAAATAAATAAAAGACTAAAAGAAATAAATTTTGCCTACAAACTCTAAAACGACACTTATTTTGTGACAAAAATTTTCTCTACAACGACAAATAATTTGAAACGGAGGGAATAGTAAATTTTACATTGAAAATTCAAAACGTCATCTAATTTTAGAATAAAATGTTTTACTGTAAAATGACTTATAATAAAAAACGGAGGGACTATTTATTATTTTTTAATATATGTTAACTTATGAAAGTATTATATTTGTATAACAGAGGGAATCCTTAAAAGTAAGTATCAAACGGATAAAAATTCTTATATAAAGATATTTTTTTGTGATTCAAGCACGTCGAGTGCAGTCCTGATTGAATGTGTACTTTTTAGTTTGTACAATGTTATTTTTTCTAGAGTCATTTAGGTGAATATACAAAATACACTCGGTAATTGCAAATGTATGCACGATTTGAACGTATTTGCGCATATGGTTATTTGTTTGGCATGATCAGACGGTATTATCCTAAACACCAAATGATAAAGCTATGCTAAAAACATGTGCAACACCTATTGTGCAAAATATACAAACGATGAACAAAAAGTAATTTAACACATCAGATCATCAAACACAATGAACACACAACATGAAAACCCAGCTCTTACCTTATTCTCGATAAAACATATATCTCAGCTTCTGCGGGAGAAAGTGTAAAATCCTGAGTTGTGATATGTGGAAAGGGTTAAGAGAATTGATCTGGCTACCTATGTCACCAAAGTTGACTTACCTTTTCCGGAGCACATCTAGAAAGAATTTCAGAGTTAAGCGTGCTTGAACTGGAGTAGTGGAAGATGGGTGACCTATCGGGAAGTGATTCGCGATAGCGTGCGAGTGAAGCCAAAGCACGAGAAAAGGTCGGGTGGTGATTGCAGGGTCAGTAAACAATGATTTCGAGTTTTGAAAAAATTAACGCACTGATCGTTGGAATTGGATGGGGTCCACAGGCCGAGAGAGCATGTGTGGATGACCCGTTAACCGTAGGCGGTCGGGACGTTACAGAAAGTTTAGTCATGAAATCAAGTCATGATTTATTGTTGCAGAATTGAAGAAGATCTTTAGCCAAGCAAAAAAATAGTTTGTGATTTTGAGAAGAGATAAGAGCACATGCAACGCGGGTCCGTAGGTGCAATCCTTAAAAAAAAATTAAAATATTGATTTTGTTGGTTTATGTGCCGGATCGAGATCGAAAAATCCGAACCTAAGGATTGATCCCAGCGGAGTATTGTTTTTGTGTCGTGGGGCCCACGATACGTGGCGGCCCACGATTAGTTTATTTTTTAATTTTTTTTTTAATTAGAAGAAAAATTAAAAAAACTAATAAAAATTAAAAAATCACATAGGAAATCGAGCCGTATCAGACTCACCGTTGCGGTTGCCCTAAAGGACTTCCTCCGTCAAATCAGAAAGACGATAGAGAGAGAGAGATGTCTATAAGGCAATCAGCAATTCATCTTCGCATTCCGGTGAGTCGGGTAAATATACTAAAAGTGAAGCAACCGTTTAAAGGAAAATCAAAAGTATTTCAGCGATTTAAAAGAGATTATGGGATCAGTTTCAGAACTGAAGTATATTCGAAGAGACAAGTTAGTTTTTAAAAGCATGGTTTCTTGCATTTCTAACTACTGATCTTTGCCTTATGTTCATAAGCAAAAGTTTAATTATGAGGGAACGTGTATGTAAGCTAGGCTGTATCTTCTATCAGAACTAGAAGTATAATAGGAGTAGGGACATTTTGGGGGTTATGAAATGTCAAACAGTGCTTTTTTTTTGAAAGAATGTTAAAATTTATTCAAATCAAAAAAACATTTTTACAACAAATGTGGTACTTTTTTAGAGTTTGTTTATGTGTAAATTGTGTCTAAACAACTTAAACTAGCACTAACTCCTTGTAGCAAACCAGGTCACTAAGGCATTGGAGAACCTTCGACTCCCTCCCATGCATAATGACGAAATGTGATTTCTCACTCCTTTCTCAATGAACTGCAGTAAAGATGCAGAGGTCTGATGCTTCTCTCCATGCTTCCTTCCATTTCTTTCTCGCCATATGCCATGAATTGAGCTCTGAAAAGCATATCTCAGAAGAAACATGTCAATGTTGTGTCTTCCAGTTTCAGCCAACAGCTCTACAATGCAGCTCCAGTCCTCTGTATAGCGAGACCCCAACAGCTTCACTGTTAATCCCTTCCAAATATGCTTAGTATATGAGCATCGAAAGAAAAGATGTTCTCGAGATTCCATATGGCCTGAGCACAAGACGCATTGAGCATCCGTATTGGGACTCTTTTTTTGAATGCGCATACCTGTAGCCAAACGATCATGAATAGCTATCCAAGCAAGAACAGAGAATTTCGGGGTTGCTCCAGGAAACCAAATCACCCGAAACCAGTTTACTTGCGGCGACTGCATTCTTGTCATATGCCAAGTCTGTTGTGTATTGAAAGTTGGTTTAAAAGAGTCCCCTGATCCTTTCCAAAGCTGAATATCCGAGTCTGAGGTCAGACTCTGCAATCGCAGTCTCAAAATCTCATTCTCAATAGCTATCAAATGCTCCACCCGATGACGACGACTTCTATATCGTTGAACTGCATGTTCCACCGTTGCAGTTATAGGGATTCCGAGGTCTATGCAACCTTGAGCGCCTGTGATATCGATAATTCTTCCAAGCTGTGACCATTCATCATACCAAAAAGAAGTCTTTGTTCCACTCCTTACATCAACCTCAGAGAAAGATCTTGCCAGGTTCCTGTATTTTAAAACTTTCTTCGAAATCCAGGAACCTAAGCTTTCTTTTGTCTGCCACAGAGAACCCTTTCTGATCAAGTAACGATCGACCCAACGAACCCACAAAGAGTCTGCTGAAAGTAACCGCCATATAAGCTTCAAACAACAAACTTTGTTAGTTTCCTCCAGTGATCTCACGCCAAGACCTCCTTCCTCCTCCGGGGTACATACCACTGACCATGCTATTTTTGCCTTTTTTGAACTCATTGCAGACCAGACCAGAGAAAAGCGGCACAAAGCTGATCAACTTCTCTAATACATTTCTTCGGCAGTCTATACACAGACATCCAGAAGTTTGTAAGACTGTGGATAACTGTATTGACTAGTTGCAGCCTCCGAAACGACACCGCGTCTGTGAAGTTATTTTCTTACGAATTCGCTCAATCAGCGGAGAGTAATCAGAAGAAGTCATGCGCTTTGTCATGAGTGGCAAACCCATGTACCGTATCGGCAGTGTACCGGTCGCTAATGGGATATGACTGAGAATTGCTTCTCTATCCAGATCAGTTACTCCAGCTGTGTATAAAGTAGACTTTTCGAGACTGATGGACAGGCCTGAGACCTCCTCGAACCGCTGAAATACTTTGAGAATTCCTTCCATGGACTGCTGTCTCCCATCAGAAAATACCAGTAAATCGTCAGCGAAGCAGAGATGTGTGAGGTGTAACTCTTGACAGTACTGGTGGTATCCAAACTGTCTACTAGCTGCCGCTTTATCAAGAAGCTTAGAGAGAACTTGCATACACATAACAAAGAGGTATGGAGATAAAGAACAACCTTGTCTCAGACCTCTTGAGCTATTAAAATATCCAGCTAATTCACCATTGACCTGAACAGAGAAAGACGCCAATTCAACGCACTTCATGATCCATACAATAAACTTATCGGGAATCTTTATTGCCTTGAGGACTGCTCGGAGGAAGCCCCATTGGACCGAATCAAAGGCCTTGGAGATATCGATCTTAATCGCACATCTAGAAGTAATAGTACTCTTATGATAGCTTTTCACCAGCTCAGATGCGAGAAGAACGTTCTCCATCAGTAGACGGTCCTTTACGAATGCAGATTGATTAGGAGAAAAACCTCGGTAGGATCGTTTTCAGTCTTCTTGCCAAGATTTTGGATATCACTTTGTAAATGACATTGCAACAAGAAATTGGTCTATAATCACCCATAGTAATTGCTTCGTCCTTCTTAGGAATGAGTGCTAAGATGGTAGAATTGACCCCTTTAGGTAGAAAGCCTGTATCAAAGAAAGACTGGATTGCCACCACAAAATCCTTACTGATAATCGGCCAGCATGATTTAAAAAATTCACAGGAGAACCCATCAGGACCTGGAGATTTATTACTCGCCATCTTAAACAGAACCTGTTTGATTTCTTGCTCCGATACTGTTTGCGTTAAAGTTTGTTGATCACCTTCCTCGCACTCAAAATCCAGCAAACTGCATATTTCCTCCTCTTCTATACCAGTAAAACCCGTGGGAGTAAGGTTAAGGAATGTGTTAAAGTGGTTTACAGCCTCCGTTTTTATTTCTTCTTGATTAGATGCCATGGACCCATCAAGCCGCTTTATCTCTCGTATAGAGTTTCGCACTTCTCTGGACTTTACTGCCTGATAAAATTGTTTATTATTTCCATCCCCAATAGAAAGCCAGTGGAGTTTTGCTCTCTGACTCATGATTTTCTTCCAGCTTCGAGAGAAAGTTCCATCTATCAAAAGCTCTTGCTTCCTCCATCATCAACTCTGAGCAAGGATTAGTTAAAGTTGCAGTTTGGCAGGCACACAGCTTAACCCATGCTTCTGTAGTTTTTTTCTTTATGTCACCTATTTGTTCCTTCCGCATATTCCTGAGCACTGGCTTTAGATCCTTTAACTTCTTTGAAAGCCGGTGTAACGCCGACGTTGAGTTAAACAATGGTTCGGTAGTATCCCAGTAGGTTTTCACTGCAGGCATAAATGCAGGCAGGTCCACCAGTGCGTTTGTGAACTTGAAGGACCGTTTCGGTTTAATCTGCTCATGTTGGGTCATTATTCTGCATCGAAGATGGTCTGAGCAGCCCCCTGCTTCAAAAACACTGTAAGACTGTGGATAAGTTTGGCTCCATGCATCATTCATGAGCACCATATCCAACTTTTTACAGATTAAATCATTGTCTCTTTTGTTGCACCATGTTAATCTAGGACCTTGATAACCCATATCCATCAAGGCACAGTGATTGACCATACTCTGAAATTCTCTCATACCATTCATCTGGAATTGACTCTCTTCATGCCCTGAGTGCTCATCTATGTCCAATATTTCATTAAAATCGCCAAGTATAAGCCATGGCTTATTTCTTATCAAGGGAGAGTCATGATGTGCCTTCAAATCTGCCCAAAGCTCCTTCCTCTCCTCCATAGAGTTTGAAGCATAAATAAAGGAACAAAATATCTCCTCCGTCTTGCCTTATAAAAGAACTGAGCAAGTAATGATTTGCCCACTTTTAAAACAAGGAGTAACTCTTGTTGTTGGGCTCCAAACCACCCATATCCGACCTCTTCTATTGTACTCATAATTTGAAATGCACGACCAGCCTGTGAAAGCCGACGCCATAACCTGCATTGCCTTATTCTCTTTAACCCTTGTTTCCAGTATACCTCCAAACTGGAAAAATCCATGTCTGATCCATTCTCGAACTACAGAGTGTTTGATAGGTTTGTTGAATCCTCTGATGTTCCAGAAAAAACCAGACATCAATGATGTTTGCGAGTCGACTTTTTGCTCAGGGCCGGAGCAATCTCCTTGGCTTTCTGAGCAGTGGAATCTGAAAGAAATTTGTGCTTGTCTTTTGAGTCCCTTGGTAAAGACTGTCGAACAAGACTCACATTTTTCTCTTTCACTTTTATCCGTCTATTTTTCACTTCATCCCCCAATTTCTCATTCAATTCAACGTGTTCTTCATCTCCAGTCTCTTCTCTAACCTCCAACTCCTCCTTTTCTGCGCCTCTGCGCCCTCTTCGTCAGTAGGAGAAAGAACCGAAAATCTTGAGTTTGACAAGATAGAGATTTGTTCAACCTCCACGGTTTTCTTTGGTGATCTGCAAGCCTTCCCGGGTGTTACATCAGACCACTGTGTCTCTTCTAATACCTCTCCGATATTAGCATCCTCTTTTTTCTTTTCTAAAATTATATTATGTTCTGTTTCTGCCACAACCACAGCTTCCTCTGTTTGTGCAGAACTTGATACCTCTGTCATCACTACTGTCTGTCCTCATTCTTTCTCGTTTTCTGCCTGAGGTGCTGAGTCTTCACCAATTTGGTTCTCACTCTGCTTATCTCCACTTGAGTGCTCCTTTTCTGTAGGCTCAGAGCCCGTAATTTCGCCTTCTTCTACATCCACACCTTGTTGTGTATCCAACTCTGTGTCTTTTTTTTGAGCAAGACAAGCTTTTTCCATATGTCCCCACTTCATACAGTTCGTGCATCTCGCTGGAACCCACGGGTATGCGTATTCCACGAGCACTTCTTTACCGAGCAGATTGAATAGCAGTTTTTTAGGCAGCTCTTTCGTAAGATCCGCATTCACAAAAATCTTTGGCGTCTTAATGTTAACACATTGTGCAGTTTCCGGGTGAAGTCTAACAGGAACTCCTATAAGACTCGTGATAAAGCTTAACCCCTCCCATGATACCATGCTCGATGGGACATTTTTTAGATGAACCCATAGAGGAATGGATTTTTCTTCTGGCTGATCATCTTCAATGAATGGGGTCCATTTAGACATCACTACTGGAATGCCCGCCAGATTCCACATACATCGTCGAAGTATTCGATTTCGAGCAGCCAAGTTAGTCACTCGAAACTTTATAGTGTTAGAGTTGATTGCGTAAACATCAACCATCTGTGATTTATCCCCCATGGACCAAATCTTATTAACTATTGCGTGTACTTTGGCGATATGAGGTGCCTTGTCCAAAAATTTTCCCATAATGAAATCTTCCCACAAGGGAGAAGCTTCGTTGATTACTTCATCAGGAACGTTGATCGATCCCACACCATCCTTCATATTAATACTAACATCATACTTCTTCAACCCTTTCTGAACTCCTTGTACAGCACCTTCTCCTTCTTCGTCCAATTTGAATGAGGTTTCTACCGGGTCTCACAAATTTTTTTGAAGTTGTGGAATTATCCGAGATACATTACGATCTTGCTGCGGTAAACTGTAAACATACATTAATCTACTCATATGTATCTCTAGTCGCATAGTACAAGTCTTTCACCAATGAAGAATCTTTTCCTGGTAGACCAAACTCTTTAGACTCTTCTAAATCCTTCACAGTGGCCGTAGTGATAGTAAATGACTTTTCATTTAGTGAAAGTGACTGACTCTAAGAAAAAAACGTGACTGACTCTCTCAAGAGCTAATAAATATTTACGATGATTTTAATGAGCTTGAAATTGATGTTTTATAATTCAGTTACTGCATTTTGTTTTAAAATGAAAATATAATCTGAAAAAAAAAAATTTGAGTGGTGTAAAGTTTACAACAAAACAAAAAAATATAAATATAAATATTTATTAATTTTACTATATGTAAAAAGTTGATACATTGTTTTATCAAATACAGGAGTAATTAGCTAACTAATCCTGCTTTTTGGCCCCTGGCATACAATTTCTTATGGAACGAATATTTAGTTTTCATCAATCAGAAGTTTTGGCGATATAGATTGCCACCACACAAAGACATCATGATAAAAATAACTATTTCCTAAAATACGCCGTGCGTGGTAAATTGGTAGCTGAACTAATTTACCTGAAAAGGAAATCAAGACCATGTGCAAGTAAAGTTTACATTCAATTTACTGAAAAACGAATATGTTAGAGCTATAGCCTGGCATTTTATTCGTTAAATTTGATTCGATTCGATCCGAAAAATCTGGATATCCGTATGTCTTCGAAGCAAAGCAAATATTAAAAATCACTATCCGTTAAAAACGAAGCAAATCACAAATACTAAAAAAATTAGAGATGAATATCCGATCCGTTCCGACTTTTATATAAATAGTTATATATCTATAGTTAAATAGAGTTTTCAGTGTATAATTTTATATAATTTTTTTATAAAATTACTTATAAAAATATAATATGAAGAAAAGAATTATAAGATCTTTATAAAAAAACTACAATTCTTCTTAAAACATTTAATTTATAAGAATTTTTTATGAATTTATAAATAAACAATTTCATTAATATTTTACTTTATCTTTTATAAGAACAAATTTGTATAATATTTTCATATTTACTTGTATTAAACATAGTGGAAAAGATATCCGTAAATATCTGTGAATATTCGCAAATATCCATAAATTTTCTGGATATCCGTAATCGAATATCTGTATTTTTCCAAAGCAAAGCAAATCGGAAAATCAGATATCCATGAAGTCCGAAGCAAATCACAAAATACTGAAAAATACGGTAATATTCGATCCGTGCCCATCCACCCCTAGTTAGAGCAGATTAAAAAAAAAATTAAAATTGCATCTTTTGTTATAATATTGGTGGTGTCCTGTCACGATCATCTAATAAATCTGATTGCGTTACTAAACTGACAAACTCCTAGAAATAGTAAATATATTCAGTATTCAGATTTTAAAATGTATTTAAAAATGAAATCAGCCAAATATTCTGATAATATAGAGTGACATATATTAAATATGCTTTCTATTTTAATATAAAAACCGAGATTCAAGCAGAAAAACAATAAATGTCATAGTTAAGGGCATCATTAACGGGGTGGCTTATTAGGGGGTGCTTATGCAAAAATCAGTATAATAATCGGTGGGTCCCAGAGTGGGCCCCACAAAAATTTAACAACCAGCGCTTCATCTGCTTAATTAAGCACCGGCGTTTCAACTGTTTGCGGGCCCCACTAACACGTGGCGCCATTGATTTTTTTTTTTTAAATCACAAAAAAAAAAAAAAATAAGCACCCTGAAATAAGCACTTGGCGTTGATGGTGCTCTAAGACTTAAGAGCTTATCTACACATTTATTAGGTCACGAATCCTTCGCTCTCACTCATTCATTTCATCGAAGTCAACCCTTACGACACACCACTATCACACATCCTTACACTTGTCGTGTCTTATCATATCAACTTGGTTTGGGATCAAAGTCCAGATTCTCAAAAGAAATCGACAAATATGCCGGTTAAATATAGTGCTATAGGGTTCTAGTTAAGTATCTACATAGCTTACCTGGATATATTAAAACCATGGTCTACTTCATCTAATCATCTCATACCATGACTTCGTCCAACGAAAAAAAAAGTAAATATACTATACGACATACTAGGAAACAGTATTGACATTATCACTTTATATCTATAATGTTCAATATCTTCGGTTCGTGAAAATCATTTGGTTAATCACTGACCTAATAGTATAAATACAAACTTGAAGAGGATTAATGTTTTTCCCACGGTTAGCCGGAAGCCTTGTTCCGGTGTCCGGTTTTGGTTTGCATTTTAACTAAATTTATAATTTTTTAAAAAAACCTTCAATAATGGTTTAGATAAGAAACACACAACGTACAGTCCCTATAACTAAATGTTCAACCCCTCTAAAGAATTGTTTTCGAGGATTCGACAGCGTTTCAAATTTTTGGATTTTGATTTTAATTTCAAATTTTTGGATTTTGATTTTAATTCCTTGTATACGTTTTCCTGAATTTTGAAAGAGGGTTGAGTGATGGCTAAATGCTCGAGAAACTCTTATTAGAGATTGGACGGTGTTTTACCCATAGCAAGATCAGCCGCCACGTGGTAATAAGTAGTCGTACTTGTATCCTTGTAGTATGTTGTTATGTACGGTTTTATTTCGTATCAGTATCCTATAGATACACTGATTCTAGTTCCACAAATCGTGTGTATATTTTTTCCTTCACAATTCATAAAAATATTAATCTTGTACACATTCCTTGTAATTTGATACGTACACGGACTAGAAACTACGAAAATATACGTACTGGCCTATTTAAACTGGAGTTGGACCTATAAGTAAACATCAAAACTACACTTTCTCAAATAAATATATATTCAAAACCAGAATTTATATGATCTATGAATTTAACTATTACTACAAAACCATATATCTTTCATTTTTTCTTTTTCTTTTTTAGGTGCAAATGTTGAATATATCTTTCTTTTTCATCTCTAACAACCAAACAACTCTTTATAAAATGCATATTTAATCTTTTTATGTTTTCTCAAATTTTGTTAGGTGTTTTCTCAACAAACATTTTTACGAAAAATGACATAACACACTAACAATTATGATATATATCTTATGATTAACTGTGACATGTACAATAACACTTTACGTTTATTTATATTATAAATATTTTTTTTGAAATATGGTAATAAATATGATTCATCATTAAAGTAAACATATTCAAATAGAACATTAAATTATATAATAGTAGAAATATGAAAATATTTTACAAATTTCAAAAATTATTAATTCTCTTTTTATAAAAATATATATTTTATTTTATTAAAAATCTTCAAAGTTTTATGTTTTTAAATATATATATATATATATATATTAATCCTAATACCATTGATTTTTATATCTAGAAATTTTAAAACACTGTTTAGTTTTACTTTTTATAATTATAGAATTTTTATACCAAACGTTTTTCTTAATTATATACAAGCTGATTTAATATATTCAACCAAAAGGATAAAATCTATCTAAGAGTATAATTTTAATTATAATATACAAATATCTATTAGTAAATACAACTTTAAAATAAACAAAATTATTTATTTTATCTCAATTGTTATGTCTAATTAAATCATAATTATATATTAAAATTTTAGTAAAAAGATAATAAAAATTCAAATATTAACAAAATTTTATTTTTAAATATAATTTAAATTAAAAAATTTATTGCTACACAAGGTGGAGGAAAACAAGTATATCTATACTATTAGAACAAAAATACTAAAAAATCTACTTAAGAAAAGTCATAGTTTGACCATTAAAATTATTTAAATTCATATTATTTCACATAAAATTAACTTAGTTATTACTAAATACACTCTAGCCTAATACATTATTTGAATATATTCAAAATAAGATATATAAAAATATTTTTAAGTATCTTTTGGAACAACAAAGAAAAATATCTTTTAATATCTTTTGTTTAAAATATTAATATAAATATATATTTAATATTTAATTATAAATAATAATAAAATACAATTAATTAAATATTATTACAAATGAATATTAACTCATTTTTATTTATAGAATAAAATAACATTTCTGTTATATTTATATATATATGTGATTCATATTCATAATTAAATCACTACACAACTTACTAAATATGAAATAACTTAATATTTTTATTAAATATTTTATAATTACAAAATTAAAATAATTACATACACATAATAACATATATTCATGAATTTTACAACATACTTCAACTTATTAAAAAATACTAAAGTAAGATATTTAAATAAAAATAATTTTATATTTAGTCTACATATTTAAGTTTTAATATAAAAGATCATTTAATATATTTTAATTTGAAAATAATAAAATACTAAATTTAGTTGGTATTAATATTATTTTATTATATGGCACACTGAACTAACTCTAAGTTATATTTACAAATACTACTTTTGCAGATTATTTCATAAACATATAAATATTTGTCAAGTATTGGTTGGATTGAATGACAAATAGTTAATTTATATTATAGTAGAAAAGCTTTTGACCAAAATAAAAAGTTTAAAATGATTTCATGTTATAGTTTTAAAGCTTTACGATATAAGTATTGAGGCGGATTATATAAATAATTTTATAAAATTATGTTTATATAAGTTTTAAATTAATTATATAGTTTAAAGGAAGTTTTATAAAAAAACAGATGCATAAAATTTAATTTTCAACAAATAATTTTTCGAATAAAATTAATCTCGCACTTTTAAAGCTGTAAAATTATTTCATAATATAATTATAAAGATTTAATACATAAGTATCGAGGCGGTTATATAAATAAATTATTTTAATTTCATAAAATTATGATTATATAATTTTTTACTTAATTATATACTTTAAAAGAATTTTTAAAATATATAAATGCATAAAATTTTAATTTTCAACAAATAATTTTTCGAATAAAAAATTAATCTCATGCTTTTAAAACGCGGATCAAAATCCAGTATTTGTATATAACAAAAGGTTACGTCCGACTAAACATTGAATATATTATTAATGAATAATGATAAAGGAGGTCATTACGGGCCAACTTAGATTCATTTAATGAATTTTGAGCTTTGCAATGCAAACATTATTTCATAGAGGTATGATAAGTTATGTCAAAATTAATGATTTTACGCAAAATTATTTCGAAGAAAGGTATTGCAAAAAAGATCTCACTTCAAAAATATGAAAATTATTTGAGTAATATATAAATAATTTGGACCACTCCACTTGCACTAATTTGTTTTAAATTGATTGACACTAACTTTTTATATATTACTCATGCCTCAATGAAATTCTTGATGTGGGAGCTTTATATTTTCACATATTAACAACAGATATGAATATTTTATTAATCAAATAACAATTGTAATAATGCAATATAGGAAGATTGACTGAATAAGGAATAAAATAAAAACGGCATGCCTTTGTATGTGTGTGTAACTAAAACAATAATTCATGAATTTTCCATGGATACACTCACTATCATATCAACAACAATATGAACAATTTGATAGCGAGTAATATTCTTTCTTATACGTAGAAGTTTTTTCGTTGTGTAATACGTAGAAGTTATTATAATAATAATGCAATATAAGAAAGGTTGATCAATAATTTGACCAAGATTTTATACTGTTTTAAACCATATATTTGGAGATAGTATATTCATTCTCTTTGTGCAAATAATTCCAATAGGCAGATTTTGTATAGAAAAAATGTTTAATTAGATATCTCTATTTAGTCACTCTCCTAGTCAAGGCAATGCTCGTCTAAGACTCATTGACTTATTTAATCTAATATTTAACAGAAAATGATAACAAGTCATTCTACATACATACATGATACATATATGTAAACGAGTATGCGTGTGGGTCTTTATAAATACATTGTGAGTGATCGTGTGAAATTCAACCATTACAATTGTGTGACTATCATTTAAAGCACAAAGCAAAACACATAATCCAAATCCATAAAAAAAATTGAGAGGCCAAAAATGGGCTTCTCTCTATCTTCTTCCTGGTTTCTTCATCCTGAGCTTCAGCATGTTGTTTCCAAGATGTCTTTCTTTGATTCCTTTCTGTTCTACGTAAGTATACATCTCTCTGTCTATTTATATAAGCGACAATGATTCTTTATTTTCTAGGATAATTATAAAATTAATAATCACAACTGTTTGACGATTGATTTTTTATTATGATTAATTATATTTTTTTCTTTTAAATACCATATAGATTGTGCACCTAGTGGACAAGCTAGGATTATGGCATAGATTTCCAGTGCTATTGGGAGTAGCTTACTTGGGGATACGAAGACATCTACATCAACGTTACAATCTGATACATGTCGGTGGAATAAACGGTCAGGGTTACGACACCAATGAGTTTTCTTATCGCACGGCTGATGGCAAGTGCAACCACCCCTCGGATGACTATATCGGTAGCCAAGGCACATTTATTGGCCGGAATATGCCTCCATGTACTTCTCAGTACGGCGTAAGTTTATTTATTTATTTATATTCACAATTACATTTACATACCACGCACATTAATAAGTTTAAGATTAATTCTGTGTAGTAAAGTATTGATCAAGATTGAACATCAATCTATTAGAATAGTCCCAACAGGAGTTTCTAACACAGTTTCTTCTAATAAAAAAAAAGAAAATAGAAAAAGTAAGTTAAAGTTCTCTCACAGATTAAGAACCCTTGAGAAACTTCCCTTTTAATTATTCCTATTTATTGGTTTAACTTTTAAAAAAAATTAAAATTAATTAACTAACTAAATTTTATTAAAAAGAATATTTTGCTTTTTGAAAAACCCAAATGAGTTTTTTAACCAATGGTGTTGCTGTTAGATAATACCGAATTGATAGTAGCATGATGAAACGATAGAACCAACTTCTGCGACATGCTTTCTTTTCTTATCTCTACTCACTAGTGGTTGAAATCATGACGTATGATCTTCTTTAGCTTTAACTTTTTGTATCTTTTTACATGTTATAAAGTTTTTGTTTGATATGAATGTGCTTTTGTTTTTTTTTTTTTGCATGGTTAGTAGATATTCATCTACTAAATCTATTATTATAAAGTTGAGTTTGCTCACTCATGAAGCATGCATGGGACGACACGCCATAAACTCAAAGGCTAAGAGCGACACGTGTCCCGTGAAACCAAAGATTAATATTTCATTAATTCTGAGTTTAATGGGTTTTATGTGTTTGCTACGGTCCAAATACATCTTTTCCAAAAAAGTATACTGAAACTTAAAGAAACCGGCCGCCGAGTAACAATTCCCGCTCAATAATGTCTATAGAAATCCACGGTTTCACCGTGACTAACGATTCGATCAATGTCAAGTGAATAGACTTCTTTAATCTGTGCCGTATGAAATTAACTTGGTTCATGCATCTTCACTAAAATTCACATTAATACAGTTGAAGCTGAATAGACTTCTTTAATCTGTCAGCCACGAAATTAACTTGGTTCATGCATCTTCACTAAAATTCACATTAATACATATTCTCTACTTCTTACAGGATCTCACATTCAATGAATCCATTCATTCATTCATTTGTGTTAATCCTCCATTATAAATATGAAAGTTTTCTTCCAACATAATCATCAGTTCATTTCTTTTAATAAACAACACAAAAGTGACATTTTGTTAAGCCCATGGTTGTGCTTAAGGGATTGTGACAGAAAAGTGATAAGAAATAGAAGAAATGAGATGAAAACAGTGAACAAGAGAAAAGAGGAAGATGATATAAGAAGGAGAAAAAATTTTAGTGAACTTTTGAAGAGATCTAGAACTAATACGATATGAAAACAATAGTTTCATATATATATATATATATATATATAAATGTGAAAATAATGTTTCACAATTAATAAAGCTGAATCATTTACTTTCGTGATGGTATTTTATCAAGAAAAGTTGTCTAAAAATTTAACACTATAATTTTAAAGTTTTATTAAGTATTCGACATTTTCATCATCTTATTGTTTTAAACCAAATTTATTGGTAAATTATTTAATAATGCAGAATTTGTTTTTATCAATATTTTATTTTAGGTCTAACAAAACATGACATCAATCTAAAATAATATTTTAGCACGTAATTAATAATATAATATCAAAGACATAAAATTTAAAAATATTCATAAGAAAAATATAATCTAAGATTTTGTATTAAACATTATTTTACTTATTATCAAAATTATCATAACTACAATAGAATAAACAAAGAAAATGTGTAAAATTATTATGTATTCATGAACATTTTAATATTAAGATGATCATGATCTATAAAAAGAATAACAAAACATACACAATAAAAGTTAATATAGCCTTAAATTTTAAGTAAGCTAAACAATTTGAAATACTCTTTAACTGATATATTTATGTATTTTCGATTAGTAACACGTCCGTAGGGTGATGGGAGAGAGAGAGAGAGAGTAAAATTATGTTAATAGTAAAAATTAGTTGTTTGATTAATTTTAAATTAAGAAAATTGTATATCTCATGTACATCTTTTGCAAATGTAAACCTAAAACACAAACCACAAATCATATAAAAATAATAATCTTGATTACAATTAAAGTATATCCCGCCCGTAGGGCGGGCCGACCCTAGTTATATTATATATTTTCCTTATAAAAAATTCTGTTAAGAATTACATTCTTCTGTATAAATGCAAAACGGCTGATCTTTTCTTGAATAATCATTAATTTGTCTTATATTACTATAACTTATGATGGTTGAATATTACAGATTTTGGATCCACATCCAAGTGTGGTGGCCACAAAGTTGTTAGCGAGAAAAAGGTTCATAGACAATGGAGACCAATTTAACGTGATAGCTTGTTCTTGGATTCAGTTCATGATCCATGATTGGGTTGATCATTTAGAAGATACCAACCAGGTTTTTAGTTTGAACCTTACCCCAATTAATTATTCAGCATTTTAAGTTTCTTTCCCTGAACTTGTTCATTTTAACTTATACTAATTCCAATTTCAAACCTCAAGAAGATTGAGCTTGAAGCTCCAGAAGAAGTAGCAAGTGGATGTCCATTAAAGTCATTTAAGTTCTTCAGAACGAAGAAAGTTCTATCCGGTGATCACCACAAATCTGGTGCTGTAAATACTAGAACCCCATGGTGGTACGTAACTTATATGTGCTTAATCACTGCTTAATTCTTGTTTAATGTTATGAGAAAATTGGAAATAGGGACGGGAGTGTAATATATGGAAATGATGAGGCTGGAATGAAAAGAGTTAGGGTTTTCAAGGACGGTATGCTAAGAATCTCCGGGGATGGTTTGTTGGAGCGAGACGAAAGAGGTGTTCCCATCTCCGGGGATATAAGAAACAGCTGGTCAGGTTTCTCTCTGTTGCAAGCCCTCTTTGTTAAAGAACACAACTCCGTCTGTGAAATGCTAAAAGTAAGTCATTAAACTTAGGTTTATTATCTTTCTTGTGTTGCAAGCAACTTCTGTAGAAGCACGCTAAGTTTTAACTCCTTTTTTTCCAGGAAAGGTATCCAGATTTTGATGATGAGAAACTATACAGGATTGCGAGATTGGTGACAGCAGCTGTTATCGCTAAGATTCACACAATCGATTGGACATTAGAACTCTTGAAGACAGACACACTTACTGCTGGAATGAGGATCAACTGGTATGGATTTTTAGGGAAGAAAGTGAAAGACACGATTGGGGCAAGGTTTGGACCAATACTTAGCGGATTAGTTGGTCTGAAGAAACCTAGAGATCATGGAGTTCCTTACTCATTGACCGAAGAGTTCGTTAGTGTCTACAGAATGCATTGTCTACTACCAGACACACTTATCCTCCGAGATATGAGACCTGAGAATGTAGACAAAGAAAACCCTGCAATAGAACGAGAGTAAGACACATAGAATGTTTGGTACATTGTTTAGGCCGATGCAAGTGCGGTTTTTGTTAACCTAGAAAGATGTTTATAACAGGGTACCGATGATAGAATTGATTGGGAAGGAAGGTGGAAAAAAGGGTTCGAGAATCGGGTTTGAGCAGTTACTGGTTTCAATGGGACACCAATCTTGTGGTGCATTGACATTGTGGAATTACCCTAATTGGATGAGGAACCTTGTGGCTCAAGATATCAATGGAGAAGATAGACCTGACCTTATAGATATGGCTGCCTTGGAGAGTAAGTCAAGTCAATTCAATTCTTCTTCTTGTTCTTTTGTACTTATTGATTTGATTTGATTCTTTTCAACAGTTTATAGAGATCGGGAGAGAGGAATTCCTCGATACAACGAATTCAGAAAGAATCTGCTGATGAGTCCGATCAAAAAATGGGAAGATTTGACAGATGATGAAGAAGCTATCCATGCTTTAAAGGAAGTGTATGAAGATGATATAGACAAGCTTGATGTAAACGTGGGGTTGCACGCAGAGAAAAAGATCAAAGGATTCGCCATTAGCGAAACTGCTTTCTTTATCTTCCTCCTCGTTGCTTCCAGGTTACTTACATTTATTAAAAACAGAGGCTTTACTTGCGTCACAAGGTAATAAACTTACTTATCTTGAATTTTAATTAGGAGGCTGGAAGCAGACCGGTTTTTCACGACCAATTTCAACGAGCAGACGTATACTAAAGAAGGACTAGAATGGGTTAATACAACAGAGACATTGAAGGATGTAATAGACCGACACTTCCCGAACTTAACGAACCAGTGGATGCGATGTACGAGCGCCTTCTCGGTTTGGAGCTCAGATCCTGACCGAACCAATTGGCTTCCTTTGTACCTCCGATCTGCGCCATAAGCCGTTAGATATGGCACAGGTGCATGTGTCACGTGGTTTGGTCCTTGGTATACATCTTTTTGGGTATGGTTTGCTTTTAGATAACTAAGTATTATAAATAATGTTTTCATGCTACAATAATCAAACCCAAATCCTGAGTGAGATTGAGAACCAAACCTTTGCTTGTACAACTTTGTAATGGAACAGAGAGAAACCTAAGTATTATGTAGAGATAAAAATTTGTCACTCACCTCAGCAACTGTCTCATCTTGTTCCTCTGCTATAGCGTCCTGCTAGATACCACAAGAACCTTACATATATCGAACAAGAGGGGTGTTTACAAATAATTTCAGTTACTAAACAAAATCTTTCATTGTTGTGTTGTGTTGTGTTGTGTTGCCAGTGATGTTCATTTTCATAGTGTAATTTCCTCTGTTTTGTTTTGCAAGATTGAAGATGTAAACAAGAGATGAGAGAACTGTCTTATTGAAGTCACCATGCATCACAAAAATAAGATAAGGTTGCAATGTCATTATACGGATACATTATAAGAGGAAGTCACAAAATATATTCCGAAGATCAGGATACTTGGTAGTGTTTGATGTAAGGAGACTAGTACATACTTATTATTTTGCAAATAGTAAAAATCAAATACTTACCTCTAAAATCTATTGTTCGCTATTTTTATTAATGGACTAGGATTAAATCCGCCCTACGGGCCGGTAAATAATTAATTTAAATATATTAAAAATTTAATTTATTTTTATCTGAAAATAAAATTAGTTTTTATCATGTCAAATTTATCTATTTATTTTACAAATCACAAACTTAATTAACTGTTAAAATCATAAAATATAATTTTTTAAAAAGTTTGTTTTAGTTTAGCTTATATCGATATGTCACATTGACTATTTTTTAAAAAGAAATATATAACTAATAGTTAAATATAATGTTAAATTTTCTAAATTCCCATTCACTTTTATACACAGTCACACACAAAAAGTAAAAATGTATTATCATAAACTAAGTTTGTCATCATTTGCTTTGTTATGAAAACTTCATCTCATGAATTTCGAAAAATCGCTTTTCTCTAAGAACAAATCATTTTCTCTTCTCTTATGTGCGTTGCCTCTTGAAATTTTTCGCGAAAAAACTCCAGTTTCACACAATCAGATTTTGAATTGTGAGTTATGTCAAAAAAAAAAAGATCTCTCTTGAGTGATTTAGAGACTTAAGGATAAAAAATATTGGTTCAGAGAAGAGTATTGAGTTAGAGAAGAGTAGTGAGTCGTTTCAAGCGATTTCAGCGCATGTTTGCTCTTCTCCTTAACCTTTATTCTTACTCTCAAGCTTGATCATGTTCTTTCTCAATCATGGTAGTGGGTTTCTTTATTTTTTTCGTATTTGCTGTCTTGACTTCTCTTTTGTATAGCCAAAATTGAGATAATTGTTTGAATCAGTTAATGTGTTTTTCTGATATTGAGTTTTGACTAAATTTATTTTGGGTACAAACTATAAAAATTGGATCCTTGTGTCTTTAGCGATTTCTAAAGTAGAAGCCTTTATCATCATTACTTTGTCTTTTGCAGATTTATATTTACACCATTGTGGCCCTTTTTTGTTTTGATTTCATCTCTTCTCATCTTCGCATTCTCTCTTTTTCATGTTTTTCATATCTTCTTCTCTTTCCGTATGTTTCTTCATCAGTGTGATTTTATTATTTTTAGCTAAAAATTACACGTCAAATTTATCTATTTATTTTATAAATCATAAACTTAGTTAGCTAAACAGAATCTAATTATTTAACAAATCATATTACAACCCATAGAATATAATTCTTCTTTCAAGTTTGGTCTAATTTAGCTTCTAACGATGTCACCTCGATTATTTTTAGCAAAGAAACATTTAACTAATAGTTGTAGCTTTAATCTAAATCTAATGTTAAATTTTTAAAACTGTCCTTCTTTTTTATACACAGTCACACACACAACAAAAAGTAAAAGGATATTATCGTAAGTAAGCTTATCATCTGCTTTTATCGTGGAAATTCATCATCTTTCGACTAAAAAAACAGTTTTTTCTCCAAAAATAAATCATTTTTCTTCTTTTATGTGTTTGCCTCTTGAAAGTTTCCGCGAAAAATCTCCACTTCACATAATCAGTTTTTGAATTGTGAGCTGTGTCAAAAAGGGTCTCTCTGATTGATAATATGACGAACAAAATCATCATATGTTTTGACTCTAAAATTCATACTTCAGCCCACATGCAGGTGAATAAACAATAAAAATTAGTAATAACTAATAATATGAAATGTTGCTTAGTAATTGAGAAAAAATGACATTAAACTAAAAAAATGCTATAAGACAGACAAATAATGAAAACTTTAATTTTTCTCGCTCTTAAATTCATATTATATATATTTTTCTTCTATTATTGAATTTATGTGCTTTTACTTTTCTGACATTTAAATGATATTAACATGATATTATATACATTAAATATAATATAATTTTGAAATTTATATTATCTCCTCTTATAAAACATAAATTTAATAATTTCCATTTTGTTGCGTCATATTAATGAAAATATGTTTTCATCCTAAATTGAAAATTCAAATATAAGAAGAATATACATTAATGTTTTCATGTGAATTTTGAAATTTATATATTTTTAACATAAATTTACTATTTTTATCTGTGTATATAATTTTGAGAGTTATTAAATAATTTATCAATAATTTGTATGTACTTAAAATATTTATGAAATATTAATTAAAGTTATTAATAAATATATACGAAATAATATGTTCTAGTAGATCAATATGTATATGTAACCAAAATATGTTTTATCCGAAGTTCAATTTTCCAAGTGATTTTTTTAATGAATCATATGTTTCATATTAAAAACTTATTATTGGATATGTTTGATAAAAATTGTCATCAATTTTGAATATATTTTTATACTGTTCGTTCACGAATATGTTTAGGTGTTTTGATTTTTTTCGAGGTCGTATTTTTTGTTTTCAGTTTGGTTCTGGTTTGGTTCTGGTTCGGTTATGATTTTTGATTGTCGGTTCAAGAAATATAAAAATCGTTCAGTTATTTATAAATTTTGATTTAATTTGGGTTTAATTATTTTGATTTTTGGTTTGGTTTAAACAACAATGCTAGAAACCTGACAACATGTGTCACTTTCTTGTATTTATGCAATATGAACATGTCATTTGCTTTATGGAATTGTAAACCTTAAATTTACTATAAAAGATACTCTGAATAAACTCAGATGTTGATCATTACATCCCAAACAACTATAGACAAATGTGCTAGAAGTAAGATTAATCCAGAAAATACCATCAAGCTTATCATGTATTTCACAGACCCACACTCTTCTAAACATCTGTCCCATGTACTTGCAATTAATTTATATGAAAAAATTATTTTTAGTAGGACCAAACATCCGTAATGTATCGAAGCGTATAAACCTTGACATTTTTTACCTTTCAAACATAGTTAAAGTAGCTTGTGGATTAGTATGTGGAGAAATATGGAATGTTGATCCATTCACGATTCTGAGAGAATCAATGCTGACACCATGGTAGTACCATATTGTGCTCACAGTTCATAAGCAGAATTATGCCATCGCGAGAACGAACATTTGATTGGTCCGCTGGTAATGGAACTCCATCTAACCTGAACCTACAGCTCTCAAACCATTCACTGAACATGAAATCCTGCAAAGCTAGGCTCTTGAGTATTTCTCTAAACTTCCTAGTCCCGTTTACACATCTCTTTAGATCATGTGGATCTTTAAAGTAGTTGAATCTAACAATTAGCTTTATCCTCAAATTTAGGGAACCAGTAGACTGGACTTTGGATCTTCTCCATTATAGTATCTGATAAAAATAGAATGTAACGGCAACGCAAAGGCGATCACACCAGAAATAGCCTCCAGACTGATGTTTTTGTACTCGTGAGAGAAATTCTTGCTCCAACATGAGATCAAGAGAAACTCGAGGAATCTTTTTAGAGAGGTTTCCCATGAGAACCTTTTACTTATCATTACCACCAACCTTCACAATGATCTGAAGAGTCTTATTCTCCCACTTTCTTTGTCTCGCCAAGGCTTATTATATATAACTGATGTAGTATTTCCATTTTTTTAATTTTTATTTACATTTTAAGATAGATGTTTAATGCTTAATGTATTTTTTCAATTTTTATATTATGTATTTACTTATTAATATTATTTTTGTATATTATATATTTAGTTAATATCTTTATTTTTACATTTAAAGATAGATGTTTAATGCTTAATGTACTTTTCCATTTTGTAAATTGTGTATTTTACATTTTAAGATAGATGTTTAATTCTTAATGTATTTTTCCATTTTAATATTATATATTTACTTATTAATATTGTTTTACTTATTTATTATATACATATTATTTATTATTTTCGAAATTATATATTTGGTAATCTTACATATGTTTAATGTAGTATTTCCATTTCTAATGTTGTATATTTACATATTATTTATTATTTTCAAAATTATATATATCATGGTAATCTTACATATGTTTAATGTAGTATTTCCATTTATAATTTTGTATATTTACCTAATATTTATTATTTTCGAAATTATATATATATGGTAATCTTACATATGTTTAATTTTCCATTTCTGATGTTTTATATTTACATATTATTTATTATTTTCAAAATTATATATATCCTGGTAATCTTACATATGTTTAATTTAGTATTTCCATTTATAATTTTGTATATTTACATATTATTTATTATTTTCGAAATTATATTTACATTTTAAGATAGATGTTCAATGATTAATGTATTTTTCTATTTTTATATTATGTATTTAATTATTAATATTATTTTTGTTTATTATATATTTACTTAATATCTATATTTTATATTTTAAGATAGATGTTTAATGTTTAATGTACTTTTCTATTTTTTAAATTGTGTATTTTATATTTTAAGATAGATGTTAATGCTTAATGTATTTTTCCATTTTAATATTATATATTTACTTATAAATATTATTTTTACATATTTTATTATTTTCGAAATTATATATATATGGTAATCTTGCATATGTTTAATGTAATATTTTCATTTCTAATGTTGTATATTTACATATTATTTATTATTTTCAAAATTATAATATATCATGTGAATCTTACATATGTTTAATGTAATATTTCCATTTATAATTTTTTATATTTACATATTATTTATTATTTTCGATATTATATATATATGGTAATCTTACATATGTTTAATTTTTCATTTCTAATGTTGCATATTTACATATTATTTATTATTTTTAAAATTATATATATCATGGTGATCTTACATATGTTTAATTTAGTATTTCCATTTATAATTTTGTGTATTTACATATTATTTATTATTTTTGAAATTATATTTATCAGTAATATTAATATGTAAAACTATACATTATATCAATATTTCGAAAAATGTAAAACTAAACATAACAAGGTAATAATATTAGTCATGCCACGTGACTTCTTTTCGAAGAGGGTTTCTAAAACGATGTGAACGCTCTCTGGAGCCTCGATTAGTTCCTTTTAATAGTATAGATTTTCTTTTATCAAACATAACATTTTTATCTGATTTATTTATAATGTAAATAAAAATAAAAAATTTCTATAGTATAATGTAACAAATATTTTCTAAACGAGTAACAAATAATAGGTAACAAGTCAAAGTAACCTGACAACTATTAAAGTATATTTGATATTTAACTTGTATTTGGAAGTAATAAGATTTGTCGATTTGTTATCCAATTCGAGAATACCAAATATCTGATTTTTACGATTTATCGATTTGACCCAATTTAACAATACCAATTTTTTGATTTTTCAAGGAAAGCAAGCAGCACAAGCAATATAATCATGTATTATTGGACATATTTTCTTAATGTCTTTTTGGGTGTACCAAGTAAAACGGCGCGGTGTTTGGTTTGCATCCACATAAGTATATCTGAATCTCTCAGCCATACAAGAAGTCAAGAACGTTAAAAATAGCGAGTTTTCTCAAGTCTGCGTAAATCTTTTTTTTCGTGATTTTCTGATAGACGGAAACAAATAAGAAAAGTACAACGCATCTTGTTTCTCTTCGATCCATTATTATTTTGTTGCACCAAGCTTTTAAAGGTAATTATTTCGGGAAAAATACTCTGCTTTTCTTGTTCTTTTCTCGTTGGCTAGAATGGGAACGGTTCTCGATTCGCACTTTCTGGCTCTCACTGCCATTGTTACTGTAAGTTCTCTGTCATGTTGAATCTTGGTCTCTCTTTTTCTCGGGAAAATTATGTGTTTGGTTGTCTTTATTCATATCCGATCTGTTTTTTCTACTGATGGGTTCTTGTCTTGTTTCTCTTTGCCATGATTTTGCAGGTGGCCTACCAGTTTATATTCTTCGTAATCACGGCTCTTTTCAAAATCGATCAGGTCACTGATTTTGCAGGTAAAAACCTTTATTTCTGTATATAAGAGAGGTTTCTTGTCCTTTGAGTATTTGTTTACGTAGGAGTCAAGATTTGGTTTTCATATTTAACTCTGTATGTTTAGGAAGCACAAACTTTGTTATACTTGCTCTCTTGACTCTTATTCTCAAATCCACTTGGCATTTTCGCCAGGTAAGTCTCATTTCTTGTCTAATTTTCCCTCTCTGTTTTTTTTTTTCCTTACATTTTTTTGTTTTCTTGAAACTCTTTTCCCCTCATAGATTGTGTTGACTTTGCTTGTTGTGGTATGGGGACTTCGCTTGGGGATATTCCTTCTGATGAGGTCTCTACCATGACACAAAAAAGTATTTCATTACCTCTATGATCATACTAACATGGCATTACTTGTCGTTTTAGGATCTTGCAATGGGGTGAAGATCGACGCTTCGATGAAATGCGTGGAAATTTAGTGAAACTAATAGTTTTCTGGACTCTCCAGGTAAACTTTTGCTTTTGGGATTTGATTGCTTGTGTTGTCAAACTACTTAACTTCTTGTTTTTTTAACATTGCAGGCCGTTTGGGTTTGGACGGTGAGCTTACCTGTAACCATTGTTAACGCAAGTGATGGTGGAGGATCTCTTAGACCCGCAGATGTAATCGGTTGGACGATGTGGGGTTTCGGTTTCTTGATTGAAGCTGCGGCTGATCAACAGAAGCTCACTTTTAAAAACTCTCCAGAGAACAGAGGAAAATGGTGTGATGTTGGCGTGTGGAAGTACTCAAGACATCCAAACTACTTTGGTGAGGTTAGTGTTTTGATAAATAATAAGAAATATTTGAGTTTTTTCCGTATAAATTGGTAACTGTAATTCATAAATGGTTTTATGTTATCAGATATTATTGTGGTGGGGAATCTTTGTGGCTGCATCACCAGTTCTTGAAGGTGCTGAGTATCTTGTCATATTCGGACCGCTCTTTCTCACTTTGTTACTTCTATTCGTCAGCGGCATACCATTACTCGAGGTTCTGTAACTCTTTTCACTACTGCTTACCATTTTCTGATTCTTCGTATGGCTGATTTCAATATAAACAGGCATCGTCTGACAAGAAGCATGGCAGTTTGGGAGCTTACCGATTCTATAAAAAGACAACAAGGTTAACGATATGAACCTTGCTATAGATACCATTTTTAAAAAATCCTTGAAGAAGTGTTACCTAATTTGTTTATGTTTTCGATCCATCTTTAGTCCTCTGGTTCCGTTACCAAGGGGAGTGTATGGAAACTTACCTGGATGGTGCAAGGCAGTCTTTCTCTTAGAGCTTCCATTTTACAGCAGAAACCTCCCTGAAGAAGCTGCTGTTTAGTAAGTATCTCTATTCAAATTTCAGTTTCATCTCTTGTAGCTTGCTATAGTGTTGATGAGTTTTGCTTTCTCCTTGGTGAATCTTTACGTGCAAGAAAGTTAGAGGAGACTCTCAAGAACGGCAAAGAGAAAGTATCAACTGAAAGATTACTGATTTGTGAACTCAGTCTGAGTTTCTATTCCTACAAGACTCTCTGATGTTAAGTGAAAGATTGCTGGTAAGAAAATGAATTTGGTTGACATATTGAACAGGATCTCAGTTTGTGATTGGTTAGATTTATGTATGACTTGGATTAGTTTAAGTTAGATGATTGAGTATATGTTTATAAATACGGTAACAAAGTCCAGTCATCCAACGAAGTAAAAAAAAATCAGAAACACAAGCTAACGTTGTACATGAAAATAATCACATCATCAAAGTATTCCAAACAAGTAATAAAAAACATTGATTATTTACTGGAAACAACAATTGTTAGAAGAGCTTACCGGTTGAGTTGCAGTGACTTGGTGGATGTTCACAATCACTTTACCGACTGGAAGAACCGTACCCATTAATGATGATAGTCATAAGGTTATTTGTCTTGGCGTGATAGCATACCAACAGCCCCGTCCATGGTACTTGAACAAAACTTGATGTCTTGACCAAACATTATTTAACTTTGAACAAAGCAAATAACTTACCAGAACAAATACAATTGAGGCAAATACATGTTTAAGATTTGTATATTGATTTTGCAAACTGATATTACAATTTCTTAGAGATGTATTTATACTATCTCAAAAACTTAATATTTTTTTACCTTTGTGAAGACTTCCTATCTCATTAAAAGTACTATTAGCATTTTACCGGTGCGGAAAAATCTAAGTCATTTCCATATTCAACACAGTATGTCATAGTACCTATCATCCGCACTTTACAATTGTTTTTGTTCCTCCGAGGTCAATCTTATGATTTTGGCCCATCCACTTTGTTCCATCTTTCAAAACTCCATGATTTAAGATGAAACATCATAATCTACCATCCACCTTTCAGATAAGGTGAAAGTGATATTTTGTGTGAGAATTGGATGTCAAGGCGTAAGCATGAGTCTTAGCAATTGGTGTTGAGAAAGTCTCGGCTTGTGAAGAGAAAGACACTATCTAAAATCAGCATTGCTCCAGTAGATAGAAGAGAGTTGTAGTAGATTGGGACACTGCACTTGGAGCATTCTCAAAGAAGGGGATACTATAAGACGGCTATAAAGATCTCAAACTTCAGTTGATTGATTTTCTTCCAAGTTGTGACGAGACCATTTGGCAATATTCTTGTATGGATTTCATCCCAAGTCATGAGATCATTTGGCTACCATATTTAAATGTGTGAGAAAAAGGCAATATTATTTGGCCATTCATAACTGTTCACAGTAGGTTTGTTTTGCCTTTGCAATGAATATTTCATATACTTTCTTGCAATCTTAACTCTCTTGGTCAAAATCCAAGCTTCTTAGTCAATAGTCTCTAAGTGGTGGCATACCATTTTAAAATGGTGATTTCAATTGCCTAATTTATTGTAAACAAGTTCACCATGCATAAATCAGACTACTCAATCATATAATCATCAAAGTTCGTGAATTAACAACCAGCTACCAAAATGTTAAACACTTCTGGCCTAGTTTGGTCAATAGTTTTTTAATAAACATGAATATGGTAGAGAATTTAACCACAATCAGCTGGAAAAGAAATACCATGAGAAATAGTTTTTTAACTAACTTTTGTGGTGATTTCACAGCGTTTCCCGACATTTAAATCATAACCTTATTGTCTACACATATCCAAATTGAATCTCAAACACTTCTAGTTTGGCTAACAAAATTTTAAAATGTATTTTTTTAACAGCCCAAATTTTTAAAATGTATAAAAGGGAAAATTAGAATCATCTTGGTTTTTATCATTGCTATCACATAGTACATATTTCTCATTCTCCTGTTTGGCCAAAGTCTTAGATGAGATTCAGACTTTTTGGACTCTCAAATCAAGCTTTAAAGTCATGATTTGGTGATCCAACTGCACAAATTCAGCCCACTGAACCATGATTTTGTGATTTTTTAGTAAGCCATTATATGTAATATTATTTAAATTATTTTCTACTAATATTAATTTGTTTTAGAATTATTTTTTAAAGCTAAACGAAACTAAATAAAATTAAAAATCATCAAGCAATCAATTTTCTTTAGATTTTACCTACAAAAGACATTTAAGAAAAAAAGCATCGAGTTACTTATCTTTTAATATATAGTAGGATTTTTTTTTTGAAAAAATGTATAGTAGGATATGTTGCAATAAATCATTATTTTTATCGTACAACACTCCCTGATGTTGCGTAAAAGATTGCTGGTAAGATATGAGTTTGGTTGACATATTGAACCGGATCTTTGCTGTGATTGGTTATGATATGAACCATGTGATGTCCATTTTTATTAAGAGACAATTAGATAGTTAATATAAATATGGTAACATAAGTCAACGACGTTGTACATGAAAATAATAACATCATCCCAAACCAATAACAAAAATAATAAACTGATCGATATGTAGGCTTCGTCCTTCCAGGCATGCAGCATGTTTTTATCAAAATTAATTATTGAACGGAAAATTATATAAGCACATATTAGTTAGTATATGTACATGTGCTTCTAGCTTGAAATAGTAAGAGAAAACTATGCGGGGGTAATATCATTCTGTGCTTGCATCGAATGTCTGATACGAAGAAAAGCTCGTTTGAAGCAGATGTAGGCGACAATTAGGAAGAAAACGGAGCCACATGCACAAAACAAGACATTAACAATATCACCCATAAAATTGAATTTTGTATCTTTTGTGCTAGCAGATTGTACCAATCGCACGTTCCCGTAAGTACCAACTGCGATTAACGACAGACATGTTAATCCAATTATCACAATCCCAGCCGGTATGACATACTTTAATACATCTCCCCAAAAGCTCGAACTCATCTTCTTGATCTTTCTTTTGTACTGTTTATTGTATTTATTTTTTTGGTCAAAGGTATTTTTTATTGTATTTATTTCTCCTGATTTAATGGTTTTTTGGTCTTGTCGATAGAAAATAGTTTCATTTTTATAAATGCAGGTAAATAATAAGTGGTGTAATGTTCAATTACTATGAGATTTTATTGTTTGCTTCACGTACGGTTGTAATTAAGTCAAGCATGCATGCACAGTTATAATTCAACTATATTTAATAATCGAGCATGGATTTTACTTGGCGTATTTATTCTAATTTTTCATTAGGTTTTTTTATAGTTTTGATTTGAATCTATGATTTAGGTTTGCATATGGCTAAATATATGTAATACTCAGGACCTTTTGTATCAATACAGGCCCAAATGTTGTTGAAACAAATTTCAAAATTAAAAAGTCACCGAAGATCCATGAACATGAACACATCCATCTGAGAATTCGTATGTGTTATATTGCTTTGTTTTTGGAGCACAAAGTGTTATATTGCTTATTGCTATAATATTAGATAAGAGATATAGGTATAGGCATGTGTTGTGTGTAGGCGTGCACCTGGGGGCAGCTAATTGTTCCTGGAATTCAAAGTCGCATTTAGTTTTTAAGAGACAGATAAGATAACTCTATTTTAGTAATATCTATAGGGGTTTTAGTAACTAAAAGTGAATTTTCACGTGCAACAACCACTATAATTTTAAACGCGACAAAAAGAATGATGGTCATGTCAAAAACATTACTTATCATTCAAAGCACCTTGGTGTAAAAGTGTCTTAAACTGTAGATCTAAAGTGTAGTCCGAAGCAGTCCATCACCATTCAGAGATTATATGCAGTATACAACTATACGAGCATGAACATACGGCACAACCAAAGGTTTTCAATCATTTGTCTTATCAACTTCATAAACGTTATTTTTCTTATTAAAACCCCCTTAAAAGATTTAATAGAGTTCGAGGTTAACCGCTATTTGTTTCCAAGCAACATGTTTTTTGGTTATCTCTCATGAACTTTATGCAAATAAGTAAGTTTTTTGGGAGAAAATGCGTAAGTTGCTTAGTGAAAAATCTGTAACTTTTTGACATTTTGGTTAGTGGAGTGGAGGGAAGTTTATAGTGTTGTATTCAATATATAAAAAGTCATGGTTTTTATTGATCTTCATATCATATTAACATGTCATACCATATCTGTAATGTAACATATCTAATCTTCCCCAGAAGGAAATCTAATATTCCCAATCCCGTACGAGTAGAAAAATAAATAGTCCCTTTTTCTCAAGCACTCAATTTTTTTTTTTTCGCCGATGTTACTCTTTTTCAAAAATAATCTTCTTCTTTTCACGGAAAATAACTACTAATATAATTTGTTTAAAAGGAGTAGTAAAATTATTTTAAAACCACTAAAGTAAAAACCATGGGAGAAAAAGACAAATGACGAAAAGCTCTCGAAGCTCTGTCTGGGCGAAGGCCGACCCAACAGGGCCTAGTGGCAGACAGACACTAACATCTGCAACTATGACAAATGGGAATTTATACCCTTTACGTTCTCCATGTAGTTCTTTTATATTTTGTTTTCTTTTATAAAAAAATTCAGATGATCTTAAATTAAATAATGGAAATCTTTTTTTGTGACTAGATTAACCTATTTATGACAGCCTCGGTCCTGTCAATCCCTCATGTAATATCACATATCGTGAAAAAAAAACCCGACTATGGCTAGAGTAGTAAGCACATTAATAAGCTGCTTTCCATACGTGGTAGATACATTCTGAGGTAGAACAGAGAAAAAACACAGAATTGGAAGCTTCTGAAAAATGTTTGTATGTTGAGTGGCAATAAGAAAGCGAAGTGACACGGCGTCGTCTTCTTCTCGTTTGTCTCATTCTATTTTAAATCTATTTATTTATTGTTTTATTTGTAAATAAATACTAGCAATGTGAAAAGGTTTATATATATTAACATAGAAAAACCATTTTTCAAAAAATACATTTTATATTTTCATGTATTTTTACATTTAAAATAATAACTGTATTTATTACATCCATATTAACTTAGAATTGTAGGAAACAATCAAATTAAGTATATTATCAAAACTTAATAGTTCTAATATGGGTAAAAATACCAAATCATATACTATTTTCGAGAAAAATATGAAGTATAAGGTTAGAAAATCTCATTCAGTAATATTATTGATAGTAGCAGTGTAATAATCTGGGAGACATTGAATATTTCGAAGAATGAGTTAACAAAGGCGGCTATAGCCGTCTCATGCAGAATATTTATGATAGATTTTTGTACGCTAGGCGTGCCATAGATTGTGGGTCTATTTCTTTGAATCTTCTCTTCTAATTATTACACGTTCATATTGCTTTAACGAAATTAATTAGGTATGTGACTATGTAAGTAAATAAAATCGCTACCACTTTTTCTTTAGTTGAGGCAATGAATTAAAAGAAAACATTATTACACATAAAAGCTACTGATAAGGTAAATTACTAGATTACAAAAAGTTATATACATGCATTTGATGTATCATGAAACTTTAAAAAACAAATTTTAGATAAACCAACATCAAAACTGATCTTTGTGTAAAACCTTCGTGTGAATATATCCAGACTTACAGTCTTCACTAAAAAGGTTAATAGCTCTGCAAAGCATCACCATCTAAGTAGTACGTAATGAATCAGAAGAAAAATATTCAATACGAAAAGGAATCTTTTACTATTCCACAAACGCACTGAAGAGGAATCTTGACCAAGATGAATAACGTACGCATGCACCAAGTGCATACGACCACACCAAATATCTTCAAGTGCTCCATCGATCTTTCTACATTTAATCGAGTGTTATGTTGAATTACTCTGTTTTTTTTGTTATAACCACATGCTTGATATATTATTATCTCACGCTCTCTCAGCTAAGTATATATACAGTTTATAATTTTCAATAAATTATACATAGTTTTTTTTTTGATCAACTGGAAAAAAATCCCAATCCCGGCAGAAGTCTCTACCCCCATGATTTTAGTTATGATTAATAACATTGAAATCATGGCAAGTGAATACAACTCGAAATCATGGCAAGTGAATACTGCTCTGACAAGTAACAAGTAAGCGTTTAAAAAAAAAAAAAGTAACAAGTTGGAGAATATTTTGTTATACAGCCAAATGCCTTTTTATACAGCCAAAATACCTTTGACTCTTTTATGCTTATACACAGCATGCACATAAATTAATTACTTTTTTTTTGGCATAAGAATCTGATATTGATTTAATTTGTGGGTATTCAAAAAAAATGGCCACTGCTCTTTCATATTCCATAGTCTCCCAAAAGATTTTTAAAAAAGGTTTCCTGCGTTTTCTTGTGGGTATTCCACAAATTAATTACCTTTTTGGCATCAGAAATTAATTACTTGAAATTTGAGTTTTACCATTTTCTAAACGCTATAATCACTAAAAGTAGCTAGACTTTTACAAATTCCTAACACCTAGCAAAAGAAAACAGAAATGTCCATTATATTTAAGAAAAGAGAAACTGCCAAAGCTACTACTTCAGTCTTCTTCCTTTCTTCAAGAGCTTCATTCTCCATATTGTCATAGAAGCTTATCAGAATCTGCTATTGATTTGATTTGTGGGCATTGATCTTTCATATTCCATAATCTCCCAAAAGATTTTTAAAAAAGGGTTCCTGTGTTTTTTTTCTCAAGCTTGGTGGTATCTCTCATCAAAGCCCCAAGAGAATGTAGTAGAGAAGTGTTATGGGCAACGCAATCAGCATTCCAAATATCACACTACAACCAAAAAAATCACAGCACTGATTAAAACAAACCCCTAATAAAAATCCAAAATTTCAAAGATTTTATTTATGGACATTATTTATAAAGTCATAAACTTACGCAGTGCTAAGAATGTCAGGATGCACATTATACTCCTTGGCGAACACAAACGGTACAATTCCTTGAGGCAAAGCTGCCTGTTTTTACCAATAAGATAATTAATTTGAAATTACATAAAGGACAATACTACAGAAGCTATGGGGAAAAATATATAGAAAGCATTTATTTAACCATACATCTAAAGAAGTATAATTAAGAGATACCTGAATGATGGCGACGTGAAGGAGGACGCCTCGGAGGCCAACGGCGTAGGAAGCGACAGTCATGACGGCAGGTCCGGCGAGAAATCTCATAGCCGCGGCAAAAGCAGCTCTTCTGTTTCCACACGCTATTATTCTTGGGTTCAACGCCATAAACAACCCTTGACACATTAAAACGAATGATTTAATACTATTGCTTTACCTTTTGTTTTTGGTTAATCTCATTTTTAGTTAACTAATCTTTTAGCATAATAACTTCAGACGAGTGATATAAAATAATCATTGCAGCCACTATCCACCACCAATATCCCAACAGAGAGATATGTTATGATAGTAAGCAGAGAACTGTGGAGCATGCTTTCTTCTGTGAAAGCCAGTTATGTTTGTTCTTTTGATTCAAACATGTTTTTTTACTATTAAAAAAAATCCCAAAAAGAAAAAGGGAGAAAGAATCATGCAATCACATGACTAAGTTTTTAAAATCATTTTTAAAAGAATGAAGGTCAGGAATAAAGAGAACAAATGGACTGTTTTATGGTATTTTACTATGCAATAAATGTAAAGAAGTAAAAAGAGTTAAAAGAGTAGGAACTGACCAAGACTGAACATAGCCATGCCTAGACCTGCATCTGAGAGTATGGAGATAGACTTTGCTATAATAGCTGGCATTTCAATGTTCCACCTGCACACACATACCAAATCAAATTTAATTCCAAGATCTCTCTCAAATCTTTTTACTACTAACATAGACGCATTCAATACTACTTTTGCTCTTTTCATTTTTTTTTATCAAGAAACTTCATTAAAAATGACAAAATATTAACGTTAAGAGTTGTTAGAAAACAGTACTTGAAGGAGATGAGGGACCAAGTGATGCCGAATAAACTGGAGTAAGAGTTTGGATTACGGATGAGTTTTCTCCAGACCATTATGAGTATGAGTCTTGTCATCACACTTGTTGGTGGCATAACCTTCGGCTGCTGCTGCTGCGCCTTGTTGCTTATGTTGTTGTCTGTGGCCAAGACTTTGCTATCATCATCTTTATTACCGAAACTGAACTCCTCCCTCTCCACATATTGATTATCTGAAACAAGACCAACCACTTCAGCAATTAAAGACTATTAACCAAACCCAAGTCATTGATCTGAAGATGCAAAACAATACATGAACATAATATTTCCCTGCGAGTCGTAACCAATAGATATTATGGGGTTGTTTTTGCAATATAGATAATTTGGAGCTAGTAAAGGGAAACAGTACAGTTGTTGAGGGGCCATACCGTTACTATTCCCCTGGGGTACAGAGATCTTAACGTCCTTGTGATGATCATTCGTAGCGGCGGCGTAATCTGCATGGTGGTTTCCTCCTCCGCCGAAGACATCAGACACCGGCGAAGCGCTTGAGCTCCACACAAACATATGAAGATCCCTTCCGTTCCCCTCTTGCACACTCCCTCTCTTCCCACCAACCACCGGAGCAGTCCCCTTCGCCGCCGTACCTCCTCCGCCGCTCTGCGGCGAGAACATCCCCGGATTCGGCGCCGGATAATGCGCTCCACCACTTCCTCCCGACTGGTAAGGAAACCTCCCAGCTCCCGCCGCGGCCGGTTTACCTCCGCCGTCTTCCTCGTAGTTAGACGGCCGAGGAGTAGGTCCCTTGGAGCCGAAAACAGCTTCTCCGGGACCGAAGTTCGAGCTCCGGCCACCGCCAGCAGCCATCATGGAGTAGAAATCAGTATGGTTGAAGCTCGAGCCACGTGGCGTCGGGTTCCTCGAGCTCTGAAGCGAGTATATCTCCGCGTTGGTGAGATTCGAAGGCCGAGGAGTCGCCGACGACAAGCCTCCCTGAGACCTCCTCGAGTAAACATCAGACCTCGAGGCGTTGGAGCGACGGACAGTAACATGAAGCTTCCCGTCCTCTTTAATCTCAGCGTCTGTCTCAAGAGGCTGCCGACCGTCTAAAGACATAATGTCGGAATCGACGTGGATGGATACGATAGAGCCAGCCGTGTCGGGGAACTGCTCGGAGATCAGGAGCTTCGCGCCGCGGTACTCGAAGAGGAAGAGCATGAGCGTGTACCATATGATGCACTGGAGCACCACGATCTGGACCATGAGGTCGCCGGAGAAGTCGCCGTACATGCCTTTGAGGAGGGGGATGCCCATGACGAGGGTGTTGGGGAGGGTGGTGAGGGAGAAGAGGGTGATGGTCCAGTCGAGTGAGCCGTTGGGGCTGAGCTTGCACCAGAGGAAGAGGAGGGCGAGGACGATGACTTTCTGGAGGGAGTCGGCGGCGAGGAAACGGAGGTTCATGGCGTAAGGGTTGTTGGCGGCGATGAAGTGGAAAGAGAGGAGGGGGACGGCGAAGAGAGCGACGAAGCGGTTGATGCCGGAGCATTGGGTGGGTGTGAAGATTTTCCACCATTTGACGGAGCCGTAAGCGAGGATCATGGCTACGTATAGCGGGACCATCGCCGTCATGACGTGGTAGAAGTCCGTCGCCGTTATCATTTTGAGAGAGAGAGAGAGAGAGAGGGAGGAGAAGTGTCTTCGGTGTTGAGAGAAGCGGTGGAGAGGGAAAGGGAGAGAGTAAAGTGAGTGTGATGTAGAGACCACATTTTTATATTACTTTTTGATTTTTTCGTTGAGAATTTTTTTTTGTCGCCACTCGATAGTATTTTTGTGTGTTTTGCCTTCCTGAATTTATTACTTTGTAAGCTATTCTATCTATAATCAAGCTTCGTTTACGAGTAAAGTATGAGGATAAAAAATCGAATAGCTCAATTCATTTTACAGTAAATTTAGTTTAATAAGTTTATAATTTGAAATGAGATGATGGTTTTTAATGTTACTTTTGCTATGTTTCTATTTAGATTGTATGTTTTTTTGGTTATTTTTACATATATATTTTTAATCCGTACGAAAGCAATCGGTCGATATCATGAGTGCTGATATTTGAGGAAACACAATATTCCATCAACAGTCTGCTCTTCAGATTTCTCATCATTCCATACAAACACAACTCTTCTTTTTTTCTTCTTTTTTTTTTGACAAACAAACACAACTCTTCTTTGTTTCTTTCCAGCTTTTTATTTTCCCAACTGGTTTTATCAACTTTTATTTTAAGTACAATATGTATAGATGAAAACATAGAGATTAGGTTTATGCAATCTGAATAGTCAAAATATTGTTTAGCATCATGCTTTTTATTTGTATACAAAATTTAATGTAAAACAATTAGATCAAATAATTTTGAAAATCTTCTTCAAAGTTATAAATTCGTTTTTCTTATGCATTTTTCTTAACGCAACCTCCCACTTAATTTCATTAGAAATAGTTAAGTAAATATAGACACAGATATATAACAAGAAACCAAGCTCATTTCAGTTGCTATTCCGTGTAATGCTGAAGTCAAATTATTGATTTTCGAATGTTTCTATATTTGCACCGCTTCGACTTACCTTTTTGCAAACACTTGAGAGGAGCACAATATAATTGACCTTTTAGCAAAAACTTGGAACGTGAAAAATGGAAAAGAGAGTCGCAGACGGTAGAGATAATTAGGTTTCATAAAGCAAATTTTGACTAATTAATCACTTTAAAGCTTATTTTGACTTGCACTACTGATATATACTACTACTAAATAAAGTGGGCCTGGTCGGCTGATCCTAAAAACCAAGAAACTAATATCAGTAAGTAATTAATCAATGGGAATGATAAGTGTGTGATGTATAATGTTGCATCAAATTATGCTTTCTTTATATCGAAAGTTTACTAAATAAATCATGACCGACCGCTTAATCGATTGAACTTAAAACATTTATTTCTTTTTACATAGTCTTCTATGTTCTGAATTCAAAATTTTGTAAAAATGACAAGGAATTAGTTAAAACTATTAGTTAATTTGCCAAAATTTAGCCTTAGCTTGTAACTAAAACTATTCTGGTTACAAAAAATATTAGTTAGTTTTTTTTCTAGACCTAAACAATACTTGCTTAATAACTAGTTTACGGGGCTAAAATATAAAGAGATGTAGCCGTTGTATTTGAAAAGTAGGTTATTCACTTTACATCTTTCTCACGCGGTAAAAGACTACAAGCTGCTATTTTTCTTTTCACCAGATTATGAAAGCTATATTCGTATTTCTCGTTGGTCAACTGTTATACGAAAACTTACAATATAGTGTCGAATAAAAGTGTTAAAAAAAGGTCGAATAAAAAACTCTTAATGGATAGTTATGAATCACAAAAGGACAATCATAATCTGGTTACAAATCATAACTGAATAGTATCGTTAAATACTACGTGTTTAAGAAATAATCAACTCTATAATTAGTTTCTTCGAAAGTTTACTACGCATGCATACGCTTCTCGTGCGAAAAGAAAATAATGCATTGCATTTGCATGTATTTTCGAGGTCCATGCATTTGTGCTTTAGCATGATTTAGCTAAAACAAGCCTTCGATTGTAATCAAAATATCAAAATAATCCGGCCCACTACTAAGCGGATGATGCCTAATGAAATTTGACTGATCTTATATGGATCTAAGTTCATATCATCACATTTTAATTATATTCAAATGCCTAATAATTTAAATATACATGTAACACAATTTCCAAAATGTGTAACTTAGATTAGACTTATAAACACAAGAATTTAGTCCAAATACACCACATCCATTAATTTTCCTGTAGATTCTAGGTATACCAGCATAAAGCTAACTATAAAGATAACTTATCCGGTACATTTTTTTTTGTTTTGGTAGCTGTACGATTGTATTAACTATAACAGCGCTTTTTCGAAAAAAAAAACTATAAAAGGGTCAAAAAACAACGGCTATTTTTTCCCGAGTCTGAATGGTTTAAGAGTCCATCCTAACTACGAAACTGAAATAATCTTTTATAGAGAGTCTTATAAAAGCAAAGGAAACATAAATTACTGTACAGAGAGATAGTGAATCAGGAGGGCATTCGTGTAAGAGCATATAGAAAACTAAAAGTTAGAGGCGTGGCACTTGTCAGCTTCATTAAGCTCCCAAAGTCTATAGCAATGTTTTTTTGGTGCTTTAAACTTTTTCGTCGTTTTTCCGTAAAACTTGATTAAGAAGTAGGGGATTGTTAAGATATGAGTCAGGAATAAGAGGGCTGTTTTACAATTTCGAAAGTTTTCCCGACCAAAAGAAAAACATCAGACCAAATACACGAATCAATGGAAAAAGCATATATAGAGATAGATGCCTTCAACATTTTCTTTATAGAAGGTTGAAATTAACAATATAAATTGCGTTGCACGGTTTAAGATTCTTTAAAAGGCTGATCTTAAAAAGAATATATAGCAATAGAAGTATAGAACACAGAATATTTTTTAAAATTATCAACTTTTTCGACTTCGTTTCTTAAAAAAAAATACTTGCTCCTCAAAAGCTGCTATTGCTGCATTAAAGTATCTTTTCATCTATTTTTTTTTAACATCGTGAGAAAAATAATATATAATACGAAGTCGAAAAATATCTTTGTCTTCCTCACGACAACGTGACGATTCCTTTAAACTAAACACCAATCACTAAAATTCGTGCCGTCTTGGGCAGAGACGCCAAACCCAAATGGTTCACATTCGCGCACACAAATAATTAAATATTAATTATTTTAAAACTGTTTATTTTAAAAATATATCACCAAACCAAACCGTCATCTTCGAAGGCCTCGTATTGTGTAATATAACGGGCCAAGCCCAATAAAGTTGTGTTACAATTTTTTCTTTCACAAGCCTTTAGAACCAGGTAGATCAATCCACTGGAGCTCGAGTTCCACTTCACCACGCTCAACGTTACGTAGACGGAGACAAAAGCTCTGAACGATTCGATCATTGCTCCACCTTATGTAGCTTTCCTCAGCTAAACAGTTGCTGCGGTTCGGATGGATCGTCGATATTATGGTTCCGTCTGGTAAACCGGATATCTCCATTCGTAGAGCTTCGATGTAGGGTTTCAAATCGATCTCTGCGTCTCCCATTTTGTCGTCCTTGCTAAAGAAGTCATGGTCGTACACAACCTGTTTTGATTTAGACCAAAGACGATTATAAAATGTTTGTGAACCGGTCCGGTTTAGATGATGTTATAGTTAAATTTACCAGATTGAGCGGGAGATTCGGGTCGGTAACCGTGAAGGTCAAGTCTTCTTCCCATTGTGGGTTTACGTTTTTCTTCACCACTTTGGTTTTGAGTTTCTGCAAAAAGATTCTAAAATGTAAGCAGATGAAACAACCGTCTAAGAAGTTTGTTTGTGGAAATCTCGAGAGAAACCTGACGGCCAAGCTTGAGAACGACGTAAGGATCGCTGCTTGAAACGTCACGGACGGCGAGGTTGACGCCGCGTTTGACGCGAACACGGAGGATACCTAAAAGATTATCCATTAGCGACATTTTTCTCCGACGAGAGACGAAGATGAATTGATTTCAAACAAACGAAACTGAGATGTTCGGCTACTAATTGAAATGGTGTTTGTGATATGTTATTATAAGGAGCGAAAAATATTATATATACATTTTCTGTTGTTATCATCACATTATTTGTTTTCTGCTGAACGTGAGGACCACTTAAACACAAGTTCGTGGGATTTTAAATTGTATATTCAACGGTTGTTCATCGTCGTTGATTCAATTTAATTAAATAAAAATCGACATGCAAGTCATAAACATTAGCTTTTGATGTAAACCACGTTTGTAACATCAAAAGTTCCTAACAACGGCTTTGACCATTGCTGTCTAGAGAAACTCGTGTGTAAAGTATAATTCTCAACCAAGAAATTTAATGCGGGTAACATAATATATCAGAATTAAATTGAGTTACAGAGAAATTACAAACCATAATGCACATGTAACATGTACAGTGTCACAAGACTCACAACTATGTAGAAAGTAACATGTACAGTGTCACAAGACTCACAACTATGTAGCTTACGTACATTATTACATATTAACATGTCCATGTAAACATATCCCGTATCCGAATCAGTCGAGGAAAGCAGCAGACCCAACGAGAGGCTGCACGATGGAATCCACGATGACATGTCTGCGCTGTCGTCTTTTCTCCCGGAGATATAGCACGGTTATAAGAGAGGCTAGAAGAAGAGTCAGCATGATGGAAACATCAACATAGTTTCTGCGAACCCACAACCTCGCAAGAGCAAGCATGATTGGCAATTGGGATACTGGCTCGTTCTCGAGAGCTTGGTTGTAGTAGCTTTTAGCAAGATTGAGATCAAAAGGAACCCCTTGACCATATTCATGCATGTAACCGAGGTTGAACATGGCTTCCGCATTTAGTTGAGATTTTGCATACATGTATGCCTCAGCTGCACGCACATAATCCTTCTCCTTACCCTGAGAAACACATATATACAAACCCAAAACATCATAAATGAGTCAGCATCAGAGTCGGGCTTGAGATTTTGAGGTCCATTAAAAACATTATATTGAAAAATTTGACAATTTTTATTTTTTATTTTTGAGAATTTGTGTCAATGGTTTTTTTTTTTAAATAGAGAACCAGGACCATTATTTCATTTCGCCGGCTCTGGCCAACATTGAAATTTTGTGAACAAGTCCAAAACTTACCCGGCCGTAGTAATATGCATCTCCCACAAGCAAAGCAGCATAGTCGTTTCCTTGCTTAGAGGCTCGCCACCACAATGCATGAGCACGCTCCTTCCTCTCTTTATCCGTGCAAAATCCAGAAACTCCCATGCATATGCTCCTTTCACCGTATTTATCGAGGATCCAGGCAGCATTACTTTGTGCAACTTCGTAACCAAGCTCTGACATTCTTGAGTACAATATAAAAGCCTTTCCCACATCACCCTTCATGTAAGCTTCAAGAGCCCATCTAGAGAGAGAACTCCATGGTCCTCTTTCTGCTACTGACTTGTAAAGAGCCGCAGCCTGGATACAAAATGCTTAGAAAGTGAATAAGCGATCAAAGTAAGTTCCTCTTAAAACAAATACTGACATTGAAATATATTATGAAAGCGTGACTTTATTGATACATGAGAAGGTGTTTATATACAATATGAGAATGTCCTTTTCTATCTAGGCTAAGGAAGCGATAAACTTATACTCCTAAAGAATAGGAAACTATTAACATCATGTTTATCCATTACTCCCCCTCAAATTGGCAATGAGGTATCTCGAATACCCAACTTGAACAACAAGTATTGAAATGTAGGTGTAGGGAGCGCTTTCGTAAGTAGATCTGCGGGTTGCTCCTTTGTAGAGATATGCTTCAATGTGAGAAATTTAGCAAGAAGCGCATCACGAGTCGTATGGCAATCGTTCTCGACATGCTTCGTCCGTTCATGAAAAACAGGGTTATTAGCAATGTGTATAGCTGATTTGCTGTCACAGTGAAGGTGTATAGGCTGATCGTGTTTGAAGCCAAGCATAAGTAGTAATCGTTTGAGCCATTTAAGTTCACAAGTAGTGTCTGCCATGGCCCGATATTCCGATTCAGCCGAGGAACGAGAGACAGTAGGCTGCTTCTTCGTTCTCCATGACACCAGTGAGTCTCCAAGGAGGACAACATACGCACTAAGAGACCGTCGTGTAGTTGGGCATGACGACCAATCCGCATCACAATACGCAGTGATCTGTAGATTGCATTTAGCATTCAACATAATGCCTTGATCCGGTGACCCTTTGAGGTAGCGAACGACGCGCAGGGCTGCCAACCAGTGATCTTCTAAAGGCTGTTGCATAAATTGCGACAAAATATGAATGATGTAGCTAAGTTCTGGCCTGGTAAACGTCAAATAAATGAGACGGCCAATGAGGCGACGGTACTTGCGAGGATCGGATAGCAAGGTATGAGAGTTTGTTTTATCCGCAGGAACAAGTTTCTGATGAAGCTCTGTTGGTGTAGGAGAAGGCTTAGCCCCGAGTAATCCACATTCTGCAACAATATCTAATGTGTATTTGCGCTGAGATACAAATATGCCTTCTGGACCACGAGCAACTTCCAATCCAATAAAATACTTGAGCTTACCCAGATCCTTCATCTTGAAACACCTATGTAGATAGTTCTTAAACTTCTGTACCGTGTCGAGATATCATTCCCAGCTATAAGAAAATCGTCGACATAAACAAGGATATGTAGACATATGTTCCTGGTGTGATCAACAAAGGAGAAAAGAGAATAGTCCTCACGGCTCTGTAGAAAACCAAACGCAAGAAGTGCCTTGCTAAGTTTAGCAAACCAACAACGAGGTGCTTGCTTAAGACCGTATAATGATTTACGAAGCCGGCACACTTGATTTGGTTTTGTAGATTTGAAACCAGGAGGAAGGTGCATATAGATTTCTTCATCTAAATCTCCATGTAAGAATGCATTATGGACGTCCATCTGATGAATTTCCCATCTCTGTGCTGCAGCAACAGCAAGTAAGAACCGAACAGTATTCATTTTAGCGACCGGAGCAAAGGTATCTGTATAGTCAATGCCCTCTTTTTGTTTATTGCCAAGCGCAACAAGACGAGCCTTTGGACGTTGAATTGTTCCATCAGCATTGTATTTGTTAGAATAAAGCCATTGGCACCCGATTGCTTTGCGTCCTGGTGGAAGGGTCGTGACATCCCAAGTATGTTGTTCCTCTAATGCATCAATTTCTGTTTTCATTGCACCATTGAAGCGAGGGTCTTGCACAGCCTCTTTGTAGTTTCTTGGGACAGATTCCGTTGTAATGGTGGCAAGAAACGCTTGATGCTGCTTAGTAAACACAGAGGTGCATAAATAATTAGCAATGGGATACAGGGTGTTACATGGAGCCGTTATCGAGATATCATGATCGGAGTGTGCAGGAGCGTGAGAGGGGGGTTGTGTAGTCGTAGCCGTATTAGTAATGAATTGTTTGAGGAGGATAGAGGGCTTCTTCACTCGTTGACCACGTCCAAGAATCTCAGGTAACCCTGGTGACTGTGATTCGGGCTGATTTTGTGTAAGAAGATCTGTAGATACAACCGGGAGAGACGGAGAAGATGGTTCTGCAGATGTACCAGTAGAAGGAGAAGTATCAGGTGTATTAGTAGAAGTAGAAGGCGGATCTTGTTCCTGTGTATCACTAGGCGATGGCTCTACTGAAGCTGTGTTCTCAGAAGAAGACCCATTCGTTGGAGAAGAAACTGAGACTGGTGGAGTGTGCGGAAAGGTACTCCCCCTTAATTCAGATACTGGTGTAAGCCAGTCATCGACAGGTTCATTAACTTGTAAAACCGGTGCAGAAACATACGTAGTGTCTTGTTTTCCTGGAAACTTGTCTTCAAAGAAGATGACATCCCGACTAACGAAGAATTCATTGCGCTCTAGATCATACAGCCGCCAGCCTTTAGTTCCATACGGGTAGCCAACAAACAAGCATTTGCGACTCCTATCTCCGAATTTGTCCTTGTCTCTGGCACGTCTATGAGCATAACATAGACAGCCAAAGACTCGCAAGAGGTCATACGCCGGTGGCTTTCCATAGAGCATCTCATAAGGAGTTTTCCCATCCAAGAGCGGTGATGGTGTTCGGTTAATGATATGCGCCGCAGTCATAATACTCTCACCCCAAAAATCAACTGGGAGCCGACCCTGAAATAGACATGCGCGGGCTATGTTCAGTATGTGTCTGTGTTTTCTCTCAACACGCCCATTCTGTTGAGGCGTGTCAACACATGAAGTTTGATGTAGGATGCCGTTTTCCTGAAAGAACGATTTCAGTACCATAAACTCTGTTCCATTATCCGTTCGGATCGTCTGCACACTGAAACCAAATTGTTTTTCTGTCATGGCACAGAAATTGCGAAGTAGAGTTGAAACCTCAGACTTTGCAAGCATCAAATAAGTCCATACTGCTCTTGAATAGTCATCAACAATAGTAAGAAAATAGTTTGCACCAGAAGAGGAAGGTTTTCGATAAGGACCCCATACGTCACAATGTATAAGAGAAAACGGTGCATCAGCTTTATTAAAACTATCAGGAAAAACTTGTCGAGTTTGTTTAGCTCGGAAACAAATGTCACACTGACTAAAATCTGCTGAATCTATTTTAAAATTATCAAACACCGGTAGAGAAGACAAAATTTTGTAGGATGAAACCTGGCTCTGATACCATGAAATATATTATGAAAGCGTGACTTTATTGATACATGAGAAGGTGTTTATATACAATATGAGAATGTCCTTTTCTATCTAGGCTAAGGAAGCGATAAACTTATACTCCTAAAGAATAGGAAACTATTAACATCATGTTTATCCATTAGACATATATATTGCGATCCCAAAAGGTAATGATATAGATTCAAAATTTTAGTTCCACATGTTTTTGTTTTTGAAATTATAAATCCTAAATTTAGAGATAAATTATATTTCCAGCATAATTTATATATTTACTTTAAAAATATTATTTTTTTTATAAGAAATTAGAATCATGTTCGAATGTTCTACTTGCACAAGACGACTCTGATATATCACTGGTTGGATGCATAAATTTTTGTTGACTTTTGAATTTTCACTTGAACCATTCTGATATGAAGTTCATTGCACTTAGCACTCATGGTAAGGAAATTAGTTACCAGGTTCAGCATGTTAGGGTTCTTCTTGAGCTCGGCGCCAGCATGTAACATCTTGGCGATTTGATACATAGCCTTTGGTAGGCCAGCATTAGAGGCAACAAGGAAGTATTTGGTTGCCTGCTTCACATCTCTTTTGACTCCATTGCCTTTAAGATACAACATTCCAAGGTAGTACATCCCGCTTGGGTCTTCACTATCAGAAACCTTCTCAAAACATTCTCTCGCCTGCAATTTAAGATATACATGTATCTATGTAATATGTTTGGGGGCACTGATATTTGCTTAACTTATGTAAAGATGTCCTAAGGACTAAAATGAAAGAAACACCACCTTCCTTTGTTCAATGATTGCTTAAATATTACTGACATCAAACTAAGGTATCTTCAAAACTAATCAAGGCTACTTGTTCAGACAGTCAAGAATCCCAACACTATTTTTCTTTTTTGGGTACAAGTTCGGCCATTGTAGAAACTAAACTTCTATTAAGGAACAGAGTAAGCAGGGGACAATGAAGCAACAAGGAACAAACTGACCTTAGTGTAGTTCTTATCTACTCCATATCCTTTGAGATACAAGTACCCCAGGCCAGTATATGCTGAACACAGACCTCCTTCTGCAGCCAGTGTGAGACATCCAAACGCCTTGGTATAATTTCTCTCAACACCGGTTCCTCGGGCATATATCTCACCAAGAATCTCCATTGAACTCAGCTCTCCCTTCTCTGCTGCCTTTGAAAACCAGTACACTGCCTTGGCTTGATCATGTCTTAGTCCTCTCAGAGAGAAGTAATAAAAACATCCAACTTTGTACATTGCTGAAGTCATCCCAATCTGTGCGTAGTACTCCAATACCTTGAAACCTTCATCGTCTTCACCACGGAATCTCCTTAGAACATCTTTGTCTTCCTCTTCTCCTCTATGAATTCTAAATGGTGCAACCATGGAGAAATCCTTAGATATCAGGAAGCTATTGAAAGCTGCCTCCGCTACTTCAGCATATAGCTGGACAGCTTTATCATGCATCTGTCAAAAGGATCAAAAGAATATTTAACAAGAATGTTTCTCTAATCTCTAATTTATAGATGTTGACGTGTTGCTTACATCTAGTTGTATGTATCTGAATGCAAGGGCCATCTTGGACTGCATATTCCCTCCCTTAGCTGCCAACTGATGTTGCTGAAACGACTTTGTTCCATTAGCCTCCCGTGTCATCCCCATCCCATACAGGAACCCCATCACCGACTGTGCGTGCGGGTCTCCTGCCGATGCGGAAGCGTTCACCTCGGTAACCGCTTCCTCCATCAAACTAACGTTTCCTTTGCTCGCTGCCGAGACCATCTTCTTGATGGCAGAGTAGTACATAGTCAACGCAGGGTCGATGACTGAGTCGTCCAGCTCCAAGATTGGTCGCCAAGAACCAGGATCGAGCTCCTGGTCGGATTTAGGCTCCGTTTGTCCGAAGTTCTCGTAGTTAGAGTCTTCGTCTGTGCTGTTATTGTCGAAGCCATTGTGGAAATATTCATCAGAGAAGTTGAGGATGAAGTATTGAGCCTGGACGCGATGAAGGTAAAGCAAGAAAGTGAAGGCTATGATCTTGTGACTTGAGACACTCATTCTACTTTCTTTGGTTCTTTGTAGGCTTGTAGCTTACACTTCTTGTCAGTGATTGGATCGGTTTGAGAAGAACAAAGGAGGAAAAACTCAAGAAGTCAAAAACGATGGAGAGGAAGCAGGGTAGTTACGTAATTCGTATGCTCGTCGGACTTTCATATTATTAACTGAATAACAAAATCAGATATTCAACCTTTGACCGGGCTTTGTCGCCAAAGTTATTAATAATATATAAACTTTGCTATTTTATTAATTTACAAAAATATTAATTGGATTAGAAAATTAATTCCAAACAAGAAAAATCTATTGATTTATTTTATCGATCCTTAACTTATAAAGGTTATTATATATTTTCTCTGTTCCAAAAAAATCTACATTCTAGAAAAAAAAATTGTTTCAAAAAGATGTATATTTTTTCACATTTTCAATGTACTTTTTGTCAACTAATATTGAAAAATTGTGTGTTTCAAAAACATTAATTTCATTTTTTAAAATTTTATTGGCTTAAAAATATAGAAAATATAAAATTACAAAAACTATGCACTAATAACTAAATTTTAATATGTTTTATTAATAAGTGTGAAAATCTTAGAATATGTATCATTTTGAAAGAGAGAGATCATAGACGTGAGAGTAACATGTACAATATACACTTTATTGGTCAGCAATATAAATTACTTTACATATTTTTTTTTTTTGATAAAATATACGAGGGCTACTATACCACTAGACTAAGGACACACTTTTACTTTACATATTTGTTATTCTCAATTTCTCATTCTAAGGACACTAAAAACAGATGATAAGAAAAATATTCTTTAAAAAAAAAAAAGATGATAAGGAAAAGATATCATTGTTACATGCATCAGGCCGGGTAATTAATGTTCAGTCAAATTGCAAGAATCTGGATTAAGACGTTAATTAATAGTTTCGTAAGATTTAATCCTCTTTACGCATTCAATATTTTTAGAACTAATCAGGTAGTTATTCTCCTAAATTCAGAAACAAAATATCTAGTTGACCCACCTAAGAAATTAACAAAAAATTAACTCCCACGTATCCTTTCTATATATATAAGAAAAATACATGCATACTTGTTATTTAAAACCAAACAAGAACAATAGGTAAGTCGCATAACAAATATTGTCTGAAATAATGGATATTACAAGATTACTCGGCGTAGCCACCGTCCTCGTAATTCTCTACTCCGTTCAAGCCGCAGCACAAATGGAACAAACTCAGGAGGCAATGCGATGCGTAGCAAAACTAATGCCGTGTCATCCTTACGTTAATACGGATTCTCCCCCGCCGCCGTGGTGTTGCAATCCGGTGAAAGAGATCGTTGAGAAAGACGTGACATGTGTATGCGGATTCCTCGACCATCCAGACATGCTCGCACTCATTAATATCACTCAAGATGACGCTCTAAATCTCATTAGTTCATGTGGAGCTAGTTATGATGAATCACTTTGTAGCAATAGCACTGGTGAGTTCTCTTCGTCTAAGCTCTAGCTATATTAAGTGTGACTATTGTATAGTGTAGATTAAATACTCGTCTCATGATGTAATCGTGATGTGTTAATTATGTAAACGACACAATGCTAATATGTTTATTTTCTCACTGAAGTTTCTTCCCCTGATGCGTCGCCGGGATCTACGACCAGCGGTATGCACTTGATCACTATCTCTTATGTTAAGCTTATATTTTGGGTTTGCTATCTTATCATTTATTACGTAACTGATGTGATCTTCTAAATGAAACAGAGAACTCTTCTAGCAGCACCACGAAAAAAGCAGCCCTAGCTATCAGTTTCTTGGGATTTAGCTTCATTTGGCTTTGAGATGATTTTGATTCTTCTTGAAACCAGAAATAAAGTTTATATTTTCAGATTTTTTAAACTTCTCAAATTACAATCACCTTTGTGTGGCTGAAACTCATTAGTATGTCCTACGTAGTACTATTATGATTTGTATTAATGTTACTGTTGTCTCATAAGTTGATTTTAATGATTAGAAATGTGCTTGATACGACCAACAAAAAAAAAACACAATTACTAGCACCTTGAATAAAGAAGTCAATGATAAATACTCCGTAAATACCGTGTCCCCAATCACAACGTGGTCATATTGTGTAACCTTACCCACTTGCTTGAATTCTCTACGCGCATAAGCGCGTCTCTCCCCCACTCTCTTTTCTTTTCCGTGTTCGTGGGGGAATGTATCCGTTGACAGCAAAGTTTTGATTCAAATGATCTTTGATTCTAGAAGATGGTGAAGTGTTGATAAGTGAAGTTGTTAACCTCGTTCTAATCTGAAATTGTTTAAAATGTTGGAACGGTTATCACGTGAACTAATCTCACGTGAACTAATCTCAAAATAATAAAAGACAGATCATAACAGAAGACAGAAGCTTGATTAACCGAAAAAGTCAATTCAAGAACCGAAACAAGACCGGGATCTCTGTTCCTTAACCGAACTAATTTCAAATACAGGAGGAAGTTAGTTGACCAAAAAAGTAAATAATCAACTTTAAATCACTTCGAAGCGAGTGGGATTTTCCTTATAAATACACCTCCCCAGACCCGATCATCTTCACAATTTCGGCAGAAAGCGAAGAAGACAAGCAAACAATTAACAAAACAATGACGGAGTTATATGTTTCTCTTTGTATCTCAAACTATTCAAACATCGCATCACACTTCTCTCCGACATATTACAACATCCCGTCGAAGAAAGTAATCTCTTTGGTCTCTCGAACCGGACGCGATCTGCAACGGTACAACACCACAGGGTACCGTCAAGTCGTCGGGTACGTACGTCCAATTGAAAATTAAAAAAAAAACGTAAATTTAAAATTTTTCATTTATTTCAAATGGAATCTGATTGTTGTTTCTTGCAGATGTATACCGTACCGATACAAGAAACATTGTGGTGGAGAGATTGAAGTGCTTCTAATAAGCGCACAGAAGAAAGGGAAAGGGATGTTATTACCTAAAGGAGGTTGGGAGACTGATGAATCAATTGAAGAAGCTGCTTTGAGAGAGACCATCAAGGAAGCTGGTGTCACGGGACAACTCGAGGAATCACTTGGGATGTGGCAATACAAGAGCAAAAGACAAAGTATGGTTCATGACGGGTACGTGTTTCCTCTGCTCGTTAGCGAGCAGTTCGAGCAGTGGCCGGAGTCGGGGTTCAGACAACGGAGATGGGTTTATTTGTCTGAAGCGATTGGGTTGTGTCGGAATGGGTGGATGAGAGAAGCTTTGGAAGTGTTCATTAACCGGAAATGCCAAGGATATATAATGGCAATATCATGAAACTGAAGCAGACAGGTTAAATAGAGATAGAGATGATGATGCATTACAACAAGACTTTTTGATTGTTCTTAGAGGTTAATGGGAGTTTTGTGAAGAGCAGATCAAAGAAGTTTAGTCTTGTGATTTGATTCATTTATTTGTTAGATAGACTCATTTGAAATCCACTAACTGTTTGAAATCTTTGGTTTTCATGTAACTAATCTGCAATTGTGTATCTTAAAATGAATAATCAATCTTTTCTAGATATTGAATACATCGACTCTGTTCGTTTAGTAGTCGATGCTATTTGTTACTGAGAGCACAGATTGTTCTGATGAACTGGGAAAATAGATATATCTTTTGTGAAGGAAACTGAACTTTTGTATTTTATTGAGAAGATATTATTCAGACTTGATTGATTACAAAGATAGCGATAAGGCTCTATATAAAGAGCTAAACCGAAGGATCTAGAGAACACCCTAATTACAGCTGGAAAGGTAAAGAGATCCTTGATCTTATCCTCCATCACTACACGATAAGAGAGGCCCGAAGGTATTGTGTGTATGAACCAGCTGTGAAGCCGTACCACCTTTCTCTGTTCTGCAATACGACAAAGGTGAGAAAGTAGACCGTTGGTGAAGAAGACCTTCGGGCTTACTTGCTTGGGCCGTAGACTGGGCTTTATCTCTAACATCCCCCCTCAAACTTGGCGTGGAAGTTTCTTCGACACCAAGTTTGCTGCGAAGATTCTCAAAAGCTTTCCTTGGCAACGCTTTGGTGAAGATGTCAGCGAACTGAAGTGAGGCAGGGATGTGCTTGGTTTCAATCAGCCCAAGAGCAACTCGTTCTCTTATGTAGTGCCAGTCACGCTCAAAATGTTTAGACTTCTTGTGGAGAGCTGGATTAGTGCTCAGATAAACCGCCGACAAGTTGTCACAAAGAAGAAGAGTTGCTTGCTCTTGAGAGATATTTAAATCACGAAGCAGCTGTGAAATCCAAGTAATTTCTTGTGCAGTCTCTGCTAAAGCACGGTACTCCGCCTCAGTGGAAGAACGAGAAACTGTCTCTTGTCTCTTTGCAGACCACGACACCAAGTTGGAACCTAGTATGGTGCAGAAACCGGTTGTGGACCGTCTCGTTTCAGGACAGCCTGACCAATCACTGTCGCAGTACGCCATGAGAGAAAGATCTGAGTTCTTCTTAATGTGCAACCCGAGAGTAGCAGTACCTTTTAAATACCTCAAAATCCTTTTGAGTAACGCAAAATCAGTAACCGTTGGAGCATGCATACGCTGACACACAAGATTGACAGCAAATTGTATATCCGGTCTTGTGATTGTAAGGTACTGCAGTTTACCAGCCAGACTCCTGAAGTAAGTTGGCTCCTCAAAGAGTCTCGAATCAACCTCTTCTATTCGTTGTGGCAAAGGTGTAGGCATAGGATTGCATTCCAACATAGCAGCAGCATGGAGAATCTCAGTAATGCAGGCCATTTGATGAAAAAAAATACCCTCATGCACAGTCTTCATCTCAATTCCAAGAAAATAGGTAGGTGTGCCCATATCTTTCATGCTGAATCTCGTAGATAGAGCATCAACCAGGGCTTGAAGAAGATCAACTGCACTACCAGTAAGTAAGATATCGTCCACATACAAAAGAAGAACCAGAAATTTATTATCTTTGTTGTATGTGAACAACGAAGGATCAGAGGTGCTGCAGACAAATCCAAAATCAATCAAGAAGTTGCAAAGGTATCGAACCAAGCCCGCGGCGCCTGCTTCAGACCATAAAGCGCCTTCGTTAGCTTACAGACATAATCTGGTTTGTCTTTATCAACAAAACCCGCAGGCTGATGCATATAAACAGGTTCTTGTAGATCCCCATGAAGAAATGCGCTTGAAACATCTAGCTGCTTGATCTTCCGACCCTTTGATACTGCTATGTTAAGCATCAACCAAATAGTAGCCGTACGGACTACTGGACTGAAAGTTTCCAAGTAGTCAAGGACCTCCTCCTGATGACAGCCTTTGGCCACCAGTCGTGATCTTAACTTCTTCACAGTTCCATCTGGATTGAGCTTGACCGTGTGCACCCATCTGTTACTGAGAATATTCATGTCATCAGTAGGAGGAAACAGCGTCCACGTATTCAACATATGAATCACTTGCATCTCATGTGAAACTGCATCATTCCAACCAGGATGTTTCAACGCTTCTTCTGTATTCTTCGGAATAGCCACTGTGTAACGAGGAGCAAGCAGAGCATATCTTGAATTTGGTTTTTGAATTCCTGCTTTTCCTCTTGTCTGCATAGAGTGTGTATTCATGTTTTGAATAACTGCAGGTTGCGGAATCATCACCTCAGGTTGATGTTGATTAGGAGCTTCATCTTCTGAGGGGTTCTGTTCTTCGACAAAAGGCTCAGGTGGAGGATGCGCCTGATGTGACGGACTTGGAAACATCTGCATCATAGGTGGTTCTACTGAAGAAGATCTGTCATCTTGAGTAGCCATCTGCCAAGCCTTCAACAGACTAGATTCATACCGCGGAACAAGATGCTTGTATTGAGCTTTGAATGGAAAAACTTCCTCATCAAAGATGGCATGTCTCGTTATATAGACCTTGCCTGTTGGGGGATACAAACACCTGTAACCCTTATACACCGTACTATAACCAAGACACACACACTGCAAGGACTTCGGCTCGAACTTGTGTTCTTGAAGAGGCCGTAAACAAGGATAACAAGCAGCCCCAAAGAACCGAAGAGAGGAGTAACTTGGTTTAACTTTGTACAATATCTCATGAGGACTTTTGTTGTCGAGAGCTGCTGAAGGAAGCAAGTTACTGATATAGCTAGCAGCTGCAAATGCTTCGACCCAGAGATGTAACGGAAGATGACTGTGAAACATCATCGCCATACCCAACTCCGTGAAGTATCTGTGTCGTCTCTCAGCTAAACCATTTTGTTCTGGTGTATAAGGACATGAAACACGATGCACAATGCCATTTTGCTGCAGAAATGGCTTCATCTGATTGTTAATAAACTCTCCTCCACCATCAGACTGAAACTCTTTAATTTTTTCACCAAATTGGTTCTCCACCATTGTTTTAAACACCATGAAAACTTGAAAGAATTCTGATTTATTACGCAGAGCACAAAGCCAAGAAAATCGAGTACAATCATCCACCAACACAGCATAAAACCAAAATCCTTGACTCGACATAACTGGAGAAGGACCCCACAAATCACAATGAATCCTTTCCAAAGGTTTAATAACATGAGATTGAGACTTAAAAAACTGAAGTTTACTACTCTTCCCCATCTGGCAAGGCTGACAAACGAGGGTGGTTCTGCTCTTATTGACATTAATTTCCTTGCTTGATTGAAGTTGTTGAAGGACTTTGAAGTTGGCATGTCCCAGTCGGAGATGCCAAAGATCTGCTGATGTGGCTACTTTTTTGTCTGAGAAGAATGCTGCAACTCCTTCATCCTTCAACACATATCTCTATAATATTATTTGAGAAGTCAGTTTCCTATGTGTCGCGTTCACGTTAATTCTCAAGATGGTTGATTACACTGATACCCTTAATGAATTACAAATATTACATTTAAATATTATTATTGAATTTTTATTTAGTTTCCTCTTTAAAATTTCCAAAATATATATTATAAAAAGGAAACATTTATAAAGTTTAAAACGAAAATATTTGTATATACAATATGATTTCATTAAAAGTAAAGTTCAAAAAAGAAATATTCCATATAAAAATATTTTCAATAAACATAAAATAAACAGTAATAAAATATTTCTTTATATCTATATTTTCGTAGATGAAAATATATATTTGCATATAATGTAATTTCATAAAATTCAGATAATCTTGATATTAGAAAAATAAATATTATTTCTGTTAAAACATAATTTTAAACAATACAAATATATATATATATATATATTAAAAGTAATAGAAATATTTTTTACATATCTATCTATTTTCTTAGATGATTGCATAAAATAATTAATTATCATTAACTGATATATGTTTAATTGACTAACATAAGTTTATAATTAATATTACTGAAATGTTTTATCTATTTTTCATATATTTATTTGACTATAATATCTTTCAATTACAGCAAAAAATCTATAAATTATATTTTAATTATATAATATGATTTTTAAAATATAATCACATAATTCTTCTAAACTGCTTATTTTTAATAGATATTAAAAATAAAAATAACAATAAACATCTTTTATCAAATAATTAAAAATGAAAATTACATAACACTATATATTTTAACGAGGTAGATATATTATATTTTATTATTATTAAAATTACTTTTCATAATATTAAATTTGCTTTTAAATTTATGTTTTTATGTTTGTGGAACTTAAGTTTTAAAATACCAGAGCAAATCTGAATTCTCATTTTAATATTATTTAAAACAAATTTCAGTTTACCGTTTAATAAATCTAAGGCATAAAATTTTAGAATTTATAAAATATTTTAATTATTGTAAATACTGATGCATGTTCATAAACTTCCAAAAATGTATTAGTTACTTATGTATGTGACTTCCTATTGATCATCTCTTTATTTTCTGATGTTTTTTAAAAGAGATCAACATATAATTTGGTAAATTAATGAAATTACATGGAATTTAAACGATGAATAAAATTAATTTGATTTTACTTAATTATAATAAATATCATTATACTTCAGTTTGAATTTGAAAGAATATATGTAACTCAATATACTCACAACATGAGTGACTCGACTAATCAAACTTATATCTAAATCACATATTTAATTACAATAAAAATATTAAAATTTTATGCTAAAATTTATTTTATAAATTTAAACTATATGATGAATCAAAACATATTAATAAATGAAAATAAAATATTAACCAACTGTTATAATTTAATTCTTTTGTAAAATTTTATATATGCATGAGACTGTAGAATATTATCGTTATACAAATTTACATAATTTGGAATAAGACACTCTATTTTATTTTTATTTCATTCTAAGCACAATATATCTTAAGTTATACATAATATTCCTCAAATATATTTACATATCTAAGACAACAACCAACGTAAATGCAAAAAAATCATAATTTTAATATATTTAAAATAAAAATATTATAGTTGAATTCAGAGAAATAGATACAATCTAATATACCCAAATGATAACTAAGTCAACTGTAAAAATAAAAAATCGACTAAATATAACATATCTAAAATCATATCGGTATTTAAAGTAATATAGAATTATTAATATAAATTATGCGTACAAATTATAAAATTATTTAAAATTAAAAATAAGTAAATGTCAATTATTATAGTCTTTATATTTTATAAATATTTATACCCGTGCATGAGCACGGGAAAATCACCTAGTAACCCTTTATTTCGAGTTCCCTTTGCCACCACTTTCTCCTTAAGGAGATCAATCAGATAAACATTCTTAGCATCAAAAAATACACCACAGGGGTAGTCCTCACATAACTTTGAAACAGAAAGTAAGGACTTTTGAATTGAAGGAACAACCAATACTTCATTTAAGGGGAGAGTACCTGAGGTGGAGGAGATGGTGGCAGAGCCGACATGGGTTATTGGTAGGTACACTCCATCCCCTACCATGATCGCATCAGTACCCTCATAAGGATGTACTCCTTGAAGATTGGTTGACGACGCAGTGACATGAGCCGTAGCGCCAGAGTCTGGATGCCAGTCTCTGTTATCAGAAACTCGAAGGGAGTTGAAGGCGGCAGCTGGAGGTTGATAGTTATTATCAAACCTATTGTAGCACTTCAATGCCGTGTGTCCCACTCTTCCACAGATCTGACACAGCGGTCTTTCATTCTGACTGTTGTTGGAGGTAGACTGATGTTGAGAGAACCCACGACCCCGACTGGAATAACCACCACGACCTCGATACGAACCACGTCCTCGTCCTCTGTAGTAAGGGTTGTGAGACTGACTAGCGTTTTGAGCTGCAAAAGCCATAGCAGGATTCACCGTTGAAGTATCTTCATAAGACTGCAGCTTGACATCAAACCCTTGAACTTCAGAGACTACGTCATTGAAAGTGGGAGCAGGAAACTTCGTGAGAGAACTCTGAATCACCGTCGTAATGGGATCAAACTCACGTCCAAGGCCATTGAGAAACCCAAAGATTTTCATAGATTCGTCCACAGGTTTCCCAATAGCACTGAGAGAATCACAAATTGCTTTGAAATCTCTACAGTAAACCGCCAGGGTCTTGTCTTTCTTCGACAGGAGTTGAAGACTTCTTCGAAGAGTAAACTCGCGAGAGACAGAGCTCTTGTTAAAGTTATCAGCCAGCGAAATCCACACCTCACGAGACGTAGACAGAGTGTGAACCGAGCCAAGCACTTCCTCCGACAGAGTGCCGAACAACCATGAACGGACTAACTGATCTGTACAGAACCACGCTTCATGCTGGGGGTTGTTTTCTTCAACGTTCTCTGTTCCTCGAAGCACAACGCGAGTCACCAGAGGGGCCACAACCGCACCATTGACAAACCCCAATAACTTCTGACTAGACAAAAGAGACTCAAATTGCGTTTTCCAGAGTAAGTAGTTGCTGTCTGTGAGCTTGAGAGTAACACAACTCAAGACATGAACTTTACTCGGAAACGGATATGTAGTAACCGGATCCGCCATACCTGTTAAGGTTTGAATGGCTCTGATACTATGTGAAGGAAACTGAAATTTTGTATTTTATTGAGAAGATATTATTCAGACTTGATTGATTACAAAGATAGCGATAAGGCTCTATATAAAGAGCTAAACCGAAGGATCTAGAGAACACCCTAATTACAGCTGGAAAGGTAAAGAGATCCTTGATCTTATCCTCCATCACTACACAATAAGAGAGGCCCAAAGGTATTGTGTGTATGAACCAGCTGTGAAGCCGTACCACCTTGCTCTGTTATGCAATACGACAAAGGTGAGAAAGTAGACCGTTGGTGAAGAAGACCTTCGGGCTTACTTGCTTGGGCCGTAGACTGGGCTTTATCTCTAACATCTTTCTTCTGCTGTTAACAAGTGGTGAACAAAAGCCTAAAAAATGGCTAATGGAGTCATAGTGCTCTGTTCAATTTTTTTTTTTTGTTACTTGCTAGCTTTCTGCAACCTTTTGATGCCTTGTTAGTTGTTTGTCTCTCTGCTTTTACCATATGAGACTTGAACTTCATATAACAAGTGTTTTTTGATGGTTTTATTATGCACAGGGCTTTCTTTCCGCACAACTGAAGATAACTGGAGAAAAGCTTTTGAACAGTTTGGCAAGCTTACACTTGGTAACTCATAACCTTCCCTTGTTCAACTTCTATCAAATCTATCTGTATAATGACCAAGTACGATGATCAGATAAGAAATCTAAAATGTACTTCATGTTCTTGATTGTCCCCTATAGTTAACTTGGTGATGGATAAAGTAGCTAATAGACCAAGAGGATTTGCTTTCCTGCGGTATGAAACAGAGGAAGAGTCACGGAAAGCTATTGAAGGGATGCACGGAAAGGTAATACAGCTCAACATCACTTCACTCGCATGCTTGTCTTCATTTTTAAAGTTACCATCTTTAACAACTCTGATATCGTTTAAGTTTTTAGATGGAAGGGTTATATTCATGGAGGAAGCTAAAACAAGGTCAGATATTCAAAGAGCTAGAGCCCAGATCAAATTTCAACAGAGCTCAGTCTAAACCTCGCACCTTTCGCACATGGTAGCTAGTTTCATCTTGTCTCCATACTATAGTTACTGTGTAGTTTTCTATCTAATTTTAACTTTTGAGGTTATAACCAATGTACTCATTGGTTATACCTTCTACCAAGGTTTCACTACGAGAAATAGTCTAAGTAAAACTATTTTATATAACTCAAGTCTTGTAAAAATGCATCTAATCTTTCTTCTTCTTCTTCTTCTTTTTTAATGTAATCAGTTTCCTTTATTAAACAACAATAATTTATGATACAAACTTCAAACCGAGGATTAGTTGTCTACCGCTCACAACTTTGATCATTTTACAACACTAGTGTATTTGTTATATATGTATTGTGAAATCGCACACTGATACTGGCATCGGAAGGTAGGATGTTTAGAGGTTTTTATTTTCAGAAATTTGAATATTATCAATTATATATTAGACAAATTCATGTACGTCAATCCACCCTGATGCATGCACCATCGAATAAAATCTTACATTTGGTTTCTTTTCATACGTTAGCCGCACGTTAGCACACGATTTATGGTTTTGAGCTCTGAGAATTGTTGTCCACAGAAGGGTATTATATAACATGTTCGACATGGGTGGTATCAATGTCTAACTAATACTTCGTCAGTTTTTAACAGTGTTCTAAAAATTGGTCTAGGCGGCATCTAGATGCCCCCTAGTTGATAAATTGGATATGGACGAAACAATTTTTCAATCTGATTTTTTAAAAAATTGGCTTAGACGGCCATCTAAACAATACTACTCTATTAGATGTCTAACCGCCGTCTAACAATTTTTAGAACATTAGTTTTTAATCATACAACGTTTTAGGATTGCACATATATTAAAAAATTATTTAATTTCGTATATTTTAAAAATAAAAATATTACTAATTATTCATAAACACAATTCGACCAATAAAAAAGAATACATAGTACAAATGGTTATATAACATAAAAATTACATCCAAATTTTAAAAAGTCGTCTAATTTAAAATAATATTTTCCTTTAAAAAATCATATAATAAAAACGGAGGAAATACCTAGGAGATATATACCACATGTTTCTAAGGTTAAACAACAACAACAACAACAAGCATGTGCATAATAAACACACACATGACACATGCTGAAAGACGCCAGGAATTAATAAAATTATAATGGCATGTTTTTTTTTGATTCTATTCAGTGATTTTTTTTTTTGTCGACAGTTATTTTTATGTCCTATTTTATTTATTTTTATCGTCATTTTATATCAAAATATTCAACATGTTTATATGAGTGAATTAGTATAAATTATAAATCTCTGGTGGGAAATATTATATTCGTGTTTTTAATAAGGATCCTTTCGAGGATTGTCTATGAGAATTCTTTCAATTATTTATAACTAATTAGTCTAACAAAACATAACCACCTACATACCATCAAACAATATATAAGCATGTGCAATGTGTACAATTACACACACATGAGACATGCGAAAGCCTAACTAAATTTATAAAGCTTATGGTCTTATGTGTCCACAAATTAAGGACATTATCCGAACTTTTAAATGTGAATGCGACGGCCTAAGAAATTAAACAGATGAGTATCACAAACTTTTCCACGTTGGCGTGAGAAAAATGTTAATGCTCTTTGGTCGCTCTCATACCTCATTCCTCTCCTTTAGCCTCCTCGGTTCATCGAACCTTCACTCCACCACTTCCAAAAACAAATCATTTTTCCATCTGTTCGTGACAGTCAAGTAATTAATGATTTATTAGTATTAGTGGGCATGAAAATGGAAATTCTAAATCATTTTATTAGTGCTAACTGTTTTGTAACCGTTATCTATAATATATAGTATAGTAGTATTACTTTAAAAATGATTACTACGAAGGCTATAGGATTAGTCATTTTCCATGATATATAGTTTGGACAAATTACAGTCGGCTGATGCATTTAACCACGTGCGTAATCAAACACTCACACAAAGTTACATTTTTAATGAAAAAAAGAAGAGACAGCCATTTTAAGTAAGTTGAAATTAAATATTCTTTCCTTTTTAATATTTTATGTTTTAGTTTTTTTATATTAAATGATATTTTCAAAATTTAATGTAAAAATTATTATTATGGCATAAGCAATTTATAGTTTATAATTATTTTATTATTGGTTGAAATATATTCAGTTAGATAATTAGTAACAATTATTTTTAAATTTTATATATATATATATATATATATATTAAATTTTATGTATACAAGTTAAAAAAATTAAATACTAAAAATAAAGGAAGTAAAAAATAAATTAAAAATAGGAATAATTAGGTCATCTTCACCTTGGTAGTCTCCTTTCACACTCAAAACGCCTCTCAAAAATCATATAAAACCTGAAGCTTCTCTCTATCTTCTTCTTCCATCACACTCACTCTTCTTCTATCTATCTCTCTTTCTATGGCTCTTGTTAGAGAACGTCGTCAGCTCAACCTCCGTCTCCCTCTCCCTCCCATCTCCGACCGCCGCTTCTCCCTCCCCTCCACCACCACCGTGGCCACCTCTACCGTCGTCTCTAGCTCCATCTCCGCCGCCGATCTCGAGAAACTCAACGTCCTCGGATGCGGAAACAGCGGCACCGTCTACAGAGTCCGCCACAAGAGCACGGCGGAGCTCTACGCTCTGAAAACAGTCAACGGCGACACGGACCCGATCCTGACGAGACATCTGATGCGAGAGATGGAGATACTCCGCCGCACGGACTCTCCCTACGTCGTCAAGTGCCACGGGATCTTCGAGAAGCCTCTCGTCGGAGGAGAAGTGTCGATTCTGATGGAGTACATGGACGGCGGGACTCTGGAGTCTCTCCGCGGTGCGGCCACGGAGAGTCGCCTCGCCGGGTTCGGTAGACAGATCTTGAGAGGGCTGAGTTACTTGCACGGTCTCAAGATCGTGCATAGAGACATCAAGCCCGCGAATCTGCTGCTTAACTCGAAGGACGAGGTCAAGATCGCTGACTTTGGAGTGAGCAAGATCTTGGTCCGGTCGTTGGATTCTTGCAACTCTTATGTCGGGACGTGTGCTTACATGAGTCCGGAGAGGTTTGACTCGGAGTCGGGAGGAGGAAGCTCTGATGTGTACGCTGGAGATATTTGGAGTTTTGGATTGATGATGTTGGAGCTTCTTGTTGGTCACTTTCCGTTGTTACCGCCGGGACAGAGACCGGATTGGGCGACGCTGATGTGTGCTGTGTGTTTTGGAGAACCGCCGCGCGCGCCGGAGGGGTGCTCGGAAGAGTTTTGTAGCTTTGTTGATTGTTGTCTACGTAAGGATTCGAGTAAGAGATGGACGGCGTCGCAGCTTCTTGGCCATCCTTTTCTCCGGGAAGATCTTTGATTTTCAGTTCGTTTTGTAAAATTAAAATCGGATTAGAGTTTATTTATTTTTGTAGAATTTCGGTTAGTTACCAGAGTTGTGATTTTTGTACATATATACTCCAGATGTTAAGAATCCTAACATTGGCACTGTACTATCATCCGTCAATGATAAGACTATTTCTTGAATCTTTTTTCAGTTTCATTTCCTTAGATTTTGATCATCTGCTCGTATATTAATAAACATATATTTTTTTAAAAGTTATAGTGTAATATGCTCGTCGTATAAAATATGATATCCATACAGTCTAAAGCGAATCATACAACTGAAGAGGTGTTTAACCACCACAAAGCAAATTAGCTAGTTAATATTTTATTTGTGAAAACAATCAGACATATCTTATAGTATTATTTATCGCAGAATTGTGTGTATCTTGGCGAATCGTTTGATATCAAGTTCTTTATTTTATAGTTTGTTTTGTTGGGCCATCAAATCTGCATACTAGTATTACAATAATCATATAAAATCGCTTGTAATAGCTTTTTGTTTTGTATGGGAAAAACAACAAATGCAATAAAAGCAAGTTATGATAGAAAAAATAAAGATAAAGGGATGCGTGCGCAAGCAAAGTCGATGTTTAAATCTAGTTGCCACTTATGCAAGGAAAAAAATATCATCGGGTTATCAACTTGCTTGGAGAGCAAATCTATCTTTGGATGTTCGGGGAGGGGGGGACCTATAGACTCAGTGGAAGAGTTGGTGATAATAACAACTCTATTACTTTTTGTTCTGTTTGTTTCTTCGTTACAAAATCACTCATAAATCTAAATAATTATGAGATGGAAACACTGACGTCTTGGCGTACGTAAGGATTGATGATTCATTTTCCCCATAGATGTCACTCTTGAGTGTGAGTCACACTGTGTGACAAAGAAATAAAGAGTCACCCTTGACTTGAGATGTGTGTATGTAAGGTAGCCAAGCGAAACAGATTTATAACTTTGTTTGACGATTGGGTCTCATTTTCTGTATTTTTTGTAATCTCGGTTATTTCAGTTATGGTACGCTAATTGTTATTTAACACACACATCAATATAATATTATTTGGGTAGTAAATATTTTGTTACAAAAAATTTGAAATAATATATTGTTAATAGCAATCATAGAATCAAGTCAATATCAATACCGTTTATTCTTACCGTCTGACTCTCAAGTTATTTTCCTTACAAATATTAGCTTTGAATGATAACCAAAGGAATTAAGAGGAAAACTACATTCCTTAACATTCATTTAAAAATTTACTATTTATGAAGAATAGTTTTTACTTTTCATTTCTTTTTAATAGAAAACTAGATATGCATCCGTGTGTTGCACGGATTTTGATGTTTTAATTTCACACACATAAAAAGAATGAAAATATTTTTTTCACATTAGTTATTGGATTTTCCGTATATATTGATGCCATTTTAATAACAATAATCTATTTTCTTACATAAATTTGATTGGTATTTCTATTTCAATAATCATGGTGTTTTAAATAGTATATTGATATTTTAATTTTTTAATAAATACTTCACTTTTAATTATTTTTCAAAATAATATTAGGTATAGTTAATTGAAACATACTATGCACTCTCTATATTGTTTATATTGTGTAAGACAAATTAAAAACAACTCAATTCAAAATATTAATGTTACACAACACCAATCAATATGTTTTATTGATAGTCAGCTAAATCTCGAATATATTGCTAGATAAAACATCAAATTTGTTTACTTTAGCATTCATGGTGTGACTCAACCTCTTTTTCTATATATAATATTTTATAAAACACTATAGTTGCTATACTTTAAAAATCTGAAGCTCTCCAGTTGTAATGACTCTTGATAGTGCAACGTATAATTGTAAGACTGGACTTGTCAAATAGACCAACCTTTTAAACTTTAACCTTAACTCTTGTTGATAGTCATTGCATAGCAAACTCTTATAGGAAATTGAAGTCTTTTCAGTTAAAGGTCATTTTGCATATGTTGGTATGAAACATATTCTAGGAATAAAAATCTGTTTTTCCACATAACTTCTGGTTAGGATTTCGGCTTCAATAATCATGTTGCCTAGGTGAGTTATTAGTAACATTGTTCTATTGCAAAGTCTTTCTCTTTGATTTGAATTCCTTAATAGCATGACCTATAACATTCAATTGCAAAGTCGTTCTCTTTGATTTAATTTTCATAGTAGCATCTACAACATCATAACCAATTTTATATGTCGATAAGATTAAACACAAATATGCATAATCACACATAATCATAATAGTCACATTAACTTAGTCACAACAACATACCATCTATATAGGGATGGACAAAATATCCGTAAATTTTGATTCGATTTGAACCGAATATCCGTAACTCTACTAAGCAAAGCAAATACTTATATGCAATATCCGAAAGAAACAAAACAAATCACAAATACTAATATTTTTAAGAATGGATATCCGATCCGTTATCTGCATATATATACATGTATTAAAGAAGTATATATATATGTTATATAAATATTATATTGTATATAAGTTCTATAGTATTTTTATTTACTAAACTTATTAAGGTATTTATTAAAATTTTAAAAGTAATAAATTTTTATTTTGTAATAAAATATTATTATTATTTTATCTTTTGGAATTTTGATTTATTTTTTATTTTTAATTTATTTTTACGGATCGAATAGGATATCATGTCAAAATTTAAAATTTTCTGGATATCCGAACATCGAATATCCGGATGGTTACAGATCGAGTCGAACGAATAATTGATTATTCGACAAAATGATCGGATCGAATATCTCGAAAACCTAGATATCGATTCATTTCCACCGCTACATCTATATGTACAAACGCCAAAGTATAAGCGTAACAATAACTAACGTCTGGTGCATGACAATTATATATATATTTTTAAATTGAAAATCAATTTTATTTCATCAACATGTGACACCAAAAAAGGATAAAAGCGAAGATGTGAAAGAACATCTGAGAAAACCCACCTGATATTTTTTTTTGTGTCTCTTGTCAATATATGAGAGAGAGAGCTTAATCACACACACATATATATATATATATATATGTGAATAGTTATAATTCATTTTGGTTTATGATTTTTAAAAAGAAAATTAGAGAGTTTAATCACATATATAAATGTGAAAAATTATAGTTCCTTATGGTTTCTGATTTTCAAAAGGAAATATTAATTATTCATAAAAAAATATTTGAAATAATTATTCTACAAATCTTTTTGATTAGGATCTGAAGAAAAGAAAATTACTATTAAACACTCTCTCACAATTTTTTTTTTTATGTTTAAGATATTAGGAAAGGATAATTACATTCAAGTAATTACTATCAAATTTTTTTACAATTTATTTTCTTTAGAAACTTAGAAAACAAAAATTAGTTTAAATAAATTATTTGACAAATATTTTTTTGTTTAAAAGTTTTAAAAATAAAAAAGTAGATAAAATACCATTAAATAATTCTAAAATTACTTTTTTGATCAATTGTTTTTATTATCTTGTTATATATTTTATTAATCATGAGATTCTTTAACACATGTCAAAATTTTAAAAGAAAAACTAATACCAAATAATCTTTTCAATAATCTTTTTTGGATTTTAGAAAAGGAAAATTAGTATTAAATAAGTTATTTTAAAAATATTTTTAGGATTTTTAAAAAGGAAATTTTCTAGATAATTACTATTAACTAATTTTAAAATTAAATTTTACTATTAAATAGTTTTGAAATTTAATTTTCAAAATTCGTTTTATTTTATTAGTATATATATTTCTAATTATGAGATATTCTAACACATGTCACAATATTAAAAATAAAATTACTATCAAATAATATTTTGCAATTATATTTTGTTTAAGATTTAAAATGTAAAATTACTATATAATTAATTTTTTAAAAATTCATTTTATTATCTTAGTATATTTATTTTTAGTTATGAGATAGTTTAACACATATCACAATTTTAAATATATAACTTCCATGTGAATCATGTTAATTAACAATTTTGGAGAACCAAATTTAATATAGTCTTTTACAAATTATTTTACAAATCTTTGTTTTGTTTAGGATTTTAAATGAAAATTACTAAAAGAATATTATTAAATAATTTTTAAATTTATTTTACTATTAAATAAATTTCAAAATTCGTTTTTTTTGTTATCTTAGTATATATATTTTATATCATTATAAATTTTAACACATTACTCAATATTAAATGGAAAATTACTATCAAATAATCTTTACAATTATTTTTTGTTTAAGATTTTAAAATGGAAAATTACTATTAGATAATATTTATAGTTACTTTTTAATAATATTTATTTTTGTTAATATCTTAGTATATATATTTTTAATTATGAAATAGATAAACACATGTCGCAATCTTAAAAAATTTATTGACACATGTCGCAATCATGTTAATTAGTAACTTCGAATAACCAAACTTTATATAATAAGAAAGATTGTAGAACAAATTTGTTTTTTGTTAATTTTGATAAGGAATCATCATTCCTCATCATTTTCAAAATTTTATTCCTATTCATCTTTTCCTGTTCCTACTGTTCTTACTATGGTTACCAGTGACACTTATGTCAGTTTTGTCACTTCATAATACGAAGTACGAACGAGTTATATAGTATTGAACATTGTTACCGACATTATACGTAGAAACAGTGGAGACTGAGAGTCTCGAGAAAAGAACTATTACTTCATTTACAAGGTAGCCTGTATGTCCTGGTGATTCGAATCTGGAAAACAAAACAATCCTTTTAAACTCTTTGAACAACAAGTACAATTACTAAAAAAACAAACTGAAGAAGACTTTTTGGCCAAAAGCAAACGTACCTGAGCAAACGCGTAAATTGCTCGCAAGATTCTAGCGTAGTCAGTTTCAAGCATCTGAATAACCAAATCAGCCAGTAACGTCCCCCACATCCTGCACATTCCATTTGCATATGTTATGTAAATGCAGTTAGGTACCTTTACTAGTGAAATTAGCTAGGATTAGGGTAGTGAATACTAACATTGGGCCGACTAATTGCATCACTGTTCTTAAGCCAAGGTATCTGGATGCAGCTCCTACAAACCCCTGTGATCAATTAAAGATAGTGTAAGTCACAATGTAGAGAGTTTATGTAACGAACATAGCTCAAAAGTGATAGGATGGAGAAAAGTAACTACATGTTTTGCTGCAAGCAGAGCTGCTCGAGATTCCAAGTTAATGGCAGCTAACTGTCCACCCTGTATTGACAACACTACCACATCAATGGACGTAAGTTACTGCTTATCTGTCTTAAAAGTTTCTCAAATCCGTGAGTGATTTGATAATAAGATTCTTATGCAGAGCGATGGATTAGAATACAAATGCAAACCTTTTTCAGCATCTCTCTCCTTATCTGGTAGTTGGCAGCTTCAAGGATTACTTTTCCAGATAGTTTCTTAGCCAACTATACATGGCCAAAAGAGACCAGTTACATGAATCGCTTCAGGGAAGACGCTTTTAAACACACAAACTGATAAACCTTGGTTAAAAATGTGATCATACCAACTGATAAATCTTGGCAAATGTGATCATCCCACCACCCTGGCCAGAGAAACACATTGTAAGGCAGAGAAAAGAAACGTGGACATAATACTAAGGTGGAAACACGTTTAGAACAAGACTAACCTTGAGAATCATAGATTGGACCTCTGAAGCACCTACTTCTAGAGCAGCAAGTAGTTCAACTTTCCATTTACTGAGCCCGACTTCTAAGCTTCCCTGTACCTCCGATGCTTGAGAACTATCCCACAAGCCAGGGAATATCCCTGACGCTTCACTACATGGATATGTTAAAGAGGCTCAGCTCTAAAAAGAAGTAACGCAATTGAAAAAGTCATGTCATGAGTCACCCTCAAGAAGTACCTTGAGAAATTGTCAACAAGATAAAGAAAAATCTCAGCTTCGAGGTCCTCCGTTGGCAACTGGCTAGAGCAGGGAATACTCAACTTATTCCTCACAGCGAGTAAAACGTTTCTGTATGAAGGCCTCCAACCCCTAGAAAGTGAAAGAAAACTCTTTGGTTTCAGTATAGTCAGAGATAATGAATCAGTCCCACAAAGATGAGCACTGCCGTTGCAAACAGAGTCAATATAACAGATTACTCCAGACATATCCAAGAGTCATTATATCTACTTCATTGAAAACTTAAAAATTTACTAAAGCCCAAAAACGAAGAAGCTACTTAGTCTTATAATGAATCAATTCCACAAAGATGAGGAGTGTAGTTGCAAGGTTCATATCTACTTCATTGAAAACTTAATACCCTAGTGAAGGCTCAAAAACAAGAAGCTACTAACTGATTGTCTAATAATGTTAAAGGACAGTGAAGAAGCAAGGCTACACCTGAGAGTGGAGCGAGCATCAGCAGCGAGAAACAAGAATCTTGATTCAAGAGATTGGATGAAACCATCTCGCACATCAATATCTTCCCCTATCATAAGCCGTTCACCTCCTCCTTTGTTTGGAATTGATTTCAACAGAGGGCTGAAGTAACTGCTCACCAAAACCAAAGTAACGTTATAAGGAATCAGTGAGAAGAGAACATTGATTGCTTTCAAGAAACTTCACCTGGGACCAAAGAGGATACTCTCAAGCTCGTATAGCTCAGAGTCCGTGGCGAGCTCGAAAACCAAACGGAGCTCCGGATCATACGCGGCTGCAACCAAAATCAAAACATTGGTTAACGGAAGGAGGGTGAAATTACAGAGGTTTTGCTTCTACCTTCTGATGGCGATTCTGAAGCTGTAACCGCCGCTAAAGCAACACCTAGCTGTTTCCTCCTCCGAAAGCCAGCTCTAGGAAGCTTCACAATCACAATCGAATCGAAAAGGAAAGGTAAGCAGAAGATAGACCACTGAGAGAGTGAGATAAGGTAAAGAGAGAAAGAGAGAGAGAGAGACCTTGGTCTGACTGAGATGATGACGAGAGAGTCGGCGACGAAGCGGAGGAGCTACGAATGGTGGAACGACGGAGCCGGAGACAGTTGTCATCGGATTGTTCAATTACTCACTCTGGTTACTGACCGACGAAACTATTCACACCTTCATTTTCTTCCTAATAAATTTTTTTTCTTTCTGATAATAAACCCTTTTTTTCTCTAAAACTTTTAATGTTTCAAAATTTCAATTAATGATGAATTTTCATAACGAAACATACAACCTTTTTATAATGGGTTTAAAAAAACAACCTTTTTATAATCACCAATACAATACTGAACACATAATTGGAAAAAGTGATTATAACATCAAAGTAAACAACATTCATAACTAACTAATTAATCAAAAGGGCCAAGGATGATCAGTAGATAATACAAAAAATTATTACTACACTATGTTCTAAGAGGATTTATAATCACAAAAGTTTTTCTTCTTTAAATATCTCACCTTTGCACTCACACAACCTCTCTTGACTGGAGTTTACAGCCACAACATCATTACCTTGCACAGATAATAAGTTTTTTTTTCCCCCACTAATCTGCGGTTTTTGATGCTTTCTTTGTTATAATGGCCAAAGTAAGCCACTCGTTGTTTCAGGAGTTTTAGGCGGAGATGGGCTCGTATGGGTATGAAAGCCAAGGGCGCTTGAGAGCCTCCGATGCAGAAGGACGCTTGTTTGGGTTTATCTCTGGAAGATGAGTCACAAAGTCTGCGAATCCTTGGTCTCCCATTGGTAGCCTATGTCTCAACGATGTTCTTTTAGGTATCAGGTACTCTAATCTGCTGCTTTCCTGCAAAATTACAGAGAATGTTAGACTTAGCAGAGTTTTTTGGGGATTCAAGGAATGTTCTTATAAGGTCTCTGGAACAGCACCAGGTTCCTCTCGTATAACATTCTGTTTCTTGTAAAGTATTTGTAGGAATCACGTCCCTTAGTAAGCATTTCATGATCGATGGTTCCTATGATTCCCATAACCCTTGCAAGCAAAATGGCTGGAGAATCATTCTGGAAAACAACCTGCAAACATATAACTCCACAAAATCAACAAACAGTGTGGTTTCACTTCCAAATGTTTTGGATTATAGTGATATGACAAAGCAGTGACATCAGAGACTGACCAGGTCAATGGAAGATACAGAACAGAACTTACATTGCCTGTACATAGTTCAGCCAAAATGCACCCAAGAGACCAAACGTCTTATCTTTTTATCATAAGCAAGTCCCAAAATGACTTCTGGTGCTCTGTATGACCTGGACGGACATAGGAGCATAGATGATGCGTCTCGAAACAGCTGCTTCCAAGGTCGATGACTTTTATTTCACATCTACTGTAGCTTTTCATCAATATGTTCTCAGGCTTCAAATCACATTGTATAAGTCCTAGTCCATGTAGAAACTGAAGTGCTTCCAATGCATTGGATTGTGATTGACTGTACAAAAAACGGTCCATGGGCGATCAGGGTAACGGCTAGATATGTAACTATGCTAAAAATGGTAAATGATGTAGCGGACATACCTGCAATCTTTGGCATTGTGAAATATACTTCACCACCTGATTTTCTGTTAAATTTGTGGAATTCGTATAGATTAGTTTTAAGAATTTCACATACAACTAGCAAATGCTTCTTCCAAAAAAAAAAACACATCCATGGAAACCATTATTTCGAACCATTCCAAAAGACACACCGTTATATAGAAGGTAAGGCTAAAATCAATGTTCAAGAAATGTTAAGGGAAGTGGATCCAACTAGAGATGGAAAGAGAAAAATGCGCTTACAGATCAACGAAAATGAACAAGAAGGTTCTTTACTGGAAAAATGTAAATTTCCTAAAATTTAATTTGAATTAGGGTTCTTTACTTCTTTCTTTCTTTCTCCATCCTATATTATATTCTACGTGCTTGTCACAGATGGAAAATACACTTTCTGTCAATTGCTTATACCACTGAGCTAAGGACCCTGCAGATTGTAAATATGCATGCAAAATTTGTTCTGCCAAATTTAAGGGGACTATATTTAGCTGAGAGAATTCAGTTAGAAATTTGAGATGATTTGTATTCACTGTGTTTTAATATATAAGTTGTTTACAATTTTGTTTTATTATTTCATAATATAATTTATAGTTGTTTTCAAAATCCAAAGAAAAAGTTAATTAGTTACATAATATTAACTATTAAGTTAAAATATAATTTATCACTGCTCATTCTCATTTTTAGTTAAATGTTAAAACAAAAAAGGTTACCTTAAATATTTGTGTTTTATACAAACAACTTATGCATTAAAATATAGAGTATTAAAATAATAAACTGTTATTTAAACATGGATTTTAATTTTTAAACATGAATTTAAATTTTTATAAATGTTCAACTAATAAACTTATGCATTAAAACATAAGAATATTAAAATAATAAATTATTGCATCTTCATCATCATAATCAAAGTAATCCTCAATGTCTACCACAACAAGTAATCAAAGAAATTGTTCAAACAATGAGTTAACCAACAAAACATATAAACTAATTTTGAAACCCTTTACCTTCAAACTCAGCAAAGCCACGTAGCCAGTTTCGAATACGAATCAATGTTTGAACACTTTTAGAGAAGAGACCGTTTCTGAAAGGGATCAAACCCGACTTCCAACACTAAAGACAGACTCAGAGGCAACATTAGTAATATGAATTGAAAGAATATCATGGGCAAGCAAAGCTAAATTACCATATCTGTGTTGCTTATCTTTCTAGTATTCTAACACTGCATATCTGAAAAATCCGTAATATCAACCTTAGTATCAGCCAAATGCATGTCCAAATTTCTCTTTTCGTTGTTTGAACCAAATTGGAGACACCTTTCAAGCTTAAATAGATCCTATATTAGAAAAATTCAAACAAAATCAGAAATAAAAAAAAGCAATTATTGAGATGTCAATATATACAAGATACTTACATCATCCAAATCATCGTCAAGAGGCGATTCAGTAAGAAGCTCATGTGGAGGTTTTCTTAAAAATCTGGAAGAACTTTTTGAAGACTTGGGTTTATACTCTTTAATAAAGCAAATCCAAGTTCTTTTTCACGATTTCAACTTTATTCTCAGCAGTTCTAGTATCTAGCTTATTATAAGATCTTTTAAGCATTTGCCGCTTAATCCTTGGATCTAAACTGCTACTATAACTAAAACAACACTATATTCATCCCAATATTTTTCAAACTTAATTTGCATATCCACAGTCATTACTCCCATATCATCATCATTACACCTTGCATACTTCCGCAACAACAACTCAATCTTTCATACTTTCATGAAAAGTGTGTTGTGATTGTACTAAATGGCTTCAAGAAGTCTCGAATCTTCTCACCGCGATCTCACTCTTCTTGAAAAGACAAAGATTTGTAGTTTCTGTCACACAATTGCAGATTAACAAATGCTTTATGAAATTGAAAGCTCTCACCAAAATCTCGTAAGTAGAGTACTCTCGTGTTTCCATATCCAAGGACAGATCAGCCCTACTTACACACTCTCCACACATGCAACAAAAAAGTCCTTCCTCAAATCAGAAGCTTTCACAATCCTTTCTTGACAATCTGGGAATGTGGGCTCAACACCCAACTTCAATCCTTCCTTGACAATCAACACCCAACTTCAATCCTTTCTTGACAATCAACACCTTACATGGGCGCAACATCTTACACAACAACCCATTCCCACTCTGCAGACAATGTGTAAGTATCTTCTGCATGTTGTTATTTCCATAAGCATTATCGAAGGTGACCGCAAATAGTTTCTCTCTAAGCCTCGATCCTTTAAGATATCCAAAAATTTCTTCGTTGTTGTCATCATTATGTGGGGGTTTGAGCTTGCAAAATGCCAAGATATGAATTTTAGAAGGTTTCTAGTGATTATAAAGTGTTATGGTGAAATTTTTTAATTAAAGAGAAAATCTAAATTTCTTATTTATAAAAAAAGATTTTAGAATGATTTGAATAAAATATATTAGATTTTTCAGTTAACCTAAAATAATCTACACTCATTTAAACTAAATCCTGCCAAGTCATTTGAAATTATATATTTGGATATATCCTTCTAAGTGATATCTTTGAAAACACCTCTTCTTTTGCTGAGCTGAAATTATATTTTCTATCTAAAATTATCTATAAAATATCAGTTAGATTGAACTAGAAATTGAATTGGACAACTGAATAAAATATATTTAAATTTGAATGATTGATTCAAGCCAAAAAGGCCACTATAACAAGTCTTCAAATAAACGAGAAAAATTCATGGCGACAAAAAAAAAGTGAAACCAAAACGGTTATTTTTTCTTACAATTCTCGCCACGATCTGCGTGGTTGATGATGATTTCTTTAATATTTGGGTGGATTTTTATTTGAAACTACCCACGATGTTGGCAATCTCCACGATCTCAATGATGGGGAATCGTGATGAAGTAGTTTCCAGACGGTTATGCTGGAAAAGTTTATATAAGAGACGCATAGAAAGAGCAGAGTTATATCATAATTTCTCTGTTCTTCTAGCAAAACTTCTTTCTTGGTTGTGGAGATTTTTCATTTTCCTAATGGCGGACAACATTCAAAGATCCTTACAGGAGATCAATCTCGGTGCTGATGATGAACCATTTGTCTTGCCATCTGAAGTGGTGCGTCAAGCAGAGGAGGAGAACCGATTCATCCTTATTGGTCGACCGGTGATGCCGAGGAAACAAAAACTTCGTGCAATTGTTGCGTCTATGCCTCGTTCATGGGGTCTTGAAGGGCGAGTCCGTGGAAGAATCATCGAGCACAGACGGTTCCAGTTTGTGTTCCCATCAAGGAAGCCATAAATATGGTAACTCGTAGAGGTCCTTGGGCGTATGCGGACCGTATGCTGGTCCTCCAGAGATGGACACCGATGATGGATATGGAGATGCTCAACTTTATTCATTTCTGGATCCAAATCCGAGGCATTCCCCTTCAGTACATGAACAGGCTGGTGATTGTCAGCATTTCTCGTGAGCTTGGTGAGTACATTCAAATGGACTACAACGAAGAAATTGGTAGCAGATTGGAGTTTGTTCGAGTTCGTTTGAACTGGAATGTGAAAAAGCCTCTCAAGTTTCAGAGGAATTTTCAATTTGTTGCGGGTGTCAACACGCTGCTCAGAATCCAGTATGAGAGATTAAGGGGCTTCTGCGAAACTTGTGGTATGCTTACCCACGACTCTGGTGCTTGTCTGATTCAGAATGGAGTCCCTGGCCCTAATGATGATAACGACAGTGGTGGTGAGGAGGCAGATGTGGGTCTAGTTCCAAACCGAGGTGTGATTTTTGAAGAGATCAACGAGGAAGCGAACCAAGGAGAAGCTGATGCAGCTACTGGTGGAGAAGCAAAAAATGTGGTGACAGAAGATGAATCTACGGATCCAGTTCAAGAGGAGTATGAACGCAACATCAGAGCCTGGGAGGAGGAGAACGATGATGAGTATCTTTGGAGTGGTGAGATTGAGATTGAGACAGGCAAAATGTACAACCCACTGTATCCTTCTGGTCAACACATTCTGAGGGAGACTGCAAGTGATTTGGTTCTAAAGAGGAAAGCTTGGCTTACATCTGCGTGTGATAACTCTGAGAAATTCTACAAAGGAGAGACGAGTGGAACAAAAGGAGTTAAGCGCAAGAAAGGCAACATAATAGGGCATAATGAGATGATTCAAGAGGATGCTGCTGAAGCAACTGATGCATCCCACAATGTGAGAGGCGCGGTGGGCCCTGAACCACCTCTTCCACCATGAGGACAGCCTGCTGGAACTGTCGAGGTCTAGGCAATGACTCGACGGTTCGACGCCTCAAGGAGATAAATCGGAAGTATCTCCTGGACATAATATGCCTTTCTAAAACCAAGCAACAAGATGATGTTATTCGTGATGTTGGTGCTCAGCTAGATTGTCTCTCTTATGTGTCAGTTCTCCCTTTAGGATTAAGTGGAGGTTTAGTTATATTGGAAGTCTCATGTTCAGTTGCAAGTGCTGTTTCAATCCCCTAATGTAATTGATTGTCAAGTTCAAATTAATGGAAGCTCTTCCTACTTGTCCTTTGTATATGGTCATCCGGATCCAAGCTCTCGGCATTATACGTGGGAGAAATTAGAGAGACTTGCAGTAAACAGAAGAAATGAACCATGGATGGTTTTGGGGGACTTTAATGAGATTCTAGGGAACCATGAAAAGGATGGAGGACGAAGAAGGCCAGAAGCATCCTTTCAAACTTTCAGACAGATGAGGAGAATATGTGATTTTGATGATCTTCAATCCGTTGGAGATTGGTTTTCATGGGTGGGACAGAGAGGTGCTCACCTTGTTAGATGCTGTCTTGATCGAACAATGGCTAACTCTCAGTGGTTTGAAGTGTTCCTGGCATCTCAAACAGAATTTTTGGAGATTGGAGAATCTGATCATAGGCCCTTGGTAACATTTATTGCTCCTGAAAGAGAAGAACCTCATAAGTGTTTCCGGTTTGATAGTAGAATGATACCAAAAGAAGGATTTACAGATACGGTCCGTAGAGGGTGGAAAGGATCAGGTCAACTGCAACTACTTACTATACCTTTGGCTCAACGGTTAAGTAGATGTAGACTTCATATTTCTAGATGGAAAAGAAAAAACCGAACTAACGCAGAAGAAAAATAGGAACACTGAGAGCTTTGCTGGATCAAGCTGTAACATCTGCAACAATAAGTCAAGAAAGAAGAACAGAACTTCGCGAAGAACTGAATCAAGCTTATGTGGATGAGGAGATCTACTGGAAACAAAAGAGTATAGTTAATTGGCTACATTCTGGAGATCGTAATACAAGCTATTTCCATGCAGTAACGAAAGGGAAGAGAGTTAAGAACACTATTAGTGTAATTCAGGACGATCAAGGGGTTATCTATAGAGGCAACAAGGAAATCTCGACAGTGGCTACAAAGTACTTTCACGATCTGTATACATCTGAAAGGATTGATCCAGCACTGTATATGAACGTTTTTCATGACTTTCAGAGAAGAGTTACGCCAACCATGAACCAGGATCTCACTAGACAGCTTACTGAGGAGGAAGTCTATAAAGCTGTCATGGATATTGGAGCACATAAAGAACCAGGACCAGATGGGTTTACTGCAGTTTTCTATCACAATTATTGGGAAGAGATTAAAGGTGATGTGATGAAGGAGATTACTGGTTTCTTCGAAACAGGACAAATGGATACTCAGCTGAGCCATACTAATCTCTGTCTGATACCAAAGGTATATCCCCCTACTGATATGAAAGATTTCATACCTATCGCCCTTTGTAATGTATCTTACAAGATAATTACTAAAGTGTTGGTCAACCGGCTTAAAGAACATCTCAGTCACATCATCTCGGAGAATCAAAATGCTTTTATCCCAGGGAGAATGGTCTCAGACAATATTGTGATAGCACATGAAGTTTTTCATAGTCTTAAGGCTCGGAAAAGACAAGCTTCTTCATATATGGCGGTGAAGACAGATATTTCTAAGGCTTATGATAGGTTAGAGTGAGATTTTCTAGCTGAGACAATGAAGTGTATGGGTTTTGATAGTAGATGATTGGATGGATAATGAGTTGTGTCACTGCAGTCAAAACACGGTGCTCATCAATGGTACACCAGGAGATCTTATTACACCTGCTCGTGGCTTGAGGCAGGGAGACCCACTGTCACCATATTTGTTCATATTATGTGCTGAGGTGCTTTCACACTAGATGACCAGAGATATGAGGAGCAGGGCCTTATTGGGAGTGAGAATATCAAATAATGCTCCAGCGGTTAATCATCTTTTATTTGCGGATGATTCCCTCTTCTTCTCTTTGGCTAATGAAAAGGCAGCTAAGAAGCTCAAGCATATCTTCGGAATCTATGAGGCAGTATCAGGACAAGCAATCAATCTTAGCAAATCTTATATTACCTTTGGTGCAAAGGTTAGTCCCACTGTTAAGACAAGAATGCGTCATCTGTTGGGAATATATAACGATGGAGGGAGTGGTAAATATTTGGGACTTCCAGAGCAAGTGGGGACTAAGAAGAGTGAGATGTTTGAGTATATTATTGATAAGGTCAAATCTGTTACACAAAGATGGAAGCAGAGACATCTGTCAAATGGTGGTAAAGAAGTGCTGCTTAAAGCTATTGCAGTGGCAATGCCAATCTTTTCGATGAACATCTTTCGGCTGCCAAAAGAAATCTGTGCTCAGATAAATGCAATCTTAGCTAAATTCTGGTGGGGCTCTGGAGATAAGCAAGGACTACATTGGTACTCTTGGGATAGAATAAGTGTGCCGAAAAGGGAAGGAGGTCTTGGTTTTAAGTATTTGGAGATTTTTAATCAAGCTTTACTCAGTAAACAAGTATGGAGAATTCTGCAGCATCCACACTGTCTAATGGCCCGTATTCTTAAAGCAAGATACTTTTCAGATGGAGATATCTTGACTGCAAAGCTAAGGAAGAAAGCATCGTACGCGTGGAAATCTATATTACATGGATGTGATCTTCTCACTAAAGGTATGAGATATATAGTTGGGGATGGATCTTTGGTAAATATGTGGACAGATCCCTGGGTTCCTGATCACCCACCACGACCACCATGAGCCACTGGAGAGATTCAAGCGGGAGAGAAAGTGAATGCATATTTTGATACTGATACAGGGCAATGGAAAGAACAGAAACTGAGGGAAGTTATTGTTGCTGAAGATGTAGATAAAATTCTTGCTCTAAAGATCAGTCCTATGGCACGTCAAGATTTATTGGGTTGGCACTATAATGAAGATGGTATTTATACTGTTAAGTCTGGTTACTGGTTGGGAACTCACTTACCAACGGATGTCCCTACAATACCAACTCATGGATCTACAGATTTAAAACACAAGATTTGGAAGACAAAAGCTCCTGCTAAACTACAACATTTCCTGTGGAGGTTAGTATCGAGGAGTCTTGCGACTGGAAGTAACCTGAAGAGAAGACATATCATTCAAAATGATCAGTGTATAAGATGTTGCTCTACGGCAGAAACAGAGAATCATATCTTTTTTGAATGCCCTTACGCTAAGCAAATATGGAGAGCATCTGGAGTATCAAATCTCATCATCAACAACCCAAATTCCACTTTTGAAGAAAAGATTGAAGCATGTCTACAATGTTCTCTATCAGCAAGATTAGCACATCTGCAAGATTTACCTGTTTGGTTGCTTTGGAGGATATGGAAGAGTAGAAATACTTTAATATTTCAGAAAAAAAGAGATTCATTGGAGAAGATTATTGCAGTATGCAAAGGAGGATGCACAATAAAGGAAACAGTTAGATAGCAATATTGATATTGATCAAACTGGTCGATGGCAGTGCTATCAAGGAGTGACTCGACAAGGTTGGCAAATACCTTCTTTGGGATGGATTAAATGCAACACTGATGGGGCTTTCAACTCTCAACATAATCAGTATACGGCTGGATGGGTTATTAGAGATGATAATAGGACATATAAAGGAGCAGCTCAAGGTAGAGGTAAAAGATGTCAAGATGCTTTAGAATGTGAGTTGCAAGCAATCTTAATTGCGTTACAACATTGCTGGAGTTTGGGTCATCGAAGGATTATTATGGAAAGTGATTGTCAGAAAGCAATAGATATCCTAAACAATAAGAGGTTCCACTTTGCATATTACAACTGGAAAAGAGAAATTATGAAGTGGGTGAATAAATTTCAAGACGTCAAATTCCAGTGGACTAGCAGAAATACTAACAAGGTGGCCGATTGCTTAGCAAAGAGAAACTTTGATGGAGTTAATTTTATGTTCCACTATTATGTACCATTCTTCTTGCATAATTTGTTGCATGGGGATCATATGCTTTCAAGCTAAATCAATAATATTGATGTTAAAAAAAAAACAAGTCTTCAAATAAAATTTAGTAATTTCTATAAAGCATTTTTCTTAAATCATAATGAAAAATCTAATAACATTATTCATTGAACAAATTTTACTTTCCAAGCCAAATCAAAACCATTATAAAGCAAATTGTTTATTATGGAATAATTATCATTGAAAATGGTGTTATCAATTTTCAACAAAACTACTTGAATATACATATATATATATATATAAGTTAAAATATCTAATATATATATATATATCCTAAAAACGTGTCTAAACTTTGTTTTTATTTGTGTTTTAGAAAGTGGATCGATCCATGAAACATGATTTCATTATCAAATATAAATTATTTTGTTTGTCATCAATCATATATCATATACTATGTATTGTTTTATTAGTTCTGCTGAAACTCTAGTGAAAGAAGAAATTTCTTATTGTCAAAAATAATTAATAATTAGTGACAAGAATTTTTGTTATAAAATATAAACACTTTCCATTATATTTATATTGTCATTTATTAAACAAATAATCCAGTGAAAACTTTACATCTGGTTTATACTGAATCGTTACTATTAAAACAAAGAATGTGGAGACAAGAATATTTATATTCTGAATACCAATATTTTACTGAAATTTTATTAATTGATTAGTTTTTAATTGAACTAATTGTGTACCACTACATGTTATACAGCTTTCACAAATATCTTATAACTTTTATTTGACATGTGTTCTTATTTTTTCTGCTTTGGTTTTGGTAAACAAATCAAATAAAATGGAGTAAAACTAAAATATGCGAATCTTTTTCTTATAGTGATTTGTCTTTTTTTTTCAACTGAAAACTTTTCACTGCATGGAAAAAGTGAAAATGTTTACTTTAGAATGGTAGACCAATCAAATTTTCTTTTTTACTTTTCCACTTTTCCCACCACTTCAACTACAATTTTTTTTTTCCAATCACAGCCTTTTCCATATTTTTTAAAAAAAGAATTTGAAAGATTAAGTGAGAAATCCTAAATAGTAAATACTGATATTCTTATAATATTAACCGGAGATGTATAAGTAATTCGAAACAAAATAATATTTTTTTTTGACATATTTATAGTCTAAAGTGATCTCTTGTAAAGTAGCCAAACGTAATAAGAAAATGAAGTAAAGTCTTTATATAATAAAGACAAGTGCCCAAATCAAAAACCGTTGATTGAGTCCAAGACCTTAAAGCAAGTTGTCGAGTTGAGTTTGTAGATCCTGAATAGATATCATATTGACACTAGCTTGTTCTTCAACTGAGTACTCGGCTTTGAGCAAAGACTCCACTTGTGTATGAGCTTCTACAATATTTGTCCTGAATATACAAAACATATACATAGTATTCAAGCTAGTAGTAGATTTGGATTCAGAACAAGAACACATAAGAGAAAACCAAGATAGTTTAGATGGTCGTTAGAGTAGCAGAGGATTTTGGAATAAGTAAGACGTACTTGATCGGCTTGAAAAGTATGGTCCTTGTTGATGGATTCTGCAGATAGAGTTTCATTTTTGCTAAAATCGGAAGTAGCTCTTGCTGTATTGCAGCATATACCTGGTTAAACGAAAAAGTGATCCAAACCATCATTTCCCTGTGCTTACTGTTATTAATTATTGTACGAGAGAACCATCAACGCATGTTTAAGGGATCATTAGGATCTGTATATGTCAGTTCTAGGAACTACTGATGTACAAAGGTTTTAATATCATGAGAGCTTGACAGGGAACAACAAGAAATAGCTGCTATCTCTATTTCTGAGATATATCTTGAAGAACAAAAAAATTCAAAAGAGTATCATTTCTTATCTCATACCTTCTGAACAAGTTCAGCCACCTTATCTGGAGTAGCGAAAGCTTGTTCCTTAAGCGGTTTAGCCATGACAGAGTCAACGTTTTGATTCTGAGTTCCAGAAGAAAGGGAAACTTTTATGGCTGTCACCTGCATACACACAAAGTTCATAATGTATAAACACAGCCAAACTGTTATACTATTTCATTAGAGAGAAACCTCTTTAGATAATAGAGTCCACCTCCTCTCACGATCGTTGCAAAAATTTAAATTATAAACGGTGCGTAATGCACAAAAGGAGACATTAAAGTAGCACTGCAAGGATACTGGCTTGAACTTTGTAAAAGACGTCTAGAAGAATCTTAAGAGAGTAAAAAAAAAAGTTTTCCAGAAAACAAAGGAAAAGAGAGACCAACCTTGGTTACGAATGAAAGCATAGGATCCACAACTAACTTAGTGACTGACATGATGAACTCCTCACAAGTAGTCTTCAAACATTTTTCTAGCTCCTGCGGAAATAAAGGTTCATGCACTCATTCCCATTCATATAAAGGAATACAAGGATCCGGCATCGAAGAGGCCAGGTAAGTAAGGTTCCCACTTCCTAAACTGATTTTTAGTACAACCAAAGTTGAATTTCATAGGCATGTCTGCTAAAAAATTTCCATATCTCTTTGAGCCTACTAGCATAGCAGAAATATAACCCAGGCTATGATATAATATTTTTAATGTTCACCAATATTGGTAAATCAGTCTAGCAGAAAGACGCTAATGGTTTAAACTGTAAAATGAAATCAACACATTTGAATGACAAACTCATGTGAACATAGAGCAAATCTGTAACTGATAGTGGGTGGAAGAGAAAATAACAAACCTTCTTGGCATCTATTTGGCTCTCCAAAACTCGAGGTGACAAGGTCCTTGCTAGGGAGGTTGACCTAGACCAGTCAAAAAGTGACGCTTGACCTCTAAGTATCCTCCTCAGATGTTCCTAGCCACATTTTATGAACAGTATTAATTACTGGCAAAAAGATCTGAAATCTGCACCAAAGATAAGCACTCTTCGAAAAAACTAACCAGTAAATGGGAGAAATCAAGCTCTTTGTGGGTGACTGAGAATTCTATGTCAAAAGGCGCAATCTGGAAACAAATACAAGCATCGTTTAAATATAATCATTGACTACATAACAAAAAAAAAAAGCAAAGTAAAGATAGATCAGCCATAACCTGTTCCCTCAAGATAAGGAGATGCTTAATAAGGAACAGCTGGCCATCCATTGTAGTTGATCGCTTAATGATAAGCTTGCTGGCTTTCTGTTGCATATTTGATAAACCAAGATAGCTAAAACTTTTTTACAGGAAAATGGCATATCTTCGTGTAATTGATAATGTCATTGAAAATAAGGACAGCTGAAAAGGGATAAAAGTCAAGGCGACGAAAGTTTGGTTTTCTAGCTTGCTTACTTGAACTGACAACGAGCAAACTTCAACAGCTTCCTGCGGAACAGAAGTGATGGTCAGTTAGACAACTTTGCGTGTCTTCTTTAACGGAATGAGAAGCAATAAAGTTACTGATACTCATAAAGCAGTCTTGCCTGTGCTAATCCGGTGAAAACTGCAGGCTCCAAGCAACGATATAATTTAGATAGACAAGAGAGAGTTTTCTCCAGAGGTGGATACCAAGTCTTAAACACATCAGCGTTTTCATCATCCTGCACCTTCGAATATAAGTATACATTTTACCCCGGGACTGGTATCAGATGAATAAAATGAAAAGTACATTTTACCCCGAGATTGGTATCAGATGGCGTATTAGCAGATCTCTCCAGCTTTCCAGGGTAATCAAGATCTTCATAAGAGGGAATATAATTTGCAATCTGCAGAAGTAAGAAGAGGACTGAAACAGAGCAATTCAAGAAAAGCAAAGTCCTCTACAAATAAACAGGATTACACAGCTGAAACTGATAAAAATTTCCAATTATCAGTAGTAGGTGTTTCGCTTTAGTGGTCACAACATATAAATTTCACTATTTCTACATAGACACAGGTGAGAATCATGCTTGTGGAAGTAAAGGCCAGGGAGAGAAACAAGAAATAAGTTGTAGAAAAACAATGCTGGCAAGGTAAATTGAGTACCTCATCTCGGATATATGTTCTGGCACGAAAAGTCAATCTCTCGTTAACATCGGCTAAAATTCTTTGTAATGTAGGGCGCAGACCGGCCAGAGGTTCACTCTGTCTAGCAGACTGCTCTCCCAAAACTTCGACTTTAAGGATATGAACAAGCTCACATAGGAGGTCAAGATTTGCCTCGTGTATCAGTTTTGGGCGTAAAATGTCATATAAGTACGTAGACCTGTTCAGGAATCAAAGCAAAAATGATAAATCGGATGCATCTCATAAGATATAAGAAACCAAAACAATCGGGATCACCTATGCTTACTAATACTTTCGAAATCCTAGACTTTCAAGAAGCCATATTCAGATTCAAGGGAAGTTGACTACAGTGTAATGGTCCACTGACTACAACAACTACAAATATAGTTGGAAGCATAGTATAAGATATAACAACGGAAAAACAGTCTACAAGATACTAGCCGTAAAAGTTCATATTTGCTCCAAACTCAAAACATGATCACTTATGCTTACTCATATTCTCCGAACCTAGGCTTTTCAGAAGTCATAGTCAGATTCAAAGAAAGTTAACTACAATGTAGTGGATCAGCAAGTATAACAACTTCCCATCTCTTAAAAAAAAGATAACGCGATTAGTATTAATCAAAATAAGACAATATTATCAAGGCAATGCCAGCGAGGTAGGTTCCCTATTCACAAATCACAATTAACATCAATGATGGGGTGAATTCATTGCTGTGTATTATTTAATAGACGCTAATGGTGTACAGAGAACGAGAATAGATTTATAAATTGTTACGTCTCAATTATTATGTATTCAAGTAGATAATCTAGATGCTTATGGCAATCTGTACTAGCTGTCTATATTTCAGTATAAAAGGCACCAAATATTATTTCAGGGTTAAGTTGGACAGAAATAGAGGTGGTGAACATAGACGGCACGACACATAAAAGCTTACAAAGGATCCACTAAAGGTGCCAGACTCGAAACTTCTTCCGATGATGCTGGAAAGAAATGAGTAAACAGTTGATACTCCATTTGACAAACCTGAAATTCATAACGGAGTTAAGTCATGTGGTGCAGTAATTTACTTTTTGCAAAATCAAGTCCATTAGCCATTGTCTCTCTTGAAAAACCTCATCTGACTTTTGAAATCACACAGAGATATCAATGTTTTAAACTTTTCTTATATGTTCATATCCCCTATAATGATAGCAACGTCCTTTTCTACTAAACTGGAGTAGCTCCTAGTTTCCCATGTGAATAAAGAGAGGTACTCGTTCCTTCATATACCTGCATCAGATATGCACAACCAGATCTAGTCAAAGATGGCAGTGCCTCTTTCTTGGAAAAATCAGATACTCGTTGGTGAACTATGCCTTTGACCTGACAATTTGAAATGAAAAATAAACAGGCGATTATAGCTACCTGCAGACAGAAACTAAAGGATAATGTAATCCAGAAAATAAACTCACAAGAGAAAGCCGTTGTTCACAGTATAGTCTGTGGCATTCTGCAAGGATTTGAACATATTCCTTTCTTGCTGACCTACTCTCGATTTCCTCCAATACAGGTTTAAGCTGGACAAATATTTTTTTTCGATGTTCAACATCATAAGAAATAAAATATCATCACGCCGTAATGTCAACACTAAACTCCTAACATTGAAATCGAATAATGCTACAAAAGCTAAAGTTCCTTTGTCTTTTATCAAATACTGTGACCCTAGCATTTTTGCACTAACATGAAAAAGATCAAAAGGTACCACCTCACTTGCAGCAGCCTTGAAGCGAACATATATAACAGATGCCTCAACACCCTCTGAGACAGATGCTTTGTTTCCATCTGTCCCGCGAAATGCTGCTTGAACCTGACAACAAAATTAACATGTCTGTCTCACGAAAACTAGGCATAACTAAGAAATTCATTCACTTGCCTAGATTACAGGCATATATTGAATACATGTACATATAGAACTAAATACACGCTTTGTGTAAACTGCGCTAGAATATATGCATATTACAAACAATAGCTACCTGGGAAGCGGCCGTTTTGAGCACTGCAAGGATGTAAGTTCGAATTATACCCAAGGCGCGTGACTGTAAAATTATAAATGTTAAGTCTTCTCTCATAACACAGGTTACAAAATAATTTTGGAAACAATGTGTGCATGCTCAAGAAACCAAGCGTCTCTCAACAAGAGAGAAATAGGGAGGAGAAACAGAGAGCGTGAAAGCTCTTTCGTAGTACCTGTAGCTGACGAAATTTGAGCAAATAAACACTCGACTCCGCATATTGGGGATTGCTTTCGATGTACCTACAGAACTCAGGGTAAAAGAAGCATATTACAATCACTTCATGGGAGCAGGACGAACGTTACGTGCGGCATTCTTTTATAAAGATAGTCAATGTAAATTTCATAATATTGTATGCAAATCATTTACTCACGAGATGCACTCATCGAGCCGTTTTAGCAGTGGGAGAAAGTTAGAGTTTGATACATTCATATTTGAAGAGTAAAAATTGGAGGATATCTGCAAAAAAAAAGGAAAAATTAGAGCAATTGAACACCTTGTTGGGTCTTTCTCCTAAATTTACACCAAACATACACTATGACTTAAGTTCCACGTGTAGAAAAAGCTATAAGTATACTATGTTGACAATTTAAACCTCCAGTTCGTCTAGTATATTACACACTTATACACATAAGCAATTTTTTGTCAGTAGGGCAGTATTAAAAATCTTACGTTCTCCAGTTCATCAAAATAGTTGAGCTTACTCCTTAGTGCTTCTGCAAACTCCATCAATTTCTGCTTCTCCATTAACTAGAAAAGGTGGAAGAAAGAGCTCAGATAAGCAATAACAATCACACAGCGAGCCAAAAACTCTTGATCAGCCAAGATGCATTAAGTATATCTTTTAGTTTTCGATATTTATAGTAGGAGAATACATTCTAAAGATAAGAGAAACAATAAAATCATTTTGCAGCATAAAAGAGAGTAGAAAACAATACCAGTCGGTCGCAAGCATCATGAAGAGTTTTAGTCTTTGTTGTTACTGTTTGATGTTGCAGCTGCAGTTCGTTAAATAGGTCAAGCGTTTCATCAACCTGCGTAGGAGAATTCCTAAAGTCAAATACAGAAACATAAGCCTTACTAATTTCTTGGAAAGGTAAAAACTTGGTGGAAACCTGCCTGGTGGAGTATATTATCACACGTCTGGATGCGCTCAGTTAAAGTATTGACATAGTGCAAATACTTTTCCTCTGTCTATGTCAGAAACGAACAAACCAATTAGCTAAGTATTCGGGACTTTTAACCTCGGAAAAACATGCTATCACTAACCTCAGACTTCATCGCTGATTCAAGATCAGTAAACCATTTGTAAAACTGTAATAAAAACAAGAAACATTAAAACGAAGAAGCATTAGCTAGAGGTGCACGAACAGAGATGCCCACACCATACAAATGCGACTCCTACTGTATCATATTCTTTATCAAATAAGCTAACCATGGTCTTTCTACATGCACATCAAAATGAAGAGGCATTAGCACACATATAGAGATCCAAGAAACGAGATGCCCACACCACAAATACAGTACTGCACTCTTAATCAAATAAGCTAAGTACGGTTTTTCTCTACATACGTCACAGATTTTTTGGAATCTAAAGTTGCAGGGCTAGAGATTACCTGATTCGTATTAACCAAAACAGCTTCAATTGCTCCAGAATCTCCCAAGTTTGCGTCCTCTGCAGAGACAGACACACCATTCTCGGGCCGGTGAACATACTCATGCACCTAAAACCAGGAACTAACACTAACATCAAACAAAAAGTATAATACATTCCAGAACACCCCAACACAGACAACCTCAGACTCACAAGATTAGCAGGAAACGGCCGCTCAGCAACTGCGTGAGATAAAGAAACTATAGCTGCTTGTTGCTCCTCTGTCAAAGGAGCGCTCTGCAATGGATAATAAAACCACATTACATATGAAGAAGATAGCCACACTGAATCTCTGAAATTCTCAACAAGCAGAGCATCATTCGGATCTAACAATCGTATAATGAACTAAAGGATCACTATCCTGACTCATCAATTGGATCGTTCCTGGATCTAATGGCGCGATTACCTGTTCCCAAGTGGAAGCGAAATTGTAGCCTTTGGAGATGGCTCCAGATTTGGGAAGGCTTGGAGACGACGATGCCGCCTTAGTCGCCATATCTATGGCGGTTTCTTCAGAATCTCAGGTTTGATTCGTCGCTTGGAAGATGAAGACGACGACGAGGACGATCCGTCGTGCGTATCGTTTAACTCTTTAACTTGAGAATGTGTTCATCTGCTGAGCTAATTGCGATCTAAACGGCGTTACAGTTACACGAATCGAAACGCAAGAAAAAAAACGCTTTTCCGCGTTAGCGTTTGCAACAAATGCGATTGAAGGTAGTTTTAAGTAACGACCGTTTAGTAGACCATTACGCGGGATGTCACACGTGCGCCACCGACTGACGCATAGCTTATCACTTGTTTATGTCAGCTATTAATCCTCAAATTATTTTAAATTTTTACTTTTTTGGCCCCAAAACTTTTAATTTGAAACTTTCACGTGATTTATCCGTCGTGTCAAATGTCAATATGTGTATGCTTTTTTTTTTATCTCCAACTACATCCCATTGTTTTTACTTTTGTAATTTTGTTATTTTTGACTAGGTTTTACATGCTGCTTTGAAATAATCTTTCTTGGTGGCTGATAGCTACACCCAACTTAATCATATCTATACTCCAACATCCATTTCGTCTTTCCGTTATCATACTTCACCACTAAAAACTCAATTATGTAAAAACCTTTTATAGAATTTGTGTATATATTCATCATCGCATTGTTTTCAGTTACATAAACGTGCAAAACATTATTTTTCCTTTTTTTAACCAACTATAACATGTAACTGCGGCTTATGCAAGCATTATTTTATGTTCAAACTTGCACAATGCATATTGTTGACGAAATACGTTTGCAACCTGCTATAGCTATTGGTAGGAAGAATAAACCTGATGAAATATCTAAACTCTTGTATTAAACAAATTTTCATTTTGAGACTTTTTTTGAATTATCAGGAGGTTTGAGCCGAAGCTAATCCCACCAAACCCGAAACTATGAAATATTAGTTTTGTCTCATCTGTCATTCGAACTAGCACCTCTGACACAATGACCAGGATCCTTTCTAGTTGATCTAATGAATCTGTTTTTCTTAAAAAAAACATTTCATTCATTCAAATTAACATGACTTCGATCTTTACAGCAGTTGATGACATTTATCTTAAAATTTAGGTACAGGAAGTAATTCCTTTCTTTATTTTTAATGTACATATATCATATATATATAATGTATTCACATAACTTATGTATATTGGATAGTTTGCAAGGAACTATATGAATGTGTGTGTATATATGAGTTTATTTGTGCCTGATCTTGACCGTAAGCCATATGTTTGAATATCTCGCTGATGTAATTGCATCTACTTCTTCTTTACACGACATGTTTTGTTCTCTTTAGTTAAATCATCTTCTAATTAATATTCCAAACTAACGCCGCCGTAAGTTTAATCTATACGATTGTTTTTATTGGTAGAAGAATTATATGATTAGACATTTTACCCACCTCATCATACAACCCGATTGATAATATGTTGAGTGGATGCATTTAGATTTGGTACATTTTCACATTTCGCTCAGATTAGCTAGCTAGAGCTCACTATTTAGTAATTTTTGTTTACGTCAAACATACGTGTAATCGATGTAAAGTCTCGTACGTATACGAACTAAATAGTTAAATCTAGAAATTTATGACTTACATACGTATACATATACATATATACTGCAAACAAGTTAACCCTAGGAAGTAGAGTTTCCAACAGACAAAAAGTCGAAGAAAGGAACACGACTTTCGTTTTTGTTGTCCGAGTCATGGGGGTTGCTTTGGTCTGAATCTTGATCAATAATCTCGCTCTTGTTTGAATCCGTATCTACTTGTAGAAAATTGTAGAACTCCATTGGCTTTTTACTCTGATTTGCTGCGGTGGCATCTAAAAAGGAAAATCAAAATTCAGTTATATATGTGGTTGCAAACATAATTATATAATTATAATTATAATTAAAATACATAGATAATTTAGGGTAATAAAGAATTTGATATATTATACAACAGAAAATATATGAATTTGTCAATAATCGAGATTCATCATGAAATTTTGCTTATATATGCAATGAAAAGAGAGAAATAAAATGAAGATGTAACACTGAACCTTATCACTAATCCATGCAACACTAAAATGAAGATGTACCCCTATCACTTTTTTGAGTTTACCTTTGGTATTTAAAGCGATCTTTCCGGTGAAGAACTCTTTTAGGAACTGAAGATGATTGATATGAGAGAACTGGTAAGGGTAATTGATAACGTCCCCGAGTATTCTCTTCCGATCACCAGAAGCCATCATGATTTGTTCAGTGGCCATTAAAGAAGAAGACGACGTCGTTGAGGGAAGAATACGAGGCTTGGAGGTTTGACGTGTGCGTCGAGCCATGATCACGTGCCAATGGTTCTTGACTGCGTTGTCTGTTCTTCCAGGGAAAAGCCTAGCGATGATGGACCACCTGTTCCCATGGATCCGGTGAGCCGCTAAAAGTCTATCTTCTTCTTCTTCCGTGAAAGGGTTTCGATTAATTCTCGGATCCAGTTGATTAAACCATCTCAATCTACAACTCTTACCTGCATATATGTCAACATAGTTGATTTATCTATTTTATTATACAACCAATATATATATATATCAAGCCCTAGTTTTGTAATAGATAGGACCGACCCTAGGAGATCATTACCAGATCGACCAGGGAGCTTGAGGGCTATGGCGTTCCAGTTATGAGGACCAAATTGTTCGACCAGATCCCTGAGCTTCTCGTCTTCCGCTGGTCTCCAATGGCCTCGACTACACATGATCTGTCTAATTAACTACTTAACCTTTGTCTCAAGTGTAACGATCTAAACCAATACAATAACAAAGAAAAGATATCACAAGAAAAGAAAACACACAGCCGTACAGATGTTATATCAACAACATACGCTATTGTGTTTTATGCGTTTGTGTATTTTATATACATATCTGTATGAATCTTGAAGTTTAAAACCCTAAGTTGTCTTGGGAAAGGTTGGGGAAGATGGATATGTGGGAACAAGAAGAAAGGTGAAGAGCAACAGCACGTATGCATATATATATATAGCCTATTATAATTTATAAGGAGTTTATGTATCTATATGAAAAGAAAAATAAAAATAAAAATAAAATAGAATCCGTTAGAGAGTTGGGAGGGTTTGGACGCACCTCTCGACCGGCGACTGATGCCAACGTCTTCCCTAACCAACACAACATCCATTTTAAGTAATCGGTCTACCTTTTTATTATGTTTATTTTCTTGTACATTTGATCATAATTAGTTAATTATTTACGGAATATATCTATAAATTTTGAACATATAAGGTTAGAGATTGCTTTGGTGTAGGCTGAATTTCGTTAAACTCTCAACGTCTCTTCGTGTGGCATATTAATTTAAGGGTTTTCTCTAAATTCTAACCTACACCCGCTACTTCGAGCCACCAACATTCATCTACGTTTCTGTAGTCTTGGACAAGTTATACGTATTTACATATGATAAACATTGATATCCTAATTAAAGACAAAAACAACTAGCTATATTTTATCCTGAACTGATAATTTTTTGAGTTACTGCTATTCCAGTTTTTAAATTAATATTTGTGAGTTACTGCTATTTTTATCCTAAACAACAATATTACATACATAAATATTGTTTGATTATTAGATTTTGTAGATATGACTAGGAACCTGATGGACTGACCAGCCTTTGCGTTGGAGATTGATGTGTTCTAGAATCTACATGATAATTTTGAATACGTGAACATGCTTTGAGTAGGAAGGGCTGGACGGATTCATTAGCGAAAGAGATTAGAACTAGATGAATTATTTTCATCCATATAGATCAGACACAGATAAAAATGTTCCTTGGGAGAAATGTCTCGTCGGAGTCTAGTTGAAATGGGACACTAACAAAAAAATTGTTTGGTTTCTAAAATTTCGATAATAACTATAACAAAATTAGTTTGCGATAGTTTTCCAAACTGTTAATTCGTATGTTGCTTATGTCGAATATACTTCTCCATATGAATATAATATATGGGTTTGTACGTCTGAGATCTATGTTTTTAATCTAACTATGTGTATATTTGTGGAAATTCTAGAAACCTTATTGTACATTAGATGGATCATGAGAACTTTGTTATTCCATAATATGTGGATTCCAACCAACTAGTACTGCCTTTAGTTAGTTAATGGGTGATGCTGATAATTAAATGCTTAGATTACTTTGTTAAATTAATTCTCTATGATAAATTATTGAAATTAGACTAAAAGAAGAGGAAGAGAAGAAAAGAGTTTGGTAACATAGTTGTGGACTTCTGGTTAAATGGAAGGTCACATATATTATTTGATGGATAGGTTCTGATAACCTCTCAAACCTAATCAACGTTTTTCTCTAGCTTAATTCGAACTATATGCCAACGTGAACACCATACAACTAACCTATATTTAGAGAAGTTATATTATTCAACTTTTTAACATCGCAGCCTTAAAACACTGACTTGACTAGAGATCGTCGAATAGATAAATTTTAACTTATATTAATAAAAATAAAGTAGACAACTAATATATTATTTAGTATTTACATATTTCCATTTTAATTATAAATGGACTTATAAATGTTCTTTTTAGCAATGTGAGTGTTTTATTATAGAGATGATGGCATAATTTGGTTACCAATAAAGATAATTACTTTATACTTAAAATGGTTTTGATAATTAATTTGATAATACATAATAAACATAAATTTTGTTTTTATATTTTTAAAACAAAACTGAAATAATTGCTGGTAAAGTTAAGTAGGAAAACTTTGGCAAAAAGAAAAAGAAAAAGAAAATTAAGTAGGAAAATAAATAAAACAGAGTTAGTTGGGAATGGATACATAACCAATAACATTTGTTCTATTGATAGTTAGGAGAGAAGCCTTCTTCAGTTTCGAACCTATCATAACTAAACAAAACGTCTTGTATTCAAGAAAGACTCATACATCTAAACCGGATCCTGATTACACTTAACTAGCAGTATACCAGATCGGTTTTCACTTTTTAACTGTACATAACTACATATTCACTCCACCAAATACTGACAGAGACTCAAACCAACCGTTAACCAGAACTGATGAGACCTTGTTCAGATTAGCTGAACGATGAAAAACCACACTGTTCTAGCATCATAATATATCAAGAATAATTATGAACCATGGAGAGAGCACACCTCTTTCTCACGTTACTTAGCGGAATGTTTATGCTAACCATTATACAAACATTCTGCTCTATGTATGCAATAGTTAATACAACTTTAAAACGCATAACGCGCTGTGAGAGAAACCAACATAATCACTTGATAAGGTCTCTTTGCTCCCGAGAAATGATTCTTGGTCCAGAACTGGAAAACATCTACAGTAGATAGAAGTAAAATGCTACGTTCTGTGTTTATTAGTTCCCCTAACACAAGGTTTGGTCTTTTGAACTTTAAGTAATTACAGATTAAATAGAAGTTGAACTCTGCCTAATCACCAGTAAGAGCTCGAGGGCTATGTTCGATGGTGGAGAGAGACATGCCAGACTGAGCCACGGCTCTGACAAACCCCATGTTTGCAGTCAACGTAGGAGCTCCCCACCTATCACCTGTCCCAAACACAATCTTGTTCTTCATTACATTAGCCTCTTCAACAACTGCTCAGCTCTTTGCTTCTCATTGGGTCCAGCATACATAGACACCAACTCCTCGAACTCTGAAAAAACGCTCTTACATACAATCCCTCGCTTCCCTGACATTACACCTCCCATTCTAACAAGAACTGAGTTCTCAACTTCAGATCTCGCCTGCGTGTCAATTCCAAAATAAAAAAAGGTTAAATGCTTTGACATATACTAACTATAGATAAGATCCAACGGTAAGTAAGTAAGTACCTGAGCAATCACGAAAACAGTATTCCCTTTGAACTTTTCCTCTAACAAACTCTCAGGCGTATCCAAGATCCTCTCTGCACACCCGTTAGCGATCCCAGACACGAGAGCAACAAGAGCTGTCGTGGGAGATGAGAGGAAGGAGAGCTCGGAGGAGGCGAGCTTGAGGAGTGTGTGCGGCATGAAGCGGTGATGGAAGTTGATGATGAAGGAAGGTGGTTGATTGTGTTTATGACGGATTTGCATCGCCTCTTCGCCCTCTCTATCTCTCCTCCCATCTCCATGGCTTCCTTCGTCGTCTTAATTTAGGATTCTGCTTCCGGGTTGGGACAAAACTGATACGTTAATAACCCGGTTGAGATTAGCCAGGAAACCGGTTTACTGTATGTGTCTTGACCAGTGCTAACCAATTATATATATAAAAACAGCTAAGAACTATGATGAACAATATGATAGATAAATCAAGAACTAGATGGGCGATTTATGCAAGGATGATTGGTGATGCAAAACTGAAATGAAAACTAGAAAACAAAGAGATAAAGATGGATGATGGGATCTTGTTGCTGGACGTGTGTCTCTCTCAACAGATCAGTGGATGATTAGATGGAAGAAGATGGAATCCGGCTTGCTTGATAGATATCTCTTCCAAGCTGGATCAAGGGATAGAATGGATAGATGGATAGGGATTGACTCTCTCAATCAATGAACGAACAGGTTATCTTGAATCACACAAGACTCACTGGATGTGGCTTCTTTAGGACTTGGTGAATCACACACAAAGAACTAGAGAAAGAACAACAAAGAATTCACAACTTTGTTAAAAACAGAAACGATTTCTTATTACTTTCAAAATGATCAAGGTAATTACAATGATGAATGTTCTTGAGCTTATATAGGCTCGACCCTGACTCAACTACAACGTTCTAATACTCTAGAAAGGAAAGAAAATAAACGAAAATAAAGCTGATGGTCTTTGTCTTCAATAAACTAGCTGTTAGGCTGATTTGTAGCCATTTGGAAGATCTGATCTTGTATCTTGATATCTTGGTTTTGTATCCACGAAATAGAAGTCTCTGGTTGCTGAATAAACTCACATTGATCTTGATATCTTCTGGTTTAAAGGGAAAGAGACGTTGGCCTTTAACTCCTCCAAGAAAGAATAACTCCGGAAAAGGCAAGTTACCACCAATGAAGATCCCATGTTTGCTGGTGTATGGAAAAATCATGTAAAGCTCTTCTGGATCGTGGGATGTCTCCTCTGGATGCCTTGGATCGTGTGGATGATGTCTTGGTTGCCTGATCTCGGTTTGGAAATGGTTGGGCCAATTAATTTCCCAATCCTTCCATAAGTGACTCCTTATAACCGGTTTTGGGAAACTGGTTATATCTTCAATTATACTCGGCTTTTCCTCATGATTCTTAGCTTGTTGGATGCATAAAAGATCCCTCTTGAAGTCCATAATCGAGTTTGGTTCGGGCCGCTTCTCGGTTGGACTGAAATTCTCTCCTAAGGGCCGATACTCGCAAACGGATGGGCTGGAGAAGCTCCAACTTGTAAAATCCATAACTGTCTGGTCCGTGAAGCTTTTCTTGAAATTCCAAGCCTCAATTACTCCTTGATGAGTTAACTCTCCTTGAAAATTAGATTCATGAAAAAATCGTTCTGGTTGTCGAGATGGCCTTCTTTTACTGAACCTCTATAGCTGTTGGCTCCAAGGTGGTTGGTTTGAATGGTTTGGTGAGACTCTGGTTGGGCTTCTGGTTTCATGGCCGCATCATACCCTCCCCCTTGAAAAGGTTTCAACCTAGAAACTGCATAGCATGAACCAAAATAGAGCAAGTTAGGTTTCATCCTCCTTTGAGATTCTAAGGCCTTACCTTGATATTGTATCGGTTTGATCTTTGATGGCACATCTGGTAGTTCTTCTTTGAAGAAATAGGATAGGATCACCCCTCTGCTCCAGTCTGGTGTGATCTTGGCTTTGGATAGATCTCTTCTAGAATCTTCAGCTTTGGTTCCTGTCATAGACTCAACATCTTTGGCTAAAAACAAGTGTGTTATAGCAGTCATGGAATAATCAGCATATAAATCGGTTTGAGAAATTCCACTTTCAGTAGATGATAAAATCTCTTGCTTCCTCCCTAAGTGTGATCTAAGAAAAGAAGTAGAATCTGCATATTTATATAAACTGCCTGGTTTTTCCTCACATTTTTCAGGACCTAATAAATCAGTGTGCACATTATCCAAATTATTGTTTATCAAACAAGGGATAGCTGCACTTACCTGATGTGGAACCTTGATTGGTGCTTCCAATGGCACGGCCTGTATGTTTTGTGACTGGTCTGGGGGTTCTTCCTCCTCATGTGCTTGATCCGACACATCTTCTAGTTTCAATGGATCACTAGTGGCTGGTCCAAGTTCTTCTTGTGGGTCTGGCTCAGGGATGATTCCTTCTTGTGTTAACCTTGAACCCACGTCCTCCTGGCCCATATTGATACCTGTATCAACATCTGTATCAACATCACTTGACCAAGACAAGTGCATTATACCAGAAGTAGGAAATTTGCAAACTGATTGAGCTATATTTTCATAAGGTGATTCTCTTTCAGCTTCTAGTGGATTAGCAGTCACTACTAGCCTAGTTGGACAGATTATAGCATAATGACCTTCTTTATGACATCTATAGCAAATAGGTTCTACTGGCTTTGAATGCTTAGGAAACTTACCTGGTTTTCCTTTCTTGTGGGACTTAGGCAATGGCTTTGTACTTAGTTCTTGAGTTTTGGCTTGTGGAGTTGGATCTACTTGAGGGCCATTGAACCTTTCTGATGATGTAAGCTCGGTCTTTCCCTTGATGAAGAGTTTAGACTCCTGGTTTGGGTCGTGAGCCTTATTGAGCTTAACCTTTCGGGTTTGGCCTTGTTTTCAATATCAGCCTCCTTGGTTCTGGATGGGTAGTACTCTTAAAATAATCATTTCCATTGATCTCAGCATCTACCACATACTCTTCACGTAGTATTTCTTTCATGTCCGCCCAGGAAGCTTTTGATGGGTGGTCATCTAGCCAGTAGTTAGCTTCAAGATCCCAATGCCAAAATGCATTCTTGGTAAGAGTATCTTCAGCAATGATTAGTTTCTCTTCTTCTTGAATGTTGTGATGTTGAAACCAATCTTCCACGTCTTGTTCCCACCTTAGGTAAGCTTCTGGTCGTTGTTCATGACCTGAGAAACAAATGTAATGTGGCTGATGGTCGGCCTCATACTCATCTTCATCTTCTCCAGCTTCACTTAAGGATTTTTCCTCTTTAGCAAAGCCATGCCGGTTTTCTGCCTCTTCTTCAATATCGCCTAAACTGAGTTGGGATTCAGTTTAACCTAGTTGATTATCTTCCAGATCAGAATAATCACACCATGCTCTCTCTTCAACATAAGACTCTTCTCTATCTTCTGTTTCACCAGACTGAGAACATGCTTCTCCTTCATCAACATCTTCGTATACATCGCCAGTTTCAGAGAAAGTTTCTTCATGCTCACACACCTCTTCTAAACTGATTTTAGAATCAGCTTCCTCTTTCCTTGAGTCTTCCTGGTCAGTATCTTGATCATCACGTTCTGTATCATCTCCATGGAAATCATCTTCTTCTTTGAAACTGATATTTGATTCAGTTTCTCCCTCATACTCTCCTTGGTGGTTGGTATCTTCATGTGAGTAATCAGGTGGTTCTGGTTCAGGATATGCTTCATCAGGGTCGTCTCCATACTCGGACATGGAGTAGTTATCATCAGAACAGGACCCATCACAGCCATCCTCTTCACTGGACCATACTTGGTCGGTTTCATCAAGATTTGAATCATAGGAGTTTTCATCTTCTGAGTAATCTCCCATGGCGTATCTTCTGTCTCTTTTTTTTTTTTTATGGGTACCTTGCACAAAGAGAAAACAAGGAGAATCAAGGTGTGCCTTAACAAAAGAAAGAAAGATTTAAGCAAAATTGGAAACTTGGTATTTTTTAAAGAAATAAAACTAATGGAAAATTCTTTTTTTTTAAATAAAATATGTCAAGCAAACCACGAGATCTATTAAATGAAGAAACAAAATATTTATTTTTGGTTTGCAATTAGAATTTAAAAACAAAGCAAGAAACCAGATTTTTTTTTTTTTAAAAAAAAAATTAATGCAAATAAACTAAATGAAAGAATTCAAACATGGTAAGGGGAGCCAGCAAGTAAATGCAAACAAGATTTTTTTGAATGAAAACAAATGCAACAGAGATGATGAATGGATAGATATCACCAGATTCAGGAGCTTTTAAGCTCTGATACTAAATGATACAGGCTGGGATTCAGACTGAACAGTGGGATGAACTGAGGTTAAGATCTGGTCGGATCTGGTACTGGCCAGCCGGTAAGGATGGTAGATGGAGGTGGTTTTGAGCCGATTTGTACCTGAAATCAAAAGAGAAGATTTTTATAAGTTTTTATGAGTTTTATAAGATGCAAATAAAGTAAAAACAGCTAAGAACTATGATGAACAATATGATAGATAAATCAAGAACTAGATGGGCGATTTATGCAAGGATGATTGGTGATGCAAAACTGAAATGAAAACTAGAAAACAAAGAGATAAAGATGGATGATGGGATCTTGTTGCTGGACGTGTGTCTCTCTCAACAGATCAGTGGATGATTAGATGGAAGAAGATGGAATCCGGCTTGCTTGATAGATATCTCTTCCAAGCTGGATCAAGGGATAGAATGGATAGATGGATAGGGATTGACTCTCTCAATCAATGAACGAACAGGTTATCTTGAATCACACAAGACTCTCTGGACGTGGCTTCTTTAGGACTTAGTGAATCACACACAAAGAACTAGAGAAAGAACAACAAAGAATTCACAACTTTGTTAAAAACAGAAACGATTTCTTATTACTTTCAAAATGATCAAGGTAATTACAATGATGAATGGTCTTGAGCTTATATAGGCTCGACCCTGACTCAACTACAACGTTCTAATACTCTAGAAAGGAAAGAAAATAAACGAAAAAAAAGCTGATGGTCTTTGTCTTCAATAAACTAGCCGTTGGGCTGATTTGTAGCCATTTGGAAGATCTGATCTTGTATCTTGATATCTTGGTTTTGTATCCACGAAATAGAAGTCTCTGGTTGCTGAATAAACTCACATTGATCTTGATATCTTCTGGTTTAAAGGGAAAGAGACGTTGGCCTTTAACTCCTCCAAGAAAGAATAACTCCGGAAAAGGCAAGTTACCATCAATGAAGATCCCATGTTTGCTGGTGTATGGAAAAATCATGTAAAGCTCTTCTGGATCGTGGGATGTCTCCTATGGATGCCTTGGATCGTGTGGATGATGTCTTGGTTGCCTGATCTCGGTTTGGAAATGGTTGGGCCAATTAATTTCCCAATCTTTCCATAAGTGGCTCCTTATAACTGGTTCTGGGAAACTGGTTATATCTTCAATTATACTCGGTCTTTCCTCATGATTCTTAGCTTTTTGGATGCATAAAATATCCCTCTTGAAGTCCATAATCGAGTTTGGTTCGGGCCGCTTCTCGGTTGGATTGAAATTCTCTCCTAAGGGCCGATACTCGCAAACGGATGGGCTGGAGAAGCTCCAACTTGTAAAATCCATAACTGTCTGGTCCGTGAAGCTTTTCTTGAAATTCCAAGCCTCAATTACTCCTTGATGAGTTAACTCTCCTTGAAAATTAGATTCATGAAAAAATTCGTTCTGGTTGTCGAGATGGCCTTCTTTTACTGAACCTCTATAGCTGTTGGCTCCAAGGTGGTTGGTTTGAATGGTTTGGTGAGACTCTGGTTGGGCTTCTGGTTTGATGGCCGCATCATACCCTCCCCCTTGAAAAAGTTTCGACCTCGAAACTGCATAGCATGAACCAAGATAGAGCAAGTTAGGTTTCATCCTCCTTTGAGATTCTAAGGCCTTACCTTGATATTGTATCGGTTTGATCTTTGATGGCACATCTGGTGGTTCTTCTTTGAAGAAATAGGATAGGATCACCCCTCTGCTCCGGTTTGGTGTGATCTTGGCTTTGGATAGATCTCTTCTAGAATCTTCAGCTTTGGTTCCTGTCATAGACTCAACATCTTTGGCTAAAAACAAGTGTGTTATAGCAGTCATGGAATAATCAGCATATAAATCGGTTTGAGAAATTCCACTTTCAGTAGATGATAAAATCTCTTGCTTCCTCCCTAAGTGTGATCTAAGAAAAGAAGTAGAATCTGCATATTTACGGATTTTAATGAATCAAACAAGCTAAATGGTTATCTATTTCGTGCCTCTTCCTGGTCTGAACTCCAAGAACAAGCAAATGCAAAACAATGAACAGAAAATGCAAACTATGCGATTTTCATAGTTTTTTTTTTGAATGAAAACAAATGCAACAGAGATGATGAATGGATAGATATCACCAGATTCAGGAGCTTTTAAGCTCTGATACCAAATGATACAAGCTGGGATTCAGACTGAACAGTGGGATGAACTGAGGTTAAGATCTGGTCGGATCTGGTACTGGCCACCGGTAAGGATGGTAGATGGAGGTGGTTTTGAGCCGATTTGTACCTGATGGTGCCTCGCGTATATCGATCGATGACTCTATAGGAGTATCGATCGATTCGCTACTAGCGAGCTTTAAGCGTGTGGTTGAATACAGTTCACTAGAGAATTTGCCAAGTCAGCTGTCGCTTGTTCCAAGCAAATTCTTAGCTCAGAGAAGATAGATCCAAGGATTTTATCTCTGTATTCATGTGTAGGTTAGCTACTCCTACACAAGCATTAAGAACAAACTTCTAAGATGAATATCACATGCTCAAGTATTCATATTTGGGGCTAATCCCTCAACCTATTTGAATCCTAAATCCAACAAAGGTGTTTACTCAGACATGGCTGAGTAGAACATCATAACAATAATATAAAACTGCATAGATAGAATAGATAGAAACAAAGGTGTTCAAGAAAGCTCTCAATTTGTAACTCTCTCTCTCACAAAACAAAGAACTAAGAAAAGGTAGAAGAAATTATGTAAAAGCTATATGAAAAACTGTGTCTTTGCCAAAACACTTAGGCAAGACTTAAATACTTAGGAATAATTAGGTTAAAACTCGTCAGGGGCATTCTGGTAAATAGATGATTGCTTGGGCTTCAAGTCGACTGTGACCAAAATGGACTTCTGCGGCTCGAATATCGATCAATTACACAGGATGTGTATCGATCGACGCGTCTCTCTTCGTGTCGACCCTGAGGGGGTCGATATGGCCTCCTCGGATGAGATCTCTAAAGTGCTCCAAAATGCTCTTAAAACATCATCTTTCTTCCAAATGCTCCTGAACCTGAAAATATGTTAAAAAGACTCCAAAACATACTAGATATATCCTAAAACATTCAGATATCAGGGGTAAAATCGGGTCAAATATATGGTCTATCAGACAGTTTATTCTCGTACCCCCGTTATTCTTGATCCTCCCAAATTACCTCAATAGGATGCCAGCTTGAGTGTTTCATCATTTATGTACAAGCTTCGACGAAATCAAACTCTTTTTTCTCTGGTATGTTTTCCAAACCACGGTTTATCAAATCTCAACGGAGAGGAATAATCACTGTCATGGTGGAAACTCCCATAAATACTTGTGATGCAATCAACAATCAAATTCAAAATAATACATATTGTAAAATCACTTTTTGATTGAATACAAATTTTACATTCAGTCAAAAAAAAAAACTTGAAAACTAAATGAAAATATACTCTTACAGAATCTTGTTGACCATGCTGATTCGATCCTTTCAAAAAGGTGTTAGATCTGCAAATGTCTGCTTCTGTTTCTTTAGCTTAGTCTTATTGACCTGGTGATATACCATAGATTTGACCCATTTTCACCCATGGTATATGAGTATTTTACTATCTATATATTATATATTTTAGCCTGTTAGGTCTGTTTTCAGGTTCAGGAACATTTTGAAGTAAAGTGATGATTATGGAGCATTTAGGAACTTAAAAGAGATTTAATCCGAGCTGACCATCAGAGGTTATGAAGATAAAACAATCGATCGATGCACACCCAGTTCCGTCGATCGATATAGAAGAGAAGACTCGACGATTGACGATTACAATCGATCGATATCGAGACGCGAAACACACGATTTGGTTCCAGCCGACTTTAAACCCAAGACTTCACCAAATTACAAGATTGTCTCTGACGAGTTTTTAACCTAATAGATAAATACTTGCCTAAGTGTTAGAAGGCAAGAGAGAGCTTTTTACATTGTATTCTTATTTTCAGCAAAGATTGAGAGAGATTTAGGAGAGAAGATCCAAAGAGATTTGTGATTGGAACTCCATTGATTCATCTATTCTATTCTATGCAGTTTTTATATTTATTTTGTGTCATGAATTGCTTAGCTATGTCTGAGTAGTTTACTTGTTAGATTTAGGGTTCAAATAGGTTAGAGGGATTAGCCCGAACTATAGAATTTCTAAGTTGTGGTATTCATTGATAGATTGTTCTTAATGCTTATTCTAGATTTGCTAACTAGGATATTGAACCTAGCTAGGAAATTGTATGAGTCAAGCAACCTTGAACATTACTGTCTTGAACACTAGGACTGCTAGAGAAAGGCTAACCGCTGATCTAGGAGCTTAGTGAGCACATTCAACCCACGTCTAGGGTTAGCTAGAAGCTATCGATCGATATCCCTACTGGATAATCGACCGATATTGTGAAAGGTGTATCGATCGATATCCCTACTGGACAATCGATCGACACTTTCTTGTGATCAAAAGACGACAGTTGAGGTCCATGATCTAGTTAGTTAACCTGTGAGAAATTGCGAACGCTGATCACTGTAGTTAAGGAGTTGGGCTTTAATATATCATGCATGCAACTGTTAGGCATCTATAGGATTATAATCTCTGAATACCTGAATAGAAACCCTACATCTAGCATCTTCCCAATAAAAGTTTCACCCAATCAACTTGTTAGTCGAGCAACTGCCTTGCTCAATTAGGATTGCTATTTACTTTAAAACCAATAAACAAACAAACACCTAGAATTAATACTCTGACTAGATTTAATAGGTTCCCTAGCTCCTTGTGGATTCGATCTCTAAGTACTATAATTGAACCTCTTATTTGAGAAAGTAATTCACTCCTTAGGATAATTCGGGGAGTTTTGATCGCCATTAGATTTAGTCTTATTGATTCTAATTCTTTTTCTTACCCCCATTCTCATACAATTTTTTCTTGTCTTTTCAGGTAAATTGGGCTTGGTACAGAGCAAAAAAAAAAGAGTCTTAGCCGCCGCACAGGATAAAAAAAGAAGAGAACTCCATAGCCGCCGATCTCCCTCCGTGGTGGGCCGTGCTCCTCACCGCCGCTACGCGAGGGAGGATCTCATCATCCTCTTTAGTTTAATCTAGGTTTTTTATGGTCTCGTTTTGTTGGGCGTTTCTTTCTGTCCTTCGAGTTTGGATCTTGTGGTGAAAAGTTTGTAGATTTGTGGAGTCCTTTGGGGTTGAATCAGTGCTTGTGTCCCTTGGGTTTTGACGATTGGGTGAGTCATTGTAGAGGAGACTTCTGTGGTGGTAGCTGGTGCTTAATCGTTCTATTTGTTGTTGCTCCCCTTTGTGTCTTTTCTAGACTGTGTCCTTCGCTCAGAGTGTGGTTCCAGCTCTTTTGCTAGTTTCAGGTGAAGTTTTGGTTCGGAGAGTTGGGTTCAGTGTCGAGTCTGGCGCCATATGTCAGGTCGAGGACCTGTTGACGGTGCGGGTGTAGCTACTGGGAGCAGTGCAGGTGCTTTCGCTGACGTCGTATATGGACTTTCTTCAACTCTAGTTCTTTTGCTGCTCATTGAGTCGTTGTGTCGGCTGGGTGTTTCTGGTGCGCCTTCAGGTGCCTATTTCTTGAGATTGGGCTCATTTCTCCAGTGTTGGTTCTTCAGTCGGTGCATTCAAGTTCATGGCTTTCTCTAATTGGTTCTGGTTTGGTGTGGAGTTTTATGTTTCTTTGAGCTTTTTTTCCGCAATGGTGAAGCGTCTCGAGGATCCTTGATCTGCTATTGGTTACTCTCCAGTGAAAAGTTCTAAATTGAGGTGTGTTGTTCCTCGCTCTGCTGTGTAGTCTGGCAGATGGGCTTGTTTCTGTTCTTTGGTTTGGTTATCAAGTATTTCAAGTGGTGGGGGTCTGTCCATATTGGAGGCCCATCCTCGTTATGTCTGGTTGTCTCCTTGTAAGCTTTCGGCGGTTGTAAGATTCATGGTTGCTATCTCTTCCTTCCTCTCTCGTGAACTTTCAGTAACTTTGGGATTTAAGTTTTGAATTTCAACTTGTTTCGATTGCTTGTGTGCCCTGTGAATGAGCTTTAGTTTCCTTTCTTATGGGATTTAGTTTCCCTTCTTATGGGATTTAGATGCTGAGGATATCTTCTTTTTCCTCCAGATGATGTATTATTAGACTTTGTATCGAACTTTGCTGTTCTAATATAATTCAACTTGATGGAAAAAAAATCTGGGCTTGGTCTTACCATAATCATACCCGAGTTTGTTGGCTCATGTTTTATAATTTCTGGTTTGATTGTTGTAATCGAATCTTAATCGGGTTTTTATTGGTCTAAAACTAGTTTAATCAACCAAAATGATTTTAGTTTTATAGGTTTAAACCGAGTAATTTAATTTTATGGGGTTATGGTTTCGAACTTTTATTTCGGGGAGATATAAGAATGATGCTATAGTTTCACAGGGAAATAGGTTTCGAACTTTAATTTCAGAAACATCTAGGATGAGGACATAGTTTGGGAGACATGTGGGAGGATACGATACTTCTCGTGGGAAAATAACACATTTCTCGAAAATGAATCAATAACATTCATTTTGAAAATCAAAATCCTTTATTCATATAACATAGTTTACTTGATTTTCAAATATAACGAATAAAAGAAATTCAAGCAACACATGAATATTAATTTTATTATTTGTGTGAAATATATTAAATACATATCTAATATTACATAAATAATACTATAATTAATTATACATTTTACCTCAAATAAAATTTCAAAAATAATCTATCGTAAAATTTAGTAAATTTATAATCAAAACAACGACTTTAAAGAAATTAAAATTTAAAATTTATATTATGAAAATTAACTAGTAACAGTTTTTCAACTAATCAGTGACATTTATTTCAAAAACTATAAACAAATATATTAAAACATGCTTTACTTTATTTTCAAACATAATAAATTTAAAAAATTTAACAAACATGTATATTTTAATTACCTTGGTCAAATATATTAATTAGATATATAATATTACATAAATGATTTTATATATAATTACACATTTTAACCCAAAAAATAATTTTAACAATAATTTACTGTAAAAACTAAGTTTAGTAAAAAGAAGAAAATCCACTAAAGTATATAAAATTTAACAAAAATATGTGATTTATTAACAACTTTGTTTCTTTTCTGCTAACAACAATGAAAAAAGAAGAATTTCAGGTGTATTTTATGGTCTTAACTAATTTTTCAGATAACATGTTTTATTTAGTATTAAAATATAATAACATGTACAAAATATATCGAATATATACATTTTTAAATAATAACAATTTATATTAAATATTTACTCTAACTACTCCAATTATTTGTTAACCCGTAGGGCGGGCTGGCCCTAATTTGTTATACGAAACTCACCCTCACGCGGATACTCTCACCTAATATTATATTAAACATACAGTAATCTTATTTTCTATAAATCTATACTAATAAAAGTAGCCTTTTGAGGCTCCAGGGAGCGTCCACATCAGCGGAACAAAATTCTCTCGAAAAATGCCACATGGCATTAAGAAAATAAATAAATAAATATACAATAAAAAAATGGAAATATGACATTAAACATCTATCGTAATATTGTCAATTAATATAAAAGCAAGAAAATTAGAATAAGTAAATGTACAATATAAAAAAAAGTAAATATGCAATTAAAAATGAAAAAACCAAATTAAACATCTATATAAAAATGTAAAGTAAAATAAACAATAAAATAAACAATATGAGAAATAAAAATATTATATTAAACATATATTGTAATATTAGAATCTATTGTAATATTAGAATAAGTAAAAAACTAAACAGTAAAAATCTATAATATAAGAAATAAAAAATTACATTAAGCCTAACGTAAAATTATGATTTGATATAAAAGCAAAAGAACTTAAAATAAGAAAATATAATTTAAATATCTATCTGAAAATATATAGTAAAATATATAATAATTAAATATATAATAATTAAATATATAATATAAGAAATAAAATGTTTAAACATCTATATAATATACGAATATAAACAAATAATAAATAAATATAAAATATAATAAATAGAAAACTACATTAAACATCTATATGAAAATGTATAGTAAAACAAATACTAAGTAAATATACAATATAAGAAATAGAAATAGAAATATTACATTAAACATCTATCGTGATATTACCATTTGATATAAAATAAAAATTAGAATAAATAAAAATAAAATATAAGAAAAATAATAATAAGTAAATATAGAATATAAGAAAATGGAAAATTACATTAAACATTTATCTGAAAATATATAGTTTTACATTTTATTATTTTCAAATATTTTATGAGTAAATTTGAGAAAGGAAAAGTAAATATACAAAATATACAATACAAGAAAAAATAATAATAAGAAAATATACTATATAAGAAATAAAATGCTACATTAAACATATATCATAATATTATAATTTGATATAAAAGCAATAAATTTAGAATAAGTAAATATAAAAATAAGAAAAATAAATAATAAGTAAATTTACAATATAAAATTGAAAACTAAACTCAACATTTTCTGAAAATTTTATAGTAAAATAAATAATAAGTAAATATAAAATATAAAATATAGATAATACATTAAACATTTATTGTTATATTAGATACATAAATAAAATATATAATAAAATAAATATTAGTTATATGTACAATATAAGAAAGAGAAAACTATATTAAACATCTATGTGAAAAATTATAGTGAAATAAATATACAATATAAGAAACTGAAATATGACATTTAACATCTATTGTAGTATTACATTTGATATAAAAGCAAGAAAATTAGAAATGGGAAACTATATTAAACATCTATCTAAAATGTATAGTTTTGTTTTTCAAAGGAAATATGTGTAAATATACAATATGTGTAGTTAGATACGTTTTGCTATATGTTACTCCTGTGCTATAGTTTTCTATTTCTATTAAAAATAAATATTAATTATATGTACAATAGTTTTAACATAAAAAACAATGAAAACTCTCTATTATGCAAACCATAAATACAAAGCACTTATGTATTCATACAAACATTCAAAACTACAACGTGAAAAAGAATAGATATATAGTTAACATTTGAAAATCAAAATGCATAAAATATAAATAGAAGAAATCATCAAATAGTGTCAATGTCTGAATACAAATCTCAATTCCGTAAAAGCCACATGGCATTACATTATAAAATAATAATAATAGGTAAATATTACATTAAATATCTATTACAATGCATTCGATACAAAAGCAAAAAAATAAAATAATAAAATATACAATATAATAAAAAATAAATAATAAATACAAAAAAGAAATACTACATTAAACATCTCTATAAAAATGTATAGGTTTACATTTTAAGTAACTATACAATATAAGAAATAAAAATACTAAATTAAATATTTATCTGAAAAATGTATAGTTTTACATTTTTATTATTTTAAAATATTTTAGATGAAAAACTGCTTATCTCGCTCTCAAGCACATCATTATAAATGTTTTGCAATGAAACAAGACTCATCCTGACTCATATGACAAAACGAGCTATCGAAGGTGAAATAGTCACATGTATACATGTTGGTGAAAGAATATCACTCCCAAATATCATTTTATCTCCAATAGTCTCAGAACACTAATTCATACTTAATAGAAGACAATTTATAATAAGAGTATGCAATACAATGATCATAAACAAAAGAAACCTAAAATGCAAAAAATACCATTATTCAATCCTACGGTTATAGCGGTTTGCAAGTGCGACGGAAATATAGAACAAAGACTGCATTTTGGATAAAAATATATGTTTTCCAAACCAGTAAGATGAAGAGATTGGCTAGAAAAAAAAAGAGAATATTACCATGCACATGATTGTTTTTAGTCCTTTCAGCTTATCACAAAAATGAGTAAGAATCATTCTTCCCTAAGAACAAAAATCAAAGAAAACATATCGAGTTACAACTTTTTGGAATAATGGTAAAGAGTAATGAACAATAACTAAGAAATCAAGTCAAGTCCTAAAATCGCTACTCCAACGTAAGTAACGGTAACACACAACTAAATCTATCATAAACAACTGCAACACAAGGAGCCAGTGACACAACCAAATCTATCATAAACAAACACATCCGGCATAAACATACCACAATTATTAGTTAGATGTGTCTTATTTGTCAAGTGACATATTGTTAGCAGTTAGATTAAAATAAACTTTGAAAATTTATATTTTATAATTTGTAATTTGATCTGTAAAATGATTAGAATCTTTTTATATAAGTTTATAATTTGTAAAATAAATAGAAAACTTTAACTTGATAAAAATTAATTTATTTTTTAGATAGAAATGGAAATATTTTAAATAAAGTTAAATTATTTGTATATTATTATCCCGCCCGTAGGGCGGGTTTAATCCTAGTAAATAACTAAAAAACAAAATTAAAGAAGCGTGGAGGAAAGCGGAGTAATAAACAAAATGAAAAGATATGCATCTACTCAAATCTTGATGTACTTGCTTAATTTTAGAGTTAATAATTCGAACCCTAAGCCTAGCGCGTATACAAAGCTGTATGTGCATGTATACACATTCGTGTATAAATACTGATCACATGAACTCAAATTTTCTTCATCCAGTAGCACTCAAATCAAAACATAACAAATCATAACAATATCAATATCAATAACTCAAATTTAATTTGCTATTCGCTGCAACAATATCTTCCATGTTCTTTGATTCAGATTGCTCTGATACCAATTATTGAATAAAATTTTATTGTACTCAATGATATGACACAAGAACTTCTCAAACTCAAACTTTTATTATTAAATCTCTCTCAATGCTTTAGAAAATAACTCAAAACTAAAGTTCATAAACTCTTTTAGGTTATGCCACACACCAGCTCCCCTTTATATATAACTCACATTTATCCTCAACTCATTAGGAAACATATCTTTAAAGATAATTCTCAATAATCTATCTTTCCTATTCCTAAGCTCATTAGGAATACGATAGCTTGTACTCTAAACTATCTCAAGTTTGAATCAACATATTGGGGTTGCCCGAAGGCTGGAGCCATTTACATAAAGTTTGCGAATGTCAATTACATGTCCATAAAAACGCAGGACTAAACTTATCTGTAGGATTTTATATCCTAAAGAATATGATATTTTCAACAGATTATGTTTATAATCTAAACATAACTATTGTTATACAAAACTCACCTCGCCCATAGCGTGGATACTCTCTCACCTAGTATTATATTAAACATACGTAATCTTATTTGTTGGAAATAATAACTAAAAAACAAAATTAAAGAAGCGTGGAAGAAAGCGGAGTAATAAACAAATTTTTTGAAAAGATATTCATCTTCTCAATTCTCGATGTACTTGCTTAATTTTTGAGTTAATAATTCGAACCCTAAGCGTAGCGCGTATACAAAGCTGTATGTGCATGTATACACATTCGTGTATAAATACTGATCACATGAACTCAAATTTTCACCATCCAGTAAAACTCAAATCGAATCAGCTACATAAACTCTAAAAAGGATGAATCCTATGTTTTATTTCCTTCTTGCCTTCGCTGCTGTTTTGGCCACGACAGCAAACGCCGGCCACCTAATTCGCGACGTTGAGGGTGTACCCGTATTCAACGGCAGTTACTACCTTCTCCCCCGCTTGTACAAAGCATATGGCGGCCTGACACTTTCCTCCCGTGGTGACAATCAATGTCCCCTCTATGTGGGACTGGAGCTTCATGATTACAACAGGGGCATTCCCGTAATAATCTCACATTGGCTTTCTACTGTTGATTATATTTACGAAACAGAGGACCTCTACATCAAAATGGATGTCAACGCCACGACATGTGCTCAGCCAACCTATTGGAGTGACCCTCCGGCTCGCACGGTCATTGAGGGGGTATTCATAGTGGCTGGTCCTAGACCGTCGAGTGGTTCGTTCCAGATCAAGAAAACTGAAAATCTTATTGGCAGTTACAAGATCATGTTTTGCCCTACCGGTAAAGATTGCACCGATGTCGGACTATTTGTGGACCATGCAGATGGCGTTCTTCGTTTAGCTTTAGGCTTTCCACCATATATCATTGTGCCATTCGAGTTTGTGTTCGTGAAAGCTACTGGGACAGAGACTTCGTCCCAGACCATGTCTATTATCTAAGAAAATTTGAAGACTACAAAACTGAGAGGATAAGAGTTACAGCTTGCGACTAATAATAAAACTCTATCTGTGTGTTTCTGCTTTTGTTTGTTTGTTCATCAATCATCATATATGGAATAAAAGATATTTCCTTTGTTTCTTTTTTCATCATCTATGTACAAGCTTCTACGAAATCAATGAATGAAGGAACATTGGCATTGGCTAAGTGGAGGACCTGGCTGTTCTTCCATGTACGGCCTCTACTCATGAATTAGCACTTATCAGGTTCCCGCAAACTTTGCAGCTCGGTGTACATGTGAAAATATATGATGCACGGATCATGATGAAGATCAACACTAAAATATCTCTCCATTTCATAATAAATGTTGATAGAAAATTTTTCTCTCTTTTTTTTTCACAAAAGTTTTGTTTTAAATTTGAGAAAAAAACTTATACATGTTTAATGAGTGATATAATACAAATATAACATATTTAAAAATATGTGTGAAACTTCTACAACCATATTTATAATCCAACAGAAGTAGTAAACGATGTCAAGTGATTTAAAATCGGAACCATGTGATGGACTAATCACAAGTTTAAGTCAAATGGACGCCAAAGAACAGATAACGTAAAATTAATGGGAACATGCCTTTAGTACCCTCACAAAGCACTAGGGATGGGCATTTTATCCGTCAATTTTTATTCGATTCGTTATTCGTTTCGATTCGATCCGACATTTATAGAAATAAATGTATATATAGTTAAATATAGAGTTTTAAATGTATAATTTTATATAGTTATTATTTTAAATATAGAGTTTTAAATATAAAGTTTAAATATATAATTTTATATAGTTATTATTCTATTTACAGATTTAATTATAATGGTATTCGATTAAGAAAGAAATATCAAATATGTATAAAACTACAATTTTAAAAATTTGTGTTTTATTTAAACATTTGACTAATTTTAAAATGTAGAACATATAATTCCTCTAATTTTATATTTTTCATTATATTATATACAATATATTTTCGGAAAACAAATTTTTATTTTTAGATTTAATTGTATCAAACAGAGTGCATAAGATATCCGTAAGTATTCGCAAATATCCAAAAAATCCAGATATTCGAAAAACCGAATATCCGTATTTCTCCGAAGCAAAACAAATCGAAAAATTAGATATTCGTTAAATTCGAAGCAAATCACAAATACTGAAAATTATGCTATTATCCGATCCGTGCCCACTCGTACAAAGCACGACGCCAATTAACAAGGAAGTCTCGCGAAACACAATACTGGCAATACCCATTTGTTATTAGTAGTTAAACAAACAATTAATGGAAGGTGGTTGGCATGATAATATATATAATAGGCTATGATCCAGTTGTATTACAAGTTAAATACTAAGAGTTGACAAATACACACGCTAATAATACAGATACCGTATACACATTATCATCTGTGTACAGATACTGAATGCATCAACTTAGATGATCTTCATCCATAATATATTTAAAGTCAATATCTACTACAAGAAAGCAATGAAGAAGCCTATGCTTTACTTTCTTCTTGCCTTAACCGCGATAGCTGCGACCAGAGCTGAATGGCAGCCCGTACCCATTCTAGATACCGATGGTCACAACGTTCTCGGGTGGTCGCAGATACTACCTAGTCTCCACTGTCCCTGGAAATGGAGGTGCCTTGGGTCTCGCCGGTCATGGTGACAAGAAGTGTCCTCTAGACATCGTGTAGGAATCTTCGGAAGACAATGATGGTATTCCGGTAAAATTCTCTGTGACAACCTGTCCCGTGGATCTCACTGTTCCGTAGATCTCAGGCTCATAGCACTGCAGCACATCGACCTTATGAATTTTCACTAACTCCATAATTAGGTTGTTGGTGCGCCTCGAACCCAGGATCTCACTCTTTAACAATTCTCACAGAACAAGTTGTCACCAGTTGATCTGCAATTAAACAAGTGTATTACAGACCGTAGTTTTAGGAAGAGTTCTAAACATTTTAGAAAAAAATAGGAGAAAACATACAAAAATTCTTAATTTAGGGCATCTCTGAAACAAACCTATTTTCTTCTCTATAATATCTGTTCATTCTGCGAATGTCGCGTCAACCACTCGTGATCAAAAATTAACAAACAGATGGGAAGAAATTATATTATTGCAACTTAGTTTTTTTTGTCGATTATTGCAACTTAGTTGTGGACGTAGTTGTAGACTTCTGCTTAAATTGCAGGTCACATATATTATTCGATGGATATGTTCTGATAACCTCTCAAACCTAATCAATTTTTTTCTCTAGCTTAATTCGAACTATATATGCCAACGTGGATGCCATAGAATTAAATCTATTTTTAGCTAAGTTGTATTATTCAATTCTTTCTAACATCGTAGCCTTAACAACTAAACACTGACAAGACTAGAGATCGTCAAATAAATAATTTTTTTTATATTAGTAAAAATAAAGTAGACGACTGATATATTATTTAGTATTGACACATTTCCCTTTTAATTATAAATGGACTAAATATTTTTCTTAGTAATGTGAGTGTATTGTACTGCCTCCTTTTCTTTTTATAAAATGTTTTAGAAGATATCTTTTCAATTCGTATAACGTTTTGAAATTTTTTATGTAAAACTATTAAAACAATTGATTAAAATATTAGAAGTTAATGTATAATTTTTTTATCTTATGTGTTCAAAATAGCAATGATTAATTATTTTTAATTATTTTTTGTTTTAATGAAGTATTTTTAGTAAAATCTATTTTTTTAAAAAAAATTGTGTGTTTATACTAAAACATCGTACAAAAAATAATAGAGGGAGTATATATAGAGATGATGACATAAGGTTAACTTACCATCGATCAATGATAATTACTCTATACTAAAATGATTTTGATAATTAAATTGATAATACATAATAACCAGCAGTTTTCCAGATTGGTTTTCATATTATTTTTAACTTCACATGTATTATACTCCAAATACTGACAGAAACTCAAACCAACCGTTAACCAGAACTGATGAAACGTTATTTGCATTAGCTTAACATTGAAATCACACTCTTCTAGCGTCATAATGTTTCAAGAATAACTATGAATCATGTTTTTACAAAAAAAAAAAGTTGAACATTCAGCTCTGTGTACGCAATAGTTAACATGTTATCCGGTGTGAGATCATTCCCAAATAAACCAACATAACCATCAGACAACTGTCTTGATAAGGTCTCTTTTCGAGAAATGATTCTTGGTCCAAAACTAGACGACATCTACACACCAGGATACAAGTAAAATGCTAGGTTCTGTTTTTTATTGGTTTCTCCCAACACAAAGGTTTGGTCTTTTGAACGAACTTGAACTTACGTAACTACAGAATAATTAGAGGTTAAACTGTGGCTAATCACCAGTAAGAGCTCGAGGGCTATGATCTACGGTGGAGAGAGACATGCCAGACTGAGCCACGGCTCTGACAAACCCCATGTTTGCAGTCAACGTAGGAGCTCCCCATCTATCACCTGTCCCAAACACAATCTTGTTCTTCATTGCTAACTTCCTCGTTGTTGGGAGTCCCATCACACGCTCTGTAGGATTGTCATTCACCACCCTGTCACAAAATCACAATCATAATGAGTTAAAAAGTATGATACAAAGCATAATCTGATTTGTTGAGATTCGAATTACATTAGCCTCTTCAACAACTGCTCAGCTCTTAGCTTCTCATTGGGTCCAGCATACATAGACACCAACTCCTTGAACTCTGAAACAACACTCTTACACACAATCCCTCGCTTCCCTGACAACACATCTCCCATTCTAACAAGAACCGACTTCTCAACTTCAGATCTCGCCTGCGCATAAGTGTCAACTTCACAAAAAGTTAAATGTTTTGATATATAATATAGATAGGATCCTACCTGAGCAATCACGAAAACAGTATTCCCTTTGAACTTTTCCTCTAACACGCTCTCAGACATGTCCAATATCCTCTCTGCACATCCGTTAGCGATCCCAGAAACGAGAGCAACAAGAGCAGTCGTGTCGAAGTTCACAAGAAAGTCTTCACCTTGCAGTCTCATGCAAGAGAGCACAGACGAGAAAGCATCTTCTGAGCTAACCTCTGCTTCAGCTACTACAACAGGTTCATGAAAGGGAAGAGAATCACGTCCTTCTATGAGAAGCTTGATCTCGACAGAAACTGCTTCTTTATAAGATCTTGTCCGAACAACATTAACCCATTCTCCCTCTAATGTCTCCTCTTCGCAATCAAAATCGGAATCAAAGCCAAAGTCGAAATCTTTAGCTCCGAATTGGTCTTTTAACTTCTCGTAAACCGGTAAAGGCAGACCATTCGCGAAGAAGAGAATCAACGAATAAGGTTTCAGCGTCGTCGTGGAGTGATAGAGATAACCAGAGTTCTCTCTATAGAATCAAACTACCGTTCTCACAAACAATAGCTTGTAGCTCAATCGTATAGAATCCAAAAGGAAGAAAGACTCTAAAACGAGTTAAGCTGAGAATTCCACAGACTCTAAGATTCAAGAGATTATACACTTTCTGAATGAATCGAAAATGAAGAAGAAACAGAGTTATATACTCTGTTTCCGTTACAACGACTTAACCGCCTGTACACGTGTAACTCTTTCATTCGTCATCTCTTGTAGCTTCTCCCGCGTAACTAACTTCTTCGCCACGTCACGTAGCTACTCTTTCTCTGTAACACATCTCCCCCCCCAAAGAAACTTGTCCACAAGATTCATAGATCCAGATCAGGAAACTTTTTCTGCAAGTCAAACAGATACTCCACGTCGCTTCATCGGCATTTTGACCTTTCCACTGCACAAGCACCATTGTTGCTGCTTGTCCTTGCCGCTTCACCATTTTACGCTCCAGAATAAGCTCCGGTTTCTTGACATAGTCATCATTCACAATTGAAGGTAGCTGCGTAGAAGTTGACACATCACCCACAGCTTTTTTCAACTGAGAAACGTGGAAAACAGAATGGACCCTCGTCTCAGTTGGAAACCGAAGCTTGTACGCTACCTCACCCATCTTATCAATTATGCAGTAAGGACCAAAGTACTTGGGAACAATCTTATCATTCGATCTCCGTACTACGGTCTGTTGTCGATACGGCTGAAGCTTGACATAGACCCAATCCCCTATCTGAAAACTCCTCTCAGATCTATGTAAGTCAGCCTGTTGTTTCATTCGGTGCTGAGCGCGTAGCAAATGAAACTTCAATAACAACAACATCTTTTCCCGATCCTCCAAACACTTTGCTACCACCTGAACTTTTGATTCACCCGGAAGATAAGGTAGATGCACTGGTGGGGCTTGGCCATACACAACCTCATACGGAGTTACTTGGGTTGCTGTATGATAGTTAGTGTTGTACCAAAATTCTGCCAAAGGTAACCATTTGCTCCACATTGCGGTTTATCACTTGTCATGCATCGAGATAGGTTTCAACACACCTATTGACAACCTCCGTCTGTCCATCACTCTGAGGATGGTAAGCTGTTGACATGTTAAGAGAACAGCCTTGCAACTTGAACAACTCTTGCCAAAAGTCACCAAGGAAAACTGTGTCTCTGTCACTGACTATCGATCTCGAAAGCCATGGAGTTTGTAGGCGTTATCCAAAATGCGAGCAACCGACGCTGCTGAATAAGGGTGAGCCAATGCAATAAAGTGAGCTGCTTTACTCAGTCGATCTACTACCACAAAGATGACAGTTTTCCCATACGATGGTGGAAGACCATCGATGAAATCCATTGACACGTCCACCCACACAGCTTCAGGTATCGGTAAAGGTTGTAGCAGTCCAGGAGAAGCAGCCCCATCATATTTACATTGTTGACACACTCTGCAGTTACGGAGATAGGCTTGAATGTCACGTATCAATCCCTTCCAGTAAAACAACCCTTTCACTCTCTGTCTTGTCACCTCACGACCTGAGTGACCTCCTTGGCTTGAACAATGTAGCCACTCCAAAATCATATTTTTGATCTCTACTACATCTGGGACCACTATCTTGCTTCCCCTTCTCAGAACATTATTGATCCACGAGTACTTCTTTACTGTAGATGGTTCATTTTTTAGCTTCTCAATCATCTCTTGAGCTTTAGAATCACTGGCATACGCTTCTTGTATTTTTGTCAGAAGGTCACAATCAAGAACTGACATTGCCATGTGTAAAATCTCTGCTCCCTCCACTCTAGATAACGCATCCGCTGCTACATTATCTTTCCCTTGCTTGTATTGAATTTCATAGTCAAACTCAAGAAGCTTAGGTAACCACTGTTGCTGTATCGGAGTGTTCAACCTCTGCTCCAGTAAATATTTCAAACTCCTCTGATCAGCCTTTATAATGAAGTGGTTAGTGAGAAGATAATGCCTCCATTTCTGCACTGCAAACACAACCGCCAGAAGCTCCTTTTCATAGATTGAAAGGTTTAGTTGCTTGCCCTTTAAGTGTCTACTGATGTATGCCAGGGGCTTTCCTTCTTGCATAAGTACTGCACCAATACCTTCCTTACACGCATCCGTTTCAACCACAAATGGTAAGTCAAAACGTGGTAATGCCAAAACTGGTGCAGAACATAATGCTTTCTTCAATTTAACGAATGACTCTTGTGCCTCCTCATTCCAACAGTAAGCATCTTTCTTTGTCAAAGCAGTCAATGGTCTAGCTATGATGCCGTAGCCTTTAACATAGTTTCTGTAATAACCAGAAAGGCCTAAAAACCCCCGTAATGCCTTCAAATTCTTCGGTACAGGCCACTCCTCCACGGCTTTGACCTTACTAGGATCCGTAGAAATCCCTTGAGCTTCAATGAAATGACCAAGATACTCAACCCTCTTGGTGATAAAAGCACACTTGCTCTTCTTAGCAAATAGCTGATTCCTGATCATTACTTCAAATACCCTACGCAAATGATTCAAATGCTCCTCCACCGTAGCACTATAGATGAGAATGTCATCGAAAAAGATGAGAACAAACTTTCGTAGATAATCTTTGAACACATGGTTCATCAATCCCTGAAAGGTCGCTGGAGCATTTGTGAGACCGAATGGCATAACCAAATACTCGTAATGCCCACTGTGAGTTCTGAAAGCTGTTTTATGTATGTCTTGTGGATCCATACGCACTTGATGATAGCCAGCTCTCAAGTCAATCTTCGAATACACACAAGAACCCCCTAACTCATCCATGAGATCTTCTATCAACGGAATTGGGAAACGATCCTTGATAGTCATCCCATTAAGCTTCCTGTAGTCAACACATAACCTCCATGTATTGTCTTTCTTCTTTACCAACACTACCGGCGATGCATATGGACTTGAGCTAGGTTGTACCGTGCCAGCTTTCAACAGCTCTTGCACCATTTTATCTATCTCATTTTTCTGATAAACTGCGTATCGATACGGCCTTTGATTCACTGGGTTTGATCCCTCCATCGAGCTATCTTGTGATTGTGATGCTCTCGAAATGGAGGTAATTCGTGGGTTCTTCAAAGACTTTCCCATACTCCTCCAATATCCTCTGTAACTCATACTCTCCCTCCGTATTGACTCTGTTTTCAGCTTCGTTTTATGCTCCATAACTCCATTTCAGGTTCTTCACCGCATATATCATGTGAAGCTGCATCTCTTCCTCCTTCGACTCTCTAACCATTTGGCTTTGACTTCCCTCACGGATCCTGCTTTGATCCGTGTAACATCACCCTCTTGTTGTGCCATTTGAAAGACATTTCAAGCTCCTTAAAGTCCCATGTAATTGGACCAAGAGTTGATAACCACTGAGCGCCTAGTACAATGTCATGACACCCCAATGGAATGACCATAAAATCTGCTCGAAACTCAGTGTTCATGAAGTTCCAACGCAAGTTGCTAACTTTACCACAAACCCCAATTTTGCTCCCATCAGCTACTGCAACTTGTTTTCGACCTGCAGGTTCAACCTTACACCCCAAAATATCTGCAATCCTTGTGTCAATGAAGTTGTGTGTTGATCGAGTCGAGCAGAATGTACAGATTCTTTTTCCTTGTGTACCTCGACCCTCATCGTTGTATAGTCAGTACTTCCAATTACTGCATTCAACGAAATCTGAGCTACTTCCCTCTCACCAGCTTCCTCTTCTTCCCACTCTTCACTCTCAGTAGTTTCCTCAACATCCATCGAATATAATTGCGTTTTTCTATGTTTCAACGCATGTTCTTGTGAAAACTTCTCATCACAATAGTAGCATAAACCTTTTGCTCTTCTGTCAGCCATTTCAGCTTGTGAAAGAAAAGGTCGTAGCTTTCCTCCAGTTTCCTTTGGTTTCACCCATTCTTCCTTCTTCAATGGTATCAATCCTTTCTGCTGATTAGGAGCAAAGATTGCTTCGATTCTGCCAATACGGTGGTAGTTTTCTTGGATGTGCCATCTCATACAACCTCCCGATTCTAGACATTGGCGTGTGGTTTGTGGTTGAAACATTCGGATATGCATTTGTGTATCAAGCGAAGACCAGCAAGATCGCACTCAACAAGTACTCTTCAGATAGGCGAGTCGAGCTCTAATCAGCTCGAAACGCTTGTGGTAATCTGCAATTCCATCCGTTTCCCTCAGTTCTTTAAGCTCCGCCATGGGATCATCCAACACTTCTTCAAACCTTTCTTTTATTCGATTCTTATACACTCTCCAGCCGTAAGATCATCGCATTCTCATCTTCTTGTTTCAACGCTAAGTGCCAAGTAGATGCTTCTCCGTCAAAGTGAATGGAAGCGATTCTACTTTACACTCCTCGGGGTGTTAGCAATCTCGAAAAATTCTTCGCTTTGCTCAACCACTCCTTCAATTTAGATCCATCAAATCTTGGGAAATCAATCTTCGCCATTCTCGTCATACCAGAGTTGTTATTGTGATGGTGACGATGATTCGGATCTTGAACAAAACCTTCACCACCGCCTCTCTGATTGATCTCTCCGTTTGTCGCTGCGTTCCGTTGCATCTGCGTCGTCATCACGTTCACCGCCTCGAGCATTGTTTGCAGCCTCTCATCCATTATCGATGCTCGTTCATTCTGCAGCACGCTTTCTCAATCGCCCGATTCGATTTGTTGTCGAACCTTCGCTTCCGCGCTCCCTTCGATCTTGTTTCCGCCATTTTTCCGATCTCGAGGAGGTGCGGCTCGATACCAATGATAGAGATAACCAGAGTTCTCTCTATAGAATCAAACTACCGTTCTCACAAACAATAGCTTGTAGCTCAATCGTATAGAATCCAAAAGGAAGAAAGACTCTAAAACGAGTTAAGCTGAGAATTCCACAGACTCTAAGATTCAAGAGATTATACACTTTCTGAATGAATCGAAAATGAAGAAGAAACAGAGTTATATACTCTGTTTCCGTTACAACGACTTAACCGCCTGTACACGTGTAACTCTTTCATTCGTCATCTCTTGTAGCTTCTCCCGCGTAACTAACTTCTTCGCCACGTCACGTAGCTACTCTTTCTCTGTAACATGGAGTGAGCGGCGGAGAGGATCGTATCGATTCTCGACCTTAAACCCTTGATTCCATGGCGGTTTTCGCTCCAGGTGATGTACCTAGGGTTTCTATCTGAGACGATGATCCAAACAGGAGCCTTTCCGAGAGTACACACGAGATCGACGTGGACGTTGTTGGCGATAGGAAGCGGTTTGCAGACGCGCGAGACGGCGGCGATCGAAGGACGGCGCAGGATCCATAGGACTGATTCGATGTGGCCGATGTTGACGCTGAGAGGAGTGTGTGGAGAAGGGAGGGACGAGAGGAAGGAGAGCTCGGAGGAGGCGAGCTTGAGGAGTGTGGTGCGGCACGAGGCGGTGATGGGAGATGATGGAGGAAGGTGGTTGATTGTGTTTATGACGGATTCGCATCTCTTCTTCGCCGTCTCTATCTCTCCTCCGATCTCCATGGCTTCCTTCTACCGGGAAGTCGTCCTTGATTTTAGGATTTTGCTTCCGGGAAGTGTACAAAAGAGGCTGAACCGGGTCGAATCGATACGTTAATAACCCGGTTGGGATAGCTAGTAAACCGGTTTATACTGTATGTGTCTTGGCCAATGTGTTTAAACCTGATCCGGACAACAGTTTAATTCGTTTTAAAATATAATTATACTAGGATAAGACTTATATATGGTAATGACAAAGTTAATATTTGTATATGATCAAATTTTTTGTATATACATATACAGTTTTAGATTGTTTATATAATCATCGATGCGTTAGACCGAGAACAATTTTAATTGGAATTGTGAATCAAAACTTAAAATTCATGATGGATCCGTTACATTTGAATATTTTCTTTACTAAATTATCGGTGAATAAATTTTTATACTTTTTGATTTTGAAGTTACACTAATTTTCAAAATATCAGATTTTTATATTATTTTGACAACATAAGATGAAAAATTAAAATATTAAAAAGGATAACTATAAATTGGGTTATGCTTATAATTTGAAGTATGATTGGTTATGGACGACATTAACACAACATAAAATTTAGCAGCATGATTATTATTATACTTAAGGCCAAAATACGATGAAATTTGTTTTTTGTTGGCTACAGATACTTTATTTCAAATATTTGATTATGATATTCTTTATTTGCAACCGAGACTTATATATGATGAAAGTTAAGTTAACATGATATATATCATTAAATACTACGAAAGGATAATATTAGCATTTTCTTAAACTACGAAAAACAATTAGGCAGTTCATTCCTTTGTGCCAAAATTTTTTCTTAATCTTCAATATAAATTTCCTAATATAAATTCTTAAAAATTATGTAGTAAGGAAAGATATTCGCTGTATAGATTGGTTTGTAATAAATTTTTCTGTATATATTTTTTCAAATGAAAGGTTTAATATGTGTTTTTGGACCTGAAATTTGTTAAGAACCAAATTTCTGAACACAATTGTTCTTATTTCTTCTTCACAATATTCTCTTATTCGTTTCTTTGCTTAATAAATCTCTTATAATTTCTCGTATCTATTGCCAACTCCCTTAACTGAAACGAAGAACTTCTTATCCTTCACTGAAGATCAGGCTTGGGATTTCTTCGGTCAGAAACCTCGCTTAACTAATCAGCAATTCTTCACGTGTGTAGACGTGTATGTCCAATTCGAATCTATTCAGTTGATTGAATGTGAGATTTGAAAATTTTGATTTATAAATCAAAAACAAATGAAATTTACATTACATTTTTTTCGCTACCCGTGTGACTACATCCATATTAATTTGACTTTAGTATAGTATCTGATGACTACACGTGTGAATACACATAACATTATGGTTAGAATCTGATGACTATATCCAATATAATTTAGCTTTTAATATAGGATTTATACACGTTAGTGGCATGTATTACAAAAAATAACATGAGTGGGATTAGAAATAAAAGATGCCACACATATATATATATATTGTAGCCGTAATTATTTTTGATTTATAGTTTAATATGTGTCTTACCAAAAAGACACCGTAATGAAAATATGTGTTTACCATACGATTTGATAAATATTAACTTCGCTTTTGATTAAGGTAACAAAAATAAATATAAATTATACGTTTATTTGTTAATTAATGCTTCGTGATGAACGCTCGCTCTCTATTAATTCATATCATATAGTTAATGCTTTAATGTCTCTAGCGAGACATATTAATTGAATTGGAACTTCTTTTTTCAATTAACTACCTAATTGATTGACACATCAGCATTGAGCTTTTTTTTTAATTATTACAAAATTGAGGTTACATCTTTTCAAATGTTCCCCTATTAATATATAGGGGATATATAATTGTAGTAAATTAGAATTAAATCTATAATAAAAATTAAATTAATTAATATTTAGATGTATAATGTGAAAAATGAAATAATTTTTATATTTAAAATAAACCAAAAGCAAAACATAAAAAGATTCTAATAATATGTCAACAACAAAAGTAAACTAATAAATAAATAAATGATTATATTTTATAAACATAAATTGTAATAGTCGTATACGAACAGTTGATCTGCTCATATTTGTTTTTTTTAGTATGTACCTATCAAATATTAAATTATTATATTTAGAGTATTCTAATATAAAGAAGTGTATTATGGGATTGTCAAGATAAAATAACATATTAGAAACCACTTATTTTAAAATAATGTGTATACATAAAAGTATACATATTAGAGTAAGCAGATAGATCAAAACCAATACATTTTGTTTATATACAATCATGTTTTTGGTAAATAAATGAAAAAATCATTTTATTTATTTGATATGGTATATAATTAAACTTATAGTGATATTTAAATAGATATATATAGTATATTTTAATATAAATTTTTATTATCGACACTTCTTACTCATATGGTTTTATTAACATTTGTATATTTGCTCTAACAAAATTTCAAACCGTTAATCACAAAAAATTTAATGTAAGATTTAATATAAATTTCAAAATTAAAATATTAAGATCTCAATAATTTTCAATGAAATTTTTAAACTAACATATATATATTTTTATATAGTAGATCATTGAGTTTAAATGATATATATATACATATATATAATGTGAATATCTATTAATGAGACTTCATATTCATGCGATTTATGATCCTTTGTAACTTGTTTGAACAAAAAACAAATAAACCATTGATCACAAAATTTTCATTGTGAAACTTTATATCTTTTAGTTTTTTTAACACCAAAAGCGTGTATTAAAAATTAAACTCCAGTGAGCTAAGTCGGTTACAACCAGAGAAAAACTTGACGGTAAACAGATAAGCTAACATGACTAAAACATAACAAAAGATGAAAATGGCTAAGGAGAGAAGAAACTCGCAGAAAATCTTCACTTGTAATCCTAGCGTCCACGTTCGATAGAACACACAGTATTCGAAATCATCCGCGTTAAAGAACCCAACCAAAGGGTTTCGAGACCAGGTTGAAAACCGTCTCTAAAAAATGCATGTATCTCCCGACGTTGCAGTGGGAATTTTACCCTTTCTAGTTATTTACTGTCGTTTAAAAAATTGAAAATATAACATATAAGAAAAAACTAAATTTTTTACTATATGCTTAATGTGATTGTTTAATTTCATTTAACAATATAAAATTAAACAAAAAATAGAGAGGATACAAAATTGTTATAAAATATATATGATTCATGATCATTAATTGTCATATATATGTTAATCATATTAGGTAATTCTATAATTTTTTATAAAGAAAGAATTTATTTAAGGTAATTTCGTACCTTTTAGTTTGATAGTTAGTTTAATAAAAACTATAATATATTTTTTTATATGAACCAACTTATTTTTCTAAGGATTCTAAGAATCATTCTAATGATGATACGTGACTACGAAAATATGTTGTAATTCTCCATAATTAATATATAGCGGATGAGTGAGAATGATTGTTCTTCCCAAAATTTAGGCTGCTACTGGATTGTTGATTTTTGGAATGGAATGATGTGGAATGCCTTATTCCATTAATTCCAAAAAAAATTCACCATTTGACATGAATGGAATGGAATCCTCATTCCATCAATTCCACAAAAAATAGATAAATTCAAAGAGGAATGATTCCAAAACAAATTTGGTCATGAATGAGTAGAATGAATTCCATTCTATTTTTTTTGCTGTATTCCATTCATATCATTCCAAATATTTTCATTCCACCAATTCTTTAATATTTTACCAGTTACAGCCTTAGTTAGGGCTGGGCAAATAATCCGAACCCGAAAATCCGAACCGAACCCGATCCGATAAAATTGAACCCGAACCGATCCGAACCCGACATAAATACCGAATAGATCTTGTTTTACGGTATTTCGGGTTATGGGTATTATCTGAACCGAATCCGAACTTAAATGGATAGAACCCGAAATATTCAAAATTTCAAAACTTATACCAAACATGATCTTTAATATGTATCCAAAATACATTAAGATATTACTAAACATCTAAAATAATTATCTATCACACGAAAGTTAGTGATTATATCATACGAAGGTTAGTGATTATATCATACGAAGGTTGATGGTTAAAGATGGCCGTTGAAGCTTGAAGTTTTAGATTTTAGTTTTGTTTCAATTGAATAATGTTTTTCATTTCAGAGAATTTAGTTTTCATTTTAAACTTTTAATTATTTGGTTTTCTTTCTATCAATAACTATGTCTACTTTTTGTTTGATTTTGAATGATCATGTTTGATGTTCTTTTCTTATTTTTGAATTAATTTTACTTATGTTTTGGTTATAAAATAGGTACAAATTAGGTAATTTTAAACCGAAAAACCCAATTTTACTTATGTTTTGGTTACAAAGTAGATATAAATCAGGTATTTTTAAACCGAAGAACCGATTGGGACCCAAAGCCGAAAGTACATCGGGTTGTGCCGGTTCTTTGAAGATTTACTAACCCCGACCCGAATCCGATAGAACCCGAACCGGTCCCGAACCAAATTTTCATATAATCCGAATGGGGCTGATTTTGTCAAACCAAAAAAAAAAACCGATTGGATAAAACCGAAACCCGATTGGGACCCCGAATGCCCAGGCCTAGCCTTAGTGATGGGGAAATTTTTTGATTTATTATTTTTTTTTACGGAAAGAGGACTGAAAATGAATGAAAATGAAAAATCTAAACTATTAAAACAGGAGTATAAATTTGAAATAGCCCTCATTTTTCCTAAAGAATTACAATTTCATACAACTGAGTAAATAAAATAGGTTTATTTTAAATCTAAACTATTAATCATTTATTATAGTTAACCATTTCTTATTTAGATTATTCTTTAATTATTCACGCCAAATTGCTCGACCAATAGCGTTCTCTTTTTTCAAAATCATTCATAAATCTCTTCCTATATTCAAGGTCCATAGAATCTAATCTATCTAATATTATTATTTTTTTCTTTCCTTTTCTATTTTTTAACATGTAAAAGGTTTTAGACCAAATATTCAATTTTGGTGGGCCATGTTCTTGAACTAAACATTTAGTACACGGGTTTCCTTTTTCTATTTTTTATTAATTGAGCCCAATTCACTAAACTATCTTTTTCATCTTATACGTTTAGTACATGGGTTTTAACTCGGACTTAACATTTGCAAAAAAAAAAAATATCATTTTCTCAAAATTAACATGTAAATAATTTTTTGCAACTAAATATTAAACAATGTTAAAATACACATTATAAAAATTGAAGCACAAATGTTAAGTTATAAAATAAATATTTAAAATAGACAATCCCTTTTAAAAAAAAATTCTTAACCAATCTAAAGGATTTACACATGTCTTTTAAAAAATTCAAATATAAACAGATGGTGACATGAACAGAGGGGATTAACCATATCACCTTGCGAATAGTAGGCTCAGAATCGTAGACTTTTCAGGGAAATGCCATACAGGTTTGTCATTAGTAGCTCCAAATGGCTTGCCAAAGACCAGAAGATACAACTTCTTGTCCAGAGATCTATATAATGACCTTAAATTGCAGCAGTAGTTTCCAAGAGTAAGCGAAAGAGAAGACAAGTCCTCCATGATGTTTTTTTTTTAAGGTGTGGAACAACTTATTTCCTATCATTGTTCTTGTCAGCCTCTATAATTCTGGGAGCAGGGATATAGTCCATTTGATATTCATCCTTGGCTCTGTATTCACACAACCAAAGATCAAACAAAGATGAGTTTGAATGTTCATGGAAACTTTATTACACTTTGAACAGAACTAGAAATGGTCACAGGTCATAACCTTCACTATACATCTATGTGCAGATATGCAAAAACATTCAGGTTACTATATAACTAAGCACCTGAAAGTCACAGGAGCTAAAATAGGAAAAAACATATCTACAATTCTTTGCTATTGACATAAAGTTTGGACTAGTAATAAATGAAAGAATCTAAACAAGATGATACAAAATTGATTGAAGTATGAAACCTTTGACCAGATTTATGCATTCGGATAAATGATGATGATGATGATTGATCTCAAAGAAAGTGAACAAACTGAATAAAATTAATACAATCTGTACATTACACATTTTAAAAGTGTAGGCAAGAAATGAATTTTACATGTTCTTAGCAATGTCCAAGAAATCATCTGGGTATCTACGCCGAAACTTCTGTTGCCAATTGAACCTGCAATAGAGGTGAACAGAGTGTGTAATAAGACCACTCGAAACACACACAGCGTACCGAAACTAAGCTGCACAAAAAAGCATTCTTTGAATCATATATTGATATTCTTCTTCCACCATTTACTGTGGTTTTACTCATCATTTGTAAACCAAATGATATTTTGAAAAGCTATCAGCTATCATAAATAATCCTAGAGAGAAGAAATGCATCCAACTCATCTTCCACCACATATGACACAATCACATCTAAAACTTACAACAACGAAACCTAATATGACACAATCACATCTAAAACTTCCATCTCACCTTCCACAACATATAACCATATCCTAAAGCTCCCAATGTCGCATCAAGAAGAGCAAGTGTTTGTAAATTTGTTGAACACACACACCAAAGTGCGGATGTTCATGGAGACATCCAAATCTCCCTCAGATCCATGTCCAGATCTCTCTATACCCTTCACCTAAGACTAACCAAAGAACAAATCTTTAAGTCAAAATTTTTGATGAGACAAAAGCAAAAAAAGAAGCAAAACTGATGTAATTTACCTGCGATTCATCCAATATACAGATAAATTGTCGTTCTACATCATGGTCATAACAGTATAACCTTTCATTAAACAAATCAACACAGATCCCACTTAGAAGTCACGAACAATTCAAAAAGCATACAAAAAAATCTACAAACAATTCTTATTCAAGATGGTCATCCTAAATTTAAATAAAGTCTTACAAAAAAAGTTCACAAAGAATACAAGACAATCTTAAGGCAATCTTTGTTCAGGATGACTATCCTAAATTTGAACAAATTCTTCCATTTTTTTTTAAAAGCGAGTAAGGCAGTCTTAAGGCAATACTTGTTCAAGATGGTTATCATAAATTTGAACAAATGACGTGGAGAAACTATTTCCATCGCAGCTCATGATGAGAGAAGACATATACATGCCCACAAAATATCGATTATTTTGGATAACATTTGACATGTTTAGGATGAGTTTCCAAAATAAATTTTGAGTGTATTCAAGCATATCACATATTTAGGATAGCTTCTAACATAGTTTGGAAGGCTTTCCAGAATATTTTGACAAATATTGGACGTGTCTGAATTACATATAATATTTGTGCTACAATGTCCAGACCTAGATATTGTTTATATAAAAACGTACTCATCGATAAACCATTAAAGTCAGAGAATAAAATTTTTTTGTAGTATTTAAATCATACGTGAGAAAAGCTTCATAAGACAACTGAAATATAAAACAAAACACTTTGTTTTCCTCTCACCAATTCTGAGCTTTCTCTTTCACTATCTATGCTTGTTTGTGATTGATATGAACTTCATGTTGTATTATGACTTGCTCAGTGATCTTTGGAGGTATGAGTCCTTCTTTCATTTCCCTTTAGTTGCTGCATATTAACTTCGCAGATGCTTCTTTGTGGCTGGCATTTTTGTGTGTTGTGTCACATGTATGCTCATATTTATGCACATACTTCTTCACCATGGAATTTTTTTTGAAGAAAAGAGCTTGGTGGCATGCATCCTCTAATTGCATTTATAATCCCCAACACAATATCACACCTTCCTTGCTAGACGAGAAAATCATGTACTCAGACTTCCAGGCTAAAGCTCATTTCTTCATCTTCAAAATTACTCTTTCTTGCTCTTAAAATTGTTATTCACCTTTATATCACCGACTCTTTTAATGGTTGGTGAAAGTCCTATTTTTATGAATGTCTTATATGAATATGACTAAAATCTGAAACAACATTCAAAGGTACTGCAAAAGCATCTTTATTTATGAGGACCCTGCAAAATTTAAGTTGTTTTGGAAGGATTAGTACATATTTAGGAAAGCTATCATGAACAGTATAAGAAAGAAGAAAATCATACAAAATCCACATAAAAGAGGTGTGCAACGATGTATTTGTTGTTCTCCTTTCATAATATGACCAGCTACTCTGTTGGTTGGTGAAATTGAACAAGAGATAAGTTTTGAATATAATTCAAAGGAACTGAAAAACACATGTATTAAAGGTTGGTTTGTCACAGCTAGATGAATCAAACAGAAACAGAGGTTATGAAATTGAAGATAAACTTGCCTATGAAATCTGATTTGAGAACTTCACAAATCCTTTGGACTTGCTCGATGAAAGGGGAGAAAGACCAGATAACTTCATCCTCTTTTAACATCTTTGCTGCAGAAGGAACTTCGAGCCAAGACTGTGGAAGGTTTAGAAACATTGAATCAGCCAAACATGACTGTCTCTCAGGGAAGCCCTGTCTATGAATGTCTCTACCCTCCACAGTTACTAAACTACTGATTCCCGTATGCTCAAAGTCTCCCCTGTTACAAAAGCAAAGTAAAAACAAGAACCAAACAATAATAGAAGCTTCTCATACCTTGCACAAGCAGCTCATTGCTCGTGAAATCAAAAGAATACACATAGACCAATTGGCGCCACAGCTCTAGCAAGTGAAGTAGAAAGCGAACCACTTGATGTCCTGACTCAAGAAAAATAAACCCAGGCACGACTTCTACATACAACACCACAAAGCTGATATCCTCAACGTTCCTGTGGCTTAGCACCAACATCCACAGCTCAGAAATGGGAGCCAACAAGTATACAAATTTACCTTTGAACACTTTCGTCACTAATGGCTTCCTGATCAAATCAGAGTGTTTATACTCTCTAAGGTTTAGGCGAATCTAATGAAGGTGACGACGAATCTTATGATGGTGATGACGAATCTGATAATGGTGACGATAAATCTATCAAATCTGATGACGGCGGATGTGATCACGATTGATTCATTTTTTTTTCTGTAAAAAAATAATATATTTTGAGGATAAGTGAAAGGGATTACATGATAATTCACCCTATTAAATAAAACATTTGAGTCATTTCTTCACTTGAGTGCTAGTTTGGGAAGAAAAACTTGGTTTAGGGTCATTTGAGACCATTTCTCAATTAGGAATTATGAAACGCAAAAGGTAACAAATAAATAGAATTTATTTTACAGAATATTGAAGATAATTCTGACACATGTTATACTTTTTCTCTAGTCGAAGGATAATTTAGACAAATGAGCATAAGAAAGTGTTCTCTTGATCCAATGTGTCTTTTTGTGTAATTGATAATTCATAATGTGTATTTGAAAGTAATTTTTTCTGATTTTAATAATTAACTTTAATGATATTTATATATTAGATAATAAACAGTTTTTTAAATATGATAATTATCATTTAAAAACTATTTGATATTATTTTATTAATATTATATAAACAATTCTTCTCTTATATGTCATTAAAGTATTATATCTATGTTTTCAGATCAAAACATTATATATTTTCGGATTTTTTAAATATAAACTCATAGATAACATATACAATTTATTAGGCTTAGTCTTTAATTTCTGTAAATATTTTTATATATTTTAATAATAGACATTTTGGAAACATGATGATTACAATATTTCAGCTCTATAAATATTTGATAGTATCTTATTTTTATTATATAAAAATTCCATATTATTTAGGTGAGTCAATGATTTTAATAATTAACTTTAATAATATTTATTTATTATATAATAAACATTTTCTTAAAAAATATGATAATTATCATTTACAAAACTATTTGATATTATCTTATTAATATTATATAAAAAATTCTTCTCTTATATATCATTAAAGGATTATGTCTATATTTATGGTATCAAAAAATTATATATTTTCAGATTTTGTCAATATAAACTCATAGATAGAATATACAATTTATTATTTGAATTTATAGTGTTTAGTTTTTTAAAAATATGTTTTCTAACAATTGTATATTATGCTAATATGTGTTACCATAAAATCTCATGTTTATGTTCTAGCAAATCAATACCCAATTACATGACATATGAGAAACATACAAAAAACAAGCTTGCAAAGAAAAAAGATAAACATTTTAAAACATAATATATCTCCTAAACATTTTGAAAACATTGGTGGAATTATTTATTTATTGTAAATCACAATTTTTAAAAATAAGATAATTCTTATATATATTAAGATAAAAATTATATAATTAAGTATTAATTAGACAAAAACATTTCTTTAAAGATATATTTAAAATTATTTTTCATATGTGAGTGTTTTAAAAACTTTTGACTCAGTAATAAGCATATATATTTGATGAAAAACTGTCATACATAAATAATTTGAAGTTTTGTTTAAACTTTTAAGAACATTTAAATTAATAAGATAAAAACTAATAAATATTCGTAAAACGATATGCGGGAAAAACACCTAGTTAGGTTTATAATAAAAAAAAACATAATTATTGTTATACAAAATTCATCTCTGCGGATAGCGTGGGTACTCTAGTATATATTAAACATACGTAATCTTATTCGTTAGTAATAAATAACTAAGAAGAAAAACAAAATTAAAGAAGCGTGGAAGAAAACGGAGTAATAAACAAAATATTTGAAAAGATATGCATCTTCTCAAATCTCGATGTACTTGCTTAATTTTAGAGTTAATAATTCGAACCCTAAGCCTAGCGCGTATACAAAGCTGTATGTGCATGTATACACATTCGTGTATAAATACTGATCACATGAACACAAATTTTCACCATCCAGTAAAACTCCAATCGAATCAGCTACATAAACTCTAAAAAGGATGAATCCTATGTTTTATTTCCTTCTTGCCTTCATTGCTGTTTTGGCCGCGACAGCAAACGCCGGCGCAGTAATTCGCGACGTTGAGGGTGTACCCGTATTCAACGGCAACGGCAGTTACTACCTTCGCCCCCTCTTCCCATATGGCGGCCTGACTCTTTCCCCCCGTGGTGGCAATCAATGTCCCCTCTATATCAGAGTGAATTCATGGCAACCGGGCGTTCCCGTAATAATCTCAGATCCTTCTACTTCTGCTTACGTTTACGAAACATATGACCTCAACATCAAAATGGATGTCAAAGCCACGACATGTGCTCAGCCAACCTATTGGAGTGTCTCTACGCCCGACACGGTCATTAAGCCGGCGTTCATAGTGGCAGGTCCTACACCGTCGAATGGTTCGTTCCAGATCAAGAAAACTGGAGATGCTATTGGCCGTTACAAGATCATGTTTTGTCCTACTGGTAAAGATTGCACCGATGTCAGTATATTTGTGGACCCTGCAGATGGCGTTAGTCGTTTGGCTTTAAGCTTTATGCCATACGATAGGCCATTCGTGTTTGAGTTCGTGAAAGCTACTGGGACAGAGACTTCGTCCAAGACCATGTCTATTATCTAAGAGAATTTGAAGACTACAAAACTGAGAGGATAAGAGTTACAGCTTGCGACTAATAATAAAACTCTATCTGTGTGTTTCTGTTTTTTTTTTTCCATCAATCATCATATATGGAATGAAACATATTTCCTTTATTTTCTTTTTCATCATTTATGTACAAGCTTCTACGAAATCGATGAATGAAGGTACATTTGTATTGGTAAAGGGGAGGAAGTGCAATTGTTCTTCCCTGTACGGCCTCTACTCATGAATTAGCACTTAGCAGGTACCCGCAAACTTTGCAGCTCGGTGTGCAAATATATGATGCACGGATCATGATGAAGATCAACACAAATGCATCTCTCTCTTTCATAATAAACTAGATCTCGACCCGCGCAACCGCGCGGATGCTAATTTCATTTTATTTACTTAAATATTAGATTTTACTTTAAGAATGATATATATTATAATTACATATATATTTGAATGCATTATACAAACATAAGTATGTTATTCCATTGTCTTGTTTTTCATCAAATCAATTATTTCAAAATGTTACATTTTTAATCTTATTTTATATATTCTTGTTTGTTGAATAAGTGTTTTATTTTTCAATTCATCAACATATGTAAGGTTTAGTAAAATAAAAAATAATTTTCATCATCAAATACATCGTAACATTTCACAAAATTATAAAGTTAAAAAAAAATTATACTTATATCTTCTTTGATTGTAATTAAAAAATCCATTTTATTATACAATTAGTATTTGTTTTTATTCTTTTTAAAAGTGAACTATCAAATATCAAACAAATAAAATTGACATATATTGTAAAAAAATTACATATCATGTATACTACTAAACATAAAATTAACGTCTATATTTAATTTAAAGATTAAAAAGTAAAATATATTTGCAAAAATATACAAATCATAACTATTTAAAGCATAGTATATATTTTATATTAATAGTGTATACAATTTAAATGTGACAATTTCTTGGATCAATATAATATACTTAGTCCGAATTAACATTGTATTTAAATTTTCTTTATCCCAATATATAATTATTGTAAATCCAAATTAATAACCTAACTGATTCGGTTTTGTAGGAATGAATAGTTATATTATAATGATATATTATTAAGCCTATTATTAGTAATAACTGAATGATAACTAATTCTTAATGAGGGTCTATTTTAAAAAAAATCACATATAAATAAAGGTTGTGAGTCTTGTGACTCTAGTTTTAATATATAAGATTCAGAAAAAATAAAAGAAAAAATAATTTTGAGCTATATTTAAAACATATTGTATTGAGAAAGAAATAAACATAATTTTGTTAACATATTCTAAATAAAAAGGCCTATCTAGAAATATATATATTGGGTATCATTTAGTTAGCTAAATATTCTAACTAAAGTCAGGTCAGCTCTAGAATTTTTTCGTTGAAGACAAAAATATGCTCCTCTATCTCATCAAATTCAGTCGGTGAATCAGTTCTTAAGATTAGTGCACGTTGCTTGAGACATCAGGTTATGAAAATGAAAACTCAATAATAAGGGGTAGATTAATCGACTCATACAATGTTGAAACTCAATGAAGATCAAGCTTATAGCTGCTCGATATATTTAAGGGCGAATCAAAGAAGAAGGTCATATGATTCAACAGATCAATTGTTTCCTTACAATTAAACGACACAACAATGATATATGATGAATGACATTGATTTATATTAGAATTGATCTCCCGTATATTCCATTACTTTGTTTTCCAGTAATGATTACAATCACGAAATTGTATGAAATTGTAGGATTATAATATTATGATGTTTTAAATGTGCAACTAATCTTGTTGCGGGTATATTTCTTAATTTTTTGGGGAATACTATTGCTTAATATTAGAATAGATTTTCCTTGATTGTTTTTTTTTTTTGCAATGTTCTCAAAAATTGTTACGGTTACGAAATTATAGGAATATAACAATATGATTTTTTTTAACAAACGACTAATATTTTAGGTGATATTTTGAATACACCCATCTTCATCTTCTCCATATGCCATCTGTGTTTTAGTGTATAAAGATGTAATCCTATAATGAAAAGAGAGCAGGATTCAAATAAGGCTTACAATTTAACAAATAGTTCATGACACATGAAAATTGACCGGAGAAAATTTATTAAAAAAGTCACCACCTTGTTAGTAAATGAGAAGGATGGTCGAGTATGGTCATACCAGATATGACCATGAGAGATGTTTATTTGTATATAGGAAAACATATTTTACACGATTTGTAGCAAATGAAAAGAACAGAGACACATGGATCACAACTCTCAGAAGTTTATGAAACACATGAAACTTTTAGTTACATAAAATGTATGGTTAGTTATAATAAATCTTTTGTATAAAGACACATGTCATTCATTTTGTATATAGTAAAGTAAAGGCGTCACGATTATTAAGATATCGGCTGGTAATATGGGGCTTTATATATATGATATTAATATAAGATTAAACGATAATACAATTTAATGTGCTAATTTCCTAGTGAATGATCAAAAAAGAAATATCACACATTAAAAAGGTCATGACTTCTCTTTTAATATAATAGATGTTGATAGAAATTTTTCTTTTTTTTTCTATTTCACAAAAGTTTTGTTTTTAAATTTGAGAAAAAACTTATAAATGTTTAATGAGTGATCATATTAATACAAATATAACATATTTTAAAAATATGTGTGAAACTTCTACAAACCATATTATTTATTATCCAACAGAAGTACTAAACGATGTCAATTGATTTAAAATTGGAACCATGTGCTCAGTCACAAGTTTAAGTCAAATGGGCCCAAAGAAAAGATCAGATAAAATTAACCGGAACATGCCTTTAGTAATAATCAATTTATTACACTCACAAAGCACGAAGCCAATTAACAAGGAGATCTCGCGAAACACAATACTGGAAATACCCATATTTCCATTTGTTATACAAGTAGATAAACAAACAATCAGTGGAAGCCTGGAAGGCGGTTGGCAGGAAAATATATTTTAGGCGATGATCCAGTTGTATTACAAGTTAAATACTAAGAGTTGACAAATACACACGTAATACATATACCGTATACACATGATCATCTGTGTACACATACTGAATGCATCAACTCAGATAATCTTCATTCATAAATTTTTGAAGTCAATAGCTACTACATTAACCCCACCCCCCTGCCTCAAGAAAGCAATGAAGAAGCCTATGCTTTACTTTCTTCTTGCCTTAACCGTGATAGCTGCGGCCAGTTACTACCTAGTCCCTGCTGTGCTGGGAAAAGGAGGTGGCTTGGGTCTCACGGGTCATGGTGACAAGAAGTGTCCTTTAGACATCGTGCAAGAATCTTCGGAAGACAATGATGGTATTCCGGTAAAACTCTGCGAGTGGATGAATCATGTTGGTTATGAAGATGCAGCTTTATGCTTGAGTTGTTGAGTTCACATGCATAGTCAAAAAAAGAGAGATTGAAGATGTAATTACCTGAGACGTTCTGATGTAGTTCGTGAAATACTACATGAACTAGTTCAAGACATGTGTCAAGACGAATGTGAAGAAGTTGAGTTATGAAGTTGCTTACAAGGAGTTTGCCAATTGTGATTGTGTGTGTAAGTGGAGCTTAGAAAAGGAAAGAGGATATCTTCTTGTAGAGAAATGAAGTTTTCCATTAAGCTAAGCTGTTTTACTTAGAGAAGAAATGTTGCTTGCAAAGGAATATGAAGTTTCCTTACATGGAAATGGAAGTTCATTAAAGTACATTTATGAGAATTTGGAGAGCAAGTTTATGGTTATTATATAAGGAGGTACGTGCCTTATGGCAAGACAAGCAACCAGAGATTAAAACTGAGAGAGAGTTTTCATTGTGAAGTTTCATTGTGTTCTTGTTGAGTGTTGACATAGTGTCTGACGGAGTGTTCCGTTTTACTTGGTGTTGTGACGTTGGTGCTGACGTTGCGAGTGGCGGAGTTGTCCATTGTGATGTGGTGATCAAGCTGTGCGTTGGTGTTGACATATCTTCAGAAACTTGGAGGTTGAATTCTAGACTCAGGGGGAGTTTAGCTCAGGGTTAGGTTATCCTATAAAGTCTGAACTTTGGAGGAGTTAAGCTCAAGGTTAGTTTACTTTGAAGAGTTCAAGCTATAGAAGAGAGCGGTGATTCAAGAGAGTTGTGCTTGTTTTACGCGTTTGCGAATGGTTGTAATTTGCTTTTTCATTCTAGTGGATTCGAATTCTGGATAAGGTTCCGGGGAGTAGGAAACGAATCCCGTTAACAAAATATATGTGTCATTTACTTTCTGCTAATTATTTCTGCTTCATCCGCACTTACAGGTTACGTTCCCGAAAATGAGAGCCTCACATCGAGATGGACACTGGAGACAAGATCTGTTGTGAACAAACGTACTGGAGTGTCGATAATCGCTTTGATGAGAAGAGCCAACAGACTTTCGTTTTGGCTGGTCTGAAGACAAAATGGTCCACGATTCTTTTGATTTGCAAAAACCGGGAGAAAGTTACAAGTTTGTGTGGTGCCCTACTCAGATTTGAGAGGTACCTGCATACTTTACAGCCCGGAGTGCAATGATCTTGGGATATTCGTTGATGAAAAGGGCGTTCACCGTTTCGGTTATAGCGATGAACCTTTAGTGGTTAAGTTTAAGAAGTATGATCTGCCAGGTTTTATCGTCTAAGATTATGTAATGCAAAAAAAAGGAATTACAAAGATGATAACTTGTTTTATCAGTCCACTAATAAATTTATTATTAATTTGGAATAAAACTAATCACCAAATATTATGGTAACAATTAAGGATGCATAAATTTAGATAGATAAAAGGATACATGTACACACAACACAACACAAGAAATCCCGACAAATTCTTTTATTTATATCTCTGTTTATTTATGTTACTGTTTCGAACCAAACGAGATTTGAATCAAGAAAACTTAAACAAAAGTTACAGAACTAAGGGAGAGATTTCAATTGCTCTTTTTGTTTAATAACGTTTTAAAAAAAATAATGATTTTTTTTTCTTTCGTAGTAACTGAGCAGAAAATATTAAACATAATGATTTTTTTTCTTACGTTGTAGCTAAATAGAAAATACTATTTCCATAAATAAAATCCTTAAAAGCTGTTAATTTGTTTTGCGCAGGTTTCTCATTAAAAAGGAAAAATACGAAAACCAAACTAGTATTATTTTACTTTAATCTATTTAATCCTTTAGATTAGGTCGAAGAAGGATATTACAGAGATGAGCTGAGAGAGAAAGAGTGAAATGATGTAAAACTCTCATTAATTAATCAAAGTAGCTGTACAATACTATGTATAGTCAGTGTGTTAGTGACTAACAACAATATACGGTCAGTGACTAATAACTAACTAACTATTTGGTGCTCGGACTAAGTCATCAGTGTATGTTGATTCGACTCCACTGATTTGGTTCTCAGCTTCGGGATATTTGTAGTTTAGTATAACCTCTGTTGGAAAAAAAAAACTAACTAAGAATTTTGAAAAAGGCAAAGGATTATGTGTAAAATGATGGTAGTAAGGGAATTTAACAATTTATAAATATGTAATTGGAGAAGCGTGTAAGGAAACTGACAAAAAGGATAGATATCTTCTCAAATCTGATCTCAATGTACTTGCTTAGTTATTTAAACCCAAATGGTACGTAGCGTATACAAAGTTGTATGTGCATGTATACACATACGTTTATGAATAATGATCACATCAACTCACATTTTCTTTATCCAGTAACATTCAAATATATTCGAAGAAACTATATAAACACAAAAAGGATGAATCACATGTTTTACTTATGTCTTAACCGCTGTTTCGGCAGCATAATAAACTTAAATAAATAGAGCTCGCGAAGCACATACCCATTTTATTAGTAAAGTTGACCAATAATAGAAAAAGACAAAAAAAACAATTAGTTGGTTGGTGCTTGGAAAGTGAAAAAGACAAAATATAATTATAGAGTTCTAGTTGTATTTTACTAAGAAGTTAACGTTTTAAAAACTTAGCACTTGAACAATATATATATCCCCATAAAAATAATCAATCACATGAGGAGAATCTATGAAAAGGCTAACGATTACTTAAGTACTTTAAGCATATCCTTTGATATCTTTCTTCTTTAAATTATGTTGTTATCCTTATCTTCTAACGACTTGCATTCATATCAAAAGAATCCAAAACATGTGTGGAAACTATCGACTGTTAGCCATACTTTTAATCAGGGTGCTCAATTTTGAACCAAACCAGACTGAACAGAGAAATCTGGAGATCTTCTTAACGGTTACAATATTGTGTTTTGTCTTAATGATAACTATTGCAAAGACGTCGGGATAGTTCTGGACGAATATGGCGTTCGGCGTTTTACTTTAAGCTCTACGCCATTCCCTGTTGTGTTCATGAAAGCTAATGGGACAGAGACTTGAATTAAATTTAAGATTTATATAACTTGGTAGATATAAATTTTCCAATGATAGGAGCTTATCACCGCTTTAAGTGATTCAATCTAACTCTTTATATAGATTAACTCTTTATATAGATTAACTCTTTATATATATTAGGTAAGGAAAACCCGTGCAATGTCGCATCATTTTATAAAAATAAATATATCATTCTTTATAATTAATATATTTATATAAATACTGTTTATATTTATTTTCAACAAACTCATTGTAACATGTGTCTATATTCGTTTATAGATGCTACTAAAACTTTATATTTGTTTTACAATTTTAGATTATAATTAAACTATAAATATGTCAATGCCAATTATATATATATATATATATATATATATCTTATTATTTTTTTTGTAAGTTATTTGAAATTAGAAATACCACATATATATAACTAATTAAAAGAAGCAAACACATTTCAATCGAATTATTTACTAAACTAATAAGGTAATTTATAATGATGAGTAAGACATTCATGATTTATTCGAAGCCATGTAAAAGTAAATGTACAGTCTAAACATGATTGCTTGGCAACTTTGATAATCATGTCCACCAACATGTTCATCTTGGTAAATTACACATGCATTCTTCTTCTTTCTTTTTTCTCGTTTTCTATCTTTTGTGAAATTATGCTTTTCCAAATAATTATCTGCTTCCAAAGAAGCATGTTTTGTTATAGCATTCCACAAAAAAATGTAATGATTCATCATCACCAAATACCACAACCACTAAAAATTATGGTTCATTTATATATATTGCAATGGTTCATCATCAAAGATTAAAATGGTTCATAGCCAAAAGTTGTAATGTTTCATTATATTTAGTTGCAACTGTTCATCCAGAAAATTGCAATAGTTCACTTGAATGATTACAAAGATTTACTTAACTTTTTAACAGTCATTTTCTATTTAAGCGTAACTAGAGATCTACTAAAAATAATACATACTAAAACCTTGCATAAATGAAAAAGCTCACATATAAAAAAAAAATTGTTCTTGGTTTACATTTTGGTGATACTTATCTACTAATAAATAATATTGGTTCGAATATTTATTTGAAACTGAATAAACAAAACCAAATTATAATAAAAAAACCTACACAAAATAGGATATTATAATCCATAAAATTTAATTTTAAACCTTATATTTAATATAATATAATAAATAATTAAATTACTCAACAAACGGAATTACCTCAGTATTAATTTTTAGCTAATTTGTAAGATTTTTGAAAAAGTATACAAAAATATATATGAAAAATAACTAAAAGACAATTCATTAAAAAAAATTCACAAGTTTTAGAATGAAAAGATACATTTATAGACAATTTTAAAATCTCCTTAAAATTTATGTAATTTTTATAATGAAAACACACATCTTTACATTTTTTATAAACCACTCCATTTTTAATAAAAAATTCAAATGATTAAAAAGACATATTATTATGAATGAAAGAATACATCTTTAGATTTTTTGATAATTTCTTAAAACTAAATCAATTTATAGGGATGAAACGACAAATATTTTGACATGCTTTGGATTAATAACTACATGGATTCCTAAAACTATATGGAACAGTTAACCATATAATTAATTAGAGCAGGTCCGCGCTACGCGCGAGATTCGATGTATCGGTTTTTATGAAATATATAATCTTGTTTAAATTTTATTCTATGTTCAGGGTATCTACTACAATGGAGAATAAGGTTTTAACTTTGAGATAATCTTAGTCGAATATATTTTGTAGTTGTTTAGAACAATGTCAGTAATTGCTACTATTAACACTTTTTGACATTTATGTTGTATTTGAAAATTTATTTTTGGTTTATGTTATGTCAGTAATTTGCTAGAGATAAACTAAAACAAATGTACAACACACCAAATAAACGGAATAGTATATTTTGATGATTATATATATATATATATACTTACATAAAATTTTAATCTGGCTATAGAATATTATGCACAAACAGAACTTATACAATCATATATTATTATGTGTAAAAATATTATAAATCAGGAAAATATATATTAAACTAACTATTATTTTTTAATTATTTTATTACACTATAGTACAGGTTAGTTAATAGAATAACTATATATATATATATATTCCGATATTTGTATTAAAATTATTTTTAAATCTAAAATATGAATATATTAACATCTCAAATTGATAGTAAAAGCACACGTTTTTATATATATTATTTCATCTAATATTTAAATATTAAATTAAGAATATATTTATAAATAGTGATAATAATATTTCTGAAGTTTAAAACATAACTTTTAAAAATTAATTAAAATAATAATGTACACAAATTTAAAAAAAATTAAATTATCTAGATTATGGATATAAATATAATTTCCATATAATTTTTTTTTTAAGATAATATTGCACCCTAAACTAAACCGGTTAATATGAATCGTACTCGCATCCAAAATGTGCAATTTTCCTATGTATTTGTTTTAGTTTCAAAATCATAATAATTGTCGTATAATACACTACATCTATTTAATATTATTATTATTATTTTTCTTTCCCTCAAACTCAAAACTAAGACATTATTATAATCATATTTTTTTCCTTTTTTCTCTAGTCCACTATAACAATATGTAATAGAAATCAAGTATTATTTTGTATTTGTAAACATAGTTGTTTAATATATACATCTAAACATTCTATAAAATCAATACTAACAAATATATAATATCTGAATAAGAATACTTTGCAATAATTTATATAAAAAATAACTTTTGGATGTTTTAAAGATACATAAGTAGTACGAACGCGATGTCGAACCACAGGCGGCGTAGATAATGTTAGATTCGCTTGTGACTGAGCAAAGATGACGACACCTGCAAGTCCAGTCTTTCCTCTGTTTTATCTCCTAGCCATAACTAAAAGTTGTTTTAAAAATATCTTTGAGTATTATCAGGATATATAGTGGATGCAATGGATCTCTTTATATACATAAGCATTTATTGATGTGCATTAAAATGGCAGTTACACACTATTTGAATATAGAAATGCGAAGAGATATATTCATTTAACAAAGTGATGAGTTTTTGATGCAGGGACACGTGTCGCGATGTCATGAAGTGAATTTGTGACGTGGACGCACATGTGGCGAGGAGGAGGGAAGAAACCCTTTTTTATAATAATAGATTATTAATTAATCATTTGAATTCTTTCCTAAACCATAATTGTTTTTCAAATAATTAAGAAATTAATGACTATTCTTTTATTTGTCACCTTTGAACAATTTATATGGTGTCTTTTCATAAAAAAATATATCTAGTAACTTTTCACAGTATTAATTGTGACTTTTCACCAACAAAACTATAACCATCACAAAAAATTTTAGAGTAATTAAACCGCAGGCATGCAAACCATTTTTCATTCCTCATAATCTTAATATGCATGCACATGTGAACAAAACAAAGTTCCAGAGTAAATCGCATGCATGACTACTATTGACAAAATTCGAAAACAAAAGAAAAACAAATCTCAAGCACTTGTTCAACCACTTCACATATTCGTTTATGTGTCAAAATTTACAGAACCTTAAACTAACAACAAAACAATATTTCCACATATACAAAAAAAAAACAATATTTCCAGAAACTTAACTTCTAGAATGCAACATTTCCAGATGCCGTTCGTATATACATGGTTTATGAATGTACACTTAAACAAATGTCTAACGTTTAAGCAACATGGTTCTTTACTTTCTAATCCAACATCAGAATTTCTAAATGCATGCAAATCATCAATTTGCATAAAATGTTTAATTATGCCGACCGTAAACTTGTATCATGAACAGTTATTAAAACGGATATAACCTAAGTGTTCAAACTTTCTTATATAATCTAAGTGTATGAAATTATAGGACATAAATCATGTATTCATGGAAAATACATAATCAGAAATACAGTTTTATAAGAAAGAAAGAAAAAAAGAAAGAAAGAAAGAAAAACATATATTTTCATCTAGTAGAAAAAAACTAAGATTAATAATTATATTGTTTTGTTTAGAATTCTTTTTGCCATTCAAACACACAAATAATCCTACCTTTTATCCTTTGTTGACAATGTTTTATTTGAATATCTCCTAAGAATTTGTAAGTGGATAATTCTACACACTTTTTACCATCTCAGTGTGAAAAAATTAAGTCGAGAAACTTAAGATAAAATAACATGGTTTCAGATCTAAAACTTTGATATTTTCGTAAATCAATACTATTAGAATAGAAGACCATTTTTTAGGTGACCTTCTGTTTCAATATATTTACAAGAGATTGCCACTGGCTTATTTTAAACATATATTTTTATTTACATAAATGTTCTACGTAATACTTTTTAATCTAACAAACTATTTATTATTTAGTTCTGTTTTGTTTTACAATCTGGGCTGGCGATGGAAACAATGATTTTTCCCCACAAAGCTTTAAGTTTTACGGTGATTCAGGCACTAGATCTTTGGGTTTTCTCAAAGGTAAGGGTTCTTCATGGACTTCGTTTAATAGGGTTTGGAACGGGGACAAGAGAGATTGGGAACGGACATGACAAGATTTGATTTTGATTTGAATTCTGGTGGTTTAAGTAATGTGAGATGCGATTCAGAGTATTGGTTATAATTGCGGCTATCGAATGGTAAAAGGATGAAATCATGGATAGAAAGATGATTTCTTTTGAGATTTCTAAAAGTATTGAGTGTGGTTTTGATCTTTATGAGATGAGGTTTATATGGTGGATTGTGGTGGTTTTACAAGTCAGAAACGATGGAATGATGTGGTGTTCGATTGTTTAGTATTGATAGTGTACTAATCTCTGTTTGTTTAATGGTTGCTGATGAAGACACTGTTTTGAAAAAGTGTTCTTATGATTTTCAGTTTATGGTTGGTTTCGTATGATTGATTTACAAAGACATATTTTTGGTCTTTCTCATCCCTATGATGATTACAAGGTGTTTGTTTTTGGTATCAATTTGATCCCCTGCTTTCGTGGACTCTGTTTATGATTGTAACATTAGGTTTATCAACCTACATCAGTATTTGATAATGCTGAGAGTTCACTGAAGATTTATTTATTATATTTATATGGTGACTGAACTGATTTATTAATGAATGTAGGTATATCACTTGTAGCACGTCAAAGATTCTGGGTTTATATGCTTTACTGGATTACAAATATGTTGCAAGTTCAAAATCTTAAGAAGCAAGGTGGTGTACATGTCAGCTACCACATATTATTATTGGGAAAATTGCATTAAAAACCTTCCAAGTATCACTTCCTAGCACTTTAAACCTCGAAGATTTTTCACTAATATTTTGAATCTTCAAAGTGGCATTTATATCGTTAAAAACCTCCAAAGTAGAAAACTGACCTGTAGAACTGGTAAAAAGAGATGAAGTGTCAGTTTTTATTTTCAAAAATAATTATTTAAATAATGAAAAAGGAAAATTAAATAAACATTCATAGATGTATATATATATATTTTTTTTAAAAATATTAATAAAATTATATAAATATTCAGAATTTTTTCAGAAAAATTAAATAAATATTTAGAAAACTAAATAAAATAAAAAATTAACTAAATATTCATAAATAAATAAGACTCAACTAAAATGTAGAAAACTAAAAAATTCATAAATTTCAAAAAAATAGAAAATTAAAAAGTTCAAAATAGTTTTTTATCATTTTCATTGATGATGTCGGAAACTATCATTAAGATGTACCAAAATCATCATTGTTGATGGTTATGCAAAAAATCATTGTCATAAGTGGTATATTTGAAATTGTTATTGTAAACGATTATATGATATATTTTTTAAAAAATCTTCTAAATTAAAAATAAAAATATTTCAAATTTTAGAGTTTTTCATTTTTAAAAATTATAAATTATTTATTTAGCTTTTCTGTATTTAAATGTAATTTTATTTATTTTAAAATATTTAATTTATAAATATTTATTTAATTCATAAATATTTATTTAATTTATAAATCTTTATTTAATTTTCTAACTTTTAAAAAAAATCTGAATATTTATTAAATTTTTTATTTATTTTATTAGTTAGATAATTATTTTAAAAAAAAATACTGACACATCATTTTTTTTACCTGTACAACCTGTCAACATTTTAATTTGGAGGTTTTTAATGATACAAATGTTAATTTGAAGGTTAAGAGTGTTAGTGAAAAACTTCGAGGTTTTGAAGTGCTAGTAAGTGACACTTTGAATGTTTTTATGTGATTTTCCCTATTATTATTGGTCAAAAGGCAATGTATATTTTCTCTGGTCAACAAAATAATGTATTTATTTGTCTTGTACAAGAAAGTATATGCAATTGATCATACTGTTAATATGATGTATATGTCGGTACAAGTTTATATAAACAGGTTTCTATCACTTTATAGAAATATTAACAATTCTCTTTAAACCCCAATTGTGATTTCTTGGTTCTCACGAATTTTCACCTTCAATCCTGGGTGTACATAACAACCTAATTAATCCATACATAATCTTATAAAATAATTTTACATGTTTTTTTAATTATTTTTTTAGTAAACAGTTTTTTTTTTCATTTTAAGATATTCTTATACACTAACAGTATTTTCGAATAATCGACTTAACTGAATTGTAACAAATTTAAATATTTTACTCATTTCGGTTCGCATACATGATCTTTTAAACTATTATTAGATATGTTTTAAAAATTAAAACATTTTTAGTAACAATAAACCATTTTCATCCAATATCTTTAACAAAATATGTTTTTATTCATTTATATAAATATTCTTATACACTAACAGAATTTTTGAATAATCTAACTAACTAAATTGTAACAAATTTAAACATTTAACTCATTTCAGTTATCATAAAAGATTTTCTCTTTGGTTTTAAAAATATTTTCAAATTATGTGATGAGATCCCTATAAATAACTTGTGTTTCATTTTAATAATATTTTGTACTTCAAAAATTATAACAGCCTAATATAATAAAATTTAGAGATTCCTTAATTTCGAAATATATAACTTCCATAATTTTGACATGACAGTTAATGCGATTTTGCATATATTAATATATAGAACTTGCATAATTTTTAAGAATATATTCCTATGAATAACTTGAGCAACACTAGATATTATTAGCTTTACAATTTTGAAATATATATAAATTTAACCATCTTAAAATGAAACAATCCACTATATATGAAAATTTTTGATTTTTAAAAAGATATCTGATCTACAACATACGTCAACTTGCATCTTTTCTAAGTAATTTTGCAAAGAATATGGTGTGACCTTCTAAATAATATGGATTAAAAATTAATTACATCGATTGAAATTGATTAAATATTTAAATAGATTTAAAAAATGGTATTTAGAGAACCCAAATCGAATCCAACCCGAACAAAAAAATTTCAGATATCCGAATTAGATATGTATACGGATATATATATATATATACATATATATATATATTATAGGTTTATAAGAATATCCAAAATTTCAACTGTTTTGAAATTTCCCAAAATATTAAAATAATATAAATAGTCAAAAGTAAATGTATAAAATAAATAAAAATACTCTAAACATCAAAAATATTTGAAATATCTTTTAGTTCTCTATCCAAATATTCAAGTCAAACCAATTTATATATTAAGTTTAGTTATTTTGACATACATTTAAATTTATATGCAATATATTTCTTCTTAGATGTTGAGAAATTTTAAGTATATATGAATTTTAAGTTCTTAAAAATTATTTAAATGGGTTATCCGTATTCGAACCGAATCTGCAAAAATTCAACTCAATCTGAACCGAAATTAATAAAATCCCAGAAGAAGCTGAAATCTTTAACCCGAAAAAACCCGAACGGGTACCAAATGCCCACTCCTTGCTAAGACTAGGCAAAAAAACCTGAATGCCAAGAACCGAACCCGATCTGAAAAAGTAATATTGAAAGCAAACCGAAATTGATTAAATATTCAGTGGGTTCAAAATTCTGGTATTTGTAAAACCAAAACCGAACCTGACCCGAACTGAAATATTTCGAGTACCTGAATGTATCCAAACAGATTTATATACCTAAAAATATTAATTATTTTTAGATTTAAATGTATATTTAAAACATCCAAGATATATAAGATACTTTTAAATTTTCTAAAATTCTTGATAATATATATAAATAGTCAAAAGTAAATGTCTAAAATAGCTAAATTATATTCAAAACATCAAAAATATTTAAAATATCTATTGATTATCTATCCAAATATTCATACCAAACAAATTTATATCTTAGGTTTAGGCATTTTGGCATGTGTTATTTAAATTTATATGTAATATGTTATTTTTTTTTATAGATTATGAAAAAAATTAAAATATATAATGAATTTTAAAAATAATTTAAATGGGTTATCGAAATGGATTAAATATCCAACGGGTTCAAAATTCTGGTATTTGTAAAACCAAAACCGAATCCGACCGAACGAAATATTTAAGTACTCGAATGTATCCAAAAAATTTATATACCTAAATATATTAATTATTTTAGATTTAAATTTATATTTAAAACAGCCAAGATATATAAGATACTTTTAAATTTTCCAAAATTCTTGATAATATATAGAAATAGTCAAAAGTAAATGTCTGTGTTTCAAAAAAAAAAAGTCAAAAGTAAATGTCTAAAATAGCTAAATTATATTCAAAACACCAAAAATATTTAAAATATCTATTGATTATCTATCCAAATATTCATACCACAAAAATTTATATCTTAGGTTTAGGTATTTTGGCATGTGTTATTTAAATTTATATGTAATATGTTATTTTTTATTGATTATGAAAAATAAAATATATAATGAATTATAAAAAATAATTTAAATGGGTTATCCGAATCCAAACTGAATCCGCGAAGAACCGAACCAAACCCAAACCAAAATTACCCGAATGAGACTGAAATCTTTGACTCCGAATATCTGAAACCCCAATAGATCCGAATCAACTCCTAGCAGGTATCCGAACGCCCACCTTTACTCCTTGCTTTTAAATCGAAATAATTAAATCACAAACCCGGGTCAAAATCTAGTAACATAGTTTAAAACATGTATTCTATATATATGGTTTATTCTATATCCGAGGAATCACATACAATATTACAAAGATATGATTTTTCTTAGAGAATTCCGACAGAACTATATTGTCGGAACCTCCAACAAGTCTCTTACCATTCATTTCAAAACGTTTCATCATAAATTCCCGAGATTATTCCCATGAAGCCGATATTATCTTGGAAATTTCTTGGCAAATTGACGCAAAGTTTCGACAACTCTGATTCTCCGAAACCTTTATTAGTTTATTGGCTTTCATGCTGCTCTCTTTTAGTGCATTATTAGAAATACTGTTCTTTTTAACGGAGTAACATACTTTTACGATCAATTATACATATATTTTATTTATGAATTTGTGTGTGTATATATATTTATGCATATGTATATTTGTTAGCTAGAACCCGTGTTCTAAAACTTGGACGCATGAACGATTTCTCGTGACAAGAAAAAAGGACGCATGAACGATTCATCGGCCAGAAACGAATTGCCAGAGAGTCCGTCGGACAAACTGAGCTGAGGGTAGTCGGGAAAGCCACGAGCAGCCTTCTGATTTAGAAAGCTAAAATAATCTAGTTCCTAAATATGATATTCATTCTGTTTCTTAAAACGAGTCATTTTCACATTATATTTCTGTTTTAAAAATTATCATTATATAATTTTAGCCAACTTTCCATACATAATCTCTTTGCTATTCTTTGAACTAACCAATAAATATTTATTTACATTATTTTGTTTAAATAATTGAACACTAGGTGATTTTCCCGTGCTCATGCAGGATATAAATATTTATAAAGTAAATATATATTATAATAATTTATTGCTATTTAATTTTGATTTTAAATTAATTTATAATTTTTATGCATAATATATATTAATAATATTATATTACTTTAATTAGATATGTGATTTTATATATGTTTGATTAGATCTAGTCGATTTAACTATCATTTGGGTATATTGGATTGAATCTATTTCTCTGAATTCAACTATAATATTTTTTTATTCTAAATCTATTAAAATTTTGATTAATTTTCTTATTTGCATTTAGGTTGGCTGTTTTCTTAGATATGTAAATATATATTAGGAAGATTATGTATAACTTAAGATATATTGTGCTTAGAAAGAAATAAAAAATAAACTAAAATGTTTGATTCCAAATTACGTAAATTAGTTTAATGATATTATTCTGAAGTCTTATGCATATATATAAATTTTACAAAAGAACTAAATTGTAGCAGTTGGTTAATATTTTATTTTCATTTGTTAATGTGTTTTGAGTCTTCCTATAATTTCTATTTATAAAATAAATTATTATTATTACAAAATTATATTTGCTTATTGTAATTAAATCTATAATTTTAGATCTAAGTTGGATTAGTCGAGTCACTCACATTATGAGTATATTGAGTTACATATATTATTTTAAATTCAAATAGAAGTATAATTATTTTTATTATAATTAAGCCAAGTGAAATCCATTTTATTTATCATTAAATGTGCATGTATTTTCATAATATATATCAAATTAAATGTTATTTTTTAAAGATATTAGAAAATAAAGCGATGATCTATATGAAGTTACATACATAAGTAACTGATACTTTTTTGGAAGCTCACGAAGACATATCAATATTTACAATAATTAAATTATTTTTATAATTTCTAAATAATTTTATGAATATTTATTAAATTATATTTTTTCTACAGATGAAAGATATTATAATCAACTAAATATAAGAAAAATAACATTTCAATAATACTAATTATAAACTATTTTTGTCAACTAAACATACATCAGTTTATGTTACTTAATTATTTTATGTAATCATCTAAAACAATAGATAGATATATATATATAAAATATTTCTATTACTTTGAAAATATAATGTTGTACTGTTTAAAATTGTGTTTTATAAGAAATATTATTCTTTTTTTAATATCAAGATTATCTGTGAAAATATAATAATAAAGGAAGTATTTTATTAGTATATTTTATGTTATCAATTTTTTTTAAATGGAATATTACTATTTTGTGAACTTTCCTTTTAATGAAATCTTTTATTTATACATATAATTTAGTTTTTAATTTTATAAACGTTTCCTTTTATTATATATGTTATTTGGAAATTTTAATAAAGGAAACTAAATAAATATTCAATAATAATATTTAAATATAATATTTTTAATTCATTAAAGGTATCAATGTAAACAACCATAATTAGAGTTAACGTGAGCGCGACACATAGGAAACTGACTTCTCAAATAATATTATAGAGATTACACACTAGTATTTTTTTATCATTTTTATCCGCGTAAAATTCGTTAAAATGACAAAAAGTTGTTTATCTATAAAAAATATAAATGTTCTACATTATTTTACTACATATTAATTAGAGTAATTATTGTTTCCATAAGTCGCGTTAAATACAGTAACGTTGTCTGACGAGTATTATGATTTACAAAGCTAAATAAATCTTGAAATGCTATCTTCTTAACATCTTTTTGAAGAGCCTTAAACTTGTAAATTAATTTGGTCAACAAGGTTACATATCTAAGTGACCCTTAAATTAATAGAGTTCGTGACGCACATACCCATTTTATTAGTAAAATTGATCTTAATAAAAAAATAAACAAACAATTAGCGTAAAGTGGAATCTATATTATAAATGATCATCTTCTCTACGTGTATAATTGTTTAATATAGAAGAATCTAAGTGAAATAATTGATTTGAGAGAAATAAATTTTAATTATTATCAAATACCACCTTTTCTAAACACATTTGAAAACACAAATAGCGGTGTTATTTTTTTGTAAGGAAAAATTAAATTAGAGGTAGTTATATCATTTAGTTCACATATAAAAATGATCCTTTTAGCAATTCCGTAGAAAATATTATTTCCACAAATACAACCTTTAAAACTTTTCTCATAAAATACGAAAACATGATCAATATTATTCAAATTTAACCGGTTTAATCTTTTGGATTAGGCCGAACAAAGATTACGTGCAATTGAGGGCAATAGGAAATTTCAAAAAGCTATGTAGAGTTAAAATCTATAAAGTAATAAAATTTAAATTTAAATATTTTATTAAGTTTATAAAGTTATCAATTAAACAAAAATATTCTTTGTAGATTTATATATTTTAAAATATATTTTATTTAAAATAAAATAAAATAGTTGTTTTCACAAGTTATTTATTGATTACATTTCACAAATCTGGTTTTCATATTGTTCTTAGTAAATTATTTAATTTACAAGAGTTAGATATCATTACATATTAGATGTAATCTTATAAATGATAATATTTTGAAATGTAAGAAAATATTTATAAATAAAAATAAAATATAATATTTATCATTTTATATATACATAGTTATTAATTTATGATTTCTGTGTATTTTATGTTTACATAAAATATTTATATTATAATATTGATTTATGTGATATTTTGCAGTGACTTAATTTCAGATTGTTTAATAATATTAATTTAAAACTATCCAAAAAAATTCCTCATAAAATTATTCACACGAGGTTAATCTATGAATTAGTCCACTACTATACTAGTATAAGCATATGCTTCGGTATCTTTCCTCTTCAAATTAACCTTGTTTGGTTTGTAAGAGGGTAACCAACTTTTGACCAGGTTGAACCTTGTTCGTTTCCCTTTCATAACGGTTTAACCAACAATCTTATTAGTTAATCAACTGTCCAAGATCAGGCAAAAACAGTAACTCAATTTCCCCATAAGAAATAAACAAACAAACAAACGGACGAAACGTTTGTATCAAAAAAAAATCTCATTCTGTTTCACTCTATATGTTGTTTAAGTTTTTTTTACAAATATTACAAAATATTAAATTTTCGATTATATCCCTGACTATATATTGTTTTATTTGATTTTATTAGTTAATGAGCTAAAAGTAGAGTTAAAAGTGGATAAATTATTAAATATATGCATTTAAAATGTAAAAATATATTTATAGTGAAACAGATTATAGTGTCTACAACATTTGAAATGAAACTGAGGGAATAATAGTTTAAGAAACTTATAAGGAAAGGAAAGTGGAACAAAAAAAAAAGGATAGGCGTCATCTTAAATCTCAATATACTGGCTTAAATTATAAAGAATAACTAGATTTTGATCCGTCCTTTCAAGGGCGGGTATTATTTTTCACTTTTATGAAATATATTATTTGTTTGTAATTATTGAATGTATTTGTCTTAGTAAAACTTTCTTTATAATAAATTCGACACATAGAGTTTCTCTGGCAAACTAAGTGTTTTTCTGACTTTGTTTTATTCTCTCTTCAATCAACATATTTATTTGGTTTGTTGTTAAAATAAATGATTTTAGAACGCAAATGTACAATACTTTTATATTGATATTTTGTTTAAACAATGTGACATATTTCTATATTAATTATATATTTATATTGTAATTTAAAATTTTATACAAATCAACATATTTGTGTAATTTCTTGTTAAAAGAAATGATTTTGAATCTAAATGTACCGTACTTTTATATTGATTTTGTGTTTCAGTACCTATAATTTCTTTTTTAAATAAATTTATTTCAATATAAACTATATAAAAATTTGTCAACTAAAGAATCTATAATATATTTATGTGTTTGGCTAAATTAAGTGAAATAGACATTTGTATTTAGTAGTATTTGTACAATATTAATAATGATCAATATATGAATATGGATTTGTTTAGATAAGTTTTGGAATTGTAATTAATTAATTTAAATTGATTTTAAATGTAGTAGTAGAGTCTTTAAATAAAAAGAAATACAAAAAGGAAGTATCTAAAAAGAAATTTCAAAAACCCAAAAAATCTATACCCGAAAGAAACGACCCGTACCTAAATGAGTACACGAATATATATCTATGCCTAACTGATTCCGTAAACAAATAAAACTTTTAAACTATGTAATGATTTAAAAAATTTAAAATAATTTAAATGGGTTATCCGAATCCGAACCAAACCATAAAGATCGAATCGAACTCAAACCAAAATTTAGAAACATCCTAATAGGACTGAAATCTTTGACCACGAAAACCGAAATGCAAACCGATCAGAACCAAACCCGTATGGGTACGAAATCCCATCCCTAGTCATTATTATATATCGTATAGGTGTCATCATATAATTAATTGTATTTATACGTACCATCATATAATTAATAGTATTTCATACGTACCATCATATAAATAATTACATATATTATATTTTAAGATTTAATATGAAATATAAAACCATAATTTGAGTTGGTATTTGAAATTGGGCTTTGTATTGTATTTTTCTTATATATATATTGAAAACATTTTTTATAACGGTTATTGGAAAATAGTTTAGTAAAAAATCATTTTTGAATATTTTTATATTTTTGAGTCAATTTTGATATAAATTAAATCAACTTTGAATTATTATTTTGATTTGAAATATGTATATAAAGTTTAAATTTTGTTTTATGGTAAGTTTATACAAAAAAATGTTTTAGGCAATTAAATTGACCCATTTTTGTATATTTAAAACTGGCCCAGATAGATAGTTTCTTATAGGATGATGGACTTTCAATTTTTCTTAATAACATAAGTCTATTACTTTTTTTCTTAATACTACTATCCTTGTGTCTAAACAAAATTAATTTTTTTTTAAAAAGACTGCAATCCATGTTTCAAACATTCCAAATTTTTTTAATAGTCCTATTCAAGTCTAGTCTCCAAACTCTCCTATTTGTACTTGAGTTTTAATAATATAGATTCAAAACCTAAACCTAAAGTATACAAAGCTGTGTGTGCATGTATACACAACATTATAAATACGGAACATACGAACTCACATATTTCTTCATCAAGTAACATTCAAATCTAATTCAACTGCACAAACTCAAAAAGGATGACTCCATTGTTTTACTTCCTTCTTGCCATAACCTCTGTTTTGGTCGTGACCGCAAGCCCCAGCCAACCAGTTCTCGACATTAATGGCGATATCATATCAAACGGCAGTTACTACATCATTCCCCTCAACTACGGCATTGTAGGTAGCGGCCTCACCCTCTCCCCCCGTGGTGACAATTTATGTCCCCTCTTTGTCGGGCAGAGAACTTCAGAGGTCAACAGGGGCATTTCCGTGAAATTCTCAAACTGGAGGTCTAAAATTCCGTTCGTCCCCCAATCAGAGAACCTCAACATTGAGATGGACGTCAAAGCCACGATATGTGATAAGTCAACTTATTGGTGGGTCACTGCGGCCGAGAGGCACTTTAGAATGTTGTTCGTAACTGTTGGTCCTAAGCCAGAACTTGGAGAAGATTCGTCGAAGAGTTTCTTCCAGATCAAAAAAACCGGAGTTTTGGTTAACGGCTACACGATTGCGTTTTGTTCTAAGGATAACGGTTGCAGCGATGTCGGGATATTTATGGACGAACATGGCATTAGGCGTTTGGTTTTAGGCTCTATTCCATTCCCAATTATGTTCATGAAAGCTACTGAGGAAGATACTTTGTCTATTATCTGAGTGAAATTAAGGACAACAAAATAAAGTGTATATACAAGGGTTACAGTTTACACTAAAAATAAAACTCCGTATGTGTTCATTGGTTTCTTTGTTCATCAATCATTTGTAAGTCTTAGTCATGAAAACTCTCAAAGCACGAGGCCAATAAAATAAAGATAACTCGAGAAAGGTGCTTGCAAATTAAATACTCTTTGTTTCTTCTTCCTCACCAACAGATATACAAGGAATTATGTAAATAAAATGACATTTCTTGACTACGAATTTATTTCAATTTGCTTAAGTTAATCAGGAGAAGGTTACAAGTTTGCGTGGTACTTTACTCATGATTGACGAGGAACCAGCAAACTTTACAGCTCGGAGTGCAAAGATAACGGGATATTCGTTGATGAAAAGGGCGTTCAGTGTTTGGCATTTAATGATGAGCCTTTAGCTTAAGAAGTTTGTTATGACATTGGTTTATCGTCTTTTTATCACAACATATTCTCGTCTTTTTATCACAACATATTCTTTATTCATAGTTTAAACGATTAGAATGATAAAAGCACCATTGTATTCGATGTGCAATCCTAGCATAAACTTGAACAAAGCATAAACAAAAATAGGAGGATAGTACACAAACAAGTGCGTGAGATAATGGGGAAATTTGTGAGCATTAAACAATTTCTACTAGTTTTATATAATAATTTTTTTTACAAAAAAACTAAAGCTCTATATCGTTTTTTTTTTTGGTCAACAAAGCTCTATCGTTTAGTTCTAAAAAGAATCCGCTAGTGACAGCCGTAACATAAAATTGGAAGCCCCTCTAAAATGAAAGTAAGAATTCATCAACATATACTAACGCCATATAAACTTATGATCAGTAAGAAACCAGAAAAGGGTATGATATATCACCTTTGATCTTTTCAAAGCCCGAACACATCAAAGCTGTGGAAAACTTTAAGAACCATCATCTTGATGCTTGTTTCAACCTGTAGATTGACTTCTTTATATGCAAGCTAGAAAACATTAATTTGGTGGAAGTGTGTCCCCCTTTCATACTGTTTATCCTGGAGATAAATTCATATATAAATAACCTCCTAGAGATCACCACTGAGAAAGGCGTTTAAAATGTCTAGTAGGTGTAAAAACACTTCTTCTTGGCAGCCAATGCAAGTAGAAGCTTGATGGTAACATCTTCGCGACTGGAGAATATATCAACATAGTCAACTCCTTTCTGCTACGTATATCCCTTTATCACTAAATGGGTTTTATTATATCGCTCAAAAATCTCATCTGCATGCATTTTTATTAAAAATTCAGTTGCATCCAACTTTTTCTTTCCTTCAGATAGAAAGCAAGCATATCAGAGCTCCGGATTTGGAGGAAGAGTGTTAGAAAATTCTCTTTGAAGATCAATGGCGAATACAAGGTTAGAAGTGGATAGTTTTGATGGAACAGGGGACTTCTTTTTATGGAAGGTTCGTATGCTAGCTCACTTTGGTGTTCTGGGTTTGAAAGGGATTCTTATAGATGAGAAGCTGTTAAAAGATCCACCTAGTGCAAGGGAGGAGTTGGAAGCTGCTACGAAGGATCCGTAGAAGGTGTTAGCAGGGGTCTCGGATGCTGGTTCAAGCATAGACCCCCTAAAGCTCGAGAAATAAAAAAAGGCTAAAGATCTGATTATCTTGAATGTGGGGAATCAAGTGCTAAGGAAGATCAAGCACTGTCAAATAGCAGCAGCCATGTGGTCAACATTAGACAAGTTTTACATGGAGACTTCATTGCCAAACCGAATATACCTACAGCTGAAGTTATATACTTTCAAGATGAATGATGCGAAGAGTATAGATGAGAATGTTGATGACTTTCTCAAGCTAGTAGCGGATTTGAACAATCTAGGTGTAGATGTGTCAGATGAAGTCCAAGCAGTTCTAGTGCTAGGTTCATTTCCTCACATGTATGATCAGCTAAAAGAAACTCTCAAGTATGGAAGAGACAGTCTCATCTTGAATGAAGTAACAGGAGCTGCAAGGTCCAAGGAGAGAGAGTTGGCTGAAAGTGGAAGCTAGTCTAGACCAAATGCTGAAGGTCTCTATGTTGATTCAAGAGGAAGTGACCAACATGGTAGAGCAAGGTCTAAGAACAAAGGAAAGTATCAGTCTAAGCCTCGGCCTGATAAGGAGAACAAAGGTTGTTTTATCTATGGAGATGAAGGGCATTAGAAAAGAGATTGTCCGGAGAGGAGGCATAAAAGGCTCTGCAAATACTGCAACTAAGTATGAGCAACCAATGAATTTAAGTGTTAGCACTCATAACACAAAGAAAGGATGGATTATGGACTCGGGTTGTTCATTCCACAGCACACCAGACAAGGAAGTCTTGTTTGACTTCAAGGAGCTTGATGGTGGTAAAGTGTTAATGGCTAACAACACTTATGCTAGCATCAAGGGGATGAGAAAGGTTTGGATTGAGAATCTGGATGGTTCAGAAGTGATACTCAAGGATGTTAAATACATGCAAGAGGTGAGTAGAAATCTGATTTCCTATGGGATGTTGGAGAAGTCAGGTTGCAAGCACAGAGGAGAAGGCTTCAAGGTTTAGTTTTACAAAGCTGGAAGGAAGGTGATATAAGGAGAATGAGATCTACTACCTTCAAGGTGCCAATGGAAGACAAGGTGAGTATAGGAGCAGAGAAGTCCAGGAAAGGAGCAGGGAAGTCGGTTAAGGGAGCTGAAAAGAAGAAGTCAAGGAATATGACTTTCAGCAGAAATCTGATTCAAGGACCAACTCCTTATGGCTATAAGTGGCAGGGGTCAGTAGCTCAAGGTGGAGGTTCTTCTATGACAAGAATGTTAGGAGTGAATGAGTCTAAGGTGAGCAGAAAGGAATCAGGAACATAACCGAAGGCAGTTTAAGGGGACAAAGCGAAGACAAAGAAACAGTCTTCATCAAGAAGGAGGAATCAGGGACTTGATGGATTCAAGAAGGATTTCGAGTGTTGCATTAGTAGTTTCTCAGGCTCATAGAATGCAATGGACTTAGATGAGATTGAAGCAGCCACATGATTTCTGTTTGAAGTGCGTGAAACAGAATGTGAGTCTCTCATAAAAGCAGGAAAAGCTACCCAAGATCAGAAGCATGCTAGGAGTAAGCAAGGAGGCTTCTTGGATAAGAGGATACGGAGTCAGAAGTTGCAGCAAGGCTGCATACTTCTCAACGCTCACTAAAGGGGGGAAAATCCCTAGGTAACTATGCTGGCTTATGGTGGATCTTGCAGGATCAAATTGACAGGATAGAGTTAATTTGTCTAAGGTCTGGAGATGGAAGGTTAAGTTGCAGCGTGGAGAATTATTTGGTGGAGTTTCTGGAACTGCGTAAGTAGAGTTACAGGTTCCATTTGGAGCATTGAGGGAAAGCTTCAGAAGAAGTTGAAGTGAGTGGTTTGACTCAGGTGGAGTAACTGAGAAAAGAGGAGACGAGGATGATTCCGTCTCATGAAAAGAAAGACCCCAAAGAAGCAGAGCAAGCACATACAAAGCAGGGCAGGTTGGATAAAGGGTGGAAGCACAAGTGAGCACAGACACAGGTGACCAAACGTCCAAGGCGGAGATTGTTGGAAATGTGCATTTGGTCATGGATGCAATTTTCCGTGGATGCAACTTGATCGACCATGGATTTTACCCATTTTTAGCCATGGTCTATAGGTGTTTTTATATATATTTACTATGATATAGAGTCTATTTAGAGTATTTACAGGTTCAGGTACGTTCTGGAGAAATATGGTGATTTTGGTGTCTTTTGGGAGCCTTTTAAGTGCAGAGTTGCGCAGACGCGTCAGATGTTTAGCTATGTATGGAGACCTTATCACCGTTAGATTGAGCCCATATTTTGAGACAATATAGAGGTTTGAGTTAGCTTTTCAATACCACCGGTTTGGGGTCAATCAGCATCCTGTAGTAGAAGTTATGCCCGTTTTACTGAAGAATGGTCAGTCTGCCTCCTGAGAGGAAGCCGTCGAGAAGATGAATGGATGTCGATCGACGCCACAGCCTTGGTGTCGATCGATATGGATGTCAGAATATGGGCCGAACATATTTTATGACCGATTAAATCCCAGGAGCCACCACAAAGTTACCAAAATACCCTTGGACGACCAGAAACCCTATTTATGTGTTTTCTAAGCCATTGTTGACGGCTACGCTTTTCTTTGTGCTTTTCTATTCTATTGTTCTCTTTGTTGGGAGAGAAGAGAAGAACTCCTATTAGAGTCCTCCTGGAACTCCATTGGTTTTTATTATCTATTCTATTTCAGTTTTATATCTATTCATCTATGATTTCTGTGACAAACTTCATGTCTGAATAGATCCACCTATTGGATTTAGGGTTCAGATAGGTTATGTGGGATTAACCCCAACTATAGATTGCTAAGTTGTGATATTCATTGTTAGGATGTTCTTAATGCTTGTTTCTAGAATCATGAACTAGAACCTTGATCTTAGAATTGTTTACTTACTTAACGTCATCCTGAATCCATCCTAAACATGCTATGACCCTCTTGAGACAAGCGGAAGCTGATCTAAGATCATGGTGAGCACTGTATCAACTCACGCATAAGTTCTGCTTAGAGCCGTATCGATCGATACTCCTATAGAGTAATCGATCGACGTAGCTAGAGGTATATCGGTCGATATTCCTATCGAATAATCGATCGCTGTCGGCGATATAGCTGACCGCAAACACCATTTAGCATCCAAGTAATAGATGGTCTAAATATTGCGAGAGCTGATGGATTCATTTAATAGTGTTGAGCTCTAATATATCATGCATGCAACTGTTAGGCATCTATAGGATTATAATCTCTAATACCTGAATAGAAACCCTAGATCTAGCAACCATCCTTCCATCAAACAACTCCTTGCCTTGTTGAATAATTGTCTTGTTCAGCTTGTTTACTGCTTTATTTATTATTTGCTATATTTATTTACTGCTTTAAACCTATTAGCCTAGCTTAATCATATAACTATTAGATCTGATTGGTTTCATAGCTCCTTGTGGATTCGATCCCTAAGTACTACAACTGAACCTCTAATTTGAGAGAGTAAACTCACTCCTTAGGGTAATTTGAGTGATGTCACAACTCCGTGGATGGGTTTGGCTATGTACACTTGGGAACATATGAGATTCCGTGGATACATTCTCGTGGATGCCTCATTCCAAATTATGTTTGGGTCTTAGTGGCTAAAGCCCATTTTGTATAAGGGTTTTGGGAGACCATATATAAACTCTCTAATCTAATATTTACCTCCAAAAAAATCCCAAAAGAAAAGAGAAAGAAGCTCACTACAAGATCTAGAGAAAGAGACAACAAAGAGAGAAACTCCACAAAATCTCAAGAGGGAGACAAACAAAAGGCTCAAAGGCAGTCAAGGAAGAACTGCAGGTTGAGAAAAGGGTAAGAAGGAGACAAGAGAGAAGTAGTCAGAGAGTGAGAAGCTTGAGTGTCTTGGTATTGTACTTTCCTTCTATAATCTCTTTTGTCATTCTTAAGATTGTGAGAAGTGACATGAACTTGTAAGCTTTGCTTGATAGTGGAAGTTGTGGGAGAAGGATCCCACCCTAGAGGTACCGCAAGGGAACTAGGTTAAAAATCTTGTGTCTTTAAGTTTTTTGTCGTTCATCACATAGATCCAAAACTTTAACACTTAAAGGATAGAGAAATTAGGTGTATGAGTAAACCTAACAAGGTGTATCATAACTAGCAAGTGATAGTTGTTGGGTGATACAAAATCTAGTCGGATTTTCCCTCACACTCCTCATCCACAGCTTTGCACCACTCATCAAAATTCTTTGCTTCACTAAAGTATAAGGAGTAGAAACAACGAGAATTGAAATGATGAAAAAGAAACGAAAATGAGAAAATTTATGGGGCTGAATATCAGTACATCACCGTTTCTACCACACATAGAAACATGTCAATAGGATTGAGGTATGGGGGTAATTGGTTGGGTTGTAACTAGTGACTTTAGCTTTAATTTCTGTCTACAACCATTTAAGTTACCAATCATGCTTTAACTAGTTTTTAAAACTAAAGTCAATAAAATAAAAAAAACAGCTGTAGAAACCTTATTTTCTAAAGCAAAAAAATATGGTTGTAAGAATTTATTTTCTTTTTAAAATAGTGCTGTAGGAATATATTTCATTTTTATCATTTTTCTCATTTAATTGCTACAGTTACACTAGATACAGTTACATCAAAAAATTCTACAGTCTAAATTCTACAGTAAATTTTCTACGAGAAATTCTTGGGTCATCCCCTATAGGTTCACCAACTAATGAGAATTGGTTATTTCATATGCAGATTGTTTCAAAAAAAAATATTTAGAATTTGTTTTTTAAAAATAAAAGGATAAAAAATAATAGTAGCTGTCAGAAAGAAAAAAAATTAACATTATTAAAGTTGTTCATACTAAACCCTAAACCTTAAACCCTAAACCCTTAACCCTGAACACTAAATCCTAAACCTTTGGATAAACCCTAAACCCTTGAGTAAACTCTTTACCCAAGAGTTTAGGGTTTACCCAATGGTTTAGGGTTTACCCAAAGGTTTATGGTTTAGTGTTTACGGTTTAGAGTTTACGGTTTAGAGTTTAGAACTTAGTATAAACGATTTTAACAATTTTTTGAAAAAATCATTTTTTCTAGCTACTATTATTTTTTATTTATTTTTATTTTGTTGTTTAAAAAACAAATTTTAAATATTCTATTTATGTGTTCAAAAAAAAAATATTCTGTTTTTTTTTTTGAAAAAATCTGCATATAAAATAACCAATTTTCATTGGTTGGTGAACTTATAGGTTCATCTAGTGGGTGAACCCAAAAATTTCTCATTAGTTACGACCCTGCTAAGTTTACCTTTTTGACTTGTTTTTATATTGTGTATATAGATTATGTTTGATAATCAGTTAAGCGTAGAAGATGAATTCCATCAAAATCAAATAACGTTGAGAAAGGTGATTAATATGCTTTTGGGGGATGATACTACATCTAAGTCTGAATGTCTGGTACTTAATTTGTGACTAAAGAAGTTTCGAAGATTTGACAATATTTTTTTGAAGAATATCGTATGTTTTCAAAAATTACGACTAATATTATTTTAGTGACTTTCAAACTACACTATTAATTGGAAATATAAAATGCAATCCGAGTTTTGTATTTATTAGGAAAGTTTATATGACGATATTTTCCATAGTTATGCTAGATTTAAGTTGTGTTGTTATTACTATTAATGCATTAGATGAAAATATTTCATAAGTTGGGCCTGTTCTGTTTTATAGTATTGATTATATAATCAGAAATAGAGTAGTCCTCCATTGACTAACCTTGCATAAGAGGTACGGATGATGATTCCCAGATTTCTCTAGCCACCCGACATTGGAAATATATCCTGTGATTCTCCACACATAAGCCATTCTGATGGAACATTGAACCTTCGTTTTATAAAACCTTTTGCAGTAGGAAGAGCATTGTGAAGGATCTTCCACAAAAAATGTTTGATTTTTGGAGGTGCTGATTTTTTTTTTTTGAATGAATGTAAAATTATATTCAACCCAAAAAACCTTCTTTACAATCAGATGCAACTTGAATCTAGTGTGGAATCTAAATTATTTTAGCTCAGAAAAACAAAGACATAATGAGTGATTCCCGTGTGGAAGTCGAGTCTTGTACCAATGCTGGAGTCCATCATTGTTCTAATGGATACTAACCATCTTAATAGATTGATCCATGGTTGATGCTTCTCCCGTTTTTGTCTATCAACTTGATAATTAAACCTGCTGGTCTTGGTGTGCAGTGCTGCTAACCAACAAGTTCCAATAATTACGCATTTACAGACACAAATGTGGAATATCAAATGGGCCTTAGGTATAAAAGCCCACGGTCCAAATTAAACATTTAGCGGCTTATAGTATTATCGAACGGTAGTAATTGAGAGTTATATTAAGAAACCTGAGATAGTGACCGTTGGATGGTCAATTATATACTTAACTGTATTCGTGTTAGGCATCATTGCAAAAACCTCCACCGCCGATTGGATCTCTCTCTCTCTCTCCCTCTACCTCTCCCTCTCCTCTCTCTTATCTTCTCCTTCACACCATTGGACTAGGCGAAGGAAGAACCCTAGAAATCGAATAACAAGGTTCACCACACTTCAGTTATCTATTCCTTTTTCTCATTTTTTTCCCGAGAAAATTGATTACTTCTTTAGTACTTTTCTGGTTTATTATGGTCAAGTTCTGTTTCATGTCTTCTCTCAGTTCATTTGGTTTCGAGAATACTGTACATTTGTACATTTTTTTTGGATTAAAGTTTATTGCTTTATGAGATAAGTTACTGTGTTTGATGCATTTTTTGGAATTAAAGGTGTGTTTTGTTTTTTTCATTACAACAGATGAATAGGGAGAAGTTGATGAAAATGGCTAACACTGTCCGCACAGGCGGTAAAGGGACAGTAAGAAGGTAAATGTATAATAAATTCTCTCATTTTTAAAGCAGTAAGCAATGTTATTATGTTGGCTAAACTGTTTTTTGTTTTCTCATTTACAGAAAGAAGAAGGCTGTTCACAAGACGAACACGACAGATGACAAGAAGCTCCAGAGCACTCTCAAGAGAGTTGGTGTCAACTCCATTCCCGGTATTGAGGAAGTTAACATCTTTAAGGATGATGTTGTCATTCAGTTCAGTAACCCTAAGGGTAAAGTTACAACACTTTAAAGCCTTCATTGGGATCAATATTAGTCATTGCATTGATATTTTTAATGTTGATGTTACAGTTCAAGCTTCCGTTGCTGCTAACACATGGGTTGTGAGCGGTACACCACAGACCAAAAGTAAGTTTTGTATCTTACCATTGCCCAATACTCTCCTCGGCTTATCTGTATTCTAAATATCAAAATCTACAGAATTGCAGGACATACTTCCTCAGATTATCAGCCAGCTTGGTATGTGTTTACACACTCCAAGGCATTTTCAAAACTAGTGATCGCTTGATGTTAACCGATTTTTCTCTTGTTCTGTTTATTTCAGGACCTGATAACTTAGAGAACTTGAAGAAGCTAGCAGAGCAATTCCAGAAGCAGGCACCAGGTGGAGCTGATGTTCCATCAACTATCCAAGAAGAGGACGATGATGATGATGATGTTCCGGAACTTGTAGTGGGAGAGACTTTTGAGACTCCTGTTGCTGAAGAAGCTTCTCAGCCCAAAGCTTCTGCTTTTTAGACGAAGAAGAGCTCTCACCAGCAAAAACCATCATAAAAATGTTTTGTCTCAGATTCATGTTTTCTCTAATCTTTGCGAACAGAAAGACCTGGTTTTACTATCACTTGCTGCTTTGTTTATCAAGGTTAGATCGCTTACACTCTGTTCAAATGAGTTATTTTCTATGTTCGGTCTACCCTTGCAACATAGCCTTCCTCATTCTTTGTTCTGACTATTTACATTAAAGTTTCTTCAATGGTAAAGTACCAATATATACAAAATATTCTAGGTACTTTTATCAGATCGAGTGTTGGGTAGAATTCTGACACAAACCTATACACGAACCTAGAGCAGCGGGTCAAAAAAATATTCACGAACCTAGACCAGCGGGTCAAGCAAATATTCAGTAGGTACTTTGCCCTAGATCAAAAGACTCAAACTAAATCTATATTTTCGGATTAAGTGTTAGTTGAGTATTTTAGATCTGGATAAAATGTACATACCTAAGAAAGAGTTACATGAGAATGTATATAGAAAATTTCAAATAAACAAATTCATAAAATTATATAATTTATAAATTCACTGCTTTGATATATTATAGACTTTGTAAATAATAATGTGCAATATCAAAAATACTAATATATATCAAATTTTAATATATAATTTTAAAAAACCTAACACTTTCAAAACGTTGATCAAAATATAGTGATAGCAAATAACGAAAGAAATATAACCCTCGATGAGAATTAGTGAACCCAATTAAGCTTCATCATCAGTGCTGGTTAGGTGGCAATGCAAGCAGCACTTTTTTTCTGAAGCTTAAGGACTCGAGTTTGTTTTGTCAATTTGCTTATCGTATATCATACATCTAAATACACGTCTTTTATATTTTGGGTTAATATAACGTTCTTACCGATTGGATTTTGGAATTACAAATTATTCAATTGATTTTTATGCTGCTACATAACCCAAATTTACATCTTAATTAAGTGACATATCATCAAATCTATTTTGTAATTAGTACAAAATATATGTTACAACTTTTTAAATGATTCTCAGTTAATTTATATGGAATATATTTATTTTTTTCATTTGACTTGTCAATTTTTACGTCTAATTATTAAATAAAAGATCTAAAATTTCCCAAAATATATATACTAATAAAAATGACTATTTGAGGTTCCATGAAAGTCCACATCAGCGATAAAAATTTCCCATAAGATGTCACATAGCATTATTAACAAAAAAACGACAAAAAACTAGTTAATCTATACTAATAAAACGGACTATTTGAGCTCCATGGAGCATCCACATCAACGATAAAAAATTCTCCGTAAGATGCCATATGACATTATTAGCAAAAAAAATAAAAAAGTTAATATAAAATATAAGAAAAAATAAATAATAAGTAAATATACAATATAAGAAATAAAAATATTCCATTAAACATCTATCGTAATATTATTATTTGATATAAATAAAATATTATAATAAGTAAATAAATATAAGAAAAAAGTAAGTAAGTATAAAAATATTATATCAAAATTTATTGTCATATTATAATAAGTGAGTATACAATTTAAAATATATATAACAAGTAAATATACAATATAAGAAGAAAAATTAAATATACAATATAATAAATAAAAAATTTATTAAACATCTATCTGAAAATTTTATATTAAAATAAATAATAAGTAATATACAATATAAGAAATAAAATATAACACTAAAATCTATTATAATATTAGAATAAGTAAATATAAAATATAAGAAAAATAAATCTTACATTAAAATTTATCGTAATACTAAAATTTTATATAAAAAATAAGTAATTATACAATATAAGAAAAATAAAAGAAGTAAATATATAATATAAGAAATAAAAGTTTAAATTAAACATCTATCAGAAAATGTATAGTAAAATCAATAATAAGTAAATGTACAATATATGAAATAAAAATATTATATTAAATATCTATTATAATATTAGAATAAGTAAATATAAAATATAAGAAAAATAAATAATGTGTAAATATACAAATATAAGAAATAGAAATATTACATTAAACATCTATGGTAATATTACAATTTGATATAAAATCAAAACAATTAGAATAAGTTATTATAAAATATAAGAAAAAATAAATAATAAGTAAATATACAATATAAGAAATAGAAAAACTACATTAAACATATATCTGAAAAATATATAGGTTTACATTTTATTATTTCTAAATATTATTATATGTAATATAAAATATAAGAAAAACAAGCATACAATATAAGAAATAAAAATAATACATTAAAAAATATCATAATATTATTATCTGATAAAAGGCAAGAAAATATATAAGTAAATATACAATATAAAAATAAACAATCAGTAAATATTCAATTAAGAAATGAAAAAACTAAATTAAAAATTTCATCCAAAAATATATAGTAAATAAATAATAAGTAAATATACAATATAAGAAATAGAAATATTATATTAAGCATTTGTCGTAATATTAGAATAAATAAATATACAATATAAGAAAAACTAAAAATTAAGTAAACATATAATATAAGAAATAGAAATATTACATTAAACATCTAAGTAATATTATCATTTGATATAAAGCAAAAAAATGAATAAGTAAATATTAAGCATAAGAAAAATAATCAATAAGTAAATATACAATATCAGAAATGGTAAAACTAAATTAAACATCTATCTAAAATGTATAGTAAAGTAATAGTAATTAAATATAAAATATAAGAAATAAATATATTACATTAAACATCTATCATAATATTAGATTAAAATAAATAAATATAAGTAAATATACAATATAAGAAATAGAAAACCTACATTAAAAATCTATCTGAAAATATATAGTAAAATAAATAATAAGTAAATATACTATATAAAAATATAGATATTACATTAAACATCTATCGTAATATTTCCATTTGATATAAAATCAAAAAAATAGAATAGCAATATGTACAATATAAGAAATTAAAAACTACATTAAACATCTATTTGAAAATGTATAATTTTACATTTTGATTATTTCTATAAATAAATATACAATATAGAAAAAATAATAATAAGTAAATATACAATATAATAAATAAAAATATTATATTAAACGTAAATCGTAGTATTATCATTTGATATAAAGCATGAATTTAGGATAAGTAAATATACAAAATAAGAAAAATAAACAGTAAGTAAATATACAATATAAAATGGAAAAACTAAATTAAAAATCTATCATAATATTAGATAAGTAAATATACAATATTAGAAAAATAAATAATAAGTGTATATACAATATAATAAATAGAAAACTATATTAAATTACTATCTGAAAAATGTATAGTAACATAAATTAATAAGTAAATATACAAAATAATAAATAGAAATATTACATTAAACATCTTTGGTAATATTACCATTAGATATAAAATCAAGAAAATTAGAATACATAAATATAAAATATAAGAAAAGCTAAATAATAACTAAATATTCAATATAATAAATGAAAAACTACATTAAATATTTATCTGAAAAATATATAGTTTTCTGGTTTTTCTAAGGATATATGTGTAAATATACAATATGTGTAATTAGATCTGTTTTGATATATGTTATTCTTTGCGCCATTATTTTCTATTTCCAGAAAAATATAAATGGTTAAATATCAATATTACTTAGGTTAAGTCTACAAACAACAGCAAAATTAAAACATCATAACAAAATGCTCACATTAACATTATAATACAATAATTTTAACTTAAAAATATGAAAAATTTCTGTTATACAAACCATAAATAAAAATCACTCATGTATTCACACAAATTACAATTCAAAATACGACATCCAAATAATTATGTAGTTAACATTTAAGAATCAAAATAGCGGGTTAACCTCTAGTCTACTTGTAATAATTATCATTCTACGAAATCTATTAATGGCCCGGGATATACTTAAATCTGTTTACAATCCGGCCCTGACAATTTTGGTAAAATTCAACTTGAACACCCTAAGTTAACCTCTATCCTCGATACCACCTTTTACATTTTTTTCTTTTTAATTGATATTGTTTTGACTGAAGGCTTTCGAAGTTTATATTCTTTTTTACAAAGAATATCATTCTAGCATTATTTATTGTTTAGAAAAGTATTATTCTAGCTAGTTTTCATAAAAGAATATAGAAATTAGATGTTGTCTGTAGGGATCAAACCAACGGCCACATGATTAAAAGTCACATGCTCTACCACTAAGCTAAGACGAGTTTACAATAGATTTTAATAAATAACTAGATATTGATCCAGCGGGCGAGTGTTTGCTTTAACCTGTAAAAATATTATGAACTTATATCCAATATGAAATTATTGGGTTGTATAAAGTATGGTTCACGTTATCCGCTATCATATGATTGTCATTGTATTTAATGTATTTGTAACATGAAAAATACTAATACCTTAGTATTTATATATTTTATATTGTTTATTTGATATTGTAATCCTAATATAGAAAATGTAATTTTAAAATTAATAATTATATATCTATTGTATTAATGAATAATAATTTTTTTAGAGAACTATATGTTTATCTATGTATTATATATAAACTATAAATACCAATAACAATAATAAAACAACCAATAATTACAATGACCCAATAAATAATCGAGTTATCAAAGATTTAAAATGGATTATAATAGTAAATTAAATAATATGGCTCAATTCTATAAGTCCAAGATAGTTGTTATCTTTGTGTCCAAACAATATTTTAATTTATTTTTTAACTCTGCAATTCATGTTTCCAAACAAAACCAGAAGGTACTTCTATTTTAATAAGATAGATGTTTTGATATTAATATTTTTACACTGGTTAAAATAATTTCCTAGTCTGCCATAGTTGGCCATTGATACACCTCTACACGAATAAGACAAAGTTCTCTTTTGGTTTAAACTCTGGCGTGAGCCCACTGGCCACTTCCTATATTCAAAACCAACAACTCAATTAAGGAACATATAAGTTAAACCCGCCATAAAATTGTTGAATGAGAAAAACTTGCTTGGACTGTTGCAAATGTCATTTTATTTACATAAACAGATAGAAAATATCATGAAGAAGAAGGATTAAAGATTAAGTTGAGTGTGAGTTTGATAGAAATAATTCTGAAGGATTAAAACATTGATCATTGTCTTCTTTTGCTATGGATATCAACTCTTAATTTATACTCTCTCTTTTTTTACAAAGAATATCATTCTAGCATATTTATTGTTTAGAAAAAGCGTCATTCTACAGTTTTAATGTGAGTTTTCATATTTAATATCCTCTCCTTTTAAATAAACCAATAAATTTTCATTTACATCAATTTTTTTTAGTTTAATTATACATTAAGGGGGGTGTATTCAATCCAACATTTGAGGTGATTTGATTTTTAATGGGGTTTTAGATGATTTCAATAAGTTGCAGAGATTTAAGTGATTTTTGTTAAACCACTCTAGAATATCACCTAAAACCATGAGATTTGGGTTTTAATTTTTTAACTAAGAAACTCCACCCAAACACCCTAAAATCACCTGAAAACTTTAAAACTCCACAACTTAAAAAAAGTTCAATAACAGTGGATTTCAGAGTACTTTACGAAATATCAAGTTCAATAACACTGGATTTTAAATGAGTTTTTAAAATTCATGTTTGAATAACAGTGAATTTGTCATTTTAATATAAATCACCTAAAACTCTCAGTTCAATACATCCCCCTAAATAAAAGTATAATAGTATATTTTATAATTTTCTTAATCTACTTAAAATTTGTCGAAATGACACTTTGCAAAACCGAAAAAGACATGGAATGTGAACGAGACAGATTCTCTTCGAGTCATGCTTAACCGAGATTCTACCACTTTTTCCTCAAATTAGGTTTAGGTCTGAGAATACCTTGGCTGGTGAAGGAGTCTCTCCGTGAAAATGGCGACAAGATGGTCTTGCCGAAGGTTTGAAGGAGCCATAGATATCGCATCTGGGGCTCGAACCGATGGAATACCATCAAGACTGTTGGTCGGAGAAGCCACCTTTGATAACGTTTGGAAAGCGATCTCTTCGGATTATATGCTGGTTATGCCTCCACATCTCAAAACTTATGTTGCCAATTGCCATCAAGAGCCTAATAGTTGTTACAAAAATCGATAAAATGTTTTTGCTTGATTTACAAGTTATATGAATCTTAATCTAGGCAGAGAACTAAAAAGAAAAGAAACAACAAAGGAAAGATGATTGATGAACAAAGAAAACAGGATACACATATAAAGTTTTATTATTAGTCGTACTTTATAACATATCCTTTTAATTTTGTATTCTTTAATTTCTCTTAGCTAATAAACACAGGCTTGGACGAAGTCTTTGTCTCAGTAGCTTTCATGAACACAACCTTGAATGGGTCAGAGGTTAAACCAAACGATGAACGCCCTCTTTGTCCACAAATATCCCGACATTGTAGCAATTTTGACCGCCATAGCAAAACATAATCTTGTAACCGCCAATAGGATCTTCAATTTTCTTGATTTGGAAGGAATCATTCAACGGTTTACGATCAGCGGCTACGAACATCGCCTCATCGTCTACATCGGGCCGGTCCTCATAAACACGCCAATAGGTTGGCCGAGAACATATCTTGGCTTTGACGTCCATCTCGATGTTGAGGTTAGTTGATTCTGGAACGAACGCAACTTTAGTCTTCCAGTCTGAGAATTTTACGGGAATTCCCATTTTGCCTACTATACTTTCCTGTCCAATATAGCGGCGACAATTGTAGCCATCAAGGGTGGCGAGAAACAGGCCGCCACCTCCAGGGCCGAAGATGCGGGGGAGAACATAGTAACTGCCATTGAATATGATATCACCAAGAATGTCGAGGACTAGTTTGTCAGGGCTTGCGGTCACGACCAAACAGTGGTTAAGACAAGAAGGAAGTAAAACATAGGCTTCATCTTTTTAATGAAGTTGATTAGATTTGACTGTTACTGGATGAAGAAAATATATGTTCAGGTGGTTGGTATTTATACACGAATGTGTATACAACTTTGTATACCCATACACTTAAGGATGTATTCAATCTAACATTTGAGTTGATTTGATTTTTAATGGGGTTTTAGATGATTTCAGTAAGTTGTAGAGATTTAGGTGATTTTTGTTAAAGCACTCAAGAATATCACTAAAACCATGAGATTTGAATTTTAATTTTTTTTTAACTAAGAAACTTCATCCAAACACTATAGAAGTATCTGAAAACTTTAAAACTCCGTAACTTAAATTATGTTCAATAACAGTGGATTTCAGAGTATTTTACGAAATGTCAAGTTCAATAAAAGTGAATTTTAAATGAGTTTTTTAAAATTCATGTTTGAATAACAGTAGATTTGTCATTTTAATACAAATCACCTAAAACTATCGGTTGAATACGTTCCCTCTAGGTGTTTGAATTATTAACTTTAAATTAAACAAGTACATTGTGATTTTGAGAAGATGCCTATCTTTTTACTCCATTTTCCTTCCACGCTTCTTTTATTAAATATCTTCCATTGTTGTGATATGAGCGCAAGTCTTCAGAAGATAAGGATGACAACAATGCTAATTAAAAGAGGAAAGGTCTCAAAAAATCTGCTAATAGTATACAAGTATTTCTCGCCTCGTGTTTTAAAAGCGTTCATTTCTTATTAAACTCAGCCAGAAGCCTAGAACTCTATTAGATAGATTCCATTTTCCACACACCAATGGCTAACTGTTTTTTTTTGTCACTTTCCATTATGGGTCAACTTTCCTTATAAAATAGATCTGTGCTTCACGAGCTTTGTGTATTTAAGGGTCATTTAGCTATGTGCCCCTACTAATCAAATTAATTTATAAATTTATGCCTTGCAAAATATGTTCAAAAGTAGCGTACTATACTTGTATGACAATATCCCAAAACATAAATTTTCTTATTCTACGATATGTATAAATGACCTAAGAATAGAAATCAAATAGATGGTGATAAATTGTGACTTAAGTTGGGAAAGTTGGGGAAGGAATGCAATCGAGATTGTCTATTGGAGGAAGTTTTGTTGTAAGTGTAAACATCGATCGAAAATGATATTAATACAAAGTAAAAGGATGAAACCATATTAATTTGAAGGTGATAGCGTTAGTTTCTTCGAACAACATATTAGATCATCTTCAATGTATTTTGCTATTTTTGCGTCTAAATTAAAAAAAAAATAACCTATAAACTCTATTTAGCAATCTCTAATTATAAAGTAAAAAAATATCGGATTGCTATTTCTTCTCTAACTTATAGAGAAAATAGCAATTTTTATTTTAACAGAAAATATTTAGTTAAGTTATAATGAATTTGCCTCTAAATGCTATTATAGAAACAAATATAGTAAGAAATTGAAAATTTTCTTCTAAAGACGTAATACTAGGACACCTTAATAAAAATATATTAAAACAATAATTGTGCAATACATATATCGAAGTAAAGTATAATGTTTAGTTTGCCATACAATTTATTATTATTTGATATGCTGCAATAGACTTATCAGAACAGATGAATAGGGAGAAGTTGATGAGATGGCTAACACTGTCCGCACTGGCGGCAAAGGGTAAAAACACATCATAAAAATGTTTGTGGCAGATTCTTGTTTTCTCTAATCTTTGCGAATACAAAGGCATTGATTTACTATCACTTGGTGCTTTGCTTATGAAGGTTAGATTGCTTTTTTTGCTTAACATCTGTTCAAATGAGTTATATTCTATGTTCGGTCAACCCTTTCAACATAGCCCTTCCTGATTCTTTTTTCTGACTATTTACATTAAAGTTTCTTCAGTGTAAAGAACTTTCTATAGTGTTAAAGAACTTTCTATGCGGTAACTAGAAGAAGTTTTTTTTTTTTGTAGAGGATTAACAACTAGATAAATTATCTCTGGTTTAATTGTTAATAAATTATTGATTTATTTTATATTTCTTTTATTTATACTAGGTAAGGACCCGTCGATATCGACGGGAACTCATTGTAAAAAAAATATACTATATTTTATATAATTGTTTAAAAAAATACATATGTTACAAATTATTTTATTTACAACTATTCCCTTATCGATAATATTAAAACTATATTTTATTTATAGGTTACTTGTAATAAAATTACAAATTACAAGCCCAAATAAGATATGTCTACTCAATTACTAAATTTATAAAGTTAAGAGATCCTTATATCCTTATATTCATGATCATTCTGGAACCATATAAAATGCATGTACAGTTAAAAATATTACATGTATAGTTAGAATTCTTATATTTATAGAAAACATAGTTATGCTTAGCAATGAATCTTTATAAATGAAAAGGATAAGTCATATTCCAAAGTGTAGAGTTGTTTTTTCGGTAATATAAATTATATTTTCATTAATTTAATTTGTGAAAGTTGGTTGATTAAGTAGTAGAAAATATTTTCTAGATTTCTTCAAAATATAGTATATAAAATGATAATATATAAAAATTGAAAATAAGAAAAAGACACATTCATATATCATTTTTCAAAAAGGATGAAAAGATTTATATATATATATATATATATATATATATTATTTGGACTATTTAAATGTATAATAAACAAAATTGATGAAAATATATATCTTTAGATAATTTATTTCTGCAATGGTTAACTAAGAATTATAATGATTAGCATTAAAAGTTGCAATGATTCGTCATTAAAGTCTACCGTTACAAATAGTTTCAGGAATTAAAACTAAAAACTGCAATGGTTCATCAATAAAATCTACTATTGTCAATAGTTGCATTGGTTTATCATAGTTGTCATGGTTTATCACTAAGATTATCACCGAAGATTTCAATGATTCCATAAATATATATTTATATTATAAAATAATCAAATTACTCAAACTATCAAATTACTTGAATATTATATATATATACATACATATATATATATATATATATATATATGTATATAAAATAGATCTAAAACAAATGAAAATAACTTCTTATTGGCATATATAAGGATAATTTACTTAATCGATAAATAGCTACTAACATTATAAAATAATAATTAACATAGTTAGTCATAGAAATTAGAATATTTGTTACAGAATTTGAAATTTTAGAATACAGTATGTCAACCATAAACAATCAATGATGAGGAGCTCCTACATAATAAATATATAAATTTATATATCCAAAGATAATTAGAATAATAAGTCCGTAAATATTATTTAAAAAAATATAAGATATGCAAAATATATAACCTTTTCCGTTCAAGAATAATAGATTTTGTTTGGTGACATGCGTTACAGTAGATTGAGTTTGAGTTAGAACCATAAATCAAAATGTTGCAAAAATTTTTTGAGTTAATGTTTGAGTTATAATGCATTATACTTGATTAATAATTTTGAGTTATCCATTTGAAAAAACTGATACCTCAAATGTTAACTCAACATAAAACAAAATTCAATGTATTAGAACTTGATTTATTATATATTTTTTATTTTAGAGCATCTCCAAAAGTACTCTCTATTTTAGAGTTTGCAAAACTCTAAATTTTAAGTTTCAAGGTGTTCTTCCCCAAAAGCAAAACTTCAAACTCAACTTCAAAATTCTTTGTATTTTACAATATGATCCCTATATTTTTTATAATTAATGTAAATCCATAAAAATTAGAAATAACTAGCATATATATAAAAATATTACAGTAACCTTAATTAATAAAATCTTACATTAAATATATAAAACTATAAATATAAATACATAACTAAATATTAAACTGCAAGAAAAAAGACACTCTATTTTGAAGCTTGCAAAACTTCATATTTGAAGTTTAAAGATATTTTTTCCAAAATAAAACTTCAAACTCAACTTCAAAAATACACTCAACTTCAAAAATACTTATATTTTGTATTATGGTCCTTCTATTTATCTTAATTAATTTAGATTCATAAAAATTTATAAATATTTAGCACATATATAAAAATACTACATCCATATTAATTAATACAAAGTTACACAAAAATATAAAATTTTACATAGAATACATAGCTAAATACTAAATTATGAGTAAAATATTTTATCAATTAGTGCATTTGTTAAGTTTCTTTTGTAATATTTTTATTGTATGAATATAGTTTTAAAATATTTTAAGTCTTATTTTAATGTTTTTATTTATTTTTATGTGTAAAGCTTAAATTTATGAAAACAAATATGAAATATTATGAGATATAATTTTTCTTAATGATTGAAATGATAAACAACAAAATATCTAAGAATCATAAAATATAATATGTAATTGTAAGGACCAAAATGCAAATAAAAGTGTGAAACTTCAAATTTAGTGACACTCTATATTTGAAGTTTCACTATTAAAAACTTCAAATTTAAACTTTTGAAGTTTTTTTTGGAGAACAAAAAACTTCATATTTGAAGTTATATAGTTTCTTTTGGAGATGTTTTAGAGAAAGTGTCATACATTACTTTTTCTTTCTTTTTTTTATTAGCATTACTTTAAAATGACATGATTGTCTCACGTTTAACTATTGTCAGTTTATAAAATATTTTCAAAAATATATATACGCTATTTACTTATCAGTCGAAGATGTTTATAAACTACTATTTTCATTTGAATTACTTAAACAAAAAATTTCATATAATTTTAATTGCTAATTCTATTTGGTAACTACAAAATTTATATACATAAAATTATATGTAAATATATATGTAGCTTTTATTAGAATTTATACAAATTATATTACCTTAATTTTTATTTAATATAATACGTTTCATATCCATTTTATTAAATATATATTAAATACTATTATTATTGATATTCATATTTAAAAGAAATAATATGTACTGCAACATATACATCAAAAACGTTACGAGTTAAAAATTTAGTAACTCTATTCTTAAAAGCAAACTCACTATATAAAATTCTACAGTTTATATCACATAATTTTTAGTACATCAACCTATAACTTTTATTGTAATTCAACTATAATTGAACATGTCACCGATCCTAGCCATAAATTAACTGATCTTTGATATGTAAATATGTACTACACTCTTGATACATTTGAAAGCAGACATATCCTACTAAACACAGAATATGAATTATTAACTTCGTAACCGCTCTCCTTTGCTCTCGTAGACGAACGGAAAGACGATTTTTCTGGTGAAAATTAGAGTGTCGATCTAGGATCATCCGCCTTCTGTCAGTGGTTCCATTTTCCTCATTTATTTGGTTTTGTTCAGTTTCTTCTCTCAATTTATAAAGATTTCAAATCTCTCATCAATACTTCCTTCAATAAGATGAGACTGTTTTGTTCTCTTTTAAACACATGCATGATTCTGGGTATGATCATAAAGACGCTTCTTGAAGAGTCATGCCCTTTCGCCATTAAGGGCATCGTATCTCTCCGAAGAGTTCTATCCGTCTCTCAGTTACAGTCATGCCAGGCCGGAGTGAATGTCGGACGGTTATGTCTGCCCGGAGTGGACGGTTACTTTTTGCAAAAATAAAAAAAAACGTAATTGATTCCATAACTACCGATTTGAGTGCTCTATATATATTCTGTTATGTTTCTTTCTTCCTATGTGTTGATCGAATTTTTGGAATCTGTTTTCCATTGTTTATTCTGATCATGGATGAGAAAGTACAAAAGAAACTTCAGTACATTTCCCTGGATGTTGAAGATGAAGTCATAAATAAGACTATCCTGTTGCACAAAATATAAATAAAAATAAGACTATCCTATGAGAAGCGGCACAAGAAACTCATTTAGTTTAATTGGGAAACCAATTAATCCACAAAGACAAAACTTTCTTGCGATGATGACTGCTCTCCCATGCTTATGGAGGGTGGGGGTGAATGACGAATTTAATACAACATACGAAGTAAGATTTTGCATCATTTTTTTATGCGGGTATAGAATAAAAAGACAGCCTATGAGTGTATGACAAACAATGTCTAATTTTACAATTAAAGAAGACAAAGTCAATGCTAAATCCTATTGGAAGGGTTTTGATACATAGACATTTCTATTTTGACGATTGTTATTCGGAAGTTCGTACGAAAACTTTGGGTTGCCATGCATACAACTCTGCATGTAGAGGACTAAGGGTTTTCATGGTTGGTTAACATCAAGAATTGCAACAATTTAGCATCAAAGACTACGAATAACATATCTAAATGAATAGACACGACTCTTAATTAATTTGAAAGACAATTTTTAGGATATATTAATTAATTTGAAGATACTTTAAAATTATATAAAACAAATATGAAAGTTAAAAGAGAAAAAAACAATAAAGACATATGCAAATTTTATAATGAATATACGCATCCTTAGATATTTTGATAATTCTTTTAGAAATTATGCAATTTTAGAATAAACAGATACATCTATAGAAAAAATAACTTTTAAAATTTATGCACCTTTTATGAAAAACACATTTTTATGAAATGACACATAGTATGTTGACAACCTCTTAGAAACAAATGCAACTTTTAGATGAAAATATATATCTTGAAACATTTGTTCCGATGGAAACATATATAGGTAACAAAAAAATCAACTGAATTTTTTAAAAACAAAGCAAGAGTATATGAGTGTGAAATTCTAAAGCTAGCCATATGTGAGTCATGGGGAAAACAAAATTGATCCAAAATAATAATGTTGTTGATGTTGTATTTCGATGAATTCCCTCTACCTATTTTGAATTTAGCGTGTAGTGAACAGTAACAAAATAAAGAGTGACTGTAAGTTAGTTTACAGGAATTATGAGTATTATGAGAAATGGCAAAGTTAGTCACTTATATAATTGCTGAAGCGGTGTAATTGTTTGTGAAAGGGATATAACTGTTCATCACATTTAGAATGGATGCCTTGTAGCAGCTTTTGGATAACACATAATTTTAGGGTTTGTATTATCCGAACACAATTTTAATATTGAGAAGACACAAATCTTTAACCTAATAACTGTTAAAAACACTTATTAAGATATTTTAACTATTTTGAAAAGAAAAAAAAAATCAAAAGTTGCATACTGGAAAAACAAAATTTATCTCAGGTTTTTTATGTAAAGACACAACCTTTCAACATAAGTAGGATTCACAACTTTTAGAATTAATTCGGATTGATATTATTAGTAGATAAGATATTTACTTTTTTGGGTTAGGTTACAGTTTTTTTTTGAAATTATCATAATTAAATATCTAAAAAGATTAGACGAATTTATGGATTTATACCATTATTATTTACCTTAACATATTTAAACTAATTTGGATTGATTAGCATCTCCAACAATGAAACTAAATTTGGTATTGTAACTACACCAAATTTGGTGTTTAAATGTTATAATTTTTTTGTCTTCTCCAACAACAACACCAAAATAATATTAAATATTATTTGATGCTTTTAATTTTAATTTTTTAAATTTTTATTATCTGTAATTGATAAATAATTATTTTATTACATTTAAATTTTTTAAGGGAAAATTATAATAGTCATATAGTGATTTATTCTGTAAATAAAAATAAAAATTTTAGTTTTTTAATTATTTTAAAATAAATTAAAATACAAATAATACGGTATATTATTGTTTAATTACAAATCTGATAGTAATTAAACTATATTATTAAATGAAGCATAATAAAATATGTATTTTCAAAATTTGGCGTAATGAATAGTGTTACACCAAATTTGGTGTAATACTATTCACATTACATTAAATTTGGTGGATTAGTGTTAATTTTAGTGTTTTATTGAAGATGAAATAACACTAAATTTGGTGTTTTTGTTGGAGATTGACTTTAGAACAATCTGACTTATAATAATTTAAACCGAATGCGAGTCCTACAAATATATAGGATAAAATCGTTTGGCTAGTACAAAGGAGACGTTTAGTCACGGCCTTTACCATCTTTTAGAACCATGTGTTTTTCAAAATAAACCGAAAGAGTTTTACATTTTCCCATTATTAGATAACATAGCAGTAAGGAACAGTAGTAGTGATCAAGAGTGTTCTGTTTCGTTTTCCATCTCTTCAGCCTCCCCCTGCTGCGTCAGTGTTTCATAAAGTGGAGCGTTTCTTGTTTCTCTTAGCCAAAGACTCACCACACCGGTCAGCACAGATGCAACGCCAAACACAATGAAAGAAATCATGGCGTTTTCTCTCCCCAATGCAACTAGCAAGGGTGCTGCAGATGCTCCTAGCATGAACGCTTGACACAACAGCGAAACCGCAAAGTTCCTCACTTTCGTCGGAAAAAGCTCGACGCCATAGACATATAAGACATCGTACGCCAATGAGGACGCCATGAACCCAACTGCCTCAATGGCTAGCTGCAGCCATTTGGTAACAGGTACTGCTCTGGTCACACGATGGAGCGAGAGAACCGCGCAAAGTAAGCAACAGATTCCAGCGAGGTATGATGAGTTGGAGAACAATGGACGACGGTTCATGACCCCTAGGAGGAAGCTTCCGATGAAAACTGCTGGAAACTCCATCAGAGCGTTCACCGCAACGGTTAGGTAAAGGTTGAAGTTGAGATTCTCTGCGTTTAGTTGGATTCCATAGTAAACAAAAGCAGTGCCAAATCCAGCAATCATCACCATTACCATCCTCTTCACTGCCCATTTAGTTCTCCAAAAGTTCTCTGATGACGATGAAGCTCTATCATCTCGTCCTTGTATCGGATCGACAAGGCTTAGATCAGCTGGAAGATGTTTCCCATTGCGCCTCGCGAGTTTCTTCAAGACCACCATGGCTTCTTTGTTGCGTCCTTTGACAAGAAGCCAACGAGGGACTCATAGGCAAAGGGCAAGAGAAAAACAGCGTATCCGAAAGGAAGAAGGGATGTGATTCGGTAAAGGTTTCTCCATGACTTTCTCTCCAAGTAACCCATGAGTGGTAAAGATAAAAACCCTAACGTGAAGAAGAAGAAACCGTATTGCCCTACTTGCCCACGCCACTTTTACCTACGACCTCGGTGGCGAGCACGATACAGCAAGAACTAATTCCTGATTTAAAGAATCCGTTTGCGAAACGTAAGAACGCGTAAACCCATATGTTTGGAGAAAAAGAGATCGCTAAAGCTGTGGCAAACGTTAACAGACAAGAGATAAATAATGTCTTTTTCCGACCAAACCATGAGTCAGCAAGATATCCATAAACTCCAGAACCTGTTGGGATTAAAAAAAAAAAAAAGGCAACATGAGAATCATCATGTAAACAGTGTTCAAGATTTTAGGACTGGATACAGAAACCAATCAAACTGAAAACAAGTCGGTGTATAACATTTTCTCTGTTCTTTTATTAATTGTCGATTTATGTTTGTACACACAAATTAAAAATTAAATTAATACAAAATGATATAGCAATATAGCATAAAAATAATTGAATTTGTACATGAAAATAAGAGCGTTATCTAATTTATAATTAAAAATTATCTTCTAAAACATCTTATATGAAAAATCGGAAAGATCATTCTCCAGACCGTTAAAACCAAACTTTAGAGACTACTGTAGATTAAATTCCTACCGAAAAGAGATCCGATGAATAATAGGGTGGATGGTAGAGCAACAAGAAACTTATGTTGACATATAAGATTCCACTCTGAAACAATAGTGTCGCTCTTTCCTCCAACCCATTCCCATTCTCTGGTGGACAGTCCACACAGCACCGAGCCCTCAACGATGGCTCCGGTTGCGATAAGCCTCGTAGCGGGCTTAGCGTCAGAGAAAATGGATATAAGAGTGGACTGAGCATCAAAGGTCCAAGCAATAGAGACCAAGAGAGCATGCACGATCTGAGCAAACCCAAGCGCTCCAATGTGTTGCTCGATCACCTCGTCAACTGTGAGTGCATAACCATTGTTGGATTGTTGTTGGCTTGTTGCTTCTCCTTTCTCGGATGCTGATGAATCATTCGATATGTTTGGTGATGTTTCAACAAGCTTCGGAGTTTCTTGTTCAGAAGGTTTCATGTTTATCTGTTGTTTCAGGTGTATTTAATCTTGTTTAAAGGTTTTATTTTGTTGGTTGATACTATATGTCATAAGGAAGCAATGTATATGAACACATGGTCGAGCAACGTTTTGTATCACTCTCGAATAAATAATCTGATTAAGGGAGATTATGGGTAATGAGTCATCTATAATAATAAAGGTGAATCAACTTTTTCTTATATTATTTAGCAAAAAAAAAACTTTTTCTTAAAAAAAAAACTTTTTCTTATATTGTGCGTCTATTATATGTAGAGTTTGATTGGTACATGCACTAACTTGAGATTTTAATTTAAAATTGAAATAAAACAAGATTTACTTACAACTTGTCATCGAACTATTAACATAAATGTTAAGTACGTAACTCTTTACCAAAACTTTAAACGAAAGTGTGTTACTCTCTTTTATTTCTATTTGTCGTCCATCTTTTCTATGTCTGCAGAGGTAACGCATTTGCAAAAAACGTGACTCTTTATACTGAAAACAAATATAACGACAAAAGTTACGGTTAGAATAAACATGATACATGACGAGTAAATGAAAAAAAAAAGTGTTTGATGCATAAGGATAAGACATTGCTGAAATTACAAAATTAACTCTTTGATGTGTCAACATGCTTGTGAGCATGGCCGGCCTTGGGCCTTGCGTGGTGAAACATTTGCAACAGGCCCCTCCAAAATTTTTAAAGAAAACTACATAAATATAAGCCTCCAAAAAAATTTTTAAGTCCCCAAATTTTTTTTTTACATTGACATTGCAACAGACCCCCAAAATTTCAGGATCGGCCCTACTTGTGAGTTCCAAAACTCATTTAAGATTTGTCTGATCGTGCTTTCAAAAAAGTTCCGTTATACTGTGGATTTTGGCCGAATAATACATGAAAAATGAGTTTTAATTTTGGAAGAAACTCTTTTTAAGAAAACGCACTCAACCGTAAGTAGCTTAGTGTTACGTCTCGGTATGGGAATATATATGAGTTACGCAGTACTCTTTAAGGTATAAATATGTCAGACTAGGTTCGACAATTAAAATGTACAACTTTATCCCTTTACAAGAAGTAAATAGTACTAGTTCAGAAAACAGCAAATAGTGTAAAGAGGGACTTAAGCCAATTATGAAATTATCCATAAATTTTTGAATAAAAATGTATAAATTGGTTCCTTTGATATTTAATATCTATATCTATAAATATGCTATATGTAAAATATGCTATATGTAAAATATAAAAGAAAAAATAAAAGGTAAAATTATCTAACTTTTATTTTGAAAATAATGGAACAAACAAATATAACTTCTAATAAAAGGATTAAAAATATGAAAAAACACTTCTTCCATCTATCCTATTAAAAGTGAAGTACACATATGAACTTCCCCTTAATCTTTCACTATATTTACCATCCATTGCCACTGAGTTAATATTTTTTTATTTTAAATTAAAGTAAATCAGAACAATATCTTGACCATATACCGGACAATCAATGCTTATTTTTTGTCAAATAATATCCACATCAAACCAGTACAATCACATTACTATCTGTTGCAATTAATCTGGTATCATAACAATTGATTCAAAAATTAATTTATAAATCAACTATTGTTTGTTGTCGAACCATACAAACCAAAAAATACAGCCACATAGATAGATAATTGAAGAAATCAACCCGATTTTTTTGACATCAAACTTACAGACTCAATTAAGATTCTGCAAACCAAACCGGTAATTCTGAATCTATATGAACGACGAAAAACGGTTGAATCCTCGCGTTGCGCGCAAAGCTGCCCATCCTTATATTTTGCGTCCTTGAAACATGGATTATCTCCAACCCTAACTATATTTAAACCAGTAAATACAAACACATTAATAAATAATGGACAGAAACTTGATTTTACCGTCTGAGTTATCCAATGCTAAACAAAGATCAATCTTAAAACCCACATTAATTTTGTGGAAGTTAATAACTACATTAACATATGTTTTGTCATTCGTAATTATTCTTTAAAAATGTAAATGTTTTATCTATTTAAAACAGCAGTAATTTTTATCTATTTAAAAATAGTCTAGGTTGGACTATTATATTTAATTAAATTTTCTATTATTTTACTTTTATCTAACTTAATTATTATTAAATATATATCCTAACCTAAAATAAAGGAACTAAATAACTAATTGGTTGTTTCTAAAAATAATACATTTAATTTATATTAACATTAAATTTAAGCAACTAAGCAATTATATTTTATATTTAATCTATTAAAAGTTGAGTACAAATAAGAAATACCCCTGAATTCTTTTCAATAATTAAAAGTTTATGCTATTGACTTTTAATACCATTATTTAACAATATTACTAAACCAGTTTAATTTAATTAAAGACTTCACCTAAAATGACATGTTTCAATCCAAATATACATTGGTTTATGTTGGTCTCCAAAATTAAATTAATTAACCACTAAATCAATTACATGTTTTGGTTCCTGTTTTTGTTGCAATTATGCTCCATTCGGGTATTATAAATTTTTGGGTGGGTTTCGAGTGCATCCTGCCAAGTCTGGATGGATTAGTTTTTTTTTCTGTGTAGAAACCTAAGAATATCTAAAACTAATGTATCTGAAACATGTTTGGATATTTGTACCATAAGTAATCATATTAATCGATTCGGCTCGGCTGTTTTGAATCAAAATAAAAAATAACCTAAAATAACCAAATAACCAAAAGTAACCATATTATCCGATTTGATTCGGGTTCAATTCTGATGTAGACGAACCTTAAAATATTCTAATACTTATAAAACTAATTATAAGATGACAAATATAAAATATATAACACTAATCATGAAAAATATCAATTTATAAAAATAAAATTGACATCCTACGGCGTGGGTCAATATCTAGTTTCATATTAAATGTCATTGTAGAGTAAAATTAACGTTACAAAATAAGTTTCGTTTTAGAATTTCAATGCAAAATTTTATTAATTTTATATGTTATATAATTCGTTATATTCTCCAGTTTTATATTGGTTGAAATATGATTAGATATATAATTAATGAAATTTTTTTAAAAAAACATACAAAATTAAATATTTTCTTAATAAGTGTATACAAATCTAAAACTACAATTAAAATGAAATTGATTGAGTAGTTACTTCTGGAAGAAAACATAATCTGTTTTCTTGATATAAAACGTAAAATTTTGCTCTCATTTTTTTTTGCACATTTAATGGTGACTGAAACTAATCAAGTATTCGATTTGAATTATCCAATCATTAACAACTTTTAAGATTGTTGCATAGTTGAATCATTAAAGGTTAGTTTATTAAGGAGGTGCGATCATCCAAAGAGGGCATGAAGAAAGCGGGTTAAATAGTAGGATTAATCAGGACATTACATGGGGTTTAAGCGGTCTACTGGGATGTAGAAACTTAACTAGCTCTTGCAACCGAGGTCGATAATCTAATATGCATTTGCAACCTATATATAAATACAATAAAAAATTAGCAAATGTCATTTTCTGTGATACAACTATGCAAACTCTTTCACTCTTAAGTCTTAACTTTATGGTATCAAACTCTTTCACTCTTAAACTTTTTCGGGTTATCCCTATAGAAAGAAAGGTTGGCGTGTTCATGATATTAACATGTTGGTAGGTCATATACTTTGTGAAGAATATGTTGCGCATTTTCTTGCCTAAATCCACATCTCTTCCTCCATCTTTTACAATCGATTCGAGTGAAGATCCTCGTGATCGTCATTATTATAACTAGAATATCTATCTGATAAATCGTGCAACACGTCTTTCCTTGACTCCAAGACACATAACGTTCATCCCACTAATTGAAACCTCCAACTTATTATTTGGCTCCACCTATAGGAAAACAACATATTGTTCATGAACCTCCCTTACATGAGGATGAAAATGTTATAACACTTAGTGATATCTCTAAGTTAGTATAGTCATACACGAACTTTTTCTTAATTAAGAAATATTTTAGGAGGAATATTCGTAATTTATTAGACCAAAAAATATTCCTAAATTAAAGCTCCTTTTTCATGTGTTTACTCGTAACTGATGATAAATTACGTAAGATTTTACTTCACATATCGTGAATACATGAGGATCATAGTTTATAACTGTAAGGCATATTCTACATAGATTCTATGGGAATGTTAAGGTATATGCCTATAGTTTCCGAAGTCTCTCTTATATATACTTTTAGAATAAGAGAGATGGTTTATGAGTAAGCATCCGGCCTTTATATATTATGTTCCGGTCGTCGTAGCACTAACTAGAAGTAATCATGTCAATCAGAATTCACACAAACCGTACGAGGAAGTCAAGTGTTATGTCCGAATAATATGTAACGAAATAGCTATCGCAAGTTATAATTTGTTCTACATCACATTATCTTGCAAAGTGACGACATAATTAAGAAAGAAAAAATTTGGTCTGCTTTGCATAAATAAGATCCTAAAAGCATAAAATTGAAGAAGACAGAACACACTATCACTAGTGGAAAACTAGTAATGCCACGATATAAATACTATACTTAACCCATTTTCATTTGTCTTCTTTTCTTTACACTAATAAAAAATTACCAATATGTATTTGATCAAATTATTAGTGGATGACGAGTTGCGGGAATACCGCTAATGCTTCTTTAAATTTAGCCAAGCTTATATCTATAAACAAATCAACACCATCTCTTTGTTTACCATCTCTAAAGGTACAATATTACAAGCTAAACAAACTTGGATTCTATTTATAAATCTCTGACAAGAAAAAATGCAAATTGTTAAAAAAGAAGAAAGAAAATTGTTTGCCAAAAACTGTATCATCTAATATGACAAACCTCTCATTCGGTACAGTTTTGTGCTTCATTTTCGACGGCCAACATTTCATATATGATAATATATAAACTTATAAACTAAACGACATCATGGAGCCTGAATTAGACATATAAACACTTATCATGGATAATATGGTATATTTGGAAAGGTCTAAAATGACAAACTGTTTAGAGAGTAGATAGAGATCTTCTGGAACTAGTTCGATATGATGAGAGTGAATGCAAAGCTTGATTCGATGCAAATGAGATGGTGCCATTAACTTCACAAGGTCAAAGTATAGAGGAATCTCAAATCTTAAGTTTGGATAATATTTGATGATATATGGATCATAGACATCCACAGCCCAGTTCAGCGGGTGTGGATGGGTTTGGATGGATACAGCTTATGGCGACACGAAATTTAATACAGAGAGTGTCTGCCTTGCATACTTCAACATTCGTCATGTCAGAGCTTTGAAACGGATTACAAGGATTTGATCGCTAGAATTAAGAAATTTTATGCTTGGCCAAGCTTCACAATTGAACTACAGAAAATACAAATTCTAAAGATTTGCTTCCCGGACTTCAAGATCACTTATGTTCCACGAACGTGTAATCAGATTTTAGATTCTTTAGCTAGAACTGCAAGTTCGTTTCATAGAGATCTCTATTTCATTGATTGTTCTATTCCGGTCTCGTTATCCAGATCACTTCAAGCTTGAGTAATAGAATAACCGTCTGATGTTAAAAAAAAAAACCAAAAACTCGTAAACTAAAGTAGAAAATAATTGAATCATTATCATACATCAACACCACCACCATATACGATTGTACTCACTTCCCAAGTAAATCGTTTCAAAACTATTAAGTTTAGTAAGAACAACCATATTATTTCTCAATTTTGTTTCATGATGAACAAAATTGAGTATATAAGACATGACTCCATTTTAAATGGGATTTTAAGGGTTTTGGCCCAAATTCTTTAGCGAGTTGTATTGTTTACTCGGGATTCGTGTGATTTGTACAAGTTGAACCCGCGATAACATTTTTGAATGGGAAAAACTTGGTTTGACTGCAGCAAATATCATTTTATTTGCATAAGCTCTAGCTCTTGTATATATATGTTGATGGAGAAGAAGAATGAACGAGTAATTTGAGTATTGAGTCTGATAGGAAAGAATTATGAAGGACTGAAACAAGTGAATTGTCATATTTTACTATTTAATTTATATGGACGTCAACTCTTAATTTTTAGTATTTTACTAACCTGAGCTCTTCTGATTCTATGCAGGTTATATGGCCACATCTGGAGCTTGATATTTTTTTTTTTGATAAAGGGCCTTCTTAAAAAACAAAAAAAAGAGAAATATGCGTGTAGCCCATTGGGCAGTTACTTTCAGTCTATTGACTGTTAATAGCTAATGGCCTAGGCCCAGTTGACAGCCGAATCGCCCACTAGATGAATCAGTCGAGAAACGACATGCAAGGTGAGGAGCTTCAGAAACAGGCAACCCGGCCGTAAGAGAGAGAGAGAGATCGAGAATGCGCAGTAGATCCAGTGTGAGGATGCACAGAAGACAGGCGACTGAGAAGTTAGAGAGCCAGAATAAACCAGTAGGAGAGCCTATCAGAAGAAGCGGTGGGATTTGTGCTCCCGATTGAATCAATCCTGTTTCTGACCAGAGAAGAATCAATGGTTTTGAAGATTTGATCCCGTTATTTGAAGATGTTCCGGTGACTTCGAGAACTCCATTCTTCCCAGAGATGATATATGGTTGCTTGCCAAGCAAGAAGTAAGACTTTCTTATGGTTTGGAGGGAGAGATACACTTATAAGCAATTTGGATCTACACTAAGGCCCCGAGCTTGATATGTTTGCCATCAAGAGCTTAATAGTTGTAACAGAAAGCTATTTCTGTTTAACCTTAAACTAGAGAGATAATTTATTTTAAAAAAAAACACGCAAAAGATGTTTCACTGATTCACTCCATATATGATGATTGATGAACAAACAAAAAAAAAAGAGAAAATTACTATAATAGCATACATTAGTTGAGATATGACTAGAATAGCATATATTTTTTAAAAATTGCTAGAATATTTTCAGGTTCCTAGTAAATTACAATAAAAACCCTTATTTAATTTTGTTAGTGTTGATATAAATTTTAATTATTAAATCCACGTCACTAATAAGACAATCCACGTTATTAATTTGTGTCATCAATATTGACACTGGAATATCAACCGTCTCATATCTCCGATGAATAGGGAAAAAGAAGTGTTTGCGATTTCGTTAAACCCTAACCGATTTGAAATAAACTCGTTTTGAACTCGTTTCAAATTGTTTGCGATATCGTCTTCTCCGTTATCATCTTCGCCGACCTCGTTAAACCCTAACCGTCTCCGATATCATCTTTGTCAGACCAAATCGTCTCGTATCGAACTGTCTCCGACATTCTCTTCTCTGCAAAAGTTTCTACGCAACCGTATCTACGACATCTTCTTCTCCGGTATGTTGTGGCTTAGTTTGACTTATCTGTGACCGAGTTTAATTTACAATGAGGCTGAGTTATAGACTATGTTGTAACTGAGTTATTGGATAGTGTGGCTGAGTTGAGTTTGATTTATGTTGTGAAAATATAGATTTCCATTTCGGCTGAGTTATAGATTATGTTGTGGCTGAGTTATTATTATGATATGGCTGAGTTATTGATTATATTGTGACTGAGTTATTGATTATAATGCGGCTGAGTTATTGATTATGATTTGGCTGAGTTAATTATTTTGTTGTGGCTGATTTTTGTTTCTATTAAGACTGCGTTATATTGTGGCTGGGTTATATATTTTGTTTGGCTGAGTTTTGTTTCTATTGCGACTGATTTATATATATGTGTGTTTAGGATCAGATGGCTATTTGAAGATCAAGCACGGACTATCCTCCATGACTTTCGCTGAAGGGGCTTCTAAACTAGAAAATAAAGAGATTAATCACAATATGCATATGGGAGAATTCCTAACGTCGAGAAGCATTAGGACTGGATGTGTGGGATCACCAGAGTCCTCTTGGAATTATTGTTAAGCTAGGCGTGTGGTCTGGTAAGACTGTACACTATCTACTATGTCGACAGCAGTAGACAAGAAGGAGATTTGGAGTCTAGTTGGTAATGAACCTATCAGATTTAGTTTAAACGAATTTGGTGAGATAACGGGTTAAACACAGATCCAGTGCCAAAAGTTTTGAACGACCAATACAAAGCGTTTTGGAAGGTGTTGAATGTGCGCAGGCAGGACCAAAGTTAGATGAACTGAGGGTAGCGTTAGAGGTCTGTCCGGCCTGGAGTTTTGATCAGCGTAAATGGCTAGGGTTGTTACTTCTTCAAGCCATGGGACTTTATGCTTTGCATCATAATTCTAGGATACCGTTTGAAAGTGCAAAAAGAGTATTCGACGATGAAGCCATGATGCGTATCCATGGGGTCGGACAGCATATGAAGTTCTTGTTGACTCTATTAAGAGGTTGGATCCACAAGGAAGGTCATACACCATAAACGGTCTGAAGGACGTGTTGTTGGTTTGGGCGTATGAGTCTGTCACTTGTTTTGGAGAGCGTTTTGGGAGAGTGGTCAATGAGCAAGAAGTTCCTCTTTTCCGATGGGGTGGAAAGCGTACACGTACAAGTTTTGATACTGTCATAACTGAGGAGATTAGAGAACATGGCGAGGTAAGGTGTCAGCTGATTTATTATTTATTCGTTGGCTGAGTGATAAGTACTTATCTATTAAGGGGTGGGGTTTTTGGTATTAGTTATTTGATGGCTAAGATAGTGTTTATATGGTGGCTGGGTTTTTGGTACTTGTTGGCTGAGTTATTAAATTTTACGGCTGAGTTATTTGTTTTTGGTGGCTGGTTTTGTAGGTGCGCGTGAGAAAAATGGTTATGAAGGACTCCATAGAAGAGATGTTTCCTCACTGGCGGATGAATCGACGACACCCGACTCGTGAACTTGATAACGGACATATATACAGGTCGGTTTGTTAGAGGTTTTGGGTAACACGGTAAAGCGCAAACAAACAAAGGCTGGTGGTTCGTCAAAGGCTGAACCACCCATTAAGAAGCAGAAGAAAGTGAGCAGCATTGTTGAGGATGAAGCTGCTGTGGAGGGGAAGGGTGCTAGCGAGAAGGAAGGTACGGAAGATATTGAGAACAAGAAGGTATTGTTGAGCATAATGCATTCTTTGGAGAAAATTTCTTCAAAATAGACAGCTACGATAATAGATTCGACAACTACGATGAGAGATTCGACAGATTTGAAGAGCGGTTAACCAGATCTGAGTCTAGAGATTCCGACATTGCTGATTTAGTCAAATTTCAGTGGAGGAGTACTTATCTAAAGTTCGAACAACAATCTTTATCGTTGCCACCACCGCCGCCGCCACCACCGCCGCAGCAATCTGTCACTAGTCCACCTGCTAAGGCCTCTATCTCTAGTTCACTGCTAAGGCCATCACAATAGTTGCTCAGGCAAGTGATGTTGATTTTGTTACTGTTTCTCCTTCTAAAGACCCAGCCGTGGGGCGGGCCGGTTAAAGTTTAAGGTAAAAGGAAATGAGGTTAAAGAGAAGGACGATAAGGAGGCTGAGTTAGGAAAGGAGGCTGGATTAGCTAAGGAGTCGGCTGAGTTAAAGAAAGCGAAGGGCGATAAGGAGGCTGAGTTAGCTAAGAGTCGGCTGAGTTAAAGAAAGCGAAGGGCGATAAGGAGGCTGAGTTAGCTAAGGAGGCGGCTGAGTTAAAGAAGAAGCGAAGGGCGATAAAGAGGCTGAGTTAGCAAAGAAGGCGGCTGAGTCAGCAAAGAAGGCTGAGTCAAAGAAGAAACTGAAGGATACTAAGAAAGAGGCTGAGTTAAAGAGAAGAAAGACGGCTGAGAACAAGGCACGGCTGGCTGAGGAAAGGAAAGAGGCTGATTTAAAGAAGAAATTGAAGGCTGAGATAAAGCAAGAGGTCCCAAAAGAAGAACGCGTGGCGGTGTAATAACAGATAGCGTACCTCAACCAAAACCGATTCAATCCGACAGTAATTTGGCGGATGTTACTGACGGTTATCGCAACACAAGGCGAAGTGCTTCCGAGTCTGATGTGGAGGAAGAGGATAGGATCAGATCCGCAAGAATTAAGGAATATCGGAGAAAAATGTTCAGTTATCTCCAACTGGCGTGGCGTGCATTGTTCGCTGATAATGCTCCTCCACCAGTTTTTCCTCAGATTGGAGACAATGGAACGACGTGCATGAGGAAGAATTTTGAACCTTCAACAGCAATATATGATCCTTTAGCACCGGTTGATCCAACAAAATTGGATAAGCTTAAGGAACACCTAGAGAAACATAAGGACGAGTTCTACAGGATCATCATCACTGAAAGACCGTGGCCATCCAGTGAATATGGATGGCTGTTTGATGATGTAAGTATTCTTTACGGCTGAGTTTAGTATTCTATGAGGCTGAGTTAGTATTCTTTGTGGCTGAGTTATGTGTTTTCACACGGCTGGGTTTAGTATTCCTTGAGGCTGAGTTAGTATTCTTTGTGGCTGAGTTATGTGTTCTCTACGGCTGGGTTTAGTATTCCTTGAGGCTGAGTTAGTATTTTTTGTGGCTGAGTTATGTGTTCTTTACGGCTGAGTTTAGTATTCTATGAGGCTGAGTTAGTATTCTATATGGCTGAGTTAATTATTCGTTTATATTGACTTGATTTTTTGTTTTTGCATAGCATGTTAACGCGTTTCTGTGAGTCCTCATCAGAAGGTCCATGCGAGATCCCAGCCCATATTGGTCCAAGCGCATTGCATTTGTTGACATCTGGTTTCTCAGTACATGGGTTCACGATTACAAGCAGTTCAAGCTAAATCCATCGCGGATGAAATTCAAAGATAATGGCTATGAAGAGTTAACAAATGGTAGGATGCCCCAAGACTGTCCTACAAACTTGAAGTGGTATGAGGATGTGGATCATCTGTATGGAGTCCTTCAAACTGGTGGCGATCATTGGGTGGCGTTTCACATAGATCTGCTTAAGGAGAAGATTGATTGCTATGATCCAATCATTGGAGAGGTAACACCCGAAAGTGAAAAGAAAATTATAGATGCATTTAAGCCTCTTACGCAAATGCTACCTATGATCTTGAACGAGAATATTCCTGCCAAATTCAAAACCCGAAAGACGCGGTTTTCGTTCCGAAGGAGGAAAGGCAAATACATTCCACAAAACAATCAGATTGGCGATTGTGGAGTGTATTCATTGAAGTTTGTGGAATGCTTAGCGCTTGGCGTGACTTTTGATGGGATAAATGATAGTAATATTCAAGGTATACGGGTGAAGATGGCAGCAGAGATCCTCAATGAAGGAGGAAATAAGATGTATGAACAATTTACGTAGCCTTTTGAACGATTTGTATTTGACTTTAGCTAATGGTATGTTTAATATAACCCAGCTGCATCGTTTCTATAAACCAGCCGTTTTAGATAACCCAGTCAAACCACAAACATACCCTAAAATCGAAAGGGTTTAATATAACCGAGCCGGATCGTTTCTATAAACCAGCCGTTTCGCTTAGATAACCCAGCCAAACCACACACATACCCTAAAATTGGGAAATGTACTTTAAAAGTTATTATAAATTAATATTATGAGTTTTAGATGAATATATAACCAACAGAATGTGTATACTTCATTGAATTTACAAGTTTCGAATTGATAATGGTCTTGAGGTATAGGTTGTCTTACAAACACTTAAAACCTTATGTAACTATATAGGTGTTGACGCACCAAATACAAAGTATACCATATAATTTTTTTTCAACTGAATTTGTGTAATTTCTTATATTTTATAGTGGTACCTAAACCATAAACACTATATCCTAAACACTAACCCCAAATACTTAACCCTAAACCCTAAAACATAAAATTTTCCTAAACATAAACTCAGCCGTAATATGACATTAACTCAGCCGTTGGCGGAACTTGAAAATATGTTTGTGCGGGAACTTGAAAATATTTTAGCCCATAGCTGGCCCAGCTCTATATATAGATGTAATAAAGTAACTTTTCAGAAAAAAGTTGGGATTAGGGTTCTTAAAGAAAAGTGTACCTTCGCTCATAGTATCGTGGCTCTTAAATAGTCATTACAATGTAACTGAAACACTAACTCACCTTCTACATTTTCGAGGATTTTCTACAACTCTAAGTTTGGGAATTTTTAATCGTTGCGGATCGATGTTTAGTCATCAAATGTGGTTGCTGAAGAGGGATGCTAACTAGAGTCTGGCTTGCTCTCGTAGATATGTTCAATAACTCAGCCTGTACACGTCAATAACTCAGCTTGTACACGTCAATAACTCAGCTTGTACATGTAAATAACCCAGCCACATTATTTAGTTAACTCAGCCTTTCATATAACTCAGTCTTTAAATGTCAATTACTCAGCCGTAAATAAAACATTTAAACCAATAACTCAGCTGTAATACAACCAATAGTCTACATAATTCAAATCAATACATCACTGTTAAATCGGACAAGTTTTCACATTATGACCACTCTGTCTACGAGAACATGTGTGTTCTTTTCTACGTTTGTTTTCAAGTGCAACCTCTAAAGCAGATTTCATCCTATTTTTCTTAGGCCTTCCTGGCTGACGGCGAATAGGCGGGAAAGCATGGTAGGTTAACCACGTTATCTGGAACTGGTTGCTGAATCAACCGGCATGACTGAATGAGCATATCGCTCACCAAATAAGCTGGTATAATAAGGACTGCAAAGGGATATACGAGAAACATTCTGGACTCGCGGCTGCAATTGCATGCGAACATGGAATTCTCTCCGTTCAAACGCCTGCATGTGCACTTTCTCCTCCAAGTTAACAACATGCAAAGACTCACCAGAAGATCCATATGTAACTTCAGTGTGATGAGCATCGATCCTTTGTACCGTCAACAGTCTGCGGTAGTAACACGACCTATTATAGATAAATAAACAATGAAAAGCATTACAGGCTGACTTATTAAAGTTACTAACTTATACAATATAATGGCTGACTTATGCAATCTATGTGGGCTGACTTAGGCAATCTTTTGGGCTGACTTATGCAATCTATTTGGCTGACTTATGTAACTAACTATAATGTGGGCTGACTTATGCAATCTATTTGATCTGACTTATTCAACGTTACAGCTGACTTACCTGTAGTAGTTTCTCTACAGCACGTGTAAGCGTGGTTGGCTGCGATGCAGCATCATCTCTCCGTTCAGCAAACCATCTGGTCATCATAACCCGTATCGATTCCAATAGTCGAACAATGTTAAGACCTCTAGCATTTGACAATGCTCTGTTCATTGATTCCGCAATGTTTGTAGTCATCAAATTATACCTTTCGCCCGGAAAATGAACACGCGCCCACAATCGGGGATCTGCTCTTTCGAGGTAGCCGTGAAGTTCAGGATTAATCGCTTCAATCTCCTCGTAAATTGCAGTAAAGTCAGGCATCCTAAAACATCTTGCCGCTTTCTTCACCAGACGAAATACATCTTTTCCTTTGTACCGTCCCAAAATGTTCTTATATAAATGGTATGTGCAAATTCCCCGAGAAGCTAACGGATACACATTTTGAATAGCCTTCCCAATCGACTTATGCCTATCTGAGATTATCGCAAGACCCTTGTCGTCTGGTATCAAATGTTTTAGTTGCGTAAAAAACCAGTGCCACGAATCATCATTTTCTGTGTCAACCACACCGAATGCTATTGGAAAAATCTGAAAATTACCATCCTGAGCTAGTGCTGTTAGAAGCGTCCTTTGTATTTGCCATTCAGAAGCGTGCGTCGACAACCACAACTTTGCGCATGAAAGGAAGCCCATTAATGCTCGCACCAAACGCAAGGAACACATACATGAATCTTCCAAACTCATCGATTTGAAGACGCGTTACTGTATCCGGATTTGCACTTCTTATCATGTATAAGTAAGAAGGCAAGTTTTCAAACCCACTCTCGGTGTTCCCTCATTGATTTCCTTGCAAATTTCAGTGTCTTATATGATTTCCAATAAGACATCTGCACAAATGAAGACAAATAAGATAAGTCGCAACGTATAAATAACTCAGCCCAACCAAAATGTTACTCAGCCCAATAACTCATCTAACTCAGCCGAAACGTATAAATATCTCAGTCCAACCTAATAACTTAAATAACTCAGCCGAAACGTATAAATAACTCATCCCGGTAAATCATATAGTTTAACTAAATCAGCCGGACATGTGATAAGTCAGCCAAGTTAAGATATAACTCAGCCTTATCGTAGATGTAAGTCAGCCAAGTTAAGATATAACTCAGCCTTATCGTAGATGTAAGTCAGCCAAGTTAAGATATAACTCAGCCTTATCGTAGATGTAAGTCAGCCTTTAGAAATTAATTACCTTGAGACCAAACTGCTTATTGAGAGCTATTCCGACACTCGTAGGTCGAACGGCTGGACCAATGTCACCGAGATAGTCCCTGTACAATTGCCCTAAAATATCTGGTGTTGCTTGTCGACTTCGATTAGAGCTCAGTTAGAACATGTATGTAACGACTCGTAAATCTGAACATAGAATGCGGAGAATACCCTTGTGTTGAAGCACGAACTCTCAGATACATCCACCAACCCAACATTTAACAATGAGTAAATCTGGATTGGATACTTCCACATCAAAATCAAATCCATCTTTCACTGAAAGAAGTTTCAGTTGTCTTTCTTCGGCTTTACTCTCATCGTTGCCTACAGCAAGGTTTAGCGAAGACATCTCTAGCCTTAGAACCTCCGGATCTCCTTTACATCCGCTCATCCACAAGTTCTTAGATCTCTTTTTAGGCGGTAGTGTCGGTGAATCTTCGTCTTGTGCTGGAGACTCACCGTATGAGCTGAAGTTATCATCTTCGGATGACGCACCGTCTGAGTCATCGAACATATCAAATCGGCTATCAAATTCATCGTCTTCTTCGATTTCTTCATCTTCTCCAACATCTTTCTGTTTTGATCCGTCCAAGATACTAGAGAAATTATTCTCATTGTCGTCGTGTTCCTCCTCCAAACTTAAACCATCGTAAACCTCTTCGTAATGTTCGTATCTAGATTCAACTTTTGAAACTTCTCCTTGAACTGTATAATCTTTTACTCTTCTCTCCTCCGTCTTCCGACTGAATTCACCATCATCCTTCTCCCTAATCTCGACACGAGACGTAATTTTTCGATCTTCCTTAGGCTTAAAAAATTTTGCAATTGTCGAGTATTGGAAATGTAAACTGGTGGTGTGTCGTGCGCCATTGTTTTCAAAGCTTTATTCGAGAATATGTAGCTAAGCTGAATCTGATGACTCCACTCATTCAAACCGTAATCATCGAGTACTGACTTCGCGAGTTCGTCGAGTGTTGTTTTCTCATCTACTTGCAGAACTATACATCCTCGCTATCGGGTTGGAATACATATCTATTTTTCTTAATCCAGTTACCTGAGACAATAATTACCGGATCCATAAGATTTTAGAGAAAGAGAATAAGATGAAGATGAATATGAAGAACAGAGAGCGGCGTTTGTAACATAAACCCTAATTTCACAGTTGTAATGACATGGCAAATACGAGTTGACATGGATGATGACATGGAAATTTGGTAAGTCAGCCACCTAACGAACACTTAACTCAGCCAAAGTAAACCAGCCATTAAGTTCATAATAAGTCAGTTGATACGTTAATACTATTTTAGTAATTAATCTTTTGCTAATAAATCAGTCGTAATAAAGATATTCGTTAATAAGTAAGCCGTCTCGTCATATAAATCAGCCGGCAAATGAATGCTAGTCTAGTAATTAATCTTTCGCTAAAAGGTCAGCCGTAACAAAGCTGAGTTTACTTAATCCAGGTTATTACGGCTGATTAAACAAAGCGCAGCCGCAGCAACCTCTCATAAGTCAGCCTGCCGACGATCATTTTATCAGCCGCGATAGTTAACTCAGCCGTATCGTAACTAGAACTCAGCCTTACTTTTCATAAATCAGCCCACCGATATATAAGCCAGTCATAACAAGTGAACATAACTCAGCCTTTATCACATAAATCAGCCTGAGTTCTTTAAGTCAGCCAGAACGTTTGGCTGAGTTATGGACATAACTCAACGCGTGTCTCATAAGTCAGTCTAGTTCTTTAAGTCAGCCGCATCGTAACTATAATTCTGCCGTAACGAAGTTCGTTTCGCATTACGACTGAGTTTTGAGGCGCATTCTGACGTGGTGCCGAGTTTTTGTCTACGTGGCACTAAAAAAGTAATGGCATTCTTGTAATTATAATTTTTTTACAACGTAACAAAAGGACACGCTAGGTATTAAAAAAAAGGTAGTAATAAAAAAAAGTTTTGTATGGTTTTCACTATAAGTCCTAAAATCCATGCTTTATGAGCTAACTTCCCAAAAAAAAAAACAGAAACACATGGATAGAGTTTTGTTATTAGTCGCAAGCTTTAACTCTAATCTTACTCAATTTTGTGGTCTTCAATTTCTCTTAGATAAAAGACATGGTCTTGGACGAAGTCTCTTCCTCAGTAGCTTTCACGAGCACAAAGTTGAATGTCCTAATGTATGGTGTAAAGGTTAAAACCACACGAAGATTGCCGTATACGTCCACAAATATTCCGACTTTGTTGCATTCTTTATCGGTAGGACAAAACACAATCCTGTAACCGCCAATACCAGCATTTTCAATTTTCTTGATCTGGAACGAACCATCCGACGGTTTAGGACCAGCCGCTATGAACGCCACCCTAGAGAACATGTCGCGCGGAGTGACACTCCAATAGGTTCGCTGAGCACATATCGTGGCTTTGACGTCCATTTCAATGTTGAGGTTTTCTGATTCGGGGACGAACCCAACTTTAGACTTCCAGCCTGAGAATTTTACGGGAATGCCCCTGGTGTGATTATAATGGTCCTGTCCGATATAGAGGGGACATTTTTTGTCACCACGGGGTTTGAGATTTAGGCCTCCACCTCCAGCGCGGACGATGCCGGGGAGAAGGTAGTAACTGCCGTTGAATATGGGGTCACCATCAGTGTCCAGAACTGGTCCGCCTGCGTTTGCGGTCGCGGCCAAAACAGCAGTGAAGGCAATAAGGAAATAAAACATAGGATTCATCCTTTTTAGAGTTTATGTAGCTGGTTAGATTTGAGTGTTGCTGGATGAAGAATGTGTGTATATACATGCACATATAGCTTCGTATACGCGCTAGGCTTACGGTTCGAATTATTAACTCAAAAGTCTAATATTAAGCAAGTACATCGAGATTCGAGATGATATGCATATCTTTTCAAATATTTCTTTTACTCCGCTTTCTTCCACGTTTCTTTAATTTGTTTATTAAGTTGTTTCTTACCGGGAGATAGAGTTTTAGCTTCGTCTTGCACAGTTGGTCAACGAATAAGATTATGTATGTTTATTTATTTATATATGTATATATATATGGCTCTGGTTTTATAAGTTTTTTTTCTTTAAACATTTACTAGATTTTGATCTTGGGTTAAAAGGCGCGGGATTTATTTTTTTTTGAAAAAAATTATTTATAAGAAATATAAATTTGGTAACTATAAAATTATGTGTTTAAAGTTTGTAACCTAATACATCTAGCATTACGTTGACCTAACCCTGATTTATGATAGAATCGCAAAATTCGATGATCCGTATATAAACTATCACTATTTAAAAACCTGATAAAATATAGTAAAAATCCAAAACCCGCTATTAACCAGTCACATGGCACTGGTTGACCCGTGTATAAACTAAGATATAGCCAATAATATATTAAAACATTAAATTAAATAAACTATTTAATTTATGATTTTAAAAATTACTATGTAAATAAAAATAAAAATAAAATATATTGATAGGTTTTCATTATTAATTTATCTTCATTACTGATAATTTATTATGTATTTCTGTTTTTAATTTTATATTTAAAATGTAGAATTTAATTTTTTATAATCGTTATTTTATACTTATCATTTTTAGTCAAGTTCTAATTCGGTAGAAGTTGTGATGTAGGATAAAAATGTTAGGTATGAATAAGTTAGGTACGGTTTTATTTATACTGATAGTTAGGTCATTTGATTCAGATTGTTATACTTTAAAATATTTATTTTTATTAAACTTAGTAAGTTAAAAACAAATATACGTTTAATGAATCATAGTTTTGCGTATTTATTTGGTTTTAAAATGTAACCAAAAATTTAAGAAGTTTAATTATAAAAACATTATTTATGTCATCTATTTTAATTTTAGTTTTGCACACTGTTTCGGTTTAGTATTTGAGCAATGCTTATATGTGATGAAATTAGATAAATTAATACTTTATATTGTAAATATTTTTTGCTTAATGTATTTTAGAACGATTTACAATTAATAGTATTTCATAATAGGTTCATCCAAATAAGTTTCCAATATCTATTATTCTTTCAAAAAATCCTTTTCAAGGATTTACATTTTTGGCAAACAAATTTTAAGATGAAATAGTAGTTAGGATCAAAAACTTAATTGGTTAGAAAGCATTAACTATCAATTGTGAGTCAAATACAAACAAATCAAAAAAGACATTGCATCTACGATTTTAATAATTAATTTTTTGAATAAAGTAGTAAGCTCAGTGAGAAAATCATTAGGTTATATAACTATTTTATGCATTCTAAATATTTGTTCTTTTTCTTTGACGTCAACCCATTTTAAATATTTATTCAGAATAATTAAGTAGTTATTTACATTTCCTTAAGATAAATCGTTAGGTTGTTACAATTAGTTTCCATAATTTGTTAGTTAAAATTTAAATACAATCTATTGTTTGTTTGAAGGGAAAGAATTCGTTAAATAATAATATAATTTAAAACGTATATTTAAATAATTTAGTGGCAGAGATCTAGATCTGTAAATATTTGCAAAACATTTTGGTACTTCAAAAAGGCATTCTGTTTTAATAGTATAGATATAGATGAAATAAAGAACAATTCCACTCGTTTAGAAACTCTCTAAGAGCATTGTTAACTAATAAGAATATCGCACCCTTATTTCATTTAGTAACTTAATTATAATTTAAATGCAAAACATAAACCATTTACATGCTGAAAAATGCCATTAGAATCTTTCATTTTCAGTTTGTTGATTAAAAAATGGCTTTTACTTCTATTATATTTCTATTTTTTCTTTTATTTTTATTATTTTGATTGTTAAAAATGGGATAAAATTATATGATCAGGATACTACAAGAATATATAGGAATTCCTGAAATAATTAAAATTTATCAGGAATTTCCAAAGAATTCTGAATTAAAAATAAATTCTTTGATAATACCTCGAAAATTCTTAACAAATTTAATTCCATCGAAAATCTATCGGAAATAAATTAAATAAATATTTACTTTTATAATTGGGAATTTTAAAAAATTAAATAAATATTTTCCAATCATCACCTAGACATTATTTACCAAGTGATTTGCTTACATGTCATCACCATAGTCATTTGAGAAAAAAATGATGACATAACTCACTTAAATGATGATATGAAGTCTTCCTAATTATAACATGGTTTAACACATTTATTACACAAAACTTAATTAAAAATTCAAATATAAAATATTAAGTATATAATTATTACCATAATTAAAATAGTGAATATATGATTATTACCATAATTAAAAGAAATAATAAAATAATTTAAATCTGAGATGGAATTAATATTAAACCTACACTTTGAAAAAAATTAATAAAATAGCAAGTAGATTTATTTATTATTTTTAATATTTATAATGAAAATTAATCCAGATACGGTAAAATTATAAGAAAATGTTTCATTCTTATATTTATATTTCATAATTAAATTGAATTTTATAAATAAACTTTTCTGCAACATTATATGTGCTTTACATCTTCAAAATTTAATCTATCTTAACAAGAATATATTTCAAAACATTTATTACTTTTAAAAAGGTTCATTACTATATTATAATTATACAAAAATATTGTAATTAGAAAATAGTATATGATACTAAGATTATAGTAACATGGATAATTCATTTTATATATTTTGACAAGTATCTAAAATACTGTAATAATCTAAAATCATTATATTTAAAATAAACACTGTATAAATATTATATTTATTTTAATTAATTTATAAAATACAAAACAAAGACGATAGTAATAACAATATTTTTTTAATATTTAAAATTATAATAAATATATTACTCAATGTAAATATAAGATTAACCAGTCTTCCAAATTACTAAATCTATTAAAAGTTAGTTTTAAATTTAAAATTTTATTTCTGCATATGGTGCAAGAAAATACTTAGTTATTTCATTATTGTAATGTGATTTTCATATGTATTTTCACCCCATTCAATTTCAATAAAAATGATGGCATGGTTACGAACATGGTAAATTTAAAGAGGAAAGATATCAAAAGATATGCTTATACTTCAGCATAGAAGCCTCGTGTTTTCACAGATTCTGCTTCTCGTGTGATTATTACTTTTATAAAGAACGGGTTCCAGTTTCCAAGCACCATTTGACAATTTTGATTAATAATCAGTGGTCAAAAGGAATGTTTATGTGATTTTTTTTCTTTTGTAATTGCGTGTTTAGGTGTTTATATTAAAAGTTCTTCATAACAGGTATAGCTTTATTAATTTATTGAAATGTTCTTGGATCTTGCGACGTGACCAAATATTTTGGAGATATGATACATGATAATCCAAACGTATATGATTAATTTACACTGTATATATAATATAATTTGTCATTTGCTCGTCACCCCCTGTGTGATTTAAAATGAGAAATCCATTAGGAATTACTCTAGTATCATTGTGTTCCCAGTCCTTTCATTTATCTCGCTATATATTATACTGAACTTTGTAAAACAGTTAGTAGTATTTGTTTTTAACATTTTGGTCTAAATCAATTTTCTAATATTTTCAGCAATTTCACTCGATCCTATATGCATGAACCGATCGTCTTTAGAAGTTTTGTAGTGCAGTGGTGATATATAATATATTTTCGTGTGCATGATCATTTCCCTAGACCCTAATAACATTTCTTTCTCATGCATCTCTATGACTATCTTAAGCGTTGACAACAAGAAAAGACTATCTAAAGCAACGATTCATCATCTTCACTACTATTTACTTTTTTCTCTTCTTGATTCTTTTGAAAAATTTATGTAATCATGGCTAATATGAGATTTAAGTTTTGAGATATTGCAATTAGAGTAGATTTCTCTATTTAAGGGACAAGTCACACGAGGAAAATGAACAATGTTCTTCTTACATGATGAGCTTATCAACATAGTTACAAACGTATATATAGAAGTTTCTTGAACATTAGATAACTTTATTTTTTTGTAAAAGGACTTTCAAGAAAAACTAATTTCTTACAAAATTTTAAAAGTTGATGAACAGAACTGATGAACCTTAACTGGGTTCACTATGTCTCATTAGGGTTTTCATGGTTTATGGTTGTCATGCTTTAAGTTATTCTCTTTGGATTAACTATTTATCATATTCTATATTTTCCATATGGAGTTTAGCTTTGTATGTTAAGTTTTATAATTTAATTAACCTCTAGGATACATGACATAGGGTTTGACTGGTTTTGTTACTACTATCCGTAAATGTGGCGTTTGCTGGTGATAGTGGTTCTTAACATTTAATAATTCACAAAATTTTATAAACCATTTTACGCTACTAGAAACTTCTTAAATATTGCTGGTTTCATATATTGGTTGCAGACAGTTGTGAGAAGGTAAAACATTTTTCTTAACAAAAAAATATCTAATTATAAAATAAAAAACTAATACTTTTAAAAATTGAGATATTATAAATACTAATATATATCTATGATATTTTAATTCATATTATAAAACTTTAAAACAAAAATATCTTCTACAACTTTCAGACATTAATATAGTATATATGTATATATCCAAAAATTAAAAAAATTTAAGCTATGATTTTATAAATATAACTTTAATATTTTATTATAGTAATATTATTTTTATTATTTTTATAATCATATAATGTGTTTTTTTGTCAGCAACATACACAAACTTAACTGAGACTCGGTAAACCAAAAAGGTAACTCCGCATCTATATGAACGATAAAAGACTGTTGATTCATGGCACTGCTTGTAAGATTGTCCGGCCTTGTATTCTGCGTTCGGGGTACATGAATGAGCTCTAAGAGAGTGAAATTTCCTTTGAGGGGTTTGATGTCTTCCAAATAACTTGCAAAGACCGGCCATTCTTCTGGTTCCATAACTATTTTAACCAACTAATAATATTTCGTTGCAAATAAGACACTATATTGAAGTAAATTCCTCATACATTCCATTGAACGAGCACTTCAATTTCCGAATGAAAGAATTAGATGCTAGGTCTTGTATTCATTGCCCCCATCAATTCCTCAAAATCTTCTAGAATACTATACTAACATTGTTCCAAAAAATTATCTTTGTCTTTCCATGACCTATCCAAGAAACACCATCTTCCTGAGATAGAAGGTAAACTTGTCTTCTCCATCTCCCAAGGTTGGGTAATCCTCTATGTGAGAGAGGCATGAGCCTCGCTTCATAATAATGATTTTGTTTCTACCAAATTTAGAGTATCTCTAGGATCAACGTCTATATTACTAAAAACCTTATTGTTAAGTCCTTTCCAAATGTACTAATTCATGCAAATTTATGATCTTCCATATCCGGGGAAACCCTCCAGTACATGTGATCCATATTTTGTGAAGAATGATTGTGCAGAGAAGATGTCTGGATCCGATGGAATCTGAAAGAGCCCTCAAACTTGGACCGCCGTGGACATTCAAAAAATACAGATTGATTCCTCAGTTTCTCCATATCTTGCACACTCTGTGTCACCTTGAATCTCTCGAGCTCGTAAATTTTTCTTTACTGATATACATCCAGAAACTAATTAATTGCCATAAGAAATGATTTATCTTCGGTAGACATAGTATTTTCCAGGAAAAAGTCTTGAGAGGAAAGACAATAGGTCCATACTCTGGCAGGGATTTTTTCTGTCGGGATATACGTATTCCTCTTAATGACCAGATGTCACCGTGTATTTCTCATTTTTAGTGAAATGTCAATTGTCTTTATGTACCAACTTATTCTGGACCAATGGTATCTTTCTATAATTTTCATGTACAAAGGATCCAAAAAAGTCACAATTACCTGAGACTTCCATGTTCGTTTTGTTGTATTGATGAGAGAATCCACTATAAAATCAGGGTAAAGATTGTGTTAATTACTATTTTCTGGTCTCGGACGAGTGGATGGGAACCAAGGATCATTCCATACTAGATAGATGATCATGATCCACCCTTTTGATTAGTCCTTTGTTAACTAGAGATTTAGCAGAGACATAATGCGCTATCTATATGATTGTGAGTATTATCTAATCAGTTCCAGGAGTGATGCATTCCTGAAATACCGTCCTTTGAAACCTCGAGAGAATATTGTGTTAGGCTTCTCGATCAACCTCCAAAATTGTTTACCTAGCATAGCTATGTTGAAATCCATGAGAACTTAAAATCCCAGCCTTTCTTCATCTTTATGATGACATAGCTTGTTCCATGATTTTCAATATGCCTCTTGTCTTCCCCTGAACTCCATCAAAATTGTGTCACTGCATTTTCTTTGTAATGGTCTTAGGTAGTCGGTAACAGGACCCCACGGATTGTCACATTTGTTAATTTACTATTAAGCTGTTGTCGCATTTGGCAACCAACCAATTATAATTATCTTATAAATGCACTAATTTCTAATTGTTGTATCAATGGTATAAATCACTTAATAATGCTTAAAACCGCAATCAGCTGCATCTTAAACTTCTGTGGATGTACTCACAACCATTGCGCTTACTGACCAGCCTTTAAAGTCTATGAGGCTTATTAGATTATAATTTTTATAGATTTTTTAGTTTCTTTTCTTCCAAATTCTTCTTTATTTGATATGATACTTTCTTACAAATCTAAGGTTATATATACAAGATTTTTTAGTTTCTTTTCTTTCAAATTCTTCGTTATATATACAAAATTTTGCATCATTTTATAAATACATTTTACTACGTAAAATTAACTTCAAGACACTCATGCGTTTGTAATATTTAGTAATATTTTAAATAACAATTTTTATATATGATAAATTTGTTCAGTATAATAAAACTTCATTGCGTAAAATAAACTTGAAAAATGCTCCGTTATACAAAAAAATTATGATGTAATATAATTTTTTTGGATAACACAATATAAACTCTTTCAAATTTATATAATTATCTGATAAATGCAACTCGTTTTAATTTATAGCTAAGTATATATTAATGAATCTAACTATTCATTAAGGTTATTAAATACTTTATAACATAATAGAAACTACTTATAGATAATGATAATTACCAAATTTATTAAATTCTTTTCTAATTTATGGTCAACTATATATTAACAAACCTAATTATTCTAGTAAGATTTTAATCATTCTAACATTTAAATTGAGAACAGGAAAGTAAAAATCACTCATAAATAATAATATAGATATATATATATATATATATATATATATATATATATATATATATATATATATATATAATTTACAATTTAAATTCAATAGAAAGGATGTCATTTAAAAAAGATGGATATATATATATTTTTAAAAATAAATTATTTCATCATCTCTTAAAGGCTGCTTCACATTCATGTCGTTCATTCTTTTGCCAGATTCGCTAACAGGAGAGCGTCGCTGAAATGTTGCTACAGGAAGAGGCACAATGCAAAATTTAACCGCGCTTTATTAAAATAATGTGTTTTTTAATCTTTTCATCATATTTACAAAGTTGTAATTGTTATCAGTGTTCAGAAAAGAATAAGACACTAAGCGGGTGGTGACTCAATGCATAGCTCCTATAAATAATGATTACTCAGAAGCTGTAATTATTAGTTAGTCGCTTTAAATATTTACCAATAATAACAATTTTTCTGTGATTTTGCGGGTAATAATATCATACAAAGAAATATATATTATATTTACAATGTTACAATTTTTAACTAATAATTAAAGTATTAAAATTTTAACTTTTAACTTCAAATAGTTTAATAATAAAAAAATTAGTATATATTTTTAGAAGAGCTGTGAGAATTAAGATAGTTTAACAACATAAATGTAAGTCACTAAAATATTTATCTTACATATAATTAATTGTATATTCATCTGTTATTTTATTTTAACACGTGAAAATGGAAATATTCTAGCCTTCAAGAAAGAGAGAAAAAAAAAGAGTTTTTGTGTAACCCAAAAATGATTCTTGGAGGCTTTAATAGCTACGACATCAGCTTTGCTTATTAGATTTAGTCATTGTTTTGATTTGTTTGGTTGTTTTTAATTTATTTTTAATTTAACAAAAAAAAAATTTCTTTAATGTGTTTCTTTCAAAAGATTTGGAAAAAAATGGATATAACTAAAAGTAATTATATTAAATATGGATAAGGTATTCAAATCTAGAAGCGCTAGATAATAAAATGTAGAATTAAGTTTTATTTTAGCACCAATAAAAATAAATAAATATATAAAATCATCAACTATTGCAATTGTAACAATTTTTAAAAAAATTCTCCATGTAATCAAAAAACTTTAAATAACTTCTCTTTTAATATGTAATAAAAGTGTGATATAAATTTATAGGATTTAGTTGACAAAAAAAATTATATTATTTATAAATCCTTATATATTTATATATATATATACATTAATACATTTTAAATATACTTACAACCATTGCAAACAATCATTTATAAATTTTATAAGTTTTTGTGGTACACTTTGTTTACAACTACTTGATTACATGACATAATACAATCCATCATTAAACACAATTTTTAGAACTTGCTAAAGTCCTCCTATTTAAACGTTGAAAATAGTTGATTTTGGGGTTATTTTTTATTTTAGAATTGATAAATACAATAAAAACTAAAATCCTATCGAACTAATAACATGTGATTCACGAGCTCTATGTATTTAAGGACATTTAGCTATGTAACACTGTTGACCAAAATAATTTGGAAATTAAACGCATTCATAAAATATTTAAAATAGCGTTTTAATCCATTTTATCATGAACCATAAAGCTATTCGTCTAACACGGTTACTGTATTTGACATGGCTATATAGGAAAGCAATAGTTTATACCAAATTCAGTTCCGTGTCGTGCACAAAATATTTTATTTCAATTTATTTATTTTTTTCTTAAAAAATATTTTATTTTGTAGTTCAAATTTTTAAAATATAAATGATGATATGTCATTTTTTTTTGCTAAATTTATTTTTAAATATAATAAAAAAAATCTATCTCAAATGATATGTCATTTTTGTCTTATCACATTTATTTATTTTTAGTTTTCCATCTTAGTTTTGGATGTGAAATATATTTAACGTTTTGTTTGATCAAAAAGAATATATATATTTAACTTTTGAACATGTAAAATATAAATTTCAATAGAAACCGTAATCCGTAAAAATTTATTTACATATCTAATTTAACCATCCGTTAACTTGACCTTCCTTCTGACCAAACTGATTTGTATCCTTACATGGACATTATTAAGTTTTCTTTTGATTTAAAGTTTAAACTCTAGTGTGTGACCATTTCCCTATATTCAAAATCCCCGACTCAATTACGAAACATACAAGTTAGCTTGTTACTAGACTTGTATTTTTCGACGGCAATTTTCAGATCTGTTTACTGAACGAAAGCATCGTCATGTGGAAGATTTTTCTCGTGCCATCAGAGGCTGTGTCTGTCTAGTTTCTTGGTAGCTGCGTGCTTTGATTCTTCGGGTTAGTCTGTGTCTAGTGAGGTTTTTGGAAGCTGTATGAGGTTTTTGAACTCTCTTGATAGTTCGTGGAAACTGACTCTTCTTCGACTGTACTAGATCGCTTGGTCTCAGCCTGCCTCGTTGCTTAGCTGGTTACTAGACTAGTTTCTCTACTTTGATATCAGTTCATTGTTGCTTTCTGTCTTGTTGTTTAGTTTCAATTTCTGCATTTTGCTACTAGTTCTGTTTGTAATCTCTGTCAAAATTTACCATTTTAACTTCTTTTTTTTTGAAACAAGGTATAATATCTTTGCATAAGTCCTTGTATATCTGTTGATGAAGAAGAAGAATAAGAATCAAAGAGTAATTTGAATGCGAGTTTGATAGAAAGAATTATGAACCATTAAAACATGTGAATTGTTTTCTTTTACATTAAATTTATTTATATGGACGTCAATTATTAATTTATAATTCCTCCCTTTTTATAGATGATAGTTTTAGAGAAATTTATTACTGATGTTTTAAATTTTATATAAAATTTTAGTAATTTTAATACCATATAACTCTTTATATTCAATAATATTTCATTTGTCGAATTGTGGTTGATGAATTTCTATTTAAAATGATACAAAATTAAATATTTTAGTATTTTGTGTGCAGTCAAATAATAAAAACTGGGAGTATTTTACTTTTAAAAAAAATTTGGAGTATTGTACATCTTGAGAAGATGATCGATCATTAATTTGCAAGCACCTTCCACAGGCTATTTCTTTATTTACTGGCCTTGTGCTTTGGGAGTTTTCTTGGCAGTCGATAAGGGACGGGGCCCATTTAAAAGGTTTGTGGGATCAACTGACACCAAAAAAATCAGTAAGTTTCAGTTTGTAATATGTTCATTAATCAATTGTGGCTTGTGGTTGGAAAGGGCAGTGTTGAATTAATATTTATTAGGTTCGATTCAACCCAAGAACCCCTGGGTCAACCACTGCAAACATTTACACTGAATTTTGTCTTAGCGCCATTGATCAAATTGCTAAATATTTTATTTCTTTGTGAAAACTTATCAGAATAGCGAATATGTTGTATGAAAAAGTGATTATCTCAGCACCACGCACATCTTAATCTATTTCTAGTCAATTTCCATTCCCTTTACGAAACACAACCCCACATTGTCTACTCTCTAGAACCAAAAGAAGCTGCATCAACTTTTTTCTAGAGCTATATAAGTATATAACTTAGGGGAAAAATATATCGACAGAACTAGATCTTTTGATTCAATGCTGGTTCTGTTTTAAAAAATAAAAATAAAAGCTATGCTGGTTGTGTTCTCATATCTGGAGCTTGATGCGTTTGCCATCAAGAGCTTAATAGACTAATACAGTAGTTATAACAAAAATTAAGAAAATGCTTCTGTTTAATTTCCAAGTTATGTGAATATTAAAACTTGAGAGAGAATTAAAAAGAACAAGAAACAAAGGAAAATGTTTTATTCCATTTATGATGAAATAGAAACACAGATAGAGTTTTATTATTAGTCGTAGCTTATAACTCTTATCTCTTAGAACTTAGATAATAGACATAGGCTTGGACGAAGCCTCTGTCCCAGTTGCTTTCATGAACACAACCTCGAATGGCGTAGAGGCTAAAGCCAAACGCCGAACGCCATGTCGGTCCACGAATATCCCGACATCGACGCAGTCTTCACCGTTAAAACAAAACACAATCTTGTAACCTCCAATAGAATCTTCAATTTTCTGGATCTGGAAGAAATCATTCGACGGTTTAGGACCAGCCGCTATGAATGCCGCCTCAATGACCATGTCTGGCGGAGGGACACTCCAATAGGTTGACTGAGCACATATCGTGGCTTTGACGTCCATCTCGATGTTAAGGTTAGTTGATTCGGGAACGAAGGCAACTTTAGTCCTCCAGTCTGAGAATCTTACGGGAATGCCTCTGTTGACCTCTGAAATTTCTTGTCCGATATAGAGGGGACACTGGTTGCTACCACGGGGGGCGAGAGTCAGGCCGCCACCTGCAGCGCCGAAGATGCGGGGGAGAACGTAGTAACTGCCGCCGAATATGATATCACCATGAATGTCGAGGACTGGTTCGCCGGGGCTTGCGGTCACGGCCAAAACAGCAGTTAAAGCAAGAAAGAAATAAAAAATAGGATTCATCCTCTTTTGAGTTTATGTAGTTGATTAGAATTGATGTTATTGGATGAAGAAATTGTGAGTTCATGTGATCAGTATTTATACACGGATATGTGTATACATGCACATACATCTTTGTATACCTATGCTTAATTAGGGTTAGAATTATTAACTTTAAAATTAAACAAGTACATTGAGATTTGAGAAGTTTCTCTTTTTTTACTCCACTCTCCTTCCACGCTTCTTTAATTTGTTTGTTTTACTTCTTGCGGGGAGATAGAGTTTTAGCCTGGCCTTGGACCATTGGTTAACGAATATATGTACGTTCACTAATCACTATAGCGGGGAAACTTTCCACCCATGTTCGAAATGGCGCTAGGCGTAACGCGTGCAGCTGGTCTGGGCCTAGCGAGTTAAAAGAAAAACGGAGATTAATCGAGGATTCTCGGGGATTAATTTTATCTATGTTTATTATATAATCAGCTATCTGGAAAATACCACAAAGAAGTAACATGGTCTAGTGGCTTGTTGTCTTTTGGAAATGCTTAGAGGTTGTGGGTTCGAAGCACTAAGTGAGCTTTTTGATATTTTTTCCTTTTTTTTCTTTAATAAATGATAAATGACCAAATAGTCCTCGTCTTCTTCATTAGATCTGTCGAGATTGAACCCATTTCTTTCTTGCCGTGATTCTTTTTTTCATGATTATTGATTATTTTAACTTGTTTTTCTTGGGATTTTCACTCAAATATAACAGATCTTGGACCTAATATACGATTTTCATCACAGAAATTACGAAAAGTTGAACTTTTTAAACAAATCCGATTTTGTGAACGATTTGGAGCAAAACGCCACGGTTCAGAGCCGCTCAACCTTTAATCGCCGAGTAAACGCTCTAACGCGGCGCGTTTTAGAACCATGCTTTCCACACATGTTTTTCGATTATTGTGGCATGGGCGCAAGTCTTTAGAAGATAAGATAGCAATAAGTTTATTTTAAAGACGAAAGATCCCAAAGAATCTGCCAATAGTATTAAGTACTCCCTCTGTTTCTTAAAGATGTATGTTTTGGTGTTTTCACATATATTAAGAAAATACATTAATCATGCATTGTATTTAGAAATTATCAAATTCCAATGCATTTTAACCAATAGTCTTTGAATAAATTCAATTAATTTTATTGAAATTTGCAATTTTTGTATAGAAAACATAAAAAATACATCTTTTTGAAACAAATTTTTTTTCCAGAACATACATCTTTTAGAAACAGAGGGAGTAATTTCTATCCTCGTGTTTTAAAAGCGTTAACTTCTTATTAAACACAATTAGGTGATGCCCGCATAAATGCACGGATTTTTTTTTGTATTTTATGCTTTTTAATAAAAAAATTAAGATTTTATCAATCCAGAACCCATTAGTTAGAAAAATAGCTAGTTGTATACCAATATTGTTAAAAAATTTAATAGAAACTGAGAATTTAAAAAATGTCAGCCTAATATATTTAACATTTCTTTTTAAAATTTCTGTAATATTGGATGGGATTTGTAAACATGATTTTACATGAACCCTAAGACCTTTAACATCTAAACTAATCACATAATAGAACTATAAGAAGGATTTGCGGAATACCTCGATTCATTGCTGCGGAAATCTTCATGAACGGTTTTGATCATATGAAGATGATCTCTTGATCATGGAAGATGATCTCTTGATCTTTAAGTTGGAGCTAAGCCTTCTCTCCCCTTGCCTACAACCTTTCTTTATGTGTTTCTCTTAGATTTTCTTGATAATGCTTTAGGATGGAGCAAAGACATCTATTTATAGGTGGGGAGAGGGACCTTAGCTTCCTCATCAAGTTTTGATAACTTTCTCACCAAGTTTTACTTACTTCATTGGCAAGTTTATCCTCTAATCTCAACCATCCATCAAAGTTGAGTAAATGAGAAATGTTTACTTAAGATGACTCATTTCATTATGAGAAGGCAAGTGTGAATTGTTCTAGAACATTAGGTTCATACATTGAACTTGTTCTCTTAAGCATCTTCCATTAGACTTGTCCTTCAAGTCACTCCTCTCTTCTAGAACATTTGACACTTATACTTTAGTTAAAACATTAGGAAATAACCTCCTTTATTTACCATTTTATTGGTTACCAAATGCCATTAGGGTTTAACATTTTCAATAAGAAATAGATTAACATAAGACCATATTATGGGAAAAGAAATATTCATTCATATACATTCATTTACATAATATTTCTAACATTCTCCCACTTGGTCGTTGGTATAATCTCTTAAGATTTCTTATTGAAAATCATAAGGTCGACTTTATTTGTTAAACCTTTGCCTTTATTTGGTCATCATAAGTGTCTTAGCTAATCTAGCAAACAATGAGAGTCATGGCGGGCACATATTATTTTGCAACATGATTCCTTCCATGCACTACTACATTGCTTACTATCATAGTTAGACCATAAGTAGGAGTTATCATAATGGTCCCTTTTATGTCTTATTTAAAGACTTATTCTGTTATCAGTAATCCAACAACGATAATGTGTACACACTTTGGAAACAGAATATAAAAGATTCAAAAGTCATTAAGAACTCATATATTGTCAAATATATGCTAAACATAATCAGACAACTTTAATAGCTATCCATTAGACCCATAATTTATAGATTTTCTTTAATGTCTTTGGATATAAAGCTTTGTAAATATGTGCGTGACCATAACTTAAGTGCATATATGCATAATGACAAATTTTTCTCTTTTGAAATCTTACTTTAATGACATATATCAATCTTAATGTCCATATACTTGGAACCTTTAGATATCATGTCTTTCTTACAAATATTATTGTCTATTTCATTATCACATAAAGAGTCGAACACTTTCGGACTCAAACTCAAAGATAATTTTTGCAATCATAATTAACTTTATAAAAGCCTCATAATATTGCCACATACTCAGCCACTTTGTTGGACGTCTAAAGCAATTACAATTATGAGCCTTTCCATAATAAGATATCTCATTTAATGAGATACACATTGCTAAATTGTAATGCTTAAAACCATTATGCCCACTAAAACCTGAGTTTGAAATCCAACCACCTGTGGGTGTGTTGATTTCTTATATGTGAGCAATTGATTCCTTGTTTTCTTTAGATATCTCAAAATTTATTTTCAACTTTTCATTTCTTTACGTTCCATTTCATTATGCGGATGTTTCTTAAGATCACGCTTAAACGAACAATACTAGAAGAACACGTTAGCATGCCATATCTCTCTCAAGAACTTTGTCAATTTATGCTTTCAGAGACAACCCTAAACTTTTAAGTGATCTTTCATGGAGAATTTCAATCCTAATCACAGAAGTTGTCTCACCCATATCTTTCATTGCAAAGTTTAAGTGAGATAATTCTTGGTCTCATTTAATGGACCAAGATCACTGCTGGCCAATAAGTTATCATCAACATACATAACCAAAAATATGAACTTACTTCAACTGATCTTGAGATATGGATCTCCAAATATTTTCTTTTTGAAACCGAATTTCGTAATGGTTTCATCAAATTTTGAATACCATTTCTCAAGCTTTGTTTCAGTTCATAAATTGGTTTCTTTAGTTTGTAGACCAAGTCTTCCTCTACACTTCGATTATGAAGTCTTTAGGTTGACGCATACATACTTCTTTTAAGTCACCATTAAGAAAGGCAATTCCCTCATACATTATGGAACTCATTCACGTACTGAGCTACCAAGGTCATGATAATTCTTTAAGTCTGTTATAGACTCAGTCTAATCGATGCCTTCTTTCTGATTGAAACCTCTGGCAACAAGTCAGGCTTTATGTCGTTCAATATTTCTATTATATTCGAGTTTGGTCTTACAGATGCACTTACACTCGAATAGTCTATATTCTTAAAATAATTGAACGACTTCCCAAACTTCACATTCAGCCATCGAGTTTACTTCATCCTTCATGGCATCGATTCCTTAATCAGAATTAACATCTCTTATGGCTCTAAGTAAGAAACCAAATCTTTAATATCCAGTTCTTCAGATTCTACTTGATAAAGTACCTATTGGAAAAATCAAATCTACTCATACAAGTAGATCTTCTTAATTCTTTTTCCTCTTTAACATAATGTACTTAATCATTATCAGCAACGTTTCATCATGGAGTATATGGTCATTCGATGGGTTTTACTCATTGTTAAACTTACAACAACATGAGAATTTCCATCATTCATAATTTAGGGTAATATGTTGTTTACCCTAATTTCTTGAATGACCATTTCTTAAACTTTATTGCTCCCACTAATGTTGCCATTCTTATAAAATCTGACATTTTTGGTTTCTATTATCATGTACTATGGTTTGGACAATATAACTTATATCCTTTAGATTTCTCAGGGTAACTAACCACTGAGCGTTCTGAAATCTAATTTCTTTTCATGTGGATTATATATTCTTGCTTAATTGGACATCATCATCCTTTGAGATGTGTCCATACTAGGTTTGCAGCCTTTATGCAGTTCAAAAGGAGTCTTGACAACTGCTTTGCTGGAAACCATATTCAAGATATATAATGCAATACATAATGCATCCATCCACAAGGATATACGTAAAATTTCATAAACTCATTATGAACCTAACCATTTCCATAATATTACGGTCATGCCTTTCAACTACACCATTATGCCATGGAAAACCAGGCATTGTGTACTTTATAAAATTTGGAGAAAGAAATTCATTACCTTTATATAACCTTATGATTTTCACGTTTATATCTTATTGTCTCTCCACTTTAATTATGAATACTTTTAATGTATCCAAAATTGAGACTTTTATCCAATAAATATACATTAATGTGAATAATCATTAATAAAGGTAACTGAATACTTTTCATCTCCAAAGATTAAACATCAAATGGTCTACAAAATTTTGTATGTATAGTTTCAAGAAGCTTTGTATTTCTTGTGGCTCATTTCTTAGTATATTTTGCTTATCCTTAATGCAATCTACACAAATTTATTGTTGGTAAAATAAAGATTTAGAATAATTCCATCTTTTACCAACCTTTAAATTCTTTTATTAGAAATATATTCAATTCTCTTATGCCACAAGAGATACTTATCATTAGTACATGTTTTATGCTTTAATTTACCTTTAATGTGCAGAACTAGATGTGTTTTAAGAGATTGATCAGCCAATGTCACCTAATATAGGCCATCAACTAATATTCTTGAATTGATTCTGTTAGAATTCAAGAATAATTAAAACAATCATCTCTTTAAGTCGATTAAAAAACCCAATCATCAAGTTTTCTTAATGAAACTAAAACTTATGGAAAATAGATGGAACATAAAATGTTTGGATTGAATCCAAACAAAATCCACTATTCATAATGAGGAGTGCAATAGCTTCAACTATCACTTCGCTCTCATTCTCATAAGTATTTAGTTTACACTTGAATTACGGTTTTGATCATAAGTAAATCATGCACGAAATTAATTACATGTACATAAGCACCATTATCCACCCACCAAGTTTTAGAAGAAATATTACAAGAATAGATTCGAAAACCCTTACGGAACTTTTAAAAGTTACATTTTCGAACTATTTTCTTCTTTTATCGCAGTCTTTCTGAAAGAGTTAAGACATTTTCATCTGTCATCTTTCTTTGCCTTTTCCTTCTTATTTACTTGATATTCATTATGGGTAGTGGTCTTACTTAAGTCTAGCTTCTTGAAAATAATAGACAACTTTAAAACCTTTACAGCTAAGCTTAGCCTCCTATTGAACCATTTTCTTAGCCAATTTATTCAACATCTGTCTTACGTAAATGATGTTATAATTAATTTGGAATGGTTCATACTAAGAAGAGGAAAATTTAAGATAATTTGGACAAGAAATTAATCTTCCATATCATTCCTAAATTCTTTAATTTAGCCGAAAGATAGGTCATTTCAATGCAATATTCATGCATAGACCTTATGTCATTATTCTTTTATGGTCGTAAGATTTGCCATAAGTTTCCCAATTAGGGATTTGGTTGCAATCTTAAACCGTTATTCTATATATTTAAGGTATTTTTAGCTTTTTCAGCCATCATAAGGAAAGTTTAAATATTTATAATTATCGTCATCTTAAGATCATAATTCTCAGTCTATTCAATTTCAAGCTTTATGAAAATTCTTTTCGTCCTAAGTACTATCCACTATTAGTGAATTTGACTCATCGTTGAGGAGTGTCAAATTCAAGCATAGTACTCTTAATATGAATTCAACTTTTTCTTTTCATTCTGAGAAGTTGGTACCATTAAGGATTAGAATAGACGAGACTTTATATGACAATCTTTAAGACGAAAAACTTTAATTTTGAGATATACAAGTTTTAAATTAGGCTTTTCAACATAATCAACACATATATTTATTGAATACTTATGCCAAGAAACTATGGTGCTCCTGTGGGTAGCAGCCATATTTCCATCAATAATCATAGTATTCGAAAACATTTACGAGTGATGTATCGAATTACTCAAATTAAGCTATCTGTGGATATACTTAATCTACACAATACAAACACTATATATAAGTACTTGATCATATTTTGTGTACATAGTCTACTGTGGGTAACTACTTATTACTCAAAATATCAAATACTTATTTGAACAATAATTTTCATTTCGCAAATCATTTTAGAGTAAAGTCACTGTGGTGATATCTTTAACTCTAATTTTGCTCTTTATATGAAAATATTGTTTTATAAAAAATCATGCATAAAATTACTTAATTTAATTTCTATACGATTTATGTATAGAAAAATTTATGCATTCATTAATTCTCATTTCAGAGATCAAAATAGAATACATACATATAATGTATGATTCAAGATTTCCGAAAACTCTTATCGGTTTTAAACCGAAACTTAAACATTATTTAGATCTAAAATTCATTACATAAGTATAGATCTACTATAATTCTATAAATCATAAATCTATTACACTTTCCGGATTAGCTAGATGTTTATAACCATTAGCTCTGATACCACATGTAAACATGATTTTACATGAACCCTAAGATCTTTAACATCTAGACTAATCACATAATAGAACTATAAGAAGGATTTGCGGAATACTTCGATTCATTGCTGCGGAAATCTTCATGAACGGTTTTGATCATATGAAGATGATCTCTTGATCATGGAAGATGATCTCTTGATCTTTAAGTTGGAGCTAAGCCTTCTCTCCCCTTGCCTACAACCTTTCTTTATGTGTTTCTCTTAGATTTTCCTGATGATGCTTTAGGATGGAGCAAAGACATCTATTTATAGGTGGGGAGAGGGACATTAGCTTCCTCATCAAGTTTTGATAAATTTCTCACCAAGTTTTACTTACTTCATTGGTAAGTTTATCCTCTAATCTCAACCATCCATCAAAGTTGAGTAAATGAGAAATGTTTACTTTAAGATGACTCATTTCATTATGAGAAGGCAAGTGTGAAGTGTTCTAGAACATTAGGTTCATACATTGAACTTGTTTTCTTAAGCATCTTCCATTAGACTTGTCCTTCAAGTCACTCCTCTCTTCTAGAACATTTGACACTTATACTTTAGTTAAAACATTAGGAAATAACCTCCTTTATTTACCATTTTATTGGTTACCAAATGCCATTAGGATTTAACATTTTCAATAAGAAATAGATTAACATAAGACCATATTATGGGAAAAGAAATATTCATTCATATACATTCATTTACATAATATTTCTAACAGGATCATGTAAAAACAATATATTTCAAACGCACTTCCACCTATTGCAACATATGAGTCTGCGGTCATAAAGACATCATTTCTCTTGTTAGCGATTCCCAGTTATACTCTCAAATTCATAAACTCATAACTCATCTCTTACTACAAATTAAAACCATGGTTTTGTCTGAGCAACTTTAAGATGAATATCGAATTATCAACGTCAAGTTGTCAAGTATCTAAAAACAAAACAGAAAAACCTCTTTTCTTCTCTCCCACATATCTCTTTTCGAACCAAAGAACAGATCATTGTTTTCCTTGTTTTCTCCTCTTTTCCTCATTTTTCATCCTTCATAATCTTTTTCTCCTATTTTCTTCTTTGATTCTTTCTTTCAATCTGTCTCTTTCAGATCTGTGATTTTTTTTTGCTAAGTAAGATCTGTGAATCTGTCAAAACTTCACCACCATTCAATTCTTTGCACAACGGCCGTCACCATCGCAACCAATTCACCGCCACCGTCACAACCGCAACTTTCTCATCGCTAACTTTCAACCAATTCCACTTTGCAAGAATCAATCGCTAACTGTTTTTGTCATCTCAACTTTCTTGATAAAATACTAGTAGATGTGTGCTTCACGAGCTCTATTTATTTAAGGGTCATTTAGCTATATAACCCTGTTAATCAAATTAATTTAAAAAAAATTTACGCCTAGCAAAATATGTTTAAAAGTATAGCGTACTGTACTTGTATCACAAATCACAATATCCCAAAACCTAAATTTTCTTATTCTACGAAATTTATAAATGACCTAAGAACAGAAATCTTATAGATGGTACAGACGATGAATCGTGACTTAAGTGGAGAGGCTTGGGAAAGGAATGTGATCGAGATAGTCTATTGGACGAAGTTTTGTTGCAAGTGTAAACATGAAAATGACATTAATAAGAAATAGAAGGATGAAACGATAACAAGGTAATAGCGTTAGTTTCTTCAAATAACTTAGGAGGACCTAATATTAGGAAATCTTGATAAAAATATATTAAAACTATATATATGCAAGTAAAATATAATGTTTAGTTTGCGATAAAAATAATTACGATTTGATATGCATGGACGCATCTATTTAGAATCGAAGAAATGTATTGTACCAAAACAAAATAACCAAATCGAATTTCATAAATAACTGCATAGATACTATATCTCTTGAGTCGAAAAACCAAAAACCGAACTGGAACCAAATCGATAATCGAATGAGTACACAAATTTTTAAAATACAGATTATATATCGAATATATCAATTATATCTTGTTTGTAAACAACCAAATGACCTAAATACTATTTCAAAACTCAAATACCCAAAAATCCAAATCACCTGAATATTTTTTTACCCAAAATTAATCAATTTATTCGACATTTTAATCTGAATGATCCAAAATACCCGATATTTAATATAGAAGTTGAATTATCCGATGCTTTGATTCACATTATCAAAAATCATCTGAAAATGGAACCAAATTAGAACCATAATTTTTTTGGATATTAGTCGGTTCTTAATTTTACTACCTGAACTGAACCAAAATAACCAAAACGAATTTTGTAAATAACCGAGCGGTTTTTAAACGTCTAGAATATGAAAACCGAAATACATGAACCAAAACCGAACTGTAAACCAAACACCCATGAGGCCGTGCTTAAATAGACTTATCAGAAACTAAACATATGGTTGAGCAAAATAAAATAAAAATATATACTAATTGTATATGATGCAACAGAATTGAGTAAAATGATTTTAGTCAATTTGATTTTGGGTTATGTTTGGTAGTTCATGTCATTATTTTGCAATTTTAGATCAAATAAAAAATTAGCACAATATCAACATTATTGAGATTGAAATAGATCATTTTCATGTCATTAAATGTATGTTTATTTATTACCCATTGGACTGATCCCAAAACCTGATCTTTTATTGTTGTTGTGTTTTGGTGTATATACTATAGCGCATGACTTGAAAGAGACTACTCAAAATGTGGAACAGATTAATTTTGTTTTACCCTTTGGACTATGATTTTTTTTGTTAATAAAGATGCCGGAACCAAAACCTATCTAATTACGCTCTCTGTTTCATAATAAGTGTCTCTTTAATTTTTTTTTTAAAATATCATTCTATAATTCTAATGATTTTGTACATTAAATCTATTTTTTACCATTTTAAATAACTAATAGATTTTTATTTAAATTATTTTTATTTAAGTAATAATATAATAAATATGAATATATTAGTCTATTATACAATTTTCTTAATCTCAGTGAAAATGTCAAAGTGACATTTATCAAAAAAAAACGGAGGAAGTATATCATTGTGTTTGGTCTCTCATTTTCTAAAACACCGTTTCATATTTGTTTGGCTAAACAAGGTGTAACTTTTGCCTAGAGCTATATAACAAACAAAAAATGTATTAAGAGTTTGCCGTCAAGAGTTTAATAGTTGTAACAAACATCGAGAAAATGTTTCCGTTTAATTTCCAAATTATGTTAATCTTAAAACTAGAGAGACAACTAAAAAGAAACAAAGAAAGATGACGTATTCCATATATGATGATTGATGAACAACGAAAACAGGAAACACAGATAGAGTTTTATTATTAGTCGTAACTTACAACTCATATCCTTTAAATTTTGTAGTCCTTAGTTTCTCTTAGATAATAGACATAGGCTTGGACGAACCCTCTGTCCCAGTAGCTTTCATGAACACAACCCTGAATGGCGTAGAGGCTAAAGCCAAACGACGAACGCCTTGTTTGTCCACAAATATCCCGACATCGACGCAATTTTCACCGTTAAAACAAAACACAATCATGTAACCTCCGATATAATCTTCAACTTTCTTGATCTGGAAGAAATCATTCGACGGTTTAGGACCAGCCGCTATGAACGCCGCCTCATAGACCATGCCGGGGTCAGGGACACTCCAATAGGTTGACTGGGCACATATCGTGGCTTTGACGTCCATCTCGATGTGAAGGTTAGTTGATTCGGGAACGAACGCAACTTTAGTCCTCCAGTCTGAGAATATTACGGGAATGCCTCTGTTGACCTCTGAATACTCCTGTCCGATAAAGAGGGGACACTGGTTGCCACCACGGGGGGAGAGAGCCAGGCCGCCACCTCCAGCTCCGAAGAAGCGGGGGAGAACGTAGTAACTGCCGTCGAAAACGATATCACCATGAATGTCGAGGACTGGTTCGCCGGGGCTTGCGGTCACGGCCAAAACAGCCGTTAAGGCAAGAAGGAAATAAAACATAGGATTCATCCTTTTCAGAGTTTATGTAGTTGATTAGATTTGATGTTATTGGATGAAGAAATTGTGAGTTCATGATCAGTATTTATACACGAATGTGTGTATACATGCACATACATCTTTGTATAACTATGCTTGATTAGGGTTTGAAATATTAAAAATTAAACAAGTACATTGAGATTTGAGAAGTTGCTCTTTTTTTACTCCACTCTCCTTCCACGCATCTTTCATTTTTTTGTTTAGTTATTTCTTGCGGGGAGATAGAGTTTAGCCTGGTCTTGGACCATAACGAATAAGATTATGAATGTTTCATTATAGCTATGGTTTTATAAGTTTTGTACTCAAAACTTTATTGAGAGAAAAAAGAACAAAGAACACTAAGGGGATGTATTCAATTTAACATTTGAATTGATTTGATTTTTAATAGAGTTTTAGATGACAAAACTTTATTGAAAGAAAAAAAGAACAAAGAACACTAAAACTACCCTTCTGTAATTTCTATTAAAAATTTTGGTTCAATCTGGTTACGTTCGGAACTGAGCACCCTGGTCAGAAGTTTGGTTAACCATCGATAGTTTCCACACATGTTTTTTTCGATTATAGTGATATGAGCGCAAGTCATTAGAAGATAAGGATAACAACCAGGTTATAATTTTAAGAGGAAAGATCCCAAAGAATCTGCTAATTAATAGTATAAGTAATAGATAGCCTCGTGTTTTAAAAGCGTTAACTTGTTATTAAACAAAATTAGAACTCTATAATATAGATTCCACTTCCCAAGAACCAATCGCTAACTGTTTTTTCGCTATTTTCTATTGTGGATTAACTTTTCTAATAAAATATATCTATGCTTCGAGAGCTTTATAAATTATGTAAAAATATTTTCGTGCTTTTAAAGAGCAGATAGGAATCTGTTTTTTTTTAAAAAAAAATTATAGACAGAGAGTTCAGAAACCATTATGTCTTCTATACAACTAGTTGATGGTCCGCACCTTGTGCATACTAATATAAATATATCTAACAATTTTAATTTTATTTTACTTTGATAAAAAATTAAATTTTATATAAGTTTTAAATTAATATTATTATTAAAATTCAATATTCATATTGGTAACTAATGTACTAAATTATGTAGAATTTTGTTTTATAGTTTTATTTATGGGATTTAGATTTTGGATCAAAATATTTTATATTGTAATAATCAAATTAGAAAATTTGAATTTGAAATTAAACACTTATTATATTCGTAGACTGAAAAGAAATTCAGTGGCACAGAAAAGATCATAAACAATTACAACCCATAAAGCATCAACATTATTATATTCTTTATAATTTAGATTTTAGAAACAGTAAAACAAAAAGACAAAAATAATAAATTATAAAACAGTATCTCTATATTCTCGTATATTATATTTACATTATGTTTTTTTATTTGTTAAACTTTTAGTGTTATTTAATGTCTAGTCCCAGGTTTTCATGCTTCCATATATATTTTAATATTTTAGTAAATTTTAATTTTGTCTTTTATGTAGTATTTACTATTTTGGTTTTAAATATAAATTTCTGATAATATTTGTGGTTTTATGGATAAATTCATTATTAGTATCAGTTCATTTGTGATTTTGATGTTCTTCATGTACACACAAATTAATTTATTTTAGGTTAGGAATATGATTGTTAAATATAAAATATATAAAAAGTATTTAACATAAGTCTTTAATTTATATTTCACAACATATTTAATATGATTTTTTATCTTTAACCTTAACTTTAATATTGTATAATTTGTATTTGGGTCAGTATTTCTAATAAGAATTAGAGAATATGGCTATAATATTATATTAGTTATTAAAATCATGATGTAAAATAAGATAAGCATAATTATAGATATTATGTAAATATTTTAATATCAATTGTAAATATATATTTATTAATTAAATATCATAAATAATAGATAAGTATATATTACAATATATATTTTAAAAGATAATAGTTTATATATCGGTAAATAGGTTAATTTTTATTAATTATTTTAAATATCATGATATATATATATATTGAATTAAATTCAAAATTAAATAATAATAGTAATTTAACTGATGACTTATCCTAAAAAGTATTAAAACTTTCAACCTAAATAATAAAATAAAAAATACAACGAAAGAAAATCACGTTAACAAACAAATATAAATTTGTTGTTATTTCTTTCAGTATTTTAATACTAAAATAAATTTAATAATTTTTTAAAAAAATATCCATGATATTTTACGTTTACAAACAAATGTAGATCTATTTTTTTTTTTAAAATATTCTTAATATTCAAGTATAATGATAAATGTAATTATTATTTGTGTATATATACAACTGATTATAAAAAATAATAAATAAGAAAGAAAGCCGTAGATAAACATAAAATAAATACATAGAATTTTTTTTTAAAAAAAATTTCCCTTTATTTTTGAGATAATGTTACATTACTACTTTGTAATCAGTTAAATAATGAATTATATAATTATTCATTAAAGATATCAAAACTTTAATCAGTTTAACTAAAATTATTTATTAAAACTTTGACTCATACTAAAATTATAGAGAAGATGACAAGTAAACAAATTTACTTCATAAATAATAGAAAGCCATAGATAAACATAAAATAAATACATAGAATTTTTTTTTCAAGAACGTTTTCCTTTTATTTTTTCAGATAATGTTACAATACTAATTTTTAATCAGTTAAATAATGAATTATATAATTATTCATTAAAGATATCAAAAATTTAATCAGTTTAACTAAAACTGTGTATTAGAACTACGACTTATCCTAAAATCATGGAGAACATGACAAATCATCAAAATCACTTCATATATATATATATATACATAAAATATTAATACAAGAATTTATATTTATTTTTAAAAGTATTAATTTTGGATAACATAATATAAAATCGTTTTAGATAATGATAATTATAAAATTAATGAAATCATTTTAAATTTTATGTGTAAATATATATTAAAAATCTAATATAATTATTTATTAAGGATACTTAAAACTTTAAATGTTTTAACTTTTAATGTGATAGAAAAAAATCAATTCGCAAAAAATAGTACAAGTTTTTCTTATTTTCTTGTCGACATTTTCAGAAATTATCACAATGAATGACTTTTACTGTATTGAAATTTATCTTAAAAGATAGATGATTCATTCTATCTTATGTGATATATATGTTAAAATAAAACTGGTTTAATATAATAAACCAAATATAAGTATAATATAATACTTATATGAGTATTTTAATATTACTAAAATAAGTATAATATAAATTTAAATATCACATAAAATAAAATCATTTATTGAGATTAATAATTTAGCATAAAACTAAATTAAATCTAAAATTACCAATTAAAATTATTAAAGCATGACAAATAAAAAAAATTAAGTAAAACTATGGACAATATGACAAATCAGCTAAATCATTTAAACCTTTTAATTAAAATTAATAATTAAACATAAAATATGATTACACTTAAAATTACCAACTAAAATTATTAAAACATGAAAAATAAGCAAAAATACCTATAACTATGGAGAACATTACAAATCAGCAAAATATATGACTACACTTTAAATTACCAACTAAAATTATTAAAACATGACAAATAAGAAAAATTATCTAAAACTATGGAGAACATGGCAAATCAGCAAAATCACTTCATAAAATAATAGTATAGATATAACACTAGTATAAGTACAACAAATTTTTAATGAAATATAATCAATAAGAAAGAGCCACGTGTTTTAATAGTTCTTTAAGATTCCTTAAGATTTGTTAAACGAGATAATATGCTATTTCTCTTTTCACTATATTTTATTACTTTTATTATTTTGATACTTAGATACTTCATCTATTTCATATTACTTGGTATTTAAGATTAATGGAAAAAATGAAAAGGTTTAAATTTTATAAATTTATCTTAGTTACATAGAAAATCAGAGAATGAAATTAATTTAATCAATAAAAATGCAGAATTCTTTTCGTTTCATTTTCATGAATGTTTTCAAGTTTATATATAAAAAGTTAATGTAATTTGATGTTTTTGACTATTTGTATTCTGTAGTATGATTTTTAATTTATTGAATTAGCTGTAATTAAAGTTGTTTAAAGGCAAATGAGAAAGATTAAATGAAAATTTGTAATTTTTAAATAAGTGTGTAAAAACTGTAAAAACCACTTATTTTGATACAGAGAGAATTTAAATGACAAATAATATTAAATTTTTATGTAGAACATTGAGAACATCATTTAATTTGTAACCAAAAAAAATAGACATCAAATAAATTGGTGCAGAGAGTACTTATAAAACCGTGGATGCTTTAGTAAATATTATTTTCTCAGCTTGGTTTGAAACATAGCACACTTGTTATCAATACTATTAAAAGGGAAAGAGTCTTAAAAAAATCTACCTATGAAAGTTTGTTTGGACATTTTCCTTTAATTAATAGTATTATGATATACCTTATATTTTGCCTACCAATGTTACCATAAATTTCTCTAACAATTATTTAGTGTAACAATACCATAAATCAAAATATCTACTTCTATTTATAAGGAACATTACGACAATTATGTTAATTGCTGTTATCTATCGATTTTAAAAAGTACTACAACTAAACAATAATCAAACAGTAATTAAAAAGAGAATAATCTCATCATATAGCCTGTCCACATCATATTGAAAAATCGACCAATCATCATCCAACAAACTTCCACGTCAGATAAGAGAGATTAAAACTGAGCCATTCGTATGGGTTCACAAGTATAACCCTGGCCCATTTGGAGTCCATCTCTCCCAAACACGATTGCCGATTTTCATCTCGGACGGTTCTACTTCGTCGCCATCGTTTCAAATTCATGAAATTGTCGTTTCAACCGTGTATTTAACACCACCCCCACTCTCATCAATCAAAGCTTCTCTTTACTCCTTACTTCATCTGAGATGGATTCCTTCTACTTCCCTATGTTTCTCATCCTATATAATTTGTTTCTTATAACTTACCTCTAATAAACAAATTTCACCTTCGACAGAAGGAAAAAAAAAGCTTATAGCCACAAAATCTGCAATGAAATCTAAGTTTAGCGATGAAGGATCCGTTTGAAGAAGCAATTTAGGAGCAAGAGGAATCACCGATGGAGTCAGCTGGTGGGGCCGTCTTATATAGGTACTTATTTGCCTTGCTATGAAGATCTGTGGGCCGTCTTATACTTGGTTTAGTTATGTAATGATTTGTCGTTTTAACATGAGCAGGCTGAGTTAGGGTCAAGCATAGAGATTTTTCTTTCACTTCTGTAAAAGTAATCATTCTGTTTTCATGGATTCACGACCATGAATGAGACTAACTAAAGGCTTGGTACAGAATAATGGAATGAGGATTGTGATAAGAAAGTTTGAAACCATTAGGTTTGATGAGAAGTTGTAAGTTGTGACTAAATATCTTGAGGCCATACAATTCAATTCTAGACTCTCTTTCTCAATTGAGAACGTATCTTATGTGATTTTTCTTGCATTTATGTGGTGCAGTTTGTAAGTTTCTAAATTATATGAACCAAATCTTGCGGATGGTAAGACCCATAACACTTATGCATCTGCTTGATTGATACACAATGGCTGCTGTCAGTATTGGTGTGGCTTTATGCATGTTGGGTTCGGTTATTTGTTTTGCAATACTATGACTTAATTAAAAGCTTATTCAACTTTATGATTTTGATAAACCTCTCGAATTAAATACAATTTGACATACTCTATTCCAGTTCAGAGAGCAGGTACTGACTATTGGTGGCAAGACCCACAAGGAGTGTATTGGATACAAGGAATACGCATGATTTGTTGATGGGTCAAAAGATTCAGATAGACTGGGACATGTTCTAATCAGATCATGTATGTGCCACTGCCAAGTACAACGTCACGAGCCATCTCTGGTTGGCCAATCTACCTCATTGACCATCTTGGCCAAGCCTCGCATAACTTTAATCTCATCAAGAAACTTTCTTTATTTGATGGTAATGTACCAAGGTGTCTCAACCATTGTCTTCCCACAAGCGATTCTCTCTTCATGAACCCTTTGTACAAAGAATCAATCCCCAAGATCTCCAACTTCAACAAAGGTAATCAGCATAATTTGTTGTTTGAAATTGTAGAATATGATCATTTCATTAAACAACTTGGATTCATAGAGATTATAAGGGGTTTGCTTTCCATTTTGGCAGGCTATTTTTTTTTAAAGAAGACTTATAGGATTATAAATGTACAAAACTTTTGGTTGTACGTATTTGGGACGGCTTTCAATGTTGTTACCATAGTGATCCTGCTGTCGCAAATAAGTAAATTCAAAACTCATCTTCTTATTTGTGTCCATATTTAGTAACCATCTCCCTCACAGTGAGCAGAAGCCTTTGCACGCTTTTTTAAAAGTGAGGGCCTCACTCTTCACGTACGATTCAAGAATAGGCCACTTATTTATATTGTTTAGTGTTTGTATCACATAGCTCACTTTTATGTCGCTTCTGCTCATTTATCACAATACTCATATTCTTAGCCATGCTCTCAGGTACAAGATGCTTTTGAGGCCATAAGGCCATATTCTTCTCTTGACTCTTGATCTCAGTTGTATTTACCACATTAAAACATCATTCTCCTGTGTTTGTTTTGCAGTAGTATTGATGTGTCTGATGGTGATGAAATATGCTGACAAGATTGTAGATTCCCCTAAGTAGCAGTCACTTTTATACACTGGGTTTACGACACCACATTATATATGTGTGATTTCCTGCAGATGTGCTCAATTTTTAAATATGCCCAGTCATAGTTGTTTTCTACCTTTTGTCAATTTTTTTCAGTGGAAATTAAAAGAAAAAGAGTTGGCGAGGTACATTGTTAGTGCTTCTTAAGATTTTGCTTTATGATACATACATTACTATAATATCCAATAGCTATTTAAGTTACACAAAAGTCATCCTAACCATCAAAACTCAAAAGAAGCTGATATTGGAAAGACCCTCTCCCATCTGGCCATATCCGTGTATGTTATAAACAATACATATAGTTATACAAAGCCTTCTTATATATTTTAAATATTAAACAAAAAGTCTTCCAAAGCGTGACATAAATTCCAATTTAGTTTTATTTATACACTGAACAACAAAGTACATATGTGCATGGTAATTGGGATTGTAGTGGGTCTCTTCAAAAAAGAAAAAAAAGAAGAAGAAACTAAGTTTTGTTTCCAACCTCTCTTCAAATTTTGTGGTTTATGCACCAAAAGTTCACATATTTCTTTTCCTGATAGCCGATGTAAGTATATGACAGATAAGCTTCAGCGTCACCAAACATGTTATTCAGCCGATAGTAATACTCTCTTTTTTTTAGCCGATAGTAATACTCATTTAATTCAATGTAATTAGATAATGAAAAAACGAACTAGGCTATGAGGTTCATCTAGGCATCCAAACGTTAGTATCGAATCATAAACATGAGAAACCACCAGTTTGTGTGCCACTCCACATGTTCTGTGCTATGCTTCTTATTAGTATAGAACATTGACTTGGGATCAAGAATAAAAACACAGGAATTAGAAAATTCTTCTTAAATTCATTAACAATATTACTTATGTTTTGTAAGTTTTCTTTTTACTGCTGCAAGTATAAACTACAAAGAAAAATTATTTCATTTTTTTTGCCAAACTTATGATTCGCTCCCTACCTACACATACATTGATCTTTGATTCCAAGGTAAATTAGATAATAAAACTAAATACTTTGATATTAACTATGGAGATTATATGATTTATAGTATTAAGGTTCGATCATGGCATATTGTGCAGCCCCAAGGTAAATATCAGAACCGAAGTTTCCATCAGTGAGCAGGTTTCGAGGCAATCCATACATGTCATTTAAGAGACAAAAATATATCGTACAATTCCGCGCGTAGCGCGGAAAAGACTCTAGTTAATCTATTATCAAGTGGCAGTTCACGAAACTTATCGATTTTTATTATAAGATATGTATTTATGATATTACATTATTACTTAGATTTACTTAAAGAAACAGGATAACAAAGCACATAATATATTATAAGTTTCGACACATAATTATATATACTTTTTACCACAAGAAAATCAGAAGAAAACTAAAAAGTATTCGGAAATCCAGAAGAATACCAATACAAAAAAAATATCCGAAAACTCAAATAAATACCCAAAAAATTCAAATATATAAAAAGGTCTAAAACTTTATCTAAAATTTGACTTGAGAAACCAAAAAAAATACATAAAATTTTATCCGAATATCCAAATTTTTTTTTTTGAGATATTACCTGGAACCCAAAACTATAACTGAAAACTCAAACCTAAAAATTAAAAATTATTTGTGATATCGAAAATATATTCAAAATATCCAAATATACTTAATATAAACAAAATATTTTGGATACTTTAGACACCCAATCAGTCTTGGATAGGACATGGACTCAATAGAGACTTGCGGATCCAAAAAATACCCAACATGTACTTTACTATGGGCCTGGACCAAACCTGAACCTGTATTTCTGGGTCAGTTTCGATCCAAGTTTTCGGATTCGGATAAAAAATTTATGCCTAAAAAAGAATTACATAACGTGTAAATCCAAAATATCAAATAAACTAATTTATAAATTATAGAATTTTTAGAAAATCTCTTCTTCGATATAATACACTTTGTAACACAATAATATGCAACAACCAAAAAATATTATTTTAATTCAAATCTTTTAAAATCCAAAATATCCGCGCTTCTGAAGCGCGGGTCAAAATCTAGTAGTTTGATTAAAGTTGATAGTTTCCACACATATGAATTGATTGTTGTGATATGGGCACACTACTTTAGAAGTTAAGGATAACAACAACTAGAATATTATCCGCATTAAAACGTGGATTATATTTTATAAATTTTATAGTTGATAAAAAGTAATTGCAAATGTTAACAAAATATATTAGATACTATGCTATTCAGGGTTTGTGGGTTGATAATGTCGACTCCACATTTGTTTACGAAAGATATCTATGATGTTGATAATCTATTATATAATAGTTGAGTTGGGATTCACCAGGACCTGACACGTTAGCACCCATATTTAGAAAAAAATACAATTTTTAATATTTTCATTAAACAATTTTTTTTCTCAAAAAAATTCTATAAACAACTATATTTCAAAAACCAAAGTGACGAATTAATCACGCATAATCCAATTCTCTACCTATATTAAATTTGCTTTAGTCCCCATAAATTTCATAAAATATAAATTTTTTATAGCCTACTCAAAGTAAGAAGAAGAGACACAGAGAGAGAGTACACGGGCGGTGTCAAAGCAGAGGATGTAAGAGTCGAGATGAGAATGCAGAAGTTTTTTTTTGTAAATAACACACAAAAGTTTGCTCCATGATGAAATTTTATTTGGCAAGACCGTTGACGGAGGAGTAACGGATACTCAAGGCATGAGAAGGAGAAAGAGCAGTTTAAATCCCTGTAAATATTTGCATCTACTGTAAATAATATTTTTGCTACATATTTTATAAATTTCAGATCCATCAAATCCACATTCTTAGTTTTGAACATTGTGATTGGCTCTCTGCTTTTTATTCTTTGCCTTCTGACACCCTCTTTGTGATTTTAATTTTCTTTTTGATTAGTTATGGTTAATGTATTCGATAAGTTTGCTTGTGTTCTTCTGGTGACTGGTTAATGATCGATTTATACAAATATAATGGGATGGTCATGGTTTAGTTTTAATATAATGCATATTATTAGTTTTTAAAAAAGTAATGCATGTTATTTGGTTGAGAAGATTTCTCATAGAGCGTTAAATTAACCAACACTTTATGGGTTCATTACTTTGCAGTATTGGTATTTTTATTAGAATTCGAGATATAAGTTTTGTGACGAAATGTTCTATTGATTAAAAGATTCTAAACAATTTCTTTGACTGTAGATTCAAGATTATAATCATTATTAGAGAATTGGGAACCACTCTGAAGCAAGTGAGTCCGAGAAGTTAAGAGTTTGGATTGGAATGTGATTATGTTTTTACAATTGACAGGCATATTACTTTTTCAGGTCAAACAAGGTTTTATATTCTGACGCCCAAGTCTCCACCTCTACTATCAAGAAATTTAGTTTAGACTGTAGTAATGTCGTTTGCTTTACTCCATCAGAAATACTATGTACTCTGGTTTATGAAAGAGTTGATGGTTCTCAAAAGCAAAGTCACAACCAATGATTTAGTTTCAGAAGCAAAGCTCACAACTAATAGTATTTAAATGATTTACTATTAGTAGAAGGTGATCACTAAATACAAATTTAGAAGCAAATATAAATAATGATAATACTATATATATATATATACTTGACTAAGAAAATCTTTGAAAGATTAATATACATAAATGATCTAAGAGATATATAAACAATTTTTCCGGTTAAAAGTATAATATAAGTCAAGATGCGAACTCACCAATATACATATAAATAGATATTTGCTATAAAATGCAGTGACAAAACTTATTTTACGAAGTATTTGCAAAGACATCTGAAAGGTTTAAAAATGAAGTATATATATTTAGAGTAATTCCAAAAATGATGTACCCAAATCAACATTAAAATATAATCTACGAAAAATAAATTTTAATATCTTATACAAAAGAACGTTTATAACAAATTAATCATAGATCATATTTAATTACATAACCAAAGACTGACTGGATTTTTTGTATCATATCTTGCAAATTTATAAGATTAAAGCATAATTTATAGACAAAGTTATATTTAACTTACAACATTTGCATTTAAAAATAAATTTCAAATTTAATTCAAATGTCAAGAAACATAAAACATATAAAGAAAAATCTTATCAAAATACAAATCTGCGTGTATATGCGGGGCCTCACCTAGTTTAAGCTTAATGAAATACTTTATTTTTATTGTCACACGTTAAGCTTACTAAACAAAATAGATTATGCATGACAAAACCAACGTGCTTTAAATATTGGGAAAATTGTTTTTTGGGCCAAAAAAATAGTATCTACGTCCCATTAGGCTAATCTTGTATAGTTTATGTCCCATTACGCTAAATATTTTTATAATGGCAATAATACCCTTAATTTTAATTATAAATTCGAAATTACAATTAATAAAACAATTGATAAATATCAGAATATTTGTAAAAATCGTTTTGCCCAAAACAAAATATATAAAAAAAAATCAGTGAACAAAATATTTTTTTAAAAAAAAATCGTTTTTAATATTATATGGAAACAAAATATTTCAAAATATATTTTTTCCAGATTTTATAACTGATTATTCTTATCCGTAGAATTCAGTAAATCTGTAGAAATCGGTTTCTACAGGTTTTTAGATTTATAGCAATGTGTAGAAACGGAGTTTCTACAAGTTTTAGATTTATAGTAATGTGTAGATTTCGAATTCTACATGTTTTAGATTTTTTGTAAAGTGTAGATTTTGATTTCTACTGATTTTAGAGTTGTAGGTTAGGCGCGGAACATGTATTCTAAATATTTTTAGAGTACTATTATTTACGTAGATCACGTATTCAAAACATAGTAGATTCAATGAAAATAGTGGATTTCATTTTCTACTTTGTAGAATGTCAATTCTACTTTTTCTAGAACAGAAAATGAAATTATGATTTAAACATTTTTAAAACTGGAAAAAATATCACTAACTTGATATAGGTATTTCATCACTAGTTATTATTTTTCCAATTTTTTTTTGGTTTGTAAAACTATTTATTTAGTTTATTTTAGAAAAAAAGAAAGGGTATTAAAGGAAAAAATGGTACAAAATAGAAATTAGCCTAATGAGACATAGATACCATTTTTTGGCCCAAAAAAACAATTTTCCCTTAAATATTTTTCATTCCTCCTAACCCACATTTATAGGGCTTAAGAACTAAAACAACTATATTTTGTTTATTTTTTGACAATTTTGAATTTTAAAGAGTAGATTTGGAGAGTATATTTCAGAAATAATATCACTGTTATTTAACAGATTATATTTTTTGTCGATTAAAGAAAATATCAAATAAAACATATTAAGAATTTATAATTGGTCTAACATAGATTATTGTACAATAGATAAAATATAGGACTCTAAATTAATAGAACATATGTTAATGTATGTTCACAGCCCGGTCCATGGGGAGGCAAAAGAAGTGGTGGAGTAGGGCACAAAAATTATCTAATTTTTCTAAGCTAAATTTTTCCAATAATTTTTTTATTTAAATTCATCCACCAATTAATGTATAGATTTTGGTTTTGATAAGGGGATCCATCAGTCTTGGACCAGCGCACTCCCTTACTTCTGTAACTTCTGTTAAAATTGATCGGTTAAATCTGGTTTGGTTCGAAATAGAGCACCCTGGTCAAAACTTTTGTTAAAGGTTGACAGTACACACACATGTGTTTCGATTATTGTGATCTGAGCGCAAATCTTGAGATGATAGGGTTACGAACATGGTTAATTTAAAGGGGAAAGATATCAAAAGATATGCTTATATTATAGTACAGAAGTAATTTTTAGCCTCGTGTTTTCACAGATTCTCCTCGTGTGATTACTTTTATGAGGAACGTGTTCCACTTTCCAAGCACCATTTGACAATTTTGATTAATACTCACCATTTCCAAGTTTTTTTTTTTTTGACAATCCAAGAACGTGGTCGCACATGGAATTTTTATGTGATTTTTTTTTTTTGCAATTGCGCGTTTAGGTGTTTCCTCTCCGAGATATTGTGCATGATATGATATGATAATGCCATTGCCAACGTATATGATTTTTTTTATTTTATTTTTTGCCAACGTATATGATTAATGTAGACTGTATATATGATTTATTATTTGCTCGTCACCCCCTGTGTGATTTAAAATGTGAAATCCATTAGGACTTACTAGTATCATTGGTGTTCCCAGTCCTTTTGTTTATCTCTTTATATATATATATATATATATATATACTGAACTTTGTAAAACAGTTAGTTGTATTTGTTTTTAACACTTTGGTCTAAATCAATTTTCAAATGTTTTCAGCAATTTCACTCGATCCTATATGCATGAACCAATCGTCTTTAGAATTTGTGTGGTGCAGTGGTGATAGATAATATATTTCTTTCTCATCCATCTCTATCTAAAGCAACGAATCATCATCTTTACTACTATTTGCTTTCTTCTATTCTGGTTTCATTTTTAAAATTTATTAATCATTGCTAATATGAAATTTTAAGTTTTGGGATATTGCGATTAGAGTAGATTTCTCCATTCAAGGGACAAGTCAAACGAGGAAAATGAACAATTTACATGATGAGCATATCAACATATTTATAAACATACAGAAGTTTCTTGAACCTTAGAAAACATTAAAAAGTTATTACACAATTTTATTAAAATTGATGAACATTAACGAACCTTAACTAGGTTCACTGTGTCTAGTTAGGGTTTTAGATTTCTCTCACTATTACCTTGATTGGTGGAGCATTAACATAAGCATTATGCTCTTCATTATCCAATCAACAGTTATTACAAAAACTTTTAAAATGGTATTTAGAAAATGCAAATACTCTTCAAATGTTCTGTGCACAAAGTTTTCATATAAATTTTTTGGTTGAACATTTGCATTTTAGAAAATATATATATATATATATATATATATATTAAATTAATTTAGTATGATTTATTTATTTTATTTTATAATATCACAAAATTATATTATTATCCAAAAATTAATTTATACTTTTAAAATAAAATAATTTAAATTTTACAAAATAATAATATTTCACATATAAAATATAAGTATATATATTATTAAATATGATTTATTATTGTAAATAAAAATATTAAATACATTTATGTTATTTAAAAATAAACAAATTATAGATCATATACTAATTTTTATGATAGTTTCATAAAGCACAGTTCTCTCGAATAGACTTTTTAAGTTTTTTCATTAAAAGAGCTCCCAAGAAAAAAAAAAGACCAAATAGATTTCATTAAAGAGGCAAATTAGACCCTTCCACCATTTGCATTTAAATATATAAAAATAAATAATAATTTTATAGAAGAAGAAATATGTGAATAGAATTTTCAAAGTTTTTCACATATATAAAAGATTTTTATAAATTAAATAGAATAGTTGTTTAAATTATATTAGTATCCCTAATATCTTAATTTATCATTTAATATTTTAAACTAGTGCAACTATAACTTTTAAAAAAAAATTGGCTATAAACCTCAATAATAGCATATTAAACTTTGTATTTCAAATATATAAAATAAAATCTATGCTTTTAAAAATCATATTAGTATAAATACATTAATTTAGTTTGTAAGATATAAATATATTATATTTATCCCACATTTAGACTATTTATTATACATGTCAATATTCATACTTTGTTTCGAATTGCTTATTTTAGTCGAACCGCAGTTATTCCGCAGCATGCGTTTCTCTTATACAAACTGCAGTTAAATCATACCGCAGTATTTAATCCGCTTGTTCTGCACCCCTCAACTCGCGTTACCATTCAGAGTCTAAATGTTAAAGAAAATTCTCAAAAAAGTTTAGTGGGAAAAGAGCATGTTATTTTTTTGTTCTTTTTAGTTATCTCTTCTCTTCTATTTTCTCTACTTATTTGATTATTAAATTTGTGACAGCTACTCTCATCATCAACGGATGAGAATTCTATAAAGGCATCTTTAGTGCAGAGATTTTCCTAAAATTTCTCACCAAAATAATGTTAAAATTTTGAAAATATGAGAGAGAGGATAATGTTGTTTCAAGAAAGAACTTCCAAAAATGCTAAAAGACTGATTGTACAAGTGCCTATTTATAAATGGTGATTTAGAATGGTTTGAACCAATTTAAACTGATTTGAATAGTATAAATCGGATTTTAAAAAAATCATTTTGGATATAACCGATTTGCCAGCTAGATGTCGTCTATACCAATTTTAAAAACTATATAACACATGACTAAAGGTTAGGTCTAATTTGTGATCTTGTTTTAGTAAAATAGATGTTTATGTTTAGTTTCCAAGTTATATGAATCTTAAACTATGAAAAAAATTAAAAAATAAAAATAAAAAGAAACAAAGGAAACATGTTTTATTATATTTATGATGATTGGTGAACAAAGAAAAGAAGGAACACAGATAGAGTTTTATAATTATTGGGACGTTATAACAACTCTTATCCTTTTAATTTGTAGTCTAATTTCTCTTAGATAATTGACATCTTGGAGAAAGTCTTTGTCTGGGTAGCTTTCACGAACACAACCTCGAATGGCGTAGAGCTTAAAGCCAAACGCCGAACGCCCATTTTGTCCACAAATATCCCGATATCGCGGCAATTGCTATCGTTAGGACAATACGCAATCTTATAACCCCCGATATGATCTTCAATTTGCTTGATTTGGAATAAACCACTGAATGGTCTAGGACCAGCCTGTATAAGCACCTCCTCCATGACAATGTCCGGCCCAGCGACATTCCAGTAGGTTGACTGAGCACATATCGTCGCGTCGAAGTTCATCTGGATGTTGAGGTTCACTGATTCGAAAACGAGCGCAATTTTATACCTCCAGTCTGAGAATCTGACGGGAATGCCCCTTTCAACCTCTGAATATTCCTGTCCGACATAGAGGGGACAATAGTTGCCACCACGGGAGGCGAGAGTCAGGCCGCCACCTACAGGGCCGGAAATGCGGGGGACGACGTAGTAACTAGTAACTGCCATCGAATATGGTATCACCATCAGTGTCGAGAACTGGTCCAGCTGCGTTACCGGTTGCGGCCAAAGCAGCGGTTAAGGCAAGAAGGAAGTAAAATATAGGTTTCATCCTTTTTTGAGTTTATGTCGTTGATTAGATCTGAATGTTACTGGATGAGGAAAATGTGAGTTCATGTGATCACTATTTATACACGAATGTTTATACATGCACATGCATCTTTGTATACACTATGATTAGGTTTTGAATTATTAAATTGAAAATTAAGCAAGTATATTGAGATTTGAGAAGATGCCTATATTTTTTTGCTCCACTTACCTTCCACGCTTCTTTAATTTAATTTAATTTTTGCTGCAAACGCTTCTTGAATTGGTTTGTTCAGTTATTTCTTATGTGGAAATAGAGTTTTAGCCTGGTCTTGGTCCGTTGGTTAACGAATAAGATTATGTATGTTCACTATAGTTTTATAAGTTTCTGATTTAAACGTTATTGTGAAAGAAAAAAACAACAACTAAAAACTCCCCTTACTTCTGTAACTTCTGTTAATTTTTTCGTTTCATTCTGGTTTGGTTTGCAATTGAGCACTCTGGTCAAAAGTTTGGTTCGATATTAGTTTCCACACATGTGTTTCAATTCTTGTGATACGAGCGCACGTCTTTAAAAGATAAGGATTACAACAAGGTTAATCTTTAAAGAGGAAAGATACCAAAGCATATGCTTATAGTATAGAAGTAATTTTTAGCCTCGTTTTTTCATAAACTCTCCTCGTGCGATTACTTTTTAGACTTTTATGAGGAAATCGTTGAAGTGAGAAGTTTTAAAATGGTTAACTTCTTATTAAACACAATTATAACTCTATAAGATTCCACTTTCCAAGCACCAATCGCTAACTTTTTTTTTGTCCTTTTCAATTATTGATCAACTTTACCTGTAAAATGGGTTTGTGCTTCACGAGCTCTATGTATTTAAGGGTCATTTAGCTATGTCACCCTGTTAACCAAATTAATTTGCAAATTTAAACCCTTCTAAAATATGTTAAACGTAGCGTTTAATTATACGTGTATCACAGTATCCCAAAACTTTTTTTTTTGTGAAATGGATAAATGGCTTAAGGCCAACTCTAATGGGACACCAGAATACCAAATTCGATGTAATTCCATCTCCAATGAGACACCAAAAGTGACACCATTCCACCAAATTTGGTGTAGAGTAAGGTGTAACACTATTCACCACATCAAATATTAAATGTATATATTTTTTTTTTTATTATGTTTTATTTAATAATATAGTTCAGTTATTAGTATTAATTAGTTCAAATTTGTAGCTAAACATAAATATAATGTATTATTTGTATTTTTACGTAATTAAAATATTTTTTATTTTATTTGTAAGTAAAAATAACTAATTGATTGTTATCATCTTCTTTATATTGTAAAAATAAAATATCATAAAATTTTATATTTTATTTTATTTTAAAGGAGAAAATCAATAAATGATTATATACTATCGTTTACGTTGTATTGTAATAAAATTTTATTTTAAAATATATATTATAATCTTTATTTAAATTATATTTAATCAGTAATGACTAATTAATAATATTATATTATTGTAAAGTTAGATTTAATATTAAATAATTAAAACTTATGTAATATTATAAATTCACCAAACATTAAAATAAAATTTTATTTTTATTTTATAATATAATTAAACTTGTATTACTAACTAATATAAATTATATGAAAATAAATACACTATTCTGCTATGTGCTTTTCATAATTAATAGTTTTAATTTTAATATAATTATTTATATAAAATAAATAAATATATAAGTTATTATATTGATAAACCAAAAAATATAAATGTAAATAGTTTTATAAACATAAAATTACCAAAAATTAACAAACATAATATCTAAGTGTGATAAAACAATTATTTATCAATTATAAATAATTAAATATGAAAGTTAGTAAAATAAAACATCAAATAATATATAATATTATTTTTGATTTAACATTTGGTTTTATAGTTGGAGATAACAAAATAAGTATGACACCAAAACACCAAATTTTGTGTAATTTCAACACCAAATTTGGTGTAGGTGTTATGGTTGGAGATGTTCTAAGAATATAAAGAAAATAGATGGTAAATACGTGAATCATGAATTTAAGAGAATAGATAAAATTCATCTATTTATTATAAATATAGGATGCTATTTTAGATGAATATATCCGGATAAATTTTACCTCAATTTGTTTTTTTAAAAAAATTGCAAAATAAATTAGAGATGGTTTTAGATGGAGAAGCTTGAGAGTAGAATGTAATTGAGATGGTCTGTTGGAGAAAGTTTTGCTGCAAAAGAAACATCATATAAAATGATATTAATTTAAAATAGAAAGATAGAATGATAGTATCCTATCCTATATATATATATATATATTGATTGACAAGTCGCTTAAGTGAATTTTGCTTATGTGTCGCTCATACGTGAAGTTTTAAAATTTTATTATAATTTGATTGGTTGATGATTTTATTAATTATTTATTTTAATCAAATCTAAAAATAAAATGTAAGTCTAGAATCCATTAATACAAGTTACCAAATAATACAAGTAATATTACAAATAATGATTATGGCAACTAAATGTAGATTTATAGAAAGAATATATATTGTTTCATCCATTTTTTTTATTTTTATCATTTATTTATTTAAAATAATTATATAAAATACTTTAATATATTTTATAGAAATAAATATAATAATTGTATATTCTTATATAAAATTATTTTTCTGTGTAACTTTTATGTTTTTTAGAGCCCACCCATTATGTATAGATCATTTATTAAGATTTTTAAATTATTTAATACATATTTTATTCTAGCTTACACAATCATTTTATTAGAGTTCGTATATCATTTAAGAGATTTTTATTAAATAAATTTAAATGCTTTTAAATCTATTTATTATTGTTTATATTTATATTTATAATGACATATATAAATCATAAAGAATTATTTCACACTTCTTATAATATATTAAATAGAAATCATTTAGGTGACATTTGGTTACTACAATTATAGGTGAAATTTTAAAAATCGCTATAAATTTGATGGGATTTTAGATTTGATTTATGTTTCTCTATTCAAACTAAAAATTAATTCTAAAATTACTATATTTAACTTCTAGATTGAACTACAACAGTTTTTTTAATGACAGATTGTATTATTAAGTCATGTAAATAAAGAGTTGTACCAAGGTGAACAACAAAAACTTATAAATAATTATAAATAATTGTATTTAATTGGTTATAAATATATTTATAATTGTATATTTATAGAGATTTATAAATCATATAAAATTATATCACACTTTGTATCATATATTAAAAAAAAAGTTATTTTAGAGATTTTCATTTACATTCAGGTTCATAAGTGAAATCTTAAAAATTATCACAATTTCAATAGTTAATGGTTTTAGATTTTTATTTATTTTTACCAGTGCTAAAATGAAAATTAATTATACAATCAACTATCTGCAATTTTTATATTTGAATACCTTATTCATATCTAACAACATAAATTTTATTATTTTAATCATATATAAAACTTATGTTTTTGATAAATATTTTGAAAAAAAAAATCATATAAAGAACAATACACTTTTTGTTAAATTTAAAATAATCAACAAATAAAAAAACATAAGTAAACAAAAAAACAAATCCAATGTTGGAGTTAAAGAAGTCTGTGACCATCATCTTGGAGCTACATTAAAAACAATTTTTTCTCTATGAGGCGGATATTTACGTTTTCACGTATTAAAATAAATAAAATTTAATTCTACAACCAATTACTTGAACCAAATATAATATGGCTGGCTATCATGTAAGAAAAAATAATCTATCTTAAATCAAAGTTGAATTTACTTAGATTTATATTGTTGAACTGTTTTAAATCTCACAGTTCTTCTAAAGATAAATGTCGAAAATTTTAATTATCAAACTATTCAAAGTTAAAAGTTAAATTTTAATATTTTTAACTATTATTCAATGATTATAATATTGTAAATATAATATATATTTCTTCGTATAATATTACTCTCTGCAACATTGCAGGCACCAAAGGTAAATGAGTTGGTTTCTTGAAACGTTTTAGGAGGATGTAATTAATACTAGGAAATCGTGATAAAAATATATTAAACTATAAATACGTAATAAAAATATAAAAGTAAAATACAATGCTTAGTTTCATGTGATCGTTATTTATACACTGATGTGTGTATATACATGCACATACATCTTTGTTTACGCAATACGCTTAGGGTTTCAATTATCTATAAAATTAAGCAAGTACTTCGAGATTTGAGAAGATCCGTATCTTTTCTTACTCCACTTTCTTTCCACGCTTCTTTAATTTATTTATTTTTGCTATGAACGCTTCTTCAATTAGTTTTAGCCTGGTCTTGGTTTGTTAACGACTAAGAAATGTATGATTCATTATAACTCTGGTTTTGTAAGTTTTTGTTTTAAACATTACGACGGGAAAAAAAAAAAAGAACAACAACTAAAAGCTCCTCTTAGTTTTGTAACTTTAGTTAGTTTTTCGGTTCAATCTGGTTTGGTTCAAATTGAGCACCCTGGTGGAAAGTTTGGTTGACCGTTGACAGTTTCCACACATGTTTTTCAATTCTTGTGATATGAGCGCAAGTCTTTAGAAGATAAGGATGACACAACAAGGTTGATTTAAACAGGAAAGATCCTAATGTGCTACTAGCAATTCATATATATAAGTAATTTCTAGCCTCGTCTTTTAAAAGTGTTAACTTCTTATTAAACACAATTATAACTCTATAATATATATATTTCACTTTCCAAGCACCTATCTTTTAACTTTTCTTGTCATTTTCTATTATGTGTCAACTTTCCTAATAAAATGGATCTGTGCTTCACGAAATCTATGTATTTAATGGTCATTTAGATATGTAACCCGTTTAACCAAATTAATTTACAAATTTAAAGCCTTCCAAAATATGTTTTTTTTTTTTACAAATCGCTTGCCTTCCAAAATATGTTAAAAAGTAGCTTTTGATTGTACTTGTATCACAACACCCCCAAAACCTAAATTTCCTTGAATGACATAAGAATTAATAGAAAGAAAATAGATAGTAGACATGATGAAATCTGACAGGCGGAGAAGCTTAGAGGAATGTGATCGAGATAGTCTATTGCAGAAGTTTTGTTGCAAGAGAAAACATCCTATGCAAAATGACATTAATTTAAAATATGAAGGTATGTAGAGTTAGTTTCTTCAAACACTTTAGGAGGACAGAATATTAGGAAATTGTGATAAAAATATATTAAAACAATAAATACGTTATAAAAATAGTTGAATTTTGTTTTGTCTAGATCTTTCATTTCGAATTCTCTCTTTAGATATTTGACTGTTTGGGAAATCTCTCCAGAGGTTTCAATGATGTTTAAATCATCAACATACACTGCTATAATCACAAAGTCCTTGTTTTCGAATTTCTTTATGAAAATGCATGGACTGATAGGATCATTTCTGTATCCTTCTTTTACTAGGTACTCACTTAATCTGTTGTACCACATCCGGCCAGATTGTTTCAGTTCATAAAGTGATTTATTCAACTTTATGCAGTGTTGTTCACGAGAGCTCTCTTTATTTTTCAATTCAATACCCTCTGGGACTTTCATATAGATTTCATTATCCAGTGGGCCATATAGATATGCTGTAACGACATCCATCAATCTCATATCTAGATTTTTTCTTATGGTCAGACTTATCAGGAATCTAAAAGTGGTTGCATCCACCACAGGGGAATATGTTTTCTCATAATCGATTCCTGGTCTCTGTGAGAATCCTTGTGCAACAAGTCGGGCTTTATACCTCACGACTTCACCATTCTCATTTCTCTTCCTCACAAAGACCCATTTGTATCCCACTGGTTTTGTATCATTTGGTGTTCGGATTATTGGGCCGAAAACACCTCTCTTCTTTAAAGAGTTTAACTCCACGTTTATGGCTTCTTTCCACTTAAGCCAATCTTTTCTTTGCATGCATTCATATATAGACGTGGCTTATTGATCCTCACTATCCATTAGTTCGAGTGCTACCTCATAAGCAAATATATTTGTGATGTCGACATCTTTTCTATTCCATTGTTTTCCAGACAGGACATAATTTATTGAGATCTCATTATTGTCCAGACCATCAATACCATGAACCCGGTGTCCCGAGGATCACTGCTTGGTATGCGTCGAACCAATATCCATTTCTATGGATTTATGTGCGCTCTCATCTCGGGTAAGATCGGCCACTTCCTTGTCTGGGGTTCCAACCTCGGATATAACACCTTTCTTTGTTTTTCGAGGTTTCTTATCTATGGAACCAATTGATCTACCACGTTTCAAACGTGTTTTGGAATCTGTAGCAACTTGATTGTGTCCCTCTTGAACATCAATCCGAACTGGTGCATTAATAGCTGGTACATGTGACTTAGTCACTCTTTTCGGGTCAGCAAAGGAATCTGACAATTGATTAGCTAGCTTTTGCAAATGTATTATTTTCTGGACCTCAAGATCACACACTTGAGTCCGAGGATCTTGCCAATTTATGGATGTCTGATTTCATGATATTTCTTTTACCAGCTTATCTCCCCCTAATGATGGAAGTTCGGATTCATTAAAATGACAATCCGCATACATGGCCTTAAATAAATCACCCATAGTTGGCTCAAGGTATTTTATAATTGTGGGGGAATCAAATCCAACATATATTCCCATCCGTCTTTGTGGTCCCATCTGTGTTCTCTGTGGTGGAGCAATAGGGACATAAACCGCACAGCCAAAGGTTTTTAGATGGGAGACGTCTGGCTCATGACCCGTAAGTAATTGGGATGGGGAATATTTGTGTTCACTAGATAGTCTGATGCGTATAAGTTTAACCGCATGAAGGACTGCGTGTCCCCATGCTGAAACCAGAAGCCTCGACCTCATGAGTAATGGTCGGGCAATGAGCTGTATTCGTTTTATAAATGATTCAGCTAAGCCATTTTGTGTACGTACATGTGCCACGGAGTGTTCCACTGTTACCCCCATGGACATACAATAATCATTAAACGCCTGGAACGTAAATTCACTAGTATTATCAAGACGTATAGTCTTCAAAGGAAAATCTGGAAAATGAGCTCGTAATCTTATTATCAGAGCTAGCAATCTTGGAAATGCCAAGTTGCGGGTCGATAGGAGACAGACATGTGACCATCTGGTCGATGCATCAATCAGGACCATAAAATATCTGAATGTCCTACAATGTGGGTGTATTGGTCCATAAATGTCTCCTAGTATTCTTTCCAGAAAATTAATAGTTTCCTTTGTCACCTTAATAGGTGATGGCTTTACTATGATTTTCTCTTGTGAACAAGCAGTACACATTAAGTGTTTAGGGATAACTCGTTTTTCTTTTAGTGAATGGCCGCTGGTATTATCAATCAATTTACGCATCTTAGTTGACCCGGGATGACCCAGCCGGTCATGCTATAAAGTGAAATTTTCGATGGCTGTTTTGTTAAATGTGGCATTGGCCTCAATCATACTGACTTTAGCATGGTAAAGACCAGTAGAGAGTGCGGGTATGGATTCTAAGACTTTCTTATGGCCTTGGGCGATCTCATAGATTTGAAGGAACTTTTTGTCTCCTTCGCCCTTAGTTTCAATATGAAAACCATTCATTTATTATTAAGTTTTAATAAGATAGTTTCAAAGAAATGACAAGATAGAAATGAAAAACACCAAAACAAAGAACAAGCAAAGAACACACAAATATCGAAATCAATCTTTTAGAACATCTGAAGTTTCATACTCCATAGGATGATCTTTTTCATGATCAAAATCGTTCTCATCATCTTGGATCACCATGTGGGCTTCAGGATTCTTCCCTTTCATACTTTCTATGTATAGCTCAACTAGATGCTTGGGAATCCTACAAGTCTTTGTCCAATGGTTGCTCATTCCACACCTATGGCATACAGATTTGGTCGGGTTGTTTGAGTGCTGCGGTTTGAATGAAGATCCGCGGCCTCGACCATGACCTCGTCCAAACGAGCGTCCCTGGTTCTGGTCTCGACCAGATTGATTACCTCGTCCACGGCCAAAATTATTTCGACCATGGCCACGTCCCTTAAATCTCCCATGCCCACGGCTGTGAGATTGAACGTGATTAGCCTCTTTATCAGCCTCAGTGGCCGCATGAGCTTCAGGTAATAGTGTGGATCCTGGAGGTCTCATCTCACTGTTCATCATCAGTAACTCATTGTTTTGCTCAGCAAGTAATAAGCATGAAATCAGACTTGCATATGTCTTGAATTCTTTTGCACGATAAGCAACACATTGCTTGTGTGGAAGGTGGAAAATGTCTTCTCAAGCATTTCCTCTTCTGTGATATTCTCACCACACAGTTTAAGTTTAGAACGATCTTAAACATTGCTGAGTTGTATTGATCCACAGACTTAAAGTCTTGGATCCTGAGGTTTTTTCATTCGTTTCTAGCCTTTGGTAACATGATCGTCTTTTGATGATCGTAATCTCTGTTTCAATGCATTCCAAAGGTCTAGAGGATTCTCAATGTTAAGTACTGATCTTTGAGACTCTCAATCAGATGATGGCGAATAATTAATATTGCACTATAACGATTTTTTTTGTTAGCACTGTTATTCTTGGTAATACAATCACCGAGACCCTTGGATTTTAGAATGATCTTTGTATCAAGAGTCCATTGTAAGTAATTGTCTCCAGAGACATTTAGGGCAGTATAATCCAGGTTTTTGATTTTCGACATCTGAATCAAATATATATATATATATATATACTTTTAGAAAATTTTATATCTTTATATCAATACTCTATGGTACACGCATCAGAAATTTTTTTTTTTACAAGTATATATGATGCAAACAATATGATCAAGGTTATAATGCATTAGGTCACACGACCATACTGGATAAAGCCACACGGCTATAATGAATCATCAATCCTAACATTTGCTAGAGGCGCATCGATCGATACTCCTATAGAGTCATCGATCGATAGACGCGAGACATCATCGATCGATACGTGCAATGGCAGGTTGATCGATCGACCTATTGATCAAACATGAATGCAATATAAGCCACACGACTACTAATATGGACAATCGGATTCTATATGATTTTTAATGCAACCAGATTTTAAAACACCTTAGCAATCACAGTTTCTAAGAAATTTATGAAACAAGAAACCTCAAACAATTTTTAGTTAATTCAAACAACAAAATTTGGATGAGATCCTAACAATTTGTTTCTAGGTGATTCAAAATTCAGATTTAAATAATCAAACAATCATTATCAGGATTTTATAATCAATAATCAATTAAATCAATTCTAGCAATAATCCTAATAAAATTCGGATCAATCAAATTCGGAATTCAAAACTTTTAACCTCAATTAAAATCAAGCAAGCAATCAATCAATTTAATCAAATAGTTTCGATTTTTTAGGGTTTTGAATTGTTCCATGCATGGCATGCGGATTGCATCCATGCGGTTTAGGGTTTTAGGTTGATCAAGATCAAGGGAGGGTTAAGCACACAATTTGATCATTAGATCATAGATTTTGAGATTCAAAACCATTATAGTTTCGATTTTAATTGTTAAAACAATCTCGATATGGAATAAGGAATAATTGGTGCTTCTAGTAACCTAATAATCATTGATCTATCAACCTAACAGGAGAACAATCTAAACCAAAACCTAGTTCCACAAATTAGGGTTTCTATTATCCTAGATTAGGATTCATCAAAATTTTTATGGTTCAAGACTTTATCAATCAACCGGATTCATTATGGGTTCTCAATTAGGGTTTCGAATTACCTTAACCTCAAGTAGGGTTGAATGGACCACCGAGAAAGAGAAGAAACGTGAGTTGATTGTTACTGAAGTCTCGAGCTGGAACGAGGTTGAGATCGTCTGTCGCGAACGGAATCGGATTTGGTTTCCAAAGCAAATAGGCGCGCGCTGTATCTGTGCGTGAGGGCGCGTCGGTAGTCAGATCGTCAAGCGGTTTGAACTGTCGGATTTCTCTCGGAGAAGGCTTCGATTTGATATCTTTATCGTTTTCTGGGTCCTTGCGGTTTGGGAGAACGACCTCTTTGAAGTTCCGAGGCAGATTCCTTTGCGTTTAGGATTTGATTTCGAACCAGAAAAGGAAATTAGCGTTAGGGTTTATGAGAAAGTAGTAGGCGGCTTGATTAGGGTTTAGAGGTGGTCGATTTTTTAGCTAGGGTTTTTAGAGAACAACTCGTGCTGATAACGTATTGTGAATCAGTGAGAAAACTTATTTTATTTCATAGCCTAAATGTTCTATATATACAAGGTTTAGACCGTCATAAGATAAATAGAAAACTAACAATTCCTAATCTAACTAGGAAAAAGTAAATACAAATATGGAAAAGTACAAAGTAGATAAGTAAAAGGAAAACATAGTATGGACCGTCTCTCTCTCCTCCTGGGCGCCTGGTTATGGACCGTCCACCATATGATTTATAACAGAAAATTTATTATTTTTCCTGAATCACGGCAAATCCATTTCGATCAAATGCAATATATATAACTAAAAGAAATCATGATTTTGTCCCGGTTCGGTATTTGATAGATATCAAAAATCGCCTCATTTTAGCCAGTTCAAAAAAAAAAAGAAATCGCCTCATTTTTCTCCAAAATTTCTTGGAAATAAATTTCCAAGTCCTACTACTGATCAAGGCATGATCAAACCTTCGATGCTTCATTTGTTCTTCTTTCTTTTTGAGAAGAAATCTATTTACAATGGATTGAAAGTTAAGTTGTTTTCTTTACATTGTGAAATCTCCGACATGGAATCAGTGACCATGTTCGATGACAAAACACTCGGTCTAATTATGTTGAATTTAGATTCAAGTGGTAAGGAACTCATCCTAACCGCTTTGCTTTGGAAACAAATGCCATGGAAACCACCATGGGATGTCATGATCATGGAGATGGAAGAAGAGAGACAATCTCAGTTTTGGTTTCAAAATCAAAATTGCGATTTGGTCACGGTGAAGCAACCGCAAGGGCACTTGATGATATTTTATTTGTTCTTCGGTGTAGATGCAATTTCTTTGCTGTATGGTGATGTTTTTAGAATCATTGAAAATTGACAGATTCACATACTATTTCTTTTGATAGAATCAGTAGATTGGATTTTTATCAAAAAATATTTATAGATCCTAATTAGAATCTGGCCAATGTTATACATCAAAGAAAAATGCGAAAAATTTGGAGTTTCGTCAGAAAAATCAAAACCAGATGGTGCCCCATTATGAGAAACAGAATACATATTCTCTTATCAAGCAAGTTAGCCCAGAAAAAAAGTTTCTTCTGATTTTAATATTTGTATTGTAATGTTCTCAAATTTATTTTTGCATCTAGTTGTATTTTTAATATTTTCTATATTTTTATTGTAATCTTACATTTTATTTAATAAAATATTTGTTAAAAAAAAAATAATAACCCTCCTCCCCAAAAAACAAAGAGCAAGTGACCTAAAGTAAGATTGCTGAGTATATTATTTTAGTCGGTCACATCAATAAAGATGACCATTTCGATGTCAAAAAAAAAAAAGACCATTTTCATACACGGTCCAACACATGGATATATATAGATGATATACCATCTGTATCATGATTTCACAAACCTCTCTGACCTCGAGGACATTTGGAAACTCTCGACCTCTTTCTAGATTTCAGCCGGAAAAGTGTCACCGCCGCGTGGGCTTCCACAGCCATCGCCGGTCCGGCTTGTTTTCTATTTAAGTTTTCTTCTTCTCGTTTTAGTTTTGTTTAGTATCTTTGTCGGTTCTCTGATTCCGGGAGGCGGAGGTTTCAACGGCTCCGTCGCCGCCGGCTTTATCTCCTAGAGGTAGAGGCTCCCATAGATCTGCTATCGTCGGCTTTGGTTTCCGAGAGGCGGTGACTTTGTCAGTACCGCTGTCGTCGGCTTTGGTTTCCGGAGATGGTAGCTCCTCTAGTACCGTCTCCTCGGTTTTGTTTCTTTGGCCCTTGGTATTTGGTTCCAGTTCTTCTCGATCTATGAGTCTGCACTTCAAAGCCTCTCTGCCTCTTGATCTATCATCTGAAACCGCTGCATGGATGTCGAGGTGATGGATCGATTGTAGGCGGTTATTTGTTCGAGTGATCTCATAGATCTGCGTTGGTGTGTGGTGACGGTCGCGTAGTCTCGATTTGGTGGTAGTCTTGGCGTCGTTGCGATGAGCCTAGAGAGATTAGGGTTTCCTGTTTCTGGGTTGTGGGGTTTGGGCTTTAGGCCCGTTTGTAGTTTTTTTCTACTGTGGACCGGATGTTTTGGACCTTTTATTGTAATGATTTCGGATGGTCTTTGACCTTTAATATTAAAAAATTCAGAAGGGAAAAAAATCATGATTTCACTATAGGACGACATCAAGAGCACTGGCGACAATGCGAGTCGGAGTTATTGTGATGAGGAAAAGACAAATCATATGACACATTGACACGTGACTTTATCTAAACTAACAACCTTTTATGAATACTTTCCCCACGTGTAAATATAATTAAATTCTTTGATAACTAAAATGCCCTTTAACAAACACACAAATTTAACTTGACCATGAAACTTTTGATTGGTTGATTTACATCTAAGTAGTCGTCTAAATATTTAGTAGTAATTAATTAAGTTTATACGATGACTTTCATGGTATACCTAACACGAGTCTAGCTTTTTTTTTGGTTTGAAACATAACACGAGTCTAGCTACTACTTGTTAACCACAGTTAAAAATATTTGAAATATGGATCAATCATTAATCTGAAAATAAATAAAAAACACGAAGAAAGAGTGAAAGAGGAAAATACAACATGAAAACCCAAAAAAAATAAAATAATTAAGGATCAAGACGCGAGAGACCGACGCGGTTTAGGCAAACACGCGGCGAATATGGTCGACACAACGCTTCTCTTGACTCTTGAGTGTTCAGTAGTATTCAGACACTCTCCATTCTCCTCTTCTCATTTTCATTTATTTATTTTCTTTTTTTATAAAATATCATTCTGAGTTATAAAGTTGTCGTTGTTCTAAGTTTTCATTATATAGCTAAGTTTCGTAAGTAAAACGGTATAAAACTATTAACTGATATGTATGCTGGAATGTCTCACACGTATATATTATTACCATTTCCATTTTGCAAACATATTATTTTAAAATACAACCTATATTCTAAATGCATATTTTCAGAATTTTAAATGTATAAAATTATAAGAATATAATTAGCTCATTTTCATAGTTAAACATGGTAATATATATATATATTATAAAAAAACGTAGTAAAAATATGTTCAAAAATCAAAATTTTTGTTTTAAAAGTTCAATACAATATTGTAACCTGTTATTTTGTTGCTCCTGAGAAATCTCATAACAGATTTTTAATATGGATTGAATAACTGTCAAAAACACATCTATTATATAAAGAGAGACACTAATGAAGTTGTCGGTCAAATAACACACGAAAATTACTAACCTCCAAAACCAAATTATATTTTTGGGGTCAAATAACACACGAAAAAAGTTTTTTCTCTCTCTCCGAAAAAGAACGATAAAGCAACCTCCTTCATTTTCTCCACCGTCGTCGTCGATTTCGACGGCGACTTCCACCAGACGTCTCGATGGCAAAGAAGAAGTTCCCAAAACGACTTTCTCCTGCTATTGCTGCACAAATCCGAGCTAAACAAACTCCTGTCTCTTCGTTTCCTGTTACTACTGAGAAGAAGGAAACTGTTCCTCCTTCAGATCTGCTTACGTCGTCCTCCAAATCGGAACCTGTGTTACCATCTGTAGCTTCGGCGGGATCTCTTCCTACTGGATCTAGCTCTCATGTCCCAGATCTAGCCACTGCTGGTTCAGGATCTCAGCCCCCTTCTGCGGCTTCTCTCGGTGCCCCTCAGGAAAATGAGGTCAATTCTGCTATGTATTCTTCATGGAGAGACATAGTTAAAGGATGTCCAAAGAGGATGTCTAAAAAGGGAACCCCTTTTCTGCTGGAATCGGGAGAGCTTTGTGTCAGGATCCCTAACGCTGTTATCGAGAGACACCAAGCCAAATGGGAGTCTTTCATCGTTAGACAGTTCACTGGGAACTTACCGTCTAAAGGAGCTCTCCATGCTATCCTCAATGGTATCTGGAGTTTCAAAAACAGAGATATTACCATCTCACGGATAGGGCCTAAAACGGTTCTTATTAAGGTCCCGTGTCCTGCTACCAGAAGTCGTCTTCTAATGCAGGGTCTGTGGAGTATTGAAGGGCAGACCATGTTTGTAGCTCAGTACTCTTCGGGGCTTACCCCGTCTATGCCAAAGTTGATTGAAGCACCAGTGTGGCTTGAGCTCCACGGAGTGCCACCACACTTTTTCAATGAAGAAGCGTTGGAGCGTGTAATAGGCTTGGTTGGGGATCCACTATATCTCCACCCATCTACTGCAAACTTGACTAATTTGGAGGTTTTGAAGGTCCTTACAGTTGTCAACCTTACCAAACCTTTGCCAGAAGCAGTCAATTTCCAGTTTGAATCTGGTGAGATTGTGCGTATCGAGATTTCGTGTCCCTGGTTACCACCAACATGCGCTTTCTGTCAGGAGACTAGACATACTTTGCGCCGATGCCTATCTGCGCCAGTCACCTGTCCTGGATGTAAATCCACGACTCACACGGCAGAAGCATGCCCCCGAGCTAAGAAATCAGTTGCAAAAGATAATCAATCGCAGGCTGGTGGTGGAGTAAGTCAAGATGAAGCACCTCCAAAGCCCAAGAATAAGAAGAAAAAGAAGAAAAAGAAGAAAAAAGGTCCCAAGAAATCTAGGGAAATTGCTGGTACCTCTGACCCTCCTCCAGTCAAAGACTATCTCGCTGACCCAATCCTACCTCAGAAGAATAAAAGCAAGTCTAAAGCAGCAAGCAAGGACAACCGGAAGAGAATTCCTCCCTCAGACTCTGAAATGAGCTCTTCATCCTCTGAGGGATCTCAAGGATCTGACCATGTTCCTGACTCTTCCTCGTCTGACTCTCTATATGAGGCAGAAAGCGAATAGGATAACAATAAGGCATACCAGACAGTGCTGTCAAAGAAGGACAGAAGAAACCAGAAGCAGCTCAAGGGGAAATCCCCCAAAACCTCTAACCGTCATTAATGGCTGTTGACACTTTTTGTTGGAACATAAGAGGATTTAATAGTAGTATTAAGCGCAGAAGCTTTCGGAAATGGCTCAGGGTTTCCAAACCCCTTTTTGGTAGTTTAATTGAGACTCGTGTGAAATTTCACAAGTCTCTGAAGTATATACAATCTTCTTTTCCTGGTTGGAACTTCGTCAAGAACTACGAATTTGCTGAGTTAGGCCGCATTTGGATTATCTGGGATGAAGCGGTCCACCTTACTATCGACTCTAAATCTCATCAGATGATTACGTGTATAGTCAAGCTCCCTAATCAAACTTCTGAGTTGGCAGTGTCGTTTGTGTATGGAGTTAACTGTAAGTACGGAAAAGAACAGTTGTGGGAAGAGATTACGGCCCTGTCTAATGACCCTATCATTGGTACTAAACCTTGGGTGGCTCTGGGGGACTTTAACCAAACCCTAAACCCTTCAGAGAGTTCTAAAGGAGGTTCTCGGATCACCAAAGGTATGATGGATTTCCGAGAGTGTCTTCATGCTTTTGGTCTCTCCGATCTCTCCTATCGTGGCGGCAACCTAACCTGGTGGAACAAGCAGACATCTAACCCCATTGCCAAGAAGTTGGACAAGGTCCTCGTCAATGATCAATGGTTGCTGGAGTTTCCTATCTCTTACGCTCACTACGCTGATATGGACTTCTCTGATCACTGCCCAAGCACGGTTATACTTGGTAATCGTGCTCGTTCTAAAAAACCATTCAAAATATCTCATTTCCTTCTTGATCATGCAGATTTTCTCCCTAGGCTTGCAGAATTTTGGGAGACCACAGTGGTGATCGGTACAGCTATGTTTCAGCTATCTAAGAAGCTCAAACTTCTCAAACCGATTATTAAGGATATTAACAGAGAAAACTTCTCTGACTTGGAAAGGAGAGTAAAAGATGCCCATGAGGAGCTCCTATCATCTCAATCGGATTTCCTCGCCTCTCCCACCTCCTCCGTTGCTGCAGCGAGAGAAAAGGTTGCATATGCTAAGTGGTTCAGGATGGCTCAAGCTGAGGAACGGTTCCTGTTCCAATGGTCCAGAGTTTCATAGCTTGGTGTGGGTGACTGTAACTCAAGGGTCTTTCACCGATCCATGCTTACGAGAAGGTCGACAAACCAAATCCACTACCTGATTGATGACCACAACCCACGAATTGAGAATGTTAAAGACATACAAGATCATTGTGTCGACTTTTATTCTGCTCTGCTTGGAAGGACTCCCTCGAGGTTAACACCCGAAGATCTTGATGCTATAGGACGCCTTACTCCCTTCAAATGTACTCCTTCCTTGAAAGCTATGCTCCTTGAACCAATTCGGGATGAGAACATCAGGAGGGAGGTATTTTGTCTGCCTTATAACAAATCACCTGGCCCTGACGGGTATACTGGGGAATTTTTCCGCGCTTCTTGGTCGGTAATCGGACCAAATTTTACGGCAGCAGTACGTGAGTTCTTCTCTTCAGACCAAATTCTTAAGCAGTGGAATGCAACAGCTATCACTTTGGTCCCTAAAATGACTGAGGTTTATAGAATTGGAGGGTTCACACCCATCTCCTGCTGTAACGCAGTCTACAAGGTGGCTTCTAAGCTACTGGCTAGACGGCTAGAGAAACTGCTACCAAGTATGATCTCACCCTCTCAATCAGCTTTCGTAAAGGGGTGCCTTCTGGTTGAAAATGTGTTGTTAGCAACAGAGATGGTTCAGGGATTTGGTCGTAAGAACTCCTCACCTAGGGGGCTTCTGAAGGTTGATATCCGCAAAGATTTTGATTCCGTTAGTTGGGAGTTCATTCTGAAGGTCCTTCAAGCGGCTGACTTCCCTCCAGCGATTGTAAACTTGATAAGGCAATGCATTACAACAACGTCCTTTTCTGTTAACGTCAATGGAGATCTGTGTGGCTACTTCAAAGGTGGTCGTGGTTTGCGGCAGGGAGACCCCCTCAGCCCTGCCCTTTTCATCATTGCATTGGAGACGTTTGCAAATCTACTCAATGAGAAGTTCGAATCTGGAAGCATTGGTTATCATCCTCTTGGACTTAACCCTAAAGTGTCTCATCTATGCTTTGCGGATGACCTCATGGTCTTCTTCGACGGGTCCTCTTCCTCCCTAAATGAGATTGCTTCAACTTTAGAGTCCTTTGAGAACATATCCGGTCTGGCTCTCAATAGGGATAAAACCTCTCTTTTCCACTTTGGCCTTACTACTGATGAATCTGCAGCTTTGGATACTAGTGGGTTCATTATTGGTGAGTTTCCTATCCGGTACTTGGGCCTCCCTTTGCTACACAGAAGGCTTCACAAATCAGACTACTCTCCCCTGCTGGATAAAATCAAACGCAGAATTCAGAGTTGGACAGTACGACAGTTGAGTTTTGCTGGAAGGAAGCAACTAATTTCTTCGGTGATCTACAGCTTAGTTAATTTTTGGTGTTCAGCGTTTGTGTTGCCAAAGGCTTGTCTGGAAGAGATTGAGAAGCTCTGTCGCAACTTCCTCTGGTCTGGAAAGTCGGACAAGAGAGCTCAAGCGAAGGTTTCATGGTATCAGATCTGCTTACCTAAATCAGAAGGTGGTCTTGGCCTACGAGACTTTTACATCTGGAACAAGGCTCTCATTCTTAGACTTGTTTGGCTGCAGTTTTCTGGTAGTGGTTCTCTATGGGTGGCTTGGAATAAAGAGCACCGTCTCAAACGTTGCAACTTTTGGATGATGGAAAGCCGACCAGAACAGTCTTGGATTTGGCGTAACTGCTCTCTCTCAGACCTATGGCTCGTTCTCTAATTGGCTGCGAAATAGGGAATGGCCTCACTGCAAGTTACTGGTGGGATGATTGGCTGCCTCATGGGCCACTTATAGACTTCATTGGTATAGATGGACCTTGTAAGACTGGAATCAACATTTCAGCCACTGTTGCAGGAGGATGTGGCCCAGGAGGATGGTTGGTCCCTTAGGCCAGATGTAGAACCCCTGCTCTTCCAACTCTACGTGGCACCTTACTTCAACTTCCGCCTCCCATGCCTTCTAATGAAAGTGACGTTTTCAATTGGGGGGGTTTGTGGTGCTCGGCGTTCGTCTTTCAGCATTACAAGCACCTGAGAATTCCTAAGACCTTCGGCTCCTTTGGTCTCATGGAAGAAAGCGGTTTGGATTACAGCAGCTGTTCCTAAGCATGCTTTCCATTTCTGGGTCACTAACCTAGACAGGCTTCCTCTGCGTACTCGCCTTATACTGTGGGGTATGGGCACTGTCTCCACTTGTTGTCTCTGTGGCAACGCACCAGAGACAAGAGACCATCTCTTCCTGCACTGCAAAACTGCATCTCGCTTATGGGTCGTTGTCCTTCCTCGTCTCTCTCAGCCGCTTCTCCAACTCAACAATTGGCAAGGGCTTATTGACTGGATGCTTACCCCATCGATGGGCCTTTCTTCTACACTGAAACGTCTAACTGCGCAAGTTGTCATCCATCTCCTTTGTAAGGAAAGGAACAACAGGCTTCACCAACGCTCTTCCGAGTCTGTTACGCAGCTTTCCCGCCAACTCGACATGATGATAAGGGATACACTCCTAGCACGGCTCAACAACAAGTGGTGCCAAGGTCTGGTTTCCCAGTGGTTCAAGCATGCCTAACTCAATATAATGTTCCCGATTATTAGTTCCAACTGGTTTTTTTATCTTTTTTGAGCCATTTGTAACTTCATGCTTTAACAGCGTTTGTACTAAACTATTGTTCAATTTTTTTGTATATATTCACATTTTATCAAAAAACAAATATATATATATATATTTATGCATTGTACATATGGATTGGAAAAATCGTACTTATACCTTCATTTACGACCAAGTTAACTAAACCATATTATTTAAGTTAATATGAGCACTATAAGAAAACAAGTCAATAGCGACATACATTAACGACACCAAATTCCTGTCGTTAAAGAACGACATATTACAATCATTGAAACAACGTTATTGTAAACATGACATTACCATGACGCTAATTAGAGACGTCCGGAAATGTCGTTACTTAATGTTATCCTAGTGACATCTTAACATCAGAAAAGCAAAAGACGACGGTAATTCATAGCTAAAGTGAGGGCCAAATAAGTCGACGCGATGACGTCTTTATTTAACGACGTCTTACCGACTTTAGTGACGTTGTTAATATTAACGACGGAAAGTAGTTCCTTTTTACATATACGCACAAAAAAATTCATTTACACCTAACTTTTATACCAAACTTTTAGCGACATACGTGGCCTTTTTAGGTGTTGCTATTGCGTCGCTATCCAAATGAATGCTTATAAAAAACGATTGATTGTGTGAGAAACGAGAAATGCAAACATCGTAAACAACACCACAAATGTCTTCATCTGGATCACATATTTTCCAAGTCACGTCAATGGATGTATTCACGCATTAATCCAGAGACATGGAAGGTCACAAAAGAATTCAAGAATGGATTGCAAGATTTATGGCCTTTGCAACAAATCAAGAGACTTGCATTGAAAGTGGTATGTTATTCTGTCCATATATCAAATATAATAATGGAAAAATCTTATCGTTAGTGATGTTTGGAAGCATCTTTATCGTAAGGGTTTTGCTCCTAACTACTATTTTTGGTTTTCAGATGGGGAAGATTTTGTTGATCCACCAAATAACAATACTAGCGAGCATATTGTTGAAAATATTCCTAGGGATAATATTGGTGATCATATCAAGAGTATACTAATGAAGAGAATGTATATGCTCAAATGGTTACTGACGCATACCAAGGGTCAGTTAATATTGAAAATTTTGCAGAAGAGTCAAATTTAGAAGCGAAACATTTTTATGACATGTTGGATGCTGCGAATCATCCAATATATGATGGGTGTAAAGATGGTCTTTCTCCATTGTCATTATCGGCAAGGACGATGAATATTAAAACAGATTTTAATATGGCGGAAGGTTGTGTTGACGCATGGTCGCAACTAATCAAAGAATACTTACCGGAGGATAACCTAGCACCTGCAACATTCTACGATGTTCAAAAAATGGTATCAGGGCTTGGCCTACCTTTCCAGATAATCGATGTATGCATTGATAACTGTATGATCTCCTGGAAGGGTGATGCAGAACGCACAAAGTGTAAATTTTGTAAGAAAGCAAGATTTCAGCCAACGAGTGGAAGAACAAGAGTTCCATACAAGCGGATGTAGTATTTACCGATAACTGATAGGATAAAAAGACTATACTAGTCCAAGAGAACAGCAACGCCGATTAGATGGCATGCATAGCATTCTACCAATGGAGAAATACCACACCCATCTGATGCTGAAGCATGGAAGCACTTCATATCCACATATCCAGACTTCGCATTGGAAAGCCGGAATGTTTATCTCGGTTTAAGTACAGATGGATTTAATCCATTTGGGAAATCAGATCACTACTCTTTATGGCAAGTCATATTGACTCCATACAATCTCCCACCTAATTTGTGCATTAAACGAGAATTCTTGTTCTTGTCGATCCTAGTTCCTAGTTCAGAGCATCCAAGTCAATCTCTCAATGTTTTTCTGCAACCACCAATAGACGAGTTGAATGATCTGTGGTGTAATGGTGTTCTCACATTTGATGTATCCCAGAGGAAAATTTTTCGTATGCGTGCAGTATTAATGTGGACAATTAGTGACTTCCCTGCTTATGCTATGTTATCTGGATGGACTACACATGGGAGGCTATCTTGTCCATGTTGTCAAGAAAATATTGATGCATTTCAACTGAAGAACAGAGGAAAGTCATGTTGGTTTGATTTTCATCGCCGATTCTTACCCAAAAATCATCCTTACCGTAGAAGCAAGACGTTGTTTAAGAAAGATAATGTGGTTAGATCTGATCCCCCTCCAGAGCTGAACGGTGAGGATATGCTCGAGCAGATGAGAAACTTTGGCGTCAAGGAGACCACTGATTTGGGGTAATGGAGATACTAAATGGGATGCATACGGATCCATGCGTAATTGGCATAAGAAAAGTATCTTTTGGAGTTTACCTTATTGGAAGACTCACCTTCTGAGGCATAATCTTGATGTAATGCATATCGAAAAAACTTTTTTGATAACATAATGAACACAGTGTTCAATGTTAAAGGCAAGACAAAAGATAATTTGAAATCAAGGTTAGATCTCCCTCATCTTTGTTGTCGTCCAGAACTACTCCTTACAGACAATGGGAGGGCTCTGATTCCCATTTATTGGTTATCTGCAGAAGCAAATAATAAGATATTTGAGTGGATACATAACGATGTGAAATTTCCTGACAGATATGCATCCAATCTCTTTAATTGTGTTGACTTAAAAGGCCAAAAATTCATCAGTATGAAGAGTCATGATTGTCATGTATTTATGGAACGTTTACTCCCATTTGTATTTGCCGAACTCCTTCCAAAAGAAGTGCATACAGCGATCGCAGGTATATAAACACATATTACAGTACTATTAGTTCAAATTGGATAAACTAATAATATTTTAAATTTTTCAGGTATCAGGTATTTTTTTATATCTGTGTACACGAACACTTTGGCCAGAAGGAATACAACAACTGCAAGATAATATTCCTGTGCTGTTATGTGATTTGGAGAAAATATTTCTTCTTTCATTTTTCGATGTTATGGAGCATCTTACCATTCATCTTCCTCGACAAGCAGCGCTCGGAGGCCCGGTACAATATCGTTGGATGTATTTTATCGAGCGGTCATGTTTCAGCTAAAAAAATGGCCAAAAATCCAAGCAGAGTTGAGGGATCAATCATTGCTCAAAGCTTAAATGAAGAAACGTCGCATTTCTCGTCCTACTACTTTCCACCTCAAATAAAAACAAAAGCTAGAGGACTTAAGCGTTACGACGATGGAGGGGAGAAACCAACTTATCCCGTTAATGGCGTTCCAGATATTTTTACGCAAATAGGGAAGTTAGGCGGTAAAAAAAGGATGTATGGTTAACAGAGAAAGATCTACATCATGTCCATACGTACATCTTGAAAAGTTGTGATGCTGTTCTACCATACGAAATCTTTGTTCTAATTCATTAAATATATATATATGTAAACACATTTCATATGAATAGATATTAATAATTTGAAATATTTGTTAATTTCAGTTGATTCATTGAGGAAGTTAAAGCGGGATACCCGCATTTGTCTGACGATCAAGTTGAAGATATAAAAGATGCTAATTTTGCTGGATGGTTGAAATATTATGTAAGTATATTTTAATCTTTATTGAAGATTTATAATCTTACATGTAAAACTAATATCATTTTCTTATACACACAGGTTGAATCAGGAGTTGGTGGAAAATTTGACACATGGTTTGAAGAATTAGTAGAAGGACCATAAGTGAAAGATACAACATCTCCAATGTATTTCACTTGTGGATTTTCATTTCGAGCAATCAACCAAGGAGGACAATCCAGATCTACTGTCAACAATGGAATAAGCGTTAAGGGAGATTCACTAGACTTCTATGGCATTCTCACGGAAATCATAGAAGTCACATATCCTGGACTCGTTAATTTGAAATGCGAGTGGTATGACCCTACCCAAGGACGTGGAACAAGGAAAAATCATCTAGGGGTTATTGATGTTAATTCCGTTCGCAGATACACAAAATATAATCCTTTCATTCTTGCGTCTCAAGCAGATCAAGTGTGTTATATTTCATATCCAAGTACCAAAAAAAAGTCAAATCCATGGTTAGCTGTTGTCAAAATTAATCGAAGAGGAAGTGTGGAGGGTGTTACTGAGCAAGACCCCCCTATGCAACAAGACATCCTTGAAGAAATTATTCCCGTTCATCCAACATTGAAAGAGATGATGTTAGCTGATTAGCATAACCAAGATCCTGAAAATATTTGGTCAAGTTCTGAAGAGGAAGAAGAAGAAGATCTTGTTTTAGAACAATTCACTTCTGAATCTGAATAATAATGTATTTTCATCTTTTTCTTAACAACAATAATAATGTATTTTCTAAATTTATGCATTTCACTTTAGAATAAACAAACTCACATTGTTGTTGTGTCACTAAACAGAAAATAACTAACATCTTTAAAAAGTTAAATGTAGCTGTGGCCATATAGTCACAACACAACGACACATATATACCCTATACCCTGAATCGACACCCTAAACCGTTAGTATATATTCTAAACTCTAAACTAATAAAACTAATATGAATCTTATATTTCGACATATTCTTTAATCTATATAAAAATTTACTTAATTGGCAGAACTACAAAATAAACCATATAATATATGTCTCTTAAAAGTTTTAGAATGATATATGTTCAGACTTGTACTATCCTTAAAAGTTGATCAGTACTAGAAATCACTCACTAACCTTATTTTTCACAACATATATTTCTATATTTAATTGTATAATACGTGAAAATTCACTTTTAAATTGTTAAGAATTGAATCAAAGCAATTAAAAAATCTATTAGTGACACATCAGTGACAGGTGTTTAACAAATGTTGTCACAGCTTTGCTACTTAACAACAAAGTGGCACCATGTGTATAAATTATATTCACAAATACATCACTTATTAGTGACACATTAGTAACGGGCCTAAATTTTTTTTACCGCTAAAATTTTAGAGACTTCCCGCATTCCATTTTCACAGGAAACGAGCCCAACTGATGTGTTACATTTTTAACGCATTCTAACCCATGTTTTCAAATGCTTTTCGAATCTTGTTGCTGTTTATTGTGTCTTTTCAGGTCAGAATGAACTAGGATGGAGTTATGGGCACAAGGAAGCAAGGATTGGAGCAAAATGGTGAAAAAGGAGATGTTTTGGACCTAGACCAGTCGATCTCCTATCAGATCGGTCGATCTGAATAGTTGAAACCTTGCGGAACATTTATGGATCAACCAAAAAGAGAAGAAACGATCGTTCACAATCAGATCAGTCGATCCCATACTGGATGGGTCGATCCCGAGCCGGTCTGTGCGAGCAAAAACCAGATTTTTCGGTTTATTTCAATTTTTAAACCGATTAAGCCTAGAGATTCGGGCCAGACGTGTTGAGACCTATATTTTCAGTCTTCTTAGCAGTTTTTCAGACTACATTCTTTCTAGATTGGATTTGCTTTGGTTTTGGAGATTGTAAACATCAGGGAGAAGAAAACTATACTCTTTTTAGAGAAGCTTTTCTGAACCCTATTTGTTTTCTTTTATTTGATGAATCATTCAGTTATTTTATGTGTTCTTCATTCCATGTCTGAGTAATAGGGTGAATCAAAGGAATCCATGAATCATTGAAACCGATATGTTAGATAGGAAATAAATCATTTGGTTTTTCATCTAGATTAATCTTATTGCTTGAACTGGACTGCACACCTAGTTCATGATCTCTAGGTTGTTTAATGCACCGAAAGTGAATGTTTAAATTCCTGAAACAAATCTAGATGAGCAAGTATTCGTAACCGATGGAAGTTGTTGTTAGGAAACTTGTGAACAAATCAAACTTGTTGATAGCATGATTAGGATTCTAAATTGAATGGAAGTTAGTATTTAGAATTCTATATCATAGGGTTTAGTACTGCGGAGGTAGACTAAACTATTTGCGTTGTTTGAGTTCGAGAACGGCTTTAAATCATATTCCTTGTCTAGTGTTCATTTCATGATTGATGTTTTCCTGAGAATTGCCAATGCCTAGCGTTTTAATCCATAAGTTTAACTTCTTTTACATTCTGTCTTTTACATTTGTCGCAATTGAAACCATAAAAACAAATTCCTTTTATTCTAGCTTGATTCTTCTCTCGTAGATTCATAGTGTAACCTTGGTCTCTGAGGAATTCGATCCCTATATACTACCGCGCACTACCGTGCACTTGCGGTTGGTTTTAGTGGTTAAAACCTGTGTACATCACCAACCCAAATTAACAATATATCACAATACTCCAAAAGCTGTAATTTATCCTTTCTCACAATCCCTAAGTTCTCCTAATTCCCGTAATCTTCTCTTCCGTCTCCCTTCATCTATCTCTGTCTAACCTTTCATCTTCTCTGATTTTTCTTTGGTTAGTGAGGAAAATACCAGTCTCAGTGTCCTTCAGATTCTTCATTGCATTGTTCTCTTCGTTGCTTTGAAATTTCTTATGAATCTGAGAAACTCATCTGTTTGTTTGTTTCTCTTGCTTGGTTCAAGTGTTGGTTGATTAAATGTTTTTACTGTCACTACTATAACTAAGGTTCTTATCTCTAATGGTTGTGCTTGTGTTTTCTTTTTGTTCGGCTAGGTTTTCATGGATGTGCATTTTTTTGGGTTAGATTTTCTTGGTTATGATTTAAACCTTGCTTACTTCTTTCATCCATTAGTTTTGTGTTTGTCAAATAACATTCAACAAACTATTTCCACCGTAGTGTTGTTATTTGAGATTAATAATTAATGTTATTTATTTTCAGGCATGGCTTCTCAAAGAAACACTGTCATGGACTATATGGCTCAGAGTAAGGGTGGTACAGGTGGGCGGTTCTCGTTTCAGACACCAACTCAGGCTCGGACATCTATTGCAACCTCTCGTGCCGGTCCCTCTTCAACATCTCAGGAAGCACCACTGTCTTCCTCAGCTACTCCTTCAGAGAGTTCCCAACAATCTGATGATGAAGTTCCAGAGACACAGTCCTCAAGCGATGTTTTGTCACATATGACTCTAAAGGACCTACTTCTTAGCCCAGGCAGGGAGAGTATGGTTAGGCTAATACCTCCCACTGATCTAGCAAAGGATCACCAAGGTGCATGGTAAGTATTATAACTTAATACACATGTGTTTTAGTCAACGTGTTTTGCTTATGCTATTCTACTATGGACCTACTTCTTAGCCCAGGCAGGGAGAGTATGGTTAGGCTAATACCTTCCACTGATCTAGCAAAGGATCACCAAGGTGCATGGTAAGTATTATAACTTAATACACATGTGTTTTAGTCAACGTGTTTTGCTTATGCTATTCTACTATGTAACTAATCTAACAATAATTATTAGGTTCCACTTAACTCATGGAGTGGCAGGAAATATTAGGGAGATCATGGAGGCAGATTTTAAAGGTCCATACTACAATTGGACTCACACCCCAAAACAAGTCCAACGACGCTGGTTTAAGGCCTTTGCGGTATGTGTACTTTATAACTTTCAAATTAATTTAAGTGTTAAAGTATCCATATTTTCAAAAAACTGTTTCAACTTTGGTAGCAACATTTTAATTGGGAATTTGTGCACACTGAGATAATCCGAAAGAAGTTCAAGAAGCAGGAAGGGAAGCAACTTCGAAATTTAGTCTCTGATTGGAAGAAACGTGGGAAGAAACCAACATGGATGGGGGGTAAAGTCTGGAAACTGCTCCTTGAACATTGGGTGTCAGAAAGCCACAAAATTAAGAGTGAGAAAAATTCAAAATCAAGGAATAGCACTCAAGGTAGTGGAATATCGGTGCATTGCATGGGACATAAGTCGTTTATTCGACGACAACATGAGATGGTACTCTCTTTTATTTATGTGATTGATATAACCTATTAAAGTAAATCACAAACCTGATGTTTCAGATATCTGAAACCGGTGAATTACCCTCGCTCGTTAAGCTCCTCGAAGACACACACAGGAGGAAGTCCGATGGTGTCATCATTGATCCAAAGACTGTTAAAATTCTAGATGGTGTCAAGAAGAATGTGGATGAACGGTTATCTCAGATGGTTTGAGAGGATGGATGTGAGGGCAGAACTCAAGAGCTTTCAAAGGATGAGATGAATGATATATAGGAATCGGTATTAGTTTCTTTCCCACGTTTTTGTATTCTTTAATATGATATTTTGTTTGGTTTCATGCACATACCTTTTTATGTTTGTTTAGTTGATCCAAAGAACTATTATATTATTCTAATACATGCTGTTTTTTTCTCAGGTGGTACCCCTTAAAAAAGGAAGACTTTATGGTTTGGGTTTTGTTTCAGACTATACTGCACCTTCAGCATTCACTCCAAGTCCCATGATTACTACTCTTCAGTCTCAGCTTGAATCAACTCAAGAAGAGCTTCATGCAACAAAAACAGAGCTTCATGAGGCAAAAATGGCTCAAGCACAACAAAAAAAGGATCTAGAGGCACAAATGACAGCAATGAAAGAAGAGAATGAAAAACGCTTCAAAGCTTTGGAAGATCGTATCTGCAAAACTGTAATTAGTTTATGTTTAGCTTGAATATATTTCTACTTAGTACTTGAGAAACTTATTATGCTAAATGTTAAGTATGTTTTCTTTTGTTAATTTTAATTTATCTGGTTTCTAAATTTTCATATTCAAGCGACATAAAATAGAATCATCATCATGTATTTTGTTATACGTATGTGTGACGCTAAACAGGGACAAAAATATGTTGTAAATAAGCGACATCAGAAATCAATTAGGGACTTCTAAATATGTAGTTAAGTAGCAACATCAAAAAGTGTCGTTACTTTGTGTCAACAAAAAATGTCGTTATTTTGCGTCATAAAAAATGTCGCCAATTTGCGTCATATATATACATCGTCCATTAGCATCATCAAAAGATGTCGTGATATAGCGTCATGTATATACGACGTATATTAGCGACTTCTCAGTATGTTGTTATATAGCGTCTCCCATAAACGATGCAACATTTTCAAGAAACATCGGCGTTAATTAGCGTCGTTTTACATACACTTTTATACTATGTCGCTATTTAGCCACGTTTAAACGACACCAGAAATAGTGACATGCGATTAACAACGTTTTCTTGGACTGTCGTCAATGTGACGTTAGCGTCGAATTAGCAACATATATGGGCGTCGTTACCCAGCTGTTTTCTTGTAGTGGAGAATCTCGAAATGGACCATTATCACAACTGCATTATTTATTAATATATTCTAAACTGCATTCTGTATAAAAATCTTGATGATTCTAACAACTCTTTTACTGAAATCCTATATTCCATTTACATACTAACAAATCTTTAACTAAAATTCTATGAAATCCTGTGATTGTATATAAATTTTTAGGGATTCTAACAACTTTAATAAATCGTTATTCATATATCTTTCTATTTTTTACCTCTTAACAAGTAGTATTATACAATCTTATCTATTAAAACATAACTCACAACTTCTTTTCATATGCGATATTTTAAAATGGATCTTCATTAGAAAATCATTAATTCTAAGACATATCATTTAATTCTCACGGAGAAACAACCTATCTATTATACTAAATATTATTCATTGCCCCGAACCACCGGACTATATTTAAATAATTCATTAACCATTAATTAAAGTATGACCAAATCGGTTGGTGGGAACGATTTACCATATTCTTAAATTATAAATATATAAACCAAGTATAAACAACTATATATGTTTATAAACAAGTACAAACATGTATGTAGTTAACTCTTTGTTCATCATCTGAACAAACCGGTTCAAGTTAACTTTGGGAATGACTTGACTAGCCTTGAGCATTTGGTTTTCGATGTCGGTTCTGGTTCGGTTTTCGGTTCTAGAGATTTTTGATCCGTTCAGGTATTTAGAAAATTCGGTTTAGTTTTTCAGTTTTCGGTTCGGTTTGAGTAAAAAATTAGAAAACGGCTAATATATAAGATAATTCTGGATCCCATTTTGTTCATGTTCGGTTCCAGCTTTTTGGTTGATTAGGTCAAAAGTCAGAAAATTTGAGTTTTTCGAATTAAAAGTCAGATTTTTCCTGTGATTGAAAATATTCGGATGATACAGAAAATTTTAAAATTTTCAGAATAAAAAATATTCTGATAATTTAATTTTTTTGGATATTTCGGTTTATAAATAGTAAAAAACGTACCTACTTTATATATTTATAATATATTGTATAAGTGTCATATCTAAAATGAGAACCTAATATAAAATCAAACAAAACCGTTTAGATGAATAAACAAAACAAAAGGTTATATTAAATAAATTTCCTTAGTATATAAAAATACCAAAACAATTACCCATGTTAACAAGTCACGCAATATCTGGTATATGTATCAAGGAATATCAGTGTTTCATAGAGTTTCCAAAATTTTCATCACTCATTTAAACCAAGATAAAAAATATATTAAGAATATGATTGTTAAATAACAAGATAGTGATCTTAACATACCATAAATTTCTCATTTTTGTCTCATATTTTAAATGTTTAAAAACTGAGATTTGCAAAATCAATTTAGATTTCTCATAACAGCTTTAAAACATTTTAGGTCTTGATCGGCAGAGCATAGACATTATGCTCATTGTTATCTAATCAATATTTGTTAAAAAAACATATACCACATGCTAATGCCCTTCAAATTGCTCAATATTCTTATACGCAGATTTTAGTAGAGCATTTGCAATTGTAATTTATAAAATTAAGAACAATATATAATTAATTTATTTTATTTGATAATATCATAAATTATGTGTATATCAAAAAAAAAATTATTGTTTAGAATAAATTTACAATTATAATGTTTTAATAATATTTCACATAAAAATACCAGTGAAACATAGAACATTCCATAAATATATCATAAAATCCTCTTTTGTTTCTATATTTTTATTTAAAAAGAACTCCTAATACAAGAAATAAAGTTAAATTTTCCATACCATAAGAGCATGGCCAACGGTAAGTTTTTAATAAGTTCTAAGTAATAAAAATAATTAACTGTCAGAGAAATTAAGAGAGAGAAGAAGAAGAAGTTTCTAAATAACGAAGTCGTTAGAACCTCTTACCATCTCTAACAAGTACATGTCATTTTCTCATTTATTGTTATACTCTGGCAGAAAAGCAGTGCTTAACAAAACAAAAAGTTCATTAAAATACTAATATTAAGTGTCATAATTTTTTTTTAAGAAACCACACCAATAAGGGCTCTAACAACTCCAAACCCTCCATTATATATGACTTGAATATAGATTTACCTGAACAACTTCCAAAATACCTGAAATAGTAAACGATTTATTCATCAAATGATGTATTTAAATACTGTAAAATTAATAAATTATCACAAAATGAAAATAAATTACTAAATTCATAAATTATTTTTATTGCTTATACTTTTGGAAATGATAGTTGAAAAATATATGAGTTAAATACAGAATAGATACCAAATCAGTTAAAGTTTACATATATATTAAATTGTCTAAAAATTAAATGCTAATCCAACGAAATAATTATATAATAAGAATCTAAAATACACATAATGGTTTAAAACAATTGATTAGATTACAAAACGTCAACTATAACATTATTGTGTTTGAAAAAATCATATAAACATTTTAAAATATGGTTAATGTTAAAAATATTTGCTACTTGATATTAATGATGTAAGAACAAGATTTACATTTATAAAATTGAAATCAAACATCCGCGCGGTTGCGTGGATCAAGATCTAGTGAACTTTTACAATTCATATTTGAATAACAGTGAATTTGTCATTTTAATACAAATCATTTAAAACTCTCAGTTGAATACACCCCTTAAGAGATGATTGATTCTCCGTTTCGCTTACTTTCAAATCAGATTTTGTTTGAGAATACACTTTATTCAGCATGCACCATAAAAGAGATATCCAATGTCACCTAGATATATTTTTGTATGATTTTCAACACGAGATTATGGCTTCGTTCATTTCATTTCAAATCAAATTTTGTTTAAAAATAGACTTTATTCGTGTTCGTTTTGTAGTTCAATAAAAAAAAAAGACTATTTGAGCTACGGATTTGAATTCTAGCTAATGGCATGTCAAAATAAGCTACAAAATAGATTACTTCATTCAGTTGCATAACAAAAGAACATTCATAAAAACAAAAAAACAAAAAACTCAGAGTAATCAAGTTTTAAACATTTATTTCGTTTTTGAATATGCGTCTCTACAATTTCTTAACAAGAACATTGATATTTCACGAAACCCTTAAACAATAATAAACCATTGGAAACTCTATCTGCTTGATCGTTCCTATAGCCCAGAATATACCAGTTATATGCGTAATTATGGCACAAAGCAGTGTGGGAGCAGCATCTGTCCACTCGAACATCTTGTGTTATGCGATTATACTTCTAGCTCAGAGATCTGAATTTGTTGCAATCCATACTAATAAAAGGCACTGTTTGAAGCTCCATGGAATGTCTACATCAGTGATATAAAATTCTCCAGAAGATGTCACGTAGTATTATTAACAAAAAATAAAAAAAATTAAAATTATTATAAAATATAAGAAATATAAATATTACATTAAACATCTATCGTAATATTATTATTTGATATAAACAAAAATTATAATAAGTAAATAAATATAAGAAAAATAAAAATAAGTAAATATATAAATATTATATTAAAATTTATTGTCTTATTATAATAAGTGAATATACAATATAAATATATATAATAAGTAAATATACAATATAAGAAAAATAAAATAATAAATATATAATATAAGAAATAAAAATTTATTAAACATCTATCTGAAAAATATATATTAAAATCTATACTAATAAAAGGGACTATTTGAGGCTCTACATAGCGTCCACATCAACGATATAGAAAATTCTTCACAAGATGTCACGTGGCATTATTAACAAAAAAAAAATATAAAATATAAGAAAAAATAAATAATAAGTAAATATACTATATAAGAAATAGAAATATTACATTAAACATCTATCGTAATATTATTATTTGATATAAATGCAAAATTATAATAAATAAATAAATATAAGAAAAATAAAAATAAGTAAATATACAAATATTATATTAAAATTTATTTTCATATAATAAGTGAATATACAATATAAAATATATATAATAAGTAAATATACAATATAATTTTTAAAAACAAAAATAAGTAAATATATAAGAAATAAAAAAATTATTAAACATTTATCTGAAAATGTATATTAAAATAAATAATAAGTAATATACAATATAAGAAAAAATATAACATTAAAAATCTATTATAATATTAGAATAAGTAAATATAAAATATAAGAAAAATAAATATTACATTAAAAATTTATCGTAATACTAGAGCTTTATACAAAATAAAAAAAGTAATTATACAATATAAGAAAAAATAAAAGAAAGTAAATATACAATATAAGAAATTGAAAAACTACATTAAACATATATCTGAAAAATATATAGGTTTATATTTTTATTATTTCTAAATATTATTATATGTAAATATAAAATATAAGAAAAACAAGCATACAATATAAGAAATAGAAAACTCACATTAAACAAATATCATAATATTATCTATAAAAAAAAGAAGGAATATATATAAGTAAATATACAATATATAAATAAACCATCACTAAATATACAATTGAAAAACACTAAATTAAACATTTCTCTCAAAATATATAGTAAATAAATAATAAGTAAATATACAATATAAGAAATAGAAATATTATATTAAGCACTTATCGTAATATTAGAATAAATAAATATACAATATAAAAACTAAAAATTAAGTAAATATATAATATAAGAAATAGAAATATTGCACTAAACATCTAAGTAATATTATCGTTTGATGTAAAACAAAAATAGAATAACTAAATATTAAGCATAAGAAAAATAATCAATAAGTAAATATACAATATCAGAAATGGTGAAACTAAATTAAACATCTATCTAAAAAATGTATAGTAAAATAAATAGTAAGTAAGTATAGAATATAATAAATAGAAATATTACTTTAAATATTTATCATAATAATAGATTAAAATAAATAAATGATAATTAAATATACAATATAAGAAATAGAAAACTTACATTAAACATCTATCTGAAAATGTATAGTAAAATAAATAATAAGTAAATATCAATATAAAAATATAAATATTACATTAAACATCTATCGTAATATTACCATTTGATATAAAATCAAAAACTAGAATAACTATATAAAAATATAAGAAATAAAAAACTACTTTAAACATCTATTTGAAAATGTATAATTTTACATTTTATTATTCCATATATTTTTATAAATAAATATACAATATAGGAAAAAAACAAATAATCTGTAAATATACAATATAAGAAATAGAAATATTACATTAAACATCTATCGTAATATTATTATTTGATATAAAGCAAAATTATAATAGATAAATAAATATAAGAAAAATAAAAATAAGTAAATATACAAATATTGTATTAAAATTTATTTTCATATTATAATAAGTGAATATACAATATAAATATATATATATAATAAGTAAATATACAATATAAGAAAAATAAAAATAAGTAAATATATAATATAAGAAATAAAATAATTTATTAAACATCTATCTGAAAATGTATATTAAAATAAATAATAAGTAATATACAATATAAGAAAAAAATATAACATTAAAAGATCTATTATAATATTAGAATTAGTAAATATAAAATATAAGAAAAAAATATTACATTAAACATTTATCGTAATACTAATTGTTTTAAAAAGTAATTATACAATATAAGAAAAATAAAAGAAAGTAAATATACAATATAAGAAATTGAAAACTACATTAAACATATATCTGAAAATATATAGGTTTATATTTTTATTATTTCTAAATATTATTATATGTAAATATAAAATATAAGAAAAACAAGAATACAATATAAGAAATAGAAAAATCACATTAAACAAATATCATAATATTATCTAATAAATAAGAAGGAATATATATAAGTAAATATACAATATATAAATAAACCATCACTAAATATACAATTAAAAATGAAAAACTAAATTAAACATTTCTCTCAAAATATATAGTAAATAAATAATAAGTAAATATACAATATAAGAAATAGAAATATTATATTAAGCATTTATCGTAATAATAGAATAAATAAATATACAATATAAAAACTAAAAATTAAGTAAATATATAATATAAGAAATAGAAATATTGCACTAAACATCTAAGTAATATTATCGTTTGATATAAAACAAAAAATTAGAATAAGTAAATATTAAGCATAAGAAAAAATAATCAATAAGTAAATATACAATATCAGAAATGGTGAAACTAAATTAAACATCTATCTAAAAAATGTATAGTAAAATAAATAGTAAGTAAATATAGAATATAATAAATAGAAATATTACTTTAAACATATATCATAATATTAGATTAAAATAAATAAATGATAATTAAATATACAATATAAGAAATAGAAAACCTACATTAAACATCTATCTGAAAAATGTATAGTAAAATAAATAATAAGTAAATATCAATATTACATTAAACATATATCGTAATATTACCATTTGATCTAAAATCAAAAAACTAGAATAACTATATATACAATATAAGAAATAGAAAAACTACATTAAACATCTATTTGAAAATGTATAATTTTACATTTTGATTATTCTATATATTTTATAAATAAATATACAATATAGGAAATAATCTGTAAATATACAATATAAGAAATAAAAATATTACATTAAACATATATCGTAATATTATCATTTGATATAAAGTAAGAATTGAGGATAAGTAAATATACAAAATAAGAAAACTAAATAGTAAGTAAATATAAAATAGAAAAACTATATTAAACATCTATTATAATATTAGATAAGTAAATATACAATATTAGAAAAATAAATAATAAGTGTATATATAATATAAGAAATAGAAAACTATATTAAATAACTATGTGAAAAATGTTTAGTAAAATAAATTAATAAGTAAATATACAAAATAAGAAATTGAAATATTACATTAAACATCTTTGGTAATATTACCATTTGATATAAAATCAAGAAAATTAGAATACATCAATATAAAATATATGAAAAGCTAAATAATAACTAAATATACATTATAATAAATGAAAAACTACATTAAACATTTATCTGAAAAATGTATAGTTTTCTGGTTTTTTCAAAGGATATATGTGTAAATATACAATATGTGTAATTAGATACATTTTGATAAATGTTATTCGTTGCGGCATTATTTTCTATTTCCAGAAAAAAAATAAATGGTTAAGCATCAATATCATTTAGGTTAAGCCCACAAACAACAACAAAATTAAAACATCACAAAAAATGCTCACACTAACATTACAATACAATAATTTAAACTTAAAAATATGAAAAATTTCTGTTATGCAAACCATAAATAGAAATCACTCATGTATTCACACAAACATACAATTCAGAATACGACGTCCAAATAATTATGTAGTTAACATTTAAGAATCAAAATAGCCCTGCGCGTAGCGCGGGTTAACCCCAAGTTAAAGAAATAGTGAAAAACAACCAAAATATCAGATCTCAAATTTGAGAGAGAAAGAGAGATAATATACCAGCTGATGGGTCAAGCAAAGCTATCCAGTAAAAACTTGATTTGAGTGATTTTGTGCAATCACTATCGATTTTGGACCGATCTATTTCAAGACCAACAAAATTTATTAATTTACAGAGTTAATATTTTATTATCAATACAATAAAATGAAATGTAAGTGACCAGTTTATAACGTATTCTACAACTGGTAGGTCTTTCAACTACTAAAAATTATCTAAATCCATTTGGGATCCACTTAAGATCGGGTCAGGATTAATTATATTCCATTTAGTTAATCCCAATAATTCCTTTTCAATGAGATGTACGTTTAAATACTTTTTTCAACTTATTATGTAATTTATATTACAAAATAAAATATATTCATGTAAAATTATGTATATTTCACAAATTTGATAATCTCATCCCGCGCAAAAGCGCAGGTCTTAATCTAGTTCTATTTTATAATTGGATCCTAATCCCTTGTTTTGATCAGTTAATAAATATATGTTATCCGATAAAATAATTAAACCGTTATTATTTGACATCAAAGATAAAACTTACTGGAAATAAAAATTCTATTAAATGGCTTTATAGAAGGCTTTATCACTAACCACAGAAATAAAAAAGAGTAAATTTTAGTTGTAACGTACTCGTGATCTCCAAAATCACATTTGATCCATATTTAGTTAACTATCATATAAAAAGAAAACATATAGAAGCAGAAGATCATCAGCATATTCGATACAAACAAATGAAACTTACAATTTATTATTTTCATTTGCAATATGACTTGGATTTTGGTGTTTTAATGACGTAATCATGTCTACTTTTAAAAAAAAGAAACTACTATTATGTATATATATAAACATACAAAGAAACAAAATTTTCCCGGAATATCCGGCTGATCGAGACACAACTGACTAATCAATATAGAATCCTATTTTTAATTAACTATAGATAGATTACAAGTTTTTTAATTAAAAGAAACATATAGAATCAGAAGGTCATCAGCATATTCGATCCAAACAAATGTAACCTAAAAACAATTTACTTTTTCATTTTGCAATGTGACTTGGATTTTGATGTTGAAATGGCGTAATCATGTCTACATATGTAAAAACTTTTTTATCTATAAATATACAAAAAGAAGATTTATGTACGCAATCCTCTTTTTTAATTATAGCTAGATTACAATTTGTTTTAATTAAATTATTTATTTATTAGAAACCAAAAGAAAAATACTTCAACTGAATTTACAGAAGTCTTCCGTTTCATACTTGGTTTTAAAAAAGGGGGAAAATAATTATTTAATAAATAAAAGTACCAGAGTGAGTGAAACAGAGAGAGAAAAGAGAGGAAGCGTTTCGTCCTCTTCGTTTTCTCCTTCTGCTTCCATTAATCATACTCTGAAAGCTTTTAATTATAAACAACTCAGAAAGCGTTTCGTCCATTTTCTTTCTTTTTCTTTTTTAACTCAAAAAAGCTTTATTTATCTCATTACTTCAGTTTCCCTCGGGGCTTGCTTTCACCTAATTAGAACAAAATTCGAGTTTTCTCATTTTTTGTAGAGCCTCTGAGATTGAAAAATTCGATATTTCGATAAAACCATAATCAGTTTCATTCTTTGGTGTTTCTTTCGAATTTTTTTTTTCAAAAGAGAAGAATCTTGGAATTGGGATATACTGAAGGTATTAAAAGGAAAGAGAGTGATTTTGAGAATTATAAAGATACCATATTTGTTATAATGAGAGAAGACCAGAACCATAAATATTAAATCTCCAAAACTTTTGTGTGGACTCGATTAGGGATAAGGATTTGACATCAGAAATAGATTGAGACAAGAAGAAAAAAGAAGAAAAAGAGATAATGTGGTGGTGGTGTTCTTCGTCAAAAGGTCGTTCTAATCTGGAGAGGTTTCTCTTAGGTTTCACTCCTAAACCTCATTCTTTCTCTCTTCCTCTGGTAATGTTCTTTCGCTCTTTTTTTTTTCTTTTGAAAGCAAATTATTTATCTCTTACTCTTCTTCGATTGAAAACCCTTGATAATTAGTGTCTTAATTCACAGTATATCATTAGAAAAACCCTTTGAATTGGCTTTATCCTTTTCAAAACTCGTCTATAATCAACAGAATTTCCTAAAGGTCTTAATTTAAAATCAACGGTGATAATATTTTAATGGTTTTGTGTGAATTTTTGGTTGAAATTGGCTATATGGACAATGATTGCATGGTCCATAGTCCATCACGGGAAAAATAAAATCTATTATTATTTTTAATGGTCACATCATTTCTTGGATTATATATCACCACGTGGAAACGTGAGGAAGAATTTGATTTGCTGAAATAAACATTAATCCAGTAGCAAATGTGCTGAGATTTGGTTTGGATCTTCTTGATGCTCCTTTGGATCTGTATCTTTAGATGTCCGTCTTATTCATTAATCATCGTTTATGTTTGTGATTATGGACTAAGAAGAGTTTTATTTTTCGATACATGTTAATCCATAGTCTATACATTAACTAATGAATACTAAGACCATGTTGGTATTAAAATTAAAGATCATGTTGCTGCTGAGTTGCTTGAAACGATATGAATAGCTTGATCACATTGCGTTATCAGCTAAATCGGGAATTTATGTGCTACTGGCAAAGTTGTGTGAGTGATCTTTACTGTTTTGTGGCAGCAACAGGGGAAAGAGCAGATTGAGTATTTCAGGCTTAGTGATCTTTGGGACTGTTATGATGAGCTGAGTGCATATGGCTTTGGATCACATGTTGATTTAAACACTGGGGAAACCGTAATGCAGTATTATGTCCCATATCTATCAGCCATCCAAATCCATACTATCAAACCAACTATCATGTCCAGGTTACTTATCGAGCTCTAAACATTTTAATGGATCTTGTTGGTGTGACAATGAAAGTGTTTAGGACCAGTCTCTAGATGTTTGGTTTGTGTTTGACTTATTGGTTTCTGAAATGACTTTTTTGGTGTTGCAGGAACCACAACGAGGTGGTTGAATCTGAGAGTAGTGAGTGTTGGAGCGATAGTGAGAGCGAGAAGTTGTTCTCAAGATCCATGAGCAATGATTCGAGCAGAACATGGGATGTTGTATCTGATGATTCAGTTTATGACCCGGATGGTACGCTATTGCCGCGAGATAGACTTGGCTACCTTGACTTTCAGTACATTGAAAAAGATCCTCCTTACAAGCGGGTTCCCTTAACTGACAAGGTTTGATTTCTTAGTAACCACACTCTCCTCTTAATGAACTTTGGTTTTTGAAGCAAAGATACTGTACTTGCTTCAGATAAATGAATTGGCTGAGAAATATTCTGGACTGATGACCTTAAGGAGTGTCGATATGTCTCCTGCTAGTTGGATGGCTGTTGCGTGGTAAGTAATTTATCGTTAGTTAACACAATCCTTGAACTATTGGACTGATTAGTGTGATGGTTTGGTGTATTAGGTATCCGATATATCACATCCCAAGCTGCAAGGACGAGAAAGATTTAAAGACAGGCTTCCTAACTTATCATACTTTATCTTCGTCTTTTCAAGGTACGTATGATCACTGCTTAGTGACGTAAACAACAAGCATCATTTCTGGTTCTTTAACGGTTTCATGAGCTGCAGATAATGTGGTGGTGCGAGATCAAGAAGAGACAGAGTGTTGTGAAGAGTCTGTCATGAACAAGAGAATTCCATTGCCTCCATTTGGTTTAGCTACTTACAAAATGCAAGGAGATCTTTGGGGAAGGACAGGGTTTGATCAGGACAGGTTGGTTTATCTTCAGAGTGCTGCGGATTCATGGCTGAAACAGCTGAATGTTGATCACCATGACTTTAACTTCTTCATGAACTCCAGCTTTTAAGAACCTTGAACTGTTCTTTGTTGTTTCAAGCTCCTTGTTTTGTTGTTGTTGCCTGGCTTGTTGTGTTGTTTTAAGTAGCAACCGCCACTGCTGAGTTGTCAGCCATGGGAGTTATGTAGAAAAAAACCATTTTTTTTCTTTCTTTTTAGTTGTTCAGGCGATAAGAAAACAAAATAATGTTTTGGTGCTTGAGTGAGACAATGTAAATGTAGTTCGTTACTCTTTTCTTTATTTTATTTCTGTTTGCTATTCTTTTTCTTAATGGATCTGTGAACAGAGGACTCTGTTTTGTACTTTTTGTCTAAATATATAGAACAAGTCATTGTCTTTCTTGTATGTCGGTAAGACAGGAAGAAGCCAACGCACTGTTTTGTTAGATTTGATATGTACTTTTTGTTTGTTCTAAAGATTTTTATTTATTTAAAGTATGTTTGATGAAGATGTTTTTTTTTTCTTTACCATGTGAATCTGCATTATATGGTTACTTTTGCTTTGTTCTTTCAGTAATCTATTGCAGACCTAACTCAATAGTTGATATCGTCTGAGTCTCTGACTCATTCTTTAACGAATGAAGACTTGGGATGCGATTGGAGCATCAAAGGATTAGATCAAGTTGAAACAGTCAAAGTTTTTGTTCGACAGCATTAATAGCAGAGAAGCTGCTTGGTTATGCAATAGTGGCCATAAATAATCTCAGTGATGTTTTTTGTTTGAACCGGTGAAAACTGAAAAGTCTTTGTATTCAATATTGTTCTCTTGAAGAAATTTTATGAAATAAACTTGCATTAGTGTAACAATGTATGTTGAAATTGAAATGAATTCTAGTCACCGATGTATAAAAAAAAAAAAATTCTAGTCACCGTATTTTTCTATCTACAACTTTAAATTTGAACTAAAACATCTAATCCAATAAACCTTTGCATTATATTTGTGAAATCTTTATATTTAAAGGTTTAAAACTAATGTATATAGATTTGCATGTATACAATATGTAACAGAAGCTAAATTATAACCCAATTAAATAAATTAAATATGTTAACCAATCGTCCTAATCTTTTTATAAAGGAAACTAAAAATTTCAAAACACACAGAAATCAAAATGAATTGAAATTAGTAAACACAAATTCCTATTTCGCAATAATATGGTATAAATTTAATTTAAATTATGATATTTCCAACAACCACATTTATGGTTGCTTTCTAAAATATTAATATTTTTTGTTTGGTTCAAAAATTTCTCAAATCTTTTGAATAATATCTTGTCATTTAAAATAATCTTTTGAAGTTTTGATAGTGGTATTATTATTGAAGAAATAATTCTTTTTTTTTTACAAAATATTCTTATTAAAATATCCTATTGGTTGTTGACCAAAATAAAATAAAAATATCCTATTGGTTATTCTCTCTCTCTCTCTCTGTTTCCTCCTCCATCTCCAAAAGTTACATGAACTACACCGTTACGCTTCTTCTTCTTCTTTTCTTCTTGATTCCTTAGCAAGCAATCTTCTCCGCTTTTACTCGGCCACTAAGTTGAAATCGACAAACTTGGTACCTTTCCGGGAGATGGTTTCCTTCGCCGGCTTCTCCTTCGTCGCTGGATTTTTGCTAGGGATCCTTGCCCTCTTAGCTGCTGAAGTTGCTGCCTTTCTGTATCTCCTGAAGCGGTTGAATCGGAAGAGAAACCTCCAAGAATCGAATAATTCGAGCTCTGATCCTCCAAAGTCCATTGATTTCAGTCTCAACAAACAGGTTACCGAACTTTATATGCCTCCTGAGTTCTTAAAGTGTTGACCTTTCCATAGTGAACATTGAGTTTCTCAAAGTTCTCTGCTTTCTAGCTAGTTCTGTAGAGAACATTGAGTTTCTTGCTTTGGTGGTTCTTAAAGTTTCGAGCTTTCTTGCTAGTGAACACTTTAATCGAATAAAGTTTTGATTTTGTTGTTTGCAGACATAGACTGAAAACTTGCCGTATTGGTATTTTAAGATACTGTTTGATTACATTGCGTTTGATCTATAATTTCTATCAGGGAGTGATTTGGATTCTGGAGTCTGATGAAAGTTTAAAGGATAGGAAGAAGGAGGAGATACAAAAAGAGCAAAAGAAGAAGAAGAAAGACCTCTTGGAGGTGCATCCAGTTAAGAAGTCTGCTCGTATCAAAGACCACAAACTGATCATTTCAAACGCAGATGGCACTCAGACGATTGTTACTTTGAAAGGTTGCTCCGTTGAGGCTGTTTCAGGGTCTGAACTCCCCACAAGGAAATGGTACTCAATCTCTTAACATTGCTAATCCATTCAAGTAAATGTAATAAGTTTCTAAAATTGGTCCAGGCGTATAGTTTTTTTAAAATTGATCTAGTCACCTGCATAATCAATAATCCTATATAAAGCGCATAACTACTGCCTAACGATTTTTTGGGACATTGGTAATAACCCTTTTTGTTTTTATGTTTTCGTAGGGCGAAAAGATATCCTCTCAAAGTAGAAAGCAAAACATCAGACTTGTATAAAGGAAACCGTGTGTTTTACATCTTCCTCGAGACTTCTTGGGAGAAAGAGTCATGGTGTAAAGCTCTTCGTCTTGCTGCTTGCAATGATCAGGAAAAGGCTACCTGGCCGACCAAACTGAAACACGATTTCCAGAACTATATAGCTTCCCTTAATGTTGCGTATCCTTCTTTTACGAAACAACCATCAGCTGGGTCTGATTTAGAGTCATCAGACAACAAGGGAGGGGTTAAAATAGAAGATGGTCCTTCCTCAAAAGTTCGTTTGTTATGGAAGAAATTCTCAAGAAAGAAAGTGCAAGACAAGAAGACTTCAACACGTCATTACCAAGATTCATCCGTTAGCTCTGGAAGGAGCACCCCAGCGAGAAAGATTAGAGATAATAACATCCCTGAGGAAACTGATGTGCAAGCTTTCTCACGTTCTTGGAGCCATGGAAGCAGTCATGTTTCGGATGCAGACTCGGAGGACAAGTTTTTTGTTGCTGATGAAGGAACTTTGGCGTGGAACTTGCTGATCTCTCGGCTGTTTTTTGATGTCAAACTGAACACAGGGATAAAGAACGTAGTGCACGAACGTATCCAGGTGAAAGCTTTCACTAACATCAAGGTTTGGTCGCATATAGTGTTTATCTAACTCCTTTTTTTGGTTTAACAGAGGGTGTTGTCCAACATGAGACTTCCTAGCTACATAGGAGATTTGATCTGCTGTGATGTGAAGATTGGGAATCTCCCGCCTCATATACATGGTGCAAGGGTTCTTCCAGTGGAGATGAATGGTGTGTGGGCATTTGAACTAGATGTTGAGTACAGTGGTGGTGCGGGTCTAGTAGTTGAGACACATGTTGATGCCAGAGCTGAAGATCTGCAGAAAGGCATAGCTGAGGGAAAACTGCAGCCAAGTCCTTCTGGGGATGTTCCCATAGATCTCCTTGAAGGTCTTGCAGAATTTGAAAAGCAGTTGAGTGTCCCCGGAGGAAGCGACACACCTGGTTAGTACTGTATTCGTTTTAATCATATTGCTTGTGAAGCATTCATACCAAGAATGATTATATGTTTGCAGATGAATCTAAGGGATCAAAAGGAACAAAAGCAGCTCCAAACAATGGATCTAAGTGGAAGTCTATTCTGAAGAACATCGCTGAGCAAGTCTCTCAGGTTATTCTTTGTTTTTTCTGTTATATTTGCTTGTTGCGTTCTTTTTCCTCCAGTGCTTAAGCTTCTTGACCTCAGATCATGGTGTGATTATTACTCTGAAAAGCAGAGCAGCTCTTAGAGTAGTATCTTAGAGACAGTCTCTGTTTGTAAACTGCAGGTTCCAATTAATTTGTCAATAGGAGTCTCCTCCCTTCGAGGGATACTGCGTGTACACATGAAGCCACCTCCATCTGACCAACTATGGCTTAGCTTCACAACCATGCCCGATATTCATTTCGACCTTGTCTCATCTGTTGGCGACCACAAAATCACAAACAGCCATGTTGCTATGTTCTTGATCAACCGGTTTAAGGTTAAAAACTCCTTGCTCCCTCTAAACGAATATGAAATAAAATTTAACACAAGATCTCATTCTGCAGAACGGGATAAGAGAAGTCATGGTGCTTCCCAACTGCGAAAACGTAACCATTCCATGGATGATAGCTGAGAAGGATGATTGGGTTCAACGCAGTGTTGCGCCGTTCATGTGGCTGAATCAAGATTCAACTAGTGATCACGACAGCTCCGAAGCTGCAGAAGTAAAATCTAAAGCTGACAAACCGCCGAGTCCTGAACAAACAAAGAAAGTTACTAACGTTCCCAAGAAACCAAGAACTGAGGAAGAACCTGTGGCTGTTCCATCAGCAGCTAACTCTGCAGCTCTTGTAGTAGAAAGTGACAGATCCTTGGAGGAACTCAAGACTCCGCTGCTGGAAACAAGAGAGGATACAATAGCACGAGGAGGCGATGACGAGGAGACTACTCCGGTTAGTGTCCAGTCATCATCGAGGTCTATTTTGTCAAGCGAAGAGGATGATTCGAAGGGGAAGAAAATTGGAACAAAAGAGAGGATGTCTGGTTTTAGGAAGAAATTTGGGGAGAAGTTTGAAGAGAAGAAGCGTCATGTAGAGGAAAGAAGTAAACAGATTGTTGAAAAGATGACAGGACCTTGACACAAGGGTTAGATGAAGAAGCTTCTTTATATTTCCAGGTTCAGACACAAGAAAAGACTGAACAAGAAAGTCAATAGATTAGATTAGGATATAGTTACTCGTATCCATATATGTTTGGTGTAAGTACCAGAACTCATTGTGAAATCTTTCTTTATTCTTAATATTACAACAAACAAAGAGCAGCACCAGAACAGAGATTCTATGCAAAGTGTTTTGATGCAGACAGAGATAACTTGAACAAAGACCAGACCAAGAGAAAAGTCCCATCTAGTAATCTTCAGGAGCCAAGGGCTGGTGTGTGTGGTGTGTTGGTGGCTCAGTGGGTATGACCATGTACTCGTATATAACTGCTGCTAAAGCACCACCGAGGAATGGACCAACCCAATAGATCCAATGATCATGCCATCTCCATCCAATCAATGCTGGACCAAAGGCTCTAGCTGGATTCATTGACGCACCAGAGAACGGTCCACCCACCAAGATGTTTGCCCCAACTATCAGTCCGATCGCAAGCGGTCCAATAACACCAAGGCTTCCACGTTTTGGATCGATCATAGTCGAGTAGACAACGTAGACAAGACCAAACGTTAAAATGATCTCTAACACAAGTCCATTAACTGCTCCAACACCTGATGCTAAACGAAAACCAACTGGTCTCTGCATGAAGACAACAAACTCTTTATAATAAATGCCGTTTCACTGAAATGAACTTCTCATGGATTAGTCTTACCATGCCGTTTGTGGCGAGCCTCAACAATAGACAAGCGAGGATGGCTCCAAGAAGCTGAGCTATCCAGTAGTAGATGGCACGGATCACAGAGAGTCTGCCTCCGATAAGAGCACCAAAAGTGACGGCCGGGTTTACGTGTCCACCAGAGATATTGGCGGCTGCAGAAACAGCAGCGAACAGAGCAAACGCATGAGCTAACGCGACTAATACTAGTCCTCCTGGTGTGTTTGTCCCCGCATGAGCCGCATGGTCCCAATACAGCTTGTCTGATCCGATAAAACACACAACTCACAAGTCATATCACATAACTGCATACAGATAGAATCTATCAGAAGGGTGAGGGTACGAACCGAGAGAGAGGATAGAGCCTTCAGCTGCAAAGACGAAGACAAAAGTGGAGAGGAACTCAGCTAACGCGGCTCTAATGGAGTCAGGGTGTGTAGCCTCGTCGGCTCTACCGAAACCATACGCTCTACGCGCTGATGTTGCCATAATAATCACAACACTCTGAATCAACTGTGATGATTGATGAACAAAGGTAGAAGTGGTAAGAGAGAGACAGAAAGGGAGTTTTATAAAAAAAAGCGAGGTCGAAGTAAAGAGGGACAGAGGTGATACTTGAGTTGTCTTGAGATGGACACGTAGCTTTTAAACTGCATGCATGTTGCTTAACCATGTATATCATTTTCCTCCGCCCTCCTTATCTTCTCTTGGTAAGTTTTTGGACGGATTAAGACGAGATAAAACCAACGTTTTCAAGAAAAAACAGCGGTTTACATAACATTTTGTGATATCTTGGGTGTGTGACTTCTTCAGTCAGGCGTTGTTAGCCCCGGAAGCGGCAGCCTTGGCTGCTTTCTTCTTCTCCCTCTTCTTCTTGTTTCTAAGAGAACGAACGGACAACAGAGCATCCATCCATCAACATAAGAGCAACTGTTTCTAAGATTTATGTATGTATTGTAAGACAGACTACTTACCCTGCTGGATTTCCTCCAAGCTTTGTTTCCCCATAATAACTTTGGTTGGTCTTGTCAACATCTGATTGTACAACCACTAAGAGTCCAGTAGAACCATGATTCCAACTAAACTGCACAGAGGAATAGCCGTAACATTTGCTATTGTAAACGACCGTGAGCTATCTCTCCTGTCTCAATTCTCCAAAGGGAGACATTCTTCTCCTGTGGAGTAGTGGGTTTCTAAAAGGCCTGAAGATAACTCAGCAGCTGTAACAGTTGTTATTGTGAACGACTGCACTTCTCTCAAGCTACTAGCATCATAGATACTGATGACTCCACCTTCAGCTTCTCTAACTGCATATAAAAAGGTGGTGACTTTAAAGAAGAGACGTTTAACCATAATCTTATAGAAGTGGAGTTTCAAAGATATGTTACCTAAAATCTCCAAAGACGGTGGAGAACTCATTGATTACTTGAGAGAGACCTGATTAATGCATCAATCAGAAGAAAGCTCTTAAATTTCTAATGAAACTCTCTCTTGTTATCATCCTAACCTAAACTCTTCTTGCAAACTAGGTACACATGAATCCCGAGGAAAATCACTCCCTAAATGGACCAAAGAAATGCATTGAGATTAATAATAAAGTAAGCAGCTTTCAATATAACAACTCTTCCAGGTGAAGAGAAGAAGAAGGCACCTATCGGCCAATCGGCGGGAAAGAGTAATCGGTGGCTGTTGTGGCCCGGCTTAGCTAGACGAAGTGTAATGAGATACCTCCCTAAGTTGTAATTTTCCACTTAGTCTTTAAACCCCTCTGATTAGGCTAGAAGGTTAGCCTAATTATTAGGATAAAAATAAATGAATTTATGAATATTAGAAAGAAAAAAAAAACGGGAAAATCGCATAAAAAACCTTGAAAGTGTCACTTACTAGCACTTTAAACCTTGAAGTTTTTTCACTAACACTTTAAACCTTCAAAGTGACATTTATATCATAAAAAACCTTCAAATAACAAAAATGACCTGTTCAACAGGTTAAAAATTTTTCAAAACAATTATTTAATTAATAAAATAAATAAAATTTAACAAAATCGAAAATTTAACAAAACTCATAAATTAAAAAAAATAAAAACTAAATAAAGATTTAGAAATTTTTTTAAAAACTAAAAATTCAATAAATAAATAAGATCAAATTAAAATACAGAAAAATCATAAATTTCAAAAAATTGAAAATTTTAAAAGTTTTTTCATTTTCAAATATATTGTCGGAAATTATCAATCGAGATATGCGTCATTGTGGGTGATTGGTTGGGCTTTAACAAGTGAATTTAGCTTTAATTTCTATCTACAATCATATATGTTACCAATCATGCTTTATGTAATTTTTAAAGCTAAAGCTTCTTCTTTTAAAAATAGTTGTAGGAGCCTTATTTTCTAAAACAAAAATATTGCTGTAGAAATTTTTTTTCTTTTATTTTCATTTAGCTATTTTATTTTATTTAGTTTTATATTTTTTTTATCTTTCCTTTTTATTTAATATCTGAAATTTTGGTTTTCTGAATTTTTGACATATCTCGAATGATATGAAAATGCAAAAACTTTTGAATTTTATTTTTCAATTTATGATTTTGTATTTTTCTGTATTTTAGTTTGATCTTATTTATTTTTGAATTTTAGTTTTAGTTTTAGTAATTTTATAAATCTTTATTTAGTTTTCTTATTTTTAATTTATGAGCTTTTTGTTAAATTTTTCGATTTTTATTTATTTTTGTTTATTTTATTAATTAAATAATTATTTTTCAAAAAGAAATTTAACCTGCTGAACCGGTCATTTTTGTTATTTGGAGGTTTTTTATGATATAGATATCAATTTGAAGGTTAAAAGTGCTAGTGAAAAAACTTCAAGGTTTAAAGTGCTAGTAAGTGACACTTTCAGGGTTTTATATGCGATTTTCCCAAAAAAAAACTCAAACTTCCTACTGTTTTTTTCGTTATATCGTCGTCGTCTCTATCAGGTGAATCTCTTGCAATTTTCTGACTGATTCAATCCAAGTAAGTTTTTTTCGTACTGAGAGTCGAGTCTTTCTTCGACGGTAGCGTTGAATTTTCGGTTCGAATTCAATACCCAATTCTATTTCCTTGGCTGCTCACCACCTGCTCGACGGATTTCCTCAATAGAACCCTAAGATCTCTCCCGTATATTGTAGTTATCATCTGGCTTTGAATAGTGCAATGGCAGAAATAAGTCTTGGTATGCTTATAGACATTGTGGATGAAGAGTGGATGAGGGACACTCTCCCTGATGATGGTAAGTGGTAACCTCCTTTTGATTTTTTTCCACATTACACCTCAACATCATAGTATTTATTCATTCATTGTTGTGTTGTTTATTTTATTGTTTGCAGATCTCCCATTGCCTCCAGTGCTTGCTGTTAAGACTGATGATACTGAAGACACCAGTATGTTTTCCCTCTTTGTTTGGTTTTGCTTTACTACACAGTCTAGAAAATTCACCATGTTGATGCATATGTGATCCATGATATTAAAATACCCATATTGAAAAGGCTAAGGACATAGAGGATCTACACTGAGAGAAACTTTGAGATTTAGGACTTTCTCTACCAAGAAACTGCATTCCTTACTACTATAGTCTCTTGCGTTTTGGTGGTTGCAGATCAAGAAACTCAGCAGCCAGATAGAGAAGCTTGGCATGATCTTGCACTGGATACACAGTAAAAAAAGCTATGAAGTTCGGTGGAAACTTTTACAGAAACTCTTGCATCTCTTATTGGAACTTTGTATGAAGACAATATCTGCGTCTCTCTTCTATCAATCAAACTCTCTCTTTTATAATCATCTGGTGAATTTCATTCATAAGACTAAACATGATACAACAAAGGATTAACCAACAAAAAAAAAAAAATCGCTTGTTGACGTGTCTTGTTGGATACACGTGGTTTCTTATGATTTGTGATAAACGCAAACCTTTTGCTGACGTGTCTTCTGTTGATTCGTGCACGTAGTTGGTAAACATTCATATTTAAATTCTCGAACAAAAAAAATAAAACGATATTCAGGGAAAGGGGGAAGATGCTGAGCTTATCACTGAGCAATCATGTTCCTCCATTAACGCTCTTGAGCCACCAACGAAGAATCATATGCCGATCATCCCTACTGTTTCACCAACTCTTCCGCACTAAGCTCGTCTCCAATTCTTCCTCCTCGTCTTCTTCTTCACCTGGACTTTCTGTAATTTCAGCCGCCTCTTCGTCTCCAATTGCAGTTCGGGAATTAGAAGACGAGGACCACTTCGATGACGAATTACGCCGTCTGTTGGCGCTCGTACCGGAGGAGATACGACGGACACTGGAGGAGCACCCTGAAATCAGTGAGCTCATTGAGGTAGTGTTGGATTTAGGGCGTAAGCCTCTGGCGCGATTCCCTTCCGGAGATTTTATCGTCTCCGACGATGCTGTGAGGGTCAAGGATCTTGAATTCGCAGTCTCTCAGGTTGGTGAGTGATCCCCTTGAGCTATTCGTGTATTCGGTTTGGACCGGTTATTTTGGATATCAGGTAGAAAAGTTCAGTATCAATTAAAAACCAAGAAAATTTTGGTTTGGTTAGGGTAATATTCGGTTTAATTCAGATAATAAAACTAGGATTCGGCTAATACCCTGGGAAATTTTGTGTCAATTTGGTTCTGATTTGGTTATTTTTCGAGTAGTTATGGCAAAATATCTGGCAATTTAGATAAAATATGTGATTCGGATGGTTCTCTTAAAAATATCAGATAATTCGTATTATTTTAAATAAGAAAATATTCAAAAAAGTTAGATAATTCAAATTTTTATGTAATTCGTTATTTCCCAGATACTAAATACTTTCAGAAAATTTTAGTAGTTCATAAATTATGTTCATAGAAATTTAGCTCTCTATTTTATATTTAGATATAATTAAAATTTTAGGTATAAAATCATATTTTATATATTCCAATATATATTAAGTTCTAGATTCAAATATTTAGGATAAAAAAATATATAGGAAATAGTCCGTTTTTTTGGTTTCGTTTTTTTTTTTCAATTCGGTTGTAAAATGCTCAGGTCTACTGTTGAGGAAACATCTAAATAGCTGCTTAATAAGACCATGACCTTTCTCAGGTTGGTGAGTTTACTAACGATAATCGAGCTGGAATCAGCCGGACGTTGCACCGGATCAGTGCCATAAGGAACCGAAAGGGAGAAATCATTGGCTTGACTTGCCGTGTTGGTCGATCTGTTAAAGGAAGCGCAAACTTGCTGCGTGACCTTGTCCAAGATGGGAACTCTTTGCTGCTTATTGGTCCACCAGGTGTTGGTAAAACCACAATGATTAGGTTTGTGTGTGTGCCCATGAACTCTTCTCATTATTCCTTTAGAACCATTGGTTTGATCTTGTGATTGATATTGCAGGGAGGTAGCACGAATGCTAGGGAATGACTATGATAAGAGAGTGATGATTGTTGATACTTCCAATGAGATTGGTGGTGATGGTGATATACCTCATCCTGGGATTGGTAATGCTAGGCGGATGCAAGTACCTAACTCCGACATACAACACAAGGTTTAATAGATAGCTTCAAGTTTTTTTTAATAGAGTGAGAGTGTGTTTATTATATGTGTTTTAATTTGATTTACGTTCAGGTGCTGATAGAAGCAGTAGAAAACCACATGCCCCAAGTGATTGTTATTGATGAGATTGGAACTAAACTTGAAGCAATTGCTGCAAGTACGATTGCAGAGCGTGGGATACAGTTAGTTGCCACGGCTCATGGAGCCACCATAGAGAATTTGATTAAGAACCCTTCGTTAGACCTCCTCGTTGGAGGTGTTCAGGTTAGATACTATCTGTTTGCTTACCATTTTAAATCAAGATTAGCTTCAAGAATGTTTTGTGAGAGTCTCTTACAAATGGTTACTGTCGCATATATACTTCAATGCCAATCTTGTAAGGGGATGATATTTCCTGTTTCTCGTGGATCTCTTGTAGCTTGATATGTTTTTGCTAAACAAGAGATGGGGCATACGAATTGCATAGAAGAATCAATGTATTCGCTATAAGTGTATTATCTCAGACATGTTAACGGACTTCTTTGGCAGAGTGTGACACTTGGAGACGAGGAAGCGACCAGAAGAGGTGGCACGAAGACTGTCCTTGAAAGAAAAGGTCCTCCGACATTTACCTGTGGTGCAGAAATAGTATCAAAGACTGAAGTTCGTGTTCATCGAAGTCTCGAAGCAACTGTTGATGCTATCCTCGCAGGTAGACTCTTGGCTTTATTGAGTTGGAACTGTCAATAGAAGCAAAGAATATATATACATAAACTATTTTGATACAACGACAAAGTTCTCCTGGCTAAAAGGTCGCTTACCAAACGTTGAAATCCGCAAAATAAACTCTGATGGTGTGGAAGTGGTTATGGAAAAGAAGGAACCTTTGATGGGTGTGATGCCTTTGGATAAGAAACATGAAGAGGAAACTTTAGGTGTTTTGAAGCTCACCAAGGAGGAAACTATCTCTGAAGTCCTTCCAACTAAGGAGCTTACAGAGGCAGAGTCTTCAGAGCACGAGACACCGATGTATCTATATGTCTATGGGGTAAGAATTACCTATTCCTTTTTTATGTTGCCAATGGTTATATGAATTCTTGGTTATAATATACGTATACATATACAGATTGCAGAATCAACTGTCCTTCAGGCAATCAAAACACTCGAGATGGATATTGCGGTTGAGATAACTGACAACATGAGTGAAGCAGAAGCCTTACTTGCATTGCAATCCAAGATCAGGAAGAATCCTCGGATTAAATCATTAGCTACATCTCATGGTATACCTGTTTATGTAACAAAGGTAAAAAAAAAAACACTTATTAAGACTGTTTTTGAAGTTTTTTATTTTTCAGCATCTTTAACCAAAAGAAACTCTCCTTCTTGTAGACTAGTTCAGGCATTCAAGTGGCCAAGGCGATAGGGGCGTTACTGTCTGATTACGAAGATGGACTTGGAGAATTTGGATCAGAAGATCGTCCAAAACTATCTGAAAAAATGGACGCCTTAGAGGTAAGTAAAGAGCTAGACAGAATTTATATTCCGAACCGGGTTTTGGCACAGTCGGATGAAACATTTGCCTTGGTCCCAAATTGTCCAAATATTTTTTATTAAGGTTAACAGAAAAATGTTTATGACCATTTAAATCTCAGATCCGACCTGATAATATTTCATAGTAACCACAATGCACCATTGTTTCGAACTGATTTGTATGCAGGAAGCAAGATTAGCTATAGAACGGATAGTGATACCCGAAAAGGAGCCAGTCGATCTTCTCCCAAGGCCGAGGAAGATCGTGTCATTTCAAGGAAACCTAGTCAGGAAGTATAATTTAAGATCAGAAAGACAATGGAGAGGAGATGAGGTGTATCTACGGATCCTGCCTTATGGTATGGACGAAGACAAAGACAAAGACGACGAAGATGAAGATGAAGAGGTGGTCGAAGAAGAGAACGGAGGAGAGCTTGAGGAGTTCGGTGGTGTCACAGAAGAGTTTAATGGTTCACCCTACGGCATCGACAGGTTACCTCTATTGCCTGACTAGTTTTTTTTTTATCTGTTCATAACATTGTTATAGATACACTTCTGTGAAATGCTAATATAATCTCTGTAAAAAGAACACTTTAATTGGGGATTATGAATTAATGCTTAGATTTTGCTCGAAATATTAGTCAGTGTCGAATTTTTATCTGTTACTGAAAAGCTTTACTGGCTATAGATAAACTTGAATATTGGGACTCTACTATCGCCAACTTGGCTCCAACTAATTTTGTTTTTTTTTTGTTTTTTGTTTTTCTTCTTGAAACTCACATGATAACACAAACAAGTACTCATTTTCTTTAACTTTTCTACGAGTTTAGACTTATGATGGTGACAATACAATCAAATCAATTACTAAATGGAAACCCTATTTTATAACTTTATTAAAAGCATCTCAAAAAACTACAAATATAAGATTGTCTACTTCAAAAAAATTCAAATTTAAGGTTTTGAACAGTGAAAAGTTTTCATTGTTCAAAACTTTGGATTTGAGATTTCATATTTTTCAGTCATGTGTTTTTCAAATAATTATTTTAACTTTTATATATATTATTTTAGTTCTTATAATTTTATATTTCATAAATATTTTACATATAAAATGTCAGATTCAATAAATTTGAACTTGTAACCTACATATAATAAACAAATAAATTTAATATATTATAATAAATTTTATTAATTGATCATGTATTAAAACATTAAAACTAGTTATATTGAGTAATTTGATATTTCACTTATAATTTATAGTTTAATTTGTATTTTTATAATTTTATTTTATTATAATATAATGTTAATATTTTTTATGGTTTTAATATATGCTTTATTAATATATAAAATCTTGTATTTTATTAATTTGGTCAATTTTAAGAATTATAATGCAAATAAAATTTCTTTTAAATTTAGAGTTAAAATTTTACAATTGGAGAAAAACACACTAGAACCTTGAATTTGAGATTCTTGCAGCATTAAAAATAAGATTGTCATTGGAAATTCTCTAAATAGGAAAAAATATTTTAATTAGAATATGTATTTTTATAATTTATGTTAATGTCGTATATGTCACTATCTGAATTGAACTTGTAGTGCAGGTTGTTGACAAGTTAAACTATTAGCACTTTTCTTTTAAAAACGATTTGACTTTATAAATTAACACATTCATTGCATTTTATAAACAATACTTTACAAAAAGTGGGATGAAGTTGAAGTTTTGACTTGTGAGTGACTCTATACATATCTAACCGTCATTCCAAATTTATCTAATTTATCTTCCATTCAGCCATCGTGATCCATTTTTTGGTTGTTAGTTAACCCAAAATATAAATTGATATATAAACATACACCCTAGACAGAAAATAATATAAATATGATAGTTTATTCATATTTGGAGTTGAATGGAATAAAAAGTTGGATAGAATAACTCGAGTTAGAGTGCGTTATGTAAGAAAGTGCCGACCAGATGAGTCAGGACCACGGCGAGAGGTAGGTCGTTAGACCTTAACAACCTTAATCATCTGATAGGGCCGACTTACTTTTCTTAATTAACCTCATTAAAAGCTCATTTTTACAAAATTTATTCTAGTAAAGTTGGGCGTCTGTATTACGCACACGCATACTCTTATACTCATATGTATATTGGTGTTTTTTTTTGCTTAAATATGTATATTGGTGTTAAATGTATTGATTGACAATTTTTAAGAAATGAAAACATTTGAATACATACGTGTTTGTTATGAGCTTATGATGTATGTCATATGTAAGCGGTTTAAAGAATTTTGGCAAATTGAATACACGTATAGGAGACAATAAAATACTTTGGAATAATTTGTTAAAAATGAGTTATATGTTTTTTTTTAAATGTACATATTGTGGTGTTGAGTATGGTATTGATCCAAGTGGTAAATTATTTCAATTTTTATTATATGATTTAATGTTTTAATGGGTTATCTTGCGCATAATGCATTGTTATTAAAGAGGATTTATTTTTGCTAAAATGTTCCACAAACATATAAAATGACTTCAAGTTCCACTCATGAGTCATTCCGCAGGATCGCATCGATAATACACAAGTAAAATACAAATCGATAACTATTTTGTAACCTGATAAACTCCATATTTTGATTACCCAATCAAAACAACATACATAAAGTATAAGATAATCTTGAGTATCTAAACTATGTTAACCAAGCAATGGTAGCTAGTTGTAATCTTCTGGGATTTGGTATATGTATCTATATTGGTTCTGGGTTCGATTCTCTATGGGAATTAACTTATTTGGTTTGGTTTTTGGTCTAAGTGGTGAAAATAATAGACTTTAACAGACGATCGGTATATCTCTGATATTAATCAAAATGCATTTCAAACTCGGGTTAATCAATATGGTAGCTAATATTCTCTGTAGTAATTAATGTTTTTTTTCGAAACCAGCCGAATCAACCAATAAAGTATATTTTAAAAAACTCGAATATTCAATCTAAAATGTTTGTTTTATAAACCTTTTGTAGTCTAAAAAATTAGGTATTTCCTGTCAATACTTCTCTCTTAGTTAGTAGTTGAATTGAAGTTAGTGTTCAACTCACTTTTTCTTTCGGCTTCGAATTGGTGCATCACTTCGAATTGGTGCATCACTTACTCTATAAACTAAAGTGCCAGCTTGTATCCACAAAAACCAAAATCGTTTCAGCTAATAATCCAAATATATAGTGATTAACTTTGTCTTACTCTCACCTTGACTCTAAAGAAAAACTGAGAAAGAAGCTAGTGATTAGGACCTCACTCATGAATATTCTCTAATTCGTTCTTTTATAAGCTTTAGAAGCTGTAATCGTTTCATGCATGCACATATTATATAGAGAGAGAATCATAGTTGAAATTTGCTTATTAATTACAACACTATTTTCTTTGTTTACTTTATAGCATCTGTTATTTTCAGTCGATAGAATCAAATTTTAATCAAAACACATTACTGAGATCACTTTACTTCGGGCTGACGTTAGATAACTCATGTGGTCAGCTAATCGAAAGGCCAACCCAAAAAAGGCGGCAAAAGTTAGCCACATGGCTTTTCTTGACTCTTAGCTACGACAATTTTAAAAAATTAATCCCATCCACATTTGTCCCCCATATTTTCCTTTTTTAATTATATCATCAACTGGTCTAGATAATTAAGCAACTCATATCATCATTCAAATGCACTGGTTTAGAAAGTTTAACACATGTCATCTAAGCATTTTCACCTTTTTCTTAAACTGTTACTCATGATACACATTATACATAATTTTACAGTTTAATTATAAAACCACATTAGCATTATTAGAAAAAGTCTCACACATTCTATTTTATTTTACTTATCATACACAGACGTAACAAACTAACAGTAACCTAGTTTATATATACATAAAACTATAAAGTAGGTGTGGATATATATATATAGCTTACTTTGGTATATTTTATCATTATATGTTGACAAAAAAAAAACAATATATTGTATTGTAAGTGCATGTGCGCTCGAACGAGCACTTTGCAGAAGTTGGAATTTCGTCAATTATTGGCTTTTACGACCGCCTTATCTATATTATAATGTACAGCACAAAGATTATCATTCCATTGATTCATGATCCCAACGCCATTCTCTATATAAATGCCTCAGGCATATGATGAAAAAACGTACCTCATTTTTACATAAAACATATAAACACCTTACATATTGAATTACTAATTAGCACAGAGCATATGGCTAACTTGAAGTTTTTGATGTGTTTATTCTTGATCTGCGTTTCGTTGTCGTGGTCATCAGCATCTCGGCCGTTTGCAAACCCAGATGGAAGTAGACGAGGGCGTATGATGAGAGAAGCAGAGAAAGTGTTGAAAGCTAATATGGAAAAGCTAATGGAGAGAGGTTTTAATGAGTCCATGAGACTAAGCCCTGGGGGTCCTGATCCTCGTCATCATTGAGTACGAACTCTCGTAGACTTTAAAGTTCCATGGATGTATTTTTTTCTTTTTCTCGATCGAGAACCGGTTTAGAAGAAAACATTTTTATGTAGCTTTGTTTGTTCGTTCGGTGTGACCAAAATAAATTAGTGTATTCGTTCGTCACACAGTTTATGAATGGTGCATGCTTTACGTACCTTATACATTCTATTATAGTATATATTAGCCTTGGACCTCTTTGGTCAGTCCAGACTAGAGAGGACGTTTGCATATAAAGTATATATAGCAAGAAAGGGATAAAGAAATAATATAAAAGTGAGACTGCAATAATTTAGTTTATCCTCCCTTTAATTCTCTAATGGCTCGTGTAGGTATATGATTTAAAATTGTGTCTGAAAAGTATATATGATTTATGCTATTTCTCATCATATTCCACCAATAAAACACACATATATAAGAGAAATAAGATAGTGATTGAAGTAGAAAAACACAAGGGTAAACAAGGATTTGGTTTTAATGCAATTAGACCTTTTAAAAGTTCGAAGTCAACGTCTCTAATTTGAAGATTAACATAACGGGCTCTAACTACTATTAAACTGACAAAACTGGTTACATAGACAATACTTCTGATTTCGTTACTAGATCCACTAAAACTTGCAAGTATGTGTATTGTGTACATGAAAGAGTATGGATCTGTTCTTCTTTTTTTGTACAAAACTTCATTACTAAGCTTAATCGATTACAATGATAGAGAACACAACATCGGACATAGCCAATGTGCAAGCCTCATGGCTACAACAACACAACATCTAAAGCAATAGAAGGATAGGTACACAAGCTTTGAGATGCTTGATAAGGTGTTAAAATGAATTTTGAAGTAGCCAGTTGCGGATGAAATCACAGAAGATTCCAAACACACTTCAAGATCTTCTAGCTTGCAGATTGTCACCTTAACATGTGACTTTGACAAACACTTTAAACTCTTGGTTTACATCTAGAGCAGTGTTAAATTTCAACGGAATTGGTTCCGGACAGAATGTGCCTCTCATGGAGAAGGCTAACGATGGACAAATTCTATCCTCACTACAAGAAAACAGCACGATACCGATGAAAAAACCGTCAGGAATCGGTCAGAAAATGAGAATACCGATGACATTCTGACGACAACGTCCGTCGGTATGCTTTCGTCGGGAAACAAAACCCCGTCGGTAATTCGCCGGTTTATCCTGACCAATTACCGACGGAAAAAATCCCGACTGAATCCCGAGAAAGAGTGATTGTTGGGACAACTAACAACCGACGAAGTCATTCAGTCGGGAATTGGAAAATCCCGACGGATATATGTCGTCGGTAAATGATCAAAATCCCGACGGACATCCCGTCGTCGGTATTATATAAAATCCCGACGGAAAAGTGTCGTCGGTATTGTGTTGATTCCCGACGGATTTGTTTCGTCTTCTTGTCGTCGGGATCATATCTAATCCCGACGGATTCTCGTCGTCGGGACTTGTATAAATATTTATTTCAAATTTTAATTCTAAAATTAGAAATTATGATATTTTTAAAATACAAAATATTAAAAATTTGAAAACAAAAAGCATAAATAAAATTTAAAACATAAATTATTCTACATAAAAGTTTTTAAATACATAAAAGGTTTTTTTATAAATAAAAAAACAACTAAAAGTCTTCACCGAAACGAGTTTTAAATTTCTCGAATAAGGTCTTCGTGAGAGCCATGTTATCTTCCAATGCTGTCTTGTTTTGGTTCAACTCAACCCGGATTTCAGCATTGTCGTTCTTCAGGAACTCAATCTCCATATCCTTGTTCGTGATTTTTGCATAAGGTCCTCAACAAGGGGATATCCGTGAGCCGAAGAAGAAGATGAAGCCCCTCCAATTGAATGAGCCAACTCAACATAATGGCCTTTCTTCCTTGGAACCGCCTAAATGAAAAAATATAAGTTACAATAGATCGTATGTAAATATATAAAAATCCAAAGAACTAGATTTTTACCTCGAGAATAAGGCTGTTGAGTTGTTCTACGGTTAAGGAGTTGGAAGAAGTGTAGTAGATTTGTCCCTTTAAAAAAACCATGGTTAGTCATTTCCAAAAAATATAAATAATTAAAATTAATAAATAGAATAAATTACAATGAAATTATTTGTAAGTATATAATAAAACTTCATATATTGATACTTTCCTAATTAAAATATTTGAACAGAAATTTAATAAATATAAAAAATTAAAAATGTTTTCATGGTTATAAAAAATGTTTTTACATATAGTTATATAATAATTAAAAACGTTTTACTAGTTATAAAAAATGTTCTTACATATAGTCATTTACTAATTATAAAAGCTTTACTAATATTTTTAAAAATTTAAAACTTAAAAAAATTAAACTTTTTAAAAGAATGTATTTACTGTTATTTTATAAAAAATGTTCTTACATTTAGTTATTTACTAATTAAAATGTTATATAAAAAAGGTTTTTCACTGTCCAATAAAAAAGTGTTTTTATATATAGTTACTTTATTTACTAATTAAAAACGTTTTACTAATACTTCATAAATATAAAAAAATTTAAAAAATGTTCTCACTGTCCAATATATAAAAAAAAACGTTTTACACAACTTTATAAATATTAAAACACTTTAAAAAACGTTTTTCACTGTCCAATTTAAAAAAAAATCCCAAAAAATGAAATTCAATTGGAAAAACCTAGCAAACCTAACTACTATCACAAATCTAAAACAATATGTAACTTTATCATCAATCCCTACCCTAATATATCTTCCATAAACCCTAATCTATCTTCCAATCAAACAAACTTTTTCATAACATCTCTACAAATCCTAATCAATCAACAAGAAATTGAAAAACTTACATGATTGAGAAAGGATGAGGAGAAACAAGGGCGATTTCACCGAGATCCGCGAGAGAATTGGCGATTTCGCCGAGAATCCGCGAGAGACAGAGGGAGAGATCGACGGCAGAGGGGAGAAGAGTGGAGAAGAATGGAGAAGAAGAAGGGTTTTTGGGAATATGAAATAAAGATCCCGACGGAAACAAGTCCTCGGTATTCCGTCGGTATAAAAATTGGCAGTGAACCGAAATTTTGGCGCATTATTTTCGCGGTTTACTTTTCGTTAACCGACGAACAAAATTCCTCGGGAATCCGTCGGTAGTGTGTACCGTCGGTATAGTGTCGGTATATTCTGACTGAAAACCGACGGAATGGGGTTTCACAATACCAAACAATCTAAATTTTTTTATTAAATCTATTATATGACTTTGTACATGTGACAAAAAATTATCTAGTCATAAAACATCAGCAAAATTGTTAAATTACATAAATGACTTCAACTTACAAATTCATGTAAATCATTACATTAAAATGTATGGTGTTCTTTTAAAGATTTTTATCCAAACAAGCAATCGTTTTCAGATTTTTAAGTTTAAAAAGTGAAATATGTTTTCATATTTTAAGTGAAATATGTTTTGTAAACCAAAAACCTTTAATATTAATTGTTTAAAGATCATAAAATGAAATTATTTGATAAATTTTGTGATATTCGTCGGTATTCCGTCGGGAAATACCGACGGAATACCGACGAATACCACAAAATTTACTCCTCCTTCGGTATTTCCTCGGTATTTCCCGACGGAATACCAACGACTACCACAAAATTTATCTTTACTCGGTATTTCCTCGGTAACTACCGATGGAATGCCGACGAAAACCCCAAATTTATGGTTTCCTCGGTAGTTTCTTGGTATTTCCCGACGGATTACCGACGAATACGATAAATTTATGGTTCCGTCGGGATTCCGTCGGGATTTTACAAGATGAAAACAAAAGTTCTACTTTGACTCGGTGGAATAATCTGATGGACATGAATCTGAATCCTCTTCGCTGTACTCTCCTATCTCCGCCTCTGATTCCGAGTGTATAACATCTTCTTCGGTTAAATCGACAACGAGCTCAACTTCCGCTAAATCTTCTACTTGAACTATGTGACTGCTAGAGTTTGGTTGTAATGGAACAGATACTCCCGGAACTCGCCCTCTTGGATTTATTGAAGTGACAGTGATCCAAGGATCATTTCTTTGCCTAATCCGCGGATAATGAAGGGGGTTAGTATTTATAGGCACGTTAAAAAACATCCCGACGGAAAAAAGCGTCGGGAATTCGTCGGGATTTATAAATTCAAACGGCTATACAACGGCTATATGTAACGGTTATATACTCGTCGGGATTCCGTCGGTAAATGTTCAGATTTCCGACAGCGTTCCGACGATGCTGATATGGTTTATTTGCAGGGTCGGTTATCCGTCGGTTCATCAAATTTTTAGTAACGGATACAATTTTCTCGCGAATTCATCGGTAGTCCGTCGGCATTGTCCGAGGAAATACCGACGATTACATATCCGTCGGGATATCCCGACGGATTTCCGACGAATTTGAAGATTGTTTTTCCCGACGCAAATTGTCGGAATACCGTCGGTTTATCCCGACGGAAATGATTCGTCGGTATTTCCGTCAGAATTAACCTTGTTTTCTTGTAGTGCCTTTACGGAGGAGTGTGGAAGTTTTCTCTCCTGAATCCAACAAGGTGGGTTTTGACATGTCTTCACCACTACACCGGCGAACAAAGGGGGAAGCTTGACGAGATTTGACTGTAAGGTGAAAGCAGAGGTCCTCCAAAGCCTTCCAATCCCAACATTACCGTGTTGGAGCCAGAAAGATATGACTAAACCAAAGCTAAACCGGTTGACATCAGAATCTATACTACTTGAAGTGAAGGAGCACACGCCGGGAGTATTAGCATTGAATTGAATTCCCAAAAATATTTGAATGATAAATTATACAATATATTTATACATAAATATACATTGTTAAATTAGGATTCGTTATTTTTTTATAAATTTTTAGTGATATTTATGTATAAATATATTGTATAATTTATCATTCAAATATTTTTGGGAATTTTATTAAAATATACATTGTGCCTCAGTTTGTACTATCAATTCTCGAGTGTGTTGAGATTAAACAAATGACTAGTAATGTGATGATAGCTAGATCCCAGTTATAGAGAAATCAATGTTGATCAAAACAAGACAAGTTTACTGCACTTTGGTTCTTAAAGACAAGTTTACTGCAAGTTTCTGTTCCCCTTTCATTTAACTCCAACTCATGCTTAAATACAAAACTATTAAAAGAATTAAGGAAATATAATCCCACGAAAAATAAAAGGAAATATTGAAACGAAAGCTTCTGAACAATCGATTTGGTCTTCACGGAGTTTGGCCACGTTAACTTCTTGCTCAAGTTATATCTCATCATGTCAGGAATAGCTTTAGGCCTTGGAATCTTTTCATCTTTGCAAAACATTTATCCAAAAGCAAAGAGAAAAAAAAAAAGACTTTCGACATTGTAGGTGAAGAAAAACTCATGATGGTGGTCAGGACTCAGGTTGTCGGGATGTCTATTACAACCGCCGTCACATCTGCTGAACGCTCATCAGAACAAGTTAGATTGCCGGAGATTGGTTCGTTAGTTTGGAACAGGCGTACTCTCGTTCTGCAGATGGGACAAGTGGCGTGCGACTCAAGCCAAGCGTCGATGCAATGGGCGTGAAACCAGTGTTTACAGCTCGGTAAGAGCTTGGCTTTGTCTCCTTCGTCGAGCTCAGAGAGACAAACGACACACTCGACGCTGCCGTCCTCGAAGTTCCGAGGGTTAAAATCAACGACGGGGATTGATCGGATGAGGATGGAGGGGTTAACACTGGCCAACTCCGTGATGTTGATAACATGGTCACCGCTGGTACCCAAACCATGATGATCATTGTTGGCATCATCATCATCAACAGAGTAACGTTTATAAGCGGCACACAGTACTAGTCCAAGGAGCCCAAGTGAAACCAGGACCATACCAACCAAAAAAACTCTGTGGGCATTCTTGTAACCACGATGAGAAACCCAATACAGGCAACACTCCAAGCCAATAATAAACATAAAGGTAGCACAACAATGTATCATATTGTGGCACATCTTCGAATATATGTGTTTCTTTACAGAATTACTGAAGGTGGAAGGATACTAAAACTTGAGTAAGAAGTCGTAGTGATTTTGATTTGTTTTCATGAACATACATTAAATGTATTTATAGGTTAAGTGATCTTACCATTGTTCTTTAGTTAAAAGGAAAACTTAGTAAACTCGAAGACTTATTCTTGGTTCACCAACTAATAGGATTTTTTATTTTATATTCAGTATCTTTAAAATTAGGAAACAAAATATTGGTAAATTTTATTATGTTTTTTTAAAATAAAAAAAAAATTAAATAAAAATAATAATAATCACAAAAAAGAAGAATTGAAAAAATATATATTTTTGATGCCGTTAACAAAACATTAAATCCTAAATACTAAACCCTAAACTCTTAGGTAAACCCTTAGATAAACCCTAAATATCCTTGGGTAAATCTTGAATCTTTGGATATGGTTTAGTGTTTTGATGATTGTGTTAAAAATATTTTTTTTTTGATTTATCGAAAGGTTTATGGTTTACCCAAGGATTTATCGAAAGGTTTATGGTTTACCCAAGGATTTATCGAAAGGTTTAGGATTTAATATTTTGCTGATAGTACTAATAATATTTTTTTAATAGAATTTTTTTGCAAGTATTATTATTTTTATTTATTTTAAAATATAATATAACTTGACAATATTTTGTTTCCTATTTTAAAAGATAGTGAATATGAAGTAACAAAATTCCATTGGTTAGTGAACCTAAGATGAATCCAAGGATAACTCAATCAAAAAGGTAAAAGTAATGGACGATTTACAATGGGGATTTCACATGGCTTTAGCAAGTTTATATGCCTTTCTACATTCAATTTATACTAAACCGGGAACATACATGTCGAATTTCAACTCGGTTAGTTCCGGTTTAGCATTTATCAGAGAGACACGTAACCGTTATTATCCCATCCCCGTCATACTTGTGCACGTGTATCGCATCCCCAGTACAGATCTAACGTACATCTTCACTTTTCAATTCACCTAAACCTAGAGAATGATTCATGAAGGCCAATTCTCTTGTGTTGGGATGAAACAAATGAGTGGTACCTCCCAGTTATAGGGAAATCAATGTTGATCGAAACAAGAACACTTTGGTTCTTAAAGACAAGTTCACTGCAATTTTCTCTTCCCCCTTTATTTAACTCCAACTCATGCTTAAAAATAAAAATTCTTAAAGGAATTAAACTAACTTCTACATGAGTGGGTAAGAAACACACATCCTCAAATTAAGGAAATATAATCCCACTAAATATAAGGCAATACTGAAACTAAAGCTTCTGAACAATTGATTTGGTCTTCATGGAAATGGCCCCGTTAACTTCTTGTTCAAGTTATAACTCATCATGTCAGGAAAAACCTTTAGGCCTTGGAATCTTTTCATCTTTGCAAAACATTTATCAAAAAGCAAAGACAAAAAAAAAGACTTTCGACATTGTGTGGGTGAAGAAAAACTCATGATGGTGGTCAGGACTCAGGTTGTCGGGATGTCTACTACAACCTCCGTCACATCTGCTGAACGCTCATCAGAACAAGCTAGATTGCCGGAAATTGGTTCGTTAGTTTTGAACAGGCGTACTCTCGTTCTGCAGATAGGACAAGTGGCGTGCGACTCAAGCCAAGGGTCGATGCAATGGGCGTGAAACCAGTGTTTACAGCTCGGTAAGAGCTTGGCTTTGTCTCCTTCGTCGAGCTCAGAGAGACAAACGACACACTCGACGCCGTCCTCAAAGTTCCGAGGGTTAAAATCAACGACGGGGATTGATCGGATGAGGATGGAGGGATTAACACTGGCCAACTCCGTGATGTTGATAACATGGTGATCATTGTTGGCATTATCATCATCATCAACAAAGTAATATTTATAGGCAGCACACAGTACTAGTCCAAGGAGCCCAAGCGAAACCAGAACGATACTAGCCAAAAAAACTCTGTGGGCATTCTTGTCACCACGATGAAAAATCCAATAGACGCAACACTCCATGCCAGAAAACAACATATAGTCAATAATAAGTATAATAGTGTGGTTCATCTTCCAATATATGTGTTTTTTTTTCAGAATAGCAGAAAGGTGGAAGGATACTAAAACTTGAGTAAGAACTAATAAGTCGTAATGATTTTGATTTGTTTTCGTGAACATACATTACACGTATTTATAGGTTAAGTGATCTTTACCATTGTTCTGTAAAAAGGAAAACTTACGAAACTTGAATAAATCGAAAAGGTAAAAAGTAAGTAATTTCCTTTTTTTAAATTAAACCATAACCATAAAGACGATTTACAACGGCTTTAGCAAAGTTTATACGCCTTTCTACAATCAATTTCGACTAAACCGGGGACATACATACATGTCGAATTCCAACTCGGTTAGTTCCGGTTTAGCATTTATCAGAGAGACACGTAAACCGTTATTATCCCCGTCACACTTTTTACACATGTATCATTCCCCTAGTTTCTCGGGGCTCTTTACGCGCGTGGAGGCTCAAAGCGCGTGCATCTTCTCCATCCTCCTCGCGACGCAGAGTCGGCGGCTCACAATAGCTTCCTAGGGTTTTCGTTTGTTGCAATCACAATACCTCACACCGATCTTCGATTCCTCGCTTCGAATCTCCAATTACCGTCACTCCGCGTGATAAACCCTAGAGAAACCCTAATTTCCCCGTTTCAGAGAAACCACCATCGAGAGGCGATGGCGTCTGGTGCTGTAGCTCCGAAGACGAAGCACAAACGGAGCGAAATCAGCAACAAAAGATTGAATCCGCTCGTGAATTCGCTTGGGTCTGACGCCAATCGTCAGATGATGAAGATAACTCTGAACTCAATCTCAAAGCTCGAAGTTCGCAACTTGAAGCGTAAACTAACATCCGAGCTCGAAAAAGTTCGGAGCTTGATCAACCGCCTCGAGCCTCTCCCCAGCAAGAAGCTCAAAACAGCGAACAACAGTGATAAAGGTAAAGCTCAGATCTTGAAGAACTGCAATAGTTTGCTTACGAAGTTAATGAAACATAAGTTTGGGTGGATTTTCAATACGCCGGTAGATGCGGTTAAATCCGGTTTACATGATTATCATACGATAGTTAAGAAGCCTATGGATTTGGGGACAGTGAAGAGTAGGTTGAGTAAGAGTTGGTATGATGAGTCACCTTTAGAGTTTGCTGAGGATGTGAGGCTTACTTTTAACAATGCGTTGATGTATAACCCCGTGGGGCATGATGTGCATCGTATGGCTGAGTTTTTGCTGAACATGTTTGAAGAGAAGTGGGCGCCGTTTGAAACACAGTATCAGTCTCTTAATAGTAGGCAACAAGAACGAGCTCCTACACCGTCTCCTCCTCCTATAGTGGTTGAGGATAGGACTCTGGAGAGAGCAGAGTCTATGACAAACCCTGCAGCTCTAACCGTTTCCCCTGAGAAGCGTGAGGAAGAGGAGGCGTCTGGGAATAGGGACTTGACGTTTGAGGAGAAGCGTGAAGAAGAGGAGGCGTCTGGGAATAGGGACTTGACGTTTGAGGAGAAGCGGAGACTTAGTGAAGACCTTCAGGATTTGCCTTTTGATAAGCTAGAGGAAGTGGTTGAGATTATAAAGAAGAAGAATCCGGAGCTCGCTCAACAAGACGATGAGATCGAGTTGGATATTGATAGTCTTGACCTCGAAACGCTTTGGGAGCTTTACAGGTTCGTAACCGGATATAAGGAGAGGTTGAGTAAGAAAAAGGAAGAGGGTGGATTGGGCTCTGAAAGAGAAGCTGAATCTGTTCACAACAGTGTCCAAGAACCGGTGAGAGTAAATAACTAATTGTCATTCAGTTCTCTGCTTTTATCTAGACTCTAATGATATCATGTTTCTGCTTTGTTGTTCACAGAACACTCTAGTAACTGGGCCTGAACCGCTTAAAGTTACTGAATTAGGTGAGATTTTAGTTCATGAGTAGTAGATTAGTCTTTTAGCCTCACTGCAATAACTCTACTTTAATCTTGTTTTTGACATTTTAGGTGATGTGGCGTCTCCAGTTAGACAAGTCAATGCTGGTGGGTCAAGTAGTTCTAACAGTTCTAGTAGTGGATCAGGCTCTTCTAGTGGTAAATGTTGAAACTTGTTTACCCTTCTTCTCACTAATCAGCATCACATTTCCAAACCAGTGTACTTACACTCCTCTTTCCTTATGCAGATTCTGACAGTGATACTGGTAACTAACCAAGACTGTGAAAGTATTAGCATGGGTGGGAGTTCATGGTGATGTCTTGGTGCATCTCTTTCAGTAGCAAAGCTTGGTTGCCTTTTTGTTCCAACGTCTTCCACATCAGATTGTTTCTGTATTATGGTTCTTGGTAACTGTACATAAAAGGGAACAACATTCTAAAGTGTTTTGTTTTGGCCTTTGTCATCAATTGAACAGGCTTGTTATGTACTTCTTATTTGTTTTGTTATCTTATATGTTCTTTTATTCACATCATTATCTGAAAACAAACCGATAGACAAAAAGACATGCTACCTAATGTAGAAAGTTCACCAACTGGTGGTTACATGGAACAAACCCATGCTTGTATGTGAAGTTATCCAATTCTTTCAAAACACCCAACATGGATTCAAGAATTCAACAGTCTGTTTTGAAATGTCGAAACAAACATCTGCAGACTCGCGGATGATTCAGTCCATCTTCCAGCTTGTCCTTGTTAGTCTTCTAGTAATAGGATCCGCGAGATGGATCCTTGATGAACTCAAGACCAACAAGAGTCGGATATTCAACCTCTATGGCTTCAGACAGAAACCTGCAGTGTTTGTAACCAAAGAGGATCAGCTTGATGAGAGTTGCAACGTCTTTGAAGGACAATGGGTTTGGGACAACGTCTCGTATCCTCTTTACACGGAGAAGAGCTGTCCTTATTTGGTCAAACAAACAACGTGTCAACGAAACGGACGGCCTGATTCTTCTTACCAGAACTGGAGATGGCAACCTAGCTCATGTGACTTGCCCAGGTATGAAAAGAAAAAGACACATGTGTTGATTCATGGTCTCAGATAGTAATCTCTTGTGATGCTTCAGGTTCGATGCTTTGAAACTGTTGGACGTGTTGAGAGACAAAAGACTGATGTTCATAGGAGATTCAGTGCAGAGAAGCACGTTCGAGTCAATGATCTGTATGGTGCAATCAGTTATACCTAACAACAAGAAGTCTTTTCACAGGGTTCCTCCTATGAAGATCTTCAAAGCTGAGGTATATAAAAACACACACATACTCCTAGTCAAAAAAGACAAAGATGGTTTCTCATATTAAATGTATGATCAGGAATACAATGTGTCTATTGAGTATTATTGGGCACCTTTCATAGTGGAATCGATTTCAGATCATGCAACTAATCATACAGTACACAAAAGGTTGGTTAACCTCGACGCCATTGAAAAACATAGCAAGAGCTGGGAAGGCGTTGATGTTCTAGTCTTTGAGAGTTATGTATGGTGGATGCATCAACCTAAGATCAATGCAACGTAAGCTGAATAACGCATGAGCAAAATCTAAGTTGCTTGCATTTGAGCGCATAGAATGAAAATTTATTATGTATATATATGCAGGTGTGGAGATACTAGTAAAGTCCAGGAGTATAATGTGACGACTGCTTATAAACTAGCGTTGGAAACATGGGCCAAGTGGTTAGAGACGAAGATCAATCCAGTGAAGCAAAGAGTTTTCTTCACCAGCATGTCTCCCACTCATCTATGGTATGTTCTAAGCCTGCGGTTTCGGTTAGTTCGGTTAATTCATATTGGGTATTTTCGGTTTCGGATACTTCGGTTCAACCATAATCCCACTTAAGTAAACCGGAAAAAAATTTGTTTGGCTATCGGTTAATGTCGGTTTTATTTTTCCCGAAAAATAACCTAAGAATTTGTTTGCTTTTCGGTTAATATCGGTTTTCCTGAAATACCTGATTTGGGTTTCAGTTAGATTTCAATTTTTTTTTTTTGAAAAAACTGATTTTTTTTTTTATTATTATTTTGGTTAATTTTGGACAATACAGACTTTTTGTGCATACCAAACTAACCGAAAACCGAACCAAAAAAAAATATTTTCAAAAGCTTTTCGAACTAAACCGAATTCAAAACCAAAACTGAACCGAAAACCAAAAATTTCAGTTCGATTCAAATCGACAGGCTAGTATGTTCCTTCAAAACACAAAACATAGAAGGTTCCAAAAGCTAAAAAGATTACAGATACATTTTAGAGCAAACCTGTTTCAATTTCCAAAGACTTGGAGAGTGATTGGGTGTGTGATCTTGGTTGGCAGGAGCTGGGAGTGGAATCCAGGGAGCGATGGAACCTGTTACGACGAGTTATATCCAATAGACAGACCATCCTATTGGGGCACAGGATCGAACCAAGACATCATGAAGATAGTTGGTGATGTTCTAAGCAGAGTCGGAGACAAAGTAACGCTCCTAAACATTACGCAACTATCAGAATACAGGAAAGACGGACATACGACTGTGTATGGAGAAAGGAGAGGGAAGCTATTGACAAAGGAACAGAGAGCTGATCCGAAAAACTACGGAGATTGCATACACTGGTGTTTGCCTGGAGTTCCTGATACATGGAACGAGATTCTCTATGCATACTTGCTACACAGTCATCGAAATAACTTCTGATCCATTCTCAGGGAGGGGAGTACAGAGCTCAATAAACATGAAGTTTTACCAGCAATGGTTTTTTAGATAGGATAAACTTTTGGTTGTTCATAGTCAAAAAAAGTTTGCATCTCAGAGCAGATTAGCTCATTTATGTTTGAATAAATCAAAAGGAGTGTCGGTATACAAAGGCCTGGTTATAACTTGTACATTAATTCTCACAATAGCTCCCATTGGGAAGCGTCTGATTCATGTACCTTTGAACTTTTGGAGGCTATGGCTTCCTCATGTTCAGAGTCTTCCTTGACCAGATCAGAACCCATATCTGCATCTCCGAACCAAATTGCCAGCTGCTCGTACTCCTTCTCTCTTATTCTTTTCGTAGTTAAAGCATCCAGGATCTTTCTCTGATTGTGGTTAAATAGGTGAAAGTTAGGCAATGAGAGATAAGTAATGCTTCCTCTTGGGGTAATGCTAAGTTTTTCGAAGAACAATGATTGAAGCCCAACTAAGACAAGTCAGAATGAACTGCAATAGGTTTCATGTTTATCACAACAGACATATATCTAAGAGAAAACAAGGAACCTTTACTGATCTGAGCTTCTTGGTCCTAACATGGAGTGCATAGAGTTCATTGTCGTCAACACACGTGGGCTCTTCTTGAAATGTCATCCCGGACAAAGCTTTGGTATCCAGTAGAGCAGCATCAGATCTACCCTTAATCACATCATCTGGATTATCTACAGAAATAAAGAAAGAGTTGCACATAAAAACAGGTATAAAGATAATAATTAAAAGGGTCCAAAACTTGTAGCAAACAATAGCATAACCAAAACTGAGTAAAGGGTAAGTGAAGCACCAACCCTCATAAGAGGATCTCATGTTTGCCACATTATCTTCTAAAGATGCATCTGAACTCTTTGTGTCGGTTGGATTTAGATTTGAATCATCTATAGAGATCCCAAGCGTAGCAGGGCCATCACTACATTCTACTACAGATCCAGAATTTTCAACCGAACTTTGACTAGACTGATACTCTGTGGAAACATAATCTCTGAACGATTCAACTCTAACTTGTTCTACACTTTCCTCGCCTGGACAAACCAAAGCTTCTTTCTGAGGAGTTGAAGTGGTAGAGATCTGAGACTCTTCATCTCCATGTGTAGTCGCTGATGTCAGAGTACCAGCACAGTACTCTTGAATCAATGAAGCTCCAGAGAGTGTTTCTCCATCAGACGACGAAGAGGAGGATACTGACAAATCCTCCTTCACTATATCCTCTTCAACTTGTTCCTCAATCCCAACATTTCCTGAAACGTCAAAGTTCTGATGTAATGGTGGTTCAGAAGGACTGTCACAGCTTGCGGATTCATCAGGTTCAACTCTTACAGTTTCCCATCCAGAAGGATCATCACTTGAATTCAGACAAAGCGTGCTCTGTCCAAAGATAAAGAAACAATCACTCGTTCGTTTTATCTTACTCTCTAACATCATTTTCATTAGACTGAACATGACAGACAACAATCAACAATGTAACTGGAGTACCTGTGAAGTGAAAGTGTCCACCTCCACAAGTATAGTTTCAAGCTTGTTGTAGATTTTACCAAACCATGCTGGACCCATTGTTTTACACTACAAAACTATGCAGTAGACAGCAACAAAAACACAAAAAGGTACAAACTTTGGTTAGGCAAAGTCATCACCTAAATAAGGAAAGAAGATGAAAGTGTTAAACAACAACAGCTAAACCAGAAGTCTCAACTTAGAAACAACTCAAAAAACCCCTGAAGCTGATCAGTAATCTAGCAATCTTCTCGGAGCAGGAAAAGTAATTTAAGTAAAAACACTACAGACAAAAGCTCTCTCGAGTTTGTGATCAAATCATGAAAAGAGAAGCTCACAAACGCATCGAATTACATTTAAAAAAACGAGACTTTCAGATGAACAAAGCAGAGGAAAGAGATAAACCCTAAACTTGAAAATAAACATATACTTAAAAGACGGAAGGAAAGAGATGAAGAATTTACCTACCTGAGAAAGTAACGAGGAGGAGGAGACTACAACATAGCTTATGATCAAACGAGTAAAAACCTGAACAGAATCATCATCATTATCATCACACAACAATTATATCAAAGTTAAGATTTTTTCCATTTAATATAATTTTGTTATTTAACCAAAATGGATATCTATTCGGGCCATAAATGGGCTAACGCTTCTGTTGAGTGTTGTTAATGGGCTTTAGATTAAAAGAAAAACATAACTTAAAGTGCTTGTTATGTGTGTGCTTACGTATGTGTTTAGAGGAAGGATACAAAATTAGAAGAAGTGGATAATGCCACGTGGAGGAGATGACCAAAGAGAGGCATGGGTCTGGCCATAATCTACATTGGTAGATGTGAGTATGGATTCTATCCCACTCCAATATTATTTTATTTTATGTATGCGTAAATTCCATTTTATGTATGCGTAAATTCCATTCACATTTGATGACGATGCGTGTATATAAAGGAAACTCTCACAACACACACAAACAGTATATTCTACCTTTATAGAAGTATCAGATTATTATCATTACACATTATTTGTAAGAGATTACTGAGATTGACATGGCAACGTCCACCTTCTCGTCTCGTGGTGCAACAACGATGAACACCATATTGGTCAAGTAAGTCTTGCTCTTCTTACCTACTTGCATGCCATATTGATAATGCATTGTGTTATCTAACTTATATTATATACATGCAATTACATATACAGACCGATGCTTAGGAAATCTATCCACAAGAAGAGCGCGTCACACGACATAGTCAGGGAGACGGTGAAGACTGATGGCGCCAGCGTCGGAGAGGCCGAGATGAAGACGATGAGAGGTTTCTCCGTCGGCGGAGAGACGACCTCATCATCGTTAGAGAGTAGTTGGGTCCCACATGAAGCCACAGGAATATACTATCCAAAGGGACAAGAGAAAGTGATGCAAGATGTCCCTCCTCCTCCAGCTGGTAGCCAGGTGGAAGAGCTCGTTAACTGGTTCTCTTGATCCAACACTCTCCTATCATCTGGATCTCACCGTGATCGCAATATTGTTCTCGATGTCTAATTATTGTTATACAAGGAGAGGAAAGCCTTTTCTGTACCGTATGATACATATATATGTGTGTAATTAATCATAAGTGGATATGTATGTATGGTCATATAATCAATAATAATGAATAATGATGATGGTAATGATTAAATTATTATGTACCAATGCATGCAGCAAGTAACTGCTGCTCTATGCATGCTTTCATTAATTTGTTTGCTGATCACCTTTTAAAGATTAACTAAGTAACGCTTTGTTTAGTGTCAAGCCTTATCCGAATGAAACTAATTCTCTGGGTTACAATTGGAACAACAAGTAGTTAACTAAGAAAATAATTAAGATTGAAGCTGAACGTGGGACCAAAACTAGTCATTGTCTTAGAGAACCACAAGATTATAGCTACTACTATCAGACAAGAAACAGGAATGTTATTTCTTTCTTTCTTTTAAAAAGACATGACTTTAGACAAGACCCATGCATATTGGCTTTGAGCAAATGGCTCTTCTTCTTTAACATCCTAACTTGGGTTGAAAAAGAAAGTCACAAAAAGTCTGATTCTTTATCAAACGTACGTAACTTTACCTGTGTTGAGATTTGGGAGAGTTTAATGGCGCTTGCAAGTAAATAACAGAGAAGAAGAGACGAGTTGAAGAAGATAACTTGAACTTTTAATGTTATTCGACTTGATTCATCGTTACATCATCGGTCTGTATTTATTCACAAAAGTAGTTATTCCCTTCGTTTGTCAGCATGTGACAGCTAATGAGGTCAAGCATCCAAATCTGTTTGATGTACCGAAGGTGTGAGCTGGAGCAGTCGTACAGCGTGATCTCCTTTGAACGTCGATCGTTGACGACTTGACCGTTGGAGTTTCTGAGACTGAGCTGATGGGCTTCTCATTTCCTTCATCCAAGCGGGATGATTTCACTAGGCCCAACTGACTAATACTCCCCCTCAAACTTAGTGTCGTCGGAACAGAGACACTCAGTTTGTTACTCAGACGGTAGTAAGCATCTTGACCAAGAGACTTTGTGAAAACATCTGCTATTTGCAGCGAAGCAGGATTGTGCTTGATTTCAAGCTTCTTCATCGCTACCCGTTCTCGGACATAATGATAATCGAATTCAAAATGCTTCGTACGTTTGTGAAACCGAGGATTTGTAGAGAGACAAACTGCTGAAAGGTTATCACACAGAAGCAACGGCGTAACTCTCTGTTCTAACCCCATTATCTTCAACATGTTCTGCAACCAAGCTACTTCAGATACAGCCATATACATGGTTCGATACTCCGCTTCCGTTGACGACTTGGAGACTGTGTCATGTCTTTTTGCCGACCACGAGATGATATTTCCTCCAAAGAACTTACATAAACCTCCCGTCGATCTCCTTGTATTCTTGCATCCTGCCCAATCACTATCACTATAGCAGAGCAAGGTAGAGTCAGTGTTCTTCTTGATGGTGATACCCATATCTGTAGTTCCTTTAACATAACGCAACACTCTTTTGAGCAGAGCAAAGTTCGAGACACTAGGCTGATGCATCTTTTGACAAATGTAGTTGACTGCGAACTAAATATCTGGTCTTGTGAGAGTTGGATACTGTAGTTTCCCAGCAAGACTACGAAAGTAACTGGGCTCAGGAAACACTTCATCTTGACCCTGCAGCTTGTCCAGTTTCATTGGCAGAGGAGTAGGCATTGGAGCAGAATCTTGCATCCCAGCCATCACTAACAAGTCTTGAGCATACTTAGATTGATTCATGAACAAACCCTCTTCAGTGTGATGCACTTGTATACCAAGAAAATGATGGATATCACCCATATCTTTCATCCGAAACTCACCATTCAATTGTTGAAGGAGCTTCTCGAGCAGTGCATCGTTGTTACCGGTCAATATCATGTCATCAACATACAAGAGCAGATAGACCAATTTTGTACCTCGATGATAGATGAAGAGTGATGGATCAGGAAAGCTGCATTGAAAGCCAAACGCAAGAAGAAAGGAACTAAACTTATCAAACTAAGCTCTTGGAGCTTGTTTGAGACTCTAAATTACTTTCTTGAGCCTCCACACATAATCTGGTCTTGCAACATCAACATAGCCCAGAGGTTGCGTCATGTATACTTTCTCTTTTAATTCACCATGCAGAAATGCATTTTGAACGTCTTGTAGATGAATCTTCCAAGACTTTGTAACCGCAACATGAAGAATGGTTCTTATAGTTGCAGTTCTTATAATAGGGCTAAAGGTTTCCAAGAAGTCTACACCTTCTTCTTGTTCGTTCCCTCTAGCAACTAGACGCGACCTGAGCTTTAAAACCGTGCCATCGGCATTCAGTTTAGTCTTGTAAATCCACTGACATCCCAAAGGGTTCTGACCATCTTCTGGAGGAACAAGCTCAAATGTTTCTGTTTCATGCATGTTGTCGATCTCAACATCCATTGATGCAGTCCAAGCTTTGTCTTTTAAAGCAGCTTTGACAGAACGTGGTTCAACTGAGGCTATCTTCACTGTGAATTACGCATACCTCGGGTTAGGTTTGACGATTCCAAACTGAGCTCTCGTTATCATCGTATGAACTGGTGGCACATCAGCGGGTGGGTGAACTTGAGGATGCTCCACACTGTCAGTGTCACTAACACCAACATCACTGTCTTCTGCTCCATTCTGCTGTGGCTGAGGACTTTGAGCAACAGGAGACACCGGTGTGGGAGCTTGATGTGTTCTCTGTAGCGGGGGAAACTCTTCTTCTACTAACACGAAGTCAGAGTTGTTTTCAACAGAAACTGACTCAACTGCTGTTTTCAACCAAGCTTGTCTCAGTGGTGATGTAGTTTGATTATGATGCTTGCTGTACAGATCAGCAAACGGAAATGATCCTTCATCAAGCAGCACGTGCCGACTTATGTAAACTCTGTTTGTTGGTGGATGATAGCATCGATATCCCTTGTACTTCTCGCTATAACCAAGGAACACACACAGAAGTGATTTTGGGTCAAGCTTGTTCTGCATATAATAAGGTCTCAAATACGGAAAGCACTTGCACCCGAAGACACACAACGAAGTGTAGACAGGAGGGTGACCATACAATTGCTCATATGGACTCTTGTTATCCTCAAGATGTCTCTTCTTCTCTGTTCTTTATGGTATCAGAGCATATGGAAGAAAATGATCCAATTTCATCTCCTTCGCTCAGCATATCACAGTGTGTTACGCTTAAGCTCTCTTCCACAAACTATCTTCTTTGGAAAACTCAATTTGAGTCCTTTCTCTCGAATCAATCTCTTCTAGGGTTCGTCAATGGAAGCTCTGTTCGTCCGTGTCCTACCATACAATATATATTATGTCAACCTTTCTTGATTCTGTTTCCTTTTTCTTTTATATAATTTATATATATGTTGGAATTTTTCAAATTAAGATAAACACAAACCACTAATTCAACAATGCAAACTTTAATCCATGTCAGCCCAATACTAAAATTCATGAATACATACACTAAGATCGATCGTATATATAATCAGGAGCGGAGGCAAACGATAAGGTGTGGAGTCAGCTGACCCCACTATTTTTAAAAATTATTTATTTTATTTAAGAAAAATTATAAAATATTTATTTTTCTTTAAAATAATTATATTGATCCCACTAAAAATGAAAATTTATTCCTATTAAATTTTTTTTACCCTAATACAAAATGTTTCTGGTTCCGCCATTGTATATAATGATCATTGATATCATCGGAAGATAATCACTAAAATTATACGAAAAAATGGCATATTATGAGATTTTGCAAAATAAATATATATATATAAATAGATTCTCCACTGCGGTTCAATGGAGGTGAGAACTTGTTTTGGGGAGAAAAGGCAAAGTCGTTGTCATTTATTTTTTTCCGTCTGCGCACGAACTTTTAAGTAGGTGTTGGTTCGAGAATTCGACATTTTTAAGTGTTCTAATGTTGAATGGTATTCATGGCCGGGAGATGAAAAGATGTCGTAAGTTGTAGATTGATAAATGGTTGAGGATAGGATGAGCCTTGAAGGAAGGCAATCATTATAGGGACATGGATTTCATATAATTTTACAATAGTTATCCGATAGTCCCGTTGACATGATATATATATAAAAGTAGTAGATCTTAAATACAGTTACAAAATATTACCTTAACCAGAGGTATTATTACAATTTGCACATAACAAACTCAGAATAACTGTTCATTATACCAATTTAATTAAGCATCAACATGATTAAAGCAAATGACTTTGAAGTTCCATCAACCCCCATGCCAATACTCAAATTGATGAAAACATACAATAAGATCGATCATATATTTAATAACTAGATGATAATATGAGATTTTTGAAAAATAAATAAAAACACAGATAGGGGAACTTGGTTTAAAAAAAAAAAGATACACCAGAAAATGATCTCAAGAGCTTAGAAGGGAAAAACACACACACACACACGAAAACTTCCATATTCGTACGAGCTAGGGAATAAGAAGTCGATAAGAAAACAATAAACAAAACGAAAGCCATTAATTTATTTGGTTCATTTTATTGGGATTAACAAAAAGACTGAAAGCTAATTATATAGTGAATCAAGTAGATTACTGTCTCTGTGGCCTTTTTTAAGGGGTTGGCTTTATTTATTTTTGCAAATTTGATTATTTTTGTTAAGACCTTTGTTAAACCCTTCCCCATAAAATAACATCTTTTTTGTATACCGATGGACTGTAGTGTAAAAAAAAAGAAGGTAGTAATGAAAACCATTTACTAAAAGTCCTAGCAGAAGAGATCAGAATAACCTAGGTTTTAGTTTTTTATTTCTTTTTTTTGTCACGCACCTAGATTTTAGTTTATCGGCACATTTTACGTGATAGCAATTTTTTGTAACTTAAATAAATATATATTACACAACTGTTAAAAAGTAAAATATATGTGTACGAAAGTTCTCAGAAAAGATATATTTTTACATCAGTGTTTTATTTAATTTAGGAACAAACATATTTAAACTTTAAACTTGTATGTTGGTATATAAAAATATAAAGGGAAAGTAGAGAGCATTTTTGAATGAATTCAAGTTCGACGTATTCACCATGAGACGGGCATAATAAAACGAAAAGGTATCGTTAACTTGTCCGGTAATACTTTACTTAGACCACCATTATCGGCGCATCTTGGGCTCGGTTCTTCCCTTTTTTCGGTCCAAAATTAAATGAAAAATACTCAAAAATAAGAGAAACGTTTATCCACGTAGAAGTTTTGGGCTCGGTTCTTGGGAGCACGTGCCCGCAGCTGATACGAAATGGAAGCGGTAGAGTAAACTCGAGTTTGGTCTCCGCCTCATTCTCTTCGGCTCCCTCTTTTCTCTTTCGATACGGCGATTAGGTGAGGTGATCTTCTCCTCGTCTAAATCAATTCCGATCAATCCCGAATCAGAGACTCTCCCGCCGAATCGAATCCACATCACGTATGTTTTCCTTCTCTTAACTCCCTTTTGCGATTTTCGGAATTAGGGTTTTGAGTAAAGTCGAATTGGGAACTAGGGTTAAATTGAGGACGCTTCGGTATCGTGTTCAGTTTTTAATAACCGTGTTCCTCTCGTAATTAGGGTTTAGAGTAAAGTCGAATTAGGGAATTGGGTTTTCTGGGTTCGTAATTCCCTTTTTTTAAATTGATTGGAACAGTTTTAGGTTTGATTCCCATGTTCTCATCTCTCTGTCTCTCATCCCTTGTCCCAGGAGAAGAAAGCTTGGACCTTTTGCTTTCCGTAGGTGACGCGTATCGTAGCTCGACCCATCTTCTTGTCCTTCGTTCTTCAGACAATTCCACACAGAGCTTATTACTTCAGGTAATGTCACTGACCCATCTTATTAATCATCATCCTGTATTGTTGGTTTTGTGTTTGATTCATTGTGGTGTTTAAGTTTTTAGAGTTCATTTCAGTTTGATGAATCCGTGCTTCTCTTGATCTTGTTCTGTCTGGGTAATTGTTTCATTTGTTGTAACTGATTATAATTTTATTTTGCTTCCGAGTAGTTGTTGTACTTTGTTTAACATTTAAGGAAGTTGTGTTTTAAGTGATAAGTTAGTGTGGACATTTAAGAAAGTTGTTGTACTTTGTTGAACTATTTTTTCGTTAGTTTGGTTCAAATATAATAGAAGTTTGATGTTTGTTGTTGTAGTTTAGTAGGCAAGTCTAACGAATAGAAGTATTTGGTTTGTTGTTTGTTCTAGTTTAGTTTCATACTACATTTTAAAATTTTCTTTTTGGTTGTTATGAGTGTAATAACTTCTGATTAGACATTGTTAGTTTATGGTTAGGTCTTTAAGATTGTCACTTATTAGCTTCGAACAATTTCACCTATAAAAACCGGGTATGCTTTCATAGAATTACACATCCTTTCTCTTCTTTCTCTCCGGTTTCTCTCAAATAATCCCCTCCATCTTCTAAACGCTATGAATTCAAGGGATCCATTGAATCCATATAGTCAAGGCGGTAGTTATGTCGCCTTTCTAACTAGTCAGAACTTTCCTTATGAAAGTTCTCCTTCTAGTACAAACTTTGGAGCATCCGAGATCCCTCCATTTAGTTCACAACAACACGAGGCTCCAGCTGAACCTCAACACCCACCAGTTGCCAGTACGGAGCGAAGGTACTGGAGTCCAGCTGATGACGAGGTCCTTATAAGTGGCTGGCTAAATACAAGTAAGGATGCAATTTTTGGCAATGGACAAAAATCAGGGACATTCTGGAAAAGAGTCGGTGAGTATTATGCTTCAAGTCCACATGCTAAAGAGACTGGTGAAGAAAGATCACATCTCAACTGTAAGCAGAGGTGGCACAAAATCAATGACTACACCAACAAATTATGTGCTGCATATGCGGAAGCAGAGAGACATATCAGTTCTGGTCAGAGCGAAAATGATGTTCTCAAGGCGGCTCATGACATCTACTATGGTGATCACAAGAAGAGTTTTAAGCTAGATCATGCGTGATGTGTATTAAGGTTTGAGCAGAAATGGCTTAGCCTTAACACTGCTAAACCTAGTGGTGGGAGTTCAAAGCGAAAAGATGGAGAGGGTTATTCACAAGATTCAAGCACAACCGTGGGTGATCATGAGGTCCGTCCAGAAGGCATCAAGGCTGCTAAAGCTAAAAGGAACAATGGTCCCGGGAAGTCTCTTCCTGAGTGGACGAGCGTTTGGGAGATGAAGAAAGGGGATCTCGTGAGGAAGGAAAATCTGTCAAAGCTTGCTATTCTCGACACACTCTTAGCCAAGAAAGAACCACTGAGTGAAGCTGAAGAAGTTGTCAAGAATAAGCTACTTGCTTTGTTGTTCTAAGAAATAAGTCTATGTTTCAAGAATTAGAGCTTGTCTTTCTATGTGTTTCTATGTTTCTGTCTTTAGTACTTGCTATGTATTTCTATGATTCCCGTTCCTGTCTTTGTATGCTTGGTACTTTATAAATTAATGTTTGCGGTTTTATTTAACTTCGTAAATTAATGTTTGCGGTTTTATTTAAATGTCCTTGTTTATTAAAATGTGTATCTAAAATCATATTTGTTTCTCAGGTTGAGTTAGAATGGGCCGATAGAGCTACACCCAGCCATCAGATTCAGAGGACTATGGTGAGGAGGGAGCAGACAGTGGATGCAGCTCAATAGAAGAGCTTATTCGTCAGGACCAAGAGGAGTTAGAGATCAAGTACGGTGCACCTGCTCAGTACCCTCCTCAACCCGAGGTTGAGTTCGGGTTTCCACAGACTTGCTACTGTGGCGGTCAACCTGTACTGTCGACAAGAAATGATGCAGGATGACTATACTACACATGTGCAGAAGCTGATGATGGAGAATGCCATGTCTGGAAGTGGTGGGATCTCGCGGTGATGGAGGAGATGAGGGCCAGGGATCGACACGTTCTTCTACTAGCTGAAAAGGTAGATAATCTCACCGCTTTTAGTAACTATGAGACTGAGCAGAGGTTACTTAGGCTAGAGAACAATGAGACTGAGCAGAGGTTGCTTAGGCTAGAGAACAATGAGACTGAGCAGAGGTTACTTAGGGTAGATAACCTTGTGACTGACTTAGCAAAGAAGAGCTCAAGTTTTATGTCTGGGTTTGAAGTATTTGTTGGTGTGATGATCGTGATTTCAGTATTCATAGGTTTGGTCATCAGTTTTAAGTGAATCCAGATGATGTAGTAATGTGTAATCTGTTTTGTTATGATCAGTTACCATGGTGTGATGATCGTGTATGTAATGTGCAACTTCTAATGACTTGGTATGACCATGTACTGAATTTTATTTTGTGAACTCTTTGTAATGACTTGGTGGAAACGAATCGGGCCATGTAACTCTATTTCAATGTTTATTTTATTTTGTTTACTCTATTTCTGTGTTTATTTAAATTATGAAATCTTTGTAAAATCACCATTTTTTGCTTGTGCCAATATATAAGTCACAAGAATCATTGTAGTAAAAGTAATTGAAGTCACAAGATGTCACAGGAATCATTGTAGTAGCCGAATTGAAGTCACAAGATCCCACAAGAATACAACAAATCAGAGTCTCGTGACAAATGAGTACAAAAAAAACAAGATGTCCTCACGAGAAGATGTTCTCGTGACCTATGGAGTCACAAGATGTCCTCACGAGAAGAAGCCATTATCTTTTTCTCTTCGTTGCCATGATCCTATAAGTATGAGACATTGGCATATATTTTGAGACATCCTTAAAAAAAAACTTCTTCTCCTCACTTCATTTATATCTTCTATCTTTTCTTACAAAAAAAAACTAATGGCTTCTTCTTCACATTATCATTATCATAAAGATGATGATGATGAATTTGATACCATATTTGATGATTATGTAGAAAATGATGATCCTATTCCAGAACCAAAAGAGCGAAAAACACGTGTTTATTACGAGAGACACCGGGAAGAAGGTCACAACCAGCTTTGGAATGATTATTTTAGTGAGAATCCCACATATGACGCTACCTTATTCCGGCGTCGGTTTCGCATGAACAAATCTCTGTTCCTGCGTATTGTGCATCGTCTCTCCACATAAATTCCGTATTTTCAACTGTCAAAAGATGCAACCGGATGGTCAAGTTTAACACCTCTACAAAAATGTACTGCCGCTATTCGACAATTGGCATATGGTGTTGGGGCTGATGCAGTTGACGAATATATCCGTCTTGCGGAAACAACAGCTCGACAAAGTTTGCATTCATTTGCCGAGGGAATAATCACCTTGTTTGGCGATCAATACCTGAGACATCCCACACCGGAGGACCTTGAACGACTACTCCATATTGGTGAAGAACGTGGATTTCCATGGATGATTGGAAGCATCGACTGTATGCATTGGGAGTGGAAGAATTTCCCCACCGCTTGGAGAGGAATGTATTCACAAGGAACCGAAAAACCAACAATTGTCTTGGAGGCGGTTGCTTCATATGACCTATGGATATGGCACGCCTTTTTTGGAGCTCCAGTAACTATGAACGATCTTAATATTCTTGATCGATCGCCTGTGTTTGATGATATTATTAAGGGAATAGCGCCTCAAGTAAACTTCTCTGTCAACGACTCGGAGTACAAGATGGCTTATTATCTCACAGATGGGATTTATCCGAAATGGGCGACTTTCATTTAATCTATTAGACTACCACAAGGTGAGAAAAATTCACTATTTGCTAAAGTCCAAGAATCGGTTCGTAAAGATGTTGAACGTGCCTCTGGAGTCCTCCAAGCTAGATTTGCCGTTGTCAAAAATCCGTCGAAGCTATGGGATAAAGAAAAAATAGCAAATATTATGAGAGCATGTATCATACTCCATAATATGATTGTCGAAAACGAACGATCAACATTCAGTCATTATAACCGTTTCGAATTTCAAGAAAGAGAAGATGAAGATACATTTACCGTCAATATGCCTATGCATATCGTCGATACAATGGAGCGTCGAACCAGCGTTTGGAATAGAAAAACCCATATTCAGTTAAAAAATGATTTGATTGAAAATATATGGGTTAAATTTGCACATCTTCGAAATGACATTTAGTTTATAAGTTTCTATGAATTAAATAAAATGTGTGTTTGTTTTTATTTATGATGTTTGTTTGATTTTTTTTTATGTCTTCAATGTAATAAATGTTTGTAATTTTTTAAAAAATGAATCAAATGTTTTTTAATTGCAGTAGGTATTCATTTATAATTGTTATATGTTTTATCATATATTTCTTACAAGTCAGCAAAATAATTAATATATTAATCTAAGATACACCAAAAAAGTCCCACCAATAATCACTCATTTTCCAAAAGTTTCTTCAATTTGTTCCAAATCATAATTTATTAATAAAAAATGACAAGAACCTTTAAAAAAAGTCCCACCAATGTGGTTGCCCTTAAGAGAGAGGTGAGAGCATTCCCAGTTTTTTAGCTAATTTATAGGTTTGACCAATCTTTACTAAAAAGTCTAAAATGATTTGTATGTAGTAGTAATTTAGTTTTCGCGTCCTTTGGATTTTATTAAATAAATATTTCTTTTCTTAAATTCATTAACGGGCCGTTATGACAGTTTGGCCCATTATTTGTTGTCTCGCCATCTTAACTGTCTCCTCTTTCCCGCGTTTTCCAAAGTTACCACTCCAAAGATTCCAAAAACAAAAATGTCCAAAACCCAAATCTCTCTGAAAATTTTAAAATTCCAATACGCATTTAGAAAAGAAAAAGTTGACGGAGGTTCGTCAACTTGCAAATCAACGCAAAAACTCACTCACTAATATAGATTAAAATTGGAAATACCAAAAAGAAAAAAGAAAAATTAAAATAAAGTATCAGGTTGCAGAAGCACAAACAACCGCTTCCTTTCTCACAAGGATGAAAATATAGCCACTGGTAGTCTAGTAGTATAGAATTACAGTGTGACTCTGTGAGAGGGAGAGAGGGAGAATCAAAATCAATTTCGTAACTGAAAATTTTAAAACTCCAATACGCATTTAGAAAAGAAGAAGTTGACGGAGGCTCGTCAACTTGCAAATCAACGCAAAAACTCACTCACTAATATAGATTAAAATTGGAAATACCAAAATTCAAAAAGAAAAATTAAAATAAAGTATCAGGTTGCAGAGGCACAAACAACCGCTTCCTTTCTCACAAGGATGAAAATATAGCCACTAGTAGTCTAGTAATATAAAGTTACAGTGTGACTCTGTGAGAGGAAGAGAGGGAGAATCAAAATCAATTTCGTAACTGAAAATTTTAAAATTCAAATACGCATTTAGAAAAGAAGAAGTTGACGGAGGCTCGTCAACTTGCAAATCAACGCAAAAACTCACTCACTAATATAGATTAAAATTTGAAATACCAAAATTCAAAAAGAAAAATTGAAATAAAGTATCAGGTTGCAGAGGCACAAACAACCGCTTCCTTTCTCACAAGGATGAAAATATAGCCACTAGTAGTCTAGTAGTATAGAGTTACAGTGTGACTCTGTGAGAGGGAGAGAGTGAGAATCAAAATCAATTTTGTAACAGAATTGCAGGGACGCCAAAGAAAAATTAATTTACGATAGAAAATCTTTGGGTTCCGTTAGCTATTTAAATTCAATCGCAAAGAAGAAATATTTGAAACACAAAAGAAAAATATATTCTTTCTCAGTTTCCATTACTCTCTCTCTCTAGTCTTCTTTTTCCCTTCACATCTTAGAATGAAGATGAAGATCTATTTCTATGCAGGAGATCTCAACGTCACCATTGTGCGGAGTGCTAAATGGATCAGACGTTGGATCGACCGCAATATCCCCGCCAGGGCCGGTCCAGTAGACAAGCCATAAAGGCCATCGATTTGGACATCTAAATTATGAGGGTATATTTTTCTTTAAAAAATCTTATTAGTATCTATTAAAAAATAAAATTTATAAGGTTTTCTGGGTAAATATTACTTGATTATTCTAGCAAATTTTAAAATGATTACTTTCATGCAATTAGAGTTAATATTGAATTAATTATAAAAATATTAAGTATGATCCTTATAAAAGATTTTGTACAAATTATTTACGGAATATTATGCATTCACATATGGTGATGATTTATTTATAGAACTAAAATTTTTTCAAAAATCAATGGAGTTCCAAAGTTTATTGAAGTGTTTGAGTTTTGAAAAAATGGAAGATTGTTATAACACACACAAATTGCTTATACTATTCTATTAATCATTATGCTATCAAACACCATAGATGTAAGAAGTATTCCAAAGTTAAAACTGGTAGAAATTATTTGTGTTGTACCATATCACAAAAGAGTTTAAGTGGACTTTATTTGTTATCAATTGAGACATATATAATTGAAAGACTTAATTATATAAATTTTGGTGGATGATTTTACAATAGATAAATGCAATAAAATCTAATTTCAACAAAAAATATCCTAAATATCAATAGTTTTTATAAACTATGAAATTTGATTTTCTTAGTGGCTTGATATTATTTTGTCTTTTCTTCATCAAATATTTGTAAGAGCATAAATTTTAATTTTGGTTTGGGTGATATATACCATTAGACCAGCACTGGTCCCAGCTGGTGGTAACCATTCACTTGGAACCACTGCGCACTGGCCACAGCCTAGGAAGAGTGCTGCCGCTGTTCTGGTCCTCTGCTACAACCGGAGATGCATCGTGATCCAACTGCGTCACCTCTCTCGCCTCCCCAAGCGTCTCCTCCGTCTGCTGCGTTCTCCTTCCGTCACACTCGCTGGGATCTGGAACCGCCACCATGAAAGCTAAGCCTCTGCAGCACAACTCGGATCTTCATGTGCCATCCATGATCGACCTCCGCAACCGTGTAGGAGAAGATGTCGATCTCTCCGCAATCTCTCGCCCACGGAGATCTTCTCTCGCCGTTTAGGGCTCTCCTTCCGTGCCAGATGCGTCGATCACTAAATCAGATTGGAGCCTCAAAAGACTCAGGCGCCGTCAAGTCCACCAAGCTTCGGTGGAGGCAGCCGCTTGTTTCCAGATCGCTCTTCAGGTATGAGTTCTTTCATCGTTTCCAGGTGTTTACATATGTGTATTTACTCGTCTATGATTTTCGTATGTGTTTTTCTATCCGTGACGTCGTCGGACTATGTCTCTTTTGTTTCTTATTTGTGTTTCTGCTTATCATTCCCAGACTATTTATAACCGGATTGGCATGAACTTTGATGATGACTTGTAGTGCAAGGAAAAACGAGTGTTCTCATGATCAATGATCAAGTCCTATTCCAGATAACTATAATCTATGTTGTAACTCCAATGCTTTTATACCGCAAAGATAAAGTTTCTTAACAACAAAAAAGCCTCCGTAAAATTCAATTGTACTGCTTGACCATAAGAATGTCGGAGCATAATCTTTGAGGAACTTGTTGCAGTTCTTTACCTTCTTGCCATGCCTGTCCTACGCATACACCAGGACCTATATGCCGTATGTATATGACGACACTGTCGTTGAACGGATACGGATGCTTGGCTGCAACATCAAGTGAAAGAAAGAATAAACATATGAACGTATGAGTCGAGATACAATGTGGGAGCAAGAAGAAATGGAAAACGGCTAATCTTAGCAATGAACCTTACCTGGTCGAGGAAACCCTTGTGGGTAATCTTCAATGGCAAGAAGCCCATCACCAAACCTGCAGGCTATGTCGCAGGGTTCTTCTGTGGCCATAACTTCCATTGCTTCTGTGACCTCAAAGTAAAGCGGGCTGAAAGCATTGGCAAGGGTTGAGACTATCGGTCCACCTGCCTGATGGCATACCTAGAGATATTAGTTAAAACATATATAGCAACAGACAGTCATTAAATATATATAGCAATAGTGACTTGCAAAAAGGCTTTTAAACAGTCATAAAGATGCAAACAAATCTAAATCTCTTAAAATGCAAGCTCTGCCCAAGGAAAAAGGAACAGAAAAAAATCTAAACAACATCAGTTCCAAACATAAGTCTAACAAAGAGAATAAGATTGAAGTTGAACGTGGGACCAAAACTAGTCATTGTCTTAGAGAACCACAGGATTAGATAGATACTACTATCAGACAAGAAACAAGAATGTTATTTATTTCTTTCTTTCAAAAAGACATGACTTCAGAAAGAAAAATATAAAAGACATGACTTTAGACAAGACCCATGCATTTGGCTTTGAGCAAATGGCTCTTCTTCTTTAGCACCCTAACTTGGGTTGAAAAAAGAAAGTCAGAAAAAGTCTGATTCTTTTTCAAAGGTACGTAACTTTAACTGTGTTGAGATTTGGGAAGTTTAATGGCGCTTGCAAGCATATCTTTCCGCCACTACTCCTCCTCTCCGCATATATTCACCACTTTAACCTCCCTTAGAAAGCCATCTTCCATCTCTTGCTCCAAGTTAATGAATGACTGCTGCTACTCTGTTAAGATGCAGTCAGAGCAGGTCTTGACAATTATATGGCTAGAAGCAGTATATAAAAATGTGGCCTATATATATTAGCTAAATATAATTATTTAAAAAAATACTTTAGAGGGGATTAGAACCCAACACCAATTATGAGCAGCAGTCATTGGGCTACTAGTCTCTTGGCAGCTGCCCAAATGTGGCCGGTAAAATACATAGTCTCTTGGCAGCTGGAAGCACATGCTTCTCTTGCTTCCATCAAGGGCCAGCTCTGGATGCATTGAATAATATTTACCCACCATCTCTTTAACATTATGGCTAAAGGACAAGGCAAAACGTTCCAGACGGAATTCAAAACCATGGGAGTGGAACCGGTTATAATGTCTGAGGGAGAGCTGGTGTTAAGTTCTTTACTTCGTTATTCCCTCTCGACTCACTTCACTTTTGTAATCCCACGAAATGGTACTCGTTTATAAAGCAAATACCGATCTTATAATTAATGGTTATCCAAAAGCGAAGTACAACGGATAGCTCAAAGAAGTCCTATGATCTCATGACGATAAATGAAGCAACAAGCTCATGGCTAATAATCTCTTTTCAAGGTAATGGATGCTAAACATATCCTTATAGAATTCCACTTGTCTACAAACGTGACCCATTTTGTGTTTATTAAATTGACTTTTGTTTATTGGTGTTCAGACCGGCCTTAAATTGTATAATCCAACATGTGTTGAACAGTACTCGTCAATAATTAAGATATGAAGCTACCCTTCTCTTATAATTCCCGTTATCTGGCAAAAAAAAGTAGCTAACAACATAACTGTTGTCAAGTTGTGAAAACCAGCTGCTGGTAGAAGCCACAAGAAGCAACATCTCCTATAAGATCGTGTGTTAAGACAATATTCGAGAGATCCAAAAACGTACAATGCTGAGAAACACTAACAGCTTTCAAATTCTATCTCTTTTATCATATTCTTTTCAGTAATTGTTGAAACACCACGTAGACGTATAGTATGTGTTTACCCGGGCAACTTATCAGAATCATAATCAGAAAACTATTAGACGTAGCTCATCTTACCTTTCCGAATCTGCATTTTATAGAAACAAAGGTGTAAACTAAAAACAAATGTAAAAGAAAAAAAAAAGAGAGGAAAAGATCAAAAATATGTAAAAGTCTAAACATAATTGAAATTTGTCTACTAATCAAGGGGTAAAAGATTACGTTCAAAATTTAAAGCCCAACAAGGATTAGGGTTTAGGAGTTGTCTATATATATGCAGTTAAAACAATTACCCTAACTAGAGAGTCAGAAACTAAGTAGAGATCGATGGTATCGGTGAGCAAAAGAAAGAGAGCAAGAAAATTCATCAAGGGCAAAATCAATGATGATGATGATGTAAGAAGCAGAAAAAGAAACATGATTGATGAGTTACCTGAGAGCTTATTGTTGGTCGAGATCTTCATGAGGCTACGTAACCCCACATATGTCATGGTCTGCAAAAGCGTGAGCAAGAGATGGAACTCTTTGATCTCTTCTTTCCTCGATGATCACAGATGGAGCAGCTTGGCTTTGATGGTCAACACACATCCTCTGTGTGCTACGAACGAGCTATCCTTAGAGGGATGGAAAGGTTTCCAGTTAAACAACTATATGGATCCCGAGATCAAGTCTCCGGTTTGTGTACTAGCCTCGTACAGAGATGTCTTGCTATGCAAGAAATTAACATGTACATGGGAATCACGATTCTACATTGTGAATCCCGTGACAAGGCAATGGATCCGACTTTTTGAAACGTACGGCATATCATCTCCTATTGGGTTAACAGGGGATGGGTCAAAGGGCAGGTACTATGTCGTTAAGCTGGTGAGGTCTGAACCTTATCAGCTTTGCCTCAGTGTTTTGGACACAAAGCGCGGTAAATGGAGAATACGTCTTATAAAGCATCCGCGTTGGTCAGAATTTGGATGGTGCCCAACGCAGTGCCAAGCCGTGAACTTTGAGGGAGCTCTACATTGGCTAGGCCAAGACGGACCTATTGTAGCTTATAATCCAAAGTTTAGGCATGCATGCATAGTCATCCATCGTTTCCCAGAGATGCGTCATGAATCTTATGGTCAGAAAGCGGTGGTCACAGAGACCTTAACCATCTCGATGGGCTATCTACGCGTAATTCAGATCGTTTGCTATCCCAGCTGTAAGAGTGAAAAACATCATCACCATCTTGTTATTTGGACACTCGTGGATTACAAAAGATCCATATGGAAACAAGAAGAACATGGGCCAATCTATTTCAGCGACATGGTTTCTGATGTTTCATGGATACAAGACTACATGCAGCGTTATAATCTGGCGACAAGTAAAGAAAACTGCATGTCCCTCATTAAGGGAGTTTTGGTGCTTCCTCGAGAAACCCGAAAACGACAGATCATTTGGCCACAGCCTTTGCATTGCCATCCAGACAACCCTCTTCTCGTTTACTTGTACTTACCAGAAAGCATCGTCTTGCTTGATGTCGCAACAAAAAAGCTGAGGTTAGTTACTAAAGTCACCACCAGAACTAGAGAGATGGGCTCCTCTTTTTACTGGACCCGATACGACAAGGTAATACCACTCTCACTTCACCTAGATCCATCCTTGATCCCCGACACCATTGGAAGATGAAAGTGAGCTTTGCCCAAAGATTGGAAGAATATATATTACGTCAACCTTTCTTGATCTGGTCTCAGTTTTGCCCCCAAAAAACGAAGCCTTCTTTTTTATAGCTTTCTCTTTCTTTTATATAATAATATATATATTGCAACTTTCAAATTAAGATAAACTTACAAGCCATTAATTCAACAATGCAAACTTTAATCCATGTCTAGCCCAACAATTTTTTTGTAACACAAACTAATTATTAATATTCTGTAAATTATATGATAAATAGAAAAGGTGAACTTATAGCCTAAAATGTCGATAGAGAGAGAGAGAGAGAGAGAGAGAGAGAGAGAGAGAGAGAGAGAGAGAAAGAGAAGATATGGTGAAAAAGTGTACTTCGTATGACTCGAGGAACTCAGATTATCCACTGTTGTTCTGGTGTTGGAAGCAATTTTACGTAGTAGCATTTTTTTTTGTAACTTATATAGAGAGCATTTTGAACGAATTCACCTGAGACGAGCATAATAAAACGAAAAGGTATCATTAACTTAACAGAGAGGTGAGAGCATTCCCAGTTTTAGCTAATTTACAGGAGGTTTGACCAATCTTTACTAAAAGTCCAAAATGATTTGTATGTAGTAGTAATGTAGTTTTCTAATCCTTTGGGTTTTATTAAATAAATATTCCTTAAGAGTAAAATCATTAACGGGCCGTTAACACAGTTTGGCCCATTATTTCTTGTCCCGTCACCTTAATTGTCTCTTCTCTCCCGCGTTTTTGACAGTTACGATTCCAAAGACTAATATTCTCTCTCTCTCTCTCTACTCTCTAGTTTCTTTTTCTTTGAGCTCCCATAAGTGTCTCTCTAGTCTTCTTCTTTTTTTTTTCAAGTCTAAGAATGAAGATGGAGGTCGGTTTCCGTGGAGGAGTTCTCAAAGTGACAGCTGCGAGGAGCGCTAACAGGATCGACGGTTGGATCCAGCGCCATGTCCCCGCCGGTGGTGAGGTTACACTTGGAACCACCGTGCACTGGCCACAGCCTCGGAACAGTTCCGCCGCCGTTCTCGTCCTCTGCTACAACCGCCGTTGCATCGTCATCCAGCTCCGTCACCTCTCTCGCCTCCCCGAGCGTCTCCTCCGTCTGCTGCGTTATTCAGAACCGAGTTTATAGTTTTTCTTTCTTTTTTTGCTATTGGCATGAACTTTGATGATTACTTGTAATGCAAGGAAAGATGAGAGTTCTCATGGTCAATGACCAACTCATATTCCAGATAACTCCTCTGCTTTTATACCGCAATAATGAAGCTTCTTATACAAGTTAACTTGTAAAAAAAAAAGGCTCTTCAAGCCAACATGAAACAATTTTGCAATCTAAAATTAACAACAAAAAAGCCTCTTCTTAATTTAAATTGTACTGTTTGACCATAAGAATGTCGGAGCACAATCTTTGAGGAACCTGTTGCAGTTCTTTACCTTCTTGCCATGCCTGTCCTACGCATACACCAGGACCTATATGCCGTATGTATATGACGACACTGTCGTTGAACGGATACGGATGCTTGGCTGCAACATCAAGTGAAAGAAAGAATAAATATATGAACGTATGAGTCGAGATACCATATAGGAGCAAGAAGAAATGGAAAACGGCTAATCTTAGCAATGAATCTTACCTGGTCGAGGAAACCCTTGTGGGTAATCTTCAATGGCAAGAAACCCATCACCAAATCTGCAGGCTATGTCGCAGGGTTCTTCTGTGGCCATAACTTCCATTGCTTCTGTGACCTCAAAGTAAAGCGGGCTGAAAGCATTGGCAAGGGTTGAGACTATCGGTCCACCTGCATGATGGCATACCTAGAGATATTAGTTAAAAGAACATATATAGCAACAGACAGTCATTAAACAAATACATATAGCAATAGTGAATAAGGCTGTAAAACAGTCATAAAGATGCAAACAAATCTAAATCTCTTAAAATGCAAGCCCTGTCCAAGGAAAAAAAAAATAAGTTGCAAATGTTCCAAAATAAACTGAAGGCAGGTAAGCAAAAAGCATAGACAACAAGCCACATTGATAACCATTTTGAGAATAAGGGCTCACCACAAATACGCCCATAGACTTGGCCGTTGTTGGAGGAAAACACAGCCTACCAAGGAACATAAAAACTATGTCAAGAAAGATAGATGCTGCTGAATGAAATAGGCATAGAAGTGATATCAGTCCGACTTACCATCTTAAAGGATCTTATCCAAGATATGATTAGTGGACCTTAACAATAAGAGAAGAATATCTTAGAAGCTGTCAAGAAACATACAAAACCATTTTTTTATTTGTGGAGAATCAGAACTATAATGGATTATTACCATTACTTGTTCGACAGTTAAAGTATTCAAGTGAAATTTCCGCATCCCCTCCAGTAGAGAACAACTTTGATGCAGTCATTTTGGCTAACTTTGGATCTTCATAACGAGCGCCTGCTATTTCCCACGCTCTTGTTATAAGCCTGCATACATACATAGCTCTCATGAAAAAATGCATTTATGTGTTCATTCCAAGCAAGATTTTCAAAGATACGTATGACGACCACATAACTCAAAAGCTAAATATCGATAAGAATCCAGCAAGAACAACCTTGGCTCTAAAAATTGCAGCAAGCGATGGCGCCTCTCTTCAGGGATATCTTCAATCTTCTTCCTGTAATGTATCAACTATCAACTCTATCAAATAGTTATCTTATTGTTTTACAAGATGCCAGATGAAATCTAATAGTTAAATTGCAAGATTAGAGCCTAGAGGTATAATAACTTTTAACTGATGGAGTCATTTTCATCACTAGTTATCCAGATTTTAACTAAAACCAGACAGCAAACTGAAGCTGCAGCATATACTTAAAATCAAATCCCATTCTATCATATAGCACTGGTGTATTGTAGTGACTACTTTAGATATGCGAAACCTTCTGCTTAGACTGAAGACTAACCAGAGATAAGCAGCTGGGTTATATGAAGCAGGGTCCAACGGAATCAACTCCTTAGGTGGATCAAGAAACGTTACAACATCAGACTCGTCAACGTAAACCTTTTTGCCAGTGGGAAGAGTTTCATAAGGCTTCTCATCCCATGGAGACTCATATCCTCTACCTCCTTGAACCGCCATAGCCACACCACGAGACATCCCTGGCAAAAAAATCCAAATCCTTTTTATCAGAGACATCTTTCCATCTCTTCTAGAAACCCAACAAGACGAAACCCACAAGGAAAATGTAAAGATTTGCAAGAAAAAACTAACTTTATCTTCTACAATCACTACTAAACTGACATTAAAAGATAAGCTTTAAACAAAAGTTAAAAACTTTTTAAATGAAAAGTGAAGAGCTTAGCTCACTGTTCGAGAGAGGAAACCGGAGCTGCTGCGGCTTTTCATTCCGGCGGACTAAGCCGCGAACCCCCGGTGGAGTTACCGGAGTTCGCACAAGCCAGCTCTCCCGAACCGCCCCTATCTTCATCCCCGACAAGACTCAAAAAAATTCTAAAATCGATTTTATTAAATTCGAGTAACGGGCCTTAGCTAGGCCCATATTAGCATTTTGGGCCGAGTTGCGTTGCTTTTAGTTGACCGTAACATACAATAACATCCATCCCTACGCCTAGCCGTTAACTGCAGTTTCACGCTAACGGCCATGAAAGGCTATTAATCCACTGCGGTTACGTTCATGATAAACTCTCGTACACCGTTGATCTCTACTTAATCTAATTATCATCGATGTCTTCAAGTTCTCCTATATCGTAGAAACACCGAATAGTTCGTGAGCTGAGAAACACTCAATAAAAAGCACTCATAGCTACGAGTCTTCTTTTTATACTCTCTTTCCCGGGAAAATTATATTTTCTTTTTTCTCTGAGAAGAGCGAAGATGAGTAAGCTGATGGATTGCTATCTTCTCTACACAGTGCTTCTGGTGCTTCTTCTTCTACTTGGATCAGTTTCTCTGTCTAACGCAAGGCCACGCGCTAATCGACGTAAGTTTCCCCAGAATTTTCCAGGAAAATCTGCAAGAAAGCAATGATCGATAGTTTTCTTTACTGTAATTAGATTCAATGATGAGTATCTGCAAGAAATCGATGATCGATCGTTTGAATCTTACGTTTGCAGATCCCAATTTCATGCGATTCGTGACGAACGCAACCGACTTCGCGTCGGAGGACTACTACGACTACATAATCGTCGGCGGAGGAACGGCGGGATGTCCACTCGCCGCCACGCTCTCCCAATCCTTCCGCGTCCTCCTCCTCGAGCGCGGCGGCGTTCCGTACACAAGACCTAACCTGATGACGCACGACGGTTTCTTGACGACTCTCACCGACGTCGGCGGCGTCGACTCCCCCGCTCAGTCCTTCGTCTCCGAGGAAGGAGTGCCCAACGCTCGAGGCCGCGTCCTCGGTGGAAGCAGCGCGATCAACGCGGGGTTCTACAGCAGAGCCGATCAACACTTCTTCGAGAACTCAGGTCTCGATTGGGATCTGAGGATTGTGAATCAGTCTTACGAGTGGGTGGAGAGAGCGATCGTGTTTAGACCTCAGCTGAGGACGTGGCAGTCCGCGATTAGAGACGCGTTGATCGAGGTCGGTGTGCATCCTTTTAACGGCTTCACGTTGGAGCATAAGGTTGGGACTAAGATCGGAGGGTCCACGTTTGATCGTTCTGGGAGGAGACACAGCTCTGCAGATCTTCTCAGATTTTCAAGAAACTCCAATATTAGAGTAGCTGTTTACGCTACTGTGGAGAGAGTTTTGTTAAGTGATTCAGGTTCTAATGTCTCGGCTATTGGTGTTGTGTACCGTGATCAGCTTGGACGTTACCATCACGCGATGATACGGGACAGAGGAGAGGTGATACTGTCGGCTGGATCACTCGGTAGTCCGCAGTTGATGCTTCTTAGTGGGATTGGTCCGAGGAGTTACCTTTCGACTTGGGGGATCCCTGTGGCTGTTGACCAGCCTCACGTGGGAGGGTTTGTGTATGATAACCCGAGGAACGGGATCTCCATTGTTCCTCCGGTTCCTATGGAGAACTCGCTGATACAAGTGGTGGGTGTTACTGAGGACGGTGCTTTTCTGGAGGCTGCTTCTAATGTCATCCCGTTTGCGTCTCCTCTGCATTCTGTTTTCATCAGAGCTCCGGCTTCTCCTTTGTACGTCCCTGTGACGACTATAATGGAGAAGATTCTAGGTCCTGTGTCTGTTGGCTCTTTAAGGTTGGCTTCAACGGATGTTAGGATGAACCCAGTTGTTAGGTTTAACTACTTTAGTGATCCACAGGATCTGGAGAGATGTGTGAATGGGACTAGGAAGATTGGTGAAATACTTAGGAGCCGAGCTATGCAGGACTTCATGTTCAGGGAATGGTTTGGGAGTCATAGGTTCAGGTTCGTTGGAGTTCCATTACCGTTGGACCAAACAAATGATCTGGTGATGGCTGACTTCTGTAGACGAACTGTGAGTACTATCTGGCACTACCATGGTGGCTGCGTTGTGGGGAAAGTAGTGAACTCTGATCTCAAAGTGAATGGTGTTGATTCCCTTAGAATCGTGGATGGATCAACCTTCAATATCTCTCCAGGGACTAATCCACAAGCTACCTTGATGATGCTTGGAAGGTAAAAAGAAACTGTCAAAAGTTTATACCGCTTTGATACATTACCAATGCTTTTTGATTAGAGTAAAAACAATTCTCCATATGACTATTAATTGCAGGTACATGGGTCTGCAGATGCTGAAAGAGAGAATGAGATACTGATTTTTCAGATGAGCTTGACGGCATTTTCTGGATTACTTTGCTGATTCTTTTGATGTATATGCACATGTAGCTCTTTGTTTGGTGCGTCTGCAGTTGGTCTGTTCATTTGTTCATTCTTTCATTTGAATACTCTAGTTAATTGATGCAATAGTAGAGTATAGAGAGTTCGTCTATATTTGATGTAAACAGCAGGACTAAGATCAATAAGATGATCTGCTCAGAGTAGCTATGTTTCTCTTACATCAACATACAGAGCAACTTTAAATCATGGTAAGGGGAACACACTTTTGGAATATGTTCCATGAAAATGTTTCTTCTTGAAGTTTTGTGGAATCTTTCCAGTACCTTCGGTAAAGGATGATAGACAATCAGACGTAGACCTATCATCCTCTTAGTGCTGTCTTGGAATCCAATACCTTCCCCTGAAGCTGTCCTTGTCTCTTCATCGTTTTGCCCTCTTTTTATATGCGTTGTTGCACAAGCTAAATAATCAAGTCTTGTTATGTATCAATCTGCAACCTGTTGGAATTCCGAATAGCTTCTGCAGCAGCAAATAAGAAGTTTGGTGCTTCATAGATGGTATCAGATTAATAGCAGCTTCCTCTTTGTTGTAAAGCTTTGGTTTCCTTAGCATCTTCCCTTGCATCGTGTTTACAACAGCAGGACGGAACACATGGATCAACAGAAACAGGGTGATAAGAATCTGACTGTGTTCGTAGGACCCTGGGGAGGAAATGGAGGAACGGTTTGGGACGACGGGATCTATCATGGTGTCCGTGAGATCAAACTTGTTTATGATCACTGCATTGACTCCATCACTCTGGTCTATGATAAGAACGGTAAAGCTGTGAGATCAGGGAAGCATGGAGGTCAGAGGGAGGCAACAAAACAACAGAGGTAAATTCCTCTCTCACTTAGGATTCTGTTTCTGTACATTCTTTTCTTAGATTTTGGTTTCTTTTTACATGAACCGAGTTTATACAGATAAAGCTGCAATACCCCGAAGAGTATCTGATTGGCGTGAGTGGTTACTACTGTCCAGTAGTTCACAGCGGCACTCCCGTCATCAGATCAATGACCTTCAAGAGCAATAAACAAGTGTATGGACCTTATGGAGTTGAACAAGGAACACCTTTCACTTTCTCAGTGAACGGAGGACGCATTGTTGGCATGAACGGTAGAAGCGGCTGGTACCTTGACTCCATCGGCTTCCATCTCTCACGCCCTAAATCAACCAAGATGATCAACAAGCTTCGAAAGAAGATTCACTGGCTCACAAGAATGGTAGCATGACAAGGCCTTCTGCATAGAATACAATATTTCTGCATAAACTCTGCTAATAAGGATGTTACTTTTTTGTTGCACAACCATATCATTGAAATGGTAAAACAAACACGAAGGTTTTATATAAAGTTAGTAAACAAAGCATGTCTTAAAGTAAGCAATATACACAAATGCGCAAGTGTTGGCAGAAAATAGCTATAACATTTCGATAAGGAACTCGTCCTGAGTTGCAGATAGTCCAAGCATAGTTGTTGGTTCGCTGATTCATCCTCTGGCCTTGAGCTCTGCAAGCCTCCTGGACAGATCATCCTCATCAACTTTCTCCTCTGTCGCAGTAGGGATGACATGGCCAGCAGCCTGAGGTAGCCCAACAGAGACTTCAAGACCGTAGTCATCTGCCACCTGCTGCATCAGGTTGTTTACGTCGCCTTCTGGAGTGGACAGTGATGTTGAACCAGCCATGGCGTTCTCCATGAACTCAGCTTGAACCTCCATGTTCACAAACTGCTTCTCAAATGAATCCATCGTCTCTGACATCTTCTGTAGGTTGCCTGGTAAGAAAAAACAATGAACAGATAAGAACCCAAAGCTGTATACAACTCAATGAATCTACTTGCCCTCTTATGAGAAGACGTATGCAACCGAGACTACAGAATGCACCTTTCTTGTGTGTTTGCATAGAAACAAAACCTTTCTCTCTACCCAAAAAGAATCACGCAACTCTATATTAGCCTAAGATGTCATAACTAAACCATGACGAATACGCATAAACAAAACCCCACGCAATGATTAGCAGCACATAAACAGGCAGAGCCAATACTCAAAACCGACCATTAAATTATAAGAAACCCAAAGTTGTCTACAACTCAATGAATTTACTTGCTATTCATTCTCTACCGTTCATGATAGCTTCCTCTTACGATTATGAGAAGAAGTATGCAATTAAGACTAAAGGATGGACCTTTCTTGTGTGCTTCCATAAACAAAACCTTTCTCCACGTTACCGTAAAATGAACTAAAACTTAACGAACAAGCATTAACTAAACCCTAATCAATGATTAGCAGCACATCCACAGGCAGAGCCAATACTCAAAACCGATCTTAAAATGATAAGAACACAAAGCTTCCTCTTATGAGAAGAAGTATGCAATTGAGACTAAAGGAATCACCATTTTGTGTTTTCCATGAAAACAAAACCTTTCTCTCTACCCAATAACAATAAGAATGCATTGGTGTAAGATGTCATAACTAAACCTTGACGAATACGCATAAACTAAACCCTGATCAATGAATAGCAGTACATCAACAAGCAGAGCCAATACTCAAAACCAATCATTAAACGATAAGAACCCAATGTATACAACTCAATGAATCTACTTGCTATTCAGTCTAGCTTCCTCTTATGAGAAGAAGTATGCAATCGAGACTAAAGGTTGCACCTTCCTCGTGTATTTCCATAAAAACAAAACCTTTCTCTCTACCCAATAAGCATAAACTCCAAATTAGCTTAACTAAACTCTAATTAATAATTAGCATCACATCAACATACAAAATCACCTAAATGACGATGTATATATATACCTGTGGCGAGGGACGACTCAAGGGACTTGACGATGTTAGTCATGGATTTGGTGATGGTTGCCATCTTCGCCTGAGTGTCTAAGCGAGCAACAACAGCGTCGAGGCGAGAAGCGAGGCGGAGATAGTTCATCTGCTCGCTTCGCTTGCGAATCGCGTTCTCGGCGTAGATCCGAGCACCATCCATGTTCCCTTTCTCGATCGCCTTCTTCACCTTGAGTTTCTCTGCCTTCTCCTCCTTCTCGCACTTCCTTGACTGCCTCTGGAGAGATTTCGACGTGAATTTGAGGTCGAATATCTGGTTCATCAGCTTATCTGTGTTACCCATGTTGAAAATCGATTCAGATCTATCGGTGGAGATTCCCAAAAACAGAGGATTAGGGTTTTTATTTGAATTTGGGGGAAAGATCTCGACGCGTTGTTTGTTCTTTCGTAGAAGAAGAAGAGATGATGATGATGACGAAGGAGGAATCTTTTATTTAAGTGGGTCCCTTGAAAAAGTCAATTATAATGTTGGAGTCAACTTTGGTTTTCCTAATTCAGATCGGACTTGGCTGGTTCAATCAACCGCGGTTTAGTGATTGTTGGTAGTACCCGGTTTAACATTTGATCCTCATGTCATGATGTAGATTTGCAAATACGCCTCAGCTATATAAAAAAAAAAACTGAAATGTGAAATTGTGTTTTGCTTTAGCAGATTGCCTCAAGCTGGCTTTGCAGTTTGGAACTTGGCATTCGGATTTGGTATCGAATATTTTTGGTTAGATAAATTTTGAATATATTTAAGATTGATCAGTGCTTCGGCTTGTAATATCGGTTTTGGGTTGGATCAAATTTTAACTAAGATAGCCGTATAATACTCTAAAATTATGAAGTACTTAAATGTATCCTAATACCCGAATATATACATATATATGAAGAGTTGAAAATATACCCGAATATCAAAGAAAATCTAAAACTAGCTATGTCTAGAAAAATCTTAAATGTATCCGAAATTTGAAATAAATATCAGAACCTCACAACTTAAAAATATACAAATGCTATAAATATATTTTAAATACCCAAAATAACTAATGCATACAAATTTTTTGGATTATTGGGTATCTTATCGAATTTTGGTAGGAATAAAACCCGAACCGAACTCGCAAAATTAATATTGTCTAATAGGAAAAAATATATATATCCGAACTGAGAATAATCAGATTTTTTGGGTTGATACAGTTCATGTTTTTAGGTTCGGTTATAGTGGCTGTACTAGTTTGGAATGATCATGAGTTTGCTTGTGCCTTTTCTCCTTTTCCCTTGCTGTAGTGGTAACAGTTAACATTTTGTCATTTTTATCTTTAGCTTCTTTTTTTTTGTAAAAAATCTTTAATTTTTTTGGATTTTGTTTCTCACAAACATGAATATATGTCGTGCACAGAGCAATATAAATAAAAACAATTGCTCTAAAGCTATTGGTCACACTGGCAATAATTGGAGATCGTTAAACGTATGGCAAGTGACTTGGATAGCACGAAAAACAAGCTTTATATGATACTAGGAAAGGGATCATTTACCGTCACAGCCGGCCCTGGACAATGCCTCATGAAACATTTGCAACAGGCCCTCAAAATTTTTGAAAAAAACTACATAAACATAAGCCTCCAAAAAAATATTTTAAACTCCCAAACCGGTAAAAAAAAATTTTTACATAAAACATTGTTACAGACCCCCAAAATCTGAGGGCCGACTCTGTTTACCGTTGTTATTATCTCGCTTCACTCAGTGATTTCTTTCCTGTGTTCAACTTCTAGTAGTAACGTGCATAATGCACAAACTCAAGGCTCTTGGTATGCCTCTACGATCAAGAAGGAAAATGGAAGATCGAACTAGACCTAACTGCAATTCTCATCATGGAACATATACTCTTGCTTCTGAAATTTGGACTCTCACGCCTTGTCCCTGAAGAGCCTGCTTGGGTTATAGCGCCGATCGTGTGAAGAACGTGACACTAGTTCAAGACATGTACTGAAAACAACGACAACATGACTCGGAGCAATCTTGACGTGAAAAAAAATAGATTCAAAGAATACCGAAAGGCTTTTGTGTGTGTGTGCGCGACAGTTAGATCTTTTGTTGCGTCCTTTTTGATATATGTTATAATCATGGGTCTTCTATTTAACATTTTCATTGTTTATGTTTCACATCGTCAGCAACAACTTGGAACATCTCTTAATAATGTGTTTATTACAATATGTGTACTCCACGAATGGTTGCAGGCTCGTATTATTAATTAGGAAACTTTTCTCATTTATGATCAAAATTCTTGGCAATATGGAATTATTAGAACAATAATTTTCTCTGTTGGGTCAAAGATATGGCTTTTTCTTTTCATTTAAAGACGATTTGTCAGTTTCTCCTTTTTTGATTAGTGGAAAATTCTTTTTCGAATGGAAAGGTTTACAGTTATTTTTCTCACCTAACAGACTATCAAATTACCAAATGTGTTTTTTTCCCTGATTGCAGTTATGGTTCCTCTATAACATAAAAATGTCAAAGATAGAAGAATCAAACTGCTACTATGCTATCAAAGAAGTCTTATGATGAAGAATCAATATTTTATTTTCTTTGTATGTATAATTGTCTGCCTGAATGGCTTATTGACTGTTTGTATCTATCTTATTAAAATAGAAGTACTTTTTAGATTTGTTTGGAAACATGAATAGCAGTAAAAAAAAAGAATATAATGTTGTTTGGAAACAAGAATAACAATAATAAGTAATGGGCCTATGTTTAAGAAAAACTGGAAATCCATTATATTATGAAAGACTATATATCTCGGTCAGGTTTAAAATATACGAAAATGATCTAATCTAATTACCTAAACATGTTTTATCTAAAATAATCATAAAACAAAATTTAAATTTTATATACATATTTCAAATTAAAATATTAATTTAAAATTGGTTTATATCAAAAAAACGATCAAAAATATACATATATTAAAAAAAATTGATTTTTACTAAGATATTTTCTAATAACCATTATTAAAATGTTTTAAATATATATAGAAAAATTCAATTCAAAACCTAACTTCAAACACAAACTTAAATTATGGTTTTATATTTCACATTAAGTTTTTAAAATATAATATATATGATTATTTATATGATGGTACATATAAAATACTATTAAGTATATGATTACTTATATGATGATACGTACAAAATACGATTACTTATATGATGACACATAAATGATATATAATAGTGACATGAAAAATAAATAGCAACATATTTTTGAAAAAATAATATCTATAATCTTATATTATATTTATAAGAAACACAAAAACATTTAATACAAAATAATAATATAACACTGTCTTACAACCAATGTTTACAAAAATTTAGAATATATATAAAACAGATTCTAAAACATAATTAAAAACTAAATAATAAAGTTATATATTGGTTCAACCAGTGGTTCAATCGGTTTCGGGTTCCGGGTTTTAGTGGTGTTTCGCGGGCTTTATTAGGTTTTTAAATTTTGGGTTTTTCATAAAATCCAAACAAAATTTATCTTGAGTCACCAGGTTTACCGGGTCAACCGCAAATCCGAATCGGGTTTCAAAACGTTGCTTACAACAAATATATATATTTTTTTAAAAGAGAAAGTAAACACCCGTGCGGATGCACGGGTCAAAATCTAGTTATCCATTACATCTCTAGAATATGGGAAGTTAGAAAAAATCATATATATAGCTAGGACATCTCATGATATCCCACGTAGGACGTTATTTGATTTGTATAATTGCCATCAAAATTCAAAAAGGCCACAGAAATTAGGTGTACTGAAGGTTTGAATTTGTATAGGAAACGTCATTATTTACTCAATTTCTGGTAACTCATTATAAACATATAAAAATTTGTGGTTACAAATATTGTTCGTTCAAAACTCGAAAGTTTCTTATAAATTATAAGAACCAGTTATTATGAAAGAACTAATATCAACATGATTATTTAAAAATCCGTTGTTGAAAAGAGAGATTATCAGTTTAGTTTAGTAATTAGTTTTGATTTTTTTTTGGTTTGGGACTCTTGTGTATTTCTTAATTGTTGGTTATGTCAGATTTATTCAAAGAAAAAAAATGTATGAAACTAATTAAATCAAAAAGGTTTAAAAATATAAAAAGCAGACGCCTTACAATAACATGGCGATTGATTGAATTCTCGTTAGACCCTGATTATTGCAGGTCTTTTAGGGAGGATTTTTTAGGGAAAATAAGAGAAAGAGATGTTTCTTAACTTTTTCTAGTTAAAAACTAAGAGACTATCTCTTATTTTCGTTAAGAGACCCTCCCTAAGAGACCTGCATTAATCATGGACTTATGTATCAAACACAAAGTAGTGGCATCTGCATGCAGTCACGACCAATTAATAAAAGCATATGACAACACTCTTTATTTATCAAAAATATTCCATTGATTTTATACAGTATCAAACGTCGTTTTATTTTTTATTTTACAATATAATGTCATTTTTACTGCATTTTTGGATAGGCATTTCAGTTTTATTTCTGTTCTTTAAACTTTTTGATTAGTGATATTGTATTAAAGTGTACTTATTATACTAGAAAGATTTAAAAAGAATGAATTTGTTACCTATTTTTATACATGTGTGTGTGTGTGTGAAAACTGTAAACAGTAATGAAGCGAAGGGAGTATGAACTATTTTAGCAGCGGGTCCAAAAACAAAATAGCAACGGCTTAGCGTTTTGTCTTGTTGTATATGTCGTTCATCTAGACAATCAAAGTTCTCCACAGCCCACACACATCGAATGCCGTGTACGTAAAATGTAACATATAATTCATTATTATTACTAGTAGACCTAGATTATTGCACGATACTTGGGAACTTTAGCAGCTTTGTTAAGTGGGATTCAAGGTTTAATGGGACACGCATGACATGTCACACACAAACAGAAAAGAATGAATCTTATTCACACTTTAACGGTTTGATTACTTGACAACAAATAAAAAAAAAAAATTTGAAAGCATGGACAACAAATAACTGTTAATTAATATTATAGTATTTTTAATAAAAATATAAAGATTTCGTCAAAGTTTAAAATTCACAAATCTACTGCACCACTTTATTCATACGAACCACCGCACATGATGCTAATCGCATTAAAATGAGAACATCTATCAAACTTTAGATTTTTCATAATATATTTATTTTATGATCCTCAACGTAGGGGATTTCACGAGCTTGTATTGATGCTGATTCCTGAATGACGTTAGTGCTGTTAGGTTACGGAATAAGTGTGTATTTGAAGATAATGTTCTCATGTGAACTCATGCAAAGGAAGCTCATCAACGTGGAAATCATGGCAAGGCATACTTCCCGAATATCAAGCCAAACAGAGTATAGAATATACTTAATTTTTCTATGCATCTATATATCTTATTGAGTATTCATACTAAAACACCTTTAGCTTTGATCAAATTAAGTGAATAAGCATATTGTCTCTCTCTTCTTTTTTCTCAAAATGCGTTTAGTGACACATGCGGTTTTGAGAAGAAAAAAGGATAGTATTTTGTTCACATGTAACTGATTTGAAAAATTAATCAAGGAAAATTGTATGCAACTAATTAGTCACGTTGTCATAAAATACCATATGATTTGATTACATGATATGAATATGCGAAATACAAAGGATTCTATGGCAAAACGTTAAATTATCTGAAGTCTTTAACCTTGGTTCTACCGCTTAATAATTAAAATAAAAATGAATGAAATCATGTTAATTTTATTTTGAAGAATATAAAATCATGTTAGTTTAGGTTTTATACGATCTGTGTTGATGCGAATGGTGTGTTGGTTAAGTTCCAAACGCGGACGGGTCTTGTGAATCACACATTGCTATTACAAGGCAACGTGTTTTTAAGAGATCTTATCTGGTGGCAGCTTCTGCGTTTGTCATGACTCATGGCTGTAGTAGTGTCACCGATCCAACTCTCTTTATCTATTTGTTTGATCACTATTTTTCCTGCAAATTGACACAGACCGATTTGTTTATTTTATATATTTTTTACTTAACGATATTATATTTTCTGAAATATTTAGGCGCGCAGTTTTGTTCTTTTACTTTCTTACTTCCGGAAAACACCTAAAGATAAAACGTTATTTTTGAAAACGCGTAACTAGTCTTAAGTCTTAACCAATTTATTTGTGTTTATAAGTTCAGTCAAATGATTGCAGCTATATATGTAACTCAAGTCTTAAATTGTGGACCGCGGTCTGTTTTTGTTAAAGTTTATTCGTCTGGTTTTCGTAAAAAGTACGATTAATCAGAAAAATGATTGTGGATAACGAAAAAAATGCAAGTAGATGAATATAACTTAATAAGGCTGCTTAATTACTTAATTATGATTATCATTTTTTGTTAATCTTCGTCCCTCGCGATTCTTCTCTCTTTCTAAATTATTTGCTAGTGGCTGTAGCTATATCCAGTTTGTAACCATATCACATAAATAATAATAAGAATTGATTTTAGAGTTTTCTTTTTCTTTAACGTTTTAAAATATGAGTCGACTACTAGAAAAATATCATTTAAATATTATAATATTGTAAATGATAAATTAATATTCTCTTCAAAATCATTAAGCTAAATAATATAAAGTCAAATATGAGATGTCAAAAATAGGCCTAGTAAAAAAAGTAAAGGGAATTAACTGTGAATTTTATCACAGCTTCCTAAAAACAGTTATTGCATAATCTAGAATTTCATATGATGTGTCAAATTGTCAATTGCCCGGTATATTTTCTTCAACATGTGTTACGAGTTTTATCTTATAAAATCATATATTCCAACTTACCTTTAGCTTTAGTTATTTATTTCCCTTCATATGAAGGATATATATTTTACCAAAAAAAGAATATATATTTCATGACCGAATATTCTTCTCTTATTCCCGCGTTACCTCCTACTCATCTTTATGAAAACCCACTCGGAAACTTCTAAAAAGGCAAAACCAAAACAAAAGCTCTCATAACCGTTGGATCACTCTACAAGACCCATGTTTGACCCATAACGTCATCAAATCCAACGGTTGGCAAACAAAACAAAAATAAGATTCTAATTTCGTGTTCTTCCTCTTTTTATTTTCACCATTGAGGTAATATTCCATTGGCATCTCCTAGAAAATCCTTCATTGTTTTGTATAAATACCAAACCACATTTCTCTTCTCCTCCATCAACAAACCAACGAACTCAAAACATCCAATCAATCATAAAACTCAGATTCTCTCGATAAATTTTCTGAGACATGGCTTACAATAGCAACAACAAGAACAACATTGTCGTTGTGTTCGACTTCGACAAGACAATCATCGACGTCGATAGCGACAATTGGGTGGTTGATGGACTCGGCTTCACTGATTTGTTCAATCAACTTCTCCCTACCATGCCTTGGAACACAGTCATGGTTTGTTCTTGCCTTCTCTTCACTGTTTTTTATTTAATTTATTAAATGAAATCACAATAAACTTTTGTTAATTCGCAGTTTCGTTCATGCATTGTTCTTGAATCTTGCATGAAACCATAAAGAAAATTAATGTATGTTTTTGATGTTGTTTGTACATAACAGGACCGTATGATGAAGGAGATCCATGATCAAGGCAAAACCATTGAAGAGATCAAAGAAGTTCTAAAAACAATCCCAATCCATCCTCGAGTCGTCCCTGCCATCAAATCCGCACATGCTTTAGGGTAATTCACATTTTTATTCTTTTTTTTTTGTGTGATAAATAATTATTTTATTCAAGTTATAATTTTCTATAAACTTTAAATATGTCTAATGTTAGACAAACCCCACCGTTTCTAATCCTATATTCACGGTTTGGTATCCAGGTGTGAGCTTAGGATATTGAGCGACGCCAACGTGTTCTTCATCGAAACCATCGTTGAGCATCTCGGGATTAGTGAGTACTTCTCTGAGATCAACTCGAACCCTGGGTTCGTCGATGAGCATGACACATTGAGAATTTCTCCTTACCATGATTTCACCAACTCATCTCATGGTTGCTCTCATCGCACGTGCCCTCCTAACATGTGCAAGGTACTTTTTCACATTTATTTTCTTTTGTTTTGGTCAGATATTGACCACATCAGTCAAAACATGTCATATCTATGTCTATGGTCCAATCTTGGTCGTTTCTAAATATTAAACCATTTTTTTTATTAAACCATACTTTAATCATTATGTTTAAATTATTTAGGGCTTGATCATTGAGAGGATCCAAGAATCACTAGCTAAAGAAGGGAAGAAGAAGATGATCTATCTAGGAGATGGAGCTGGTGATTACTGTCCAAGTTTAAAACTAAAAGCTGAAGATTACGTGATGCCACGTAAGAATTTCCCGGTTTGGGATCTGATAAGTCAAAACCCGATGCTGGTTAAAGCAGCTATTAGAGAATGGACCGATGGTGAAAGCTTGGAGAGGATATTGATGGGAACCATCGAGGAGATTCTATTGGAGGAAGAGAACGAGAAGAAGATGTTGACTAGTGCAGAGAATAACTGCAAGATTCAGAACATCTCTCTCGGGATTAATGTTCATAATGAGCCAATAATGCCCCGTGCTCTTCGAGTTTCTCAGTCCGGTTAATTAGATGGTTTAATATAACGGAGGAAGAGTAATATTATCTGTGATCACTCTATCCTTGTCAAAGTATACCAAAACATATTGGACTTTTATCCTAAGTAAGATAAGATGCGACGATGAAGTTGTATGATTGTGATTTTTGTTTTTTGTTTTTTGTTTTTTGTTTTTTAACAAGTACTTGTTTGGCTGATATATATTTTCGATTTAACCGCATATATTAGTGTTCGAATTAACCACTTACACAATTACATTACTGTATCGAGATGGATTTTAATTTTAAGTAACGCTGAAACGTTATTTAGAAGAAAAAGACAAATGTGGAATGAATTCCGCCTGAAATTCCGCTGTTGCTGTCTTACGTACATTCACGCGTATTTTTTGTCTTACAGTTAATTGTTCTTGAGATTCCAAATTTATACACTCCACGTGAACCATGCGGTCCCATGTTTCTGACTACAGAATCGTACTGCGAATCATTTGATACGAATATTCTTTTTCATGCTGTAGCCACAAATTAATTAACGTTACGTGTATTCGTTTCTCCATTGTTTCAACAAATCTCAGTTGGGCCGGACATTTTATTCGTTAAATTTGATTCGATTCGTTATTCGTCTCGATTCGATCCGAAAAATCCGGATATCCGTAAGTCTTCAAAGCAAAACAAATATTAAAAATCACTATCCGTCAAAAACGAAGCAAATCACAAATACCAAAAGAATTAGAGACGAATATCCGATCCGCTCCGACTTTTATTAGTTATATATTTATAGTTAAATAGAGTTTTTAATGTATAATCTTATATAGTTTTATTTATAAAATTACTTATAAAAATATAATATGAAGAAAAGAATTATAAGATCTTTATAAAAACTATAATTCTTCTTAAAACATGTAACTTATAAAATTTTTTTATAAATTTTAAAAATTTATAAATAAACAATTTTATTAATGTTTTACTTTATCTTTTATAAGAACAAATTTGTATAATATTTTCAGATTTACTTGTATTAAACATAGTGGAAAATGTATCCGTAAATATCCGTGAATATTCGCAAATATCCATAAATTTTCCGGATATCCGTAAAACCGAATATCCGTATTTTTTCGAAGCAAAGCAAATCGGAAAATCAGATATCCGTGAAATCCGAAGCAAATCACAAATACTGAAAAATACGGTAATATTCGATCAGTGCCCACCCCTAAATCTCAGTACATCTTTTATTAGAAATAAACTTTTTTTTGGGTGATCATGTTAAAATAAACTTTTATTTACTAAAAAATAAAATTTCTGATGAAAAACAGCAAGGAACGTTTATTCCAGATTGGTAAATTATTAGTTGGTCGTAAGCTACGTATGTGTTTATATGCCGTATGTAAATCCAAATAAAAATGTTGTAAATATCTTTATAAATTTCTATAAAAATAAAATACTTTTTTATAAAAAAAATTAAAGTAAAGTTAATGGGGCCAATGTTTAAGTAAATCGTTGTTAAGTCATCTGTTTTTTCAATATGATTTTATAGTATTATCTCAAAATCTCCTTGCTTCCACTCTGAATTTTTAATAGCGTCTGAAACTCTTGCAATTCTGATGAGTCACAGATAACAAGCCAAAGGAAGTCAACCATGAGTCCATGACCATCATTCCCAAATCGAAAGTATAAACCATAACAGAACCGGCCTTCTGTTTCTTTAATTTATTGTAGCTTTTGTTTCAGTTAAAAAATGAGAATAAGTTTTCCTTTACGTTAAGGAACTAAACTTAACCATTTATCCACTTTCACATATACTTGCTGTATATCAGACTCAGTGCCGGTCCGGAGTTGTCCGGCGCCTAAAGCGGATCAAAAAGTTACTGCCCCTTAATTATAACTAATTTTTATCATTATTTAAGAACATAATCAAAATAGTACCGCATATTATTATTTCGAGTTGTTTCCAAAGAAATAAAATAAAAAACATCAAAAACGTTATTTTCAGATTTTTTCATTATATTTTCAGTTCCGCTTTATTTTTATAGCATTTTTAAAAAATCCAGAAGACAAAAAAGAAACACAAAAAACAACAACGTACCTATAATTTATAGATAGAGGAAAACATATGATTAAATTACGCTAACATCAACTTCGCAATTTTTATTCACTACAAGAAAACAATTATTTTACGAGGGCGAATTTCCTCGTTACTTCCTCGTTAAAAAGGACTTACGAGGAATTAACGAGGAAACCCGTTTGGTCGTAATACGTTTGTCGTTAAATATATTTCCTCGCCATTTCCTCGTTAATTAGCTAGTCATATATTTCCTCGTAAAGACGAAGTAAAGTATTCCTCGTAAATACCACGTGATATTTCCACGTAAAGACGTCGCTGACTTTCCTCGTAAATACCACGTAAAATGTTTCATCGTAAATACCACGAAAATACCATGGAAAAGATCCTCGTAAACGTAAATCTGAAGAAAAATATTCAATGTAAGATCCTCGTAAACTCCTCGAGAAGCTTTCCTCGTTAATTCCACGTTGACATTTCCTCGTTAATTCCTCGTTAGTTTTCCACGTAAAGAACTCGTAAATTAGCTTCGAATTTACGTCGTTTCTTATTTTATAGATTTTAAAAATATAATTAATTAATAAAAATCAAATTATTTATTAAAAATTATAAATTAAAAAAATTCTAAAATAATATATTTTATAAATAAATATGTTATATTTAGCATTCATAAAAAAAGAAAAGAACAATTAAAAAAACTAAGAAGACTCGTGCATCGCTGGTAGAATTCATCGCTCCTTCTCTCGACATCTGCCTCGTTATGTGCGGATGGCTCGCCTGGAATAGGGTTTTGTTGTCGCATGTTCCTCAACAATGCCTCCCATTCCGGATTTGTGGCTATCACGTCCAAAAGCCCTCCACTCCACCCATACGAGTGAAGGAAGTTTTCGCCGAGGCCAACTCAGTTTTGTCGAGGCCAGCTCAGTTTTTGTCGAGTCCAACTCGTGCGTAGCTGAGAGACTTCGTCCTCCGTCTCGACCATAAGACGATGTCGCCTCGGAACATCGTTGACGGAACCAATCATCATCGCTTTTCTTCTGGGCAACCTTAAAAAAAAAAAAAATATATATATATATATATATTAAAATTTTAAATTTAAAGTAATAATTTTAAAGTAATAATTTAAAATTTAATTTTTAAAAGTTACCTCCTCGTAAATCTGATCCACTTCAGTGCGGATAAAGCGACGGGCAATCCGTCAGCGACTCGCCGGGTCTCACGCCCGCAACCCGAGTTGCCACCTCGTTGTAGATTTGCTCGGACTTTCCATCTAGAAACTGGCCCGCCTTATTCCTGTGGGTCCGGTCGAAGTTCGAGAAGAGTGGGGAAGCCCCAACTCTTTGGCCTACAAACATTGAAGAAAATTAGTTAAATTTTTATTATATATATATATATATTAAAAATAATAAATTAAAATATTTAATTACGTACCATTTCCAAACGGATAGCAGCGTGGGGTTTTTGGCCCGTAGAGTGTAGCATTGCCTTATGGCCGTTCTCATCAACCGAGTTACGGGAGTTAGAGCAAGCCTGTGCGACTTTGATGGAGTTCGATCCTTCCAATAGCGATGAGGCCATCCCAGACTTCCGTGGTGAGCTCAGCGGGTTTGCCTTTCACATAACCCTTCACGATCCAGTCACCCTTCCAGTTGGAGACCGTGTCAAGCAACCGTGCTTTCACCTTCTCGTGAAACCCTTCCCGCACCTTCTCCGTGACCCCCAAAGACCAATTATATTTTGCTGCAAAAAAATAAATTAGAAAATAATTTATGATAATTTTAAAATTTAAAATTTAAAAATTAAATTAGTAAATAATTTAATAACTTACAGCAGAATTTTGAACCACGTCCTTCTGACGTGGATTGGAGTTAGTTTCCAGTTAGGATGTGGATACGCGAAGTAACCTTTCATCGTGTCGGTTACGTCCGTTGCAAGTCGTGCGTCAAGCCCAAACCTGAAAAAAACATTAAAAAATATAAATATTAATTTTAACCTAAAATTATTTTTAAAAGTCAAATAAAAATATAAAATATTTTAACTTACCACATAGTTCCGTCTGGTCGGTCGGGTCTATGATCGGTAGGCCCTCTCGCTGGCATAGCGAGAATGTCCTCGACCGTACTGAGAATAAGGGCACTCGGCGGCACCTGCAAATCAGCATGAACTTCATGATTTGCGGGCATCTGAGGCGGCGGCACATGAGGAGCAGCTGGCATCGGTGGAGGAGCCATCGGAGGAGGCGAGACTCTATGTGAATACTGAGTCTCGGGGACAGTCTCCTGCTGACTCAAGAAGAACCGGGACCTGAAACAGATGCGGGTCTAACCGAAAGTACCGCGGACCGAACATCTGTGCGTAATGAGGAGTGCTGATGCTTGCGAATACTCGAGAAAAATAAATTCAAAATTAAAATCAACACTTAAACTAAAATCTATAACTAATATATATAAATAAATATTCCATAAACCTATCTAAATTCTCTAAACTAACCACCTAATCTAACTTCTCTAAACTAACCACCTAATCTATCCTATACAAAAGAGAGGAGAGAGAGGCTTACCATTATGGAGAGGTAGAGGAGAGGAAATGGAGAGAAATGAGGTGAGGTCGGCCATATATATAGGATTAGGGGCTATTTCCTCGTAGGTTAACGAGGAAAGCGAGGCCCGCCTTTGTTCCTCGTAAAGCCCACGCTAACTCACGAGGAAAGCCCGAGGCCGTCTTTTTCTTGGCGAGGAAAGCCCGAGGCCCGTCTTTTTCTTGGCGAGGAAAGCCCGAGGCCAATGTCCTAAACCCCTAAAATCTCAAACCCCAAACCCTATAATCCCATCTTTCATATCTTCTACCTCATATAATCTCAAACCATCATTCCTATAACTTCAATCTCCTCTATTTCTAAATTTTTTTTCTTTTCAACATTTCATTTTCCAAATCGAAAATACTTTAGAGACTACTTTTAAATCTTTATTTAAAAATTTGTAAATTTAATTTTAATTATATTTTTATAAAAATATAAACATTATTTTCAAATCTATACAACTTAAGAGATTGTGGTTTAAGGGAAGATGTATTTTGGAATATATGGTTTACGGTTTAGGGTTAGGGTTTCGGACTTTAGGGTTTAGGGTTAGGGTTAGAATTTGCACAATTCCTCATTTCTCGCCATTTCCTCGCCAATTGGCGTGGCTTTAACGAGGAAAATTAAAAAAATTAACGCTACAATTTAAAAAATTAACGTAAATATTAACATTTCGAATTTGCACAATTCCTCATTTCCTCGCCAAGTGACGTGGCTTTAACGAGGAAAATTAAAAGTAAAACTTTCCTCGTTAATTCCACGTCACTTAGGAAATGGCGAGGAAATGTGACGATGGAAATAACGAGGATATGTTTTCCTATATATACATGGATGTTTCCCTTTCTCATATCCCACCCAAATCACCCAAATCAAACACTATATATATTCTTAAATTTGTGTTTCAAATTACAAAGATTTGAGAAAAAAAAGAAGAAAAGAAGATACTGGAGTTACATATAGTATAGCCTTACGCGGGTTAGATTTGCGTAGGTCTTGCCATATGTGATTCCAGTATCTTTCTTCTCTTCTTTTTTTTTAGTACACTTGAAATAGATAAAAATTAAGAGTTTAGGGGTTGATATTTAGGGATTTAGAATCAACGAGGAAATAAGGACGAATTTCCTCGTTAAAACCACGTAACAAGCTTTCATCTTAAGGGTCTCGTCCATCTACGTGGTTTTAAGGAGGAAATCTTAACTTTCCTCGTCAAATCCACGTAAATGAACTAGGATATTACGAGGAAACGTGGAAATCTCTAAAACCGGAATCTCCAAACCCCAAACACTTTCTTTCTTATCTTCTTCTTCATATCTCTTCTCTCCAATCCAAACCCTAAATTATAAAACCACAATTTCAATACTTATAATCTCAATCTTTTTTTTTAATAAAAATTATCTAAATAGTTTTAGTGATTATATCGAAAAACAAATACATCAATCAGATACATCGTCATTCTCGTCATCACTAGAAACATCATCATTTTCATTAAACTCGTCATCAACAGCTTCGTTTGTGGCATCGTCCATAACATCTTCATATTCTTCATTATGCGGATCAATGAGAAGGATGTCATCAATTTGTTGTTGAGCCCTTTCGACGACATTTATCTGTTCTTCTTGCAATGGTGGTTCTTCCCCACCGATAATTCGTCCTCGAGGTGTAACTTTGATCACGGCTAACCAATTTATTCCCGATTCTCTCACTCGGGGGTATGGAAGAAAGCTAACTTGGTCTGCTTGTGAAGCTAAGATGAAAGGCTCGAATTTGTTGTACCTTCGTCCACCGTTGACATCAACTACACCAAATTTGTTAAACCGGACACCTCTGTCCACGATAGGGTCAAACCATTCACATTTGAAAAGAACGCATTTCAGCTTCAAGATTCCCGGGAATTCCACTTCAATAATATCCGTCAAGATACCGTAGAAATCTGTTTCGCCTTTCACACATATTCCATAGTTACTGGTGCCACGCCTACCATACTCATATGTGTGAAAAGTATAACCGTGTGAAATACATCTATGATGTTGTAACCTTTACGTGGAGCTTGAATTACTTCATGTAACCACTTAGGATAATCTGGATCGTCTTCATAATCAACCTGCAAAATTAAGAGTTTCATATTATACATTGTATGAAAAATTCTGCAAAATTAAAAGTTAGAGTAATACCTGAGTCCAACCACTTAATAAAGTGTTGATCTTTTCTTTGTCTACATGACTTGTAGATATACCTGGGAATGTTTCTTCGACTTGAGAAACAAACATGCTATAAAATCACAAACTTTATGGAAATTAATATACTTATATATATGTATTTAAAATTAAACTTATATATGTATTTAGAATTGTCAATATATGTTACCTTTCAAAATAACGCATCAAAGGATCATCGCAATTGAGTAGAATATAGATGTGTGCACTATGAGCGTCTTCTTCACTCGACCACCAAACCACTTTTAATTTTCCACCGAAATCGACCTATCTGGCTAAAGATGTCTGGAACACCAGCAACTGCATATGTTGGCCGACACCACCATCATCGATCTTCTTGGAGCTCTTTTTCGAGTACGTACTTTTGACGCAAAGTAATACGATGTGAAGTGAGAAGTTTCTTCCGTCAAACTTCCCGCAATTATAGAACCTTCAACTTTCGCAAGATTTTTGCTTTTCCTTCAAATATTTCATTGCTCGCTCATACTGATACATCCATCCGTAATGTACAGGTCCACGAAGTAATGCCTCATATGGGAGGTGGACAGCTAGGTGTTCCATGACGCCAAAAATCCAGGTGGAAATATCTTCTCCAAATTGCACAATAAGATGGGAATGTTCTCATGCAGTTGTTCGACGACTTCTTCTTTAAGAGTCGTGTGCTCAGATCCCCGAAAAATACTCCAATGCCTTGTATATTCCAAATACAATGAAACACATTATTAGTCATATATAATAGCAAACTAAACCATTTTAAAATAGCTGTGTTAATATATATATATATATATATATATATATATACCTGCAAGTGCTTCATGTACGTTTGTTGGAAGTAGCTCCGAAATGCAAATGGAAGCAATCGTTGCATAAAGACATGACAATCATGACTCTTCATCCCGGAGAACTTTTGACCTTTTCAACACATCTTGAGAGATTTGAAACATACCCATCGGAAACTTCACTTCGATGCAACCCAAATCAACACCGACTTTTTTTCAAGACAATCGAAATATGGGAACCGGAACTTGTCCATTGATTTTTATATGTAACTCACTTCTTGCGCAAATGTCTGGCAAGTCCAACCTCGATTTTATGTTGTCTTTTGTCTTCCCGGACATTCAATATTGTATTCATGATGTTCTCAAAGAAATTCTTCTCTATATGCATCACATCGAGGTTGTGGCGAAGAAGATCCTTCCAATACGGCAACTCCCAAAATATACTCTTCTTGTGCCAGTTGTGATGAACACCATAAGAATCAGGCATATTACCGGGGACATGCCAATTACCACCACGCGGAGCTGTTTCCAATGCTCCATAGTAATCGAGTTCGCTTCAATTTGTTCTTCAGTTAGATATGGAGGAGGTGTGTCTCGACAACCCTTTTGCTTAAACAATTTCTTGTTTCTTGGTATGGGTGGCCAGCGGAAGAAATCGACGGTGACAATCGAACCAACTTGTCTTCCTACCATTTTTAGTTGAAACATCTGTCGTTCCATTACAATATGGACAGGCTAATCTACCATGTGTTGTCCATCCAGACAACATCCCATAGGCAGGAAAGTCACTTATGGTCCACAAAAGCATCGCCGCATCGTAAAATTCGTCTTCGTTGAGCAGTCATACGCCCTCACTCCCGTAAACCACAAATCCTTCAACTCTTTTATAAGTGGTTGCAGGAAAACATCCGAGACCTTTTGGATGGTTCGACCAGGTATTAATATGGTCAAGAATATCAACTCCGTAAATTGCACATCTCCGTGGCAGGTTGTATGGCGTAAGAAAGGCCACAATGAATATTGTCTCCGACATTCGAATGGACTAAATCCATCGTGCATAAACCGAGATACACATTCCGGCTATTGCTAGCGAATTCGGATATACTTTGTTAAAATGTTTCCGTTTCTTGCATCGATGGATGAGTCATCTCACCATCCGTCGAGTATGCTCGGCATGCCATCTCATCTTCCCCGCATCGCTCGATTGATACAATCTTTTCAATCTGCAGAATTGGTAGGTACCACATCCTTTGGTACGGTACCTATTACGTCCCGTCCTTGCGGCTTGAATCGTGGCTTCTTGCAGAATCGACATTCTTCTAACTTCTCATCAACTCCCGGTAGATCATGCGGTTGTCGATGCAAATGTCTATCATCTCCAAGGCAACCCAAGACTATAGACCAGCTTCAATCTCATAGTAAGAATCAGCGGACTCATTGCCTTCCGCAAATACTCTTTAAACAAGTCTGCCCATTCATTCATGCAACTTTCAGGTAGATTGTGATCAATTTTTATATTCATCATTCTAGCGCCAACGATAATTTAGAGACCTTCTCTACAACCACTGTAAAGTGGCTGATTTGCCGCATTCAACATTTCATAAAACTTTTTGGCATCTATGTTAGGTTCTTCATCTTCGTCATGAGCTACTTAATGCATCAGCTACCATATCATGAACCCTATCACAATCTACCACTACCATCTGCTCTTCCGATGGTTATGTTCATTAAGCAAATGATGATCAACCAGTTCTTCCTGAAGTTGCTATTACTACTACTAGCTTCATTCTGATCATAATTATAACCTTCTCCATGATGAAACCAGATATAGTAATTTGGCGTGAAACCTCTATTTATTAAATGCTTCCAAACATTTTCACGATTTGCCAATTTAGAATTGTTGCATTTCCTACAAGGGCAGAACATCTTACCACTTTCTTGGCGGTGTGGAATCTGCTTGATGCATAAATGTCTCCAGCCCTAAGATATTCTTCGTCACTCTCCGTTAGCATCTCTATGCATATACATCCACCTTGAACTCAAAAATATTCCCGGACGTGGACATAATTTTTTTTATTTTTTTTATTTGTTGGTGTGTCTAAAATGAGATTCAAACGTCCATATTTATAGGAAATTTTCGAATCTGGTTGTTGAGATTAGCGAGGAATTAAGTACGAAAATATAATTAGGTGAAACAAAAAAAAACGTGTTTCAATTATTTCGTGGTTAATTCCTCGTCCAACTTTAACCACGTAAATACGAAGCTATATTTACGTCGACTTTACGAGGAAATCACTTTTCCTCGTAACGTCGGCGCCATCCACGAAGCCGACGTCAATTTACGTGTTCCTTACGAGGAAAAGATATCCACGTTATTTAACGAGGAAATAACGTTGGCTTCTTTTTTCCTCGTGAGTTCATCGTAATACCCACGTTATTTAACGAGGAAATATTTTCCTCGTTAATCTTCCTCGTCAAAACCCAGCTTTCTTGTAGTGATTGTGTTCATAGAGTTTCAGAAAATATTTGAACCTAGCAATTTAAAGCTTTTTGAATTTCAAAAGTTTCTAATGAGACTATAAAAGTTACGGAAAGAAGAAAAAAAAAAGCAAGAAGCTATTTCAACAAAGATTAATCACAAAAGATTTATTTTACACATCGATCATTTCAAGATAATTGTTTTAACATCTCTTAGACTCTTATTCATACATATCCAATTGATACATCTTTTTTAGCAAATACCAGCTGAAAGAAATAAAACGAAAAAAGCTTTTTATTTTACCAAAAAAAAAGGAATAAGCTGAAGAGAAATAATTAGATTTTCTTTAATTAAATTATTTATCTAGTAACATATCATTTAATATAATATGTTTGTTAAAGAAATTAGGATGGTTGGAATAGGTAACAAAATCTTCGGTATATTTGAATGAACAAATATTTTGTTTTTATTATCAGAAAAAAAAATATTGTGATTATATCCCCAAAAAACGGAAGTGATATTTGAACCCTATTGCTATGGGAGCAAAGGGAAGCAACAAACCACTGGACTACAATTAGCTCTAAGATTTGTGGCGCCCTTCAATTATTTATCGTCAATGGTGCCTAAAATCCTTGCTTCACGGGCTTTAGCCCAGGGTCGGGCCTGATCAGACTGATTGTTTGTAGTTTTTATATTAGGTTTTAGCTTTTGTTTTCCCAAAAACCATTTTTCGTCAAATCAAAATTTTAAAGAATGAATTCCTAAAATCAAATATGGGAAGTTTTTTCCAATAACTGTTTTTTCATACAAAAACCAAAAACAAAGTTTTCACTAACTTTTTAATTTTCCGTGGTTGTCAATTTTTTTCAAAATATTTTTACTACATTCATGCATTAAAATATATTTATATGTAAAGTTTAGTAACGAATCATTTGTTTAACAAATATAATAAGAAAATAATATATATTAAGATTTTTTTTAAAAAACTTGTAATAAAATAAAATTTATTATTTTAAATATACTTTTATGTAAAGTTTACATGGTCTGTTAACGACTGATATTATTTATTAGAATTTGCGATACATTCTTTTAGTAATTTTATATTTGTTTTAAAGAGAAAAGAAATTAACTTGTAAGTTAAATTTATAAAAATAACTGACAAAAATATTGTAAACTTAAAATATAAATAAAGGCAATTTAAAATTCAGAACTCAAAAGAAAAAGAAAAAAAAAATCCAAAACAACTATCACTTTTATAACTTAGATCCTTAGAGCAACATTATCGGGCAGCCCTTGGCCCGTCCCGAGTACTATTTGGGCTAAAAAATAAATCAAAAAGAAAAGATTTCCTTTGGTCCGGGCCTTAGTTAAGGTCTTTTTTGACGCGTCCCGTGAGCAACGTGGCAGCATTGGAGTGGGAGATGTAATCAAAGTCGAAAAAGCCCTAGTCCGTGTGTTTCTCCTCTGTCATCGAAAATCAATCGACATCTCCAAAAGCGACACAAATCTCGCTCTGTTTCTCCTCTCTGTGTTTCTCCTCTCTGTGTTTCTCCTCTCTTCTCGATCTCCGATCCATAACAAGTCACCTCGCTAATCAATCAACATCTGAAATGCCCTAGTCGGTGTATTTCTCCTCTCTTCTCGATCTCCGAAGGCGAAGTTAAGTCTCTCTACTGAAGTCGATCTCTTGTGCATCGTTGGCTAACTCAGTTCACTCCACCTCCGTCGGTTGGGTTCCAAATTGCGTCAGAATCGTTCGTTCCTTTCGACATCGTTTCACTCCACCTCCGTCGGTTCCTTTCGACATCGTTTCAGAATCGACCCAAACTTGGCAAGGTATGTCTCTAACCTCCCTTGTAATATTGAGAAACCGAGTAGGGCTGTGTAGATTCAATGGTTGTTTGATTTGATTAAATGTTTGATTTGATTATATGATTGATTGGATTCGCTCGTATCATTCGTTGTTTGATATGCTCGGCTCTTGTGATTGAAGTGGTTGTCAACGGAATAGATATATAAAAAACGTATAGATTCTATGGTTCTTTGATGCTTGCAAAAACGTTAAGATTGTATGGTTGTTTGAGAATGAAAATTCGTATAGCTTGATCGAAAATTCGTATAGCTTCTATGGTCGGCTCGGGTCTTGTGTATATATTTGATTATATGGTTGTTTCATGGTTGCAAAAATTGTAAAAAATTTATGGTTGTTTGAGAATGAATATTAGTATAGCTTGATTGAAAATTCGTGTAGCATCTCTAGCTTTCAAAATCGTATAGATACTTTGTTTCGATAGATTCTTTGCATAAAATGTTTACTGTCTACAAACATAAATCCTAATACATTTAACATATACATGTAAGTTTGAAAATGGAATCTCATGTTATGTAGTTTTGAAAATGGAATCACATATTATATAGTTTTGTGTAACCAACATATAATATATAAGTTCTTTTTAAAAGAACATGATTAGAGAGAATTCAATAGGGTTTAACGAGAGAGCTTTGATTAGCATAACCACAGAATAGATTAACGAGAAACCGAGTTAGATTAAAAACGGTTTAGGGAAGGAGATCGCAAAATGAAAAACGGTTTAGCAAGAAAAGCCACATCAACATTGTAAAATAGTCTAATCAGCATTATGAAAGAGTGAGTCAATCAAATTATAACGTTTTCACTAAAGCATGTTCTCAATAATATCGCATAAGATATAATGAATCATCTATCTTTTAAGATAAATTTTCTGAAAAAAGTTGGCAAAGAATTTAAAAATATTTTTATTATTATTTGTGAAGTGATTTTTTTGCTCTCACGTTAAAAGTTAAAGCGTTTAAAGTCTTTATTATACTTCATAAAAAAATATATTAGACTTATCAATATATAATTACCCATAAATTAAAAACAAATTTCATTAATTTTATAATCACCATTATCTAAAAAGATTCTATATCAGATTATCCAAAATATTTTACATCATAATATTAAAAATTTATTAATATATAATTACCATAAGTTAAAACAAATTTCATAAATTTGATAATCATCACTATCTAAAAGATTATATATTATGTTATCTTAAAATATTTACATCATAATATTTTAAAATAAATATAAATCCATGTATATATTAATGTTTTCAAATCTATTTTATGTAATAAAATATATTTTATTAAAATAAATAACTATATTATATAAAATTAATATTTAATTAATTATTAAATATTAAAAAAACATGAAAATAATTTATTCCAATGGTTTTTGAATTAACAATGTATGTGTTTACAAATGTTTGTAAAATTATTAAGCCCGCAACTGTGGAGAAATAATAAAATTAAAAAGCAAAGGTAAACAAAATCTTATAAAACGTTGAGTATATAGTCTTGGACTATACTGGTAGGCGACTTTGGTTTGGCTGCAAACCATCATCACTGAGACGATAGACGCAAACTGTAGAATCTGATTTGACTAAAATAAAAAAATTTATTAAAGAAACCATTGTAGAATCTGATTTGACTTATGTAAAGAAAACAAAAGAAAAGCTGTATCAACAAAAAGTGCTACAGTAGTAGACGACTTTGGTTTGATTGCAAATCATCGAGGGAGACGACAGACGCAAACTGTAGCGGCTATGAAGTACACTGCAGCGGGTATTCCAACACAAAGTGCGAGCTTGGGAGAAATAATATAAAGGAGAAAGACTAGGAAAGCCAGCCCGAAGCCATGACTCAGACATTCGGCTAGGAAGAAATCTAAACCCAAGGGTTCACGTTCATATGGGAGGTCCAAGGAATCCGAATCTGAATCCGGCCTGATCCCGGGGTACCAGATCCCGGGGTGCCACAACCGATGCACAGGCCGTATTGACGTAAAAGAATAAGAGAAACAATCCCGGAATGCATTGGTATCGATCCAATGGGATCTTGTTGAGTTTAATGTACAAGAAGGCTGCAATACAGGACGAGACGATGAGTGTGTGCATGAACATCACGTACAATGTTTGCTTCCATGATCTGCCATTCAATTTCAATAAAAATTCATGAATGATATCAGTAGATATCAAATAGTCATCGAAAACACACACAGAAAAAAAAAAGAAACACCGATCCACTTACCACGTACAACAGACCATTGTTTTGCTCTTTCTCCTTGATGTTGAATAGCGTACACCTTCTGTAATTTTGTTAATGAGTCAATCCTTCTATTATATTATATATATAAGATATACATAGATTATTAGGTTCAAAATCATATTTGAAATATGTTTTATGCTTTAATCCCATAGGATAATGGAACATCTTTCCTTCTTAAAATTTATATTTATCTCCTTTTGATAAGTTATTTATTAAATTTGTGAATATTTTATCAAATAAATAAAAGTATAGTATATTCTTGATAATAAATTTAATAATTTTACAATACAAAGTTTCCAATGAAAACGCAAATCAAACTTAAAAAAATAAAACAAATTACTATCTGTGATCTTTTTAGATAGCGAGATTCACCATTGGTACAGTCAAAGTACCAGTTAATTTTCCGCTTTCTGTTTCACTGCAAACATGTGGAACGCCAGCTCTGTGTTGCTTGGCAGATACATCAAGTATGGTCAATAATTATGTAGTAGCTAAGAAATTTTGTTGTTTGTTTCTTATGGAACTTTTTCAGTCAATTTGCTTCTTTATATAAGAGAAGTATCAAGGGAAGATGGATCACAACATTGAAGAATAGCTTTAACGGTGTCATTTATTGAAAAGGTAACTGCAAAAAAAAAACAGAGATTGGAGAAGATGAAGTGGAAGAGTCGGGGAGACTCCGCTAAGCTTAAAGACGGAAGAAGCAGTTTTGTCTAAATGGTCTGGGTGAGTCTACAGATTTTGTCATAACACGTAAATCCAATCCCAATATATAAAAGGGATTGAGAGAGCCTTTTTGGAATGTCCATCTCTTCAAAAAATTGTCCAACCAGAGTTCATTATTTTGCCACGTTACTACGGCTGTGAAATAATGGGCTGTCGTGTTACTAATATGGGGCTTTCGTGTTATTAAAATTGGACTTACATATTAATAACACGACAAACCACTATTTCACAGCCATAGTGACATGGCAAAATAATGAACTCTGATTGGACAATCTTTTGAAATGAATTGGACATTCTAAAAAGGCTCTCTCAATCCCTTTTATATATTGGGATTATACCCATATAGTTACCTAATTAAATGTGATTGTTTGTAATTTATTTAAGTTTTTATAAGAAAGGAAAAAGATTAAAAAAGAAAGTAGAAAAGGTAAATCGTGAAAAGATCATAAAACACACTTTTTTTGTCAACTCATAAAACACACTTAAGTGTCGCTTTTTACCTTTTATCCTAACTAGGTCCGTGTCCGCGCTACGCGCGGATTGACTACTTTTTACTTTGTTTTTGGTAATCTTGTAGTGAAATAAAATAAGAATAGAAAGTTTGAAATAAATGTGTTGGGAAGCCGTTTGGCTCTTTTCTTTTCTTTTCTTTTCTTGATATCTTTTCTTGGGTTATATAAGTAATGTTTACCTCAAAACATATCGTGGTGATGAACGTGGTGATGAAATCAGTTTTACTTTTATACATTCTTAGGATACACTTTTGACCATTTTAACTTTATATTTCAGATTATTTATGCTTTGTAATTCCTTGAAAAGTATGCTTGGTTGTTCCATAGAAAAGGTCTTACCATTGTTGACCTACAATAAGATCTAATATAAGATCAACTATTTTGGCATGTAATTCTTGTTAAAGACCTCATGTATAGATTTATTACGGATTGCACAGCCTAGAAGGAATAAATAAAAGGTGACATTAATAAACTTCCATTGAATAAATTAAGAAATGAAATTATTTTTGAACTATTTTTTTACCCATTGAGATGCAGTAATATATATTAAACTATCGGTTCCTGTATATTTAATTGTAATCAAGATTATTATTTTTATATGATTTGTGGTTTGTGTTTTAGGTTTACATTTGCAAAAGATGTACATAAGATATACTATTTTCTTAATTTAAAATTAATCAAACAACTAATTTTACTATTAGCATAATTTTACTCTCTCTCTCTCTCATGTGTTACTAATCGAAAATACATAAATATATCAGTTAAAGAGTATTTCAAATTGTTTAGCTTACTTAAAATTTAAGGCGATATTAACTTTTATCATGTATGTTTTGTTATTCTTTTTATAGATCATGATCATCTTAATATTAAAATGTTCATGGATACATAATAATTTTACACATTTTCTTTGTTTATTCTATTGTAGTTATGATAATTTTGATAATAAGTAAAATAATATTTAATACAAAATTTTAGATTATATTTTTCTTATGAATATTTTAAATTTTATGTCTTTGATATTATATTATTAATTATGTGCTAAAATATTATTTTAGATTGATGTCATGTTTTGTTAGACCTAAAATAAAATATTGATAAAACAAATTCTGCATTATTAAATAATTTGCCAATAAATTTGGTTTAAAACAATAAGATGATGAAAATGTCGAATACTTAATAAAACTTTAAAATTATAGTGTTAAATTTTTAGACAACTTTTCTTGATAAAATACCATAAAGTAAATGATTCAGCTTTATTAATTGTGAAACATTATTTTCATATATATATATATATATATATATATATATATATGAAACTATTGATTTTCATATCGTATTAGTTCTAGATCTCTTAAAAAAGGTCCACTAAATTTTTTTCTCCTTCTTATATCATCTTCCTCTTTTCTCTTGTTCTCTGTTTCTCATCTCATTTCTTCTATTTCTTATCACTTTTCTGATCCCTTAAACACAACCATGGGCTTAACAAAAATGTCACTTTTTGTGTTGTTTATTAAAAGAAATGAACTGATGATTATGTTGGAAGAAAACTTTCATATTTATAATGGAGGATTAACACAAAGGAATGAATGAATGGATTCATTGAATGTGAGATCCTGTAAGAAGTAGAGAATATGTATTAATGTGAATTTTAGTGAAGATGCATGAACCAAGTTAATTTCCGTAACGGCACCAGATTAAAGAAGTTTATTCAGCTTCCAACTGTATTAATGTGAATTTTAGTGAAGATGCAGGAAGCAAGTTAATTTCTGTAACGGCACCAGATTAAAGAAGTCTATTCAGCTTCCAACTGACATTGATCGGAATCGTTCGTCACGGTGAAACTGTGGATTTCTATTGACAGTTGACTGAACGGGAATTGTTGCTCGACGGCCAGTTTCTTTAAGTTTCATATACAGTTTTTTTGTGGAAAAGATGTATTTGGACCGTAGTAAACACATAAAACCCATTAAACTCAAGAATTAATGAAATATTAATCTTTGGTTTCACGGGACACGTGTCGCACTCTTAGCCTTTGAATTTATGACGTGTCGTCCCATGTGGCATGCTTCAGGAGTGAGCAAACTCAACTTTATAATAATAGACTACTGATAATTATAATTTATATATGTCTTTAAGTTACCTTGCTGCACCATTTAAAATAGTTTAATCACCATTTTACACATGTGCTGAATATAAACAATATATTGTTAAACAGAAAAGAAGATGAAAGAGCAAAAATATTATAAAAGAATTCTGACAATTGAATAATTTTTACGTCAAACAAAATAATAAATTATTACATTCAAAGTTGCAAGAGCATATCAAAGAACAAAACATGATTTATAGGAAGTCTTAGAACAATATTTCTTTACACAATCTTTAGTACAACATTTAAATTGGTGCTTCCATTTTGACTCATCACATATCAAGCGCATAAAGGCCTTGTCTTTGGCTTCATCGTGTAGCTTTCAAATGCTGCACATGAACCTCACTTTACACTGAAGTTTAGTAGATGAGATGCAAGCACTACTCACATTTTCGCCACTTTTCCACTTCCCTGCAAGAAATTTTGATCCATCAGAACATTAGTTTGAAAAGGTCAAAAATAGCCAAAAGATATGCAATCAAGAAACACTTATTTGTAAAGCTCTAATTCCATTCATTCATTGAATCAAAAAACATGAAATCCCATTAACTATAGAAGCTATCCTTTGTGTTTTCTTAATTTACTTGTCTAGTTCATTGTGAAGTTAGTAAGAAATTGCTTCAGAGAAATTAATTTGATCAGTCCTAGTGGAACTACAAAGCTATACATCTACTATAATATCACTATAAAGCATATTACGATTATACCAAAGGCATTCAGACAATAGCTTATGTTTTAGCAGATAGTTTTCCTTGACTTTAGATTGTGAATCCTCTTGCCTTGCCTTTCGTAAGTCTCTCGAGTATTTTACGAATAATTTCTAGTAAGAAGGTACAGTAAATCAGCATTAATAAAACTATGCTAAGCAAGGTTCGAGACTGGGAATGAATAAGTGTAACCTGACCCAAGTCGCAGATAGATCGATGAAATCAATGTGAGACGTGAGATCTACTTTTCCACTGACATAAATAATATCGTTGTCCTCAAAGCAGCGCACCACCTGATGAGAAAGCGAAGCATTTGCTACACAATCGTCCAAGAAGGAACTCGAGCAATCAGTGAGGGAGAGAAAAAGGTTATACCTGAAGTATGGAATCAACTTCTCTACCGCCTCCTCACAAACTGAAGGTACTCAGCATTAGGTATTCCATAATTCTCATAGTCTATTACCATCAGGTACATCAAACAATCTGAGATTTGCACTTTTAAAGTTAACATCGTGTTACCTTGTAAAGGAGCTTGGAGGGAGTGGGAAGTAAAAAACTTCTCAGCTGAGGAATATGGACGGTTTTTACCTTTGTTACAGATTGTACATTAGATTCTCGATTGGCTGATAAGATTAACTCAGGGTTTACACTTGCAGCATTGTCTCACAAACAACACTTGCGCTAACATTAACCGCAAATGCTCAAGAAGGTTCTAAACAGGTTTCAACTTCATAAGGTGTTAACTTCCCCACTCACCTGCTACCTGAAATTACAAAACAAAAAGACTATGAGACTCTTACTCATCTTCTTCGTTAGATTAACCATGCCATGATTTAGCACATAAGCCGTGTTGTCGTGATCGTCTTTCTTCATAGATGGTTGTGCCATTGTTCATCTCCTACAAATCTCATCATAATCAGATCTCCCTTTTGTTAAACTTTATCTAGAGGATGCAACAATCAATCAAAAATAATACATAAGTTTTATGCTTTGTAAGCGTAGATAATTGGAGAAAGAGAAGGGTTTAACCATTATAAACTCAAAAAAGGTAATGCCGATGTTTGGTGTCTTTTGTTTGAATGGAAAAGAAAAGGGGAGAGGCAGAGATCTATGACCTAACTAACATTGCAGAGAGATACGAAGAAGCATATAGCTAGATGGAAAAGATTAGATTGACTCTTTATAGGTTGAAGAGAGGGGATGTGGAGAGTTGCCCTGAGTTTCGGATTGGAGGATAAAGATAGAGCTTTGAATGAGCATAGTTATGGACATAGACGTTACATGGAGGAGAGCAACAGTCATCACCGTCGGTGAGCGTAGAAGATTAGGTTGACAGTGAGGAGAATGAGGTCTAATTATGTGGGCTATTTTACATTAGTTTAGGCTTAAAAGAAATTCGGCTGAATATCTGACGAAGGTCTAATTATGTGGGCTATTTTACATTAGTTTAGGCTTAAAAGAAATTCGGCTGAATATCTGACGAAGATGGCTTTCTCCAAACTAAAATATAATCTCATAAATTTTTTTATTTTTTTTGTAAAAGCTTTTGTATAAATGTCAAATGACATAGAAGTTTTAGGTAGTTTGATTGGTTGATTTTTTGTGAATGTGTATATCTTCTTTGTTGAGAATATCCTCCTTTTATTATTGTTTGATATAGTTGCCAATAAAGAACCTTAACTATATCTCTTAAATGTAATTTAAATTTATATCAAAATGCACCAATATTACTTCCTGTTGTGTATGAACAACAACTGTGAATTAATCTTAAGAAAACAAAGAACTTAAAAAAGCAAAACGCTATTGAGGTAAATATTACATTGATTACATGAATGAATAAATTTTCAAAATTCGTATTTATATTAACTTCAAAATCTGATATTCTTTTCCCCTTTAAAAAACATCATCCCACTAAAACTAGCTTTTGTAATCATAAAAGTTATACTACACCAAACGAATGTGATATTCATTAAATCACTTTCAGAATTAGCACTTTCAGATTTCAACATTAAGAAAAAGCTCAATCGCTATTCGCTAAGTTCTCTGTTAAAATTATATTGGTTAGTAATCAAAGAATAGTTTCAATGCCCTTCATACATTTGGACATCCACCGAAAATAGTTTATAGTTTGTTGGGTCGAAACTTCTCAGAGCTTTCCTTGTGAGGACTACTAAGCCCATTACAGTCCACAACTTATATAGACACACCTCAACTCACCTTTACATTCCACACATTCACATTGAACAAACCGACCCATCATGGCCCACTATCAATATATATATATATATACACACGACATTTTCAACACACAAAAAGGTTTCAAGTCGGAGAAGCCATGGAAACGGCGGCGAGATTCTGTAAATTCGATTTGACGACCGTATCCACAAACATCCTCGTATCCTCCTCCGTATTACCTTTTGGTATATCAACAATGTAAGACTCCAACACCACACTGTACACTCTCTTGACCTTATCCTTCTCCAAGACAACAAACTCGTTAACCGATGTAACCGACCGGTAATTTCTTAACCGGTGTTCTCCTCCGAGAACACGAAAACTCAAGATTCGTTTCTCATCGTCTAGAGCTTCGAGCATCTCAACGCTTGTTGACGCTGGAAGACCAGACACCACCGTAACTTCCCTTATGGTTCCGACGCTAATCTCTTTACCGTTACCTCTGATGGTGCAGCTTTTGATAAAATGTTTGTATTTGTTTGGATTTGCGAAGTCACGGACGAATCTCCATATGGTACGTGCTGGTGCGTCTACGCGGTGTGCTATGAGGGATGTGCACGTGTTTGGCGATCTTGGGAGCGTGTGGTGCGTTCTGATGATAGGATCTAGAGTTGAAAACTCGTCCTTCGTTAATCCGTATGGTGTTGATGATGATGGTGATGATGGGGCGTGGCTAGAAGGTAGATTAGGATTCATAGCTTTGAGAAAAATATGTACGAAGCTAGGACTGATTCTTTTGACATACCATTACAATATATATACAGATATAATAATAAGTTACTATATTATATAAATGTATATTTAAATGGAGAACTGAGAGGTTGATATGTATTTTGACTTACGGAGTTGGGTTGCACTAAATTGCTTTTAATGTCTGAAGTGTGAACGTGATACCAAATCTCATTATTTATATGACTCATTGGATCCTTCAGGAGCTACATAGATATCAATTTTTCGGTGGTAAAATACAAAATGGATTATACTTTTGTTAATTTGTTAATAGGGTTAACGTAGTCTGTATTTTCTGACTGAATCATATTTGGTTAATGTATAAACAAAGTCTAATGCAAGTTGGTTATTATAGTTTTTTTTTTTAAAATCAATTTTCTTGGTGTTGGCATAATAATAAAATAATAATAATAATTGTATTGTTGAATGATTAAAAATAGTGTTTTCATTGAAGATATATTTACATGTTATGAAAAAATGAAATACATCAATTTGTGCCACAAAACTAATGCATGTATCTGTCATATGGTTTGATTTTTATGTTGCTGTTGCCGTTCCGGTCATCGCGGTTTAGGCGGTTTATCTTCAAGTCCTGTCAAATTAAATCGCCCCGTGCGATAGGAGTAAGTGGTCGAATGAGAAATTATGTTTTTTTTTTCTCTACTAAGACCATGGATTTTACTATTATATTCTTCTATTTGTTATTTCTGCTCTTTATAAAAAATGTTATTTTTTTCCTCTAAATTATACATCATACAAAGTTTGAGATTTACTGTTTACAATAGTTAATTAGTGTTAAGCTAAGAAGGTTGGTGATGGAATTTCTGGTCATCTACGCAAAACTAATTGTTTCTTTCGCTGATATTGTATGAATGGTGACTAAGGAACAACGAGTAATAATGTATTTTTTAATGTTCATAAAAAAAATCACTATTCAGAAGGATTTTTTTTTTTCATTCGTTTTTTTGGTGAAAAGAAACCAGCTCTGTTTGCTGGTGAGTTCTCTATCAACAGTGTAAACCACAATGCAACCTCAACGGCACCACTCCTTAGGCCTGACACAAAGTATATGGCATGCCAACAAGAACATAACTATTAGACCGTTTAGTTAGTTTAGGACAGAGGAACAGAACCAGTTTCTTATTTGGAAGTCAAACCCTTTTAGATTGTTAAAAAAAAAAACTTATTTTCGGGCAATTCGTGGGATCTCCACATCTCGACCTTTTGCTGGAGTCTGGAGGAAGTGGACCGGGACGACTTCACATGCGGTTCAAGTGATTCCAATGTCAATCAGTTATAACTTAGAGCCGATCACTTGTGCCCTCTTTTTAAGTTTGGACGAAGGAACATATTCTTAAAATGCAACAACCTTTAATAATTTTTTTTGGCTTAAACTTTGGTTAATAATTTTTTAATACGCTTTAATATTGTTTTAGCAATTTACCTACCAAAAAACCTAAAAGTGCAACCAATATTATAAAAATAAATGTACACATTATAGAAATTAGATAACTCGATATCAATCTCGTATGAACACAAATATGAACTATCACAAAATAAGAAACTCTTAATCTCTTGAAGAAAACTCTCTCAAAAACGTTAAACTCTCAATCTCTTTCAATTCATAAGTTATGCAACATATTTTGTATCTCCTTATATATAACTCAAATTTTTCCTAAACTCATTAGATTTAACATATTCATATTCTATAACTCTATAGAATTATGTAGTTTATCTCTTAAGCCAACTTTGAACTTAATTCAACACACATAAATAAATGATCAGATAGATCCTATAAATATTATCCTTACGTTAAGTCAATCATTTTGTAAATACATCAAAAAACTAAAATCAGATAAAACCAGAATTTCTAACAGATAGCGTCTATAATATACAAAAAATAATTTATAATTCGGAACAATATCAGAAAATAGATATTGTTGGACTCTATTTTACTAACAAAATATTATTTATTTTCTTAATCCAGCTCTCTCCATAAACCGTCTCCGTAAACTTCTCTATCCACAACTCAACTCTCTCCTCGATCTTCTCTTACTATCCTTCTCTTCACGGAGTAAATCAAGGAAACCTCTTTTCGAAACCCTAACTAATCTCCCCCAAACACGAAAACTAATGTCCTTACACGGTGGCTCCTCCTCCTCATCTGCCACGGCTTGCGCTGCTTGTAAATTCCAGAGGAAAAAGTGCACTGAAAACTGTATTCTCGCTCGTTATTTCCCACAAGAAAAACAAAATCAGTTTCTAAACGCCCATAAAGTGTTTGGAGTAAGTAACATCACGAAGTTCATCAGAGGAGTTGAAGAACGTCAACGCGACGTAGCTATGAATAACCTTATTTTTCATGCTAATGCTCGTGCTCGAGATCCAGTTTTGGGAGTCTGCAAGATCATGCTTGATCTCAAGCACAAGATTGCTTGTGCTCAGGCTGAACTTAACTTTCATCATCAGAAACTTGCCATGTGTCGAACTATAGCTCTCCAGCAGCAGCAATTTGGTTGCTATTCGTACGGAGATCTATTAGAACAAGGAGATGAATACCTTAATGATGTTCATCAAAATCAGCAACAACATCAAGAGATAAGTCCCTTGAACTACGAGATGTTTATGGAGATGCCTACCAAGAAGGAAAGAATTGCTGGTCCAGAACACAAGAATGTGGTGAACCAGATGACTATGCCGTTGTCGCATATGATTCAAGAGTTTTAAGTCCTTTCAGGTTTAACTTTTTCTTATTAACGCTGCTAGAGTCTGTCATACTGTTTTTTTTTAAGCTATGGTATCTTGGTAAACGCTATTAGTTTTACTTTTTAGTTAAATCCTTTTTTAGTTGAACAGTCTTTTGTTTTAATTTTACTTTTTTTTTTCACATATTTAATTTTCGTGTATGTCGATAGATTACTAAAAATATCATACGTAGATATTAAAGTTGCTCTAGGTTGGGAAATTGTAAGAGCTAATCTGAAAACAAAATCAGATCAGGACTTAACTTTTGACGCAAGAAACAACTCTAATTCCCCAAACAGGGTTACACAGTTCACTAGACAACCTGATACTATATTTTAATGAATCTAATACCAAAATAGCCACAGAGAGAGTACAAGTTATGCTGCTGTAAACTAAACACCTGCCTTGTTTCCAAGTCTTTCCCGAAGAATCTTGACTCCCATGTATCTGCAAAGTTTTGCAATTCGTTCTTTTTATATACTGAACTTTAAAAGAGCTTTGATTCATTATGTTGGTATTTGATTACCTTCCCATCATCATGACCGTGGCTTGCGGGTTGGTTCCCGGAGACTCGTCAAATGTGGAACCATCAATAACTCTGAGCCTGTTGACACCGAGAACTTTGCGGTCAGGGCTCACAACTTTACCTACAAGACAACCACCATGATAGTGCCAGATTGTGACAACGGTATCTTTACAGAACTGAGCCATTGATTTGGTGTCGTTCACTTGCTTTGGTCTTAGATTGATGTTTGCCTTGACACTCACGCTAAGCATCTTGTGGACGTTTTGCTTGTCGCACTGCGTGTAGTTTAGGAACCTCTTAGACGTCACCACTTTTGAAACCAGACGGATGGCTTCAACACACCGTTGGAGATCCACCGGGTGTTTGAAGTAGTTGAATGTGACTTTAGGGTTGTCATCTACATTTGTATTGAGTAAGCTCAAATGCCCTCTAGAGATTGGGTAAGCTAGTTTCTCCAAAATGAAACTTCCATTGAATGCCTCTTGAAGCTGGTATTTGTTTCTTGAGATGTAAGCTTGTCTTCTCTGCTTTGTAGGTATGGTGGAAAACAATTCATTCTGCATAAAAATTGAAAGACCATTCTCATACAAAGACACAAATAAGATATAAAACAAGGCTAGTTCTGAAATTTTGTGAGGATTTAAACAATTTATTTTAAAAATAGTAATTTTTAAAAAAGATTTTGTATTCTACTTATATTAACTAAAAAAAAATTCAGGAACAAAGGCAAATGTTTCACTTGGCTATCCAGAGGTCGGTTTGAAGTTAAGTAGTTTAGGGTTACCTTGTCAGACATAACCCCATAGTGAGTATGAATGCTCTCAGGGGATTGACCAAACCCAGTGCTGGCTTCAACATACACACCCATCTTTGTGATTCCAACAGTCTGGATAAGTGACTTCTCTATAGGCTGCTTTGAAGGCACCAAGATGGTGTTCATTGGATTATCAGCCATTCCTTTCCCCACATGTTCATTCTCTAGGACCAAAGGAATCTTCAGCCTCTCAAGCTCTCTCTTAGGTCCAATCCCACTTAACATCAGCATCTGTGGTGACCCAATCGCTCCACTAGACAATATCACTTCACTTCCTTTTCTGTTCGAGAGTAGAGCCTGGTGTTGATTACCTTTCTCGTCTTTGAATATCACTCCTGTTACTCTAGGCCTTGTTCCTGCATCCGTAACCAAGAACGTTAGCATTCAAAACTTGGAATGCACGCAAAGCCTAATTAATATCACTGGTACCAGAAGTGTCAAAGACTATCTTTTGCACGGTGGCGTAGATCAAGACTCTGAGCTTCTGAGGGTTAGCGTAAGCGAGAAGCTCAGCCGCGGTGTGACGACGGCCGAACCTGTCGAAGATGGTGCCACCGACTTTTGTGCCGGGGACGTGGTCGTAAGTGAAGCCGTTGAAAGGTCTGACTCCAACCTCTAGAAGACTGTCTCTCAGAGCTTTCTGCCATAACGTCAACTTCGGCTGATGAACGATCTCTCGCTCCACCCATGGATACGACTCATTCACCAGCTTCGGATCCCATCCTGCTCGCTTCACAAACCTACACCATTCGAACTAACCTTTGAATTATAATATTTTGATGAAAATACGTTTTATTATAAAAATATTTGTTGACGTGTGTGAGAAGTTAAAAGACGTGTCGTAAACCCTATCTGCCGTTATTACATAAGTCATAACATTCTCGATAGGTGCGTTTTCATAAAACACAAGGGGTTTCTTTACAAACAACAAGATCAATTTCAATGTTCACACATCACAATCTTGTTTTCTTGTTTTTTAAAATAGTACTATTATTATACTATAAACGCATAATTTTGTGATCACCAATTTTTAATTAAGTAATCAATAATAATTTAATTATTTTAAAAATTTACTATTATTAAACAAAAATTAAAAGTATTTTTATAAATCAATTTTTTCCCTAAACATTTATGTTTGTGGAGCAAATGGACTATAATTACTTACGCCGCATCAGCTCTGGAGTAGAAACCGGCGTTAATACAAGAACCGCCGCCTAGAACTCTAGCACGAGCATTGTAAACGCCGTCAGTGGAAACAAACGCCTGAGACGCGGAGGAAGCTGACGTGTCAGCAAGGCCGATGTGGAAATTCCTGAGGAAAGAGACATTTGCGTTTGTAAACGGAACGCCACCTCTCTCTAAAACAAGAACGCTGAAATTCCGAGACAGCGTTGCGGCTAGTGGACAGCCTGCGGTTCCACCTCCTATGACTATGTAGTCGTAAGTTGAATCTTTACCGCTTGATGAAAAGGAAGACGAGGAAGATGCTGAGAATGTGCTGGCTTTATCGATGAACGTGTATCGATAAGGATTATACTTCAACTTATGCTCTTTATCTACAAAAAGAAAACATTTATTTAGATATTTAACTATGCAATAATGGGTAGTTGGTAGAAGTAATTACACCATTAATGACGTTAACAGAACATAAGCCTAAAAAACAGAACAGATATGTGTAAACAAAGACTGTACTGTTAGTGTCCTAATCACTCAAGATTCGGTCATAACGAATCAAGAAACCAAATGAACTACACAAAATCGCCAATGAACAAGAGAGAGAGAAAAAGATATAGTTTACTTCAGATACAACACTACGAACGTTGTAACGAGGAATATGTTGAGAGAGAAGTAACCTTTAGAAGCTGTGGAGGAGAGAGAAGTTGGGAGACAGAGGACAAGAGCAAAGAGAAAGAGCTTGAGAGTCATTGGAGACTGTAGAAACCAAAACAGAGAGTTTTTTTTTTCTTTGTGTTTTTGCTTTTGCTTCAACTTCTTATGTGGCTTTTGATGAATGGTCTTGGGTTGTGTGAACCTTCTCCTATAAATAACACTTAGGATCCAACATAGAAACTATATTAACTACACCTACATGTGTCTGTCTCTACATATTGTAAAAAATAATTATTGTAGTAGTATAATGTAGTAATATCATATAAATAAAACAGTTTCAAGATAAAAGGGAGAGTTGTACAACTTGTCTATGTCATTAATAGCATGAAACGGTTGAAGGAGGAGGCCTGGTAGCCGTTGGATCAAGACTTCATAGATTCAAAGTGTATACATTAATCACATTCACCTAACTGAACACAAAAAAACAATAATGCAGTATACAATAGAGCCATGTTTTTGGCAAGTAGTTTCATATAGTAGCAGATGAAAGTATCTTAATTATGATCATAACTGTGAGTAAATCTTCACGAGTCCTGTTGCTGACAATTAATCTTATTGATTATCTTCACCTAACCAAAACACAATACCTTCCGTTTATTTGGTTTAGCATGTGATCACAATCACATCGTACCACGTACGGTGGTCATATGGATCACATGAGATTTTCTATTAATTTAAACCAGTCACAAGTATAACTACGTAGTTTCATGTAGGCACCACAAATATAAGTTGATGTTAAATTTATTAGTGAATGTTTCTTTGGAGGGAAAATAGTATCATATAATATACAACAAAACACTTAATTCTTGCAATTTTGTTAATATTCAGTAGCCCACAAATGCTTTTGGACATTTCTTTTAAGTTAAACTCATTTTCAGAACTTTATTTATGATTTGAGGTGTATATGTCATAGAGTTAATGGTGGTAGGATCTACAAAGAAATGATGATAATAAATACACACACCCAATCCATGAGTTGGATTCTGAATATATATTTACAAAACTTTACTACTCAGCCATTAATGTAAAGATTAATTTCTCCTCTCTTTTCATGGGGCTGGCTTGTTGTCCCATGCTTCAACTTTCACAAAACTAGGTATTGAGATCGTACATATATTTATAGCCCTCCTTTCATTTTTTTTACAGTAAGAGAAAAAATAATCAACCGATCTAAATCATTACACAATACTTTTTCACTTCTTGTGTATAAAGAAAGGTTCTAGAACTATGTAAAAGGTCACATAACGCAGCGTTTTGCACATCGATGGCCTTCAAGTCCATTACCAAGGTGCAAGGCTCTATACCGGCACATCTTGCAAGCCAGATATCTTTGTGGTCTGAGACCTGTAGAAAATTTTCTTAACCAGTCGACAAAGTGTGAGGAAAGTTATATACAAATACTATCAGATGAAAGCATACATTCCCTTAACATCCTCTACCACAAGCAGTCCCAATTGTACAGACAAAATATTTAAAGAATGGTGTATTATTTATTTCTCATCAGAAAGAACAGATTACATACAAAGAGATGCTTACCATTATTAAAACTAATTTACCAAAGAACAAACAAACACATCAGTTTAATTAATATAACTCAATTTAAAGACTATATACCACAGCATTTAGTCTTTCCCTAAGCTGGCCTCTATCACACAACAAAGCCAATAAATATTTCAGGGTAAAAACAAAGTTAATACCAGGAAGATCCATGGGTCTACATGTAGACTGTTCCAAACCAACAGGTTCGTCTCTCTGCTTGAATGCTAATGACCTAAAGAGCTGACGAACTTCGGGACCATCTCTCTGCTTGAATGCTACTGACCTGAAGAGCTGACGAACTTCATAGCATCTCAAGAGCTCAACTTCATAGACACTCTTCACACCTGATGAACTAAGCAGTTGCCTATCTTGTGTGGTTATGATGATTCTGCTCCCTGAACCAAACCAGCTGAACTCCTCACCAAGCGCATCTAACTGTTCGATCTTGTCTATGTCGTTAGCCACAAGCAGAATCTTCTTGTTCCTGAGCCTTGCTTTGATCGTTTTAAGACATTTACGAGAGATCTTTGAGCTCAAGCCTTCTCCTTGCATCTTAGAGAGAAGCTCTTCTTGTAGATGAGATCTGCGGCAGTGTAGTGAGATCCTTCTCACGTCTTCGATAAGGCAATAAGCTTCAAAGTGATGTGAGATGTTTTCGTAGACGTGTCTAGCGAGTGCTGATCTTCCTAAGCTTCCTCTTCCCCATATACCAATGACTCGAACACCTTGGTTTGAGGTTAGATCAAGTAATGGATACAACTCGTTCATGTGTTCATCGATACCTATCAGGTTGTTACTATTTGTAGGTTTTGCTGTGAACAACATCTTTGATATCTTCTCTGTGATTCCATCGACCAGCTTCGAGTCATCATCCCTGGAAAAGAAAACAGAATAAAAGATTCAAGAAACGATTCAAGAATTAGAGTCTGAAACAGACTAACATATCAAGAGACATTCAAGAAATAACAATCTGAAACAGAGTAAAAGATCAAGATTCAAGAAATCAAAGTGTGAAACGGAGCAAAAGATCAAGATTACAAGAAAAAATTCAAGAAATAACAATCTGAAACAGAGTAAAAGATCAATATTCAAGAAATGACAATCTGAAACAGAGTAAAAGATCAATATTCCAGAAACTTATAGCCAATCACAATCAGAAACAGAGTAAAATATCAAGATTCAATAAACCCTTCAACAAATCTCAATCTGAAACAGAGTAATAGATAAAGATTCAAAACAAATCACGATCTGAAACAGAGTAAGAATATCAAGATTCAAGAAACGCTTTAACAAATCACAATCGAAAACAGAGTAGAGGATTAAGATTCAAGAAAACGCTTCAAAAATAACACGATTCAAGAAATGCTTCAACAAATCACAATCTGAAACAGAGTAAAAAATATCAAGATTCAAGAAACGCTTCAAGAAATCACAATCTCAAACAGAGCAAAAAGATCAAGATTCAAGAAAGGATTCAAGAAATCACAATAAACATAGTAGCAGCTTATAGTGCTTATGGAGATGTTACCAGTTCTTTGAACATTCACCCGAAAGATTAGCCAAATAAGTCAACGCATCCCTCCACGACTTAACCCTCTCTTTGCTTTGTCTCTTCTCATGTTTCTTGAACTGTTTCGCCACTTCTCCGATCTGTCTCCTCACGTGAGAAGGATCAACCCCGTAGAAAACAGGCAGCACTTTTAGCAAACCCTTTTTCTCGTACTTCAAAATCTTCACGAGCTCCTCTAGACACCAGTAGGAAGCAGGGTAACTCGCAGAGACAACCACGACGGCGATTTTTGATCCTTTAATGGCTTGGATAAGCTCCGGTGGAATAGGACGGCCACTCACCAGTTCCTTGTCGTCTTTGAACGTTCGAATCTCTTTGGCCTCTAGATCCTTGTAGAGGAAACTAACGAAGTTTCTGCGAGTATCTGCGCCCCTGAAGCTTAGAAAGACGTCGAACTTATTAGGAGTGAAAGAGGAAGAAGACAGTGATGACCTGGAATCGAATAGTCGCGATGAAGTTTTAACTTTTGTCTTAACGCACCACGATAGTTTTTTCAAGATTCTGTTCATCTTTTAAATTATTTTTCTTTGTTTGGGAGTATTCAGCAGTGTAGCCAGCCAATGCAATCACTTAGTTTTTTTTGTAACTTTGCAATCACTTAGTTTTATAGAGGAAAAGACATACTTATCTAACGATTAGCGGTAAATTACCATTACATTTCCAAGAAACATTCTATAAATATTCATGTATATCTGTATATGTTTTTAATTAGGTATAATAGAAATATTCTTTTTTCATTTGTTACATACTCCCATTTTTATGTGAAGCGTTCAATGAAAAGGGAATATTTTTTTTTGACATTATCAAATGTTATGATAAACAATATTTCTATGTTTGCAATTTTTTTTGTTTAATATTGCGGTAAAATATAACCATCCAGTGATCAACTTTTTGTAAAGTAATTCGATTATATGAAATCAATATATTGTATTTCTTATTATGCTTGCTTACGTCTTGTATCTTTTTTTTTCCGTCTTGTATCTATTTAAAATATGCGCCATAGTCTGGTCAGGCCGTCCTCCTTAGCTAAGAAGAAGTTGAGTTGAGTTTAGTTTTCTGTGGTGTATACTGCTTCAAACTTTTCATCATAATTAAAAATTATTTTATTATATTATTATATTTATTTGGTAATACTATATATCGAGCAACGACTTTTTAAATACAAAGTTGCGTAACACGTGTTTATAGTGTATTTGTTTCTTATGCATAAAAGCCTATATCGCCCTCCCAGATTGAGTTAGAAGAGGAAAAATAGATCACATTGTTAAGAATTGCCAGGAATGGTTTTTGGATATGTTGATGGTAGTTGTTCAAAAAAAAGGAATATGTTGATGGTAATTTTTGGCAATATGCAGAGATTGTTGAAATCTAAATTGTCTTAAATTCAAAAGTGAAGAATCATAAAACTATAATGTTCTATTTAAATTCAATGTTTTATCATAAATTTAGTATATGCTCACATTATTTAATTTTGGACTACTTAATCAACAAGGAGACGTTTAGATTTATGCAGTGGATATAAACTCCTTAAATACATCTTATTGAATCACTAAAACAATAAAACATGTATTATATATATAAACGGAGCTATTGTAAAAAGAAGAATAATCAACCCAAAAGTAAAAAATTGTCATTATATGCCCAAGGATCATTTAGAAAGGCATGGATCATTCTAGTTCTAGACACCGTGAAATGGACGTTTCAAAAGTAAGCCCGTGTTATTCTTCTAAATCACCAGAGAATTGATCTACTTTATAGAAACATGTTATTGGAATGGTATGTTGTCCATATATGGATGCCATTAGACCTGGGCACGGATCGGATATCCGGGGTTTTTAAAGTATTTGTGATTTGCTTCATGTGTCACGGATATCTGATTTTTTTTATTTACTTTGCTTCGGTAAAATACAGATATTCGGAAAAACGGATATCCGGAAAATAAATAGATATTTGCAGATATTTACGAATACTAACGGATATCTCATCTGTTCGAATTAATACAAATAATCTTAAAAATTTGATACAAATTTGTTTTGTAATTTTTTTACATGATATTTAGATAAAAATTAAAAAAGTAGCGAATCTACATATTTTGTAATTTTTTAAACTTTGTTAACAATTATAATAACACAAAACTTAAGAAAAAATTTATAATTGTCATAATTTTTTTCTCTTCTTTTTATGTAATACTTTTATATAAGTAATAATGTGAATAGAATTTGTCAAATCATATGTTAGAATAATAATTATAAAATTTTATACATCTAAAATTTTAAATATAATCAAGATATATATGTATTATATATTGTCGGATCGGATCGGATATCCAATTCCCAAATTTTAGTATTTGTGATTTGCTTCGATTTTAACGGATATTGATTTTTAGTATTTGCTTTGCTTCGAAAGTTTATGGATATTCGGAATTTTAAGACCGAATCGAAACGAATAAGAATCGAATCAAATTTAACGAATAAAATGTCCAGCGCTAGCGCTACATGCCATGAGCATATTCCAAATTAATAATATAGGTTATCCCTAACGCATCCAACGTCACAGATATTGGAAATCTTGTTACTTTGATCATACTTTGGTACTAACATAATATGTTTGCCAAGTATATGTAATCGGCGTTGAAAAAATTCTATCATATTTTATACGATATTGTCGTACAGTCTGGTTAGGTAACGTAAGTAACGTATGCTTCTATACTTTGCCGAGCCATTAGATTCGTCGGCCGTATGTACTGCTACAGTTCTTTTGTTTTACTAAATAAAGAAGGGGAATTACCAAAACTATCATTTTGTTGATATTTATTTTTTCAAAAATACCTTCATAAAAACTTAATCATGTTTACCATTAATTTTTAATGGTCAAAATACCTTCTTACCCTTGAATGAACCTAAATTGAAGTTAATTTATCTCCGGCTTGAAACCAATCTCGGGAGTTACGGCGAACACCGAAAAACTCTAGAGAAAGATGAAGATCTCCGACGAAGAAGAACAAAGAGCTCCGGCGATGAACCCAGTTTGTTCTTTGTTATGAACCGTTCGTCTAACATCATTCACTTTGGATCTTTTAAAGGCTGTAAAATCTTGCGATACTTCAAACTTGCCTTGGATCGGTCCAGTCCCAGGAGACATTGCTGAGGTTGAAGCATACTGTAGAATCTTCATATCAGCTGAGCGACTTTACGGAGCTTTGATGGAGACGCTATGCAACCCCGTTACTGGTGAATGTCGAGTGCCGTACGATTTCTCACCCGAGGACAAGATAGTGTCGGTGCTTGGTTGTATATTATCTCTTTTGAACAAAGGAAGGAAAGAGATTCTCTCAGGGAGGTCAACTTCTATAAGCTCGTTTAGTTTGGATGATGTAGGGGTTGCAGAGGACACGCTTCCGCCGCTCGCCGTTTTCAGGGGTGAGATGAAACGGTACTGCGAGAGCTTGCACATTGCTCTCGGGAATTATCTGACGCCTGACGATGAAAGAAGTGGGATTGTGTGGAGGAAGTTGCAGAAGCTTAAGAATGTCTACTACAACGCAGGATTTCCACGCAGCGATAGTTATCCTTGCGAATTGGGATCTCGAACCCATCTCTTCTCCATAGCATCTCGAACTCATCTCTTCTCCATAACATTTTGAACCCATATCTTCCTTTGAGGTAACTGTCTCTGTTCTAAAGCATCTCTGCTCCCTTCACTATCTACAAGCATCGTTGATGAATGTGTTGTGTGTTTGCTTTGTTCTTTTCAGCACTTCGATCTCGAGCTCTCTCAAGCTTCGTCTCAGACCCCCTCAGACTCTCACTCTCTCGTAAGCGTCCTCTTCGTCAATCATACATGTTCTCAATCTACTGAACATTGTGAGCTATGATGATTACTACCGTTGAACTTGAATACTTGCTTAGATGTAGCTCTAAAGTAACTTGGATAAACTTCTTCAGATGTTTGATGGGTTTCTCTGCTTTGGGATTTTGTGATCTTTGTATTAAGAGGTAAGAGTTAAAGGTTCGATTTTTGATGGGTTTCCTTGTTTGATCTTTTATGTTCATCTTCTTCTAGGGCTATTGCTTTCATCTCTCCAACGGGATATTTATGTGTATTAACATGACTTGCTGAAACTCTGGTTTGATGATAACCAAAGAGGATTGTCCAGCTTGTGTGTTTGTTTCTGTTGTAGAGTTATAATTCATTGATCATAAGCTTTATCATTTTAAAGTGAATAGAAAGTAGAACCTTAGATCTCTTTCGGATGGGAATGTTTTATAAGCTGAGAGTGATTATGTGCATCTTACGATATTTTGCTGAGAAATATAAACTGTTATGAGTTTTGCTTGGTGTTTTGCTGAGAAATTGAACTTCAAGAACTGGTATCATTGATGAGCCTTTTGTTTTTGTTCTTTTGTTTATCATAGTAGTTACTGCAAGTTCAGTTGGAGAGGAGCTCTTCTATCGTGCTGCGTTTCAGGGTGCACTAGCTGATATATTCCTAGGAGACAGATGAAGAAAATCTACTCTCCTCTTCTTGAAGGAAGAGGCCTTATGGGTCTGTACCTCGGCTTTGGGTCTGTACTTCTTGAAGGAAGAGGACTTAGATGTATAGAACATTATTACTCTTTGTGTTTTTAAGTTTTGTAAATTGTCTTCAGCCACACCATTGACTTGTCCAAATAGATAGAAAGCAAAGTGTTTAAGAACAAATAAAAGAGAGCAGCTACGTGAAAAAATATGATTTTCAGTCTTATTCAAGTTGAAAAAAAAATAACCGAAAAACCAAACTGACCGGACTAAAAAACATAATAACTCGAACGGTACATTTAAACTAAATACTGAAAATGTTGTTAAATTTGTATATTTGACTAAAAATTTATTTTTGTTTTAAAATTTAGCTTACAATTTATGATAAAAATGTTGTTAAATTTGTATATTTGACTAAAAGTTTATTACCAATTAAATATAATATTTTGATTTTTTAAATAATTAAATAGTTTATAAATTACACATATATTCATCATTTTGGTTGGTTCTGCCACTTCTGACAGCAGCTCCCATGACACATATCTACAAAGCAGTCGACCAAGATATGTACTTCAAAGGATGCTGAGAAATAATACGGGGGGACTTCGCTACATATTCACGTTCAAGGACATGTGAGACATTCTTCTGAATCTTGTAAAAGTCTATTCTATAAATCAACTTATTATTATTTATAATAAATTAACTTAGAAATCCATACAAATCAGTTCATAAATTCTTATAAATTAACTTATAAACCCTTTTAATCAAAAACCAGTATATAAACTCTGATAAATCAGTTTATAATCCCTTATAAGTTAATTCATAAATCCTTAGAAATTAATTTATAAGCCATTATAAATTAATTTATAAACCATTATAAATTAATTTATAAACCATTATAAATTAATTTATAAACCATTATAAATTAAGTTATGAATACTTAAAATTAATAATAGTGATTAACTATCAAAATGACTCATTTATGATTTCCCATAATCAACTATTATTTTACAAAACCACATAAAGCAATTGCTAATTATCAATTCAGGCTTCAAGAACGATGCATACACATGTCCAATTATTTATAAACACTTACAAATGACTTATAAATCCTAAAAATTGTTTATATAATTTTATAAATGAAATAAAGACTTTTATAAATGATATATAAACCTCTTATAATTATTATTTATAAATTCTTCTAAATGATATAGTTGTTATACCAATTATGAATTTTATAAAAAAATTATAAAATAATTTTTAAAATCTATTCTTTTATAGTTTCTATAAATTATTTGTTCTTAACCGATTTACAAACACTTTTAAATAATTATAACTTTTATTAATGGGTACATTTGTTTATAGGAGTTTATAAATGATACAAAAAACCTTTTAAATTCTTACAAAGGAAATATCAGTTTATATATACTTATAAAATTTTATAAAATGATTTATAAGGTCTTATAAACTGATTTATTATTTATAAACTGATTTATGGTTTATAAGGTGATTTTGGGGTTTTAAGTTAATTTATTATTTTTATTAACTAATTTTAGTTTTATAAGTGTTATAAACCGATTTATAAACCTTCCGACATTTTTCTAGCAGAATATATATTTTTAACAGCTCAAGAAGAGTCTATAAACTGTTTATATACCTTTTATAAATTCTTATAAAGTCTTTATAATTTTTATAAACCTTTATAAATGGTTTATAAAATATGAATAAATATTTTCATAAATCTTTACAAACCTTTATAAATTATATCTTTATTATTTTGTTTTTATAAATCTTTATTATAGACCCTTAATAAATATTTAAGAAACCTTTATAAACTTCTACAAATATTTATAAACCTTTATAAAGGTTTATAATCTCTTTATAAGTTCTTATTAACCTTATAAAATGATTTATGAACTCTTATAAAATCATTTGTATATTTATAAAAGATTTTGTAAACTCTGATAAACTTTTGTAACTGATGACAAAAAAAAAACTTTTGTAACTGGCTTTATAAATTCTTATAAATAGATTTATAGACTCTGAAATAATTTGTTAACTATTATTACTGATTTTTGAATTACTTTTTGCTTCTTAATATTACCAAAGAGATGACCACTTTTGTAATCATAGGTACGTGAGGCAGGACTAGAGACAAGTGTGAAAACCTATGGAAAGAATTAGCTATTGCGTTTACGTTGAGATTGCTGGCTTTCCATCATAGTATAAGGAAACCAAACAGTGTATTGAAGTGAGCGTCCCCTCTATTTTGTTCTGTTTTGGATGGCTTGGAAAGGAAGCAACATGTGAATTTGTTATGTATTGTAACAATAAGATCCTATCCATAATGAAGGTAAAAGTCTCTCAACAGTCCGGTTGTTTGCCTTTAATAAGCCATGTGTGTAGGTAGTTGCTTTGTTTTCATTAGCGAGAGTATGTTTTTTGTAGATGATGTCCCAAATAACTTCTCTATAAGGCTCCGTTGCAACCCTGTTACAAATGACTTCTCAGTCTTCGTCTCAGTCTACCCAATCTGAGAATCAGCGATGGATCATGCCACGGGGGGATTCGGATAACAGCGTTGCAACGGCTCCGTTGCAACCCTGTTATACTATATGTCCAATGTGTCCCAAATAACTTCTCTATAAATTATATATTTAAAATAATTGTAATAATATCAAACATTTACATTTGTAAAATAAAAAGTTATCCGCACGAAGCGGATAAAGTCTAGTTATATATTTAAAAGAAACTTGTGAAAAAAATAAAAGGATACATGGTAATCTTACGAAACCTTCTATAATTATATGTAGAAAATATCTTGCGTTTAAAAAAAATATTACTGTTTTCTTTAATTTAAGATTATATAAAAATTTTGAAAATTTTATTTTTATATCTCATGATCAATAAGAAAATAAAATATATGTTTTCTTTTAAGACATAAATATCAGAAAATTTGCACCAAAAATCATAAAATAAGTGGCATGATATGACTTTGCATCGATGTTAATAGTTATTAAACAATAAAATAAATAAATTTAATATAGAGAAATGAAAGTGTGCAGAAGTAACTAGAAAAATGATAAAAAACCCAACATTTTTTTTTCACACGAGAGAGATAATGCATAAGAGAAATTTGAGTGATATATAAATGACAAATGACATACATACAAATGACACAGTGTTTGTTCTGCAAAGATGTATAAGTCCTTCGTTTCCAAGAAGATATGATAAATTAATCAAAATGAGCATATTAATGTTTTTATCAAAATATTTTCGATTAAAATGATAAAATACTGTAAATTTAAAATAAGTTTAAATTTTAATTCAGTTGTTTTTTACTTAAAAGAAAATATTTTAATGAAATTTTTTTATTAATACTTAAATTTTAGTAGTATTTTTATTTTAAAACCTTACAAATTTTATCCAAGTACAATTTTATTTTAACAAAAAATTATTATTTACATAGTTTTAGTTTTTAATAAAATATACAAGGATATACATTAATTTATAACTATAGTAATTACAGTCTTAACAATTTTGTTAAATTGTAAGGCACATATATATAACAAAACTCTGTAAAATGTTAAGAATGGTTTTGTAAATAAAAAATCCATCATCAAAATGAGATTATTGATAATATTCTTTCAAATTTGATGTGTTACTATTTATATTTTATTTTTCTCAAAATACCATCAGAAAAAAATTTCAGTTATTTTTATGTTTTTCTCAAAATAAGAGATCATCGACAAGTACAAGTTACTCGGATTGTGATAATTACATAGCCACAAACGAGCAAAAATGAGTGGTTGTAGAATGGAAGTATTACTCGGATTGCGATAATTACACACAAGCCGAGCAATAACGGGTGGTTGTAGAATGAATGGATATTCTGTTTGATCGGCTTGGTTTGACTTTGGAAGAAATGTGGTCGAATTTTGACTTAGTCAACACTGTCTTTGTCCATTTGGGTTCGGATTTATTATTGAAGGTTTTATTTGTTTATTGAGAAAACAGAAATTTAAATACCAAACTCTCATAAATTCTCCAAAACAAATACAAATATTTCATTAATCTAAATAATCACAAACTTATAGTGATTGAGCCATATGGATACACTCTCGGTTAACTTAAATTGCCGTCTAATCAAGGTACTCTACTCACAGTTAGGGGTGGGACGGATCCGGATATCCGGGATATTCGGGATATCCGGATCCGAATCCGGATCCGTCGGATCCGTGATTTTAGGATCCGGATCCGGATCCGTGTCTTCCGGATATCCGGGTACCGGATACCCGTCTAGATATCATGATATCCGCGGGTATCCGGATTCGGATCCGGATCCGTCAAAATAATTAAAAAAATAAAAATATTTTTAAAATACAAAAAATCTATAAATATTACATAAATTAAATATTTTACAAAATTTATAAATATATTTATGCATATAATATTATTAAAATTAAAATATAATATTATAAGACTAATTTTATGTATAAATATTAATAAATGAACTATAATTATTAATAATATTTTAAATTTAATATATTTAAAAATAACGGATCGGATCGGATATCCGGACCTAAAATCCAGATATCGGATTCGATCCGGATTCGGCGGATCCGACATTTTACTATCCGGATTCGGATCCGGGCGCCCCGGATATCCTATTTTCGGAGCGGATCCGGATCGGATCTCGGATCGGATCCGGATCTCGGATAATAATTCCAGCCCTACTCACAGTTATATATGCCATCCTTTTGAGAATAGAACAAAGAACTAAAATTCCCAAATCCAAATTGATAGTTACCTGAGATTCGCCAGCTGAACATGTGTCTTCTGCATAAGAAGCCTTGATGGCTAAAAAAGCAATGCACATAACGACAATGTGAAATTCTTCACCGAGAGGTATCAACTTTTGTTCGCAGCTCTCCAAGGCTTTGATTGAATTCATCCCAGTTTGTGAAAACGTTGTCGTTGAGGAAATTCGCGGTGAGGTAGATGAGATTTATATCCCCATAGTTTCAGTTTACTCACTTAGAAATACTTTGCTGCACATCTAAGGCTCACTACGTTTTCAGTTGTGACATCACTTCTCGCTAAGAGAACTTGGCCACGAGAAAGCACGTCTCTGGTCCACCGGGATCATGAAGCTGAGCAAGACAAGTTGTCTCACTGATAGACATCTAATCTCAAGGGCAGATCAAAGGAGCAAGAGTCAAAGGCTGACCAAGTGGAGGAGTTGTATGACGTAGCTGAGAAGAGACTCTGACAGATTCAGAGGCTTTGCAGTTACAGCTTACGAGAAAGAAGACGAGTATAAGAGTGAACAGCGGTGGAAGAGTAGAGTATGCTTTGATGTTGTATGAAGAGTGACGCCATGAGTCATCTTGACCCGATCGCCATGAGATGTGACGAAGGTGAAGCTCGCCATGAGAGCCTAGCCAGAGTCAAGCTCAAAGCTGTTCTTTATCATCTTTGTAATCACGTTTCTGTTCAATAAAGGAGTTAGGGATTTCGACACTCTATCACTCACAGGCTTTGCTGAAGAGAGTTTCGAGATATCCACTTCTTGACAACAATGGAAACTTGATGCATGCATGTTGTTGAAAACAAAGGTGATGCTATGAGTGACAAGTCAAAAGAGAAAAGTTGAGTCAATATTATTGGGTTTGGTTTGTTATACCTTATGCAGATGGAAGGTTTTGTCTTGTACTTAATCCATCACATCTGGATAGTTTCTATCCATTTCTATTCAGCTTTATCAGAATTTCCTATCAAATAATTAGTACATAATCTGTGTTCTAATCAGCAACGCCCTTGACAAATCTAGCTCTGAGGCCGGTCGGTGGTTTTTAGCACATTGTACCAGCCCCCACCTTTACCTTTTAATTGTTTGTTTGTCTTTGTCTTCCTACTGTGTCGGGTTTATTTCGATCTAGTGATGGTTGTGGTACGATTTAGCGTTGATGATAGTCTTTCTATACATTAACCACAGTTTCGTGTTTCTCTTCTGTAACTGGCTTTTTCAGTGATGTTCCATGTTTAGCTTGGTGGTGACAGGTCTAACGGAGCGGATGGTTGTGGGGTATTAGGAGTTTTGTTTCAGTGTCTCTTCTCAGGTAGATGTCTTTTATTGCTGGGACATGAACACCAAATTCACCTTATTTTTGAAACAAGACTTGTTTGTTGTTGATAATGTGTGATCAATCATGTTATCTTTGCTATTTTCTAGTGTGAAAAGACCATTGGTTTCTCATTTGTTTTGTCATATTTTTCTATGATGTAATGTTCCAAATTAGTTTCGATAAAACACTGTTTAAAAAAATATGTGTCCTCATCATCTTAGGTTTACAAAATCAGAAGCAACCATCCAAAAAGCAGAAATCAGACAAATTCAATGCAATATTGAGCGGTTAGTCGAGGGGCAATTTCATTAAATTTGAGCTAATTTTAAGATAGATTACTTAAAAAAAAACATAATTTTGTTAGGAGCCCGTGACTGACCTTCATCGTCGCAAACGTCCGCCCCTGATAGAGATAGTAAGAGCAACATTATCGGGCGGTCCTTGGCCCGTCCCGTGTACTGTTTGGCCCAAAAAATAAATCAAAAAGAAAAGATTTGCTGTGGTCCGGGCCTTAGTTAAGGCCTGTCTCGACGCGTCCCGTGAGAAACGTGGCAGCATAGGAGTGGGAGAAGAATAAACAAGCGAAGAAACCCTAGTCCCCCTTTCTCTTCTCTTGTCGAAATTCAATCGACATCTCCCCCTTTCTCGATCCGTTTCTCCTCTGTTGCTCGATCCGTTTCTCCTCTCTGATTCTCGATCTCTTGTCGTCTCTCTGTTAATCATCTCTCAGTTTCTCCTCTCTCAGTTTCCCATCTCTCTGTTTGAATCGAAATCAATCGATAACCTTGTTTCACTCCACCTCCCTCGCTCCACATCCACGTCCGTCGGTTTCACTCCACCTCCGTCGTTTTCACTCCACTTCCGTCGTTTTCACTCCACATCCGTCGGTTTCACTCCTCCTCCGTCGATTTCATTCCACCTCTGTCGGATTCACTCCACCTCCCTCGGATTCACTCCACCTCCGTCGGATTCACTTCACCTCCGTCGATTTCAGTCCACCTCCGTTGGTTCCTTTCGACATCCTTTCAGAATCTCCCCAAACTTGGCAAGGTATGTCTCTAAACCCCCCTTTAAATATTGAGAAACCGAATAGGGCTGTGTAGATTAAAAGGTTTTTGGTTTGATAATATGTTTGATTTCTCAACGGAATAGATATATAGGTTAATAGACAATGAAAATTCGTATAGGTTGATATTCGATTGTATGGTTCATTGACAATGAAAATTCGTATAGTTTGATCAAAAATTCGTAAACTTGATATTGTCTGCATTTTTGAATGGTTGTAAAAATCATGTGTTTATATGGTTGTTTGAGAATGAATAAACATATAGCTTGACTGAAAATGCGTATAGCATCTCTGTTTATATTATTGTTTGAGAATGAATAAACGTAGTTTTCTGAAGTCTTTACGAAACTACACAAACTACACAAAGTACACAAACTACACAAACTACACAAACTACACAAACTCAGAGCAACATTAAACTCTTTACTCAACTAGACTCACACTGCTCTAACGCTTAACTCAACTACACAAACTACTTCTACTGTCGTAGTTAGTTGAAACCGTAGATAGGTTAGTAATAACTTCAGATTAGACAGATATTGTTTATGGTTAGTCTTTATGTAGAAAACTTAATACTCCTCACCTGCTAAAATTAAACTCCCATCTCAATCCCCTTAAATATACACACCTGCCTTCTCTCTTCTATCATCTCCAAATCTACAACTCTCTCTCAAATATTTATCTTCTAAAACTCGTATGGCTTCAAGAAATTATGAAAGTCACTCCAACAGTTGCGTATCACTGCTTAACAGTGTACAAGGAAGTGGTGTCCATGAAAGCTTTCCATATGATTATTTTCATTCAACTGTCAACTTTGGAGACTCGGAGAACCCTCCTTTCAGTTCACAACAAGCTGAACACACCCCTGTTGACACACCAGTGGATCGTAATGCTAGACGCAAATGGAGCCCAACTGATGATGAGGTTCTGATCTCTGCATGGCTTAACACTTCGAAGGATGCCGTTGTTGGAAATGACCAGAAGTTGGGGGCGTTCTGGAAACGGGTTGGAGAGTATTATGCAGCAAGTCCACATGGTCAACAGGATGGTGAAAAGAGAGGGGATTTAACTTGTAAGAAGAGATGGCACAGAATAAACGATCAAGTTACAAAGTTCTGTGGGGCTTACTCAGCGGCTGAGAGACAAATTGGGAGTGGTGAGAGTGACACTGATGTTCTCAAGAAGGCTCATGACATCTTCTTCTCTGATCAGCAATCCAAGTTTACACTTGAGCATGCTTGGTGCCTGTTGCGCTTTGAACAAAAATGGCTTAGCCTTACCCCTCCTAAAGCCACTCACACTTCAAAGAGGAAGGAGGGTGAGACAGATACAAGCGCTGCAGTCCCTGATCATGAGATCCGGCCTGAAGGTTGCAAGGCGGCTAAACAAAAAAGGTCAACTGTGCAAGGCAAGTCTGTTTCTGAGTATACAACCATATGGGAAATGAAGAAAGAGGATTTGGCTATGCAGGAGAGACTGTCCAAGCTAGCCATACTTGACACTCTCCTTGCCAAGAAAGAACCATTAACTGAGGTGGAGGAAGTTGTGAAGAATAAGTTGCTAGCCAAGTATTTCTGAAAAATTTGAATCTAATCTTAAAAATCTCTGTTATAATTTCTCCTGTTATAATTATCTGTTTAGATCCAAGCTAGCCAGTTCATGTTTTAATTATCTGTTTAATTGTAGTTCCTGTGGCTTTATATAATGTAATGGTCTGTTTTAATAATAATTATGTCTTCCTTGCTTTTATGTTCTTGCTTGGTCTTGTTTAAATGTCCTCATAACCGTTAAAATACTTCCATGCTTTTATGTTCCTTGGTAATAGTTCGATGCTTCAATGTTCTTCCCGGTGTTGTTTATTACTTGCTGGTCTTGTTTATTACTTGCGGGTTTTGCTTCTACCTCTATGTGTATTGAATAATGACTATGTTTTGATGCAGGTGGAGTTAAACATGGGACGCTACAGTTACAGCCAGCCTTCGCAGTCAGAGGATCCATTTTGCAACTCTGTTGAGGGTAGCGACAGCGAGATGGAAGATCTCATTCGCCGTGACCAAGCTGAGTTAAGCTTACACGCTAGTTTACAGGTTCAGTATCCTCCTCAACCAGAGGTTGAGTTTGGATTCCCACAAACTTGCTACTGCGGTGGTAAGCCTTTCCTTGCAACATCTACCACTCGTAATGATCCAGGTTAAGTAAAATCTCATTTATTCTTGCATGTGTAATCTATAGTCTTGTATGTGTAGTGATAAGTGCTGTGTCTGTGCTCACCACAGGTAGAAGATATTACACATGTGAGAACGTGGACGATGGCGAGTGCCATGTTTGGAAATGGTGGGACGTCGCCGTGATGGAAGAGATGAGAGCCAGAGATTTGCGTGTGCTTCAGCTAGAGGAAAAGGTAGATAATCTTACACTATGCAGTGACTATGCCACTGAGCAGCGACTGGCTAGAGTAGAGAAAATTGTGGATGATATAGGAAAGGAACAATCCAAGCTTAGGGAGGGATTTCAGTACTTTGTAGGTGCGATGATTGTGGTGACTGTATTAATAGGAATTGTGCTGATGATTAAGTAAAAGAAGATGGTGTTCTATCCGATTTTATGTATTCTAGTGTTATCATGTTATCAGATGTTATGTATTATATGGGATGTTATGTATTCTAATGGACTTGTAACTTCTATCAATCGTTTAATGTTATGTAATTGTTTCTCTTGTGACTTCGACATCTCTGATTGTATTATGTAATGTTATTATTTGTCTTGTGAGCCAACTTTAAGTCACAAGATTCCATTGTATACATTATGCAATTTTATTATTTGTCTTGTGAACCAACTTTAAGTCACGAGATGAAGTATCACGGGAAAGAAACTTTCAGTCAGGAGATGAAGTATCACGGGAAAGACACTTTCAGTCACGAGATGAAGTAAAGACCATGTATAAGTAACACACATCTTCTCTCATTAACACTTGCACTTCTCCTTTCCATTTTCAACTTCTTCTTACTTTATAACTCTTTTTAAAAATACAAAGATGGCCTCTTCTTCCCATTTTCATTACCGTAAAGCGGATAATGATGCATTTGAAGATGTGTTTGATGATATATTTGAAGATCTAGAAGCTATTCCCGAACCAAAAGAAAGAAAAAAACGTATTTTTATAGAGAGAAACCGGGAAGAAGGCCACAACAACCTTTGGAATGATTATTTCAGCGACACTCCAACATATCTGCACAATTTGTTCCGCCGACGATTTCGAATGAACAAGTCATTGTTCTTATATATTGTGCATCGTCTCTCTACTGAAGTTGAGTATTTTAAACCCAAAGAAGATGCAACCGGACGGTCTGGTTTATCTCCTCTCCAGAAATGTACCGCAGCAATTCGTCAATTGGCGTATGGTGGTGGAGCTGATCCCGTAGACGAATATATAAGACTTGCTGAAACAACATCTCGAAAATGTTTGCACGAATTTACGGCCGGAATAATCCAGTTGTTTGCCGATGAATACCTCAGACATCCCACAGTGGAGGATCTTCAGAGACTACTCCATGAAGGTGAAGAAAGAGGATTTCCCGGGATGATTGGAAGCATCGACTGTATGCATTGGGAGTGGAAGAATTGCCCCACTGGCTGGAAAGGAATGTATTCACGAGGAACCGGAAAACCAACAATTGTGTTGGAGGCCGTTGCTTCATATGACCTCTGGATATGGCACGCTTTTTTTGGAGCTCCAGGTACTTTGAACGATCTTAATATTCTGGATTGATCACCTGTTTTTGATGAAATTATTAATGGGAAAGCTCCCGAAGTAAACTACTATGTCAACGGAAGGGAATACAATTTGGCGTATTATCTGACAGATGGTATATATCCAAAATGGACGACTTTTATTCAGTTTATACGACTGCCACAGGGTGCGAAAAATTCTTTATTTGCTACGCGTCAAGAATCCGTTCGAAAAGATGTTGAGCGTGCCTTTGGGGTCCTGCAAGCTAGGTTCGCCGTTGTTAGAAATCCTTCTAATCTATGGGATAAAAACAAAATATCTAATATTATGAGAGCATGTCTCATACTCCATAATATGATTGTCCAAGATGAACGGAATTCGGACACTGTTGAAGAATTTCAAGATGACGATTTTACATTTACCGTCAAAAGGCCAAAAAAACCCGCCAATCTAATTGCTCGTCGTAAAGAAGTTCGGGATCCACAAATCCATCAGCAATTAAAACAAGATTTGATTGAACATATATGGGATAAATTTGGACATCTTCCAAATTACATATAATGTTTATTGCTTTCTATGTCTTAAATAAAATGTTTCTCTTATTTTATTTATGATTTTTGTAATTTTTTTCAATCTTTTGTATTTTCCTTGTGTTTTTCATTTTAATGGTATATGTATTTTAATTTGCAACTATTCTTTTCAATATCATTAGTTATTAAAATAATTAGTTTTCAATTAATAAAAAAATTAATTCACTAAGGGACTTTCATAAGTCCCACCAATAATCTCATTTCTAAGTGAAAATCCCTTACATTTGTCCTTAGCTCAAAAATAATCATAAAGTATTCTAAGGGTTTAAATTTGAGTCCCTCCTATAATGTTGCCCTAATGAAACTAGAGGAAATGACTAGGGTTGAATGTTATGTAGGCATGCAGAGCCATTACTTTCTGAAACCTCAACACAGTCTCCTTGAGAGAACAAAAAAACAAGTCTCGTATGTATCAATCTGCATGGATCTACAAGATGAATAAAGCCTAAGGACCAACATAATAATGTTGTGATAGAGAAATAGTACCCATGATTTGTCTTTGTGGAACAGAATATTCTCAAGTGCCAGCGAGAGAGCGCAAAAGATCAGATCTAGGGATGGGCGTTCGGGTACCCATTCGGGTTCAGTTTTGGTCTATTCGGGTTTCGGGTTTTCGGGGTCAAAGATTTCAGCCCTATTCGGGTATTTCTAAATTTTGGTTCGGGTTCGGTTCGGATCTTCGTGGGTTCGGTTCGGATTCGGATAACCCATTTAAATTATTTTTAAAAAATTTAAAATTCATTATATACTTTAAATTTTTCAAAATCTATAAACAAAATAATATATTACATATAAATTTGAATAACATATGTCAAATTACATAAACTTAACATATAAATTGGTTGTCTTTGAATATTGGATAGAGAATTAATAGTTATTCTAAGTATTTTTGGTTTTTTGAGTATACTTTAGCTATTTTAGAAATTTATTTTTGACTTTTGTATATATTTTTCAAGTATTTTGGACAACTTAAAAGTATTTTATATATTTTGGATGTTTTTAGGGAAAATTTCATAACTACACTTTGTGTGGTACCACAATTCAACAATATCACCAATAGAGGGACATTTTCACAAATACACTTTTCATTAATGTGTAAAAGACAAAACTGACCCTACCTTATCTTCTCCTCCATCAGATTTTTCTTCTCTCGTTTCTGTCATCGTCGACGTCTCTCCAGCCTCGCGTCGCCAGTCTCGCCGCCGTCGTCTTTCTCGTCGACGTCGTCGAATCCGTCGAGATCCACAGTCGCTGAGATCCATCATCGTCTCCGTCGAGATCTATCGTCGTCTCCGTCGAGATCTGTCGTCGTCTTCGTCGAGATCTGTCGTCGTCTACGTTAAGATCCATCGTCACTCTCTCACACAACCAGCAACAAGAGATTACAAGAATCACGATTAAAATCTCAAAGATATTGGCTTCTCACCACGATTCACACATGTATGTTTCTAATTTGTATTTTTTTGTTGGATTCAAGTAATTTTTTGGATTTGTTCTTTCTGATATAAAACAAATCGTTTAGAACATGTAGATCTAAGGGAAAGAGTTTCAATAGTAAACATTGAGTTTTCAAAAAATTATAAACCTTTATAAATCTGGGTTCAAGTGATTTTATGATTTTCGTTTCTCTGTTATCCGAAAAACAAATAAAATTGATTTAGACTTGTCATTTGAATAATTCTGGTTAGGAGAAAGATTTTTGGATAGTCAACATTGCATTTTAAAGAATTATAACCTCTTATAAATCTGGGTTTTAGAATATTGTCGATAGTACATTTCAATGCATTACAAGGTTTTATAAAGAAAGTTTGTAAACAAGAGTTGATCATATATGTCTATAAAAACTTATAAATATGTGAATTTGAGAAGTTTCGTCTTTTATTATCCTATATTCTTTGTAAGGTTGTTATCGAAATACATGAACAAGTATCTTTAGACCATGATTAAAAGTTAACATCATCTTTTTATATCGTCTTGCAGTTAGATAGCAATGAATTTTGCACATCTTTGAGATTGCCTCTGAGGATTTATGAAGCTAGAACAGAACCAGTAGACAATCCAAAAGTGATTATCCAATCGGTGTCTTTGTCAATAATGTGAAGTGTTTTATAAGAGATTATAAATGTAGTTTTATAAGGGTTTATAAAATTATAAATTAGAGATTTGTAGAGACTTATAAAACATTGTTTATTCTTTGTTACATCTTGTGGTTAATACAATGTTTGGATTCCCTAAGGAATACAAACATTTTGTGAACCCAACACCTCCTGATCTTGATGACATGGATCTTGATGACATGGATTTTGACAGTTCAACAAGGATATAAAATGAAGGCAATAACACATGAAAGAAGATAAAATGAAGAGCAAATGAAAGATGAAGAGCAAATAAGAGTTTATAAATCATTTATAAAAATTTATAAAACAATTTGTAAAGTTTATAATCTATTTATAAAGGTTTATAAATTATTTTAAAAGTCTCTAATCCATTTATAAAGGTTTATATAACAATTAGTAAAGTCTATAAATCATTTATAACTGTTTCTAAAAACGTTAGAAAAGTTTATAAACAATTTATAAGGGATATGCATACAGTTTATAAGGCTTATTGGTTTATGAATCACTTTGAAAGTCTCTTAAATTATTTATAAGAGGCTATAACAATTTATAAAGACTTATAAAACATTTTGTAAGCGTTTGTAAAATAATCTTTATAAGGATATATTCAAAAATCATTTAAAAGAGTTCATATAAATCATTTTACAAGGTTTATAAGAACTTATAAATATATTATAAACCATTTATAAAGGTTTATCATGGTTTTAAAAATATTTATAATGGTTTATAAGAATTTATAAAGGATTCACAAAATACTTACATGTGTTTATAAAGATTTTATATAGAATTATAAGGGTTTATAAATGTTTATAAAGGGTTTAAATACATTTATAAAAAGTTTATATAAGATTTATAAGGGGTATGTATACTATTAATAAGGGTTTATAAAAACTTTATGAAAGCTTATATTCAATTTATAAGGGGTATTATAAGAGTTGTATAGGTTTATAAATCAACTAAAAGAGTCTAACCATTTAGAAAGCCTTATAAAACAAACAATTTATAATGGTTAGTATGATAATTTATAAGGATTTATAAGGGTATTAAATAATGATTTATAAGGGTTTATAAAAATAATTAATAAAGTTTATACACCATTATAAAGGATTATAAAATAATCTATAAAGGTATGTAAAATTTATGAAGCGGTGGAGCCTTACTTGCTGTCATGTGCCTCAGAATCTACCACGTATCATCATCTCTTTACAAAGCTGCGTGTTCTTTAGTTTTATAATATATATATATATATAAAGGTTTATTAAACAGAAAAGAATATCTCTTCTTAGACAATTTATACGGATTTATAAAGGTAAAATAAATTAGTTAGAAGAACTCTAAATCATTTAAAAAGTTTATAAAACATTCATAAATTTTATGAAAACAATTTATAAAATTTATACACCAATTTATGAGGGGTTTATAAGGGTTTTAAATGGTTTATAAATCAGTTTATGTCACTTTTAAAACTAATATTATTATAAATCTGGGTTTCATGATAATTTATAAGGATTTATAAGGGTATGTAAATAATTTATAAGCGTTTATAAAATAATTTATAAAGTTTATACACCATTATAAATGATTATAAAACAATTTATAAATGTATGTAAAATTTCAAGCGGTGGAGCCTTGCTTGCTGTCCACATGTGCCTCAGAATCTGCCATGTATCATCATCTCTTTACAAAGTCACTCTTTAGTTTTATAATATATATATATAAAGGTTCGAAAAGAATATCTATTCTTAGACAATTTATAAGGATTTATAAAGGTAAAATAAATCAGTTAGAAGAACTCTAAATCATTTAAAAAGTTTATAAAACATTCATAAAGTTTATGAAAACAATTTATAAAATTTATACACCAATTTATGAGGGGTTTATAAGGGTTTTTAAATGGTTTATAAATCAGTTTATGTCACTTTCAAAACTAATATTATTATAAATCTGGGTTTCATGATAATTTATAAGGATTTATAAGGGTATGTAAATAATTTATAAGCGTTTATAAAAATAATTTATAAAGTTTATACACCATTATAAATGATTATAAAATAATTTATAAATGTATGTAAAATTTCAAGCGGTGGAGCCTTGCTTGCTGTCCACATGTGCCTCTAACATATCATCATCTCTTTACAAAGCCTGCACATGTTCTTTAGTTTTATAATATATATATATATATATATATATATATATATATATATATATATATATAAGGTTAAGAAAAGAATATCTCTTCTTAGACAATTTATAAGGATTTATAAAGGTAAAATAAATAAGTTAGAAGAACTCTAAATCATTTAAAAGTTTATAAAACATTCATAAAGTTTATGAAAACAATTTATAAAATTTATACACCAATTTATGAGGGGTTTATAAGGGTATTTAAATGGTTTATAAATCAGTTTATGTCACTTTTAAAACTAATATTATTATAAATCTGGTTTTATGATATTTTGATAATACATCAAAATAATTTATAAGTTTTATAAAGTAGTATTTGAATAATATATATATATATATATAAAGGTTTATAAAACAGAAAAAATATCTCTTCTTAGACAATTTATAAGGGTTTATAAAGGTAAAATAAATTAGTTAGAAGAACTCTAAATCATTTAAAATTTTATAACCATTTAGAAAGTCTAATAAAAGAATTTATAAGGGTTTGTAAAATATTTTATAAGGGGGTTTAAGGATATATACATAATTTATAAGGGCTTATAAAACATTCATAAAATTTATGAAAACAATTTATAAAGTTTATACACAAATTTATGAGGGGTTTATAAGTTTATGTCACTTTTAAAACTAATATTATTATAAATCTGAGTTTCATGATAATTTATAAGGATTTATAAGGGTATGTAAATAATGATTTATAAGGGTATTTAAAATTAATTTATTAGAGTTTATAAGTTGATTTTAAGTGATTTTTTGTCAACTGAGTGATAATATTTATGAATATTGATAGGGCGAATATCCAGCCTACTGAAAGCTAGGAAAAATGAATATAAGGAACTCAAAATGATTTATAAGTGTTTATAAAATGATTTATAAAGGATTATAAGTTGATTTTTATATTGTACTATTCCCCTTCTTGTTCTTTCTTTCGTAAAAGTTTCCTTTCATGTAATTCATTTGGTAACATGAGTATCTGCACAAAATATAAATCATTCAATGTCAACTTAACCAAGCTTAATTTCTGTAACAAGAAACAAAATGTGGTAAAAAAGAGTAGTCTCAAATTACTTAGCCGCAAAATAATAGGACATTTCATGGAAAGAGCAAGACTATGACTTAAGACGACTTCAAAACATTAGAGATAATTACTTGGAACCAAAATAACAGGACATTATTACTAACATAATCTGAGAACATCAAGGCTTCTCCATATCTCACTCTTCTATAAAAGAAACGATTGGAACCAAATTCACTTACACGTCCAACTAATCTCTTTAACTATGCAACTCCTAAGAGAGATATACAATTGATTTAGTATAAGAGATATCTGAAGAAGATGAGAGAGAAGAGTGTATTAAGAAGCTAACTCTGAAACTTTTATAAAGCGTTATAAATATGTGATTCTTTGATCACACAAATTAACCACGTTCTTGTTCAGAGTCTCTCTTGCTTCTTCAAACAGCTTACCAACCTCGTCGATCTTCAAAATCTGAACGCAAACCAATCACATATTATTCCTACGCATCAGCACTCACTTTCAAAACAAGATTCAAAATAATATGCTTTCGTAACTCAACAAACTCATGCTCCATCTCCACTGCTTCTTTAGATATTATAATAAAACAAGACATAAAAATGAATTTCATAAAGTACCAAACAGAACGTTACACTACCAAAACACCAACCTTCCACCATATAATGCACGTACTAAACCTTGCTAGTCAAACTACAAATAGTAGTATTGTATTACCTCAAGAAAGTGAGGTACTTGATATGCATATCACCACACATATTCTCCACAGCATCCTTAAAATCCAAAAGCTCACAGCACACCTTTGTAATTCCCTGCAACATTACCAAATCAACCAAGAGAAGAAGTAATCATGGAATAATCTTACTCTTAGGTTAGTATTTTCTCATGAATTAGTTATATGTTAAGCTCTATGTCTTTTGATTGCTAACAGATCAACAGTAAGATTCGAAAGGCCCATTTTATAAGGTCTTATAAATTTGAGATTTGAAAACTTCATGAGAAAAACTTCGTCTTCCTTCCCAGAAACATATCGATTTTGATAAACCAAACTACAATTACAGAAAGAGACGAAAATCACCATCTATTATCCTCTTACCTTTGTTAGTGTTTCTTAGTCGTCGGAAGAGAGATCGTCTCGTTCGTCTGAGCTTGTAGGGTCTGTCAGCTTCGCCGGAGAACTCGTCAGCATCGTTAGATCTCGCCGGAAAACTCGTCAGCGTCACCAGATCTCGCCGGAAACTTGTCAGTGTTCGTCAAATCTTGCCATGAACTCTTCAACGTCGTCGGATCTGGCCGGATAACTCGTCAATGGCGTCAGATCTGGCCGGAGAACTCGTCAGTGTCGTCGGATCAGGCCGGAGAACTCGTCATTGCCGGAAACTCTTCCCAGATTTGATCACGTTAAATTTGAATCTGAAATTTTAAGAAATCGTGGGGAAGAAAGAGTAGTTTTAGATCTAATTAGTTAGGGGTATAATGGTATTTTACCTATTAAAATTTTAAGGGTATAGTTGGTTAATGTATAAATGAAAAGTGGTATCATGAAAGTGGTATTTTTGGCAATTTCTCATGTTTTTAATATATATTATATCTAAAAATAATTAATATATTTAGGTATATAAATCTATTTCGGATACATTCGGGTACCCAAAATACTTCGGTTCGGATCGGATTCGGTCTCTGTTTTTTAGATACCAAAATTTTGAACCCATTCGAATATTTAATCAATTTTGATTCGGGTTCGGTGCTACTTTTTCGGATCGGATTCGGTTTGGTTCTTCGAATTCGGATTTTCTGTCCAGCCCTAATCAGATCTTTCACGCTTTCTTCCTCTTCAAAAACCTCTCTTTTTCTGTTTTTGTTTGTTAGTCATGTTAGGTTCGAACTTATAAGTATAGTTGGGCACATGGAAAAAGATCAAAAGCTAATCTTGAAAATGAATGTGTATATCATTTTATTCAAGTAAAGAATAATAGTTCTTATATACACCAGCCACCCCACTCCAAAAATAGACTGAATTATTTCTATATCTAAGACACATATTACTAAGTTTAGTCATACTTAAATGTACATGAAAAGGGATTTGCTTTATAACTAACACTTACCCCTAACCATATATAACACATTGACAACCTAACCATTCCATGGCAACCTAACTAGTAACTAGTTGTCTGAATAGTTCACAAACATTCTGGAATCTCAGAAGCTCTACTTCGTAAACAAGCTTTATGCCAGCGGAAACAAATAGCTGATTCTCCTGTGTAAGTGATGATAACTATACTTCCCGGACCAAAACAGTTAAAAATCCTCTGCAAGACCTGCTCAAGTTGTCTAACATCCTCTGTCACAGGCAGTCCCGATTGTACAGAAAAATCTTTAAAGAATGGTGTATTATTTATTCCTTGTCAGAAAGAACAGATTTACAAAGAATGGCTTAACATTATTAAAACTAAGTTACCAAAGAACAAACAAACACATCAATTTAATTAATATTACTCAATCTAAAGACTATATATCAATGCATTTAGTCTTTCCCTAAGCTGGCCTCTATCACACAACAAAGCCAACAGATATTTCAGGGTAAGAAAAAAGTTAATACCAGGGAGATCCAAGGGTCTATATGTAGGCTCTTCCAAACCAACAGGCTCATCTCTCTGCTTGAATGCTAATGACCTAAAGAGCTGACGAACTTCAGGATCATCTCTCTGCTTGAATGCTACTGACCTGAAGAGCTGAGGAACTTCATAGCATCTCAAGAGTTCAACTTCATAGACACTCGTCACACCAGATGAACTAAGCAGTTGTCTATCTTGTGTGGTTATGATGATTCTGCTCCCTGGACCAAACCAGCTAAACTCCTCCGCAAGCGCATCCAACTGTTTGATCTTGTCTACGTCGTTAGCCACAAGCAGAATCTTCTTGTTCCTGAGCCTTGCTTTGATTGCGTTAAGACACCTTATCTTTGCGCTCAAGCCTTCTCCTTGCATCTTGGAAAGAAGCTCTTCTTGTAGATGAGATCTGCGGCAGTGTCGTGAAACCCTTCCCACGTCTTCGATAAGGCAATAAGCTTCAAAGTGATGTGAGATGTTTTCGTAGACGTGTCTAGCAAGTACTGATCTTCCGATGCTTCCTCTTCCCCATATACCAATGACCCGAACACCTTGGCTTGAGGTTAGGTCCAGTAATGGATACAACTCGTTCATGTGTTCGTCTATACCAATTAGGTTGTTACCATTGTTAGGTGTTGTTGAGAACAACATCTTTGATATCTTCTCCGTGATTCCATCGACGAGCTTTGAGTCATCATCCCTGAAAAAGAAAAGAGAGTTAAAGATCAGAATCAAGAAACGATTCAAGAAATCACAATATGAAACAGAGTAAATATTTAAGAAACGATTCAACAAATCACAATTTGAAACGGATAAAAAGATCAAGATTCAAGAAACGATTCAACAAATCACAATCTGAAATAGAGTAAAAAGATCAAGATTCAAGAAACTCTTCAACAAATCACAATATGAAACAGAGCAAAGATTCAAGAAACGATTCAAGAAATCACAATTTGACACAGAGTAAAAAGATTAAGATTCAAGAAACGATTCAACAGATCACAATCTGAAACAGAGTTAAAGATCAAGATTTAAGAAATGATTCAACAAACCACAATCTGAGACAGAGTAAAAGATCAAGATTCAAGAAACGCTTCAACAAATCTGAAACAAAGTAAAAGATCAAAATCAAATAAACGCTTCAACAAATCACAATTTGAAACAGAGTAAAATATTAAGATTCAAGAAACGCTTCAGCAAACCACAATATGAAACAGAGAAACAGCTTATGGTCCGGTCCTTACCATTTTTTGGAACATTCGCCAGAAAGATTAGCCAAATAAGCCAACGCATCCCTCCACGACTTAACCCTCTCTTTGCTTTGTCTCTTCTCATGTTTCTTGAACTGTTTTGCAACTTCTCCGATCTGCCACCTCAGGTGAGAAGGATCAACCTCGTAGAAAACAGGCAGCACTTTGAGCAAACCCTTTTTCTCGTACTTCAGAATCTTCACGAGCTCCTCTAGACACCAGTAGGAGGCAGGGTAAGTCGCAGAGACCACCACGACGGCGATTCTTGATCCTTTGATGGCTTCGATAAGCTCCGGTGGAATAGGACGACCACTCACCAGTTCCTTGTCGTCTTTGAACGTTCGAATCTCTTTGGCCTCTAGATCCTTGTAGAGGAAACTAATGAAGTTTCTGCGAGTATCTGCGCCCCTGAAGCTTAGAAAGACGTCGAACTTCTTAGGAGTGAAAGAGGAAGAAGACAGTGATGACCTGGATTCGAATAGTCGCAGTGAAGTTTTAACTTTTGTCTTAACGCACGATAGTTTTCTCAAGATTCGGTTCATCTTTAAATTATTTTTTTCTTTTTGTAGGACTATTGAGTTTGGGAGCATCGAGCAGTAGTTATAAAATCACTTAAGTTTTATAGAGGAGAAGACATATTTAGTTAACGCATAATGGTAATGAAATTACCATTGAATTTCCAAGAAATATTGTATAAACCATTGTGTTTATCTGTATCCATTTTTAATGTCGGGTCTAGTTACAAAGATTTTTTTTTTTTTTTCATTTGTTCGCTAGATATTCCCACTTTTATGTGAAACGTTCAATAAAAAGGGACTGAAATATGAGATGGTAAGAATAAATAATGTTTAAGTATGTTTGAAACTGTTTTGTTTAATATTGCAGTAAAATATAGTGATCTGGTGATCGATTTTTTTTTTTCTCAACTGGGGATCGAATTATTTTGGTTAAGTAATTCGACTTATACGAAATCAAAATATATTGTATTTTTTTATTATACGTACTTACGTCTTGTGTTTTTCATTCTATTTAAAAATGTTTATCGGTTTTGGTCAAGCCGCCCTCCTTAGCTAATAAGAAGTTGAATTTAGTTTTCTGTGGTGTATACTGCTGCTTCAAGCTTTTCACCGAAAATAGTTCTTCATGGAGTATATTTTATTATATTTATTTATTTTGGTAATTATTATCTTTTAATCTTCTATATGACAATTGTGTTACTCATGTTTATAATCTATATTATATTTGTTTCTTATGCATAATCCCTCCTAAATGAATTAGAAGAAGAAAATAAGATCAAATGGTAAAGAATGCAAGGATTAGTCTTTGGACATGATGATTTTTGCAAGAATATGTCTTGGAATATGCAGAGATTTTTAAATCTAAACAGTTTTCAATTAAAAACTATAATTTCTCTTTTAATTCAATTTTTTACAATTAAACAATAAAACAGGTAATTATATATATATATATAAATAACTATTGTACAAAGAAGTATATTCAACCCAAAAGTAAAAAACAAATTGACCATTATATAGCCTGTGATCATTTAGAAGGCATGGTCTAATTTAGCGTACTGGACTTACCGTACGCCCTTCTAGTTCTAGACACCGTGAAATGGACGCTTAGAAAGGTAAAACTCGTGTTAATTATTCTTCTAAACTGCCAGATAATTTTTCTACCTTTCAGAGACATGTTTTTTTTTGACAAAGCAAGAAAATATTACAAGCTATGACTTTATGGATACAGTTTTATAAGGAGAAAACAAAGAGAAAGGAATTAATCAAATGCTTAATGATTAATGCTTAATCCAGTTTAAACACACAACCATAACTGAAGATAAATAAGCTGGAGATAAATTAAGCATCTTTAACGGCAGTTTCTCACATATTTTTTCACTAGAATCAAGTTTTAGTTAAAAGAATAAAAAGTATGAGAGAGAAAAACTTGAAAGAAAGAAGCTTACAAACAATTTCTAAAAAAAATTCTTAATTGTGTTTTTAGGTGATTGGTCTAATATCTGTGTGCTTAAAATTTTATTATAATGTAAATTGTATTAATATTATGTATCTAAAATATTTGGTTGACAAAATTATACCGAAAATGATGTTATCAAGAGCTTTTTAGATATATGTTTACGTGCCAATGAGTCGACCAAAAAAATTGTTTACGTGCCAATGGCGATAGCCAGATTCCTAAAGTTGAAATACGCCATTTTTCACAAATCTTGGAATGGTATGTCGTCATGGCTTTAGCATATATATTCTAAAGTAATAATATAATTTTATGGCTAACGCATCAAACGTCACAGATACTGGAGATCTTAATACTTTGATCGTACTTTGGAATTAATATAATAGGTTTGCTGAATATATGTCATCGCCATTGAAAATTTCGAACATATCTTATGCGATATTGTCGTGCAGTTTAGTAATGTAAGTAATAATGCTAATATATTTTTCCGAGTCATAGATTCGTAGGCAGTACGTCCTGCTACAGTACGTGGTTTTACTAAAATAAGGAAGTCTAATAGACTTCGTTATTTCTTATACGGCTTACTATTTTGTCTTCTCAATTAATTTTGATGAAGTCAGAGCTATTTTATTTTTGTAAGAAGAAAGGGTCGTAGGCTGAACAATATATATCTGATCGAGTTTTCCAGTTGAAAGGTCGATACAGTTGTAAATTATTTAAATTGTTTTCCTTATTTTAATTTTGTAGACGAACAAGTAAACTGTTTATTTTTTATTTTCATTTTGTAGATGAATGCTCATAAAGTGTGGCTAAGTGGTAGACGAAACATAAAAATGTGCTATAATATCTCTCTAGAATTTAAGTTTCTCTTTAAATAAAATGATGTAAATGCAAAATGCAAACAAAACACAGTAATGCATAAATTAAATCAAGAAAAAATAAATAAAAGTAAACATTTTTTAATTTATTAGAAATCGCTTTAAACAATTTTACAAGAATTTATTTAATCAGTTTACATATTTTGTGTAAACACCCTAACACATGTAACTCAAAGATTCAAAATCTACTCAAACTAGTTTTTGGTTCATACGTGAGCATCTTCTTCAAGATGATCCAATAACAACTCCAACAAATTTTCATTCTCTCTATAAATCAGTAGTTGTGTCTCTATAATACAGACGATCCATAGCTATTTTATAATGTTCTCCATTTTTCTAAACCCTTTTGTGAAAATAACCCTATGATATACACAATTTTCATACTAATAAGCGAAACTTTCATCTTTTTTTTAGAATTTCACTTATTACTTTTCTTTTAAACATAAACTTGTTTTTTTTAACTGAACATAAACTTGTTTTTCAACTTTATCTTTCTTTTTTTCCTTCTAGATATAAACTTGTTCCTCAAGTTTATCTCAATCCACGTCAGGATTTTGTATCCACGTGGTCTGTGCCACTTTACACATTTTCTCTGTCATAGACTACGTCAACACGAGTAATTCAAGATATATTATTGACATCTAAAAACTCTGGATTGCATATTCAAATGATAGTTATTTGATTGAGTTTCGGTCATTGCAGTTAACATGATAGTCTAATAATAACATGTGATTTGGTGATTTTTGATATCAATCAGAAAACATTTTGAATTCATATTGGGCAGTGTAATGATCCTTAGAGAATTCTACTTTATAACATTACCTACAGTAAATGGAAAGACCGATTCAAAGTTCTTAAGAAAAGGAACGGGGGAATTGTTCAAAGCGTTATGAATTTATGATAAGCATTCCGTATGGGCTTTATAGATGTACGATCTGATCATATGTTGGGCCGACTAATGAGTACATTAGGCCCAACACTTTTCTTAGAGTCATAGGGAATACATATATTCGAAGACGAATCAAAGGAATTAAATGCTCAGGTGCTCCTGCCCGAAAAAAATGATCTGAGATACTCCTACCCGAAATTGACCGGATTTGAAATTTAATATATTTTTATTTAAATCAGAAAATTTATTAAAAGACCACGAAACCAAGAGAAAATTAGATAATTACAACCCAACTAGGTGCAATTCGCGGACCATCCAGGCTCGATCCATGAAATTCGGATATCTTTCTCCATAACTTCTGAAACTTTTGTAAGAATGGGTGTAATTGTCAATATTGGTGAAACTGTACATCGTAATTAATCTTCAACAAACATACACACAAATTATTCTAAAATGAACTAAATCGCACTTTTAGATTTGAAAAGTTTTATTATGTTATTGTTTGGACACAATTGTTGTTATTGACATTTTATTGATTTTGAAGTTTAATAATTATAACTATGTATAAGTAGGTGAAACTCTAAGATTTATATTGTCTAACTATACATTACATTATCAGAAAAATAGTAAAAGTAGACATTACATTATCCGAAACTTAGTAAAAGTAGATAAAACTACATGCCATAACTAGAGAAACTAATCTTCAATTGGCCAGTGGGCAGCGGTCATGTGAATTTCATGGCAGAAGTCCCAAACTGCATATTGCCAGAAACAACGATCGCATATCCACTGTGTTCTTGATCCATCTAAGGAGCACGGGCAATCCTTTAAGCCGGACCAAGGCTTTATTCTTCGCAGTAGACGTAAACACCTCAGGTTTTTCACAACCCCAATGGGCTGAGCATATATTATTCCTGATCATGTAACACAGCCGCTCTGCAAATTCACGACTGAAGTTAGGATAGTTGTGAACCAACCCTCCATCATCTACACTAAACGCTAAGTTGAGCATTCCATCTACATACTTGGCCAACAACAATCCTCTCTCAGCAGCAAGATGGATTTTCTCTCTTCCTTGATCAAGTAAATGGAGGTAGAAGTACTCATACATACCGCGGAAGTAGATGGCCTCTGGATTACTGGCTTGGTAGCACAGAAGTCGGAATTTTCTTACAGCATTAACCTCATAAATCCAATCATTGAAGTGAATGAGATCAGCAGATCGGTAGAAGTAGTCACGATTTGATTAAACCCGAGAAAGCAATTCTAGCACTACCAAGTCCCGGATGTGACGTGTTGCTACCTTTGAGAGAATCTTATGGAGGATGGAAGGAGGGAGAGAAGCCAAGTTCGACATGGAGGAGTGTGGAGAGATATTCGAGATATAACGTTTAGTGAGTAGAGATTGAAATAGTATGTAATTGTAGAAGTGGTAAACCCTATTTAATGACCGCCACCCAAATTCAAGCGAAAGGTCCATTTAAAGGTGATTTGATGGACTCCACGAGAAGACACGACTTCTGTCACACGCCTTTTGAATATCAACAGTCGCATCTATTGGAATTGAAACTTTGTAAAACTATAATTTATTAAGATATCTAACTATACATACGTAGTTTAAACTAAGTGATTTCGATTGTCTAAATTTATAAAACTACAAAAAACTTCAGAATTTAGATATATATATTTTTAGTTATATTTTGCAAGAAATGATCAGTGTCCAAAACTGATTATACTTAGTGGATATATTTAATGACGATGCCCGGCAAGATAGGAGATATAACTAAAAATGTATCTAAATTCTGAAGTGGTGTGTCCATTTAAGGTTGATTTGATGAGTATTATTACTTGGTTGACTCGAGACTCTCCAGAGATTAAATCATTTCTATCAAATCACTAATAAATAGGAGAAATAGAGGACCTATAAAATGGAAGTCGGGGTAATAGATTCTAATAGTTCATTAAATTACAGGCTTTTCATTGATTATCTCCTACACTGGTAGTTGCTATCATTAAATATATGAACTCTAAATATATTCACTAACTATTATCCATTTTGGAAACTGGCCATCTTTTGAAAAATAAAACGATATAATATCTAAATTTCGTTAAGTTTTGTATAGTTTCAAATTTTCATACAATCTAAATTGTTACGTTTTGCTTAGTTTCATAAATTTAACCCGTGATAGACTCTTGGAAAAAACACTCAGAAAGAACACGACTTTTGATAGACTCGTCGAAAGAACACGACTTCTCTTGTGAAAAAGTCTCTTTTAATAATCATTACACTTCAAAACTCTTACACTTCCGAGTATCATTTATACACCACATCTCTTGCATTTAAGAGAATTCTGCATTTAAACACTCACTGTTACTCCATCTCCTCTCTCATCTCTTCTCTCATCTCTGCAAATACTCCATCTCTTCTCTCATCTCTCAACAAACAAGATGGCAGAGTACGATAAGCTTTCCGAGGTTACTTATAACCCCAAGGTCAGGTCTTGGCGTTTCAGAGTGAAACTACACATGATCTACCCTTTCTATTCGTATGTTACCAACAGTGGGCCTTACTATAACTATATCCTCGCAGATGAAGATGTAAGTGTTATATCATCATCTCTCTTGTAATAAACATGTAACCGTGAGAAATAAAAACTTGATCCATGCAACATGTAATAAACATGATCTTTGTACTTTATTTTGTAGGGATACAAGATGGAGATGACCACTTATGGGGATTATGAAAATTTTAGAGGCCTTGAGAGGGAAGAGGGAAGATGGATGGAAATCTTTGTGGTAGAAGTTGAACGGGCCACCCCATGTTTCCAGCCAACTAGCTCTCCGTTCAGACTAAATGCTACGCGCTGTACGCAAGTCCGCATCATCGAACCTCTGAACAATCGTCTTTTCTTTGACTTCAAAAGCATCCATGCAATCCTCACATGCACTGGCGTGATCTCAGATATCCCATATGTACCGCTCAGAACTTTGTATAACTCAGAGTTGTAAGTGAAACTAAGTGAAATGAACTGATTTAGGAATGGTAATCTCAACAGTCGCATGACTTTGTTTCAGAACTTTGTATAACTCTATAGATGTAAGTAAAACTAAGTGAAACGAACTGAATTAGTTGAGTAACACTTATATGGTAGATACAATGGGAGTGGTCTTCAACACGGAAGCCCATCTCGATGCCCCTACTGGACCAAGGATGGAGTTTTACATAAGGGACAACATGTGAGTATAAAGTAACATATGATCCAAGCAAAATTTATATATATATATATATATATATATATATATATATATTGTAACCGACGACTTTTCTTTATTCTGAATAGTGACCATCGATAAAATGTGTGGTGACCCGATCAGGCCTATGCCTTCCGGGATGGTCTTGACCACATGAGTGCTGAGGGTCGTAGACAAGTGATTGTGGTCCTTAAGATGTGGAGAGTCTGGGAATCTATGAGTAAGTGTTGTTTCTGTGTCTAGTTTTAAATGTGATAGTTGAGTAGAACTTTGAGTAACTTTTGCTAAAATCACTTATACAGATTATTTTGGTCCTCCGATATATGGCTTGAGACCGAAGGTGGATTTATGGACTTCAGGTTCAATCCGCTTTCGAGGTTGAGGAATTCAGACAGTCTCTACTAAACAGTGACCCTTATGTTCAGAAATATGGGGTTGAAGGTCTCCTGTAAATGTTTAATGTCAGTGAACCTTTGTTTAAATATCGGTACAACTATGTGTTAATGGTGGTGAAACTATCTCTATTGTCGGTGAAACTTTGTTTACATGTCGGTAAAACTATGTGTTAATGTTGGTGAAACTTCTATTGTTCAATTTTCCAACTTTATAGTTTCACTTAATCAATTGTCCAACTTTGTAAACTTAAGACAAAGTTGAATTTCGTTGTCTAACCTCGCATAACTTAGAAAAAACATAACAATAACAGAAAAGTTTCACTTTTTCATTGGTCTGACATCGTAAAAATAATAGAAACTTTATCCAACTTCGCAGAACTAAGGAGAAACTTTTCCGAGAGATAAAAGAGTAAATACATAGTTACTTGTACATCATAATACCGGCTACAACTACAGCTACGACACTGATGCCCAATAACAGGGACACAACCTCCTGATATCTTAGGCATTAATGTCGGACCTTCGCTCCTTATTGTTGCCTTGAGCAATTGAACTTCTTCTTCTAGGATTCGAACTTGGTTGTGCAACTGTTGAATCTCATCGGTGAAAGCATCATCGACCCATTTGAAGACGTGGTCGTCGTTCACCAGCTACAACATTAGATCGAATAATCCATTAGATCCCACAACATTATGTAAAAATAAAAAAACGTGAACCTTAAGAGATACCGATAATACCCTAAGTGAAGCCGCATAGAGACACCGATAAAACCGGCGGTATGGATTTGGCCGGGATTTGGATATTACCTCGACGATTCTCTCCCCGCACGAACAATTTCTAGGTATTCCCGCAGTTCTTGCTCGTCTCAGACGACTGGTAACGGTAATATCTCCAGTCGTGGACGATGAAGCGGCCGTTGTTGGGTTGTACATTATCCGACGAAAGGAGGTTGAGAGGGAAAGGAGACGATTATTCGATTGAGAAGAGAGATGGAAGAGAGAGAAAATTGGAGATATAGATGGGGAAAATCTAATAAAAAGGTCTTTAATACGATTTAGCAAATTGGGAAGAGGGAAATTCAAAATTGAGAATTCGCAGAGCTGGGCGGGAAAATTATCACAGGGTTTTTTGTGGTCTAAGTTTCACCAAGTACTCAGTTTTACATAAAGTATCAAAGTTGTACTTTTTAATTATTTCCATTTATCTTGGTTATACTCTACTTTGATTAATGATTTTATGGTTATACTAATGCAATTATGTTTCCTATGTTCATTTCTAATACGATCATGTAAACATAAACTTGATTTCGTGCCATAGAGAGTTATCAAATCTAACAAGGTCAGTTTTAGCGATAAAGCTATGATAACACATTGTATTTCTTATATGATTGCTACAGATGGAATTTTAATAATTCCGACTAAATCATAATTAACATATCAGTAATAATAAATTACAATCTTATTACCTCCATGACTTATAAAATTTAAAAGTTTAGAATTTACAATCATATTACTCAGTTTACCTATCGTAGTTATACCAGTAAAAAGAAAACAAGTTTCACTTAGTCATACAACACACAATTATAAAAAAATTCAACTCAACTCCACAACGATCCCATGCGATAAAAACGACCAAAACTGAAAGTGAAAGGCTTACAACCTAATCCACATCAAAACTGAAACACTGAAACAAAAGGGAATTTACAACCTACTCTTCTTCTGTTTCTGGTGGGGATGTTCATCGTGTAAATCAGTGCCCACATTCTCTTCTTCCCCATATCCACTCTCACGCTCACAAAAGTTCCTACTACAAGAGCTCTCTCCAACCCTCGACAGTTGCTCGGTTATTTGAACTATTTGCAATTCTTCGATGTCCTCCACATGCAAAATACTTCTTCTCTGCTCTCTATCCACTGATGTTAGATAAACATACACATCTTCATAATCCAAAATATACGATTGCCTCTTAGGTTCCACTACCAATGGAATGTAACCCAAATTGAGCCTCTTCGTAAACGGATCTATTCTCATCTTCCTGCATATCCTCTCCTTCAACAACGAATAAGTGATCTCCTCAAACGATGATGTCTTAAAGGATATAGCATACAAACGAGCATCGGTTGGAATCCATTCATAATCATGTCCATCTTTCGAATAATATCCATCATAATCAAAGTGTATGTTCGTCGAAAAAGTACACATTGTCTGAAATAAAAAAAAATTAACCCCTTAGTTACACAGTTATACCATTAAAGTTATACTTGGTTATTCAGTTATACCGTTAACGTTTTACTTGGTTACACAGTTATACCATTAAAGTTATACTTCGTTATACCATGTTACACAGCTGTGTCAGTAATCAATTAGTAATCAGTCAACGTCTAACGTCTAATCTTCTTTGATTGAATCATCCTACTCTTCATTCCCGACATTCAATCAGAGTATTCATTCAATCATTCCTTTCCGATCCTCGATTAGTTACCCAAATGAATAGAATTAAGAATTTTTCATTTACAACTACCAAAATTTCGAGTCCAGTCTCCAATTCAAAATAAATTGTAATCAGCTTTGATTCCCGACATTCAATTATACAGTTGTTGATTATCGAATTCCCTAATAAACAAATCATTCAAAATTTCCGATCATCGACTAGTTCATACACAAATACGAAATCTACTATCTAATCGGGAATCCCTGCGAATAATGAGTTCGTCTATGGTGGATTCTATACATCGGTCTTAACGACGATTTGAGATACATACCCTGTAAATGATTCAGCATCCAAGCGACGAGATCGCAATTCGATGATAGCGAGGAAGAATAAGGACGGAGGAGTGGAGAAGAAGACGAAAACGTCGATTGCGATGATTATCGATCGGAGGGAGGAGGAGGAGAGATAATTTGAATTATGAATATATTATTCATTAAATCGGTCAGGGGTATTTTTGAAATCAACCACACTCCCCAAGAGTATCAGATCACGTAAGAGTATGCCAGATCACGTGAGAGTATGCCAGATCACTTTTTGCCTCATTAAGAGTACATGAGTACTTTACTCGAATCAAAGTGTTAATCCAAGAATGAATGATACGAAAATATGCCATTCTTTACTTTTAAACTAAGATCGGACCCGCGCATGAAAGTTACAAAAAATTATTTAAAAATTAATCATATTTATATTGATATACTAAAACACTACATGAAAAAATACTGGTGCACAAAACAGTCTTTTATATGTTTGACATAAATTAACGATAACATAAACTATATAAAACTAATTTAACATAAAGGACCAAGTCATACATAATTAATTGGACCCTTATGTAATTAATCAATTAAGGACAATGCATAATGTTTTACGCTGGGAATTTTTAGAGGCCCAAAATCTGACAATGTAGGCTGCATAAAAACCAATTGTGATATATTAATATTGGTAACCTTTTTGTTCTCCTTCACCACGAAAGAAAAATATTGAGAATATTACATAAGGAAAAACTAGGGCTGTTCAATATGGTAAAACCGAACTGTAGCGAATCGAACCGAACCGAAATAGACAATATGGTTTGGTTTTGGTATATACCATATAAACATAATGGATGTGATTTTATAAAAACCGTAGGATTTGGATATGGTTTGGCTTATAACCGATTAAACCGAACAAAACCGATCAAAAGTAGAAACATGTAAATATGTATCTATTTTATAACGACACATGAAAATATGTTTGTTATATACGTTAATTTTTGTTAATAACAATTACCATATTTTTATAGTAATAAAGAAACTCTAATTTGTAAAACACTTGAACTATAATTAAATAATAATACATCGCGATTGTGACTTCTTATTTTCTTAGTCTTTCTTTTTTAGTTTTTTTTTGCTTTATTTTAGCATTGACTAAAATGAAGTGAAGGTTATAAATTTGATGGATAATAATTAGTGAAAATTCTTCACAAATTTTTTCTTATCAATAAACGAACAAATTTTCATGTTCAATCGAAGAAGCATGAATTTGATGAACAATAAATATGGAAGAGTGGAAAAACTTCTTTTTCGTGCTTCTGTTTTGTTTCTTATTTTTACTTTCAAAATTTTGAGCTTTGATTCTAATTCTAAATTTGATTATTTTATATGATGGTAGAAGCGTTTTTTACTTTTTTCATTTATTTGAATTTAATAAATGACTGCGTTGATAACATGACTCTAAAATTCATATAATATGATCTCAAACTAAATAGTTATGTTTTTGGTATAAAACCAAACAAAACCGAAAACCGACGGTATATAAACCGAACCGAACCGAAGTAAATATGGATTTAGAATGGTAGTTATATTTTAGTAACCGAAATACCGAAAAACCGAAAAAACCTAACCGAAACCGAACCGATATCCGGATTGAACACCCCTGGGAAATACAAACGAAAGGGGATTAGGGTTTAAACACCAATCTTTACCAAACTTAGAGCAGAATGATTTGTCCGGTTGGGATGTTGGGTGTGTATATATAGTAAACATAAGGTGCACTCCCAACAATTCCTAATCAACAAAAAGGAAAGTTGTATGTTATAATTATTGCAAAAATAAGAGTATACCAAATGTGGTAAATTCGCACCGAATTAGAGCTATAGACACGCAAAATCTTTCAAATTTTATTCAATTATGCACTAATTAGATAGTTACAAAATCTGTCATCCAAGTATATCACCATAAATTTTATATCAGTCATATATAGAGAAAGACGAATTTAAGAAACAAAAATAGTATATCGTAGTATGCAGAATATTGTGAAATCAATCAAAATGACATGATTTACATTAGAAGGGCAATTTCAGGAAACATGAAGATCAGCTATTTTTAAATTTGAATAGCACACTATGTTAGTGAATCTTTTCCGTCATAAATAATAATGACTGGAATGCAAATCTATGTATAGAAAGAGTTATATTTGGAAATTTTTCATTCTTGCATATTTTATTTTAAAAGATTGGATCGATCAATCCCATAACAACTCCCAAATAAAACAAATCTCAATCTCAATGTACAAATCTCGATGTTCAATATCACCCATAAAATATAATATACGAATTTATGCAGAATGTATCACGTGGAAAAAAAACAATACATAATCCAACATGTTATCCAACCATCGGTTTGATGCTCAATAATGGAACTCAAAAACAGAACAAATCTCAATATATAAGTATGTGAAATATAACACATAAGTTTTATTATAACAATATTTGCATAATGTATCACATTTTTAATATACATAATATTAAAATTGGATCGATCAATATAATATTCAAATTAACATGAATTGTTATGTTCTAATTTATGTGTAATATAATATATGTATTGGCTTCCCCTCAACGTGGAAAAAAACCAATACATAACTTTACATGACAAATAAAAGTGAAAATGTTATATTCTATGGAACCACATATGTTACGGAGATTTAATTTTTCCTATAGTTCTCATCCAATATTGCATTTACTGATTTACGCATAGCATTTACTTGTAACATCATGCAACAAACATACTCCAAAGAAACGTTGTATAACAAACGCCATATACAGCCTTATTAATAATATGAAACAGAATGCAATATTTCATAGTAATACCAATGGCACTCAGCGTAATTAGTATAGTCTTTTAAGGATAGTTTTAATAGAAGGCTGAGGATGCATGAGAGTCCGACACATCATCAAAATGGCAACACTGTAATTAGTTTACTCATTGAAGGTTATTCTCTCAAATTGCTTCTTGATTAATAATAAGGAGATTTTTTTGTTATATATTTAGCAGTTAGAGATTCTCTCATTTCATGTATGTAAGTTTTACAAATGATAGCCGCCAAGTATCAACCCACATTGGAGCAGGTGAATACATTCCAACATGCCAAACAGAACTGGAACAATATGTCAGCGTAGATGATAATTCAGCTTTCATATCATAGCTTACTCAAAAGATTCTGTAATATATGTTGGTCACTCACTAAATAAGTGCTGTTCAGCATTCAGTAAGAAACTAGAAGTAATGTGTTGTTGTCCCTGTTGTTGAACCTGGATATTGCAGTATTTGTTGGTAGCTATGAAAAAGGTAGTAATGCATTTCGCTTCTTGTTTCATCTTGAAGAAAATAAAATCTGAGACAAGATGCCTGCCAGAGGTGAAACTTAAGAACCAGTGCAATCACATCATTCAGTATATCTCATATTTAACCAATAGCTGTGTACTTCCCATTAAAATCCCAGTACCTTTTTATTCGGTTTCAATCTTGTCTGTGTGGTCATCTTCCCAAACCAACCGAACTCCACATGATGTTATCTCCGCTGGGGGAGAATTGAACTCCTCTGTAAATTGCAGATTGGACTTGAAGCCGACCTTGATGATCTCTTTGCTTATGTTTTTTAAACCCACGGAGGATAATCAGATGATGTGATTTAGCAGCTTCCTCATTGTCAATACTATGTAAACCACTTTCCCGGCAATGAAAGAAATGTGGTTGAAGCTCCAAATGAATGTACCATTCAGATTCCCAGTTCCAGTCATAAGAAGATGGCGAGAATTGTATATGGAAGCGCCTCTCGCAAGCAATCATGATACATCCATCAAAGCCTAGTAGTTTCTGAGATGGCCAAACTGATGGTAAGCCAATTGTTATGGACTCTCTTGCCTCTTTATCACCAAAGTAACTGGGCACCTCGGTTCCAGGAAAGCAAGCAAATCTCAGTGACTCCTACAAGAGAATGGTCAAGTTCATGGGGGTTTGCAGATGAAGAAAAGGTACAGAAGCTTAAGAACATACCTCTTCGCCTTGTCCCTCGTTAAGAAACTGAGTGATCAGATGCTCATCTTGATTTAAAGACAAGCAATGGCTAAGATCAAGGTGCTTTATAGAATGTCCCAAAGGAAGAGAAACAGTTTCCAGCGATTCACAACCATGTGCGTAGAGATACTTGAGGGACAATGGAACTCCTTGTACCGATTTGAGTTTCTTGCACTTATTAATGCAGAGAGTTCCCAAAGAGGAAAGTTCACTGATACTTGACGGCAATGTCTCAAACTCATGGCTACTAAGATCTAAATACGATAGCTTAGTAAGATGTCTAAGCTGGTCTGATATTAAATGAATGTTCTTGCAGCCGTCAACCCAGAGCTCAAGCCATTGGTATCTGCACAGACCTGGTTCAACAAGAGAAGTTTCCAAGAATGATTGGAGACTCATACAGCCAGAGAGTGTGATAGTCTCCAACTGAACTAGTTCTGGCAATGCTTTAAGTCTTCTGCAGTCACAGAGGCTAACGTGTTTCAGCCTGGAAAGTTGATTCATGGTCTCTGGTAAACTCTCGAAATCGTTGCCGCTCCAGTCAAGCTTCTCTAGGGATTGCAAGGAGCATACATCATCTGGAATCACTGTGATGTTTAAGTTGATTAGATTTAACTCTTTCAAGCAGGGGAACATGTAAAGGCTATGACAGATGAAACTTGCACCATCACTCTTGTAGTAGAACCTGATCATCTCTATGGCATTCAAACCGTGGAACTCTGACTTGGCTCGATGCTTCTTCTGCTCTACTTTTTTGGTCGTCCGATAAAACAGAGGTGGTGGTTCTGGAACATCGTTGTCAGTACATGAGGTGCTTGGTTGTCAATACTAAAACGAAGGTGATCTACGTTGCCGGAAAGCCCCACCATCTGAATCTGTATGTTTCCTCCAATGGATAGATATGTAGTGGATTCATTTGATTCATTTCCACTTCATTACTTGAAAAATACACAACAATCTGCCAAGAACGCCCAGTGAATTCCTTTATGGTGATGTGGTAGTTACTACTAAGCTCAACACAGTCTGAGACATCAAGCATTGTCAGACTGGTAAGGTTACTAATGGACTCTGGAATCCTCTTAAGCCTCTTGCAGCCTTGAGTTATCACTTCTTCCAACTTCACGGCATGTGAAAGATCTGGAAGCTGTTCAAGATTCTTTGAGCCTGTCAAGTCTAGTCTTCTCAAGTGTAGTAACCACTGGGGATAACATAAAAACAACAAGGAATAAGCAAATTGCTAGTTAAAATGTAGTAGTAATCACTGCACATTGCAGAAGAGCGTTTACCTTGGTTCCTTTCATCAAGCTTGTGAGATTACTGTAACGTAAATTGACTTCGACAAGACCTAGTGGACGGAACCGGAGAGGAAAGTCTGTCAAAGGAAACGCATCCCCAGTGTAGTAACCTAAGCTTTAATGAAAGTAAATCTGTATCATCACTCATGAAATGCAGCGTGGGCTCAACGTGGTCCGAGTGCCTGTGAACCTTGAGGAACTTGAGACTATTCTGGTCGTTTTTCGCATACCCGTCTAGATACAACTCATCTGGCATCTCGCACATGTGTAGAGCCATGCATGCCATTGATTCGTTGTCCTGTGGTATTGACAAATGAGAAAGATCAGTTAGCATTTATACAACAACAACAGATGTTACAGACAATGTAGAGGCTTTTACCTACCCTGTTACGTCTCAGCACGTCATAAACTTCACTAGGATCCCACAAAACTCTTCATCTCAGTGGTCTCTGCACTGATGATTCTTGACGCTCAATCTCACTTCCAGTTTGTTCCACCAAGAAATGCATCTTTATATAACCATCATCTGTTATTTCAGTGAGATACTTCTCAGCCAACATTCTTACTCCCAGAGAACCTTGTAATTCATCATCATTGAGAAGAGTAACGGCACGCCGAAGAGTCTCTCCACTAAAGAGGCACGCTACATGAAGAAACACTCTCTTATCTGCTTCCTCCAAGCCGTCGTAGCTGATTTTCAACACCTCTACTACGTTTGTATGAGGAGTTCTTTCGAATCTACATAACGCGTCTTCCCACTCTTCCAAAGATATAAGCCTTCAGAAGAACAAACCGTAAGCTTCAATGGCGGATGGAAGACCTTGAGCAAGCCTAGATGCTCGGACTGACAAGTGATTATAACAGTCAGAAGGAGGAAGTCCTCCTTCAAACGCTAGCTGGTTAAATATCTGAAGAGAATCATCGGTATCCAAACACTTGACTTCATAAACAGTTCTTACTCCGTATGAGTTGAGCAAGCCCTTGTCCCGTGTTGTAATGATTATTCGACTGCCTGGACCAAACCAGCTCGACTCTTGAGCAAGAGCATGCATCTGTTTCATGTCATCCACGTTATCAAGGACAAGAAAGACTTTACGGTTTTCTAGCCTAGCCTTTAACTCATGGGGTCCAAGTTCTGCGCCCGGGAACTTCATCTTCTTCTCAGAGAGACCAAGTGTGGCTGATAGAAACCTCGTTAGATAAGAGACACCATGCGTTCTGTGAATCTTTGAAACGTTTTCTAGGAAACAACGAGCTGGAAAACCGCGTGAAAACCGGTCGAAGAGACACTTGGCAATGGTGGTTTTACCAATCCCTCCCATCCCCCAGATGCCTATCATACGAACCTCATTGCCAGACTCCATACTCAACAGAGGACTCAGTCGCTCCATGTGAATGTTCATCCCTACAATACTGCTGAAATCTACTGGTTTCATAGCTAACAATTGGTTTGAAATGCCTTCAACAATCTCTTCAACCATAGAGGCCTCGTCCTCACTAGCATATAAAAGATTCTCAGAACAATTATAAACGTTTCCATAGATATGGCACACAATCAGCATCATCTGACATGTTAAATATATGTTGATGGTGGTGAAGTGAAGGCTTACCAAACTGCAGAATCCTTGCCTGATATGCTGGCGATGTGGGTGAGAGCTTGCCTCCAGTTTGTGACCTTGTCTGAACCTTGGTGCTTCTCCAAAGAGAAACTCCCAGTCTGATTCCTCACGGAAGAAGGATCAACTCCATAGAAAACGGGGACTACTTTCATCTCATTTTTCAAGCAAAGATCCATCATCATACGCAGCTCCTCCAAGCACCACCTAGACGAAGCATAGGTCTTTGATAGAACCACAAGAGCGAATCTTGATTCTTGGATAGCTCTCCTGATTTCTTCAGAAATGGAGTCGCCAATCTCAAGCCTCTGATCATCTTTGAAAGTAACAATCCCCTTGTTGACGAGCTCGTTGTGCAAATGGCTAACTATGGTCTTGCGGGTGTCTTCTCCCCTGAAGCTAAGGAACACATCGTACTTCCAGAAAGGAGAAGAGGATGAAGAAGCCATATCTCTAGGTGAATCAAGCCAAGAAGGAAGAAGGTCTCCGAGTTGTTAAAAACACATTAGTAACAAAACCAATCATAATTTCAAAACATGGGGTCCAACTCCAAGCAAAATCTACTGGTTCACACTTTCTTGCTGTCCATATAATTATTGCAATATCAAATCTCGTTCACTATTCAAAACCATGGATTCTTCCTCCTTCTCCTCCTCATCAAAGAACTACGATGTGTTCTTGAGTTTCAGAAAGGAGGACACGGGCAGGACTTTCGTCAGCCATCTCTACCGCTTGTTGGATCAAAAGGGAGTTCGAACTTACAGAGACCAAAACCAACAGACCGGAAGAATGTCTGATGAAGTCTCCCAGGCTATCGAGGATTCAGCTACAGCCGTCGTCGTGATATCGGAGAACTACGCCTCTTCCGTCTGGTGCTTGGACGTACTAGCCAAGATAAACGAGTGTTTAGGCTTGGTTGTCAACACCATACCAGTCTTGTACGACGTGGATCCGGAGGATCTGAGAAGAACAGCAAGTCGAAAATTCGCCGAAGACTTTAGAAGGCATGGCGAGAGAGAAGATCCGGAGACAGTGAATCGCTGGATGGATTCTCTAACCAAACTAAGTTACTTCGTACCCTTATGTTCGCGCTCTTGGTAACTAATAATCATGTTTTTGTTTGGTAATAAGCTTTTGGTTAACGTCCGGTTTAGTTATCTGTCACCGAAACCGGTTACTGAACCAGATTGTTCATGACACAGTGAGGATGATTCCAAGTTGCTCGATGATCTACTCCTCCGCTTACCTATTAGGCGCTTGATGGGGCCTTCTCAACGGTACAAGACACTAGGCATGGAGCTTCAAGTGCTGAGCGTCCAAGCAACATCCAAAGGCATCTCCTCAGCCCCACCTTTACCTCTGGATCCTCAACAGAGCAGAGGAATGAGAGATCTTTTCCAGGAGTATATAACCCAAGATGCAGCATCTGCTGTTACTGAAAATGTTCCCTCTGCATCATCACAGGATCACAACCTTCTTTTAGGTATGGACCGTCCCAAGAAAGCTCTCTATGGATTGTTGGATTTGGATTCTAAAAACCAAGTGGTCCAAGTCCGTACCATCGGCATTTGTGGTATGGAAGGAGTCGATAAAACAACTCTAACAGCATGTGTTTTTGAGGACATCTCAAAACACTTTCAACATCATTGCTTCTTGAACAGTCATCAGAACCGCATTTCTCCAAGTTTACAAAGCAATCTCACCGGGACAGGGAGTTCCAGAGACAGTTTTGATGACATCAAACCAAGTCTTGTGAACCGAAACATCCTGCTCGTCGTTGATGGCGTCTGTGACAGTGAACAACTCAAGGATATCGTGAAGGTCTCACATTGGCTTAGTCCCGGAAGTAGAGTTATCATGACATCCAAAGACAAGAGCTCACTAGTCTCATGCGGGGTAAAAAATATTTACGAGATAGGTTTCCTGAGATACGATGAAGCTCTTCACATCTTCTCTCAGTTCGCTTTCAATTCAGGATTACCCTCGTGTTGGTTTCGAGCAGTTGACGGTACGCGCAGTCCATTTAGCAGGACATCTTCCTCTAGCCCTCAAGATACTCGGTTCGTACTTATGTGGTAAGGACGAAGAGACCTGGAGAAGTACATTGCAGAGGCTCGATGCATCACAAGATAATGGTATCCGAGAGGTGTATAGCTACGTAGCAGCATCTGAATACCTTCAAATTAAATCAAAGCGATACATAGTAGCAGATGAAGGAGAGTATTCACCTTCATATCACATGTTGCTTTGACAACAGTCCCTATGATAATGTAAATATTTAATGGAAGGTATGAAAAATAAATTCAATGCAATGAGATGGTGTTCAATAGTCACACCTCTCTTCATATATCTAACCTATAGCAACATGTTTCGCGTTCTCACTACCCCCTTTATGAGATATCCAGAGGCAAAACTCAAAGATAGTTCATGAAACATGTTTCAGCTAAAGCAATAGTATCATCCAGGGGAGTTTAGGACTGTTCTTCTCAATCAAAAGGTATGCAAAACAAATACTAATACAATTTTTTTTGTATAAATTTGGAATAGAGTAAGAGTAGACAGACCCTTTTCAATTACAAAGGTAAGCGTTCCCAAACAACTACTGACAAACAAACAAACAAGCGAACAAAGGCAACCCAGGAGACTCGTAGGGAGATTTTCAATTAATAGAATAAACAAATGCAGAGTCAAGTTACCAGATTTGGTTGGCCAAATCATGTAACATAATTTACTAGAAGGACCTTTTTCATTGATCAGCGTTAAGGGCTTTGGAGATCCATTCTGATGCTGCGGCTTGAGTTTCTGAATCCATTTTTGGAAGTAGATAGAGTGGAGTCACAGAGACCTGTCATTACAAAAAGGGTTAGTAAATAGCTAAGAATCCAGACTAGAAAAGAGCTTGTGATCATGCCAACTTACAAAACCATCTTCTAGAGCCTTGATATCCAAATCTTCATCCGTATGTTCTTGTTCTTTAGCCACAAACTGCACATAAAACATAGTCAGGACTCAGGATCTCAAAAACAAATGGTACATACTAAAATATCCAAAACATTTATGAAGAGAACGCTTCCAATATCTTCTTCACCTCAAGGCGGAAGTACTTCTTAACACGGCTATCAGTTTTAGGAGCAACACCAACAGATTCAATCTCCACAATACTCTTCTTCTGTGTGGTGAAACGACGAGCCGCTCCCTGAGATTATCAGATATCAGTATCTTATTAACTAATCTTGTAGCTTGAGGATTAAAACTTTTGAATAAGGCCAGTTAACCCACAGCAGCAGAAGCATCTCTGCCAAGCTGAGCAAGTTGAGCTCCTAAGCTTTGTTGGTTGGACATGAAATTCCCAGCACCAGGGTGACGGTTAGCTGAAACAGCTTGCCAGCTAGGACTCTGCCTCCACATGCTTTGTTTCGTTACCTTAAAACCCTATTCATAAAGTACACGACTTCCCTAAACCATTAGCCAGTGAGGCTCTAATTTCACAAACATCAAAGACATGGTAACCTATGCAAGCAAGTGTAGATTGTGTTCTTAACCAGCTTCTGAGTTAGAAATGCAAACCTTGTTTGATGAGGGTGATGTGGGAATTTCTATACTGAGGGAGCAATCTTTAGGGAAAACTCCTTTCTGAATGTCTCTAACCGTGGCGTTTATCAAAGGTAAACAGACACCAACGGCATCCTTAAAGTCACTTTCTTTGCTTTCATCTTTCTTCCTATAATAGATATAAAACAAACTTAGGACAAATTCACTAGCTCTATTAGCAGCACGCATTCCCCATGATATACTCACCAGTTCAATGATATTGACAAAGAGGGTACTCCAGAAATCAAAGCTTCCCTGGCTCCAGCCACTGCGCCAGAATAGAACCTGAAAGATTCTCGCATCAGGAAACACATAGCAGATGAGCAGACAAGGAATAACCAGTTGATATATACAAAGACAGACAAAAAAAGCACTAACATTTGATGCCCACAGCTTGATCCTTGATTGATTCCACTAATTACCTGAAGAAAACAATCAAAATGATTCAGAAATTAGTTATATCACATATGAGGGAGATGATAAAACAATGCTAACCAGTATTGGTTTTGACCAAGCGAAAAGGGCTCCGGATAATCCCAATGAGATGCAGTCCACAGGAGTCCCTGAGACAAAAGACAACAACCTCAAAGCCTATGAACAGAGACGCTACTCACACCAATGTGTATTAAGACAGTAAACAATGGATCTTGTTTCAACAAAGACTCCAACTTTCAGATAGATATGTTATCGGCATACCTGAAACTTCAAAGGCTGTGGCACCTTTGATACTAACAGAACTCACAGCAATGGTTTCTCCAGGAGTCATAGAATGAGAAGAAACCGATTTATCCCTGCCACATTCCAATTGGGTCACCGAAAGTTCGAAACTTTAACAAGAAAAATGAAGAAATCCTCACGTTTGAGGAGCACAGACGTGGACATTGTAGAGCCCTTCGCTAACCAAAGCCTCAACGAGAGAGACGAGTCCAACCGAATCGATCCCGTCTCCGTTGGTGACTAGAACGATTGGTCTGGAGTCATCGATCTCCTCCTCTACCTCCTCCTTTGCCGCAACGTCGACGGAGTCAGAAGTAGACGGAGGAGGCTCCTCAGCGGATCCATCGTTTACTCCTTTTCTCTTGGAGAGAACGTCTTGGAGATTGGAGACGAGGGCGGCTGACAAGCCGTTGTTCTTCGAGGTCATCGTGTAGAGAGAGAGAGAAGAAGATGATGATGTGGGTCGGTGGGGAAGAAGAAGAAGAAGAAGAAGAAGAAGAAAGTTGGACAGAGAGCGGGTCTAACGGTGGAAAGAGAGAAGCTTTCAATTGAGAGAGAGGAGAGAGAGAGATTACTTGTGAACTGTTATCTCTGTAGATAGAGAAGAAGAACAGTGACGATAATTTAGTATTATTAAGTTACAAATTAAAATAGTGTTTTCCTAAAGTTGATACAAAATTTATTATCAGTAAAATTTTAGTTAACTATTCATATAAAGACATAGACCTCGAAATTCTATTCATAGTAAACTTTTGGTTAATTAGGCGTATAAAGACATAAACCTCGAATTAAAATAAATAGATTTTTTTCTTCTGGTTATGGTCAAAAGAGTGAAACATGTTATGAATGGTCCACATCTAATAATTATTTTGTTATTATGACATGCATTTAAAGATATTGAGAAAAAAATAATTTGAACCGACATAATTATAGTACCATGTTCGTTGTAAATTAAACCTGTTAATTGTTGCTAGATCATATGCTACTGAAATGAATTTTATTATATCAAAATCAGCCTTTTGATTTAATCAAATTTTAGTCACATTATGTCATTAATGATTTGTTACTGAATTGGGTACAGTTTACATTAAAATAAAGTCTGTAGCTGAAGAACAAAACTAGCATTTCTAAATTTGTCTAAATGGAAGCTTATTCTAGCTAATAATTTATATTGTTAGTTTGGGGGTTGCATAGTTGCATACTATTATTGTTACTAATGAACAATGATTTAAAACTGATTTATGAATGGCAAAATATCGAAGCGTCTCAAAGTGAACAGACGAATTATAAAATGTATTAATTCGAGGGTCGTGGTGTAATAGCGATTATTGTCTCCCTAATCATAAAATGTCAAAGGTTAGCTAGCTCCTTAATTTTGATTATTGGGATGGTGTGATTGTCACGTCGTGATGATTATTCGAGTAACTAAAGTTTATAGGAAAGCATGAACTGTTGTAAAGTACAACGACATGAATGTTCTTCTTCTTTCTTTTCCGTATTATTGCCCGCTTAACAAATTTAAAAACTTTATACTTTTCTCCAAGTTTTGGGCACTCTTTTCGCCTTTAGTCTTTAGATCTTTAACAGTTAGGTACGAACATTTGTACATAAAATGAGAGAATCTGTAATTGCTAAATATATAACCAAAAACTAAAGAATGATGGGCCTAATCTTATTCAAACAAATTTGATTTTTGTTATCATTCATTCTTGGAGTGACTCTTGATTCGTCTTTGAATGTATGCATTCCCTATAACTCTAGGAGAAGTGTTGGGCCTAATCTTACTCATTAGTCGGCCGAACATCTCATCAGATACATCTATAAAGCCCAAATGGGATGGATGTTTATCATAATAACGTTTTGAACAATTCTCCGTTCGTTTTCTAAGAACTTTGAATCGGTCTTTTCCATTTACTGTATGTAATGTTATAAACTAGACATCTCTAACGTAACGTAAGGGGCTTGCCGGCAACATAGATCGCCTTTGTTTTAGTATTACAGAGAACCAAGCACCTCATGAACTGACAAGGATGTACCTGCAGCAACCACCTCTGTTTTATGATCATGAACCGACGAAGAAGCATTGACCCAAGTCAGAGTTCCATGGTTTTAATGTCATAGAGATCATCAGGTTCAACTACAAGAGTGATGGTGCAAGTTTCCTCTGTTTTAGCCTTTACATGTTCCCATGCTTGAAAGAGTTAAATCTAATCAACTTAAACATTAAACTGATCCCAAATGATGTATGCTTCTTACAACTCCTAGAGAAGCTTGACTGGAGCGGCAATGATTTCGCGACTTTACCAGAGACCATAAATCAACTTTCCAGGCTGAAAACGTTAGCCTCTGTAACTGCAGAAGACTTAAAGCATTGCCAGAACTAGTTGGGTTGGAGACTATCAAACTCTCTGGCTGTATGAGTCTCCAATCATTGTTGGAAATTTCTCATGTTGAACTAGGTCTAGGCAGATACCAATGGCTTGAGCTCTGTGTTGACGGCTGCAATTAACATTCAGTTAATATCAGACCAGCCTAGACATCTTATCAAGCTATCTTATTTAGATCTTAGCAGCCATGATTTTGAGACATTGCCCTCCTCTTTGGGAACTCTCTGCATTAATAAGTGCAAGATACTCAAATCGGTAGAAGGAGTTCCCTTGGCTTTAAAATATCTCTACGCACATGGATGTGAATCGCTGGAAACTGTTTCCCTTCCTTTGGACCATTCTATAAAGCACCTTGATCTTAGCCATTGCTTCTGTTTAAATCAAGATGAGCATCTGATCACTCAGTTTCTTAACGAGGGACAATACGAAGAGGTATGTTCTTAAGCTTCTGTACCTTTTCTTCATCTGCAAACCCCCCCCCATGAACTTGACCGTAGGAGTCACTGAGATTTGCTTGCTTTCCTGGAACCGAGGTACCCAGTACTTACTTTGGTGATGTAGAGGCAAGAGAGTCCATAACAATTGGCTTACCATCTGTTTGGCCATCCCAGAAACTACTAGGCTTTGATGGATGTATCATGATTGGTTGCGAGAGGCCCTTTCATAAACAATTCTCACCATCTTCTTATGGCTGGATCGAACTGGGAATCTGAAAGGTGCATTCATTTGGACCTTCGTCCAGATATCTTTCGCTGCCGTGACAGTGGTTTATATAGTACTGAAAATGAAGAAGCTGCTAAGTCACATCATCTGATTGTCATCCACGGGTTAAAAAAACATAAGCAAAGAGATCAACAAGTTCGGCTTCCAAGTATCCCCCAGCAGAAATAAATTCATTGGAGTTCGCTTGATTTGAAGATGACCACACATACAAGACTGAAACAATATAAAAAGTGGTAAGACCTCACGATTCACTTCTCTGTGCAAATTTGGAAACACAGCTTCAATTTAATGTAGTTTCTAACGTTCCGTTCAGTTAACTTCGGTTTATGTATACAACCACAGATTACATCCCATGAAACAAGAAGCGAAATGCACTACGACTTTTCCAAAGCTACCAATAAATACTACTCTTTATTAATTGCTGAACCATCACTTTCATTGTATCCGACATATTGACCTAATCTTTTGAGTAAGCTTAGAACATGATCCTCGCTTTCATTATCAAAGCAACATGTGATATGAACCTGAATGATTTTCTTCGTCTTCTCTGATATAATGTTCTAATTCTGTTTGACGTCTTGGAAGGTATGCACGTGCCCCGATGTAGTTTGAGACCTGGCAGCTACCATTATCTTGTGATGCTTCGAGATTACGCAATGTACTTTTCCAACTCTCCAAGTCTTTATCATATAAGAATGAACCGAGTACCTTGAGGGCCAGAGGAAGACGTCCAGCAAAGTGGACAGCACGAATAGATAACCCTTCAAAACCAACAAGAGGGCATGGCCTCTTGAAAGCACAAAGAGAGAAGAGTTGGAGAGCTTCCTCGTATCTCATAGACTCCATCTTGTAGGTATATTTGAATCCACATGAGCTAGGCGGATCGGATTTTAGTGTCATGATAACTCTACTTCCAGGACCGAGCCAATGGGAAACCATCATGGCATTCTTAAGTTGTTCATTGCGACGAGTATAACGAGCACCATCAATAACAAGCAGGACGTGTCGGTTGACATTGCTCAGGAAGCAGTGGTGTTGAAACCGGTCTGAGATGTCGTCGAAAACGCATTCAGCGAGTGTCGTTTTGCCGACGACGCCGCTCTCACCCCAAATGCCAACGGTACGGACAACGTTCTTAGATCCTAAATCCAGCAACTCGTGGACCGCTGTCTTATGACGATACATCCCGACAAGACCGTTGGAGTCGTCATCCGTAAGAGACGTGAATCGGTGTGCATCTCTCTCAAGTTCAGCTTCTGCAGACCCGCTCTGGGATATGTGACTCCACATGTCCCCTAGACGGCTTGATTCGGCCGGGACTACCACTCTTTGTTGGCGCCGTGGAGATATATTTTCCCCAGAACTTTCGCTTCTCGACTTTACAGAAGCAATGGTGAGGATTATATCATCGAGCATCTTGGAATCATCCTCCCTGTCGAGACCAATAGTCATTTTAAAATTTTAAGAAAATCTAAAAATCATCAAAACTTTTTAAAAAATTTCAACAAACTGTTCAAATTTAAAACTAGACTCTTTTAAAATCACAATCCAGTAACAATAACAGCCCCCAAGATTTACCAATCGCGCGAACAAAATTTGGGGTCGGCGCTCTCTAATAATCTCTTCAGTGAATTCCAGCGATTCACGGTCGCCGGATCTGTTCTCTCCTCATGCCTCCTAACTGACTTTGTCGTTTTAAATCCCACAGACAGACGAACCAACGGAATGCATGGCGTTACACATGTGTGATATAAATTATCCATTTCCTCTGGGTGGGTATACGAAATTCCTCGATACTCTCAGATTCCTCAAGGTCTACAAGCACTTGGACCATATAGAGACCGAACTGCATTTTAGTAGTGACGATACAAATCTACTTTCATCGAAGCTCAGGTTGCTACATTGGGACACATTGCCCTTGACAATCTTCCCAAAACGATTCTGTCCACATGATCTTGTTGAAGTCAGTCTACATCGCAGCAATCTCACGAGCTTCTGGAAAGAAACTGTGGTAAAAGCTCTTAACAGATCAATGCTTATTCCACGTATCTTCTGGTAATTTAAATTTTCACAGTTTCGGTCTTCTTTGTTGAATTATGCTCAGGGGATACCAAAATTGAGAAGATTGGACTTGTCAGGCTCTGAAAATCTAGAGCAACTTCCAGATCTTTCAATGGCCGTTAATTTAGAGGAATTAATAACTCAAGGCTGCAAGAGGCTGAAGAGAATTCCAGAGTCCATCAGTAACCTTACTAGGCTGACGAAGATTGATGTCTCATACTGCGATGACCTCAATAGTTACCACATCACTATAAGGGAATTGACCGGGCGCTGCCGTCAGATTGCTTTGTATTTCTCGGGAGGAGAAATAGAAATGGAGTCCATTGAGAATCTATCCATTGGAGAAAACATACATATTTTGTGGCTTGATGGCAAGGCAGATCACCTCTGTTTTAGTACTGAGCAAAAGGCACCTGATGAATTGACAAAGAGGGAGCAGCAACAAGCACCTTATGACAAACAAATGTACCGTGGTCTTGGATTGCCTATGTCAGAGCCCCATGGTCTTGAATGGATGATGCAGAGGGACCGGCGAGTACCTCATGTTCATACCATGCCAAAGTTGCATGATTATGAATCGATGAAGAAAGCAGAGCGGAAATCACGAGCCACGTCAGAGTTCCACGGATTTAATTCGATAGAAATCATCAGGTTCAACTACAAGAGTGATGGTGCGAGTTTCTTCTGTTGTAGCCTTTCCATGTTCCCCTGCTTGAAAGAGTTAAATCTAATCAACTTAAACATCCAAGTGATCCCAGATGATGTATGCGCCTTGAAATCCCTAGAGAAGCTGGACTGGAGCGGCAATGATTTCGAGACTTTACCAGAGACCATGAATCAACTTCCCAGGCTGAAACACGTTAGCCTCTGAGACTGCAGAAGACTTAAAGCATTGCCAGAATTAGTTCAGTTGGAGACAGTCAAACTCTCTGGCTGTAAGAATCTCCAATCTTTGTTCAAAACATCTCATGCTGAAAAAGACTGGGGCAGGTGGCGATTGCGTGAGATTTGGATTGACGACTGCAGTATTCAATCAGTTTCAGATCAGCTTGGGCATTTTATCAAGCTATCATATGTAGACCTTAGTAGCAATGACTTTGAGACATTGCCATCAAGCATCCGAGACCTTTCCTCTTTAAGAACTCTCTGCCTTAATACGTGCAAGAAACTCAAATCGATAGAAGGGTTTTCCATTGGGCCTCACGTATCTCTACGCACACGGATGTGAATCCCTAGAAACTATTTCGTTTCCTTTGAACCATTCAGTAAAACACCTTGATCTTAGCCATTGCTTCTGCTTAAAGCAGGATGAACATCTGATCACTCAGTTTCTTACCGAGGGACAAGACGAAGAGGTATGCTTTCAGCTTTTGTAACTTTGCGCCATCTGCATTCTGCAAACAACATGAACTTGATGATCTCTGTCCTCTTTGTTGTTGTTGTCGTGCAATAGGATTCACCGAGATTTGCATGCTTCCCTGGAACGGAGGTGCCCAGTTATTTTGATAATATAGGGACAGGAATGTACCATACAACTAACTTACCCTGGCCAACCCCGAAACTGCTGGGGTTTGAATGTTTGATGGATGTATCGTTGTTACTTTCAAAGATGAACAAAGGCTTGAGATCGGTGACTCCGTTTCTGGCAAAATCGTGACAGCCATCCAAAGAATGGTGTCTTGTGTTACGTAAAAGCTTCTTTCCACCACTTGGTCTCTCTGCTCTGGGAAGAATGTATATTGAAAGCATGGTGTCTTCTATTCAATGGAAAGGTTTCTTACAACCACATTAGGTCTCTTGAGAAGTTCTCGGGTGCAGAACTGGGATCCCATGAGGTGAAAACAAGGCTTGGACATCGTAAAGTTTTTGTTGTCCTTGATAATGTGGATGACTTGAAATAGATACATGCCCTTGCTCGAGGGTCGAGATGCACTATTTGATAGAGTAAAAACGACAAGAGAAATTGTGCGTTAAGAATCCGTGCGGAGGCCCTGGGGACGAAGACTTAACAAGGGTAAGCTCCCTATAACATAATGTTGTTATTCATGCTTTATTTTGTATATATGCCAACTAAACCTTTTCTTTGTTAATACCACAGTACGACTAATCAGTGGGATGCATGGCTCTACACATGTGCAAGATGCCTGATGAGTTATATCTGGATGAGTATGCGTAAAATAACTACAACAATCTCCTCAAGATTCACAGTCACTCTGAGCATATCGAGTCCATGCTGCATTTAAAGAATTATGAAGATACAGAATTACTTTCATCCAGACTCATGTTACTACATTGGGATGTGTTTCCCTTGACAGCATCGCCTCGCCGATTCTATCCACAAAATCTTGTCGTAGTCATATTTACGTCAGAGCAATCTCACATGCTTCTGGAAAGGAACCGTGGTAAAATCTCTACAATGGTTCTTCAGATGTAACGTTTACTAGTAAGACATTTTAAGTATTTTCTTATTCCTTGTTGAATAATGCTCAGTGGTTAGCAGACTTGAGGGGATTGGAGTTGACAGGCTCTAGAAATCTGGAACTATTTCCAGATCTTTCAGAGACAGGGATTTGCCCTTAATGTTGTGGCTTTTGATGCGTGTGACTTGCTTGCTTGCTTGAGGCCCTTTCATCTGCAGTTCTCGCCATTTTCGTATAACTGGAGTTGGGAAGTTGACAGGATCTTTCGGTTGGAACTTAGACCATATTTCTTTCGTTTACTACTGCTATGATAGCTTTCTCTTGGTACATGTCTTCAGGGTTTTGATTTGTTCATCCTCACGAGTTTGTGTCTAGTATTGGTAAACCTTATGTTAAAACTTCCCAACTTGTGGTGATACAAGGCCTCTGAAATGGGATGTGCAGGGATAAACACAGACTTTTCTCTTCCTTGTGGGTTTCCTTTTGTTGGCTTCTTTGTTTGCCATTAGCTGTTAGAGAAGCGTTTATGTTCGTAACTGGGAAAAGAAAAGGGTCGGGGCCTTAGTTCCACTACAACCCTCCCTTGTGTTCCTTTGTTCCAAGTTCTTGAACATAAACGGTAATGACTTATTTATTGGATTTTACCATAATAACGGTAAACAAAACACCGAGTAGCTAGTTAGAATCTGAATCTTTATCTTGGCATATGGGTTGGATTCGTAGATTATGGAAGATATAATAGTTTACTTTGGTAAATCACTAGACAGTGTTCTGCTTTTTACTTAACAAGCTTCCTCAGATTGTGCTTCTGTATGTGTGTTGCGTTTTCATGAAGTGTACCATGAAGATGGAGACAAAAAAATTTATGCAAAGCGCAAAATTCATACCAACATTCATTGAAATTGTTGTTCATAGTAACGCCTTTGGAAACGTATATAACGTCTCCATCCATGGAATGGTAGCAATCTTGTAGTGATTCATTCACCTACTCATTACTTAAGAGACAAGATAAAATGAAGGATGTGGTCTTTCTCAATTGCTCTTTTCATGACATATAATACTAATGCTTCCTCTTGGTCTCCTTTGATTTTTGACCAAAGAAAGGTAATTAACTTTTGATGTTGGTCCCTATGGGATGATGACTCCTCCAGTACCCACGTGTCTAAATTCTCATGGATCGATTAAGGGCTCAAAAGCCTTTAAACATATAAATTAAAATCCTAATAAATTGTTTAAACACAAAGAAAGAAAACAAGAAGTAACAATTATTATGTTTTGGTTGTTCCAAGTATAATGGATGCATATGACTATGCTTGACTTGCACTAAAGCTTTCTTTCATTGCAAAAAAAGGTTAGGTACTTGATTAGGAACCCAACCTAAGTTTTAGTATAATAAAATCCTAATTCTCATCTCATTTTACATGCCTACTACTACACTTTCCTTAAACTGGTATACTATAATAAAAAATGGTTGTAACAAAGTCTATAACTTGTAGATCAAAACTGAAATCTGATTCCAAATTAATTTATTCCAAAGAAAGTGTTAATTACGAGATAAAGAAGCTAGTGGAAGATGACTAAAGACTAAGTAATTACCTAAATGCAAATTAAGGGCGGTTCTCACAATTTTTAAAAGCTTCATAGTCTGCAAACGGCATCACACTTTGGCCAAAAAAGCTAATTAAAGATTGATATAATTATTAAGTATATTAGCTAACGTGGCCAAGATAGCTAATGCTTTTTGGCTTCACTATTACTAGTCTATTAGCTTAATTAGGATTTAGGAAGATATCATACAGCCCAAAAAAAAAACTAATTATATTCGAAATAAAAGATGGTGGAAAAGTTAATATTAGACCTCGTATAATACATTATCATTTGCCTTTTAAAGTTACGGATTTTGTTATTTTCGCAATTTTAAAATTTTAAGGGAATTTAGGAATCTGAAATGTCAAATAATAAAATGAAGAAAAAAGTCATTAATTAATTTTTTGTGTGGGGGTAAATGATTCTAGAAAGTGGGATAGGCAGAGAGACTTTATTCTGTGTGTTTGGGTAAAGTGAAACAATTAAATTAAGCGCTCTTAAATGAATAATTAAACCACTTAACGACAATAATGAACCATAAGGAAAAGTGGTAATGGTGGCCATGGCGATGGTGGTTTCCTAAGAGAGAGAAAAAGATCGAAGGAGACGCAGAAGCAGAAGAAGAAAGATCAGACAAGTCAAACACGACACACACACACACACACTCTCTGATTCACTGAGTTTCCATATAAAGAGACAAAAACCGTTTACTTCGGACAAGGAGACATGCAAAACTAACCCGTGTCCTGTCTTCCTCACCGTCGGTTCATCTAATACTCAAAAAAGGTTTCTCTTTTACTCCACTTATCTCCTTCTTCATCTCTATTCTCTTGTTTGATAGTCTTTGATGTTTAATCTCTCCCAAGTCTTCCCCTTTTCGATGTTCGAACTCTGGTTTATCTGATTACTGATTTGATAATTCTTCTCTCAAGTCAACGCCTTTTTTGCCCAGAAGATGTATAAAGTTGGAAACTTTCAATCTCTATAAGTTTCTATTTCTAGGGTTTTGGATTTTTCTATGGATCTTGTTCTGTGTATTAAAAAGTTTTAATCTTTGGATCATGGTTGAATGATATAGGGTCTTCTTCTTCCTTCATCTTGTGAGAATAGTTTCATAGACGTTATGCATCAGATGAATAAGAAAGATTCAACTTTGCCGTACCTTAACACTAGCATCTCATGGGGAGCGGTTCCAACTGAACCACTAAGCTTGAAGGTGGTGGATGCAAGGCCTGAACATATGCAGCATACCACAAAGCAAATCAGTTTCCAGGATCAGGACTCATCTTCAACTCAGTCCACTGGTCAGTCTTACACTGATGTTGCAAGCAGTGGAGATGATAATCCTTCCAGACAAATCTCTTTTTCAACCAAATCAGGTCGGTTCGGTTCTTAATTCAGTTCTGTCTTTTATGAATGTCTTCCAGTTCCCACTGAGGAGACTCTTGCTTGCTTATCAGATGTTAGATTGTTGGTATATGTTCAATGGTCATGTTGTTTACAAGAGAACTCTTCTCTCTTGCTTTCTTTGAATGTTTGATTAGGATCTGAAGAAACTCAGCAGAAGGGATTTGCAACTTATCCTAAACCAAGCTCCATGACCGGACTCCCTAGTATCCACTTTGCTCCTACGCAGGTATTTGTAAACCTTTAGTTTCTAATTATAGCTAGCTTCTGATGGTGGACTAATATATTATATCATACATGGTCCAGGCTAACTTCTCTTTTCACTATGGTGATCCACATTATGGTGGTTTGTTAGCTGCAACTTATCTACCACAGGCACCGGTAAGTTTATGCAATGCATTATTCCTTGCAGTGTTATTCGTTCATGAGGTCTTAAGGTTTCTTCATCTCTTTTGCAGACATGCAACACCCAAATGGTGGGTATGGTTCCTGGTAGAGTTCCTCTACCAGTGGAGATCACAGAAACTGAGCCAGTCTTTGTCAATGCGAAGCAGTATCACGCAATCATGAGGAGAAGGCAGCAACGTGCCAAGCTTGAGGCTCAGAACAAGTTAATCAAAGCCAGGAAGGTAACAATATTTATCAGCAGAACAAACAAAAGCTTCTCATTTGCTCATCTATGTCTTTTTGTTATTGCAACAGCCGTATCTTCATGAGTCTCGACATGTTCATGCTCTTAAAAGGCCAAGAGGATCCGGTGGAAGATTCCTAAACACCAAAAAACTTCTTCAAGAATCCCAACAGGCTGCTGCTGCTAAAGAACAAGAGCACAACAAGTCAGTCCAACAGGAAAACAAAAAGGCAAACATGTCTAGATTTGAAGCTCAGATGCTGCAGCACAACAAAGACCGTGGCTCAACCAACTCTGGATCAGACATCACATCTCTTTCTGATGGCCCTGATGTCTTTGGACACAGTGAATTCCAGTTTTCAGGTTTCCCAACAACTCAGACTAACCGAGCCATGCTTGTTCATGGTCAATCCAATGACATGCATGGAGGTGGGGACTTGCACCATTTCTCTGTCCATATCTGAGACATTGGATCTTTGGTGCTGTTTTCATGTTTCCCACCAAAAGGGGAAGTCATCCTTGGCTACTACTACTACTAGTTCTCTTCTTGTTGTTACTTGTTTAAGTGTTTTCATTTCACTTTATGTATGTGTTAAGACATCACAAGAACAACCAAAATCTTCACTTTGAAACACACTTTTTAATATTGGCGTACCATGTTTTCTCTTGTGTTAAACTAGTGGTTTGATTGTCCTATAAACTTTCGATTCATCTGTGTAATGAAGAAGTCTCTGGATTATGTATGGATATGATAAATAAAACAGAGATTCTGGTTCCACTCCATGAATTTGTGTGAAGAGAACATTAAGATTCTTGAATATTTTACAATTTAGTTGACAATGTTTGAGAAATATTTACTAGAGAATCTTTGTTTATATATGATTATCTCTTATTCTGTATACAGTTCCTTGAATTAAGAAGAGATGTTGAAAGATTCTCCTTTTAGTCTCATTTCATCACACTTAAGATACTTGAAAATAATACCATTTCTTTGACATGTTCATGAATAAAAATATCAAAGCCGTCTCTACAAATTATTTACTATTTAAAAAATAATAAACTACTTTGATAAGGTAAGAAGAAGCGTAAGATTCTGCTCCAAAACACATTGACTTATGTCACAGACTCACAGATACACACTTGTGTTCCTCAAAAGCTAACAATGATCATACTTTACTTGGATAAAAACAAAAGACAGCATTTTTCAATTATGTATGTAGTCACAGTCAAACATGTAAGCAAGTGACCAATGAATTACTAATAGTAACATATTGCCAAATCAAATCTTGTCGGGTGTCTGGATGTAAGAGTATGTCATATGCCTATTACCAAATGGAAGGAAGTCTTGCAGGCCATACCGGTATCATACCACGGTTATAGTGAACCAATCCAATTCAATCCCAAACCGGAAATTAACATTTTTCTTTTATTTAGAAGCAACTGAATTTAACAGATTCCTTATGACTCTACACAAATGAGAAAGCAGAACAGCTAGAAAAGAACTTTCTACATGGTTTTCTCAGCTGTTACCATTATGATTTAGAGCAAAACCCGTCATTATTCTTAGCTGAAAGCCGTTTCAAGAACTCGTCGGTAGTGATCATAGTGGTTGCTAAAAATGACATTGAAGCACATCTTGGTCCCAATCCTCTGTAACAAGCTGTCCATCCACCTTCCCTGACCAAGTTTCTCACAGTCTGTCCAATACTCGGTCCACGCTTATTATTACTATCTTCCCCATTAAGAACCTCCAGTCTCGTCTTGATTGTGTCCACTGGCATTGTAATCAAAGCAGAAACACTCCCAGCAATCGCAGCACTAACTTCCTGAACAGCTATTACCGTTTTAGAGTCTGGTTTAATCGTGCTCCGATTGTCTTCTCCTTTCTTACAAACATAACACCCAACACCACTCCAAACCATCCTCTGTGAAAGAGAGTAAGACGCCCACCAAACCGCAGTAGACGCAACAAAACTGTGATGGACTGGGCCAACTAATCCAATCCTAACAATGTTGGTTGTTATGGAGTTACTCAATCCTAATGTTAGCCCACCACAATGTTCCTAAAGTGGAAAAACGACAATCCATAAAATGTTTTCTATTGAAAAGGAAATTAAAGTAGCCCTCATTATCAATTTTAATCATTGATTATACGATAGTTACACTTCAAAATTTTATCAATAATTAGTGCTTAATTCTATGTTTTTAAAATACAACTCACAAGCACACTATTGTTTCTTAAATCTGGATTATTACGTACAAACGATTACACTCACAATATTATCTTCACATATTGTTACTTGATTAAGAAAGCACTAACTCAATAATTCTTGCATTCATGAGATGTCTTCAATTTTCCTCATAAGAGTATAATCCTTCCATTGAGGAATGCTTAACCCTTGATGAACTAATAAATCATCTTATAAAATATAAATCAGTAATTTACTCAATATTTTTATTTTTTAAAGAGTCATTGAGATAGATGAATAAGATCGTACCATATTTAAACGTTAGTGTTTTTCTGATCTGTATTTCTCTAAGAAATGCACAATCTAATTCTCATATTAATGATTCATGAATGTTAAAGATCCATTTGTGTTTAGTGCCTACTACACTACAAAAGGTACCATGATAAACTTTTAGAAAAAAATCAGTAATCATGTACGTAAAAGACATCTGAATAATTGATTTTCTAGAATTTGGAATGATAAAGCACTTAAGTATAGTTGAATAGTGAAATACATTTTATAAATAATTTAGTTTCCGACCGAAGTGTCAACATTCTTCTCTCCAATCAGTTTCAGTGTCAGTGTCTGTGTACTTTACTCTCTCTCTCTTGTCTCACCATGGCTTCCTTCTCTCTCCACCACTCCGCCACCTACTTTCCTTCCCACTCTAAAACCTCCTTCAAACCTCACTCCACCGCCTCATCCACCGTTAGATGCACCGCTCCAACCACTCCCCCTCCCGCCCCTCCGCCGCAGAAACACCGCCGCTCAGACGAGAACATCCGCGACGAGGCTCGCCGCCGTCCTCAACTCCAAAACCTCTCCGCACGCTACGTCCCCTTCGACCCCCCGCCGCTCTCCACCGAGTCCTACTCCCTCGACGAGATCGTCTACCGCTCCCAGTCCGGCGGCCTCCTCGACGTCCAGCACGACTTCTCCGCGTTAAAACGCTACGACGGAGCGTTCTGGCGAAAACTCTTCGACTCGCGCGTCGGTAAAACGACTTGGCCGTACGGATCAGGCGTGTGGTCCAAGAAAGAGTGGGTTCTTCCGGAGATCGACGACGACGACATCGTCTCGGCCTTCGAAGGAAACTCGAACCTCTTCTGGGCTGAGAGGTTCGGGAAACAGTACCTTCGGATGAACGATCTATGGGTGAAACACTGCGGGATTAGCCACACGGGCTCGTTTAAAGATCTTGGCATGACGGTTCTTGTTTCTCAGGTGAACTAAAAGAATACAATCTATATACATTAAAATATTAATTATATTTTGTTTTGAAATAACAAAATATTTTTAATATTGCTTGTAAATCAAATTACCCAAAAAATTAAATTATTTGAATGTTTTTATCCAAAAATTGAATTATCCAATACTTCAAATTATTTTATTTATCCGATATTTTATCCGTAAAATTCAAATTATGCAGTATTTTCTTCCAAATATTTGAATTAATTAAAATTATCCAAAAACAGAACTAAACTAGAACTGAAAGATCGGTAATTTTCTCGGATATCAGCCGATTTTCCAATTTTTAATGTGAACTACTGAACTGAGCAAAAAATTAAATTAATCTGAACATAATCTTAGCATGAAGGTTCTTGTTTTTTTACTTAAAAGAAAATATTGGAAAATTTAATTTTGTAGATAAAATATGATAATTCACGATTTGAAATATTTTGAATGTTTCTTGTGTCTCAGGTGAACCGCCTCCGTAAAATGAACAAACCAGTCGTCGGAGTGGGATGCGCATCCACCGGAGACACATCCGCCGCACTCTCCGCTTACTGCGCCGCCGCAGGAATCCCCTCCATCGTCTTCTTACCGGCTGACAAAATCTCCACGGCTCAGCTCGTGCAACCCATCGCAAACGGAGCGTTCGTGCTAAGCCTCGACACAGACTTCGACGGGTGCATGCATCTAATCCGCGAAGTAACAGCAGAGCTCCCTATCTACCTAGCAAACTCACTCAACAGCCTCCGTCTCGAGGGGCAGAAGACGGCGGCCATCGAGATCTTGCAGCAGTTCAACTGGGAAGTCCCTGACTGGGTCATCGTCCCCGGAGGGAACCTCGGTAACGTCTACGCGTTCTACAAAGGGTTCCACATGTGTAGAGAGCTAGGGCTTGTGGATAGGATCCCTAGGCTCGTGTGTGCACAAGCTGCTAACGCGAACCCGCTTTACTTGCATTACAAGTCAGGGTTTGATAAAGACTTTAACCCGATGAAAGCAGAGGCAACGTTTGCTTCCGCGATACAGATCGGTGATCCTGTTTCGATAGATAGAGCAGTGTATGCTTTGAAGATGTCTGATGGGATCGTTGAGGAAGCTACGGAAGAGGAGCTGATGGATGCGACGGCTCTTGCTGATTCGACGGGTATGTTTATATGTCCGCATACAGGTGTTGCGTTGACGGCTCTGATGAAGCTGAGGGAGTCTGGTGTTATAGAGGCTAATGATCGGACGGTGGTGGTGAGTACAGCTCATGGGTTGAAGTTTACGCAGAGCAAGATTGAGTATCATTCAAGGAACATACAAGAGATGGCTTGTAGGTTGGCTAACCCACCGGTTAAGGTCAAGGCAGAGTTTGGTTCGGTTATGGATGTTCTTAAGGAGTATCTCAAGAACAATGAATCTAAGTGGTGAATTAAAATATGCTTTGGTTTGAAGTGGGTTTTCTTGTGAAACAATTCTTGTCTCTAGGGCATCTCTATGTTCCTATGATATTTGCTTGCTTAGATAGAGGAACTAGGCCTGGGCATTTTATCTTGTACCCGAAAACCCGACCCGGAACCGACCCGAAAATACCCGACCCGAAACCGAACCGAAAATTTACAAGTACCTATTTGGTCAAAAAAATTTCTACCCGAATGGACCCGGACCCGAAAAGAACGGACCCGAAAAGAACCGACCCGAATAGACCCGGACCCGAAAAGGACCCGACCCGAATAGACCCGACCCGAATAGACCCAATTCAAACCCGACTTTAAAACTTTCAAATATCTTTTTATTAACAATCTTTGTCATTATTTTGTAACATTTCTAAGTAACATGAAGTTTGAAATGTAAAATATAGAATTAAAAATGTTCTATTTTAACTATTAATAGTTTATTTTAAGTTATTTTGTAAAATTTTGGATATATATGATAAATTTTGACTAAATTTGATGGAATTTGAATATTTTATTTCCTTTTATATCCTAAATACCGAACCCGACCGAACCGACCGGACCGAACCGAATCCGAAAATTATGGGTATTACCGAACCGACCCGGACCCGACAAGATCCGACCCGGAACCGACCCGAAAAATTATGGGTACCTAAATGGGTCTAAATTTCCAGGACCCGAAGGACCCGGACCCGACAAAATCCGACCCGAACCCGACCCGAAGACCCGGATGCCCAGGCCTAAGAGGAACTTAATGGAAAAAAAAAAACTTAACTTTATAAAAATGGTTGCATTGTACCACAAGTTCAAGGTAGTGATAACAACACTACATAGCTAGAGCAGTGCTTTCTCTATTCTTAATAGTTATAACTTGATTCTGTCGTAAATAGATAGAGAAGAGCTTTATTACTTACAGATAATCTTCTAACATGAGAAGAACCTTGTCTTCTAACATGATGAAGTAAAAAAAAAAAGGTCTGTTTACACGAGACCTGTCTCTTCTGCCACTAACAAAACCTTAACAGCGATCATTACCGCCACAACGACCACCTGAAAAACAGGAAAAGAAACCAAAAAACGTGAACGGCAGGATTCGAACCTGCGCGGGCAAAGCCCACATGATTTCTAGTCATGCCCGATAACCACTCCGGCACGTCCACCTGTTGTTAAAATACTGCTTCACAAATTATTTATACAAAAATTCAGCCCAATCTCCAATAAATATAAATATAGCAAATTAATCTTACAAACGATGAAAATGCTAAAATTCGTTATTTTCAATGGTATATAATAACATAATCACACTTATAAAATAAAAATGTACAATTATATAAATAATTTGTAACCATATACTTTGTATAAGACTAAAGCATAGAATAGCATGTTGCATTTTAGGTAATGAATAATCGGACTGTCGTTTGATTTGAACCGATGCTTCTATTTACAAGCTGGATGGCACCGGCAACTCTACTTCCTAAAAGATAATTTGAGAGTTGTGGTATAAAAATTTACCATTTATCGTTTTGTTTGTTCAGAAGACTGTTAAGTCGTTTGAGACAAAACCTTCCAAAAATAACTAAAAATACAAAACGACTCAAAGCTTCATCATTCACTATACAAATTCTGTTTCTTTTATGGTTCACTGTTTCTTCTCAACTAGTTCCATAGCCAAACGAAAGAAAACAAACACAATCGTTTTTGGTTAGAGATGTAAGTGATATATTAACAAGTGTTATGGTTTGCTTATGAAGAAACAGGTTATTCACGTTTCTTGAGAAGCAAGTTAACAAACATGTCTGCAAGAAGAGTAGATAATGGCTTAATCACGGTGATCGCCGTTGATAAGGACAAGAACAGCCAACACGCCTTGAAATGGGCACTGGAGAATATTGTTGTCGATTCTACACATTGTGTCCTTCTCCATGTCCAACCTAAAGGCACCTCTCGCTCTCTACCTCTCATCATATCAAAACAAAAATGTCACAAGACTCTAACTAGGCCTCTGTTTTGCAGAAGGAAACATTAGACCACGTTTACAACATGACAATCAAGACGAGGAGCATCAGTTCTTTCTTCCTTTCAGAGGATTCTGCGCTCGAAAAGGAGTTAGTACTCATCTCTCAATCTCCTTATTGCAAAAATCACTCTACGATTCGTTACTTATTATACAATGGCTTGTTAGATAATGGCCAAGGAGGTTGTGCTTCGAGATAGTGACATCTCCAACGCTATTGTCAAATACATTACCAACAATTCCATTTCAAACATTGTTGTTGGCTCATCTACTCACAAATCCTTTTTCAAGTATATTTCTTTTTCTCTCTTGATTCTCATACTCAGCTTTGGTTTTTGTGTGAATACTAACATTGGTCCATCTCTGTGATCAGGAAGTTTAAAAGTCCAGACGTGCCCACCACGTTACTTAAAACAGCTCCAGAGACTTGTTCAGTCTTTGTTGTGTCGAAAGCTAAGCTGTTAAAATACAAATCCGCAAGACTGACTCCAAGACATCATCACAGACAACAAGATCTCTCTTCTTTGTTGTACAATTACGATTCAACTAGCTCCAGTAATTCAGAGAGGTAAGCATCTCAACTTTCGTCTAACCATTATCAAACCATGATTCTTGTTTCAACAAGATTTTAGTAAATTTCCATCTGTTTCGTTTTATTTATAGTTTTTGTTTCTTTTCACACAAATTAAGAAAATAATTAAATTCATTGTTTTACTCTTAATTAATATATATTTTATTTAATTATATTAATTAACAAGATAAAATAAAAGGAATAAATTTAGAAAAAATATCAAATAAATATATGCATTTAAATAGAAAATAACATTTAAAATGAAACAAATTTTAGAAATATGAGACGACAATTAATATGAAACATAGTGAGTAATGTCCTTTTTGATTTACATTTTGGCAGAGAATCATCTGTATCAACTCAATACAACAACTCTAACTCATATTCCTCCCAATCCTATTCGCCTCGAATCTCGCCACCACAATCTTTGAATGAGTTTTCTCAGCCGGACACTGACAATAGCAGTTATGGTATGGTATCAACTATGACTTCTTACACCATCTCTCAAAGTTCCACTACCAAAGGAAGCTCCATCTCCTCTACATCCATGGTCAGTATCATTAAATTCAAGTAGACATTCTGTCCTTCTTCAGTTTCTTACTATTATATTAACATGGTTTATGTTCAGCATCAACATCTTGAAGCAGAGGAAGCATTAGAGATGCTTAGAGCATTGTCTGAGGAGAAGCAGGAAAGACATTCAGACATCCAAGCAGCTGAAATGGCAAAGCAGTTAGCAAAAATGGAGAGCCAAAAGAGAAGATTACTTGAGCTGCAAGCCAAGTTGGGGAAGCAAAAGATGACCCATAACGTCTCTTACAGACGTTACAGTATCCAAGATGTTGAAGAGGCAACAAATGGTTTCTCAGATGCTCTAAAGATTGGGGAAGGAGGGTATGGACCTGTGTACAAGGCTCTCCTAGACTACACTTTCGTCGCCATCAAAATCATGAAGTCAGGTATCACACAGGGCCTGAAACAGTTCCAACAAGAGGTAGAGGTTCTGAGCAGCATGAGACATCCTAACATGGTGATCCTCCTCGGCGCGTGTCCTGAGAACGGTTGTCTTGTTTACGAGTACATGGAGAATGGAACACTTGAGGATCGTCTCTTCTGCAGAGACAATACACCTCCACTTTCTTGGAGAGAAAGGTTCAGAATCGCTGCTGAGATTGCCACAGGACTTCTTTTCCTTCACAGTGCAAAACCTGAGCCAATAGTCCATCGTGATCTGAAGCCAGCAAACATTCTGCTCGACAGACACTTCACTAGCAAGATAAGTGATGTTGGTCTAGCTCGTCTAGTACCTCCCTGTGGTGCTAATAGTTCCAGTAACTATCACATAACCTCTGCAGCCGGTACATTTTGTTACATCGACCCTGAGTATCAGCAGACAGGAATGCTTGGAGTTAAGTCTGACCTGTACTCTTTTGGTGTGGTGCTTCTTCAAATCATAACAGCTAGGCCAGCAATGGGGTTAGGTTATAGAGTAGAGATGGCGATTGAGAGTGACAATCTCAGTGAAGTTTTGGATCCAAGAGTATCAGAATGGCCTGAAGAAGAGACTCTTGAGTTGGCTAAATTGGCTTTGCGGTGCTGTGAGATGAGGAAAAAGGATAGACCTGATCTTGCATCTGTGCTGTTACCAGCTCTAAAGAGGCTAAGAGAGTTTGCAACAGAGGATATTCATGAACCTATTCAGGACAGAACATCTCATGTATCACAGTCCAACGAACCAGAAACGCTTGCCCCGGTTCCTTCCTCTCAGGTTAGTTTCTAAGAACCGTTCTGCTTGAAGTCAAATAAATGCAAACCGAACTTGAGATAATGCCACACACATAGACATTAATTAGAAGTTTTCAATCAAAGATTATAATTGAAAAATGGATATTGAACATTCTCAGTTCATGAACCATGGTTGTGTCATGTAGAAAGATTATCAAATGAGAAATTCCTATTTGAGTACTGACACTAAAATTACATGGAAAATGGACGTAGATAAACCAGAAGGCAACTTTGGGAGTACCTGAGATTCAAGAAGATCGTGATCAGTTGAAGACTCGTTGTCATTCGATACCAAAAAGAAGTAGACCACCAAGAGCACAGAGAAAGCAGAACAAAAGCAAACGCTGGTCTTTCATGAGTTGTGCTCCATACAAAGTTCAGTGGGGCGATCTCCCATGAAGTGTAGGAGTACTGTTGTATATGAAACTTTTGTTTTTAGTTTTGGTCATGTAAAGTGACACCCTTTTTTAAGAATACTTGTTTATTATTGGAAGATCGGTCGTTGTTGCAGAAACTCTAGGCAACTGCAAACACACGAACTTTTAAGACACATTTTAGAGGATAAATTTTAACTTTGATAGGAAGTTTACTTGAGCCTTGAGGTCATTGCATGTTTCACATCAAGTCTAAGAAGTCACAAAAAGATATAACTCAATGGCTACACAGCTGCCAAGATCCAGAGACTACAAGAGCTTAGTACAAAGAAAATACTCTGTGACTAATCATCCCACATCATAGCTTGTGAAATCAGAATGCGTGAGTGCATAGACATTCTAGTGAAAAAAGAACATAACTACACAATATCTGAGGATCAAGTCTCATTCATGCTGGCTCTCCGCATTGCAATTGCATTATCAAGGCAGTGAATCATATGAAACAACAAGGACCAGTGTAAGAAAAGACTGAGAATAACTGAGAACAAGATAATAAGAAATACTAGAAAAAAGTGTTTCATTTCAAGTCTGATACAACACATAGATAAATCAAACAATAGCACAAACTGTAGCAAAGAACACTAAATTTAACGGAAACTACTATCAAGAAACAATACAACTCATGGCAATTCAATACCATGTCATCAGTATATAAAATAAAAAAAGTTTGCAGGTTTATTAATCAAAATGACATACAGACTCATACGGAAAAAAGTTTTCATCTTTTATGATTCCAAAAAGACATACGAAAACCTAATCAAAATCTATCAAAAAAAATTTCAAAACAACGAAGAAGAAAACTCTTTCTTCATCATATGGGCACATACCGCTTCACAACTTGCTTCCCAGCAACCACCGCACCAGCCGCCAACCCACCGAGAGCCCCCGCCACCGCCGCGGATCTCACCCCACGCGCCGCCCTAAAAACCGCCCCCGTCCCAAGACCAGCCACCACGCTCGTCCAGACATCGTCCCTATCCGTCGCGGCCACGACGCCGCTCTCGATCCCGGCGTACATCAGCCCGATGATCCCGATCCTGTTGCCCCACGTGCGGCCCGCGTGACCCGACGAGTTCAAGATCCTGTTGATCTTGAGCTTCGTGGTGTCGCCGGACTCGAAGTTCTTGACGCCGGAGAAGATCCCGAGGGTGGCCCCGGAGACGGAGCCGCCGAGGTAGGCGGTACCGGTGTAGAAGGTGAGGTTCTCTCCCCAGGTGCGGCGCTGCTTGAGGGATTCTTCGGTGAAGAGGTACTCCGGGGAGGTGGGGAGCTTGTAGAGGTACTGGGATTTTACGGGGACCTCGAAGTTTTGGTAAGGGTTGTAGAGGCGTGTGTTTTCGTCTGATTGCTGATCGGATCTGTTGTTGTTCGCCGCCATGGGTGGGAGGATGAGAGAGAGAGGGAATAGGGTTTCGATGGTCGCGGGAGAGAGAGAGAGAGGCGACCGAGAAATGTGTGATGTAGCTGCTCTCTCTCCGACGTGGTTTGGTTTGCGCAAAGGAGAAATGAAATTAAAATTTGTTGTCTTTAGGGTTTTTAACTTTTTTTTAGGGAAACTACTTCGTTAGTTCTGTCTGAAAAGACCAGACTTGTTCCACTTGTGTCTAGATTCGTTTCATATTCGTTGAAATTCGAATTTGCCCCATAGCTCTTCGATTGAATCAATTAAACCCAATTTTGTTTTATGTGGGCTGTGGCTACTGGCTAGCCCTTAGAATTCAGTTTCCGGTTCAGTTTTCAATTTGGATCAGTTCAATTTTTCTAATTTTTTTCAGATATTAGAGGTATGTTTAATTCATGTTTTTATAAAATTTGATCTTATTTTGATTCGATTGTTTTACGTTTCCGTTGAATTCAGATAATAATATTGAACATAATCTAATATCCTATAAACATTAGATTCATTTCAGTTCTATTTAACTTCAGTAATATATAAATTTTAGATAAAACATATAAATATATAGTGTAAGTTAAATTTCAGATTAAATATTAGATAATTTCATATATTTTAGATAAAATATTCAAACAGTTTAGTTTAGTCATATAATTCAATTTTCAGATAGTATTAAATATTTATGAAAATAAATATTTGCTTTATAAACGGATAAAATAAAGTATTTAGTTATTTCAAATTGAAATATATTTTTTTTTGATCAACATTCAAATTGAAATATAATTAAGTATCAAAACTGTATTTTGGAAGTTCAGATCTCCATACAATTTTCAGTTAATTTTGGATTTTTGGTTTTAAAAACAAGAATTTGTTAACATCCGTTCGGTTTCGGCTTATTTCAATTATGTTCAGTTCTTCCGTTTTCTAGTAAAACGCCCAGACTCACAAGCTTACTGATATTTCTGTTTTGACCCCATAAGTTTTATTGTATACAAATCGAACCAATCACTACCTCCCACAATCCAAAAACTGCAAAGGTTACGGCGACGAGACGTCGTCTGAATCTGATTATACAACGATTAGAGTGTACACACACAGACAATATGTAAGGAGAGAGAGCACGAGCATAAAAGACAGAAGGGTGAAATGGGAAACCAGAAACTAAAATGGACGGGGGATGAAGAGGATGCGTTTCTCGCCGGAATTGCAAAACACGGCGCCGGGAAGTGGAAGAACAATCTCCGTGACCCCGAGTTTTCTGATCAGCTCATCAATCGCTCTAACATCGACCTCAAGGTCTCTTCTTGTTTCCCACATTGACTGACTTCTTGAACCATAGACAATTAAGTTAAAGACTTTGAGGCTAACTTGAGTGTTCAGTTTGTACTCAAGTCTTGTAGGAAATTAAAGTTTAAAAACATGTTTTGAACAATCCCCCCCTTGTTGTTAATGTCGGCTCTGTAATCATATACATGGAATATGTATGAAATTGACCATATATAGATTGCTTTTGATTGATTCAAGTGTTCTTTAACTTAATGGAGTATGGACAGAACAGTTCTTTAACTTATGAACAAGATTCTGTCCACCTTCTAATGCTAAACTCTTCTTCTTCTTCACCAGCTACTTCGCTTCCTCGCAGTGCATCTTCTGAGTTTAGCGTTGATTTTGTGGTGGATACGAAGTACGCTCCCAGGTTTGTCTTTCTTTATCTTCAGTTTCTCGTGCAGTGCATCTGTTAGTGCATGTCTTGGTAAGGTTCTGATGAGTGGCTACTCTTCAGGTATGATGGGATGATATTTGAAGCTCTCTCTGCTTAGCGGATGCAAATGGATCTGATGTTGGTTTCATTTTCAGCTTCATCGAGGTTAGACAAATTTCTCTGGCTTCATGTAAGTTTCAGCATCTTGGTCAGGATATTTTTTTGGAATCCATCTGCCTTTTTTTTAATTTATGTTCTCATGCATAGAGTAGTATTTGCTTTATCATGAGGTCGGAAGCACTGATCCATACTGTTAGCAATAATGTGTTAGGCACTCTGAACATCTACACTATCTTGTCTAAGCTTCTGAATATACACACTTTCTACCTTCTCCAACTCTAAGGGATGCCAAAAGAACCTGTGTTTTTACCTCTGTTTTCAAAACAATAAGGTTTAATTTATTCATTTTCCCTAAATGATTGCTGAGTTCTAAATGTCAAGTCTTATACTGCTTAATCATTTGTTCTTAGACGGTTAATGGTATCATGATAGTTGTACTGAAGCTGCCCACTATGGCTATCTGAAGAAATGTATTATTAATCTTGATTTTCCTCTAGTTGGGGTCAGTCTCTGCTATTCTTTTTAATTCGTCCTATTGGCTACAACCTTTCCTAATGGACCTTGTTATTTTCTGTGGAAAGAGCAGCCAAGGCATACATTGCCACCAAATTTCAGAAAAGTCCTTAGTTCAAGACTGAGAAGGCTGCTGCTCAGGGAAAACTTTCAAAGGTTAGCAACTCAAAACCTGTAAGTCTTGAACCTCACCTCTATTCCTTCTGTGTCACATTGAACAATCTCCTCCATATCTCTTCTTTTTTTTAATCTGTGTCTTGTACTCTCAACAGTTATTGAACTTCTATAAGCTACCCGATACATCAGAAACAACAACAAGACCAACACCTGCCCCAAAACTAAAAGAGACAAATATAAAACCCCGGCAAACAAACAATCCTACCCTCTCAGAAGAGATGATAGACGAAGCTGCAATAACCGCTGCTTGTAACGTTGTGGAAGCAGAGAATAAAATACACGTTGCCAAAGTAGCAGTGGAGGAGCTGGAGAAGACGACTAAGCTTGCGGAAGAGACTGATCTTCTGCTGGAGTTAGCTAAAGACATACATAAACAATGTAGAAATTTATTGTCTCTTAACTTTGTGTTGTTTATAAGTTCTTTTGCAGGTTCTCGTGGCGAGCTTGTGGTCCTGGCTTGAGTCTAAGAAACATTATCTTAGCTTATCAGTCCCCTTAGGTGACAAAACTCAGTGTTTTGAAGACTTTCTTCTGATAGCCAGCTTTACACACACAGCAAGGGTCGTGTGAATATATACAAAAAAAAAATCTCTAATTAAGAGGCGAGGCTCTGTTTTTAAGTAATATCTTGTAGTTATAATGTTATTTTGGGAGCAAAGTAATGATAAAAAAGTCTCTGGTGTATTATTTTATTACGTACTGTAAGATTTACGACTTTACAATTGATAATTTTAATAGTTTTACAAGGATGTATGTCTGATGCTTTTCTTGCTGTACTGAATTGCTTATGAAAATTCCCATATACAATAGTTTTTGCATTATTTTAAATAATCTGAATAATTAATAATAAATTATATTTTTGGAATTTAAACCATATATATTTTATGCATAATATTTTTCATATTATTTAAAAATAAGTTTTCAAAGTTTCTTATATTCATACTTTTAAAGATTTGATTTTATATCCAAATGACAATTATCTTTAATATTAATATATACAACAATTTTATATATTTGAAACATTTGTTTTAATTAAAAAAAAAAAGAATTTTCTCACATTACTTACATATTTACTACAATGTGAGTCATGTTAATAAAAACATATGTTTCCTTTCTTTATTTATATATATTCATGCACGTTTGTCAGAAGCATATTGATTTAGGATATTTAAATGTTTTTTTTGTTTACAAATTTACTAACATCAATTAGTTAAACTTTGGTAACTATTTGGTTCTATTTTTATAATTATATAACATCAGTTAGTAACACTTTGATTACTATTTAATTCTACTTTTATAAAGAAAAGGGTAATGCAACTGAATGGTCTTTCAAGTATTACAAAGTTTGCTTTCTCTCGTAAGAAATAGAGCACTTAGTGCCTATAGTTCTATCCATATTAATTGTCTATATTTCTATAGGAATTTGGTTCAAGCACCACCCATGAAGGAATGTTGTACTTTCATAAAATTGATCTCCACCAAAGGAAGCTTGTTTGGAAAGATATGCTGATGGAGATGCAAATTAGCCTTCTTAAAAGATCGAAAAAAACGAAAAAGAATGGATTCAAAACTGTACCCAAGATTCTATAGTAAGCAAGCTTCAATTATTTAAAGATATAATCTGTTCTTTTTCTGTGCACCATATATAATTTATTTTTAGCTTGTTATATCTGCTGATCATATACATTTTGTTTTATATACAATTTGGACTGAGAGAACAAAAAATTAAGTAGAAAGAGTTGTAAACAATGAACTTGTCTTATTCACCATAGCTGATCTCCAAATGTCTATTCCCACAAGGATGGATGGGCTCAAATCAAGAGAGAGAAAGATGCTCTTTACTGCATTCATGAATCAAGATATATCTCACTAATATGTTTTTTCTTTTTGAAAACTACACTTATTGTTCATGCTGATTCACTATTAAAATAATATTTTGAAGATTTGAAAAAAAATATTTTAAAATAGCTATTTCTATCAAGATGATTTTGATTCAGGACAATGTAAATTTTTACAAATTGGAAATCAAAGCTTCAGTCGTCAGTTCTATAAAATCATATAATATTTTCCACGTCAAATTCTTAAATTCATGGTAGAATTTACCACATAAACCAACAATTTATGGTTACAATGACCTTATATTAGTCTCCCACACAGTTTATATAGCAATCTTTAACAAACAGTTATTTTTCTTGGAATCTAAGTTCTAGCAAGTACTGATGGTATCAAAAGCAAAACATCAACTATTTGTATCATTAAAGCTCCATGGACTTGAACATACATTCATGTAAAATAGAACATATACGCTGTAACTGGTAAACTTAAAAAGAAATAAATTGAAGGAAGAGAAATAAAATAAGATGAATGAAATATTTGACCCAAAAAGAAGAATGGACTATAGTAGAAAAACAAAATAGATTATTTATATTTATTCCTTAACAAAATTCTTCTGAAAGTTTTGCTTTGTATTTTATTTTTTAAAATTTAAATAGTAATTTTTATGAAATTAATGGAATTGATAATTTCACGTCATTCTATTATAAAAATAGGTAATGTAATTACAGCCATACTTTAATACAAACGGAATAACACATGTTTTCAAAGTAAGAAATATTAACTGAAGTAATTTAGTTTTTTATATTATCTTATTGAATTGATTAAAATATATTGTTAGCAATGAAAATCTTTTAGATAAATCATTATGGAGTAATTTTAACTAAATTTTATTAAAATTAAATTTTACTAAAATTACTTAATTTTTACTTAAATTTTACTATTTTTATTTTAAATTTTATAACTTTATTTGTAAACTTTGTAATATAAAAAGATATATACATATAAAATATTACTATATATCATATAAGAAATGTCATTCTACTCTTGACAACTAAATAAAATAATACAAAATTAGTAGTTTACAAGATGCCATTACTAAGATTTTCTATTTTCCCTTTACTTAAGAATATTTTGTTTTTATTTATTTTCAACTTTTAATATTTCTTTTAGATAGATTAGATAGATAAATATTAAAAAGAAACAAAATGTGTTAAACCATATAAGAGATCATATAAATTATATATTAATTTGATCATCTGGTATGTTCATAATTTTATGTTATATCAAATTTTAAAACAAATAAAAAATTAAAGACTAAAATTAAAATTTTGAATGTAACACTATAATTTAGTTTTAAAAATAAAATATAAGAATTTTAAAAAAATATTTCTCAAAAATATTTTATAATTCTAGCTAAAACAAACTGAACTATACGTAAATAACATAATAACTTTGCTTTATTTATTTAAAATCCAAAACATAATATATAAACAATTATGATTTACCTTGGATGAATGTGAAACATAATATATAAAAAATTTACTTAATTATTTTTTATATTTTATACATAAGATGCATGTATAGTCAAGATAAGATAACGATATACTATTATTTAAATAATATTTATGTTCATATAACATATAAATTATAAAATTAAATAAAATAAATTTTATAAATATTAATCAATTACTATGATTTGTTATTTTTAAATTATTTATATCTGTGCATACTAAAAAATTATTTACAAATGGACTATCCGACTCTAGAATTATTAATCAAGTCACTAATGTTGAAACGTGCACCAAAAAGGACTAATGTCGAAACGGGCACCAAAAAGGACTAATGTTGAAAAAGGAACAAAAGAGTGAAAAATCGTAAATAATGAAAAATTGGAGGGCAAATCTGGAAATAAAATGTTAAAAGTTGTTTTTCGTTTTCAAACCTAAAAAAAGAGAAGACGGTGGAACTTCCACCGTGGAAGGTATATAAAGCAGAAGCAGTTACTTTCTTTCTTCTTCAACTCCACGGCGCAGATCCGAGGAGTTTCTGCTCTCTTACGAACCTTTCTTCTCTCTCTAGATCTCTCTTCACTTTGCGCTAACATCAGGTTTGATTCAATCTCTCTCTCTCTCCTTCTCTCTGCACATTGTGTGTTTTGAATTTTTGTTGTGGCTTTGATTCGTATCTGTTTCATCCTACGCAATGCTGATTCGTTAGAGATCTAGTTTTGTACAATGCACATTTAGATTCATTAGGACATGTTCTTGTTCTGTTTTGGTTTCATTTGATTCTTGCTTTCCCTTCGAGTTTGTTGTCGGATCTCAGACAACGTTATTGATTATAAACTGAATGTTTTTTTTTGGTGATTCTTGAATTTTTTTCTTCTTACATTGTCGTTTTGGTTTGTGTTATGTATCTCCAGTCATGGCAGGAATGGCGTCAGAAGGAACACAATATGATCCTCGTCAGTTTGATTCTAAGATGAATGCCATGTAAGTTCTTCACTTACCAATTTGGATCACTGTAGCTAACCTAACCAAGAACTGAGCTCTATGATCATTTTTGCAGACTCGGTGAGGAAGGAGAAGAAACTTTCTACACCACTATTGATGAAGTCTGTGATAGCTTTGATGCTATGGAACTCAGGTCTGATCTCCTGAGAGGCATCTATGCCTACGGTTAGTGATACACAACACATCTTATACCTTCACTGTATACTTTAGGTTCTGTCTTAGTTGTTTCGAAGCTTACTGCCACTCTTACACAATGTTCAAGTAGCAAGTAGGCAGATTATTCACCACTGTGCAGGTCTAGGCGTTAGCAAATTATTGATATACTTTACATTTGCATTAGACATTCATAGTATTATTTTAAGGAATTATAAAAATTACATATACAAGAAAACTAGTCAAATTAGTGTATTTGCACTAACATCATTGCTTAATTTAACAGATTTAGATCGATTCACTCTGATTTTAACTAATTTAAAATGGTTTAAACTGATTTAAGTTAGATAAATCGGATTCTTTTAAAAAAAAAATCGTTTCGGCCATGGCGGATTTGCTGCCTAGGCGCCAGATATTACACACTCTCATTGTGCTTCTGTAATAGTATATAGTTTGTGATAAATTCTGTGATCTAAATGTTAATCTAATTACAGGTTTTGAGAAGCCTTCTGCTATTCAACAGAGAGGGATCATTCCATTCTGCAAGGGTCTTGATGTGATCCAGCAAGCTCAATCCGGAACCGGAAAGACTGCTACCTTCTGCTCTGGTGTTCTACAGCAGCTTGACTACACTCTTGTTCAGTGCCAAGCTCTTGTTCTGGCCCCCACCAGAGAGCTCGCTCAGCAAATCGAGAAGGTCATGAGGGCTCTTGGTGACTACCTCGGTGTCAAGGTTCACGCCTGTGTCGGTGGAACAAGTGTCCGTGAGGACCAACGCATTCTCCAGTCTGGTGTCCACGTCGTTGTCGGAACACCTGGTCGTGTCTTTGACATGTTGCGTAGACAGTCACTCCGCGCTGATGCCATCAAGATGTTTGTTCTTGATGAAGCCGACGAGATGCTCTCTCGTGGATTCAAGGATCAGATATACGACATCTTCCAGCTCCTTCCTTCCAAGGTCCAGGTCGGTGTCTTCTCCGCCACCATGCCACCTGAAGCTCTCGAGATCACGAGGAAGTTCATGAACAAACCCGTGAGGATCCTTGTCAAGCGTGACGAGCTGACTCTCGAAGGTATCAAGCAGTTCTACGTCAACGTTGACAAGGAAGAGTGGAAGCTAGAGACGCTTTGCGATCTCTACGAGACGCTAGCCATCACGCAGAGCGTCATCTTTGTGAACACTAGGCGTAAGGTGGATTGGCTAACCGACAAAATGAGGAGCCGTGACCACACTGTTTCGGCTACGCATGGAGACATGGATCAGAACACGAGAGACATCATCATGCGTGAGTTCAGGTCTGGTTCTTCGCGTGTACTCATAACCACTGACCTCCTTGCACGTGGTATCGATGTTCAGCAAGTCTCTCTGGTCATTAACTTTGACCTCCCCACACAACCTGAGAACTACCTTCACCGTATTGGAAGAAGTGGAAGGTTTGGGAGAAAGGGAGTGGCGATCAACTTCATGACAACTGATGATGAGAGGATGTTGTCTGATATTCAGAAGTTTTACAATGTGGTCGTTGAAGAGTTGCCAAGCAATGTTGCTGATCTTCTCTGAAGTGGCAGCATGGTAACTTCTTTCTTTCCTTTCTTTTTTTACTGAGAAACTGCTGAATTTTACCACCCTTTTACCGCAGTTTTACTATGTTTTGTTTCCTGCTTAGAGTTTTTTTTTGGCAAAATGAGAAGAGAACTCATCTCAGGATTTTTTTTGTTTTGTTTTGTTGGCATTATGTTATAACTTTCTTGTTAACGTGACTCGCAAGGTTTATCTATTTTTCTAGAGCCAAGTTTTCTTTAATTTTGCATGTTGGAGTTTGGGTATATGTTTCGGCCAACGTAAAATTAAAAAATAACAATATTCAAATCTCGAATTCATGAATGAAGTAGTCACCGACCATGTGTAAATTCAATGGACATGAGATGAGAAGATCTCACAAAATTTTCTTAGGAAGAATAAACTTAGAGATAATGACATACTGTATACTAGGTACTCCAGTAATTAATCTATTAATAATGTTTTTTTCTAATATTAATCTCTACACATACACAAAACATATCTTATCTAGAACAATGTACCATAACAATTGGATTACTAATAAAATGTTGAGGTTTTTTAATTGTAATTACTAGACTAAAATACTTGATCTCCCTTCTATATATATTACATATGCCAAAAGTGTTATCACTCATAAGTTTACAAGAGCCAAAAAGCAGAGAGCAACGCTCCTTTTTCTTTCTTCCTAAAAGCAGAGGCAATTACTTGAGGTTGTGTTGCAAGTGAAGATGTTCAGATCCAAGTCATGCAGAGAAGAGATGAGAAGCAGCAGCAGCGTGGCCTACAAGTACCATTGCTTAACTAATGGTGGAACACCAGAAGCAGAAGCAGCACCAAGCCCAACATACCAGCAGCTTCCAGTGATGCTGAGATCTTATAGCACATCAACTTATAGTCCACACAAGAATCCAACAACAGTGAGAGACAATCCAAACGGTAAATCGAAGAGAAGCATTGGTAAGGCGAAGAAAGGGTTAAAGGAGGCAGAGATTCAGAGGAAGAAGAGAGTGGCTGCTTATAACGTGTATGGTGTTGAAGGGAAAGTGAAGGGATCTATTACAAAGAGCTTCAAATGGTTCAAGAAGACTTGTTCAAATGCTGCATATGGTTTGCTGTGATCTGATAGAGAGATATTCATCAAGGATAACATAACATGCAACTCTTCATGAATTGGGGCGTAACATGACATATGACATACACAACTCTCGTGTCTCAAGGCAAAACAGTACAATTATTGCTTATGTACATCAGTTGAATAATATTTCTTTTCTTTTTAACTATTTACAAGCAAAGAGGTATCATTTGCCCTCCCAATATGCTGAAAGTGAAACACGACAAGATGTGCTAACACTTCCAATCCCTGAGACGCGAAATACTTTAACTTAGTGCCAAACGGGAGACGTACACAACCAGAGTAAAAAATAATCAAATGTGGACTAAAAATGTTTTTTTTTGTTCAACTAAAAATGTTAAGTCTATTGACTCCTTGATCTCGCCCTCTTTTGAGTTTGTATTCCTCTGGAATCACTTCTTCAGAGTTTTCTTAATCTTTTGTTATTTGAGATTGCTTACAAGCACAAGTATCCCTCAGTGCGAAACATGGGGAGGGGTCTAAGAAAGGTTTTCTCTGTCTTTAAATTTACACTGGTCCCGGGTTTACGATCATTCACTCAGTCGTACTCACCGACTAAAAGTGCAGACTCTCGATCCCTTTAAGATTGGACTCATGGTTCTTCATGACTGAAGTATTTCCCCTTAACGGAGATGATGATGATGATAGCTTCTTGTTCTCAGATGAGACGATACCATGGATCTTTGGGTTGGAGCTTGATCCAGCTTCAATGACTTGAGGGTTTGATGGCACAGAATCAGTTCCAGGAACTGCAGCCTCGCGACTACTGGAGACAGCAGCACGTCTTGATGACCCAGTTGCGCGGAGAAAGCTAGAGCTAGATAACTGCCCACAAGCAAAACAACTCAGGTTACCATTTATATAACGAACAAGAATCAAATGACTCATGTCCGCACAACATGATACGACAGATCTGTAGGAATAAAATAAATAAAAATTTAGATGCCAAATTCTTGTGAATACAACCCGACTAACAGAACCTTGTATTCACTTATTCAAAAACAGGAGCTGAAAAATGATACCTCTAACCTGGGGTAACTTTATGTACTCACCATTACATCTTTAGATATTGCAGGATCACTTGAAACTGGTGATTTTTGTTTAGATAAGTTGCCTGAATTAAAAACTTGTCCAGAACTTCGCCTAGGGTGTCCTGATGGCCAGCCAGAAGGTCTAGCTTCCTCGCCACCTGGAGTGGAATCAAAGAACATACCAAATGGGTAAAATCATATTCCTGTGTTAAATGCCTAATTACAAATGGGACGAAACTACTCAAAAATCAAAATAGATGGAACAACCTGATGGCCTCTCAGCACTAGCAATAGCAGGGGGAAGGCCAGAGCTTGGTCCAACTCCAGGGACCTGTAAGAAAGCTATATACATCAGCAGAAATTAAGTATAAAGATGAAATCAGAAAAAATAATGATACTTACATTGGGACGGGGAGGAGTAGTAATCTGTGATTGCTGATACTTCAAGATAGTCCAATCAAATACATAATCAAACTGGAAACCTAAGCAGCGGATGACACAAACTTAATCAGCATGTTAGTTGATTCGCTATTCTAAATTAACAAAAGCGATGAGGGCACCAAACCTTCGCGAATAAACAGGTCACGGAAAAGCCGTTTCAGGTAGGCATAGTCTGGCTTGTCATCGAATCTCAGGGAACGGCAATAATGGAAGTAAGAAGCAAATTCAGATGGATATCCTCGGCATAAAGACTACAATAAGAAAAGAATATTTTTTCAGTACTAGAACAGGTATCACCCAACACAGGCCTTAGGTGATATCTATACCTCAATAGATGTCGATACTTTCTTTTCACTGATTCTCTCATACTTTTGCTTCTTATTACCAGCTTTCAGTCCTTGCCAAGGAAGACTGCATTCAGTTGAGAAAGTAAGCAAAAGGCCGCACTATTAATGAACAATAGCAACATCTCAACATGGAAGGTAAGAGAGATACACACCTTCCTTTTAAGAAGTACATGAGAACAAATCCAAGTGACTCCAAATCATCTCTACGGCTTTGTTCTGTGATACAAACGGTCATTGCAATTCAGTATTACGTTATTTAAAAAATAAGAAAGTTAGAAGCTAAATGAACTGGTATACCAATGCCAAGGTGAGTGTTCATGCTGGCGTATCTAGCAGTTCCAGTCAAGTTTTTGTTTTCCCTGAGAGAGAAACACAAGATATTAGGATTATAGTTGTTAAGCTGATACATCATATACTGCAATCATCGAAAGTGCTACTAATCCTAGCAATTCATCAAAATGATTTTCTCATATACTAATCCAGCTTCACAAAAACTGGGATAAACAGAGAGAGAGAGAGGCTATACAGCGACTAAAACGGGATCAAGACCTTATTCCAACTGAAAGAACACCTACAAAAACTCTTGTTTTTCTCTAAACATTTATACACACTAAACAAAAATGAAGCGACGGTTACACTCAAAAAGAAGGAAAATCACAGGGCTGTGGCCAACCTGTACGGTATATGCTGATGATTTGAGTCTCTATACTTCTTTGCCAGACCAAAGTCGATGATGTATACCTGAACTCGGCCAGCATTTCGTTTAACAGACAATTGAGGAGAATAAACAAAGCCTAAAAACAACCTTTTCAACAACTACCTGATTTGCACGCCTCCCGAGACCCATCAGAAAGTTGTCAGGCTTGATGTCCCGGTGTAGAAATGACTTCTGATGAACAAATTCAATGCGATTGATCTGACAAGGGTAAAAAATATTTAGTTAATATCCTTATTCAACATGGAAAACTATTTTCAGCCAATAAAGGGGATCCTACCATTTGATCTGCAAGCATTAGTACAGTCTTTAGTGAGAGTTTCCTACTACAGAAATTGAATAGATCTTCAAGGCTAGGCCCCAACAAGTCTATCACAAGGACGTTATATTCCCCTTCAACACCATACCATTTAATGTTTGGAACGCCGGCTGAGATCAAGGAAAGGAAATCAACCTCTCTTGAATTTTAAAAAAAAAAAACACAAACTGCAAATGTAAGAAAATACAGAACTAGGTCCTTACTTCCTCCTTGTAATACTTTATATAATTTTGATTCATACAGCAACTGAGGATGCTTAGTTTTCGCATTTTCCTGAAAGAAGAAGAAAAAAGCATGAAATCAAAACGTATACAGCAAACACAACAATCAAATGTGTAAAATTTCAGAACAACAACGAAACATGAAAACAAAACATGAGGATTTGATTGAATAGAATACTTGGCAGTCGGAACCAGCGCAAACAGGCAACAGAAAAAAGCATACAATAACATGGTAGCTGTCAGCCTCATAATTCTCCATCTTAAGGCCACACAACAAAACATCTAAAAATTTTCAACAGGATGGCCCACCAATTGCATGTAATGTCGTCGTGGGCTTTTAAGAGCTTATTCAGCATTAACTACACTATCTTCCCAAGAATCAATAATACTACTACAAACTCTCAGTTCCTACAAAAAGCAATAACTGCCTTATCGCTGTGCCTTAGCCTATTAAAGTATCTTTTACTCCTTTTCCGTCTAAACACAGTATATACCTCCTACGATTATACTCATAATGTTCAGTTTTTGCTTTTATTTAACACTGATTAGATAGTTTTCAATCATGCTATAAACAGAAGATTGTAGTTAGTAAAACATTCAAAGCTTGAAACTTTAACACCATTCAGACCTTGGAACTGTCAGATATTCTTAACATGGTAAAAAGAAGAAGCTACAAAGCTAAGAAGGACCAAGCAATAACAATAAGAATTGTACACACACACATTTGCCATACAAAATCAAAGCTTTTCCTACTTCCCTAGAAAGCTCAATTCTTTATATACCAAACGTAATAAAAGACCTCAAATTCCGCAAAACTAATAGGTGGTTCTCTCTACTTGAATGATCGATCTGATCTACTTCATTAGTGAAACGAATTACTTACAAGTTTAATGGCAACTTCTTCATTAGTCTGTATATCAGTACCTACACAAAACACCATATACTCATTCATTAAACAGAGCTCGATTCAAAACAACCAAGTGAAGTAAGGGGGAATACCAAGATAGATCTCTCCAAATGATCCACTGCCGATCTTCCGCCCCAGCCGAAACTTGTTTCCGACTCGCGGCTCCATCAAATCCAAAACCCTAGAACTGCCTCTAAACTACTAGCCACCAGTAGAAGCTCTCCACCAGAAGAGATTGGAGCAGAGTATAAGATATAGTTACAGCTGAAGCGAATCAAACGGATTGAAGATAGGAGTAGCGATCGATTCCGATTGAGTTCCGGCGAAAGAGCGACGGCGACATCTCCCTACCACGCGGCGAATATAATCCCAGAAAAGGGAAAGGGATGTGGACGCAGAGATTTGGTAAGGAACATATAAATGCGAATAATTTTTTTATTATTATTATTGTGGAGTTGTTGGATACTTTAAATGGGCCGTACTACTGGTCCATATAGGCCCGTAATAGCTCAACCACTCGCAGCTCTCAAATTTGAGTGTTAACCACCACATCAGTCATCACTGTAAAGTAAGAAACACGCAACAACTTTTGATGATTTTCATTACCTAATCACGGAGCGTTGTGTGCAGATGGATATGGGATCGGGTTCTAATTGGATGGATATTTCAGTTCTATAAATTTTGGTATCCATCAGATATTTTTAATATAATTTTGGTCCTAATTTAAATAGGTTTGACATTCATTGATAGAATTGAAACTTTTAGTTTTGGATTACTGTAAATTAATATAAATAATATAATGTACATTGATAGAATACGCCAATACGGTACTCTAAAAGGGATGTTATTTTATAACGGATTTAAAGTTAACTAGATTCTGATAAGGTTTGTTTTATTATAATAAGGTTTGCGAATTTAAATCATAATCCACGGTCGTTTGACTCGTTGCATGGCGGATGCGGGTAGAGCAATTTTAAAGAATTGAACCACGGGTGCGGATGTGGATGCGGGTTATGAGTATTTTATGTGGAACATGTGCGAGTTGGTAGATTTTAAATAGCCGGTACCCGTCAATCTGTAATTTTTTAAAAAAATAAGATTTTTTTTTGTTAATAAAGTTTTTTTTTTGAAAAATAAAATTTTTTAAAGACTAAATAAAAATTTTAAAATAATACAAAATTTTATTTATAAATATATCATATTTAGAAAATTTAAAAAAACAATTATTTGTAATTAAAAATTACATGCGAATCCCGCGAGTTACCCACAAAATTAAACAGAGCGGGTGTAAGTATTAATTTTTTGCTTTGTGGGTTGAGGGAATCAAAATTTTGAGTAAAATAAAAGAGTCGACCTGCAAATGGACAGATCGAGCTGGACAGGTTGATCCGTGAACCCAACCCTAGTTATAATCAAACACAAAATATATTTAATACTGATATTTGTATTTGATTATAGAAATGCTTTCATTATTACAATGTATTCACGATCGATATAAGTTGTCAATTTTTGAATGAAAATGAGTTTCTCATATAATATATTTATATCCTTGTTTAAATACTGTAATAATAAAATCGTTATTAGTATTATTGTGTTTTATTGTAAAATAGCACAAAGAAATTATAATATATAATAGTTTCCTATTTTTAATATAATTTTGGTCCTAATTAAAATAGGTTTGATATTCATTGATAGAATTGAAAACTTTAGCTTTGGATATAAATAATAGAATGTACATTGATAGAACTAGGTGTTTTGCCCGCACATGCGGGCATAATCATTTTACTAATAGTTATTAATATATGTATTATGATTTAAATATCATGATAACTTATTTTTTATATTCTTAATCGTTTTAATTTTATTTTATTTTTATTTCAGTCTACGTTTTCTTAACACAAAGGAATACTATAAAACTATGAGGCCCTGAGAGTATAATTACATATCAAAAATATTTCACACAATAAAGTAAGTAAAAATGTGAACTTTTGGTCTCTCTTAATCTGCTTTGTATTTTTGAACCAGAAACATGTATTAAATTACCAAAAAAACACTAAAACACATAAAATGAGAACAAAATAAATAAAAACTAAAGTTCAATGATAATTTTGAAGAAAACTTTTTAAAAAAACGAACTGAGATAATGACAATATTTCTTTGGTTTACTTGATCAATATATACAACGACTTAGCTTAATATTTCATATGCTTACTTTTAATAAAAGAAAAAATAAATAATGATAGTTTTATTATTAAAGTTAATTTATGGTTAATTATATAATGATAAATCTAATTATTCATTAAAATATATCTACTTTAGCCGTTTTAGAAATTAAACCATTAAACACATGTTCATAACACGATTACATAGGAAACTCTCTAAACTTAATATCAAAGTATATTTTTCTTATAGATTAAACAGTAATAAAACATACACGTAAAATAAATAGCAAAGTAATTCATAATTCCAAACTCCATCTAACAAAACCGATTTGCTTCTAGTCTTTCAAACTCAAAGAAAACTAAAAAAACATAGAACTCCAACTAAAAAACAAATATCAAAAATACATAAATACATATGTCAAAAACTATAATCGAGGCAACTTGGAATGAATGAGAAAAATGAAACTATAGAGTTAAAACATCTTACATTATATGAAAATAAAAATTGGTTCTAACTTGTTTAAAATAATTATAATTATAATTCCAATTAAAAAATTTTGAAATAGTTATATTATTTAAATTAATGATTTTAAGCTAAAAACTAATAAGAATCTTGTGAAAGTTAAATAATTATAATCATAATTACAATTAGAAATATCGAGATATTTATATTATTTAAATTAATAATTTAATTATAAATTTTAAATATTTATATTATCTAAATAAATTAATAAATTGATGATTTAATCTAAAACTAATAAAAATATGGCAAATAAGCAAAATTAGCTAAAATCATGGAGAATGTGACAAATCAGCAAAATCACTTCATAATAGTATAGATCATGTCGGTACTCTAAAAGGGATGTTATTTTATAACGGATTTAAAGCTAATTGTCTATGTTTTATAGTATAGTGTTATTCAAATATTGATTTGCCTTAATATATTTGGGTTAAAAATTGTAATTTGGTTTATTATAAAATTAATTTAAATAATATTTATAAATATGTGTTTCAATATTTTCCAATATCGTATTCGAGTTCAAATTCAGTTTTTTGTATATAAAAAATTAGATATCAATTTGAATATCCTTATCGAATCAGGATCCAGATATTTTGCCCATGTCTATCAAATAATATATAATGTCATTAATATACCAAAAATTATATTTGTGAATTATGTTATAATAAAAATAATAACTGTGTATGTATATGCAAAATAAAAAGATTCGGAAGAAAGGAACAGAAGAAGAGACACAAAGGAAATGTCCTTAGTAACATCAGCTTCTTAGACACAAAGTAAGTGTCCTAAGTAAGATCAGCTACTTGGGCTCCTAAGTAAGATCAGCTACTTAGGCTGATAAAAAATAATAACTGGTATCTATGCAAAATAAAATTAGGTTTTAGCATTCTGTGTCCTAAGTAAGTATCAACAAAACCTAAGTTTTGTACAAAAGAAACAAAGCATGTTAAAAAAAATGAGAACCCACCAATTAAAAAAAACATCAGCTACTACTCTTTACATCGATCTCACTCCTATAACCTCTCCACAAAAACAGCATCAAGAACCATCTCCAAAGTCTTGATGCTTCAGAGAATTGGGAAGACAAACCTATACATGCTACAATGATCTAGGTGTCATTGCATCTTGAGCTGAACAATGAGATAGATTTGACTGCTTCTTGCTCAGTTTCGACCTTAAATGTCTGATTTTCGCATCAACTCTAGCTGTGAACCCTATCTTTGTCTCCTCTCGTGCCTTTGTACGCTCTCTGGTCCATAATCTAGCATCCTCCACATCTCTCTTGTAGTACTTGATCTCTTGTATGATATGATGATCCATCGGATGCAAGAATCTCTGGTAAGCTATGTGAGTCACGTAAGGAAGAACTGCAGTTACCGTGACCAGCAAGGTAGCCATCCAGTAGATAGGTGCTGGTGCAAGAATCTCATCAAGAATCCTGTATACGTTTCCAGAGAGGCTTGATGGCATCATCCCATAGAGTGCTACAAAGAGATACCAGAACCCAATGCTTCCCCAGATCAAAACGTGTTGGATCCAAGTGAAATGTGACATGGTTAGTGCGATCTGAACATTGACTGCCCATATAATGCAAGTGAACATGGTTGTGCCAACAGCGTCCATGTCAGCTGTTTGGCCACCCGCTCTGAAAGCTTGAGAGTAGATGATTCCTATGTTGAGGAAGAATATGACAAGGGATGAGTAGACGCCATTGCACATCCATCCAAGGATTCTTGACCAATCAAAGAAAAGGTTCTTTGTGCCTTGTTGGTATAAAGCAGGAAACTACACAAAGCACAAGCAAAGAAAAGGTTCATGAGCAAAGAGATTCAACTTCTTGAAGGATGATTAATTATTAAAGCTTACTTGTAAGCAGATCTCAGAGGAAACATCTTGCTCAAAGACTCCAAGAGCAATCACTGGCAATGAGGTAAGGACAACATTGAAGAGCAACAAGTAGGCGTCGTTATACACTGACTGTCCGGAAAATCCGGTGAAAGCCTCAAAGTAGAAGAGAGTGAGACCAAATGCTATGTTCTTGTAGAAGAAATAGCATATCTGGATGTGGAACAAGAAAATGTTAGAAACAAAACTACATGCAAAAGGTAATCAAGAATTAGTTATTACCATTTGAGCTATTCTTTTGTAGCACCAGTGTCCATGGACGACGAGTAATCGTTCCAAAAACCGGAACTGGGCTATGGAAAAGTCACTAGCCATAACAGCCTGCATGCCTTCAACGCCACTGATTCCTACACCAATGTCAGCTTCTTGAATCATCCCAACATCATTTGCACCATCACCTATTGCCAGTGTGGTTCTTCCAGTTCCCTCTTTAACCAGCCTTGTTACCAAAGCCTTTTGCTTGGGAGACACACGGCAGCAAATGACTGATGCACAGTCAACTGCCAAAGCCAAGAACTGATACTTCATATCATCCTCTAATGCATATGTTAGAGTTTTCCCATCAATGATCAAAGCAAACGCAGCATGTGGATCCTTCTCTAGCTTCACCATCTGTACAGCTTTAGTGAGTTGACTCAAAATGTTCTCTTTCACAGCCTGAAACATCAACATTAGATACAAAGTTAGCTTCAAAACTGTAGCTGAAGGGACTGTCATTGAATGTTTTAGCAGTTGCTATACCCTTTTAGAATCTTGGGATCCTCCATCTTGATTTATTGATGTTATGCAGATTTGTCTCATGCCTTGCCTAAGTAAACTACATGCAAATCTGCAGTTCATAAAAGGTAATTTGTTAATAACAAATTATCGTATCTAGTTTATGTGCAACATAAATGAGAGATACTAACCCAATGTTGATGGCTGTTTCCATTTTGTCCCCAGTTAAAACCCATAACTTGAGCCCAGCTTGAGCAAGTTTATCTATACACTGAGGCACCTACATTCATTCAAGAAACTCAATTCACATCTGCAAGATAAAACATGAACTTAGTGTGTCTGTTTAATAATACATACCCCTTTCTGGAGTTTGTCCTCCACAGCAGTAGCACCTATAAGGATAAGATCTTTTTCAATCATATCTGCTCCTGCCTCAAGCAACTCATCTCTATCAGATCCTATTGAAGTTTTGGCCTTCTGAAAATCAGAGTTCCAAGCTGAATATTCTTCCTCATCAAGCTTTCTGTAAGCAAGGGCAAGTGTACGTAGACCAGCTTCTCCATATTCAGTTAAATGTTTTGTGGTTGGTCCCAAGTATGTCTTCCCATTCTTAGCCAACCGTTCAAAGATGATGCTGCAAAATACAGGAAACAAAAATACTTAATTAAGGGACAAAAAGCATATTGTATATAACCTTCTTGATGTGGAAAATGTGACACAGGTCTTGATCTTCTTAGATGCTAACCTGTCAGCTCCTTTGCATAGTAGAAGGATCTGCCCTTCCTCATCCCTTACAACTACTGACATTCTCTTTCTTTTGCTTGTGAAGTCCAATAAGTTCAGAACTTTATACTCCCTGCATTGTGTATGTTACTTAGTAAAGTGATAATCAAAAGGGTAAAAGATGAAACCTCTCTAGTATACTCACCTTTCTACTATTTGCCCTGAAGAAGAGAACCTCTCACGGATAAACACACTCGACTGAGTTCTCTTACAGAACTCAAAACCAAACTCTCTAGCAGCAGCGAGAAAAGAAGCCTCATCAGGCGACTCTGCTTCATAAGTGTACTTACCACTCTCCTCGTCAAGCTCAGGTATCGCTGTGTGACAAATAGCTAATACGCGGAAGAACTGCAATAGATCGTTTGGTTGTGATTCTCTCAACCAGTTCCCGTTCATGAGTCTGTTATCCTCAAAGCCAAATCCCTTTATAGGAGCTCTAGGATTGTTGTTACAGTCACCACCATCTCCACCACTCTCAATCTCTATCTCATGCGTGCGGCTACTGTCCCAAGTGCCATACACTTTGGTCTGAGACTGAGGAGTCGTGCTTGATATCTCTCCATGCTCTTCAAGATCAACAGCCATCTGCTTCGCAGCAGCGAGTTCCACCTCGCTGGAACGCACACCATAAGAAGTACCAGCGATAGAACATTTCAAGAAGTCCATCTGGTTACACGTCAACGTCCCTGTCTTGTCTGAGAGGATGGTATGAACCTGACCAAGCTCTTCGTTGAGATTCGACGTCCGTGCTTGCGCAGGGACGCCGCTCTCGTCGTCAAACATGCGCAAGTCCTGGTTGATGAAACTCGCTTGCCAGACTTTGACAACTTCGATGGAGACGTAAAGAGAGATCGGTATCAAGTATCCGTAAAGCAACAGAGCGGTAATGAGATGGACCACACCAGCGTAGACAGGGCTTATAGGGTTGGTCAGATCCTCAGGAGCATCTGGTCTCAAGTACCACATCTTCGGCATGTGGAACTCTGTCTCCCAGGCAAAGCCTGATGAGCTGATGCAAGAGATCAAGATGAGTAAGACAAGAAGCGTGTAGATGATGTAGTCCATCGTCCGTTCGATTCTGCTTCTCTTGGAAGGTGACTTCGTTGAGTTCTGCATGACTTTAGTGTCGTGTCCTGTGAAGACCACAACTCCATAGACATATGCTGTGTTCCTAAGCTTTGAGTCTCGTAACAGAATCTGACTCGGATCCAGAGGAAACGTTTGACGTTTATACTCTAAGTTGCCAACAAAAGTGTAGAGACTCGGGTTAGGATCTTCACATCTTATTGTCCCCATGAAGTTCTTGAAAGACTCATCATCATCTAATGTCATCGTCACTTCCAAAGATCTCTTCACTTTCAAGTTCGTCTCACCGTCCAAGTTCATCGTCTCAACGTAGCAGATCCCATCCTGGTAACTCGACGACAAGAGAAGCAGATCAGCAGGGAAGAACTCGTCCTTCTCCACTCTCACCACATCTCCAACGCTGACCTTCTTCCACTTCCTAGAACGAAACACACCATCACTCTTATGAACACACGTTCTCCTAGCGTTGATCTTGACGTCTTGCATGAACCTACGCCAGTCTTCCAGCGCCTCTTTCATCATACTTAGCCCCACGACGAATACCAAAGGAGCGATCATGCTCCATTTGTTGAAGGGAGAGAGAGGGAAGACGGAGAGAATGGCTGCTACCAGGAAGTAGAGGTTCGCGGCGCGGTGGAACTGCTCGTAGAGAGACTTGGGGAAGAAGGTTATGAGGTTGTATCTGGTGGTAGAGACGTAGTTGGAACGGTATCTAAGAGGCTTCTTCTTCTTGTGCATGTGAGGCTGGTTACAGAACACTGTACGGCTGAAGCCTGGACCGTGGAGTGGGTGTGGAGGGTCTTCGCCTTCTTCGAGTGTGCTCGGTCTAAGGCATCCGAATGTGTAGAGATTGCTTAGTCTCAGCTTTGATCTTATTCTACCTCGTGCCATTGTTTCGTCAAACAAAGAAGCTTATGATGTTTCAACAATCTAGTTCCTTAAGATTAGTGCTTCATGTTGGTTTTTAATTAAACCTGTACAAATATGAAACCAAACTCATTAAAAAGTTTTTTTTCAAAGTTTTGATCTTTGTGTAAAGATAAAGACTTTGGAAAGGACTAAAAGAAACACAAGCACCAAAGAGGAAAGCTACAGCTCGAATTTCGGAAGCTCGTCACATATATTTTTTTAAAGAAAATATTCACAAAACCTTTTACCTCTATATGGAAAAACAAATAAGTTCAACAAAATTTTTTACTTTTGTTTTCTATGAAAGATGATCAATTTCCAAAACAGAGAGGAAAAAAAAATTACCAAAGAAACAGAAGAGGAAAAAAAACAAGAAAATATAAGAGTTTTTGAAATCTCAATTTGATTCTTAAATTCAGGTAGATAAAACCATTAAGCAGGAGGTGATGGAGAACACGCAAAAACAATTGACAGCTGTAAGAAGACAATAGAGAAATAAAGATCCATAAACCAGATGACAAGTCAAGCACAATGGAAAACCCAGAACAACAGGAAAATAAAAAATTCAGACAGGTTAAGTGGAGATTTGTCGGAAAATTAAAGAATCAGAAGACAAACCTCCCAATGTAAGAAGCTTTGATTATTCGCCTAGGATTTGTCGGCACAATGGTAGATCAAGAAGCATGAGCATAAAGCATACATATGAAAAAAAAATGCAGCTTTTCTCTCTCTCTCTCTATCAATTTGCTGTCTTTTTCTTCTCCTTGTTTTCTCAGGAGACTTAGAAAAAAGTGACCAAAAACAAAAAGAAAAATCAGAGAAAGGGTTTTAGGGAGAGATTTTATGTCCGAAAATTCCACTCGGTTTTGTTTTTTTTTTTTTGTGCTATCGATAGACTGCAAATCTGAACCAGTGCAGGTACTTTCGGGTCTGCTTCTTCTTCCTTCCTACTTCTTCTCTCTTCAACTAAATAATCTAATTAACTTTAATTTACAACTATATTAAACATTTAAAATTTAATAAAATAGTCTAAGTGGTAGATACGTTACTATCAGTAATACATATGCAATTACCCAAAAGAATATTATAGTAAGTTTTTAAATAAATAAAAAATACTGAGAGTTATGGAGGTTAAAGAAAATAAGTCAATACAAAATCTGGGGAAAGATATAAAGGTATTTATAAACCAGCTGTAATTTATCGAATGAAATTTTTAAATAAAGCGCGTTTAAATTAATTCTATGATTTTAAATATCCTTTTTTATTTAACTTGTATCTAGAAGGCCTGCCTGATTGGTGAAGTTGTTAAATTTTCCTCAAAAACAAGGGTGTATCATGACTTTCTATTTAATTATTATATTCTTTCCATTTTAGTATTAAATATCAGAGTATTAAAAGAATTACTCAAAAAGAAAATTAAATAAAACTCTAATTTCACATTCATTATATCACATAGAACTTAAAATATATAACATACTATTTAAAAAAATACGTATTCTAAATTAAGTCTTTTAATAAAAAGTTTGATATGAAAGAGATATGTTTTCTAAATAGTAAAAATACCACTTTGCTAATGAAAAATACGATTATAAAATACTTGTTTTGTCCCGACAAGAAAAGGTATATGTTGTTGTTAAAAAAAGAGAGTATATGTTGTAGGTCTATGATTTGATGAAAGGAAAAGTATCTGGGTTCAGAAAATTAGGAGAGAGATGGTGGTGACGTTGTCACACACAACCTTTTTCTCTTCTGCGACGAAACCAAACTTCCAGGTAGAGTCGTTGAACCATTCCGCTCTGTTTTCTTTTATGAGACTGTTATTTTTTTTAAACTACGTAATTTTTTAATTCAGAGAAGAATATCTTAATGTTACTAATCTTAAATCTGATTTATTACTTGCATATAAAGAGTATAAAACATATAATAAAATGTTATCCTATAATATTATATTATATATTTAAAATAACTAGAAATTTGATTACTTAATATAAAAATAGTATTTTAAATATTATCAATTCTTTTAACAATTTTTAATTTACAAACTACCAATAGCAAGAAAACACTCCTAAGATACACCTTTACACATTTAGGGATATGTGAGTTGGCTTAATTTGGTTGCATTGATATTAACCTGAAATGTACAAAATTATTGAAGGAAAACGTAACTCTTTCAAAACATGTAATCTACCATGTTTGAATATGAATGATAACACAATAGTAATACTAACACGAATCATTAACATGCCTAAATGGAAATATATTAGCAAGGATCAAGATATTTTGGAATAGCAAAATTAACAAATACTGTGGAGTGAATCGGATAAGAACTGGATACATCATACATGATGCATTCTTATAGTGTATATTATCTTTCTACTTGCAAGGTGGAAAAAGACGTGATGGAAAAAAACAAAATATGTAAATTTATTTTATTTTACATGAATTTAATAACAATGTAGGTATACATTCTTCTAAGTTCTAACCAACCAGACATTTATATCTTTGTTTTTTCTCACAGATACACATAGAGATCGAAATTGTGCAATGACAAGTTTCGTATTCATAGATTTATGTATACTTGGCCCCCTACGTGTATTTTACTTCGATTATATAAATATATGTAGGTGTATTTTAGATAGAGACATTATAGCGGTTGGTGTTGACTAACCATAAATCATATATGTGGACAAAATGAGTGAGTACATTGTAAAAAAAAAAAAAAAAGACAGTAAGTTTAACTGAATAATAAAATCCTCGTTAGCATGCTAACTAGTATTTTGTGTGTTTATGGAATGCTAATTACTTAAGTAGTATTTGTTGGGGTCAAAATCGGTCAATGACGAAATCGTCACCCGAAAGTCCTCGAAAGAAAAGCCAAGCGACGATCAAATCCGAGAAACGGGTCGTCGCCGATAAAACTCCACGAAAGGCTCGTCCACTCCATGCGCAAGCGGCGAGGTCCTGGCGTCCATCAATCGCGATCGTCTCGCGATCTCGGGCAATGACAGCATCCTGGTCCCTTGAAATCCATGTCTGGATTGTCCGAGATCTACAATGAGTCTTCCGTAAAACCTTCCCGATTGTTTTAAAGATTCATCTTTAAACATATCTAAAACTTCGAACCACATTGCTCTCATCCTCGACGACGGAAAATCTGAAGATCTAAGTCCATCTCGAAATCCCGATACTCGCAAAATCTCGTTGGAAACAATTATCTCGAGATCTACGTTAGAGACCCTCCCAAAACTTCGAAAGATTTCCATGAAGCGACCGACGAGGGAAAGATCGAGCGAACCAACAGGCGGCAAGACGGCCTGGCACCAGCAACCGCGGGGCGGCTGGCGCCAGCGGCACCCTGGCGCCGGCGGGGGACGCTGGCGGCGCACCGGGCGCCGGCGGCACAGGGACGGGCCTGGCGCAGCGGCTAGCGCCTGGCGGCGCACAGGGCTGGCTGCGCCAGCCCAAAGCGCCCGGCTGGGCGAGACCTGGCTGGCTTGGCGCCAGCGGCCCGACGGCGCCCGGGCACCAGGGCGCGGGCCGGCAGCGCCCGGCGGCAGACGCTGAGCTGGCTGGCGCCCAGCGGCACCAGCCTGGCGCCGGCAGAGGCCAACTGCTGCGCCAGCGGCACCGGCCTGGCGCCGGCGGCACCGAACAGGGCGGCTTGGCGCCGGCGGCACCGGACGCAGGTTAGCTGGCCGGCGGCAAATCCGCTGGGCGGCTGGCGCCGGCGGCACCAACCTAGCGCCAGCCAGGACGGGCGCCTGGCGCCAGCGGCACGACCTGGCAGCGGCCGGCAGCGGGCTGGTTGGCTGGCGCCGGCGGCAATCGCCGCCAGGTCGGCCTGGCGCCAGGCGGCACCGGCCTGGCGCGGCGGCATAACCGCCTGGCGGCCTGGCGCGGCGGCACCGTCTGGCGCCCGGCACCGTCGCCGCGATCGGCCTGGCGTCGGTCCACGCCCTCGTCGGTCGCGTTCTATCGTGTCGGTTCGATCCCATCCTAGCTTGTTCGGATCAGTTCGGAAGTTTGGTATGATCACGGTTATTCCGAACGCCACTTCCTCGACTAAACAAGGAATTAAGGTTCCTTCGAAACACGAGACCCAAAGACTGTTCTTCGAAAACCGTAAAACGCGGCCGCTGGCCAAAAGCGGCCACGTCGATTTTCGAAAAGAAGGATAACTATGACGGTTTATCTTTATCCTCACATAAGAGATAAATGTCAAGTTCCCATAAGAGATAAATATCAAGTTTCGGAAGATAAATGTCGAGATTTCGAAGATAAATGTCAAGTTTCCGATAAACACAAAGATGGACGAAAATGGAAAAAGCCCAACTCAGCCAGCGAAGATAAGCCGTCATAGGAGGAGTATATAAGGAGAGCTTTGAGCAAAAGCAAACCAGATCACGAATTTTCGAGCACTTAGCGCCGCGATTTAAGCATTCTTTTCGTTTTCACTAGCGGCTGCGACTCAACTAGGATAGACTTAGGCGACGGACTAGCGGCAGCTCTTGTAGTTTACTTCTCACTGTTGTTCGCGCTCAGCGAATTCAGAAATAAGATCTTTCTTCCGCTCATCTTTTACACTTCTATTTTTATTGATTGTTTAGGTATGCGGCCCAGCAGATATCCGGGACCTTGAGGAAGATCGGGTTAACTTGGTTTTCCTCCACAAGTCTTTATCGGAAATTGGCGGTGTGAATTTCGGTTCCACAGTTTGGCTAGAAGGAGGGTTCACGGATCTATCTATCTCGCAACTTCACCGCTCGATCATGTCAGCCGACGCCACCAAGGATCAGCCAGCTAGGCGGCACCCGTCGATGCCAACGCTAGACTCCAGCGGAGCGCGTCCGATCACTGCTGATGCAAACAGGCTCAGCGGATGAAGGAACTGTTTACTTCCGCCCGGCGGAACAACAGACAAGCTGATAACTGCTTCGCCAAAACAGGTCGATACCTTAACTGCGAGGAGCAAGCTGCAGCGGATCCACCAAGGCGCGCCAGCGGCAGGACTTCGACGGATCTCGAAGCGAGAAAGATGCCGAAAGAGCCCACTTCGAGGAAGCGGCTCGAGAGGACAGCAAAGCGACCTCGCAGGACCTTCCACTCCGGCAAAGGAAGCGGCGTCGGCGCGTCGATCTAGATGTCAGCGACCGATCGGATCCTTCCGATGAAAGCGCTGACATCCACCCAGAGAACCGAAGCCAGTCCGCTCGGGCGGTATCTTCGATAGGCCCATGACAGAGGAAGAAGAACTCTACTGGATGGAGCAGGAAGAACTTCGCGGAAGATCAAACTTCGGATCTATCGCGACCAGCGTCGACAGGTTGAACGCCGGCGGCAATAGCGAGATCCGTGATCTCCGTGAATCTCTCAAAAGACCGTGGCTGAAGTGAAAGCGGTAAAATCGCAGATCCATCAGGCGACCAGTTCCGCCCGAGATCGATAGACTTCGAGGAAGCACGGAAAACACCGTTCACCACTCGGATCACGGAAACACGCATCTCAGACCGGGAAGATCAAAATCCCGATCTATGGCGGTACAACGGATCCTAAGTCGCACCTGCAGTCCTTCCAGATCGCAATGGGTAGGTGCAAACTCGGGAGCGAGCGGGGCGCAGGTCATTGTCTCTACGTCGAGCATCTCAAAGGTGCTGCACTCGAGTGGTTCTCCGGCTCAAGCGGAACTCCATCGGAAGCTTCCGCCAACTGGCCTCGGCGTTTCTCAAACAGTACTCCATGTTCATGGATAGAAAGCGTCCGGCGTGGATCTATGGAGTCTAGCTCGAAGGAAGGCGAGTCACTCCAGCGACTTCATGCGAAGGTTCAAACTGGTGATGGCGAGTAGCGGGCATCAGCGACAATGTCGCAATCGGCGCCGAAAAACTCTCGGTACAAGTCAAAGTTCGAAAGTGGATACTACTGGAAAGCGCGGACAATCAGGACACTCTCCACAAGGCAGACTTCATCATCATGGAAGAAGAGATGAAGCTTCATCGCGAAGCGGACCGCGAAAACCACGTCTAAGAAGAAACCCTCGTAACGACAAATCGTCCATCCGCGAAGGGGAAGGCGTCCAAAGCGAGCATAACTTCGCCATCGGCTTCGGAGCGGGCAAAACCTCGGAAACACCTGGACCAGGAACCAGTACAAGGATAATCCTACTGCGAGTTCCACGAGACAGAGCCACTCCGCTGCGAACTGCAAGGTTCACGGCGCCCTCGCCGCAAAACTCCTCACCGGCGAGCTATCAAAAGTCAAGAGTATAAAGGACTTGCTCACGGACTCCGACCGCCAAAGACTAACAAAACTACCTCCGAAGACCGCGCGACCGAAAACCAATCGAAAAGCGGAAGAAGCGGGACGACCAAGGAAACAGCGGTCGCCCGAGGGTAAACATGATCATCGGAGGATCACAGTTCTACCAGGACTCTCACCGTCGATAAAGCCTACGGGTAGCGAGACCAGTTCAACTGGTTCCCGGACAGCGATGTTCCTAACCACACAATGCGCTTCGAGGAACACGAGACCGTCGAATCGACAAACCTCACTGCGACCCTTTGGTATCGACCTGGTCATCGGGGATCTCGAAGTCGGCGCATTCGTCGATCTGGAAGCACGGTCAAGCGTCATCTTCCGCGACACCTATACAGGATGAAGATCCCACTTGGGAAGTCATCCACTGAGCCAAATCCTTTGGCGGGGTTTTGGCGTCACTTCCATGACCCTCGGAAAAATAAAACTCCGGTCATGGCAAAGGAAGTTACAAAGATCGTCGAGTTTGCAGTAGTCGACAACCCGACCATCTAGCGCCATCATAGGAACCCCTTGGATCAACTCCATGAAGGCAGTACCGTCCACATATCACCTGGGTATCAAGTTCCGACTCGGCCGGAACCGCAGCCATCAGGGGTAGTCGAAACAATCGAGACTCGTTACCTGCCGAGTTTAAACTGCGAAAGATCGGAGCGCCCTGCGGAACCGAAGCGAGCAAAGAATCACACAACATTCCGAAGACTTCGAGGAAAGAAGATCCAAAATCGTCGAACAGACGATTCAAGAAGGCGACAAAGCCTCTGAATCCACGCCGTAGGACGGACAACTTCGACCCGCACACCACTGATCCGACCAAGCGCGATCGAACGGCGGCGGCGAGGAGTAAAAGCGTCCGCAGCAACTATCAGAACTACGAGATGGCTTGATCCTCGAAAGAATGCGTAGGCAGCTTCGTCGAAACCGACGAGTTCAGCTATCCCCTCACCAAAAGGGGACTGAGTCGCGTATACTCTATACTCCCACAAAACGCGAGAATCCGCATATGTACTTTAAACTTCGAAATTTTTAATAAAATTCTTTCTATCTTTTATACTTACTTAAGCATCAGCGCGGAAAACGAAAATCATATCTTCAAAGCGCGGGCGTCGCAACTTCTTAAAGATAACTAAACTTCGTATTATCCAAAAGACAGTCCACCAGCGACTTAAAATAAACTCACGCTGTCGATTGGCCCGACGGACGCTCATAAGCGTTCACTCAATACAAAATCGTGAGTCAGACCTACAAAGGTCCTCTTACATCCGACAAGGATATCATAGCGTATACAAGAAACCCAAAATTTTGGTTTAGCGTCTGGATATATTCGAAGATAGCTCGATTCTTTTAACACAAGTCATATAAGCGGCGACTAGTCGCGGACTTTAAACGAAAAGAATCAGGAAGAAATCACTAACAGGCAAAGCGAAAGCCGATCAGTCATCGCACAGCCTCAAAGCTGAGAGTAAACCTAGGTCTTGCCACTAAACCAGTCTTGCTGGATCTTGACATCTCACAGACATAGTATCGTTATCGAGATCCCAAAACATGTCTCTTATCGCTTACACCTAAAAGCGCTTCGCTAAAAGTAGCATCTGGACCAGCGACGAAAAAGAGTTAGGATCTGAAGTCGCATCCTTCCCTACACTTGACGAAAGTATAAATCAAAACAAAGACGAAATCTCGCAAATTTTCATATTCATAAAAGCCGCAAAAGCGGCGGGATTCAAAGCCACCAGCGGCCAGTCCGAAAACATAAGAATGCAACCTCCAGCGGTCGCGGGATAAAATTACTAAAACGGCCACACGGCCAGAAAATTCAATTCACAAAGGAAGTCAGCGTTGAGAAATCGGATGCAGAAATCCCAAATGAACTAGCAGGCTGGTCCACTTCTTCATTCACACCTCGAGCATTCCCACCATTCTCGGTGTTCTCATCAGCTCCGACCTCCCGTATCCTCGGAAACCTCGATTGGTTCCCATAGTCTCGGACTCTTTCTTCTACCGGAGGAACCAAGGACTCAGCATGAGCACACTCGGCCATGAAATCCTTCATTTCAGCGATCTCGAATCGAAGAAATCTGGGTTCTGAGACTTGTAAAGATTCTGACCGAACCTCGGCACTCGGAAATCACCAACAAACTCCGAGCTTCTTTAAAGCATTGAAACTCAGCGGCAAGCGATTCCGCCCGTCTTGCCACCTCGCTGCGACCATCCTTCTTCCTCTCCTTTCCGCCCGTACGAGCCCGCGTGAAGCTCAGCTTGCCAGCGTTACGTGCCTTCACCTCTTGACGGAACCGAAAAGCTCTCGCTCCACTTACGTGGTCTTGAAGTTAGCAATCCTGGATTTGCGAGCTTCGAGTCAAAGCCTGCTAAACACTCTTAGTCCCGCATGAAACTCAAGATCAGCAAGCATGCTCATATACAGATTCAAGCGCAAGGTTAAAGAAGTTCGAAGGGCCAAACCTCGTTGACACGTTGGGAGCCCTCGGCAAAACCGTTGTTTCTCCTCATCCTCCAGTGACTCATCAGTAGTAAACTCCGGAGGAAGGCCATCAAAGAAGTTGATAGGTGGAAAACCGCTGGCTCCATCTTTTCCGTTGGAACAAAACTAGGTTTTCTCCCAGCGGTGAAGGTTTTCGAGCCTTCCCATCATCGATTTCCTTCCCCACGAGACCTGTCTGCGCCTCAGAAGGAACCGCGGTAACGGTTGGCGTCGAGCGACGAACAGAACCGGGACCGATAAAGGTTAACCGCATCTCGGATCCGTTCGAGGGTGAAGGATTTCCAGAAAGCGGCCTTTGGAAGAAGATCTCTCTTGGCGTTACCAGGCAAATCGCGGTAGGGTTGTTCCCTACAAAGCGAAAATTTTGTCAAAGACCGCGCTTCGAAAAAGTGAGATAGATAACGGAATTTTCGTCATATTACCTCGGTTAAAGTTCCATGCCAGCGGAAATAGATGGAGGCAGCTCTCCTCGACAGACTCGCCATCTATTTGAACAAAACGCTCCTGCCACGATTTGGGATTAGTAGTCCCCGAATCACGGCCATATCCTTCTTAGGCAGCATGGAATAGTAACCGTCACTCCCGTCGGCCGAGTACCCCAAAGACCGAAATCATCGGGACCAAGATCAATCGAGTTAAGTAGCTAGCAATTAGTGCGCCAAGCCAACTCTCAAGGCGAGGCAGCTGAGTTGGCTGATCGAAAGCGGTGAAGCGCACGAACAATGGCACCGAGTGGGAACCACATACGGCGATGCGTAGAAAGCTTCGTAACATGTAAAGAAATCTTGCGGAGGATTCCTTGCACTCGTTACCAACGGAATCGAAATTTGACTCCTTCGGGAACTGGTAAAATCTCGAAGAACCTTGAGATATTCACGAGAAACCGAGCTTCGGCGCAAAAGGAGCCGGGCTGCCTCGAGGCCTCTTGAACAGGGATCTCTTGCAGTATAGGCGAACCTACAAGGGCTCGATATCGCATTCCTCTTTTCCTCCTCGACCGACTCCTCTGCTTTACCGATACATGAGCGGGAGAGTCATCGAGAGATGAATGGGAAGAAGAGTTTCTCTTTGAGGATCTTGAAGACATTGTTCTTAAAGAGAGAAAGGATTCTTGAGAGAGAGTAAAACCTTGTGATGAAGTAAGAAAGAGATTTCTTACTCCATATAAAGGAGGTAAAATCACTATTTACCCGATTTTGACGATTACATCTCAACACTTTTCCACACGGCTATACAGAGCTAGGACCCGACAGGCTCTACGGTTCCTAGCTAGGGGGGCTAACTGTTGGGTCAAAATCGGTCAATGGCGAAATCGTCACCGAAAGTCCTCGAAGAAAAGCCAGCGGCGATCAAATCCGAGAAGCGGGTCGCCGCCGATAAAACTCACGAAAGGCTCGTCCACTCCCATCGGCCAGCGGCGAGTCCTGGCGTCCATCAATGCGATCGTCTCGCGATCTCGGGCAATGACAGCATCCTGGTCCCTTGAAATCCATATGCGGATTGTCCGAGATCTACAATGAGTCTTCCGTAAAACCTTCCCGATTGTTTTAAAGATTCATCTTTAAACATATCTAAAACTTCGAACCACATTGCTCTCATCCTCGACGACGGAAAATCTGAAGATCTAAGTCCATCTCGAAATCCGATACTCGCAAAATCTCGTTGGAAACAATTATCTCGAGATCTACGACTAGAGACCCTCCCAAAACTTCGAAGATTTCCAGCGGTAGGAAAGATCGAGCGAACCAACAGACGGCAAAGGCGGCCTGGCACCAGCGGCACGGCTGGCTGGCAGCGGCACCGACCTGGCCGGCGCGGGCTTACCAACTGGCGGCGGCACCGACTGGCCGGCGACGGCTGGCCAGCGCAACGGCGCCCGGAGACGCTGGCCAAGCGCCCGTGGCTCTGGCGCCCGTGACAGCAGGGCGGGCTAACTGGCGCCAAGCCACCGACTAGCCTGGCGGGACATTTGGCTGGCAAACTGCCTGGCGCCTGACGCAGGGCGCTAACTGGCGGCCGACTTTAGCGCCGACCAGGCGACGGCTGGCCTGGCGCCGAGACAAGCACTGGCGCCCGGCGGCGACTGGCGCCAGCGACACCGTGGCGCCATACCGGCGACGGCAGCCGCAACGGAACCTGGAGCGCCAAGACGCTGGCGCCCGGTGACCGGCGGGACTGAGCTATTTAGCGCCAGCGGCTTCCGACTGGCGGCGGCCGGCATGCCGACTGGCGCCAAAACATGGGCAACTGGGCCGGCGCGCCGGCTTTAGCCAGCCGGGGTGGCTGGCGCCAGCGGCACCGACTGGCCGCCAGGCGCACAGCGCCGGCTGCCCGGGACAGCAGGTTAACTGGCCGCGGCACCGTCCATGAGCGGCTGGCCTTGCACCGGCTGCGCCAGCGGCACCGGGCGGGCGGCGCCAGCGCGCACCGGCCTGGCGCCGGCCCGGCGGGCCAGGTTGGCGGCGCCCGGCCACCGTCGCCGCAGTCAGCGGCGCGGCTGGCGCCGGCGGCACCGTCCGCAGCGGGCGACTGGCGCCCGGCACCGATCTGGCGCCCGGCGGCACCGTGCGCAATTCGGCTGGCGTCGGTCCACGGCCCTCGTCCGTCGTTCTATCGTGTCGGTTCGATCCCATCTAGCTTGTTCGGATCGATCTACGGAAGTTTGGTATGATCACGGTTATTCGAGCGCCACTTCCTCGACTAAACAAGGAATTAAGGTTCCTTCGAAACACCGAGACCTTCAAAGACGTTCTTTCAAAACCGTAAAAGCGCTAACGGCCTAGCGGCCAAAGCGCCCACGTCACGATTTTCCGAAAAGAAGGATAACTATGACGGTTTATCTTTATCCTCACATAAGAGATAAATGTCAAGTTCCCATAAGAGATAAATATCAAGTTTCGGAAGATAAATGTCGAGATTTCGAAGATAAATGTCAAGTTTCCGATAAACACAAAGATGGACGAAAATGGAAAAAGCCCAACTCAGCCCGCGAGAAGATAGACCGTCATAGGAGGAGTATATAAGGAGAGCTTTGAGCAAGAAGCAAACCAGATCACGAATTTTCGAGCACTTAGCACCTAGAGCGATTTAAGCATTCTTTTCTGTTTTCACTAGCGAGCTGCGACTCAACTAGGATAGACTTAGGCGACCGGACTAGCGACAGCTCTTGTAGTTTACTTCTCACGTTGTTCACGCAAAAGCGAATTCGAAATAAGATCTTTCTTCCGCTCATCTTTTACGCAACTTCTATTTTATTGATTGTTTAGGTGTAGCCCAGCAGATATCCGGGACCTTCAAGGAAGATCGGGTTAACTCGGTTTTCCTCCACAAGTCTTTATCGGAAATTGACGGTGTGAATTTCGGTTCCCACAGTATTCTTATTCTATGTAGTGAACACCAATATAAATTTTTTTTTTTAAAAAAAAAATTGAATATATTTTAAAAAAACATCTGGACGAAAAATCAAAGATTTATCACTTCACATTATTTTCTTTTTAACTTTTTAATCTTTGCTGTGTGCTATAGTTTTCATTTGTATAATGCCAACGTGAAATATTTAAGGTTTTTTATCAGAAAGGCTATCAAGTTTCCTTTGGTTCGAAGGATAGTCACATGGAACCGGTCCACGTCCATGGTTCTTTTGACCTTTTTCGAGTATTGTGTACTTTCTTTATCCCCTGCACACGGTATTGACCCCTTTTTACTATTTTCACTCACTCTTATGGACCATTTATATCCTTTTTATTACTGTTGGGTCCCATTTCGAAAATTTAATTTAACTCGGAGAATAATATACTTCAACGATAAACTAGAATCGTTAAAAAACAAATCATGTGGCGATAATTATGAAACCAAAACTTACTCTAAAGTTGTAGAAAAAATGGCACATGACTTGGACTAGCCGCTGCAATGTCGTGGTCGAACGACCTTAATGTTGATTAGTTCACCCAACAGATCGTGTCCGTTGGTTTGATTGACTTTTCAACACGAATCGTATTGTGGTCATTTTGAATCTGACGGCTAAAACTGGAAGGAGGGAGTAGGACCCACAAAGAGGAGTCCCACAATGGAATTTAAACCGGTCAATTTGATTTTAACACTAATCAAACGTGGTGGTCCATTTTAACGTGCTGCCCAACACGGCTTAGAGAAAAGCACATATCGATGCGCCAATACGGTCGAAATGATAATTAATTTATTATAAAGTTAAATGGAATTATTGTTAGTATTATGTTTTGAAATATTTTAAAATTTCATATGGGCGTGTAGGGTTTTAATGCGACAAAATTTTAAGGGTAGAAAGATATAGTGATCAATTTTCAAAGACTTTATATGGTGTTTATGGTTTTAAAACTCGCACTTCCAATATTTAATGTACAAAAAATGTTTTTAAATTTGTTTATCCACCGGAAGAACACACAGGTGTCGTATGCTGTTACGTAGAATATTCATGTCCCAATAGGACATAAGAAATCTAGTAATCATATAATTATTTGGTCCCGCCGTATTTATGTGACATGTTCTAGAGTAGAAGCAAGTATGTAAGACTGTAAACGAAATCATTTTTAATCGTAAGTATGTAAAATGGTTGACTCAGTGTTTCAAAAAAAAAAAAGTAAAATGGTTGACTCAAACCGGTGAAACCCACACAGTCCTCCTGAACCAGGACGTAACCGAGTTTTATTAGATATCACATATTAACATTTGGTTGGGACATTTGCAAGGAGTATGATGACTAATTAAGATAGGATACTGTATCAATATAGGACAATGTTGTTGTTGATATCAACAAGTCATCAACACATAGTTCAGATACGTGTGAAAGACTTCATACTGAGATGGTCCAACATTCAGATGAAAATGTAACTGAATACTGATTAAACGAGTTCGAAATGCAGATCACGTACGATGCTATGCAACTCAGCCTTACATATGATTCTTACGTATGAGATCATGAATTCCATTGATAACCAAACCCAGAGAAAGACGCACGTCGTTATAGTGTTATTGTATATCATTAAGCTTCCTTATAAAGTTACACAACTATATACAGAAACTGTATCTTATCTCACACTTCTCCTCTCCCTTGCCATGTTATCGACCTTACATTGCATTATCCTTGATTACGTTTCAACTTAAAAGCAAAGCTAACTATGCACACTCACAAGAACAAACACAAATCTTTTGTCCATATGTGTTATATTGAGAAGAATGAGTAACGAAGTTGCTTATTCACTAGAGTGAATAAATGCTCTGTTTAGTTTATTTTTCTGAGAAAAAAGGCTCCGCCTCCCTCGTCTCCCCAAATTCCTCTTAAACAAAACCCTAATCCACCGCGCCTCTCCTAGCTCCGACGGTGGTTCCTTAGACTGTTGTCCGGGAGCTTTCTCATTCTCTTTTCTTTTTGTTCCGTTTGATTTCCCCCTCCTCTTTACAGTCTTGTCGAAGCCCTGGATTTGAATCGCCGCCTCAGATCCCTCTTCTAGTCGCGATAGATCCGGTCGTCTGGCTTGTGTGGTGGCAGATCTGGTGTAACGACGACGTTCGGAGTGAAGGAATGTCGACGGAGTCGGCTTGTGGGTGGTCGGTGCCATTTGTTTCTCGCAGGAGATCCTTCATTAGATCTGTCGGTACCAAGGTGGTGGGGAGGAGAGGGCTTGAACCGGCGTCGATTCTTTCTCCCGCTTGTTCAGATCGATGGAGTGCTCTGTCTGTTTTTCTTGGAGTTAGGGTTTCGACCAGAAGTTTGTCAGCGCATGGAGTCTAGATGAGGCTATTATCCGGTGGTTCTTCATCGTATGTATCATCGCATCTTTGCGGTGATGTCCTTCTTGGCTTGGATTTAGCCTCAGTTTCTTGATCCCATCCGGATCCGCCTTGCTCTTGGGAGATCCTGTGACTGGTTCTCAGTCGTGGGTATGTGTGGGAAGCTTCTTCTTTTGGTGTTGTCGGCCGAGTTTGGAGGTTTCTGTGGCAGCGCGTGAAGGGTCATGAGATAGCATACGCGTCTCTTTGGTGTCTCTGTCTCCTGGAGTCGGGTTCTTGACTGTGGCAGCGTGTTGGTCTCTCGTCTTTCCCATAATAAATCGTCATCTTGTGGTGGTGTAGCTTCTATGTAAGCAGTCCGGTCCTTTGAGTGTGGATTGGAGTTAGTTTGGGACTCGGGACTCTTGCTAGTTCGAAGGTCGCTTCTTCCAGAGGTGGTGTGCCCGACATGTCCCATTACTCTGCGTGTGTGGTGGGTTAAATGGATGTATACGACTCCGGTTTTGGAGGGTTGGTGACAGCAATCTCCAGTTCTCTATCTCGAACGACGGCACCGCCTGTTAGTGGACTCCTCCTCATGCTGTCGGTGTGGTGATTTTGAACGGGTTCGTTGTTCTGTGATGCGTTTCTTTGTGAAGGTATTGATGATTGGGTTTCTCGGAAGCTGTAGGTTTTACACGTTGCTTCAAGTTTGAGCCGCCTTTCTCTCTGGGAGCTCGCGGCAACCGGGATCTCAGTCGGCTCATACTTTCCATTGGGCCATCAACGCCACGCAAACTCAGGTTCGCCTCACGGTCTTAGTCTGTCGTAATAGAGTCTGTTTATTCACTAGATGCTCTGTTTATTTTTCTGCATTCTGCTATTTGTCTCCTTTGTGTTTCTGTATAAAATTGAAAATTTGGTATAATAATTTAATATTTTACCAAAAAAAAAAAGGAATGAGTAACTAAGATAAATACCATAAGAGCCATAATCAATGTTCTCTCTTTGACGGCTTCTCCATACATGAGAAACACAAGGAACCTCAATTTCAGATCCAGCAGACGCTAATAGACCTGACCTCAGATTTTTCAGATAGCCTTTGATTTTTTGAGGGACCACAAGCATTTGAAGATCCATTTTGACATGATCACTACTAGATGGTGCATGCATCTTTCAGGTTAGTAGCTCTTACATCATTGCTAACAACACTCACATCATTGGACTTCTCTTGGTTTCCACTTTCCAACTAGCTAGCTCGTTATCTTCAATTGCCCGGTTATTTGTTGGTACGTCACATGAATTACCAAGTCCTATTGTAGTCCTCCTTTTCAACCAAGTCTTGTCCTTAACAGTCGTCTCACAGGCCAAAGGTCGCCCTGAATATTTCTTGCAATGCTTTAATCGGTAAATTATTCTTGTGGGTATTTATGTTACTCCAGATTTAATTATTGTTAAGGTATACATAATTGTCTTCAAAGAATTTCTTAGTGTACAAAACATTTTTTGCTAGCTTATGTCCTTGATCCTTCACATCTCCATCGGTGGATCTATTTCTCCAGAAAAAATGGAAACTTGAAAAAGACTAAACACAAACCCATCAGGAGGTGAAAGCAATAGCATCAAGATTATTAGTGTATTTTTTCAGTTCATCAACATGCTAGTCCATTGTTACGTTTTACATAAATTGTCTCTTTCTTCTACAAACTAAACCACAGTGCAAAATATTTTTTCCTAGCGTATGCCCTTGATCCTTCAGGCTAGACTTGTTTCTCTTGCAACAATGGCCTGTTTACTGCTGCATCTTTCAGTATAATTTGACTGCATGAAATAATAATAATAATAATAATAATAATAATAATAATAATAATAACAATAATAATTTGACTGCATGAGTAGACCTGCGAAGATGGAAACTTGAAAAGACTAAACACAAATCCATCAGAAGGTAAAAGCAATAGGGCAAGGGCATCAACATCATTAGTGTATTTCAGTTCATCAACATGTTAATTATTTACTAGGTCAAAAGAGACTTACTCCATATAACTATGGGAAATTGGATTCCATATACATAGGAGGAAAAGAATTAATGTTATAACCATAACAAGAACTTGGCTTCGATATTCTGAATATATTATGTAATAAAACACTTTCTACCCTTAATCCATTATTCTTTCTCAACCGTTCATCACATGTAGTTTTTTTTGTTTTTCTTTCCCCTCATTTTATTTGATATGTATCTTTCTAATTACATTTAAGTCATTCAAATAACTATGTTAATAAAAACAAATACATTTTTATATAGAGTCAATTAGGTGAAAATCCAAACAAAAGTTGCAAATTAGCTAAGTACCTATAACAATAATAATTTGGGTATTACTGTAGCACAAAGAGACATGAAATTACATGAAGATCCCTAGCACTATGTTTTTGTGTGGAGAGAGGATTAGGCTTTATTTGATATCCGACAGTTGGCAATATATTTTGATAATCGTTAAGATATGAAATATATTTACTAAATGACAAAAGTATTCTCTCTAGATATTTATTTTCCCCGTTCACTAAAACATATTTTTATTTTTTTACTGTATAATCTTGCTTTTTTCAGCTACTGTAAAATCTTGCTACCATCTGTTCTTTCTTGTTTTTAGTTTTGTACTATATTTTGCTATGATCTTGTTCATAGATTGATGGTTTTATCTCTGACTTGTTTCGGTTATAATTCTGTGCAGTTTGTATTTTTTTTTTAAAAATCTTCTATCTAATTTTTTTCTTGTTCGCTTCTTCTTCATTAGATTTAAGAAGAAGAAAACTATGAAAAGATGCATGTATCCCTGTTTTCATATCAGATTGCTTGATTTCTTTCACATGCGAATAAATCTTTTCTTTTTTTATTTATTTAGATATTTAGAGCAAAATGTTCATGTGTTCGATCTCTCGAGTTATTGAGACTCATTAATTCCAAATGAGTGAATCAGACATCTTCGCCGTGTTCAGGTGGTGGATTCGATGAGGGTTTGTCAACTGATTAGTGAATGTTTGTAAGAAAAACGTGGACGGTTACTTTATATTTACATTGCTAAAATTTTATTTACATGCTATTACAATTCAAAAGATTCGAGTACATAGCTTTATATAAAATATAATAGTTGCATATCAATCCAAAGTTAGGTAAATCACATAATATAAGACGAGATGAATACATGTTAGTCAAATGAAGTTTAAAGTTCAGAATTAGAAATGTTGCTTGTAAATTGTATTAGACAAACATATAAAAAATGGTGATTGTTATACTACACGATGATGTGTAGCGGCTAAAACTTTAAGTGTTTTTCTTTAAATATAATATTAGCTTCAACAGAACAAAACACAAAAGCTTAAAAGATGTTATTAACCGGATAAAACATTCGCAACTCAGCGAAAGATAATATTAGCAATCAATAAGAAAGTTAGATTGTTATAAATTTAAGTAAATGGTCCTAAGTATTCAAGAAGGTATTTGTTGAAACAGCAAATTGGACAATTTATTACAACCCATAGAACAATGTAAATGTATGTTGAGATTGTAGACAGCTAGAATGTATATTATACATATAAACTATATAGTATCATTGTTTAAATGTGGGTATACAGTTATAATTATCAATGTATGTGTTTTAGTGAACCGTAACATGATCGTTTATTAAAACCCATACAACAAAGGGAAACGTATGTTGCAACGTAGACGGCTAAAATATATGATATACAAATATATTACAAAGTAGCATTTTGTAACTGTGTGCAGAAGCTAAAATGTATAGTATACAAATGTAATATAAAGTAGCTTGTTTTAAATGTGTGTACATAAGGCCTAGTGAATAGCAGAGTTCAAGTTCAATTAAGCATCACCAAACAACATGGGACATAAAACAAAGCGTCTACTCGTAAAGACAAAGGGAATCGGAATCGGCAGGAGCAAACGGATCACATCTTTTCATGTCCTCGTAACTTATTATTTTAATGTTATCCTCCGGCTACTATCTTTTCCCTTGAGTTGTCTTTTTTTTTGGATCAGAGATGATGATGAGCTTCCTAAGGAGATCCATCGGTAGCCTATCCAAATCGAAACAGGCTTCCTCCCTTTTTCCTCCGCTTCACATCCTTATGCAATCCGAAAATTGGTTTGTCTTTTTTTCCTTAGTCACTTTCAATCGCCTGGAAAGAAAACACCCAAACCGGCGGGAGAATGAAGGTTTCTCTGCAATTTCCAGTAGTTTTTCAAATGAGGAAGCTCTGATGAAAACGATTTCTTCTTTTCTAAGCGTTGAGAATTTTGGAGATGCAAGATGGTTTGTTTTTCGGAGTAACCTTAATGCCCACTGGTTCTTTTCCCATCGCGGGGGAAATCTGGAGGCGGTGTTTTACTACTGCTTGAATCCATTAGGAAATTGAATAGAATGAAACTGATTCTTATACGGTTCAATGAAAAGAAGAACAGCTGAAAATAAAAAGAATGAGAGGTGGCTTTGGGTGTCGAAGATTTTACGATAAGTTGTCTGACAAAATAGATTAGTGTATGTATATTTGGTTTATCAGAAATAGGGTCTATTAAAAAGCTGTGGACATTACGAAAACAGAATACATGTAGAATATAATAGGGGTATAATGGTCGTACAAATATTGACAATTCTTAAGTAAACACTAAATGTGTATTTAGCTAATTAAGTGGTCTTTCTTATGTGTAGAGTGCAATTTCTCTTTTATATATATGCTATCATTTAATTCTTTTTTAAACGGACAAATATTTCTCATAAAAATTATATTTCTTTTTTTTCATAATTGTTTTGTTATGTTCTATTTTATAAAGAAAATATAGAATAGAAACTTATTTTTAAAACGAAGAATAACCATTTTTAACATTCTTTTATGTGTAGTTCCGCAATAATCTTATTACTTTGAGATCTCTTCATCTCAAACTTTGCTATATGCAAAAAAATAATACATCTCAGGTGAAATAGACGAAGCTTTTTGTAACAATTGTTGTACTGAATAGATATTCTATTGTATAATAATCATAATATAGTATAGAATGTACAAATACTTCACCTCCTCTTATTTTTTTATTTTCTCTTTTTGTTTGATCTTTTTCCTCCTTGTTAACGCTTTCTCTTCTTTTTTTTGGGCTTGTTCCTCCTCTTCTTCGGGCCTCCTTCTACTCTTCAATTTTTCATCTTCCTCCACTTCTTCTCTTCATCTTTATTTTTATCATTCTTACCATTTTCTTTCTACCTCTTTTTCCTCCTGAATCACTTAAGCTCTACTATTCACCACCACCGTTTATTGCATTATATTCATCTTTTTCTTCCTATCACTTTCGTCTGACACGCTATTTTTGCCGTCATCATTTATTAAACATGATTGGAAAAGATGAATAATTTACTGTTTTTATTCTACTCTATTTTACACTTATAGAATAGATTTGTAACACAATATATATTGTTTTTTTTTTATTATCTTATATTTAGTATCAACATCACAACTATTACGATTGTCTCATCATCCCTATTATCATTCTCTACACCACTGTTACCATCCATTATTTCCTCATCTCTTTCACCAATTTTTTTCAACCTCAGGTAAGAACAATCATAATCGGTTGTTCTGTACTATTTGTGTAATAAATATAGCATAGTATGATTTTGTAAATCGCTTCTAATGCATGCCACGCGCGGAAAGGAGCCTTTGGTCCATTTCTATGTGAAATTGTCACATCCAAACTTCACTTTATTATATGGTCATTTGATGAATATTTCTCTCAATAGGGTTATCTCATAAATTCACCCTATAACTATCATTGAATGTGTTTGGATGAGGAAGAGTAAATCAAATGCTATGACAACCAAGTCACAATCAATGTGATATAATTCAACCTACCCAGTTATTAACCTACCTAATAAGTGGTTCTTAGACTGAGATCTAAACGTGCAATTGAACAGAATGTGCTATTTTTAGAAAAGAAAGTAGGAATGCTCAAGTAGTTGAAATGGAAGTGCTTGTCCTTAAAAAAAAAAAAAAGAGACAAGACAGAGAATCAGTGGTAAAGGACAACATGTGTGACTGTCAACAATGTAAGGAGCTTCCGAACTCCCAAGAACTTGGACATACAGAGTTCAGAGAGACTATTAAACTCCACTTTCAATGTAAGCACTGTCCCTAGATCCTCTTACACCATCAAATCTTGTGTAAGGATAGAGTTGAGATGGAAGTGCTTTGTTTCTTTTTAAAAGACATAACAGAGAACCAATGGTAAAGGACAACATGTGTGATTGTGAACAATGTAAGGAGCTTCCGAACTCCCAAGAGCTTGGACATAGAGAGTTCAGAGAGACTATTAAACTCCACTTCATTGTAAGCACTGTCTCTAGATCCTCTTCCACCATCAAATCTGGTGTAAGGATTAGAGTAGAGAAGGATCAATGCTAAGAGACTAGGCAACATAAAAAGACCATAATAAGAAACCTTTTTTACTAGTAGTGCTAGTACTCTAAATCAAGTAAGAACAAGCTACATATCATAACTTGTTAAGCTAATATAGAATGAAAAGAAAAACATTTATCACCAAAAAAGAGAAGAAAACAAGTACTAAACGAGCAAAACAATCTATCAACTGCGAAATAGATGAAGAAAGTCTCAAACTTTATCAGAACCATATAACAGCACCATAATAACGTTTAAGATAAGGTTGCAACTTGCAAATTGAAAGGTAGGTACGGACTTTGGACACCTTGCAGAGAGATAAAAAGAATGATGATAATCTTATCCGGGTTTAGAGACACTCTTTCTCCTCTAGAGGGTTACATTGAACCGTTGGAAAGGTTACAGTAGTAACGTGAGGAGGACGAAACCTTACTTTTGCAGTTGCAGACATGGCGGGTACTTCTCTACCTTCATCTCTCCTCAGTCAAGGACCATCTTTACAAACTGTTGTCTGTAAAGTCATCTTATAATTGATCAGACAGAATATATGTTGAACTTCACCGCAACATGCATGTTTATGGATGAAACAGGGTGCTAAAGCCAAAGGAAGATGTTGTTCGTATATGTGTTGAAGCTCTATGTGATCCCAGCAATAGGATTGATACTCGAGGTAGATAACATTCTTTGCTTTTCTAGGGAAAGAAGGAAACATGTCTTATTGATGCTGCTTCTAAATTTCCAATACAAAGAAGCGTTGTTACTTATGAGGCTTTTTATTCTTTTAGGCTATAAATGGAGCCGAGGCTGTTTCTGACTGGGAAGTACAGTTGATGACAGTGATGCATAGACATAGTGAAACGAAGCAAAGCTTTGAAGCTGAGATGAACAGAACATTAGAGATCATCATTGTCTATAAACATTTATATGTTATGGAGAGAAGAAAATCCTGCACATTTGATATGGGTCTCTTAATACATTTTTTTCCTCCTATTGTCCTAATCAAATTATGTGTTATCCTTTTCTGTAAAAAGAAAGTACCATATGAGTATTTGCAAGCATGAGATCTTTATCAAAGTATGGGGACCCTGCTATTTTCATACCTAGATTGTTGTAACTTTATAAGTTATCCACAAGAAAGGTGGTTGGGAAAGAGATGGTGTGAGCCAAGAAATTTGAATATCACAAATAAATTGAGCAATACATGAAGTGAACCAAAAGCTTGTCTGGATTCTCTTGTCCAAAAGCCAAATAAATTAATTAATTAAAAAGAGGCTTTGTGTTGTAAAACAACTTGGAGGAATAATGTGACCTAACTAAAGCTAAAATTATGTCTCTGTTGTCTTTTTGACTTTAAGGATCATACAAACACAAGGGCAACAGTGATCATCATCTTTTATTCTCTTTTATGGCCTTCTTTTGTTAGATCACATTATAGTACACTTCAATTCTTTTTCCTTTTTCTTAGTTTCATACTTAACTTTAAGCTAAAAGAAGTTCCATATGAACATTTCTAATCTTTTAGTTACTGCAACAACAACAGCTACAACAAAAGGTCTACAAGTCAAAATCTAGAACCAAAGAAAGCACAGGCTCTAAAACATCATCAGTCTGATAAATAAAAACAAACTTCCTTTTATTCTCAGAATTAAAGACATGAACTCATTTCAACAGAAGTTACAAAAGTGAAGTTGTTAAAGACCCTCAAGCAATACACAAATATTAATGTCTTTTTTTTTGTTCAACATTCAACAACAAGAAGTCACTCCTTAAACCCCACTCAGATTAGCACTGAATCTACATAACATTACCCGGATCTAAATCTCTTTTGGTTGTTGGCCTTACCATCAGATTTCAAGGTCCCAGTGGACTCCCCTTCTGATGAAGCATCTATGGATCTAGCAAAGGAATGAGAGAGATCACCATAAAGACTTGCCACAGTTCGGATATTGTTATTGAGCTCTCTTATCAAACCAACATTTCGACCCAAGTGATCTACTTGTTTGGACTCATGGTTCTGATTGATCTCGTTGATCAAAAGCCGGTTCTGATCCAAAATGTATTGAACCTCAACAAATCTCTTCTGGAAATTCTGCAACACTCTGCCATCCATCTGGTATCTCTCTCCATATCCGGAAAAAGCATCTCCATCCATTCTTGATTCCATTAAGCTCAAATCTTGACTGATCTTGTTCCTGCGATTAACAATATCAAAAGAGGGCTTATTAAAATCTACATGCAAAACAAATCACATTTAGTAAGAGTGCTTAGTTCTGCTTCTCTCGTTGACCTATTCTTTAAGCTCTTGATCTCACATGAGATCCCAACTTTTCCAATAGCACAAAGCAAAAATAAAAATTATATTCTTGGACAAGATACCAAGCAATGTTTTTTGTGGAAAAGAGATCTCTATATGTATATAGATAAAGAGAAGAAGTAATAGATGTTCTACAAGTAGCCTAGAAACAGAGAGATGATCTCATCAAAACTAAAAACCATTTCCATAAGATTCATATCAATATCTAAAGTCTACAAAAAAATTTTGGTGCAAAAAACTCTATAAATTTAAGGCACTTAAACCAAAAGATTCTTATCTAAGAAGAGAAGACAAATGGATCTTTTGATTTCCTTACCTTTAAAAGCAGAAACGACCAAGCTCCGGGAACAGATAATAGCAGAGAGATGAAATCAAGATTATATTTTCTTGGGAAACAAAACCAAAGAATCTTATTTCTCGAGAAAATTATATGACAATTATTGGATGCTGGGAAAGCGAATCTACTTGTCGTCTCTAGACAAACAGTCTGAGACAGAGAGATTTAAGAGGAATATATAAATAAATGCTCAAATTTATTTTCTTTTCATTAACTTTTTTTTCAATATGATTTTTTGGCATGTACTTGCTCTGTAGCATCAGTTATGTAGAGTTATTGTTAAAGGTGTGGGACACTCGTAAGATTTGTTTTGTTGCTTATTTCTTAATTGGACCTGTTTATTTCAGGTAAAGAATCGGGTAATAGTGGCAACAGTTGTAAATGTAACTTTAATATTTAAATATGAATGTACTCTGATAAATAAAAGAAGTTGTGTAATTTGTAATATTTTCATAATTTTGATTTAAAATAACTATTGAAACTTTCAATAAAGTTGTCAAAAGAAAAGAAACTTTCAAAAAATGGGAAACATTGGATTCAGATATTTCAAGTATTGCATGTAATTCTAAATATTTTTGGATGATTTTGTGTAACTTAAATATTAGATAATTTTTAAAATGTAACCAAAAATAAATGTTCAAATTTATGTTAAGATCAATAATAAAAGGAGATAAACAATCGGAAACTTACAGAAAGACGAAGGCGGTTACCAAAGATAGCTGGGAAGAACACTTTGCTAGAACAAACATTCTCTGGTTACTCTATCTCGTGGATCTCTTAGTGACGAAGAAGTAATTTGAGTGGTCTTCGAAAGATGAAAGAGAATTGAGGGCACTGAAGCAGCAGATGGACAAGCATAAAATGAAAGCATCATCATGCAGAATATTATCCGATGTCAATAAGAATTATGAAGTCTTTCATTAGATGTTATATTGTTATTTGGTGTTATTTAATCTCCCAAACTAAGATTTGATCTTTCTTTTAATGATTTGGTATGCCTATGAGGCTCCATAAAACTGATGACTGTTTATGCCTTTCCATACTTTGTAACAAGCACTATCTCCATGTAATATCCATGGAAATGAGACGATCAATTACTTTGAAAGTCTCATTTTAAAAATTAAAAACAATCTAGATTGGAAATTGAATATATTTTGTACAAATGTAGATCAATAGTCAAGATAACAAATCTTAAATCGTAGTTATGTTTTGAATAATAGATCAATGACATTATAGCAATATAGATGTGTGTATTTTTTTGGTCAACTTATTGATGTGTGTATATGCAATGCTTTTTCACTGTGCATAAATAACTAGATCAATAATATTTAATATATTTACCATGGTGGATTACCGGCACTTATCTCACCACAATACTAGGTGATTTTCATGTATTCATGATGCATGGGTATAAATATTTATAAATTATATGATTTAGAATTATTAATTAATTTTTTTATTTTATAAGTTTATATCGTTTGTAATATATATGTATGAAAAAATAAAATATTTTTTAAAACATCTGATTTTACTTATAAACATTTTGATTAATTCAATTGTTTTTGGGTATACTAGATTTCATTTATTGAACCATAAATGTTAAATTATTCTAAACAGGCTAAAATCTTATAAATACTAAAATATAAAGATAAAATGCATTATGGATCTGAGTAGAATTGGATAATCTATATTATTGAATATACACAAAAATGTTTTGTAACAGAGTTCTTGTGGTGGAGATGTTAAAAATGTGAACAATGAGCTTGATGTAGGCCATTAGAGAGTGATGTTTTTGATATTATAGTGATAAATTGGCACTGAGCGATATTATAGATGAAGATCAACATTGAAAATTAAAAAAAAAATCTGAAGTAAGATATAAAAATATGAATCACTCCATTATTTTCTAATTAACATTGAGTTATAACTCCATATAACTTAATATGGTATAAGAGTTCAATCAAGGGATTCTAATCTATTCGATAATCGATTCAACCTAAAGTTAATCCCATTGATTCTTTTCCAATATTTCTAGATTAAAGGTCTAAGAACTATCATTTTGAAAGATTTATTAGGGATAAACTCTCGTATCTAAAGTTCTACACTAAAAATTAGAACAAAAATTAGGTAATATTTAAAATATGAGTTAGTCCACTATTTTCTACTTAATTTTGAGTTATGAATCCATCTAAATTAATATAGTAAAAGGGTCCAATCAATGCATTCTAATATAATTTATAATCGATTCAACTTGAAATTTATTTCTCGATTCTTTTCAAATATTCTAAGATGAAGGATTTAATAACTATCATTTCGAAATATGTATTAAGGATAAACTCTCACATTTAAAATTGAAAGAAATCTGAAATAATATATACTTTTTTGACATTCATATTTTTATTAATTGAAAGACGGTTACAAGCAAAGCTATGAGCGAATCATACAGTCTCGACAAGCGATTACAAAAGTGAATTTTGATCCGGACTTTCAAATCTCTTATGGTCTAAACGAGTTTAGTCCGGTGGATTAAAATTTCTGAGTATTGTTGCTTGTTCCAGTTGGAAATTAACGGAACATGGGGAAATATATGTTAATATTTAGACACCTAACCTGACATTACCACCGTATGTGCAATTTGAGTATATAGAGATCTAAAGAAACAGAAATGGCAAAAAATAATCCATACATCTACCATTAAGGGACATTTATTTTCTTTACAATCGTTCCCGCCAAAACTTCACATATGGGCTGAAGCATATTTGTTAAATAATCTTTGGGTTAGTGTCAATTTTTCAGCCCATAATTGGCAATGTACCACAATGCTTAAACATAGAAAGATATCAATTCTTTTTTTTTTTTATGAGAAAGATATCAATTTTTTGTACGTTTACTGTTTACTCCACACATTTGCTGGTTGCATATAACAAAAATAGAAAGAATATTTATAAGAATCTTTAGTTAGCTTCTTTTAGCTGTCAAATAGTGTTCTAATGGTTCATCATCACATGTAGCTCTGGTCCACACTACGTAAACAACACATACGTATCCACATCTCTCCCTACTATTTTCAACGTCAACTTAATTAACTCAAGTTGTGACAAAAAAAATTGGGCAGTTAACTCATAACTCCACCTAGTGTCTTAGTGGCGTAATTTGCTCCTTTCTACTTACTTGTGCTACAAGTTAAATTTGTAAGGACAAAAACTTAAATCTTCGAAAAAAAATTCTTAAGATATTATCCACTGGCTTCTTGTTTAACAGCCCGAAATCTTTGGAGCCAATAAATATCAGTGTCTACATTAGGTCTGAGAATTTTTTCAACCCAAACCAAAAATTTCGGTTTTTACTTTTTAGTTTAATTTCAGTTAAGAGTTCGGTTTATTTACGTACATTAAAAACATAGGTTTGGTTAGGCTATAGTTACTTCGATTTTCTATTTGACCAAAAAAGTTTATAATAAAATCATATACTAACTCTAAGCCAAAAGCTTAACCCAAAATTAACAAAACTTATCGGGATTACAACAGAATTAAACCAAAATCTAACTGAAATAAAAAAAAATCCGTAGGATATTCTAATACTAAACTTCTTCAATTTGGATTCAGCAAAAACAAAGCAGAACCGAACTAACCAAAAGCCAAACTAATCAAACCGAATAAACCATTCTCTCCTAACCCACAAGCCTAGTCTGCATCATCTTTCAGATCACAGAAAAGAAGCATTTTGTTTGTATCTCTAAGAGTGGTGCTTGTTTTCATACGTCCATAATGGTTTACGAAAACTTATCCCCATCTTTGAATGTTCACCACACAGTTTATCCACCAACCTCTCTATATAAACACCGAAGAGAAGAGAGAAGAACAGAGCAAAAAGAAAACAGAGTTAGTTCTTACTCCAACCAATCAAAAATGTTGCGCATTATCTTCCTCTTATCTCTCCTCTTTGCTCTATCCACCGCCTCTGTTCAAGACTTCTGTGTCGCCAACCTGAAACGTGCTGAAACCCCCGCGGGCTACCCATGCATCCGTCCCATTCATGTCAAAGCCAAGGACTTTGTCTTCTCCGGTTTAGTCACTCCTGGTAACACTACCAACATCATCAACGCAGCGGTCACACCAGGTTTCGTCGCTCAGTTCCCTGGTCTGAACGGTCAAGGCCTCTCTACAGCGAGACTTGACTTAGCTCCCAAAGGTGTGATCCCAATGCACACTCACCCTGGTGCCTCTGAGGTTCTGTTTGTTCTTGACGGTGCCATTACCGCTGGGTTTGTCTCCTCTGCGAACTCTGTCTACGTACAGACACTGAAACCGGGACAGGTTATGGTTTTCCCTCAGGGCTTGCTTCATTTCCAGATCAATGCGGGAAAATCAGCTGCTGCAGCTTTTGTCACTTTCAGCAGCGCTAGTCCTGGTCTACAGATTCTTGATTTCGCTCTATTTGCTAATAATCTTCCCACTGAACTCGTTGCGGCTACTACTTTCCTTGAGCCTGCTGTAGTCAAGAAGCTTAAGGGTGTTCTTGGAGGAACTGGCTAAAACAAGATTTAAATATAAAACAATAACGCCTGTTTTGTTTTCTCTGTTTTGTGTTCCTTGTAATACTTCAAAACATGCCAAGATTATTACATAGTGTGAGTTTTTCAATTAAGATCCTTAGTTGGTCACGCCGTTTATATCATTTACCTCTGTGAAACCTTCCAACTGCGAAACTTAGAAGAAAAAAAAACCTAAGAGATGCTAACGTTTAGGATCAGGCTCTCACATGGTTGCAGTGGTCCCAAGTCCATAAGTTTAGTTCGGTCCACTGCAATGATTCTACATGATATGTATGACTTTAACCCTCAAAGGACCATACAAAAAGGAGACATGATGCGTACGACCTGGAACCAGTTACTGTGTGAACCAAGAACACAAAGAACACACACAAAAAAAAAAAAGAACACAAAGAATTCTTGTTTTTTTTTTTACAGATCTTTATTAACAGGTTAAAAGTACAACCAACAAACTTTATGAAAATATGAAACATTATCTAAACTTTAGAATAAAACAATACTAGGGGCGTGTCCGCGCGGAATATTATTTTATTATTGTTAAATATGAGATTTTGGATGATGTAATTATGTGTTCGTCTTTATTTGTTCAAAGCATTATTTTGTGTTTTTATTATGTTATGTAGTAATAGGTAATAGGTTAATTTATTATGTTTTTGTTTTTTCAATAATGTGTTGTTGTGTGTATAGTAGTATTTATTAGTGGTGAAGTGAACCTCTGATGTAAAACATATTGAATTTCAATAACTTTGCATTTAGACACTTGTTGATTCTAAGATTGACAGTTTTAGCATTAAAAGTATTTTATTTTTCTAATTATTTGAACATTATTCTCTTAAGATGTTTTTTACCTTTCCGGTGTGATGTGCTTCTCACCATCACTGGAAAAGACTCACCTTCACATTTTTCTCCTTTGGGATTTTCTGGTATTTGTTATAGATCAGGTTAATAAGTTACCAGTTGTGCTGTTATTTCTCATGGCATTGTAGGCTATTCCTGTTAATATTGGCTGCTTCCCTTCTTCCTTAGATTTTGGCTAATGTTAGGAACTGCATCTCTTTAGGTTGGGTCAGAGTTCAGGTTGAGTCAGAGTTTAGTCATCTTTGATGTTATTTTTCTCGTCGTTGGCTTATCGTCGTTGGAGCTTTGGTCCCTTCTATCCACAGCTTTGTGGTTCTTCGCTGGCATGTACGTCTTGTTTGTGCTTGTTTAGTTTGTGAGGTGATTCTTGCTTCTTAGCGATTTTGACCTTCTGTTGATTATTCTTCCTATAACCCGTTTTATTGGTTCTTTGCGTTGGTCCTTAATCGCGCTCATTTGTGTTCGATAGATTTCTTTGTCTTAGAGTTTATCTTTCTACTATTTTCTGACTTCTGCTTGTTATGGCCAAGATACTCTATGATCAAGTGAAGAAAAGTTAGTCTTTGTTCTTGATCTCCTTTACATTTTAGACATTCATTGAGTTAGTGTTTTTTGGCACTTTACTTGATTATGAAAATTTTATGTTTAGATTATGTGTTCTCCTCTAGTATATTCTTATTAGTTTAGTTAATATTAAAATAAATATATAATTTGTAAATGAAATAATAGAAAGTAAAACATAAAAATATAGAAAATTTATGTTATTTTTAGTTGTGAATAAATTAAATATTTAAAGTATATTATATTATTTTACTTATTCTTTATTCATCTTGCATTTTTTTGACCAATAAAATAGATTATCAAAATTCAAATAATAAAGATTAGTGTGAGAATGATTAGATAGTGCATAATTAGAAAGTGGTGAGCTAAATTGTAATAATCTAAAAGAAGAAGAATCTAAAATGTAAAAAAATGAAAAAGAGGACACATGTCAACAAATCCTCTTTCCACATATCACAAGAAGAGAGAAAAGTCTACTTTATATATACAAAAGATAGATAGATTGTTCAAACAAAGCAAACATATTTATAATTAAATGCAATTTTCAAGACATAAGAACTTTAATGTCTCACTCTGACCAATACAAAATATATATTAAACTAAGTATTTGCATTAATTATTCATATAATATATACTCACTTTAAGTACTTGATAATATTTTAGAATATTTTGGCTTACTCGGGATTGAGTTCGAGTTTGATATAAGTATTTTAGGGATGAATTTCTCTAATCTTTTTTGGATATTCATTCGATTTTGGTTTGATATCAGTTTGGGTAAAATCCATAACTCAAAATACCGTAAAAATAAGACGGATTGATATTATTTTGGATTTGACTCAGTTTGAATTTATTTTTATGGAATCGGGTTTAGTTCGGATTTTTCGTATTTGGTTTTTATCTATAATAACTATGGAAGTTTTATGAAATTTTGAAGATCTGTGGGCCCACCACATTTCAGTTTGGCTCGTTTTGATATTTCTATTTTATAAGTAAGGCCCATCTTCACATTTTTGCAGTGGTCTAAAAATTCGTTTAGATGGCGCTTAGACGTCAGCTTAGTCGGCAAAGATCGGATATGAGCGAAATGATTTTTTTAAAGCGAATTTTTAATAAATCGACCTAAACGTTAAAAAATCGGCCTAGACGCCCGTCTAAACAATAATCATTTATAAAACGTCTAACCACCACCTACCGATTTTTCGAACATTGCATTTTTGTATAAATAGATGGAATCATTTAAACATGAATCGCCGTGGAATCTATATATATAAAAAAGGGTTTCCTTCACTCCTTGGCCATCCATATCAGATTCCATGTCACTAAGTCGGAGTGTGTGGTGGCGACACGTGTCACGATCAATCAAAATTCAATGTTTCATTAATTCTTGAGTTTAGTGGGTTTTATGTGTTTACTACGGCCCAAATACATCTTTTCCAAAAAGCTGTATACGAAACCTAGGGACAGTGGCCGTCGTACAAAAATTCCTGTTCAGTCAACTGTCAATAGAAATCCAACGGTTTCACCGCTGACGAACGATTCCGTTCAATGTCAGTTGGAAGCCGAATAGACTTCTTTAATCTGGCGCCGTTACGGAAATTAACTTAGTTCATGCATCTTCATTAATACCCATTCTCTACTTCTCACACGATCTCACATTCAATGAATTCCATCAATCATTCCTTTGTGTTAATCCTCTATTATAAATATGAAAGTTTTCTTCCAACAAAATCATCAGTTTATTTCTCTTAATAAACAATACAAAAAGGTGATGAAAAGAGATATGTTAAGTCAGTGGTTGTGCTTAACGGATTGTGATAGAAAAGTGATAAGAAACATAAGAAATGAGATGAGAAACAGAATAAACAGAGAAGAAGAGAAAGGAGGAAGACGTTAGAAGATGGGAGATTACTTTTCTTTTTAGTGAACCTTTTTAAAAAAGATCTATTTATCTTTAGCTCATAATAATTTCCAACATTTTGGTGTTGATTTTTCACTATTGTGGCTTCTTAAAAGGATGTTAGCCCTGATGTCAAGGATACAACAGTTAGAGCATCTCCAAAAATACACTCTATTTTGAAGTTTGCAAAACTTCATATTTGAAGTTTTAAGCTAATCTTCTCCAAAAACAAAACTTCAAACCTAACTTCAAAAGAATTTATATTTTATATTATGGTCCTTATATTTATGATACTTAATTTAAATTCATAAAATTTAATAAATAAATAGCACATACACTAAAATTATTATAGAAATATTAATTAACAAAATGATACAGTAAAATATAAAACTTTACATAGAAATACATGACTAAATATTAAATTACAAGTAAAATACTACAATATTCTATAAAACTATTTTCGTAATACTTCCATATATGATCAATTAGTGCATTTGTTAAGTTCCCTTTCTAATATTTTTGTTATCTAAATCTATTTTTGCAAAAAAACTTATTTTAAAATTTTTGTTTAATTTTATTTGTAAAAATTAAAATTATAAAAGCAAATTTGAAATATTTATGAGTTATAAAATTTTGAAGGATTAAAAGATTAAAAGACAAAATATTTAAGAATCATAAATATAATATGTAAATGTAAAGACCAAAATGCAATGAAAAATATGAAAATTCAAATTTGAAGTTTTGAGTTGTGACACTCTATATTTGAAGTTTGACTACTCAAAACTTCAAATTTGAAGTTTAGAAATTTCTTTTTGGAGAGCAAAAAACTTCATATTTGAAGTTATAGAGTGTCTTTTGGAGATGCTCTTAGTGCAGACATTTATGAGTATGCATGATTGTGATTTGTGAGTATATTTCAATTACATCTTTTCCATATCGACTATTGGACTGTGAATTCTATTTAACTTAGCTGCTTCTGTGTCTTCAAAATGGGCTGAGTTTTGATATATACGTAGAATGTGTTTTTCTTATTGTACTTCTAAGTTTGAGTCTGCATATATCACAATAAAACGAGAAAGGTTTACGAATGAGTTGAGTGTGGAATACTAAACATGTTCTTACATGAAATGGAAGCGTTGTAGTTTTGTCCAAACATTAACTTATGTCTTATTTAGAACACTCAATTTCCATAACATATATACTCTCTTCTCGACAACTGACACCTGCTAACCTAATAAAAAAACAATCACAATGTTAACACATTTGAAAGAAAATTCGTCCAACCGCACCTCCTATTTCAGATAAAAACAACTAGAACTAATACGATATGAAAAACAATAGTTTCAAATATATATATATGAAAATAATGTTTCACAATTAATAAAGCTGAATCCTTTATTTTCGTGATGGCATTTCATCAAGAAAAGTTTTCTAAAAACTTAACACTATAATTTTTAAAAGTTTATTAAGTATTCCACATTTTCATCATCTTATTGTTTTAAACCAAATTTATTGGTAAATTATTTAATAATCCAGAGTCTTTTTATCAATATTTTATTTTAGGTCTAACAAAACATTTGACATCACTCTAAAATAATATTTTAGCACATAACTAATAATATAATATCGCATACATAATTTTTAAAATATTCATAAGAAAAAAGATAATCTAAGATTTTTGTATTTAAAATTATTTTACTTATTATCAAAATTATCATAATTACAGTAAAATAAACAAAGAAAATATGTAAAACTATTATGTATTCATTAACGTTTTGATATTCAGATAATCATAATTTATAAAAAAATAACAAAACATACACAGTAAAATTAATATCACCTTAAACTTTAAGTAAGCTAAACATTTTGAAATACTTTTTAACAGATATATTTGTATTTTTCGATTACTAACACAGAGAGAGAGAGAGAGAGAGAGAGAGAGAGAGAGAGAGAGAGAGAGAGAGAGAGAGAGAGAGAGAGAGAGAGAGAGAGAGAGAGAGAGAGAGAGAGAGAGAGAGAGAGAGAGAGAGAGAGAGAGAGAGAGAGAGAGAGAGAGAGAGAGAGAGAGAGAGAGAGAGAGAGAGAGAGAGAGAGAGAGAGAGAGAGTAGGTCCCAGACCTACCCTAGTCATTTATATAAAGTTTTAACAAGCTAGCAGTGTGCAAATAGAATCGTCAGGACCGTCAGGTGTAGTATTAGCAGTATTGGATCAGTTCAGTCGGCTCAGTGTGATAAGGTTGGTGGATCTCAAGACAGGCCAGATATGCCGATCAAGAAGCCCATAACATAGGATAGCTGCAGCCCACACAACAGAGCTTTTCTCTCCTCTTCTCATTTGGTAAAAGCATTCAACATTCAACACAAAAGGTGTACCCTCACACGACTGTAACGGCTTTAAAGACAGCTCACAAAGGGCTCACTACGAATAGATTGAATTGATTCGCTTATCTCAATTCATGTGCTGAGGTGTACTAAAAGATATATATGATCAAACTCGTGTAGAAGAGCATGTGACGTTGTATCCAAATGTTAAGTTGAAAGATTAATAAAACAGTAAAGTTATCTTCTTCTTCAAGGTTTCCTCTCAGATTCACACGTTGATCTTTATAAAACGGTTTAGTGCAGTGCAAAAATGATTCAGTCTGGAATAAATAAAACTGTCAGACGTAGATGTCATCTTGTAGTATTTTTCGTAATCTATAATAGTGTGAATCAAGGTTGAAAAAAAAAAAAAAAAAAACCAAATTTTAGCAAAAAAAAAAAGGTTGCAAAAAAAAAAATGTTTTAGGCATTTTTCTCTTTCTCAAATGTTGTCTTTGAAGAAGAAAGTCTCAATCTGATGTCAGTGTAAAACATGCATCATGCCATTTTGACAACTTTGACGGTTGAGAAAAGGAGAGCATGTATGGAATAGTTCTTGTTTGGATCCTCGCTATGGTGCTATTTTTGTCGATAACTATTTTTGAGACAGATGTTTACCTATGGAATTGTGTACAGAGGCACTAGTAAATTCCAAGAGTAAGATTTTTGAAACGTTACCTATGGAGTTGTCTAATACTGACTGTGGTAGTATTTTAAAAATTTGTTATCTGAAAATGTTTTCTACTAGAATTTGAGGGTAATATGCTGTGATTGAAGAGACACACGTAAAGTGAAATCTGAGTGATATCATTTACCTCTGAGGTATGGAGCCAATTTAAGAAAGTTACACCTTCACAGTATGGTAACACACAGACATGTGTATATATATAAACTTGCCATCAAATGTGTGCATGTGGCCAAATTGCGTCGACATTGAGGAATCTAGATTTTTGTCTGTGGTAAAGAATCTGTGAAAGATGCTGATAAGCATGCGAGATACTTCAATCATACTTCAATCAAAACGCATCTTCTCCAACATATATACACTACAAGAAAACGTTGCTTTAGCGACCAACAATTACGACCAGGAAAAGTTGGTCGTAATTTTGGGTCTAATTTACAACCAACTTACGACTAGAAAACAATTAGTCGTAAGTTGGTCGTAAATTTGCAACTAAGAAGGCTAGTCGTAAATGAGTCGTATATTTACATCTAATTTACGACTTGTATATTCTTTAGTCGTAAATTAGATGTAAATTTACGACTCAAATACGACTAAATATCAGAGTCGTAAATTTACATCTAATTTACGACTAATGCTTCATGTAGTCGTAAATTGGTTGCAAATTTACGACTTATTTACATCCAATATTTTATACATCTAATTAAAGACTAAACGAGCAATGTAGTTGCACTTTGGTAGTTAAGATATGATTAAACGTAAATTCGTTGTAACATTGCTACCTACCAAAATTGAAATTCTCTATAAATATGATGTTCTCCCTCATTCTTAAGATGCACAAAAAAAAACGAAAAAAGGAAAAAAAAAAGCAAAAGAGTAAAAAAATGTCTGGAAATATTTATGAGGTTCGAGTGGATGTATGCATAAAGATTCAAGGGAAGAGTAATCATAATTTCTCAACTGAGAGATATTCATGTACCAGGCCGGACAGACGCCTCTCACAAAGGAAACGGGTAAAATGTTCGTCCCCGTAAATGCAACAATACGAAGTTTGCTGCTAGTGAAACCGTTTGGAAACATATAGTAAGTAGAGGATTTACTCCACATTACTATATTTGGTTTAACCACGGAGAGGGTGATAATAGGAACGGCTAGTAGTAGTAATCAGGTTGAAAATGTTCGTAAGAGATGAACCACATTTGCCTTCCGAAAGTGTCATTCAAGAAGATCATATGGTAGATCATGATAGAATGCATGATATGGTTACCGATGCATTTCGTGAAACAACATCAGTAATAGAGAGGTCGAAAATGTAGAGGGGCCTAACTTGGATGCAAAAAGATTTTATGAAATGCTAGCAGCAGCTAATGAGCCAATTTATGAAGGTTGTAGAGAAGGTCTTTCTAAATTATCATTGGCAGCTAGGATGATGAATATCAAAACTGATCATAACTTACCTGAAGTTTGTATGGACGCATGGGCTGAGTTGTTTAAAGAGTATTTGCCTGAAGTGAATTTGTGTGCTGAATCTTATTATGAGATTCAGAAACTTGTTCATAGTCTTGGCTTACCTTCGAGATGATTGATGTGTGTATAGACAACTGTATGATATATCGGGAAAAGACGAGAATTGTTAGAGTGTAAATTTTGCAAGAAGCCACGATATAAACCGCAAGGACGCGGAAGGGTGCCGTACCAGCGGATGTGGTACTTACCTATTAAGGATAGATTGAAGAGATTATATCAATCTGCGAAGACGGCAGCATCGATGAGATGGCATGCAGAACATGATCAGAAGGAAGGAGAGATCAATCATCCTCTCGATGCAAAAGCGTGGAAACACTTGAATTCGGTGTACCCTGATTTTGCAAGCAACCCGCAACGCTTATCTTGGGCTCGCACAGATGGCTTTAGTCCATTTGGAATATCGGAAGACAATACTTTGGCCAGTCTTCTTGACGCCATACAACCTTCCACCGAGATGTGTATGGAAAAGAATTGCTTTTCATGAGTATATTGATACTGGACCAAAACATCCTAAGAGGTCCCTTGATGTTTTATACAACCTTTGATAGAAGAATTGAAGGAATTGTGGTCAACAGTGCAGACATATGATTGTTCAACGAAAACAAACTTTACAATGCGAAAGCAGTTCTATTGTGGACTATTAGTGACTTTCCGCATATGGGATGTTGTCGGGTTGGACGACGCATGGAAGGCTATCTTGTCCATATTGTATGGGAAGCACGCGCATTTCAGTTGAAGAATGGTAGGAAGACGTCCTGGTTTGATTGTCATCGGAGATTTCTTCCCATTAACCATCCGCACAAGGAACAAGAAATTGTTTCGGTCAAAAAGGGTTGTATGGGACACCGCCCACCATATTTATCCGAGAGGAAATCGAGAAGGATATTGATTACTATGGTGGACTAAGCACAGTCAGCAAAGGTGGTAATTGGCATACTCCTCAAATATGCCCGATGGTTACGGACTCAGCATAATTGGCACAAGAAGAGTATATTTTGGGAACTTCCATATTGGAAAGATTTACTTCTGCCACAATCTTGACGGATGCATATAGAGAAGAACTTTGACAACATCATCAATACATTGTTGAACGCCCCGCAAGACAAAAGATAACAAGAACTCAAGGTTGGATTTGCCGGGATTATGTTCTCGGATTGAGCTGCATATTAGAAACGATGGGAGAATTCCAGTTCCCATTTTCAGATTGTCAGCAGAAGCAAAAGCGGCGTTGTTCAAGTGGGTGGCATCAGACGTGAAGTTTTCTGATGGATATGTTTCAAATCTATCAAGATGTATTGATCATCGGGACAAAAGTTTTCAGGGATGAAGAGTCATGACTGTCATGTTTTTATGCAACGACTTCTACCATTTGCATTTGCGGAGTTGCTTCCAAAAAATGTTCACGAAGCACTTGCAGGTAACAAATAGATAAGTTAATTAATTATTAATTCTATCTTGTTGGAAAAAAACTTATAAGTGTAAATTATTTGTAGGCATCGGAGCTTTTTTCAGAGATCTTAGTGCACGCACCTTAATCAGATGTCATCGACAACTTGATGAGAATATCCGATCTTGATGTGCAATTTGGAGAAAATTTTTCCTCCTTCCTTTTGACGTCATGGAACATCTGGTTATCCACCTTCCGTATGAGGCACTGCTTCGTGGACCTGTTCATAATGGATGGATGTATCCTTACGAGCGAGCTATGAAATATTTGAAAGGGAAAGCAAAAAATCTGGCAAGGGTTGAAGGTTCAATAGTTGCTGGGAGTTTGAATGAGGAAACATCTCACTTTACGTCCTACTACTTTGGGTCACAAGTCCGACACGGAAAAGGACTACGAGCAGATATGATGATGGTGGTGTTATGCCGACATATTTTGGTGAAGATGTTCCGCATATATTCACGATTGGACGCCTAGGTGGAAAACTGAAAGAAGTTTGGTGGTCGAGTTCAGAAGACGCTCATAGCGCCCACACATATATACTCCTTAACTGCGAGGAGATTGAATTATTTGAAAGGTAATTAAATTAATTATTTTGCTATTAAATTTTACCACACACATATATCGTGCTTTAATGATCATTTTGTTTTAAAACAGCGATTTTGTTGCCCAAGTCGAAGAAGCTATTCCAGGAATATCAACCAATGATCTCAACAAAAGGAAAGACCAACACTTTGTGAAATGGTTAAAAAAGCAGGTATACATATCACAATTTATATAATTAACAAATATATTCGGTAAGGTCACGACAGCATCTATGTATTTCACACGAGGATACACATTTCACACTTACGAATATGGAAGTCGGCGAGCAACAATGAATTATGGAGTATGTGTAAAGGTGAAACAGATTTCTATGGAATCTTACAAGAGATCATCGGTGGAGTTTCCGCGTAGTAAAGCTGAAATCGTTCTCTTCAAATGTGACTGGTTTGACCCAACCGTCAATAGAGGTGTTCGGTATAGCAAGTTTGGTGTTGTTGATATAAATGCTACACGGAGGTACAACAAATTTGAACCATACATTTTGGCTTCAAGCGACCAAGTTTGTTTTGTTCCATACCCGAGGATCGACAATCAGGAATATCTTGGTTACCGCAATAAAGTTACACCTCGGGCCGAGTATTGAGTAGTGATGAACAACGCCTTTACAAGAAGATGCCGTGAATGAAGTAGAAGTACCAACAACCTACAGATGCTATCTTACTTATCGATCCACATAATCCGGGATATGAAGAACTTCCAGATGATGCAACGGACGAAGCCAACGAAGATGAATTTGAAGAAAATGATGAAGTGGATGATGTTTCGATGATGACGAGTGATAAAGTTTCATTGTGTTTTACTATTATCAATTAAGTTTCTTTGTATTGCATTTCAAATAATATATATAACTTATCATCATGTTTGCTCAATTATATATGAATTTAGTCTTTTTTTTTAAATTGTATTTTGGAGTATGAAAGTGTTTAAAAGATGTTTGGATTTTGGATTTGGGGTTTGGGGTTTGGGGTTTGGGGTTTGGGGTTTGGGGTTTGGGGTTTTGGGTTTGGGGTTTAAATGTACGAAAGTGTATAAAACTTAAGAGGTTTGGGGTTTGGGGTTTAGGGTTTAGGATTTGGGGTTTAGGGTTTAGGGTATAGGGGAAAATGAAGCTCATTAGTTGTAATGTACCACCAATTTTTCACCAATGACATGCTTGGTCGTGAATAATGACGACCAATCAAGGCTGGTCGTAAATTGGTGGTAAAGGTACGACCAATGTACGACCAAGCATGTCATTGGTCTTAAATTGGTGGTACATTTACCACCAATGTACGACTAAATTCTCTCTTAATTTCCTATATATACCCACTAATTATTTTCTCAAATCATAGAAAATATTTAGAAATCTTATTAAAATAAAGAAAGAAAGATCTGAATCGAAGTGGAAAAGACTTCAGATTTCGTCTTTTCTATTTCCACTTGTGATTCCAGTATCTTTCTTCTCTTTTTTTTCGTAAAATTTAAAGTGGACCGTTGTTCATTAAGTGGACCGTTGTTCATTAAGTGGACCGTTGTTCATTAAGTGGACCGTTGTTCATAGAGGTTTATCATGACTTTTGATAAACCTCTTCTCATTTTTCGAAATACACTTTTAGTCACAAATTGGTTGTAAATATATGTTGTCAGAATGGGTTGTTAATTTACGACCAATGTAGGACGAATAGTCCTTCATTGGTCGTATATTAACAACCCATTTACGACCAAGTTAATGTTTAGTCCTTCATTGGTCGTGAATTAACAACCAATTTACGACCAATGCTTCTTAGTCTCACATTGGTCGCTTATTAACTACCCTTTACGACCAATGCCACATTAGTCTCTCATTGGTCGTAAATGTACGACCAATGTACGACCAATAGTCCCTAATTGGTTGTACATTTACGACCAATGAGAGACCAAAGCAAAATTCTATATAAAGCAAGCAAATCGTAACCATTTGGTTGCTCACTCCCATCTCTCTCCCCTCTCCATTACAACCATTTGCCTTCTCTCAAGGTAATTTTTTTTTTGTTTTAGTTCTAGGTGGTTAGTTAGGTGATTAGATTAGGTTTGGAATTAGTTTAGGTGATTAGATTAGGTTGGAATTAGTTTAGGTGAGATTACATTTTTTATAATAATAATAATTATTTGAATTTTTTATAACCATTTTGTTTTTTTAATTTTTTTTTCCAGATTGACGCTATTGTAGTTATGGCTGGCGGTAGAAGCAGACTTAGAAACCGTGGCAGAGGGACCTCTTACGGGAGTACATTTCTCGGTCAGACGGATCCATCTGCACCTTCTACCTCCCGCACCCCAGACAATGTCCCCGATAGCCAAATTCCTAGCATCCGCAAGCTGTCGATCATGTAGCTCCATACATTCCGCAGTATGATGATGCTGCATACTTTACTTATGAGGAGCCTCGGCATGATCAGCAGCCACATGATCCGCAGACGCATGATCAGCAGCCGCCGCATCAGCAGCCTCATGATCAGTATCATCCACAGCCTGCTCCACAGCCTGCTTCACAGTCGCTTCACATCCGCTTCACAGCCTCCTCCATACCAGCCTCCACACCAGGTCCCACAGCATGCTGCATACCAGCCTCCACACAAGGCTCCTGCAGCTCCGTGTCTTCATCCAGATTTGTTGGTGCCACCAATGCACCGTATGCAAGATATTCCGTGGAAGATATTCTCCAGATGCCGGGACGAGAAGGTTTACCCATCCTTGATCCAGATCTACGACCCAACACAACTTGGTAATTAATTTTAAATTAATTAAATATAATTTTAAATTTATATATAACAATTAATTCTATATATATATTCTTTCAAATTTTGTAGGTTTAAAGCTAACAATGCGGTGGGCCGAGCGTTGGGAATGTCATCAGATCAAACTTCCGGAAGCGCATCCAAACTGGACTCTTACACCGACCACGTCGCATAACTTGGTTCAAGTGCTTCGGTTAGTTATAATTTTTTTTTAATTTAAATAAAATAATTTGGTTAAGTAATTAATATTTTTCATTATTTTTTGTAGCAAAATGGAATTGGTCTATTGGGGTCAATGAGACGGTGAAGGCAGCATTCAACAAAGGCGATGGCTCGCCTTTAAGAACATTGTTGGCGTGGAAGGAGAAGTGGAAGTATTTGGGGATGACGAAAAGAGACCTACCTCAGCGATGAGGTTTGGACTGGTTTGAAGGCCTATTGATTTTGCCTCGACTCAGTCCAAAGGTCTCTCACTTGCTCATGCCCGGATGACCCGAGATGCTGATGGTAACTGCCAATACCTCATATTCGACAGACTCCACACGCCAAAAGGGCACTGCAAATTGTAAGTTTTAGACATTTCTTAATTTTTATTACATATATAATAATTAAATTTTATTAAATGCTATAGTTTTATTCATTTGAAATTTATTTTTAATATAGCCGAAAAAGGAGCACCACCGACTCTGGCTTTACAAGTTGACCCACCAGCATGCCGATGGCACTTTCTCTCATCCTCGAGCAGAAGCTCGCAACGATGTAGAGGCTCGGATTCAAGAGGTCCAGACTCCGACGCAAGAAAATCCGGACGGTGCACCGGTTCAGCTTTCGCCATCGAACAAGACAGAATTTTGAGCAGGTAAAATATTCGCTCTTTTAATTTATGTTTACATATATTTTACATATGTACTAATTAATATCTATAAATTGAAGGTTGCTCAAGAAAAGGGGACGATACCAGAATCGGTGTGAACGATGTCCTGTGGAGAGAGTTGAATACGCTGCTAGAAGGGAAGAAGAGTCCTCGCCGGAGGGATTTGGAATATGCGAACCGAGCCATAGCGAGAACAACGACAAATGGAAGGCTATATCGTTTCGATATGATGATAGCCTCAACCCCAACGCCAACCCGTCGGTTACGCCAGCTGCAGACCCTACGCTCAATTTTGCCGTCTCCGACCCTACTCAAGAGCAAGCGGATTTGCATCGTATGGAACAGAGGAGTTCTGAACTTTTAGATGAAATAAACCTAAATTCTTAGTTTTTCGGTTTTAAATATTTTGTATTTGAATATTTTAATTTTATGAATGTCATATATTATGTTATTATGGAATTTTATCAATTTCATAAAAATATATAAAATTTTAAATTATTAATTTTTATTTTATTTTTTAAAATAAAAATTTCAAATAAATTAGTAAATTGTCATAAATTAACGACTAATGTACATCTCAATTAGATGCACAATAGTCGTTAATTTGACTGATTTACTGCATTGATGTAATTTAGTCAAATTTATGACTATATTACATCTAATTTACTGACTACGTATTTAACTACTAATTTACGACTACATTTTTACATCTAATTTACGGTAGTAGTAAATGTACATCTAATTCGACCATATCCGGGAGTCGTAAATGTACAACTAGTTTACGACCAATTATGTTAGTTTACATTTACCAAGTTACGACCAATTAGTGATTACGACCAATATAACGACCAAACACAATTGGTAGTAACTTGGTCGTAAATCCCTTTTTACGACCAATTTACTACCAATTGTATAGTTGTTAAAGCCCTGTTTTCTTGTAGTGATACACACAAAATTGTTATTATGATCAAAAGTTCACAATGTATGTATATGTATAACGTATAAAGATACATGTATGCAAACGTATTCAACATATATACACACAAAAAATAGAAAGAGAACGTGTATGCGCACCATTGGAGTACGCCTACTTTTTCTTTTTACGCCAACTTGTTATATATTAGATTCTATAGTTTGGTCCAGCAGGTTCGCTAGAACTCGAATAAAAAAATAATTTTGGAAGAAATGATTATTTGTCTACTGTAATTGTTTTGAACCTATATATATAAGATGTAAGAACCATTCAATGACATGAGAGGTCTCAGAAACAAAAGAGATTGGTGACACGACTAGAAAACGTAACCAACAATTCAATACGACAACAAGTTGAAATTAAAAATCCTGGTGTCCTTAAGCTACAACTAGCTTGCTACGTGTTCAGTTTTCCCTATTGTTTATTAAACCATAACGAAATAATATTAATAGTAAACGTCGGGATATATAGTCTCACCATCCCCTTTCCCGGCAAGGACTTTCACTTCAATCGTTACTGGCCAGCGGCGGAGCTGGAGGGTGAACGTTTGGCCTGGTCACTATTGATGATCGTAGAGTTTGAACATATTCTCTTCACGTCGTATCTGCATATATCGAAATTGGTAACTGCGTTTACACCTCTGAATTTTATTGCCGCGATATCGTACGCCTCCGCTGCTTCTTCTTGTGTGCCTTCGTATATTAAATATATTTGTTAATTAATAAAATGTGTGTATATAATATCTAGCTAATGTAATTATTCTTTATATAAAAGTGGTTCATACTAAATGTGCCAAGGTACAAGTCTTTGTTTCCAGCAACTCTTCCGATCCTAGCTTGCCATCTTCCATGTTGGTGATGCCTGCATGTGTTTTACATGCATAATCACGATCACAATCCATGTAAATGCCTATATATACATAATCCTTCAAACGATGTCCAGACCAAACCTTGTGACTCCTCTGTAAATCGAAGCTCCCCTTGAAAATCCACTGCTATTCCTATATGTGAGAAAGTCGACACAACATGTTAGTTCAGGTGATGATTGACAGGTGATTTAGAAGCGCTCTCTAGAATATTTCTACATCCAATTTTTTTTCTAAAGCACAAATCGCTCGTGTTTTAATTTATTAATTAGATAATTAAATCGTCTCAAACTTACAATCAAAATTTTACAGCAAAAATATTTACGACTGCAAATAAATCTATAGCATTGTTTCCACAACAAAATATATAAAGTACTAATATATAGTTCCATGTATATCAAATATAAATACAAAGACAAATCTTTTAAATACTACCACAAAAAATATGATCAAAATAGCACATACTTTTTAAAAAATCATTAGTTAAAGGATAAAGCGATTAAATTACTCCACATCTTAAACTCTAACCCTAATTCTATCTCATCAATATGAAACCCTAAACTCTAATCAATAAACCAAATCTAAATATGAATTTTTCTTTTACAAAAACTTAATTAGTGTTATTTTAATTTATTTCTCTTATATACTGTTTTGCATAAAAATTTTGAATATAAAATTGTTTTACTGCTATCCTAAATTATTTCTCTAAATACAATATAGCATCGAGAGGAGAGTGATTCTGAAGTTGATTTACCTCCTCAACATGGCAACAAATTCTTGCCTAGTCATGTTGTTGAGTTCCTCCATCTCCTTTTCGTAATTACTCAACTGAAATGAATAATGTAAATAAAAAAAACTGACATAGTATTCTGTTTGATAATTCCAAGCTTGTGAAAACTTAACATATTATTAGATGTTTAATATGTTAAGGATAAACACAAAAATGAAATATAAAAATAGGAAAAGAAAGTTTTCTATTAGATTAGGTTTTTTTTTTTCCATATCCTACATGTTAAAGGGAATTGTCTTTCATATAAATATAGGTCTAATGGAGAGGTGTTCCATAAGATCTAAGAGAGAAACATTGGGAGCTTTAGTTTTGAGTAGTTTCTAAAGCTAATAAGAAAAGTTGTTCTTATAATTCTTTGTGTCTCTAGAGATTTAAATTGGTATCAGAGCGGTTCGACGAAGATCTGCAAGAAGACCAAAATATCCTTCAAGATGGAAGAAAAGGTCTGTGGCAGAAACTAGTCAGAAGATCTGGGGAATTCCTATGTGGAAAGGGATCATCCTCAAAGCACCTCAAAGTAACCTTACGATTAATGGTACAAGATGGATACTGATTCGCTGGAGGAAAGGACACAAGGTGTGTAGTCCTTGGCTTGAGGGGGAGAATGAGAGATGTCAATCCAAGTCCCACATTGGAGAATTAGACAAGGAGTGTCTAATATATAAAGATAAGTCCAACTCTAATAGTACGAGGCCTTTTGGGAAGGAGCCCAAAAGTAAATCCATGTGGGCCTGCCTTTTAGGTCCAAAGTGGACAATATCGTACTAATCGGATAATATAGAGTTGGACATGGGATTTCACAATCCCAACAATTGGTATCAGAGCCTCAGGTTGGAGACTCGATCTAAGCTTAAGTTGAAGCTTCGATCCTGGTGCTTGTGAACAAGAGATCACGCGAGCAAGATGGCGGACGTGACTAGGGCTCCACGCACGAAGGACTTTGGATCGACATCCATCCAATGTCCTATGTTGTCATCGACAAACTATACAGTTTGGTCGATGAGGATGAAGGTTCTACTACGTGTTCATGAAGTATGGGACACGATCGAACCTGGTTCAGATGATCAAAAGAAGAATGACGTTGCGGATAGCTCTTTTGTTTCAATCTGTTCCCGAGGCATTGATTCTCCAGGTGGGAGATCGTACATCATCAAAAGAGATCTGGGACGCCATCAAATCACGACACATTGGGGCTGATCGTGTAAGGGAGGCGAGACTTCAGACGTTGATGACGAAGTTTGATAGGTTGAACATGGATGATAAGGATACGGTCGATGACTTCGCGGGAAAGATATCAGGTCTATCATGCAAAGCAGCCTCTTTGGGTGGAAACATAGAAGAATCCATGATGGTTAAGAAGTTCTTGAAGGGTCTTCCAGAAGACAAGTATATCCATATCGTGGCGTCACTTGAACAACTCCTAGACCTCAATTCTACGGGTTTTGAGGATATAGTTGGAAGGCTCAAGGCATTCGAGGAGCGCGTGGGAACAAGAACTCAGAAAGAGGACCAAGGAAAGCTTATGTTTGTAAACAACGACCAACATAGTCAAAGGGGGTATGAGAACTTCCGTGGTAGAGGTAGAAGACGGAGTAGTAGAGGCAGAGGCCGTGGTAGATCACACAGTTAAACGATGTGTCACACACCGACGAAAAAAACTCGAAGAAGGATCGATCAAAGGTGATATGTTGGAGATGTGACAAGCCGGGTCACTATGCAACTGCCTGTCCCGAGAAGTCAGTGAAAAATCAAGAAACCAACCTCAACGAGACGCACGAAGCTGATGCACTCTATGTACACGAGGTGGTGTTCTTGAATGAAGACAAGGTGATTCCGAAGAATCTCGATATCAACAAAGGCGGTGCAAGCGTTTGGTGTTTGGATAATGGAGCGAACAATCACATAACGGGAAACAAGGAGTTCTTTTCAAGTTTGAGTCAGAACACCAAAGGGAAGGTGAAGTTTGGGGATGGATCGTGTGTTGATATCGTTGGAAAGGGTGTGATTACTTTTGTGTGCAAAACTGGAGAGAAGAAGGCTCTCAAAGACATCTACTACATACCCGACCTAAAGCACAACATATTGAGTCTTGGTCAAGCAACAGAAAACGGATGTGAGGTTAACATGAAGGATGACTATTTGACGCTCACGGATTCGCATGGAAGGTTTCTTGTACATGTCACAAGATCTCCAAACCGCCTCTACAAGACCCCTATGGAGATTAGCTACCTGGAATGCTTACATGTCAGAGATGAAGATGCCACATGGAGGAGGCATGCTTGACTGGGACATATAAGTTATGGAGTGATGAACAACATGGTAAGAAAGGAGATGGTCACAGGAATGCCGAGTGTAACACACGAAGAGAGCGTATGTGACGCATGTCTAGCAGGGAAGCAGATTAGACATTCATTCCCGACCAAAGCCATGTTTCGTGCGACAAAGCCATTGGAGTTATTGCATGGAGATTTGTGTGGACCAATCACACCACCAACGCCAGGCAATAATAAGTATGTCTTTGTCTTGATTGATGATTTCTCTAGGAATATGTGGATTATACTTATGGAGGAGAAGAGTGAGGCTTTCGATCGATTCAAAAGGTTTAAAGAGAGTGTAGAGAAGCAGACATGATCGTCCATTAAAACCTTTCGCACCGATAGAGGAGGAGAGTTTACCTCAGCTGAGTTCAATCTGTTCTGTGAAGAGAATGGAGTGAAAAGGCATCTCACCGCGCCTTACAAACCTCAGCAAAACGGTGTTGTGGAAAGGAGAAATCGAACTTTGATGGGAATGACAAGAAGTATGCTGAAGGCAATGAAGATGCCGAACTATTTGTGGGAAGAAGCTGTGCGACATTCAACTTACCTCATCAACAGAGTTCCTACAAAAGCCTTGAAGAATCAGATGCCATATGAGTGCCTCACACGCAAGAAACCAAGTATATTCGGTTGTGTAGCACATGCGAAGATATGCGTTACTCATCTGAAGAAGTTGGATGAGAGATCGAAGTGTGTGGTCAATCTTGGAACTGAGCAGAGCTCCAAAGCATATAAACTCTATGATCCAGTCACAGGGAGTGTGATGGTGAGTAGAGACGTGATTTTTGAAGAGGAGAAAGCTTGGAATTGGTCGTCTACAACAAACCAAGCGGATTGTGAACCAAGTATGCTTAAGCTTCCACATGAGGGTGAGATAGAAGAAGGTAATGATCAAGGTGATGATCATGAACATGAAGCTATTGAACAAGATGAGGAAGAAGAAGAAGATATTGATCACAATGATAACCAAGACGGTGGAGTACAACCGTTGGTGACTAGACACGGCTGCACCATAACAAAACCAAGGTATCTCGATGATTATGTGTTACTTGCAGATCAAGAAAGTGCAATGCTGTTGCTCACAGTATAAGGCAAGCCAGAGAACTACTTTGAGGCTGACACGTAAGAGAATGGGTTGAAGCTATGGTGGCTGAGTTAGATTCTATCACAAGAAACAAGACATGAGAGCTTGTGGATAGACCGGCTGGTGTGAAACCTATAGGGATAAAGTGGATCTACAAGATAAAGAGAAAGGCGGATGGTACAGTGAGCAAGTATAAGGCGAGACTTGTGGCAAAAGGCTATGTTCAAAGACAAGGAATATATTTCGATGAAGTGTTTGCACCTGTGGCATGTCTCAAAACTATCAGGCTCTTAATAGCCCTTTCTGCAACCAATGGCTGGGAGATACTTCACATGGACGTGAAGACCGCTTCCTTGAATGGAGATCTAAAGGAGTTAGTGTATGTAACTCAACCCGAAGGTTCGAGAAGAAAGGAGAAGAGGATCAAGTTTATGTGTTACACAAGGCTCTGTATGGGTTACGCCAGGCACCCAGAGCATGGAATGTGAAACTCGATCAGGTTCTGAAGCAGATGAGATTTGAGAAGTGCACGAAGGAACCATCAATGTACCGCAAGACTGAAGGTGGAGACGTCTTGATCATTGCCATATACGTTGATGATCTATTTGTGACAGGAACTTCTCTTAAGGTGATTAAGCGTTTCAAAGAGGAGATGTCAAAGAAGTTCGAGATGTCAGATCTGGGTAAGCTAACGTATTACCTTGGCATAGAGGTGATTCAAGAAGCAGGCGGAATCAGAATAAAGCAAGAGAGGTATGCTCAAGGAATCATGCGTGACACAAAGATGGAGACATGTAACGCGACTCAAGTTCGAATGGAATCGAACTTGAAGATCTCAAAGGCTGAAGATGAACAAGAGATAGATGCTACGGAGTACAGAAGAATCATAGGATGTTTAAGGTATCTGCTTCACACACGACCAGACCGTGTTACGCAGGGCGTTTTAGCAGATACATGCATAATCCGAGAGACTCTCATGGACAAGCCATCAAGCACATACTACGGTGTGTCAAAGGAAAAACAAACTTCGGTCTGTTCTTCAAGAGAAATGGGTCAAGGAGTGTCGTTGGTTATAGTGACAGCAGTCACAACATTGATCTCGATGATGGGAGGAGCACATCGGGACATGCATTCTATTATGGTTCATCGTTGATCACTTGGACATCGCAGAAGCAATAGACGGTTGCATTGTCATCATGCGAAGCAGAGTTCATGGCGGCAACAGAAGCAGCGAAGCAAGCTATATGGATCAAGGATTTGTTGAGTGAGATACTAGGTGAAGAAGACAAGATGATCACGCTTAGAATCGACAACAAATCAGCCATTACTCTAACAAAGAATCCAGTTTTCCATGGAAGGAGTAAGCATGTACTCAAAAAGTATCACTTCATTCGTGAGTGTGTGGAAAATAGGCAAATCAAAGTGGAGCATGTGCTGTGTGTTGAGTAGAAGGCCGACATCCTTACCAAGCCATTAGCAAGGATTAAGTTCCAGCAAATGAGGAGCTTAATTGGAGTTCAAGAGATTGATCTCCCTAATTCAAGTTGGAATTAAGGGGGTGAATGTTGGATAATTTCAAGCTTGTGGAAACTTAACATATTATTAGATGTTTAATATGTTAAGAATAAACACAAAAAGGAAATCTATAAATAGGAAAATGAAGTTTTTTATTAGATTAGGTTTGTGTTTTTCATATCCCACATGTTAAAGAGAATTGTCTTTCATATAAATATAGGTCTAATGGAAAGATGTTCCATAATATATAAAAGAGAAACATTGAAAGTTTTAGTTTTGAATAGTTTCTAAAGCTAATAAAAAAAATTATTCTTATAATTCATTGTGTCTCTTGTGTCTCTGGAGATTTGATATTCAACAGCCAAGGCTATATCTTTCGATCAAAAGAGTCATTAAGTTCGTAAAAAACGCATTCAGAATCTTAATATCTAAATAAATATATATTAAAATTGCTATGTTGTATTGTAGTATGTAATAATAAAGTAGCTAGAAGTTGAGGTCTATATGGTCCACTCCACAACAGAAACTTACAGGGAAGTTTAAGTGAGTAGTAGGACCCCAATACTTCATGGCCGCTAAATCATAAGCCCTCGCAGCTTTCTCCTCATCATCATACCCTCCTGTTATAGTATATTACTTAAAAGCATTATTATCGATCATTTAGTAAAGTCTACAACATTTTCATATCATCAATAAACGGAAACTTAATAGGTTGTTGCAGAATAGGTTGTTGAAATAAAAATTTCACTTACCAAGATACACTGGGATTGATCAAGAAGTGAATGCGAAGGAATATATAGGAAAACCAAAAACATTATTAGTAAATTCTAGAGTAATAAGATTATCTAAATAAATCAGAATTAAATCATTTTAAATTTGTTTTTCTAAACCTTGTCTTCCCCTTCTCGTCTGTCCTTCTTTCTTACAGCTATTGTCCCATAAGTGAGCTTCATATCTACCTGTCCATCTATGCCTGTTTATATACGTTCATGTATATTATCATGCCAAAACAATAAAATATATTTACAACCAAATCAACTCAGATATATATATGTACTTAAGTGTAGCATTCACATTTTTATATCGTGTAATTTCTTTAACAAAATAAATTTAAAAATATGTTGTGTAACTTTGAGTCAACGACAATTGATTACGTACTTTGTAACTCCACGATACTGAGAAGTTCTTTGCCCCAAACTATCAACCGACTTCCTCGGTTCCACCGGTTCCTTGACCTGAGATTTACCGACCGAACTCTTTCGCTTCTCGTCTACCCTAACCGGTTCTTCCACCGGTCTAGATACATTTAATTCGTTGATCAGATCAGAAGCAGCGCCATGGCTCATAGCCAACAATAACGTCGACCCATTGGTGTTATAACCAGTCTCTTCGTGACTAATATTACTAGTATTGCTCGTACTACCCTCTTCCCTAGCATAATTATTCGAGACTGGAAATGTTGGAGTGCCTTGTCCTAACCAAGATTTGAAAACCGAGACCGAACCTTCATAATCATGGCTTAGGTTGGTATCTAGGTTCAAGTATTGGGGTGTAGATACGGTTTGTTCATAGAGAAGGTAACCGGGTGGGCTTAATCTGTTAAGCATTGTAGTGCAGTTCACATTGGTTTGGTTATTGCCGCTTATAGGAGGACACTCGGTTTGATGAGAGTTGGAGAAGAAATCTTCCAGCTTTGGAACTTCTTCGTCATCATGATGATGATCGTCATGATTAAGGTTAATATCATATTGCCAGACTATATATAGAAAACAAATTAAGAATATATATTAATAGTTGCATAAACCAACAACATACAATATATATGTGAGCATATATATACGTATAGTATATATGTGAGCATTTGTTTGCATAGTGTATATGTGAGCATATGTATGTATATATAGTGTATATGTGAGCATATGTATGTATAGTATATATGTGAGCATATGTATGTATAGTATATATGTTGCATACATGTATAGTATATGTGAGCATGTATATTATATATTTGAGCATATGTGTTGGGAATCCTACATCTGAACAAGTTAGAGAGAAGCATAAAACCAGCCGTTGATCAAAAAAAAAAAAAAACATGACGAGCCAATTCTTTCATTGTTAATTAGTTGCATATGAGTTACAAAATGCATGAAATTTAACCGTATATATATACACGTACCAGGAGGAGGATGATGTGTGAGAGGATCATTGTAGAAGAGAGAACCATCCGAATTAAGAGGCATGAGAGCCTTTTCTTGATTAGTCACAACATAGTTTTCTTCGTCTTCTTCTTGAACGCTATCGGAGATTCTCAAATGAGGTGTCAAGGAAAACCCCAACCATTTGTTCATCTCTTCTCCCTTTCTCTCTCTACTCAATATTTCTCTCTCTCCCATTGTTCCAAAGTATATTGTAGGGTTTCGTGTGTCTATTCAATTCGTGGTCTCATATGCGAAGGAATCATTAATGGACAAATATTAGAGTTACGTGGATTAAATAAGACCTTTGTTTGTTATAATGTGAAAATATTATTGAAAGAAAAAGTAGAAACGAAGAAAAAGGAAAATTAATGTGAAAAGAGATATAAGACAAAACAGGTGGCGGTGAAGTTGTGTCGTAGCATGAAAAATAGGCAACAGGGAAGTTTCTTTACACATTCTTTTTCGGGCACTTGCATCTGACTTTTCTAGGGCTTCGTGCCTCTTCCTTCAGATCTTTTAATGTTACTCTTTAATGAGATTTGGAATCTTGAGTCTCTTTCTATTTTAATTTTTTGGGACATAGAATAAGTCCACCATTACGACGAGGAAAGGAAAAAAAATCACTATGCCATCAAGCTACGGCCTTTGGAATGGTGTAGATTCAGTGCCGTGTTCAAACATTTGAGTGATCTAATCGGGAATTTGTACAAGATATAATGCCTAATCATGTTTACAGTACTTATTTATAACTTTAGAGCACCCACAATGATAAAGAAGTCCAAATGGATTTCTAAAAAGAATTAATATTTAGTTAATAAAATTCAGAAAAATAACCAATACAGAAGAGACATGTGGCAAATATATAAAAAACAAGCAAAAACAAACGTTTATGTGATCTGTATAGTTTGTTATGTTATGTACTCATGAGAATAGTGCAACCGTTAAAATCAAAGCTGGTTACATACAAACAAGAAATTTACAAATCCTTTTCCAAGCAAAAAGCGTGGAACTAAAAACGAGTTTACGCCGCAGTTTGGCTTCATGGATCCCGTTTTGCAGATTATCCAGCATGATGATGTGTTTTCTTTTTAGAGAAGCATGATGATGTGTTGAGAAACTAATCTCGACCTTGGTATTATTGGTATGTATACGATGGTGCTTTACCAATGAAGAGTTGGCTTAATGAGTAAAACTCTTAGATCATGTAGTAGGATTCTAACAGATCGCATGTTCGATTCTCGTTGATAGGGGTCTAATATTCTTCTAAAGAAAATTAATTTAAGATAGTTTGAACTTTGTTTTAGGAAGATGTACATGTCTTGGGCTCCAGAATTTCCTAATCAATAAAAAAAGAATTTAAAGTTTAGAGACTCTTAAGTGAAAACAAGTTTACATACCGTTGTAGAGATAATTTAGTAAATAAAATTATATAATTTAAAAATAAAGAATTAAATGATATTTCAAAATTTGTAATATCACATTAGGATACATTTATTTTAATGATTATGTATGAGTTATTACTATATTCTAAAAAAAATTCAAAATATAAATCAACATTAAATGTAATATATGAACTATTACCATATTTTAAAAAAGTTTATCAAAAATATAAATTAACATTAAATGTAAATGTCTATGTCATATTAAGTTATAAGTCATGTCATTAATTTTAGTAGTAATGTCATATTATTTTGTGAAAATGGCAAAATCACTTTTCAAAAATAATGTATAGGGGATAAGATGATGTGGTTTGAAACAAATACAAAGATCGGCTTCAGTTCTTCTCGTGAAGAGAACAAACTCGGTTTAGTGCTTTTATGGTATAGTGCAATTGTGGCTTTAGTGCTTGATCCTCTCTTTCAACAGGTTTTGGTTCCTACTGTTCTCTTGTTCCGATGTCTCTATTAGGCATTGTTTTGTTGTTAAACGTATTCAGATTCTTTCATTGTGATTGTATCAGATTGAGAAAGGGCTTGTGGAGGCTAACGTGGCAAGTTCTGAAGACTTTCCTGTAAAAATTGCAAATATCCAGTTTGCCATTGTGGCTATTAATGCTCTCAGCAAGGTTTAGTTTTCCAGAAAGATATCTTTCTGTATGTGAGATTTGTTACTTGGTGTTTTTGAATTTTACCCTTTTCTGGACCTGTTCTGAACACTTTTGTTTGAAACTCAGGGCTTCAGTGAATGTCTTACTGCTAGCCGTCCTCGAATTGGTCTCATGTTTAAGCAGGTTTGCATAGATCATGTAGATGATCACTTCTCGAATAATTACGACTGGCTTTCTAACAATTAATAACCTTTTCTGTAATGTAGACACTGGATCTGCTTCTAAGGATTTTGATTGAGCTTCCAAAGGTTGTATCTTTACGGAGTAAGGTATGAGTTTAGTTGTATATGTCCATACGCAGACATATTGTGTGCCCTGTACTGTTTTCACATGCTATTCTATTTTAATGTTGATTCACAGTTTGGTGACTAGTGTGTTGCTCTTCTCTTCAGGTTACATCATTCATACACCGTATGGTTGATACCCTTGGATCTTCTGTGATTCCTTATCTTCCAAAGGCTTTGGAAGAGCTACTTACTGACAATGAGGGATAACGATTACCCACTGCTTTTGAATACTCAAAATAACAATGATGGGTTGAGCACATTGACTTGATATAACTTTTCAACAAAATAATCTTATTATATGGTTTTTGCAGCCAAAAGAAATGGCTGGGTTCCTGGTCTTACTCAATCAGCTTATCTGCAAGTTTGGCACCTCTGTCCGTGATATACTGGAAGACGTATACCCTGTGGTTGCTGGTAGAATTTTCATTGTAATTCCAAGAGATGGACTCCCCTCATGCCCTGGGGCTGTTACTGAGGTATTTGTTTGATTGTTTTGTTTGACTCAATGTATTAATAATCACCATGCATGACTTGGGAACCTGTTGATATGGTAACATCCTTTCTTTCTTTCTCTTTGTGTAGGAAATAAGGAAATTGACCGAGCTCCGAAGGATGCTGTACACATTTCTTCATGTGATAGCCACACATGATCTCTCCTCTGTATTCCTTATCCTTGAAAGTATAGTGTATTTAGAAACGATGATGCATCTTGATGCAGCCCAACATGTGATCGCTTTGATCACAACTACTTGACCGCCTAAGATGTTTCTTTTTTTCTATTATGTTAAGCTTTCTATTTTAGTTAAAGTATTTTAAACCTTAGGAAAAGGAAATCACAATTCCCTTAAGGAACGTGATCTTTTAAGCACTATATAAACAGAGGTAATCGACCTCTTGTATTCACGATTGATATTAATAAAGATAAAGACTTTTAAGAGCTTTCGAGCACTGCGAAGAGTATTCGCGCCTTTTCTTGTTTTCGATTACTTCATCATCAAGTTATCAACTTAGGGTTCATATCCTTGAACCTAAACGTTCTTAGCTTCCGCTTCTCCATCAATTGGTATCAGAATCAGTACGTTTCTGGAATTCCATCTCTCGTTATCATGACAAAGAAAACGCCAGATGGATCTTCTCCGGATATGACCGAATTTCGAGCCATCCTTGCAGAGATGCAAGCTTCCTTCGCCGCCACCATTCAGACGTCGATGCAGAACTCAATCCAACAATTGGGCGAATCGTTGACGACTCGTTTGGAGACCATGAACACGATACTCACTCGCTTGGACCCTCAAAACCAACAAGTGGCTAACGTGCAAATTCCTCCGTAACGATAACTCCAGCAACAAATTCCACCGGTACAACATCAACAACCGCACCAACGTCCACCCATTCCTCCACGACAACACCCGCAACAGATTCACCGACCTCATCAGTTTGTGGATGTACGTGGTCACGACATCAACGACGAGGAGGAAGAAAACGAACAGCATTGGCGTGTGTATCGTGATGAATTGCGGCAACGAGACAACATTGATACTCGATGGGAAAACAGCTTTAGGGTCGACATACCAGAGTTTCATGGAGGCCTTAAAGGTGATGACCTCATTGATTGGCTAGTCGCGGTTGAAGAAATTTTCGAGTTTAAACGGGTTCCACCCGCTCGACGAGTCTCGCTTGTGGCAATGCGTTTTCGTGGTCATCCTGCAACATGGTGGAAACAAATCAAAACCACACGAGCTCGCAATGGGAAGACGCCAATCCATTCATGGGAAAAACTTACAAAACAACTCAGACAAACCTTCTTACCTCACAATTACGATCGCCTGATGTATAACAGATTACAAAACCTTCGCCAAGGCAATCGCAGCGTCGATGAATATGCTGAAGAATTCGCTCTGTTATTAACTCGTACATAGATTCATGACAGCCAGATCCAGTTAGTCGCTCGCTTCATTGGTGGTCTTCTTCAACAGCTGCAAAACGCGATGGCGCAGTTCGATCCGACAAACATAAGTGAAGCTCACCGGCGTGCAGCAACTTTTGAACAACAAACACGGTCATCAAATTGGAATTATTCCTCTACACGTTCAAAGACACAAGACGTAACGGGCAATACAACGTCGCCAACTACGAAAGAAACGGGTGAAACCAGCGCCACAACACCTAAGCAACCTGCAACGGAAGAGCAGACTTTGCGCCGTTCAACGCGCCCCAATGCCCTCCGTTGTTACTCTTGTGGTGAACCGGGACACAGGCAAACAACATGCCCGCACAACCCTCGCCGCGGTTTGATCGCTGACGAATCTTTCAACGATCAAGAGGTCTATGATTCTCAAGACGAGGAAGAGGAAGACGAATCTGACTTGGTTCAGCGAACTTCAGGCGATACAGGACATATGCTCGTACTACGGCGTGCCTGCGTCACTCCTCGTCGACAAGATGATAACTGGCTCCGCACAAACATCTTCCGTTCGACTTGCACCATTAGTGACCGTGTCTGTACATTTGTCATTGACTCTGGTAGTTGTCGGAACGTCATATCTGATGAGGCTGTCACGAAACTTGGTTTTACAAGAGAAAAACATCCCTCGCCTTATACTCTTGGGTGGCTAAATAATAGCGCCACGGTTCGTATCTCTGAATGAGCTTTGGTTTCATTCTCCATTGGACCTCACTACAAGGATCGTATTTATTGCGACGTGGCCCCAATGGACATCAGTCACTTATTGTTAGGAAGGCCATGGGAGTTCGACCGTCGGGTTGTTCATCAAGGAGCTGACAACACTTACCAGTTTGTATGGAACACACATATTACTTCTGCCGACTAAAGAATCGACACCACCTCCTGCTCTTCACTCCACGACACCATCTCCTCCGCCAGCAAACACCAAAACCACATTGATTTGTTCGTATAAGACGTTCAAAACAGAGTTCAGAGCTGATGGCGTAGCTTACGCCGTGGTACCTGCTCCTGTCACTAGTAGCCTCACGACAACAATCCATCACAATATCGAGAAGCTTTTAGGCAAGTTCCAGGATGTATTTCCCACTGACTTGCCAACCTCCCTTCCACCTTTACGAAATATTCAACATCAGATCGATCTTGTCCCAGGCGCAACACTCCCTAACCGCCCTCATTACCGCATGAGTCCCGACGAACATGAAGAGCTTCGCCGCCAAGTAGAGGAATTGCTTCGTAAAGGACATATTCGAGAGAGTCTTTCTCCTTGTGCTGTACCAGCACTCCTTATTCCAAAGAAAGACGGATCTTGGCGTATGTGTGTAGACAGCCGGGCCATTAACAAGATCACCGTCCGGTACCGTTTCCCGATTCCTCGCCTCGACGACTTGCTAGACCAAATCGGAGCAGCCATGATTTTTTCTAAAATCGATCTTAAAAGTGGTTACCATCAAATCCGTATCCGTCCTGGTGATGAATGGAAAACAGCTTTCAAGACTAGGGAAGGATTGTTCGAATGGCTCGTTATGCCTTTCGGTCTGTCTAATGCACCTAGTACTTTTATGTGGATCATGAATCAAGCTCTGCGGCCCTTTATTGGCAAATTTGTGGTTGTTTATTTTGATGACATCCTGATCTTTAGCTCTTCCATGTCTGAACATCTTCAGCATCTTCGGGACGTGTTAAACGTGCTACGAGAGGAGCAGCTTTTCGCAGCAAAACACAAGTGTGAGTTTGGGGTTCCTCAGGTTCTGTTCTTAGGTTATGTGGTTTCTGGACAAGGTTTATCAATGGATCAGTCAAAGATTGAAGCCGTTCGCTCTTGGCCAGTTCCGAAGACTCTTACGGAAGTGCGCAGTTTCCATGGTCTCGCGTCCTTCTATAGACGCTTTGTCAGCCACTTTAGTACTATCATGGCACCGCTTACTAGCTGTATGAAAGAATGAAAGTTCCTGTGGACGCCTGAAGCAACAGAGGCGTTTGAATTGATCAAGACAAAGCTCATGACCGCTCCTATTCTTGTTCTGCCGGATTTTTCAGAGACGTTTGAACTTCATAGTGATGCCTCTAAGCTTGGGATTGGTGCAGTTCTTAGTCAGCGGGGGCGTCCGATTGCATATTTTAGCGAGAAATTGGCTGGTGCTCGTTCGCGTTATAGTACTTATGACATCGAATTTTATGTGATTGTTCAGGCTATCAAGCATTGGCGTCATTACTTGGTCCATCGGGAATTTGTCTTATTCACAGATCATGACGCTCTACGGCATCTCGATAGTCAGGCCAAAGTTTCGTCTCGGCATGCTTCTTGGATTGCTTTTCTACAGCAGTTTACTTTCTCAATCCGTCATCAAGCAGGCAAGACCAACAAGGTGGCTGATGCTTTAAGTCGTCGATACAGCATCCTTACTCTCATGCGTACATCAGTGACCGGTTTTGAATATTTATCAGAATTATACCCTACTGATACTTTTTTGGACGTTTTTGGGAGGAAGCATGGACCGGCGGTGTTTCTGATTATACGGTTCAGGATGGGTTTTTATTTAAAGGATCACGACTTTGCATTCCTGACACTAGCCTTCGTTTGAAGATTATTCAAGAGTTTCATAATGAAGGCCATGTAGGTCGTGATCGTACACTCCAGCTTACTACTTCTTCGTATTTCTGGCCAACTATGCGTCGGGACGTTGAGAGATTCGTGTCTCGATGCCGCGTGTGTCAGCTGGAAAAAGGGAAGGCGTCTAATGCTGGGTTATATCTTCCTTTACCTATACCAGATCAGCCTTGGACACATGTGAGCATGGATTTTGTCCTTGGCCTTCCGCGAACCCAACGCGGCCATGATTCAATTTTTGTTGTGGTCGACAGATTTTCGAAAATGGCGCATTTTGTACCTTGCAAGAAGACATCGGACGCTGTCAATATCGCTATGCTCTTCTTTCGTGAGGTCTATAAACTACATGGTTTGCCTCTTTCTATTGTGTCTGACCGGGACACTCGTTTTTAAGTCATTTTTGGAGGTCTTTGTGGAAGATGGTAGGCACTAGTTTGGACATGAGTACGGCATATCATCCCCAAACCGACGGGCAAACAGAGGTGACTAATCGCTCACTTGGGAATTTGCTTCGTTGACTTGTCGGTGACAATATTAAGATTTGAGACGTCAAGCTCAGCCAGGCGGAGTTCGCCCACAATCACGCTTTGAATCGGAGTTTGGGTTTCTCTCCATTTCAGGTCGTTTACGGTGTGGTTCCGCGTTGTCCACTTGATCTTGCAGCTCTACCAGACAAAACTAGGTTACATGGGGAGGCATTCGACTTTGTGACAGATCTGCAACAGGTTCATCAGCAAGCTCGTGATAATCTCTCTTCTTCAGCTGCTAAGTACAAACGTGATGCAGATAAGAAGCGACGGGAATTGATCTTCGAACCAGGGGAGCTTGTGTGGGTGTTCCTCACCAAGGACCGTCTTCCTGCAGGCGAGTATAATAAACTGAAGTCTCGCAAGATTGGTCCAATCGAGATTGTGGAGCGAATCAATGCAAATGCTTATCGCGTTCGTTTACCTTTTCATCTGTGTACCTCAGATGTGTTTAATGTTAAACATCTCTCTCCTTTTCATGGTGATAACAGCGATCCAGATTCGTGGTCGAATCTTCCAAACCAAGGGGGACCTGATGCAGCCCAACATGTGATCGCTTTGATCACAACTACTTGACCGCCTAAGAGGTTTTCTTTTTTCTATTATGTTAAGTTTTCTATTTTAGTTAAAATATTTTAAACCTTAGGAAAAGGAAATCACAATTCCCTTAAGGAACGTGATCTTTTAAGCACTATATAAACAGAGGTAATCGACCTCTTGTATTCACGATTGATATTAATAAAGATAAAGACTTTTAAGAGCTTTCGAGCACTGCGAAGAGTATTCGCGCCTTTTGTTCTTGTTTTCGATTACTTCATCATCAAGTTATCAACTTAGGGTTCATATCCTTGAACCTAAATGTTCTTAGCTTCCGCTTCTCCATCACATCTGCTTCTGAACACTTGTTGTACACACTGTTGATGATTTTTCTGGTTCACTTGTGACCCTCTTCTTTGCCATAAAAATAAGCATGCGTGCAGATATTTATTAGTATTGTCAAAGATTGGGGTGACAAACCATATATCGAGGAGAAGGTAAATATTCTTATCCACTTTCTTTTCTTCGTTGAAGAAGAATCACAAATGTCATGGTATTACATTATTTTCTTTCAGGTTCCAGGTTTTCAGAAGTTCATGATTGATGTTTCCGCAAAAAAAAAAACTGCTGTTTAATTTGTACAGTGTAGTGGATAAATCCTTTGGCTTCAATGATGCGAATATTGTAAGCATAAGACACTTCATCAGTTAACTTCTCTTAAAAGTCTTTTAATTAGTGTTGGACATCATTATTTATTACCCGACTTAAACTGGTTAGTCAATTCGTATCTACCTTGAAAAGTTAAGTATTCAGTATTTCCAAGATAAGTAACAATTGACAAATTTTATTATTTGAAAGATCAAGTCAAATATGAAATATCATTATATTCTTAACACTTGACTAGTTATTCGTTCTATTATTTGTTAATTGTTACATGATCTAATAGATATTTGTTACTTGCTGATAATATTTTTCTTTTATTTATTAATTTTTTAAATATTTTTATAAAATGATGCATTAATTAATTTTGTAATTAGTAATATAATATTATTATAAATTAATGTTAATTAAAATTTTATTATAAAATGTAAAATAAAATTTGTATATTATTTTCTTAAACTTTCTAATTATAGTCTATATTTTGAAAATTCTAACAAATCTGTTTAAAAGATTTTAACAAGATGTTAATTTTCAAAATTATATGTAAATATTTTCACTAATTTTGAAATTATTATGAAATATTATTATATATTTATAAAATTAAAAATATAAACTCTATCCTATTTTATCTATTATATAATCATAATCAATCATTTTAAGAGAAAATTATTATATTGAGGTAAATATAATAAAATTATATTAAATTGTTAAATTTATATATTTTATTTTATTAAGTATTTATGTTCAAAATATAATACTAGGTAATGTAGAAGCTCGAAATCGGATTGATACAAACGATATAAAGTAATGAAATATTAAGGAAAGAAACGGAATATAAACGTAAATACACATGGAGGCGAGATATGATCTCTTTCCTTAACTCTTTATATTCGCTCCGTAGTGAGACGGAACTGTACGGATATGGAGTCCCAGGATACAACCATGACGAGACGATTCACGCTTCACTCGTGAACGCCCTATCAAACTATAAACTCTACGAAACACTCTCGTAAAAAGACTTACGCTGAGAGATTTTTTGTTGGTTTGTTTGCGGTGAAAAATTAGAAAATGAGATGAGAATGAGACGAGGCTTTAAAGAGGAGAAGATGAGCCACTTTCCGTAACCACTGCAGCACGTGCAAACGTTTGGCGGAAATATCGCGGAGATCACGGAAGTTGAGTTTCGAAAAACTTATTCCCCAAGACTCTCTCTTATCTCGTTTAATATCTGAGAGAAAGAAATGCGTGACGTTTTTATTTTTAAGACAAACTACTTGTCGTTTTAAAACGAAATGCATGTTGTTTTAGGACATTAAATGCAAAAAACGTTGAGCTTAATTGGTCCCAAAAAGAATCTTATTGGGCCGGAGGCCCTCCACCAAGATCCAAGACCCAAGTCCACGCCGAGCCGAGCCGGCCGGCAGGACGGCATGGAAGGTCTCCTCTCTCTCTGAGCCGTTTAGACCATGATATCATGGGTTTATATTTATAGTGCTCAAAATTGCTTGAGTTGGCCGATGTGGGACAAAACCCATTTCTGGGTGTTTTGTGTTTTCTTCACATCAAGATACCAAATTCCAAGTATTATTTCTCATTCAATTCTAATCTGTTTTTGACACTTGAATATACTAGATTATAGTACTCATTACAAGCTTTACAATGGGCTATTAATCCGGCGGAGACAACCACCAGTGTGGCCGGAAAAGTCGCCGGAAAACTCGAAATTGTCAGCCTTGTATTTTGTCAAAGAACAGGTTCCAACAGGTAACACGTGATAACATTAGTAAACTATATAATACATGTAAAATAATTAACATGTATTTCATTAAGGCTAATAATATTAAATATTTTAATCATGATATCTATTCATTTTAAATATATAATATATATATATATATATGTATAATTTTTAACAAATATTTTGAAAAATATTTTAACAATTTCTTAATTTTCAAAAGCTTATGTTAATATTTCAACTTAATTAGCAATGAAATATTATTATGCATTAATATATATATTCAGTTATCATTTATAAAATAAAAATAAAAGTTTTCATCTTATTTTATCTATTTTATAATAATAATAATTCATATTAAATGAAATTATTATATTGAACTAAATATGATAACGCTACATTAAATTTATAAATTTATAAAAATCATAAATATAAAATATTTATGCTAAAAATATAATACGATGACATAACGACTTAACATTCACAAACTATATAATACATGTATATAAATTAATATATCTTAGAATTTTGTATATAAAAGAATATATTATCTGAATGAAAAAACATGAAAATTATTGTTAAGAGGAAATTGGCTTTGAAGGTCGTGGGTTAAAATTGAGCATACATTTAATACAAAATAATTTTAATATGTTGTTTAATGCATATATTAATTTGTTCAATAAAGAAATACAAATACAATATGATAAATATTTAATAAAAGCGACAAATATATATGACAGTTTTAAACAATTAATTAATTACAATATGTAAACTATAAAATTATTATATTTAAAATAGTTATATAAACATTTAAAAATATGATTAACATTAAAATGCATGATCTAAATATATATATATATATATATATATTTTTTTTTTTTATATAAAAAAACTGAAAACAAACATCCGCGCGGTTGCTCAATTTGTTAATTGTTACATGATCTATTAGATATCTGTTACTTGCTGATAATATTTTTTTTTATTTTACGTGCATCTAAGGTTGGACAAAAATAATCTTTATCCGTCTTATATTTGTTACTTGTCATCAAGTCGATTATTAGATAGTAAAATATATATACTTACTAGTGCAAGAAAAGCAACAAATATTTAAAGAGTTTAGCTGTCTGGCTTGCTATTATCCATTACTTGCCTAAAGAAGACATTTTTGCTATCGCGAGAAGTAAACAATGCTTCTATATCAAAAATTCATGTTTTCTTTATTATTCTTCTTTATAATAAATACAAATATTTAGTTTAAATTCAATTTTTATATTCTTTTCAGTAGTGTAAACAAAACAAACTTTCATGTTTATTTTAAATAGAGTATTGTTTAGTAAATTATTCCTAAATACTCGTGAATAATTCACAAATACTCGTAAGTAGCAAATAATAAAATGAGGCAAATAACTCATTTTTGATCAAGTAATCGAGATAATAAATACTCGTTTTTGACAAATCAAGTATAAGTCTAAATTTTTTTTATTACTCGTACAAGGTTAGTCAAGTATTAAGTACACCGGAAATCTCGAATACTCGCCTTGTGCCCATATTATTTTCCAGTGTTATATGAGTTTAATGTTTTATATTTACTAACATTTGCTTTTGGAAATTTCTGGTATAATTTATTTGAGTGACACATAATGAAAGATAGTTGCGTTTTATACACTCTAATACCATCTCCATCCCTATTCCATAATTTATTTCAAAAATAGAGTGGAAAATAGAGTATGAACAAAAAATAAAAGATTACTCAAAAAATAATCTTTAATTTTTGGATTTTTAACGTAAAAGCCCCTCAATTAATTTTGTTTTGGGTACAAACCCCTCAATTAATGATTTAATGAATAAACCCCTCAAATAACTTTCCTTAACGAATTAAACCCTCCGTTATTTATCCCGTTAAAATTAAACGCAGCGTATTTGGAAAGCCGTAAAACAACAGGATTTCTAGATAAACAGCACGATGTTTAATTAGAATGTCATGTAGTTTCACCCTTCCAGCTTGAAAAATTAAGTCACGTAAAAATCCCCAGTCGACATAGCGTAGAATGATGAACCCTAATTTGCAAAAGAGAAGGATTTTGAGTTTTGTTTGGTTCTTGTGAGAAGTTGAGAGAGACTGAGTTTGATAGGGGGTGAGTTTGAATCTGGTGCGAGAGTTGAAAACGAGAAGCTTAGTTTATGTGGGTTTGAAACGAAAAGTGAAAGTGAAGGAGTTGATTCAGGAGTCGCTGGAAGATGAACAGGTAAGTTTGGCTTGCTTATATCTCGAATTGATATGGGTTTTTGTGATTTATAATTGGTTTGATTATGTGTTTTGATGGGTTTGAATTCTTTTTTGCAAACAGAAAAATTCATATTCGTTTACACGTTGGAGGATATTGGGCAGCAGATGGAACATACAATGGTGGTGAAACAAGATGCTGTAGAATTGATTTTGAAGAACCAACTTTCAGAATGCTTGAAACTATGATCGCTAGTGGCGGCTTTCCGGAGAACATGAAGAAGTTCTCTTATTTCGAGTCTGGAATACTAGATCAGAGTAGGAAGGATGTATGTTGTGATACAGATGTGGTGGAGATGGTGAACAACACAACTGAACTGGAAAGCATAAATCTTTTTGCTGTAAGAGCTGATGATCCTTATCTCAATGATGTTCTTATTGGAGGAGACGAAGAGGAAGAAGAACCAAAGAGTGATGATGAATGGACTGATTTTTACAAGGATGATTATGTTGAAAGTGAAGACTCAGATGATGATGAAGGCAAAATTGAGTTTCGAGTTGGCCAAGAATTTATTTCACAAGCTAAGAATAGAGAGGCAATAGAAAAGTATTCAGTGAAAGAGAGGGTCAATATCCGTTTTCAGAGATCAGAGAGGAAGAAAGTAGCAGCAGAGTGTGTAGCTGATGGATGCTCATGGAGGCTATATGCATCGATCAATAGTAGGTCACCTAATATGGTTGTTAGATCGTACAAAGGTACTCATTCTTGCTACCCTACAGGAACTGTTATTCTCTACACTGCTGCAAAGGTAGCTGCTGATTTTCTAAACGAGTTTAGGACAAACCCAAACCTCAAAGCTGACCAAATAAAGAAGCGGTTGGCTCTTAAAGGTCTTCGTGTTCCTAAGACAAAGTGTCAAAGTGCAAGGCAAATGATGTTGCACATTATCAGTGATGAGTATGCTGAGCAGTTTACGAGGATGTATGACTATGTCGAAGAACTCAAGAAGACAAATCCTGACTCGACGGTAATATTAGGTACAAATTTTTTGAGAAGTTTTATACTTGTTTCGAGTCTCAAAAAGTTGGTTGGAAGAGTGCTTGTCGGCGTATCATTCACTTGGATGGAACATTCTTAAAAGGGCGAATGAAAGGGCAGTTACTGACTGCAGTAGGAAGGGATCCGAATGACCAAATGTTCATCATTGCTTGGGCTCTTGTTCCTGTGGAAAACAAGGTGTATTGGGAGTGGTTCATGGAGTTACTACGAGAAGACTTAGGTTTAGATCTTGGAAATGGTTTAGCATTATCTTCGGACTAGCAAAAAGGTTTGATACATGCCATCAAAAATGTGCTTCCTTATGCGGAGCATAGAATGTGTGCGAGGCATATCTTTGCCAACTTGAAGAAAAGGCACGGCTCAAATGATCCTCTACATAAGCTATTTTGGAAGTGTGCAAGAGCTTACAATAAGCATGTCTTTGAGAAAAATCTAGAGAAGATGAAAACTGTTAAAATTGATGCTTATGAGGAAGTGAAAAAGAGCGTGAATTCAAACTGGTCTAGGTATGTGTCTTCTCTTAATAATATATGGATATTTTGGCTGGTTTTGTCTCTTTTGTGTCGTAATGCATCTTGTTATTGTTGTTTTGCAGGGCATATTTCAGTGACATTACAAAGTCTCCAGCTGTTGAAAACAATATTAGCGAGTCTTACAATGCTATCTTGAAAGAAGCTCGTCGCAAACCAATCATTGCATTGCTTGAAGACATTAGGAGGCATGTTATGTCAAGCAACAATGTGAAGATCAAGGAGATGAATAATGCTAAAGGCTTGATCACACCAAAAGCGTTAGCTATCATAGAGAAGCGCAAGAGGAGTCTGAAGTGGTGTCATTCATATTCAAATGGCAGAGGCATCTACGAGGTTGATCATGGAAGAAACAAGTATGTTGTGCGAGTAAGAGACATTGTTTCCTGCACTTGTCGGGCCTATGACGTAAGTGGCATTCCTTGCTGCCACATAATGTCAGCAATGTACGCTGAATTCAAAGACACAAAGTTGCCAGAGACTGTGGTATCTGATTGGTATTCTATTGAGAAGTGGAAGCTCTGTTACAGCTCACTTATGTTTCTTGTCAATGGCATGGAGTTATGGGATACACATTCTGATATAGTTGTCATGCCTCCTCCCGATAGAATCATGCCGGGCAGACCAAAAAAGAATGACAGAATCCGTGATCCAAGTGAAAAAGACAGTTGTGAAGTAAGTCAAATCCAAAATGAAATTATTGAACCAACAGAAAAGATTGCTGTGGTAAGTTTGTCTTGTTTTTGTAAATAACTTTTCTTCAGTGTAGCATGTTCTATGTTTGCCTGATCATCTTTTTTTACAGAAATGTTCTAATTGTGGAGTTTCTGGACATAACAAAAGAACGTGCAAGGAAGCACCCGTCAATCCGCCTAACCCACCAAAACCAGCTCCGGAATTTCCTTCCTTTCATGCCAATGTTATAATGGTAATCTCAATCCGCCTAAGTCATTTCTCTTTTATTGCTTCACTTGATTCATTGTTTTTTTTTGTAGACATGTAGTAACTGTCGTCAAACTGGACACAACAAGCGAAAATGTAAAGAACCCTCGGTGTCTAAGCCCCCTAACATGCCAAAAGGAAGACCATCCAAGAAACCAAAGACCTCAACACCATCTACTGAAGTCGACCCAACCGAAGAGTCTTGATGAATTAGTTTATTGTGATCTTTTTATTTAAGATTATCTCAGCTTAAGCTCACTATGTTTTCATGTTTTACTTTTCATGGCTTACAGTCTTAAAACTTTCTTTTGGTGTTTTAAATTATCCCTGGTTAAGGTCGTACGAACCATGTTACTCTTCTTTTCAGTTTTTATAAGCTTCGTGTGTTTTAAAAAAAATTCGAGTTCGTGTGTATTCTGATGATTTAATAACTTGAAGACAAAATGACAAAATGTAAACACGACTCAAATTAAGGCACATGTGACCAGATGACACCAACAGCAACAATAATCTCACCAAAAAAAAGTACGAATCTTAACAACACAAACAACAACAACTAGACCAAAAGAAACTAACAGCACTTCTAAACCTTAGCTTTAATACTCTCCAAAACACCAATAATCTTACTTTAAGTCTTTTCATATCAAGAAAGTCATGCTTCAGCTCCATCAATTCTTTCTTTACAGGCCATATTTGTTTCATAAACGCCGCGTCCAGCGAGCCGTGATCCATTACTGCTCGAATAGCGGTAAAAAGTGTACTGCAACGGAGGCAAAATAACAGTATCACAAAAGCACTCGCTAATGGATTGCCGGAAACACAAATAATGAGACGCCGATGTCGATGATATTTTCGCGTTTGTTTTATTTGTGTTAGTTGCCATAGCAACTAAAAATCAGTTAACCGTGCTTCATTGGTGCTGTGTGTTTCTGTCATTAAATGAACATGGCCACCATAAATTGTTTCTCAGCCAAGGCACCAAGTTCTTCTATATGAGCTTCATCTACCCACTTAAGAACTACAGTTGAAAACATGAGAACGAAAAGAAGAATAATGGAGAAATATTGGAGAGAATTTACAAGAACCCTTAAATTATTGATTTGGGGACTTTGGAACGCAAAGAAGGAGAAATACAAAAGCCGTGATTTTTTTTTCATAAATGAACCTCTGCGTTTTGCATTTAACGACACAGTTAATCACTTTTAACATCTTGTAGACGGAGGGGTCAAATTGTTAAGGAAAGTGACTTAAGGGATTTATACATTGAATCATTAATTGAGGGGTTTTTACACGAAATAAACTTAATTGGGGAGATTTTACGATAAAAATACTTAAATTTTTGTTCATATTTTATTTCCCATTCTATTTTTGGAATAAATTATGAAGTGAGGACGAAGATACCGTAGTACCAGTCTCTTGTTGTTATACAACGAACTTTAAGGCTAACGGACTAATTGAATTTTACATGGTAACTTATGGATGATTTTTTGTTTCTTTCTAATTTGAAAATTAATTAATTTTAAATTTATATCCTGAATATTTAACTCAACAAATCTAAATAACAAATAGTCATTTAATTATTTTTTGAACAACAAAAAGTCATTTTTGACTTATTTTTTAAATTAAGTATTTTGTAATTACTTTTCTAGATATCCTTTTTCATAAACTCTCGATGCTTTGACTTTAATGTACAGTGGAAAAGGTCTATGAAGCTTAAAAGATTATTCCGGCACTTATACAGTTGTACGTGTGTATGCACGAACATTATGTGTTGAAGTTTAAAAATATTTGTTTTTCTGGCCGCGTGAATACACGTGACGTAATTATCTCTGCTCCAATAAAATATCAATGTAAATGGACCAAGGTCAAAATCAATGATGCTACACTCCGCGGCTGCCACAGTTTTCTTTTATAAAAAAACTCATTTTCTGAATATTTATTTTATTATATGTTCCTAGTTTTCAAATATACTTACAAAAATCGGGACCTTATACTGAAACATCTGAAATCATGATTACATCGTCTATTGTTCATTTCTCTAATCTTGAATACACATACTTTTAATCCGTTTGGTCATCCAAATGGAAAGAAAATAAGATTATTTTCATCCGGTTCCTCTTCTTTAAAAAAAAAAACACTTGCCTGTCTGATTAATCTCATTAACATTATTTATTCTTATTGAATCCTTATATAGTCAGTTAGTTAAATCTAGTGCCACTTGAATTTCCAGGTCAAATTAGTTAAACCAGCTAAGTTGGCTCAGTTTGGTTCATTTACAATTAATATTTTGAAATCATGTATACCATACCATCTACATTATACAAAAATATATGTTTGACTATCATGTACATATAATATGATATATATTAAATAATTTTAGTTTGCCACTTCTCTGAAAGCAATTTATAAATATCTGAGTATATAATGATGATAATATGATTCCAAGCGAAAAGTGTAATTGATAATATGATACAAAGATATGTGGAAATTGAAAAATATCTACGTCACGTGCTAAATGTATCACTAGACTGTTACAGCTTACATCCTTGTTTGAGTTTTGGATCGTCAGAATGTAAAATGAAATTTTCCCGTTTTAGATCAAAAAGATATATTAATTTCTCAATAAAGAATAGCATTAACGATTACCAAACTATAGCTTTTCCTTTCTCGATATATATATATATATATATATATATATATATAGCTTTTCATGATAAACATAAGTATCTTTAAAATCAGATAAAAGCTCTTAGTATATACTCTCACAAAACATTCATGTTTAAGATTTTTTTTTAATTAATTTTTAATAGTTTTAATGCAATTTTATTTCAAAAATAATTGTATTATTAAAATTCTATAGGTTAAAAGTTATGAGAAACAGTTAATCTCAAAAAATATTATATTTATAATCAAAATTTTAGATTTTTTTTAATATTTGTAAAAGACATGTAATATTTTGAAACTAAATGAGTATTATTTTATAAGCTAGCAGAAAATGAGATTACTGGAAAACAAAACTATGGTAGATATTATTTTCAAAGAATGGCAATAAAGTTGTTGCCATGTCGCTCTCAAAATATTTTAAATGTTGAAAAAGATAAACTAGTGATAATGAGCAAATTGACCTTAACGAAAAGCTAATCTCCGTTGGCTTCGTATAAACAGGTATTTAATGGAAAAGAAGATGTTTTTTTTTTTTTGAAAAATGGAAAAGAATATGTTGCATTATCTCATACGGCCACCACGTAGTAACATAGAAAATTAATTTTTATTCAAAAATAAACACAAACAATTTTTTTTTTTAAATAAACAGAATTTCTTGCATGCAACATTTTTTTTTTGACAACGGCGCATGCAACATATGTATTAGTTTAAAAGGATGTTATATATGTATCGAGTTATGTACCTATGACACGAAGAGCACATTTAGTGGAATTCTACATTTATATCATTTCTTATCATAAATATTACTTGAATTATCCCAATCTCCAAAAGAATGAAACAATGATGGCAGGTCAGTATGATTTGATGATATTTCTATGTTTTTTTACATCTTTCTATAAGTTTCTTTATCTACGAGAGATATATGTGAACTTATTAAAAGCAAACTTATTCTATTTGTTTCAATTAATAATCGAATAATAGGAAATAACAAAACATAATTGACCGACTTTTAATAAGTTATAAAAAAATCTCGTTTGCTTTTTAACAACTCAGCCTAACGGAGAAAATATACCATACCATTGTTTCAAGTCAATGGTATGGGCAAAGCCAAAGGTCCTTTTTTAAAAAAAAAAAAACAAAAAAGCCAAAGGTATTGGATTACACATTCTAAATATCCAACTTCAAAGAGAGAAAGAGACATAAAACAATCCAAATGACTATCATAATATATATATATATATATATATCTTTTTTGTAACTGAAATGACTATCATAATATTGTGAGAACTAACATAGTTTACTTAGCAGAAGCAACATTCTTCTAGATGAAAATGAATTTATGTTAACTTAGCTGAAGCAACATTCTTCTAGATGAAAATGAATATATGTTTAAGCAACATTCTTCTAGATGAAAATGAATTTATCATACATATGCAACGATTCCATTAACAACTAACAAGTGTATGATAGTAGCCAATTAGCATAAAAAGAATGAGCTGGCTTGAAACAGTCAAAGAAATTTATAATGGATGCAGAACTGCCTATGAAATTAGTCCTACGCACATTATAATAACACACACTAAGCTATATGTTATTAAAAAATTAATAACAAATTATCATATAACCAACCAAAAACATTAAGTATCTTTTTGGTAGTTTAGGAAATTATGCAACTTCGTAAAATAGAGTTTTTTTTTCAAATATTAAAGTTTGAAACTGATAATACAGCAACAAAAACTGAGTCTAAGAAAAATCTTACTCATTTGCATTTTTTTAATTCACAATTAGTTATGCTTAGTAGGGGTGGGACGGATCCGGATATCCGGGATATTCGGGGTATCCGGATCCGGATCCGGATCCGTCGGATCCGTGATTTTAATATCCGGATCCGGATCCGTGCCTTCCGGATATCCGGGTTCCGGATACCCGTCTAGATATCATGATATCCGCGAGTATCCGGATTCGGATCCGGATCCGTCAAAATAATTAAAATAATAAAAATATTTTTAAAATACAAAAAATCTATAAATATTATATAAATTAAATATTTTGCAAAATTTATAAATGTATTTATGTATATAATATTATTAAAATTAAAATGTAATATTATAAGACTAATTTTATGTATAAATATTAATAAATCAACTATAATTATTAATAAAATTTAAATTTATATATATTAAAAAACGGATCCGGATCGGATATCGGACCTAAAATTTTAGATATCGGATCGGATCCGGATTCGACGGATCCGAGATTTTACTATCGGATCGGATCGGGCCGGTATCCTATTTTCGGAGCGGATCCGGATCGGATCTCGGATCGGATCCGGATCTCGGATAATAATTCCAGCCCTAATGCTTAGTGGCTGATGTCTCCGTATAGATGTCTTTTTAAGACTACAGACTTTAGCGAGTCTTCACCAATATCTCACCACTCTCTTCCTCTCTCTCTCCAATTTCTCAATAGCCCTTTTCAAAGAAGTTTCATCATCTCCTATATATATTCATTAAAATAAAACACTTTAACAATATAGAGAGACAACATCTTCTCAAATAAACACACAAAGAAAGATAAATTCTTTCCCAAGAAAGCAATGAGATTTTCATGGAAGAACATATGTCTTCCCATAAGCTGCATCAACAACACAAACCAGAAGACTAAAACAACAAACCCATCGAAGGAAAGACTTCTTCTGCTGTCCAGACAAACCTCTGTTCGAAGCAGAGTATCCTTGTCAGATTTCAGTAGTTCAACCATCTCACTCAACGACTTCTCAAACTCTTTTCTCATAGACATTCACATCTTCACCTACGAAGAGCTCAAAACGATCACACAAGGCTTCTCAAAGCATAACTACCTTGGCGAAGGTGGATTCGGAGAAGTCTACAAAGGGTTTGTTGATGATAGCCTCAAGCCTGGTTTGAAAGCTCAGCCTGTTGCTGTCAAGGCCTTGAAACAAGAAGGTGGACAAGGCCATAGAGAGTGGCTGGTATTGCTTTTTTCCCCATCTTCATTAGGACTAATCACATTTCAAGTATTATATATCAGCTCATATGAGAATGTTTCTTGGACATTATGCAGGCTGAAGTTATAATCCTTGGTCAGTTGAAGCATCCACATCTTGTGAACTTGATAGGATACTGCTGTGAGAATGATCACAGGCTTCTAGTTTATGAATACATGGAAAGAGGCAATCTAGAAGACCATTTATTTCAGAGTGAGTTGGTTAGATCATACCAAAAAATCGTATAATGATTATTACAGAGAGATTCAGATTACTTACAAAATGAGTATTGGTACAATGCAGAGTATGGTGGAGCTTTGCCTTGGTTAACAAGAGTTAAGATTCTGCTTGGTGCTGCAAAAGGCCTTGACTTCCTTCACAAGGAAGAGAAACCTGTCATCTACAGAGATTTTAAGCCTTCTAACATCCTCTTGAGCTCGGTAATTGGAAAGCTTCTCTTTGTAGTTTTGCATCTAAGTGTATCTATTTTCTTGTCAAATAACTTACAACCTTATTATGATCTGCAACTTTACAGGATTACAGCTCTAAGCTTTCAGATTTCGGCTTAGCCACAGATGGATCAGAGGCAGATGACTCAAACTTCACCAAAAGTGTGATGGGAACAGAAGGCTATGCCGCTCCAGAATACATATCAGCAGGTTAAGAAACATAGCTAGAAAGTAACTTGTTATAAACCACATAAGCCATTACACTCTTGGCTAACATGTTTCTTGGTGTGTTTCAGGTCATTTGACGACTATGAGCGACGTGTTCAGTTTCGGTGTGGTGCTTTTGGAGATGCTAACAGCAAGAAAGGCAGTGGAGAAGTACCGGTCACAGAGAGGTAGGAAGCTAGTGGAATGGGCAAGACCCATGTTAAAGGATCCCAACAAGCTTGAACAGATCATGGACCCAACTCTTGAAGGCAGATACTCTTACGAAGGCATCAGGAAAGCAGCTGAGTTGGCTTACCAGTGCCTGAGCCACAACCCTAAGTCACGACCCACTATGACCACTGTGGTCAAGACCCTGGAGCCGATTCTAGACCTCAAAGACATTCAAAACGGGCCATTTGTGTACATTGTTCAGGTCTCGGGTTCAAATGAAGTCCATGACATCAAGCGTAAGGATGATGTCAAAGTCGTAAAGGAGGAAGCAAAGGTATGTCCAAAACATCAAGGAGGTCGAAAGAAGAGACGTAAGAATAAGGCAATGAAGTCTCGGACCGTATACTCAGATACTACTCTGTACAAGAGTCTAGGAACCAGTTTATACACCCAAGGTGGAGCAGAGTAAATAATAATCACACAAAATATAATTATTTATTTATTTAGTTTTTTTATACAGGTATATATATGTGAAAATACCATAGGATTCCATGAAACTGTGCAGATGTTGTGATAGAAACGTAGCTTAAAAAGTGAGCTACATAAGATATTTAGCAGTCAGTTTTCAGTTTTTGTAACTTCAGATGTGTAAGTCTCAATTGTGTGCATGTTTCAAAAGAGACAGTACTGCTTGGATATTTTCATCACAATGACTCAAAACATCAAATCCTGAATTGACTGTAGTTCACCAACTGAGTTTAAGTGGTGTAGGCTCATTCTCCTTGTCAATGTTTTAGAATCTGAGTACATACGGAAGCATGTTCCAAATTTCAGACAAAACAGTTTAACATACCTTGGTTATGAAGAAAGACTTCTTAAGCTCACCAAACCCCACTCAAAGACGTGTAGAAAAAAACACAATCTATGGTTGCTTACGTCTCCTATAAATTTGTACGTGGTCCTAATTGACAAACAAGGACAATAAAGCCGCCATTTGGTGGGCTTGTCCATTTCTATATGTCAGTAATAGAAACTGAAGCAATACAGAGAACTGAAATGAATCGTCAGTGTGACAAATCTGCGAAAGAACAGAAAGAAACGGATCATTTTCGTGAGATCAGGTAAAAATATTAGAAATCTACTGCTGCCACTGGCTTACATCATCAGTTTATTTCTGGTTATAAACATGTTATAAAACTTTATAAACAGTTATATAATATAATTTGTTGTTCAACAAAAAAACAATTTTGTAATATTATTTAAAAATTATGTAGCATTTCTTATAACTTAATTTATTAACAACCTTATAATTTTCATAAGTATCCTTACCAGCACATTAAAAATGTGGTATTCTTTTTTTCTTTCATAAAAATGTGGTATTCTTGTTAAATAAAAAGCAAAGTGTGATAAATTTTAAATAACATCAAAAATTAGTAATTATAGCAAATCTCATTTGAAGCTCAACGGCTGTAATACTGCAATTTTTTATTTATTTATGTTATTAATGTCTATACTAACTTCTACAACATAATTAAACTAATCAAGATTTTTCTCAAATCTTTTGAGAGATACAACAATTTCTGCCAATAAAAAAACGAATAAATTATAATTAATTTTATTTGCTTCAAAAATCTATTTATTTACCTATACTATACTATATTTTAAAGAAAATTTAAATGATTCTAAATCGATACGCTATTAGGTACGCCTCTACACGTAACACCCGGTTCCGAACTCGGAGCCATCAGCTCGTACGGCAAAACTCCAGCCCCACACCGATTCCTACGGCTAGGATCTTTATTCCTCTTCTCAATCTCCTGCTCTATCCGCACGATCTCCGCCGAGAATCCATAAAACGCATCGACGATCTCAGCATCTCCGGTCCATATCGACGGCTGCTGTCTCTCCCCGATATACTCCTCGTCCGGCGAATGCGTCGACAGAGTATCAACCACCGCCATGAACTTCGTCGTCTGCAACAGACTCGGCAACGACGAGAAAAAGAACCTCTGCGGATCCTCGACGAAGCTCGCGTGCTCGGGCTCCGACTTGTCGGGGATCAGCTGCCGCATCAGCGGCGGTCGGTTCGGGACGTAGCCTCCGTAAGGGTACTGTCCGAAGTTGAGAGCTGCGTGTTGCGCGGAGGCGAGCCAGACTATGGTGGTGAGGATGGAGACGAGGTCGTCGACGGTGGAGAGCTCCGGCCACCAGTCGGCGTCGCGGTGATCAGCGTGGCCAACGTTGATTGACTCGGAGTACCAGGCTTGGAGCTCTGTGTCGGTTTTGATTAGGTTCGGGTTAGGGTAATAACGCTCCACGTAGGTTCGGACCCAGGTTTGGATCGCGGACCAGAGTAAGAGACCGTCGTTGGCGTATGGGTAATCTTCGACGAGTAGTTTCAGTCCATGTGGTTGTGTTGCGTCAGGAACAGCCATTCCCCTGATTAATTAAAAAATAAATAAAATTAGTTAGATCATATAATATAGTGTTTATATGCATTATAATTAATTTAATATTGAGTTTATAAATTCTTTAGTGACTAATTCACGATTTTAAATTTAATAGTGGAATAATTGTTTGATGTATTAAAAATTAAAAGACTTATTGAGACATTACCTGCGGATTAGATCAGCAGGAAGACCTTCCATATCGAACCTCCATTGATTCTTGTAGGCAGCTGCGCTAATCTCTAGGCAGTATGGACCAGCAGTGAAGCATGACTCGATCACACCGTCCGCGCTAATCAAAGTCTGTCGTGCCACGGCGTTGATCTCTAGAGTGTACCTCATGTGAGGGTCCAATAATTTGTATATGGGATGCAGAGCGCTTAATTGTCTGTGAGCAGCTAATATAAACGGCTCCAAACACGCGTGGGTGCGTAACCAGTGGTTCACAAGCTGGTGGACGCCAGCGTCATTGGACCCAACATGGGCTTTGGCTAGCTGCCATGTCCAGTAAGTGGTTGCATCTAATGGTGGTGTGACGACGCGCTTGGACTTTGGGAGGCTTAGCTCGATGGCTACAGGCTTGAGTGTACCGAGACGAGTCAAGAACAGTATGGTTCGAGTCGCGTAAGCCTTGCGTCCTTCCAATGCGTTGATTCGGTCTAGAAATGGTAAGTATGTGTCGTGGTAGTCCACCATGAACAATCGGTTGGTCTCCAACGCCTGAAAAAATCAATCAAAAACATGAATTAATAATTTAGTCAAAGCTGTTTTCTTTTGTATTTGCGTAAGCTAATGAGATCATATATAGATTCTTACTTGTTGTACGGACAAGCCGTCAAGGTGACCGATGATGTGTTCTTCTGTGAGAGCAGAGTCTAGATTTGAACCATAGATCTCGCGGTCGAGATTGCTGACCGGTGGATAAGCCGTGATTCGTTCTATATTGACTGGGTTGATTCCAGCTATGGCTTGGCGTGCGAACTCGTCATCTCGAAGCCATGCGTTTTTATCCTCTAAAATAATATTATATAAGAGCCATTAGATAAACTATATTATAAGAAGATCTAAGTAAGCAGTTTAGAGGACACAAACGCGCTTTTAATTGAATTATTCTTAAAACTAATGTAACTACCAGCCAATTTAACCTTTAGCCTAGGTGAGCAAAACTATAAACAAATGAACTAAGCACGTGAAGCATGTTTCTTTGTTTAAGCAACTTCCACTGTTGGTTCCAAATAGTCAAGTACACAAAACTGCATAGCAAACAAAATGATTTTTTTTTATGGATTGGTTCATTATTAAACGGCATGTGAATATGTGTGTGATATTACTTGTTTTAGTTAATTCATGAACCTCAGAAATATCATTAAAAACGAGTTAATGCAAAAATAAACAAAAAGATTTAATCAAATATTATTCGAAGTAAATGAGTGTGCTTACTTGAAACTATTTTGGGAGTATCGTATCTGAGCAACCCTTCGCTAGATTTTTGGAGGGTAGTGACGATCTTAGGCAAAGGGAACTTCTTGAACATATCATCTTGAATCCCTAACTTGAGAAGCAAGCCTTCTTTGTAAAGACTATCAATCTCACCGAAGTTAGCAAAGTCCTCAGCCAAAATGCTAGCTTTCAATGAAGGTACAAGGTTATGTAAAACCGCTTTAAGTCTACACGCAGCAAAAGTGTCCTTCTTAGACTCCTCGAACTGCTCATCTCGCGGCACATACATCGGTAAAGGCTTCTCTACTCGTCTCTCGGACTTTAGATCAGTATCTGTGGAAGGCCGGCCGGTTCGACAGCGTCTTGGGTATGAAAAATCACGACCACCAAACACCGGACGGGCTAGTTCCGGTGATATGTCGGGGTTTCCTATGTCGTTGTAGACATCAAAGTCGTAGATTCTGTCTGATAGTTTCCTTTCTCCTTTACCATTTCCTCTTAGATTCGTCAGTTCTTGCTCCCTTAATGTTCTTAGACCTGACGGTGTCTCGCTAGGCAAATAAGGCTGCAGAATTTTGTAACGATATTTAATTTTTCAGACCATGTAGTTGAATGTCACGGTAATAATAAATTAACACAAGTTAATATTCAAAAAAAAAAATTAACACAAGTTTGGGACCCACCATGATATTACCTTATGATATAGTATAATAATAAAAAAAATCACATTAAACGGGGTTTGTTGATTGCATTGATTAAGAGTTAATTAACTACCTGATTAGTGAAGAATATGCGTTTTGATGGATGGTCGTTTTGGGATTGGACCCATGAGTTACATGGGAACTGAACAGCACCACATGCGAAGCCTTCTATGGTGATGTTTTCAAGGAAGAACTCTTTTTGGTGTTTGTTAGTCACCGTGATGGCTCCCGGTGAACCAAATGCGGAATCTACCGTGAACTCCGCCGTGTAATGAACTTTCTCCGCTTTTGAATTTGATTTCTTTGACCAGTCTTTTAATACCGCCGGTTTACTCTTCTTGGGCTCATTCGTTTCTGTTTCAAAAAAATTATTTTGGTAATTAGTAAAAAACATTAGGGAGAAAATAATCAAAATTTTTACTAAAAATATAAAAATTATAAATGAATATATGATAAATAATAAACTTACTTGGATCAACTTGAGTGCTGATAAGCTCCAAGACAACGTTTCTACCGATTTTGTCAGTAAAAGCATCTAAATGCTTAACCAAAGTCTCTTTGAAGTCTTCTTTGTTCTTGTTCCTAACCGTCACAACTGCTCTCACCTTAAACTGAACCGCCTTCTCCTCCTCATCCTTCTTCTCTTGGTTTCTACCAATTGTGTTAATACGCAGCGTTTTAACCACATCCTCGCTTATAGCCGCCACAACACCGCCGGAGATTGCGGCTTTCATCGGTCTCAGTTCAAAAGGGTTGAACGACAATTGCGTTCTCTGTGTCTTCTTCTTGATGGAGAGACGAGAGGAAGCTAGTGACGATCTCTCAAAGATGAGACGAGAACCCATTATCTCTTTAGCTAGAGCCATTCTACAAATGAATTTAGTTTAATATTAACTAATGTGTGAATCTGAGGGTTTTGTTTTTCCTTTGAAGTGATGAGAGATTGCAGAAAAAAGTTAAAGCTTTCAAGAAGAAGTTGAGAGCTTTTGTTAGTGCGTTCTGATTACAAATAATCTGCTGGTGACAGCTATTTATATGCCTTGAGCTGAGAGAGAGAGAAAGCTTATTCTCAGTCCACACGTTTTTTTAATTGGAATATTCATAGTTTACCTATATTTCTTTCTTTCGGTCAATCACATTTTCAAAACATGCTATAGATTTTCTGAATAATATGGACACTTTAATATAATGTTCAACGTAGGCTTTTCCTTTTTATTACTGATACGGTGATACCTTATTTCATTTTAATATAGTATAATTATTAAATTCTGTTTACATAATAATGCGTTAATTTTTTTAAAAAATTATGCACATTTAAAACTATAAATATAATGAATAATTAAGTTCAGATATATTTTATTTTTACTAAAATTTAACAAACAATAAAATATTAAATTATACAAGTTTCCAAAAATTTCAAAAGATCTTCAAAATTTTAAAATATTATTATTTCTTTTAAAATACAGATTTATAATTTAAGATTAGAAAAAATAAAATAAATATATGTAAAACTGTGAAGAAAAAATATTTTATAGGTTAATACTTTGGAAAATAAATATTTTATATCGATATAAAATAGAACAACAAAATTTACTAGACTAATTTTTCATTGGTCAGAAACAAGACTATCTTTTCATCAAAAAAAAAGAGAGCTTAATATCTTGTAATTAAGTCAAACTGAGTTCCGAGTCAGACACAAACGCGTTTGAAAATGTTAAAGGAAGCAAACGAGAAAGTTATTAATAACTAGGATTCTTATAGCTACGAAATGACAAAATTACCCTCAATATTCCCCGAAATGGTAATTATATCCCGGGATCGTCAAAGAAAGTGAACCATGGCTTTTATGGATTAAAGAAACACAAGTGAAGTACATAAACATTTCGATGCCGAATTTTGAAGATCGGTTATTGATATAGTTTGTTAAAACAGTGCATGTGATATTTTATACAGATAAATACATGGTAGTTACAGCCAAATAACTTAAAGGTAAAGTTCAAAAGAAAAGTAATAATTTAAAGGTAACCCGAAATGGTGATTACATCCTTGGCTCGCCAAGAAAGTTGACCATATCTCGGACATATATTTATGTAACATGTGCAACATTTTCAAATTACTATTGAGTGTGTAAATAACTAAATACTGTAAAAATTGGATTTTTATATATGCATATGTATATATATATATACCGTAACGTAAGCACTAATAGAAAGCCATAATCGTGATGTACAATCGCTCGATCGTCATAAATCACAAAGCTAATGTACATGCATGCAAGGTGATGTTTCAAAAGTCCAAAAACCTTAGCGTGATATCTCACTTATCATCTGAAGCTCGCTTTTTCCTCTCTTTTAGATTAGTTTCCTTTTGATAATTAATTAATCAGGGTATCTGATTCTTGTAAGGAATTCTATTGCAAATCACGAACGTAAACACGTATATATGCCTAGTTTAATTCAACTGCCTTTATAAACAAATCAATGTTCACACTTTGTAAGAAAATACAATATTTTTGCGCACACTTTTATGAAGATAGAATCTCTACGTCGAGTTTTCAAGGAAGAAGAGTCTTAGAGTAGTGTTAAGTTGTTATAGCCACTTTTACCAAAAAAAAGTTGTTATAGCCACCATTCTGGTACGACCAGTTGTTCACGTGCCGCCTCTTAGAGCATCTCCAACCCAACCCCTTATTTTAGAGGAGGGATCCACTCAAAATAAAGGAATAAGGGGAAAGATCTCCAATGCAAGTCCTTTAAACATTTTCTGTACAAGTTTTATTTATTACTTTTCAGTCCTCAATACTTATAATAATTAACTATAGTCACTAGATTTTTATAAAGAAGCAATAACATACATTTTAAATAGACAGTTTTTCGTGATTTTGGAGGTTTAGAGTCAAATTTACCTAAATATTAGTATTGCAATATATATATTAATTTGTGTAGTGTAAAATATTATGTTTGTATTATAGATCTTAATTTGTGTAAAATTTCATAAATGTAAAATTATTGTTGTGTAAAATTCTATGTTTATATTATATTTTTATTAATATAATTATTTGGGTAGAATAAATAAAAACATATTATTAGTGTGTGAAACAAACTTTATAAGAAAAATATATAATAGTTATGTGCTAATAATACAAAAAGATAACATAAAAAAATATTAAGTATAAATTATTAAACTTATACAAATGAAAGGATTAAAGTGAAATGTGAATAGTGTTATAAGAGGTTGAATAGTGATCCCTTATATTTGAGGGGATACTGTTCATCCCTTTAAAAAATAAGGGGATAAAGGATGGTTGGAGATGTAAAACCCTTTAAAAAATAAGGGGATAATGGGTGGTTGGACATGCTCTTAGGTTTGCCGATGTATAGTCGCTTTATATGCATGTAGTTATATTAGTTTACGAAACTTCCTTAAAGCTTCTAGTGTTAATTTATTAATTAGTCTTTAGCAACGCCTAACTAAGAAGAGAAGCATATTCACGTACGTTTACGTGGTGCCTTTGTATTGACACTCCGATTTCAAATTATTTAGTACAAAGAAATCTGTGAATATGTTTCTCTTAGTTTGTGCTTTTGATTTCATTGACAACATTCAAAGTAGTCTTTACTCAAATTCAGCTTAGACCATCCAAATAGTTCGAGACGACTAGTCTACCATGGCAATTTAGTTCAGATTTAGTTTTTAGACTGGGGACAATAACACATGTAACAGAACTTAAAACATAAACCATATATGTTTCATCAAACGTAGCAATGAAATCGAACTTAGATCCAACTAGCTATGTTTGGGAAACATAACTGAAACAACATTGAGCAAGTGACGCTAAAGATATTCTTGTAAATGTTTATTCCAACATTTTTACACTTGTTTATGTATGTTAATAATTCCTATTTGTTAATATAATCCGTTTGACCAGTTATTTTGTCAGATATGCATGGCGGAAACATGGTCGTATATATTATATTGATCAAGTAACAAGGCTTAATCTATGCTACAAAATAGCTATGACGTCTGAGGAAGTTGTAATCAACAAAGTCAAGTATAAATAAATATAAGTTACAAAAAAAAAAGTATAAATAAATATATGAAACACAAGTAGCTGTATGTCAATATTTTTTTGTTGGATCAAATGTGTATGTCAATATTTATTTTGCACAATACGTACGTTGTCTCTAACTTGACAATTCAAGGGTTGCATTTGAAAACGTCGTGGCACAGTTGAATAATTGAACTCTTCTTGCCCCTAATCTAAATTAAAAAAAATGAAAAGAAGAAGAAAGCCCAAGACTCGCCCCTTGCGGAAGGGCTCGAAGGGTCACCTCTTAGTGGACAGATGTCGCGTAATGATAGGCGAAGCTATCGGTTACGCGTTTCAACCTCTCTCTCTCTCTCTCTCTCTCTCTCTCTCTCTCTCTCTCTCTCTCTCTCTCCCACGAAAGGCGATTTCGACGTCTCCTTCGGTGGTTTTTCTCGGCGACGTCTCCTTCGGTGTCTCTCATCGGCAACGTCTCCTTCGGTGGCTCTTCTCGGCGACCTCTCTCTCTCTCGGTGGTTCTCTTCTAGTCGACGGAGCTCTCTCTCGGTGGTTCTGCGGAAATCGAAAGGTAAGCGATTGTTGTGTTGTTGACTATGCATGTCTTAGATTAGGTCTGATCTGTTGTTTTTCTTTGTAGTTTGTTGGTTCTCGTCGAAGGTTTCTCTCGGTGGCTCAAATCGAAGCTTTCTCTCGGTGGCTCAAATCGAAGCTTTCATCTCAAATCGAAAGGTAAACCGGTTCCTCTGTTGTTTCATTATGCGTGTGATTGATTATTGTTGTTTGTTGGTTCTGTTTGTTTCACCTCAAATCAAAAATTTGAATCTGTTTGAGCTCTGGATATGTTCTGTTTGTTGTTGGGTTTTAATTTGGTTTCAATTAATACGGATGGTTCAAAGTTGATTTGCTATGTTTCAATCCTTGCTCTGTTTCTCTTCTTTGATTTGTTTTTGCTTTTGATAATGTCTGAATCTTTTTTTTTATGCGTTTCTGTTGTCAAATAGAAGGATCAAAGTTCATCGAGCAAAGGTTCATCTAGCTCAGGAGTTCACTGCAAAATAAGGTTAGTGTTACTCTTAACTGGTTCTGGAAACTAGAACTGATTTAGGTTGTGGTTTGAATTGAATCAACTGTAATTAATGTGTTAGTTATAGTTAGAATATGGTTGTGTGATATATAGAAGTGATGGCTAGCTAGAAATGATTAAGGCTTAAAGTGATGAAACTGCTAGATTAATGTCAACACGTTTTGTTTGTTGGTTGTCATGAATGCATCTTCTCTTCCTTCTGTGCCTTCTATAAACAGACTCTCCTCCTTCTCTTTCTTATCATCTCCTTCATCTTTCTTCTTAACTTCTTCTCCGTATGGATTCTCAACAAAGCCAGTCCTCTGGCTTTTGTGATTTACTATACTCGCAAGTACCTAACAATGGCTATCCAACTCAGTATCTGAGTTTTTCCCCTAGTCCAGACGTTGGAGGATCTGCTTCATGTGCACAAAGTGGTGAGGACCGTAAGAAAAGGTGCAAGTGGTCAACAGCTGAAGACCTGGTCCTCATCAGTGCATGGTTGAACACCTCCAAGGATCCAGTAGTTGGTAATGAGCAAAGGGCAAGAACCTTTTGGAAGAGGATTGGGGCGTATTATAATGTCAGTCCCAAGGTGGTTAGTTTGCCTAAGAGAGAGCAAAGCCACTGTAAGCAAGGGTGGGGGAAGATAAATGAAGGTGTCTGCAAGTTTGTGGGGTCATATGACGCTGCATCAAAACAGAGGATCAGTGGCCAGAGTGAAGATGATGTATTGAAGGCCACACATGAAATATTCCTCAACGATTACAAGGTTAAGTTCTCATTGGAGCATGCACGGAGGGAGCTTAGGAGTGATCAGAAATGGTGTGTGACTTATGGAAGTAGTCAACAAAGCTCTGGTTCAAAAAGAAAGAGGGTGGGGGAAGAATAATCATTTCAGTCATCTGCATCTATGCCCAGTGTCAATGGAGAGGATGAAGCAACAGTTCGGCCTATTGGTGTGAAGGCATCCAAGGCGAAGGCCAAAAGTCCGTGGGAGAAGAAGGCAAGAATCTGCAGGAATTTCAGACAATGTGGGAGTTAAAGGCGAAGGACTTAGCAGCAAAGGAAAAGCTTAGCCAGACCAAACTCCTTGACAAACTCCTTGAGAAAACAGAGCCACTTAGTGAATTAGAAGTGGCGCTTAAGAAGAAACTGATTAAGGATATGTTATCAATGTAATCTTGCTTTGGAATGAATATTGCTAGTCTTTTTGATCAATGTTGATGTGTAATCTTGCTTTGAAATAAATATAAGTAGTCTTTATGCTTTGTGATCAATGTTGATGTGTAATTCTGTTATGCTTTTCAGGGGAACAAGTCAGACACATCCTCAAATGGAAGCTAGAAAACTCATTTTTTGTGGCCTATCAGCAGGAGGAATCATACCACCTCTACGAGAAAGAGATACAGATGATGATGTTTCAGATATCATACCTTCTGAAGTAGAAGTGGTGGAGATATCGGATGAAGAAGAAGAAGATATGGTGGAGTTATCAAGCGATGAATACAAGAGAAATATGGGCTACTTGATTAGGGTGGAGGAATCAGAAGATGACATTGAGCCTGAGTACAGAAGGATGCTGGAAAGGATGGTGGAGGAAGAGAAGAAGCTGAGATAAGAGAAGTTCAAGGTGTTAAAGTCGGGAGTCAAGCTAGAAGAAGACAATCATCTAAGGGTGATGGTAAGAGGAGGAAGAGAAGAAGCTGAGTGTCTTGTCTTGTTGTGTCAAAGAGTCACGGATTTGTGGTTGTCTCGAGTAGTCAGTGTGTTGTTGTGTCAAGGAGTCACGAATTTGTTGTGTCTCGAGTAGTCAGTGTGTTGTTGTGTCTCGAGTCGTCTGTGTTGTTGTGTCAAGGAGTCACGGACTTGAACTCTTGTGTTTTGAAGTCTTGCATCATGTGACTTGTTCTCTTGCATCATGTGTACTTGTTCTCTTGCATCATGTGTACTCTTGTTCTCTATACAAATTGCATCATTTGATCATCTCCTTTCAAAAACAAAGATCATCTCTCCTTGCAAAACAAAGACGTTCTCTCCTTTGATCCATTCACCAATATTCACCAAAACAAAGATCATCTCACCACCAATCTCTCCAAGTTCTAGGATGCCATCAGTATTCTCACGGACCAAGACCAAACCACCAATCTCTCCAAGTTCTAACAAACCATACCATAACGATTACTTGGTAAGCTTTTGTTTCCCCAATATCATAAAGATTATAGAATTCTATATAATATATGTTGTGATTTTTTTGTAAACAAGATCCTCAAATATTATAATATTTGTCTATTTTGTTTCAAGATTCTCAAACATCTCATGGCGTCTTCTTCTCATAACGGTATTGAGGATTCGTTGGATGAAACTTTTGATCAATATTTTGATCAAACATTCGAGAATCTGGTCAATGCTCACCGTGATCAAGAAGACGAAAAGAGGACAAGGAAAAAAGAGTTTTTATCGAAAGAAACCGTGAAGAAGGTCATTTCCGGTTAAGGAATGATTATTTCAGTGACACTCCAACATATTCTGAAAATCAATTCCGAAGACGATTTAGAATGAACAAATCATTGTTCATGCGTATTGTTGATCGCCTCTCCAATGAAGTTCAATACTTTTGTCAAAATCAAGACGTAACCGGAAGGTTTGGTCTCTCTGCACTTCAAAAGTGTACCGCAGCTATTCGTGTGTTAGCATATGGTTCTGCTCTTGATGCGGTCGACGAATACCTCAGGCTCGGTGCAACCACTGCTCGGTTATGTGTGGAAAATTTTGTGGAAGCAATAATAAATTTGTTCGGCGATGAGTACCTAAGAAGACCTACAACGGATGATCTTCAACGTCTACTTCATGTTGGAGAGATTCAGTGATTTCCCGGGATGATAGGAAACATCGATTGTATGCATTGGGAGTGGAAGAATTGTCCCACTGCTTGGAAAGGGCAATATACTCGTGGTTCGGGAAACCCAACAATCGTTTTAGAGGCGGTTGCTTCATATGATCTATGGATATGACATGCATTTTTTTGGACCTCCAGGTACCTTAAATGATATCAATGTTCTTGATCACTCACATGTTTTTTGATGACATAATAAATGGTCAAACTCCACAAGTGAATTTCTCAGTGAAAGGAAATCCTTATTCATTGGCTTACTATCTCACCGATGGTATTTATCTGAAATGGGCAACTTTTATCCAATCTATTTCACTACCACAAGGTCCGAAAGCGGCTTTATTTTCTCAATGTCAAGAAGCTGCCAGAAAAGATGTCGAGCGTGCTTTCGGAGTTTTGCAAGCTCGATTTGCCATTGTTAAAAGTCCAGCACTTTATTGGGATAAAGTCAAGATCGGGAAGATTATGAGAGCATGTATCATACTCCATAATATGATAGTAGAAAACGAACGAGATCAGCACACTCAATACGATGTTTCGGATTTCCAACAAGGAGAAGACAGCGGAAGTTCAAATGTCGATCACCCATATTCAACAGAAACCCCTACAAATATCGCCAATCAAATGGCTGTTCGAACAAGACTTCGTGATAAACAAGCGTATCAACAACTGAAACGTGATTTGGTTGAACATATATGGCGTAAACTTGGACGTGATCAAGACAACAACTGAGCTTCAATGCCTCTTTGAAATTATTATCGTTTATTTTAATAATCTTTGTTTTTATGTTTTAATATTTTTATTTTAAAATCTATGTTTAAAATGTTGTGTTTGATTTTTTTTATTTAATAAATAAATCTAATCTTTGTTTAAATTTTTATTTTTAAAAGTAATTTTAATATTTTTTTTATTGCTAAAAACCTTAATTAAGAAACTACCAATAAACTACTATAAATAAGCGTCTCTTAGCAAAATTTCTTATCTCATTTTTAGGAATTAATTATTCACTTTTAATGTTTAAGAACCCTTAAGTTGGTTTTGTTGATAAATATGCTCTAAACTACTATAAATAAGTGTTTCTTAGCAAAGTTTTTTATCTCATTTTTAGGAATTAATTATTCACTTTTTAATATTTAAGAACCTTGAAGTGGGTTTTGTTGATAAACATACTCTAAGAATTTCGACGGAATAAAAAGAGAAAAAATTTTGAAAAATTTTGAAAAAATCTTTTCAAAAAAAAAAAAAAAGAAAAAATTTCGACGGCAAATATTCAGCTTGCCCCTTTTCGGGCAAACTTTAAAATTAATTTAATACAGAACATGCAAGCACGTGAAAGATAAAAGTCGTGTGCGTGGAGCACACATACCGACGTGTCACATTCTCGTGGATGGCTATGTAGATCACACAAGATCTAGTTCTCTTTATTTTTTGGGCAAAGCACAAGATCTAGTTCTCTTCTAATCTTTCATCACTATTCACTGGTTAAAATTTGCTTTTATACAGAATAAAATTAGTTAGGCTACACTGCTAGCTATTTAAATTAAAAAGAGTGATGGCTAAAAAGATCATCCATGCATGCTAGCACTCGATTCCTAGCTTTAAATCCACACGACATCAACTTTTTGTTTATTCACCCGAATAGTTTTTTTTTTAGCTAAAATATTCACCCGAGTAGTTCTAAACTATAAACTTTTAATTTTCATTGCTGGGAGTATTTCTCAGTGAGGATTTCCCACTTAAATCTAGTAACTAAGTATGCCTTAAGAGGCAAAGTGGCACACCGTCCACGAAGCGATATTGGATTTACAGTGGGTTTTTTTGTCAATGTAAGTTCTGCATTAAATTTTTACTATAATTAAATCAGAGTTTATAATTGTATTTGTTTCACTATACATCAAAGAATCCGATGTTCAACAAAATGAAAAGGATCGATGAAATGATACAGCAAACGTATACAGATACGAAATATTTGAAACATCTTTAGTTACCTGAGCCCTTATATATAATTCTTTTTGCCAGCATAAAAAATGTATGTTTAAAGATCTTAAACTCACCGACAAATTAACCTCCATAACTCAAGTTGAGATTGTTATCAACTCAACACCCTATCTAAAGGGATGCGTGTTTCTTGCGAAAGACTGCACTTGAATGTGTCAACTATGACTAACTTTTTACCAAAGAAAAAAAAAAGCTATGGCTAACTGTGAAATTACTTAGGTCTCCTTTTTTTAAACAGTGCTTAACTTATGCAAGTTTTTGGATTTGTAAAAGGTCATGTTTACTAGATTTAAGTGTGATTCTAATATACATACATATTAGGTTACATATGTGCGGACATTAATATAATTCATATATATTAATTATAATGAATGTGACAACATATAATTTGGTATTATAAAATTTAAGATGTAGAATTAAGAAATATTTACTGATACATCAAGCATTTACTAACTTTCCTGATATATTTATATAGTTTCATAGTTAATGTGTGTTGTAAGTTAAATTTTACATGTTTATATGTCTATAAATACCATTGAAACTATTTATGAAAATTGGTAATTTTTAATATATTTATCACTATACAAATATATAATACTGTATGTGATGCAGCAGCATCTTAGTTGCTTAAACGACAAGTTTCCTTTTCTTAATTATTTTCTTTTTACTTAGGGTTTATGTTTTTTTCCTTTTACTATTAAGTTAGGGATTTTAATGACGGTTTAAGGGTTTTATATAAAGAACTCTCTTATGGCTTTTGTAAGATACACTTTTGAGAATTTATAAAACTAGCTTTGGCTTTTTACCTTATAAGATTTGATTAAATTCATCTTCTAGGAAGTCTTGAACAAGATTTGATTAAATTCATCTTCTTCAAGTAGCAGGTCTCTAGAGATTTCAATTCAAAATCCCTAGATTGAGCTGATATCTGTTCTTACCCGCCATCAGGTTGGTATCAGAGCAAAACATCCCACCACAATCCACGCTAGATTAACCATTCGCCACCATGCCCCGCGCCAAGAAGGAAACTCAAGCCGAGATTCAGCAACGAGCCATGGAAGAGATGCAGGCACAAATCACACAACTAACACAAGCGATGCAAGGCCTGATTGCTCAACACAACAATCCAGCTGCAATCGATCGTGAAGATGATGGAGAGCAGTCAGAACATGACGCCGATGCAAATCCATTCGCTGTTCTTGGAGGAAATCGACCTAGATCTCAACCCGTTCAACTTAACGAACGTTGAGATCGAAGTTTTAAATTTGAAATACCCGAGTTCCATGGCACACAGGTTGCTGAAGAACTCCTTGACTGGATCGCCACGGTAGAAGAGATATTGGAATTTAAGCAGGTCCTGCTTGAGAATTGTGTCCCCGTCCTCGCTATGCGATTTCGAAGCCGAGCAACTGCGTGGTGGACTCAACTTAAATCTTTTCGACTTCGTATGGAAAAAGCTAAGATTTAGTCTTGGGACAAATTGAAGAAACATATGCGCAAGACGTTCCTTCCTTACAACTATGATCAGCTAATGTTTCAACGTTTGCAACATCTTCGTCAAGGAAGCCGTACGGTGGAAGAATATTCAACTGAATTTTTCTTACTCCTCAACAGAATAGATCTTCACGATTCGGACAAACAACTCGTCGCACGTTTTATAGGTGGATTACAACAACAAATTCAATTCACATTGAACCTGTTTAACCCTCTTACACTGTCGGAAGCCCACCAACAGGCTCTCACAATCGAGGCTCAAAACAAGTCAACTGCCTCCCCTTGGTACGCAACTCGACAACAACGCGTAACACCGGCGTCAACTGCGTCCTCGTCATCTACAACACCACTCGCTACCACTACGGACACTGCTATTGTACCCGTTGAGCCAGCACGCCCAGCACAAACAGGTACCTTGCGATGTTTCTCTTGCGGCGAACCTGGTCATAGAGTGGCAGCATGTCCAACTCGTAATAAATGAGGTCTTCTCCTTGACAGTTCTGGTCGAGACGTCGAAGTCGTGTATAATGATACAACTGACGATGAGACCGAAGAACTGGAAGCAGACACAGGTGTCTCTCTCATGTTACGAAGGTCTTGCCTAGCTCCGCGATCACATGAGGAATTTCCGCAGTGCAACAATCTCTTCCATTCACGCTGCACAATTGAAGGCAAAGTGTGCAAGTTGATCATTGATTCAGGCAGTTCGGAGAACGTGATTGCTGCTGATGCTGTTGAGAAGCTATCTCTCAAAGATGAACACCATCCAGCTCCATACAAACTCACATGGTTACAACAAACCACAGACCTACTTGTTACTCGTCGGGCATTAGTCTCCTTTTCTATTGGCGACTCGTACCACGACAAAATTTACTGTGACGTTGTTCCAATGGATGCCTGTCATATTCTTCTTGGGCGTTCCTGGGAGTTTGATCGGAGAGTAATCCATGATGGCTTCCTCAACATTTATACATTTAAACACAACGATCGAAGCTTTACACTCAAACCGTCTCCACCACCAAAACCGCCTACAACTTCATCCCCCATATTATTCTTGCATAAAACTCCGTTTGAGGCTGCAATGCGTGAAGAAGACGTTGTCTTTATTTTAACTGCAACACCAGCCACACCGAACATCGCCAATGAAACCCGACCAGAGTTCCAGGCTATTCTCCAAGAGTTTGCAGACGTCTTCCCCACCGATCTTCCTCCTGGTCTCCCACCATTGCGAGATATACAACACCAAATAGATTTGATCCCAGACGCAAACTTGCCCAACCGCGCTCACTACCGAATGAGTCCAACAGAACATGAGGAACTACGAAAGCAAGTGGACGAATTGGTCAATAAAGGTTTCTTACGGGAAAGCATGAGCCCTTGCGCCGTTCCGGCCCTCTTGATACCAAAGAAAGATGGTTCATGGCGTATGTGCGTAGATAGTCGTGCAGTCAATAAAATCACCGTGCGATATCGCTTTCCAATTCTTCGCCTCGATGATCTTCTTGATCAGATAGGAACAGCACGAATTTTTTCTAAGCTGGATTTAAAGAGCGGTTACCACCAGATTCGTATTCGCCAGGGAGATGAATGGAAAACAGCTTTCAAGACACGCGAAAGACTTTTTGAATGGATGGTCATGCCTTTTGGTCTCTCTAATGCACCAAGTACGTTCATGCGTGTCATGAACCAGGCTTTACGTCCCTTCATAGGCAAATTCGTCGTGGTTTACTTCGATGATATCTTAATTTTCAGTCTCAACATGGAAGACCATATGAAGCATCTACGTGAAGTCCTCCTTGTTCTTCGCAGGGATAAACTTTTTGCAACATTAAAAAAATGTGCCTTCGGATCTTCACAGGTACATTTCTTGGGATACATAGTTTCTGCAGAGGGCCTCGCTTTTGATCCTGCAAAAGTTGCTGCTATCAAGACATGGCCAGAGCCGCGGACTATATCCGACGCACGGAGTTTCCATGGGCTTGCATCTTTTTACCGGCACTTTGTTCCTCAGTTTAGTGCTATCATGGCGCCACTAACCAACTGCATCCGCGAGGGAGCCTTTGTTTGGAAACCGGCTGCAACTAATGCTTTCAACATCATTAAGGACAAACTCAGTTCGGCCCCTATCCTAGCACTGCCAGATTTTACTACTGTCTTTGAGTTACAATGTAAAGCGTCTAAAACAGGGATTGGCGCTGTACTTAGTCAACGAATCCGGCCTATTGCTTTCTTCAGCGAGAAAATATCTGGTGCTCGTTATCGTTATAGTACGTACGACATTGAAATCTATGCTATAGTACAAGCTATCAAGCATTGGCGACATTACTTATTCCACAAGGAATTTGTACTTTACACCGATCATGACGCCCTCAAACATCTCAGCACTCAAGATAAAGTATCTTCGCGCCATGCCTCTTGGATAGCCTATTTACAACAGTTTACATTCGTGATTAAGCACACCTCTGGTACAAGCAATCGTGTGGCTGATGCTCTGAGTCGTCGACACTCCCTCCTGTTTGTCCTTCATGTCTCAGTACCGGGCTTTAGCTCGTTTGTCAACTTGTACCCGACAGACCAATTTTTTGGTCCAATTTGGACTGCCGCGTCCACGGGTCCTTCTCTGCCATACTCGATACACGATGGTTTCTTGTTTCGAGATAACCGTCTCTGTATTCCCGATTGCAGCCTTCGCTTGCAACTTATTTCCGAGCTTCATAACGAAGGTCACATCAGCCGTGATCGAACTCTGCATCTCGTTTCTGCATCTTATTTCTGGCCAGCACTACGACGAGACGTGGAGCGTTTTGTGGAATGCTGTGTTACTTGTCAGACATCAAAAGGCCAAGCTTCAAATGCCGGTTTGTACCTCCCTTTACCCGTACCAACTCAGCCTTGGACTGATATAAGTATGGATTTTTTCATGGGATTACCAAGGACACAAAAAGGGTTCGACTCAATATTTGTCGTCGTAGATCGTTTCTCCAAAATGGTTCACTTTATACCCTGCAAACGAACAACTGATGCAGTTCAGGTCGCCAATTTGTTCTTCCGTGAGGTTTACCGACTACATGGCTTACCTTTGTCGATTGTATCAGATAGAGATTCTCGGTTTCTTGGTCACTTTTGGCGCTCTTTATGTAAACTTTTGGACACAAGTCTTGATATGAGCTCTGCATATCATCCTCAAACTGACGTCCAAACGGAGGTCACTAATCGTTCTCTCGGTAACCTTTTGCGCAGTCTAGTCGGGTCATCAATTAAATCGTGGGATTCTAAGCTTCCACAAGCTGAATTTGCTCATAACCATGCAGTCAATCGCAGTTCGAAGTTCAGTCCTTTCCAGATAATTTATGGGATAGTTCCTCGTGCTCCGCCAGATCTCTCAACCTTGCCCCATCGTACTCGTCTTCACGGAGGAGCTGAAGCTTTTATGGAGCATTTAACGGAGACACATAAGCAAACAACAACAAACTTGGTGATAATACTTGTCTATGCCTATCGTTTACGACTTCCAGCTGATATTACAACTTCTGATGTTTTCAATATCAAATACTTGTCTCGCTACTTTCCTCCCGACCAGCCGTCTGATTCGCGGGCGAATCCTCTTCACCCCGGGGGACCTGATGCAGCAGCATCTTAGTTGCTTAAACGACAAGTTTCCTTTTCTTAATTATTTCCTTTTTACTTAGGGTTTATGTTTTTTTCCTTTTACTATTAAGTTAGGGATTTTAATGACGGTTTAAGGGTTCTATATAAAGAACTCTCTTATGGCTTTTGTAAGATACACTTTTGAGAATTTATAAAACTAGCTTTGGCTTTTAACCTTATAAGATTTGATTAAATTCATCTTTTAGGAAGCCTTGAACAAGATTTGATTAAATTCATCTTCTTCAAGTAGCAGGTCTCTAGAGATTTCAATTCGAAATCCCTAAATTGAGCTGATATCTGTTCTTATCCGCCATCAGTATGGCAGCAATATATAATGACGTATATGAAATAAAAATTATTAATACTTATTTGAAATAAATAAATAAATGAACTGAAACTTGGAAAGAGCAACATTAATATACAAAAATGAGAAAACAAAGTATATTTCCATTAACAAAATTGATCCTCATTTGCTACGATATAATCCTTTAAATAAATATAATTTCTTTATAAGATTAGTACATTTCAAAATTAATTTTTTCTGTCATAATTTAATAGTATCCAAATTAACATTTAACGCATTCTGACCTGTAGCAGTCAAAGTTGTTTATACCAAAATGTTCTAAAAATCGGTTTAAGTGACTCCTAGACCCTTACCTGGTCGATAATTTGGGTATAAGCAAAATGAATTTTAAAAATTGATTTTTTGAAAAATCAGTTTAGACGTTCAAAAAATTCTAGACATCCGCCTAAACAATAATCTTCTGTAAAACGTCTAACCACCCTTACCAATTTTAGAACATTCGACCAAAACCATGCTCGGCCAGATTAAATATGCACTAAAATTTCAGATTAGAATGTATCAGATTCAGCTGACCGGTTTGAGATCTCTAAGTCTGGTATGGCCCTGGAATAGCTGTCTCTCCCTGTATCATTTGAAGGGGGCGTGGGTAGATGAAAGGTGATGGAGATGGTCTTCTCCTTAGAACTATGAGATGCTCTAAAGATGTTTTGCTGTTCCTGAGACACAGGTTCACCCTGTTTGGTGTCTAGGATGGATCACATAAGATCACTCTTCTTATTGTGATAAAATTTGTTCACCAAGAACAATGATAAGAAAGTCTCCAAGGAAACGGTTGTTGAGCCAACAAAGCTTAAATTTATTCAATCAATGGTTAATGATACATGGAGGCTCGTGTTTAACATAAATAAGAAAGCCAAAATGAAATCCTAAGATAGAAAAAAAACCCTAAACCAAAACCAAATCGGTTTAGTGAAAACCATTCTTAATCCTATTGCTAATTGGTTTATAAGATAACCGAACTTAATCCTACTTGGTTTACACTTAATAAAATTATAAATAAACTTAAAATAAATCATCTTGGGCGTGCCTAATCTTCTTGGACCAATCATAATCCAAGTTGGCTTGTCTTTCCACTTTTTGGGCCGATAAAGGCCTTTTTCGAACAATTGTTTCTTGGGCTCGATCCATCTTATTTCAGGTCCGGCCAAGTTCATCCTTATGCTCATTTGGATGATAAAGATCCTCCCCATGTTTCATTTCTAGCTCTGGATCTTCATCTTCCATTTCCAACTCATTTCTCGTCCATATCGGTTTGACCAGTCTAGTCCTCGATCATGCCTATTTTCCCATTCCATTTCCTGTCCATCCAGGTTTGTCCAGCCCCTTCACTACAAGAAAACACATCTTTAGCGACGAAGATTAACGAGGAAAATAAAACCTCATAAAATAACGTCGCCTTTACGAGTTACTTACGAGGAAAATAAAAAGCAACGTCAGTTCATCGTAAATTAACGAGGAAATCATTTCCACGTAAAAAAGACGTAATGTAACGTGGTTCTTACGAGGAAAATAATGTTCCTCGTAATGTCGACGTAAATTTTGCGTGTCCTTTACGAGGAAAATCTTTGCGTGTAAATAACGACGAAATTTCGAGTCTACCAACTTTGTAGGTGTAACACGTTTTTTCCGGCTACCTAACAAAATTTCGTGGTTATTTCGTAGTAAAATCTCAACTACCAGATTCGAAAATTTCCTATAAATATGAACCTTTGAAGATCATTTTAAACACACCAAGAAGAAAAAAAATAAAAACGTGAAAGAAAAAAAAAGTTCGGGCTCCGGGAATATTTTCGAGTTGCGGAGATGGATGTATATGCATAGAGATGCTAACAGGAGAGTGACAAAAGAATACCTTGCGGGGCTGGAGACATTTATGCATCAGGTAGATTCCACCGCTGGCCCAAGAAAGCGGTAAGATGTTATGTCCTTGTCGGAAATGCAACAATTCGAAATTGGCAAATCGTGAAAATGTTTGGAAGCATTTAATAAATAGAGGTTTCATGCCAAATTACTATATCTGGTTTCAACATGGAGAAGGTTATAATTATGATGAGAATCATGAAGCTAGTAGTAGTAATAGCAATTTTCAGGAAGAACAACCGGTTGATCATCATCATTTGCATAATGAACATAGTTACCATCAAGAAGAGCAGATGGTAGATTTTGATAGGGTTCATGATATGGTAGCTGATGCATTCGTAGCTCATGATGAAGATGAAGAACCTAATATAGATGCAATTTTTTTTTATGAAATGTTAGATGCTGCGAATCAGCCACTTTACAGTGGTTGTAGAGAAGGTCTCTCTAAATTGTCGTTGGCAGCTAGAATGATGAATATTAAAACTGATCACAATCTACCTGAAAGTTGCAGAATGAATAGGCAGACTTGTTTAAAGAGTATTTGCCGGAAGACAATGTGTCTGCTGATTCTTATTATGAGATTCAGAAACTGGTTTATAGTCCTGGTTCTATAATTTCTGGAAGTTTGAGGGAAGAAACTTCTCACTTCACATCGTACTACTTTGGGTCAAAAGTGCATTACAGGAAAAGAGCTCTAGAAGATATGATGATGGTGGTGTCGCTACCAACATATGCAGTTGCTGGTGTTCGGACATCTTTAGCCAGATTGGGTGACTTCGGTGGGAAATCAAAAGAGGTTTGGTGGTCGAGTGAAGAAGACGCTCATAGTGCACACACATATATTCTACTCAATTGCGAGGATCCATTGATGCGTTATTTTGAAAGGTACATATGGACACTTCTAAACACACACATAAATATAAATTATATAATTGTGAAATTAAGATTAATTGATAGAAAATGTGATTTTACAGCTTATTTGTTTTCAAGTCGAAGAAACATTCCCAGGTATATCCACAAGTGACGTAGACAAAAGGAAAGATCAACACTTTATTAAGTGGTTGAAGAATCATGTATTAATTTTTCCAGCTCGATCAAGTTATTTTTCATACATTATATGTACTAATATTTCAACGTTCTTTTTTTTTTAAAGGTTGATTATGGCGACGATGCAGATTATCCTAAGTGGTTACCGAAGTCATTCAATCTCCACATGTAAAGGTCACCACATCACAGATGTATTTCACACGAGGCTATACTTTTCACACATATGAGTATGGATGTCTACCAGTAACTATGGAATATGTGTGAAAGGAAAACAATTTCTACGGGATCTTGGCGGAGATTATTGAAGTCAATTCCGGGGATATTGAAGCTGAAATGCGTCCTCTTCAAATGTGAATGGTTCGACCCTGTCGTCAACAGAGGTGTTCGGTTTAACAAATTTGGTGTAGTTGATGTCAATGGTGGACGAAGGTACAACAAATTTGAGCCTTTCATCTTAGCTTCACAAGCAGACCAAGTTAGCTTCCTTCCCTCGGATTAGAGAATCATGAATAAATTGGTTATCCGTGATCAAAGTTACACCTCGTGGACGAATCATAAGTGGAGAAGAACCACCATTGCAAGAAGAACAGATAAATGTAGTCGCCACAGACGACATACTTCTCATTGATCCGCATAATCATGAGTACGAAGATCTTACCGACGATGCGACGGACGAAGCTGTTGAAGACGAGTTTAATGAAAATGATGATGTTTCTAGTGATGACGAGAATGTCGATGTATCCGATTGATGTATTTGTATTGATGTATTTCTTTTAAGTGTATGATTGATTTTCAGACTTAAGGAATTGTGGTTTTCGAATTGTGGAATGGAATAAAAAGATTGAATTGTGGTTGGGGTTTGGAATATATGAAGTAGAAGATAAGGAAGATGGGATTTGGGGTTTAGGTTTTGGATTTTAGGGATTTAAACATAATCCTCGTTATTTCCACGTAAGCAGAATTAAATAAGTAAAGATCTCGTAAGCTTACATGGAAATAACGAGAAACATTTAATTATTAAAAAAAAATGAAACACGTTAATTCCACGTAAGTACAAATCGTCGTAAAGACCACGTTAGCTTACGTGGAAATAACGAGAAACATTTAATTATTAAAAAAAAAATGAAACGTTAATTCCGTAAGCACAAATAAATTAAGTAGAAGACGTTAGCTTACATGGAAATAACGAGGTTTATGTTTAAATACCTAAAATCCTAAACCCTAAATCCTATCTTCCTTATCTTCTACTTCATATATTCCAAACCCCAAATTCTAAACCAAAATTCTAAACCCAAAACCCTATCTTCCTTTGAGATTGATGGGTTGTATAAGAAGTAGAGGTTGAAGTTATAAGAAGTAGAGGTTGAAGTTATAAGAAGAAGGGGTTTGGGGTTTTGGGTTGTAAGGATTTAGAACAAATCCTCTTTATTTCCTCTGGAAATAAGCACGGGCCTCGCGATTTCCACGTGAATTCACGTGGAACTTGCGAGGAATACGGGAAATGAAGAGACTGGCCTAGTCATTTCCTCGTTATCTCATGACGAATTAACGAGGAAAACTACATCTATATATACCAAGACCATTTTGTCACAATTCAGAATTCATAAATATTAAAAAGAAGAAAGATTCTTAAAAAAAGAGAAAAAATGTATGGAATCACGAGTGCGAAGACACGGTCTCTTCCCACTTGTAATTCCAGTATCTTTCTTCTCTTTCTTTGAATAATTCTTTATAAATCCTAAAATTATAATTTGGGGTTTAGGGTTTTGGATTTTAGGGATTTAAGAAAGATCCTCGTTATTTCCTCGTTATTGAGAAACACGGGACTCGCGATTTCCTCGTAAAGGAAAACACGGGCCTCGCGATTTCCTCGTAAAGGAAAATCACGAGACCTCGCGATTTCCTCGTTAAGGAAAACCGCGGGCCTCGCGATTTCGTTAACTTACGTGGTTTTACGTGGTAATCTATCCTATATATACGAACTCTCTCACTTTCTCATTTCCTCTCCACTTCCTCTCTAAAAACATGGTAAGTCCTCTCTCTTTCCTTTGATTAGTTTAGAGTAGTTTAGCTGGTTAGTGTAGGGAATTTAGATAGGTTTATGGATTTTAGGTTAATTAGTGTTGATTAGGTGATTAATTAGGAATTTAGTCATAAAATTTGAAGTTTGAGTGCTAATTTTGAATTTTTTTTGAATAGTGCGAAAGAACAAACACAGCCCTTCTGAGACAGATGTTGGTGGCCGGTGATGGATTTACAGCCGGTTCTTCTTCTCACCTAGTTCTTGGGTCGGATAGCGTCCGGAGACTCAGTCTTCTCAGAGAGTCTCCTACGGTGTCTGATCGGTTGCACCACGGCTCCCCATGATCATCATGTCCCGGAGGTGCCACCTCACATGCCACCTCATGTGCCTCCACCGATGGCTGCAGAGATGCGGCTCAGATTCATTCGATCTGATGGTGCGCCGAGTGCTCCTTACTCGCAGTACTTGTCGAGGACATTCTCGCTCAGCCAGGCGGGAGAAGGTTTACCAGTCATAGACCCGACCGACCTGGGAACTTTGTGGTATGTTACATTTTTAGATTCTTTTAAAAATTTCAATAACATTAGTATCTAATTTATACTTTAAATTTGTTTTTAGGTTTGGGGTTGGCGGATGTCTGCATCGACGTAACCACCACGATGAAGGGTTACTTCTCCATGCCACATCTGAACTGGAAGAAGCAGCCCGTCACATCAGAAGAGCGTGGTTCAATTTTTGCTGTAAGTTACTATTAATTTATATATATATATATATATACTATTATTTTCAATCATATTTCAAAATTTTTTATACTAATTATTAATTTATTTTTTCTGTTACAGCAAAAGTATCATTGGTCCTTGAGGTCAATGAGAAGGTGAAAGCGTTCAACAATAAGGTGAAAGCTTCGCTTTGTTGGACACGGTCTCCAACTGGAAGGGGACTGGATCGTGAAGGGATATGACCGTGGTAAACCAGCTGAGCTCACCACAGAGTGGGATGGCCTCATCCGTTATTGGGAAACTCGCGCCATAAGAATCGCAGAGGCTTACTCGCCTCGTAACACGGTAGATGAGCACGGTCCGCGGGCGATGCTTCACCTACGGGCCAAAAATCCCACGCCCTATCCGTTTGGAGATGAGTGCGTAATTAAATATTGAATTTAATTAATTTCTTTTATATAATATATTTATATATACTAATTCTCTAAAATGTTTTGTAGGCCAAAGCGGGACAGCTCAGAGCTCTTATGGAACTTTACTGAGAAGACCCACAAGAACAAGTCGTCGATTAAGTAGATCTGGAATCGAGCAAATCTTCAATGAAGTTGCTGACGGGTTGAAGCGCCAGACCAGTGACACAGCAGTCTGCGACGGACTACCGTCACCTTATCCACCGTTGTAGATAGGATTCACGAGGAGGTAAATTTTAAAAAATTATAATTTTAAATTATTCATTTAATTTAACTTTAAATTTTACTAACAATAATTTTTTTGTCTTTAAGGTTGTCCCTAAGAAAAAAGGGCGTCACGTTGGGGATTGGTTCCGTCCAGATGTTCGAGAGGCGACATCGTCTTATGGTCGAGAGGCGGAAGGCGAGGTCACTTTCGGCTGCGTAACAGTTGGCCTCGACGACATCTGCGTTCACAGCTCGACATGGTGTAGTTGAGGGCTTCTTGAATCATGCGGCCACAAATCGAATGGGAGTCCTTGTTGAGGAACTTTGCGGCGACAAATCAATTCAGAAAAAGCGAGGCCTGTTGGGTCAAAATCGGTCAATGGCAAATGCGTCGCCGAAAATCCTCGAAAGAAAAGCCAGCGACGATCAAAATCAAGCGGTGTCGCTCGATAAAACTCAAGGAAGGCTCGTCCACTCCCATGCGGTGCCAGCGGCGAGGTTCTGGCGCCCATCCGTCGCGATCATCTCATGATCTCGGGCAATGGCATCTTGGTCCCTTGAAACGCGTGTCGGATTGTCGAGATCTATAATGAGTCTTCCGTAAAGCCTTCGATTGTTTAAAAGATTAATCTTTTAACACCTCTAAACTCGACCCATTGCTCGCATCTCTCGACGCAGCGGAAAACTGCAGATCAGTCCATCACCGAATCCGATACCATTAATCTCGTTGGATTAGAAGCGATTATCTCGAAATCTCTGACTAGAGACCCTCCCAAACTTCAAAGATTTCCCATACGACTACGAGGAAAAGATCGAACCGAAAAAAACCCACGACGGCAAGGCGGCTGGAGCGGCGGCTGCTGGGGCGACTAGCGCCGGCCACCGACTGGCGCCCGGCAACAGGGCATGAGCTGGCCTTACGCGGCACCGCCTGGCGCCCGGCGGCACGGGGCAGCGGGCTGGCTGGCGCCCGGCGGCACCCGACTGGCGCCCGGTGGACGGGGAGCGGCGGCCTGGCGCCCAGCGGCACCGACCTGGCGGCAAACTCCGCAGCGGGCCAGCACGGCCGCGGCACCACTGTCAGCGAATTCGACTGGCGTCGATCATGTCCTCGTCCGTCTGGTCCTACTCGTGCCCGGTTCATCCCATCTTAAACTTGTTCGGATCAATACACGCAAGTTTGGTATGATCACGGTTACTCAGAGCGCCACTTTCTGACTAAAACAAGGAATGGAGTTCCTTCCGGAGAACACCGAAACCTTCAAAGTCGTCCTTCGAAAAACGTAAAAGCGGCTTAAGCGGTCCAAGCGTGGCCAAAGCCCACGCGTCGATTTTCGAAAGGAAGGATAACTATGGCGGTTTATCTTTATCCTCACATAAGAGATAAATGTCAAGTTTCCAGAAGATAAATATCAAGTTTCAGAAGATAAATGTCAAGATTTCGAAGATAAATGTCAAGTTTCCCGATAAACCGAAGATGGGCGAAAATGGAAAAAGCGGACTCACCAGCGAGAAGATAACCGTCATAGGAGGAGTATATAAGGAGGCTTTGAGCAAGAAGCAAACCAGATCACAAATTTCAAGCAGCACTTAGGCGATTTAGCATTCTTTTCTGTTTTCACTAGCGAGCTCGCGACTTAACCAGGATGACTTAGGTGATCGACTAGCGGACTCCTCGACAGCCACTACGGCCCGATTTCTTTTCTTGTTGTACCGCTCAAGCGAGAATTGAATAAGATTTCTTCGCTCAACTTTTACGATTTCTACTTCGCAACTTCATTTTTATTGATTGTTTGCGGTAATGCGGTCCAGCAGATATCCGGGACCTTCAAGGAAGATCGGGTTAACTTCGGTTTTCCTCCATAAATCTTTATCGAAATGGACGGTCGCGAATTTCGGTTCCCACGGTTTGGCTAGAAGGAGGGTTACGGATCTATCATCTCCATGGCACACGTTCGATCATGTCTACCGGCGTCACCAAAGATCAGCCAGCTAGGCGGAACACCCGTCGATGCCAACGCTGAAGACTCCAGCTGGAGATCGTCCGCGGTCTGCTGATGCAAACACTGAGCGCTCTGGCAGATGAAGGAGCTGTTTACCTCCGCCAGGCGGCAACAACAGGAAAGCTGATAACCTCGCCGCCAAAACAGGCCGACACCTTAGCGGGAGGAGCAAGTTGCCGCGAGATCCACCAAGGCGCCCGGCAGAAGACTTCGACTTCGGATCTCCGAAGCACGAGAAAAGATGCCGAAAGAGCCACTCGAGGAAACGTCCCGAAAGGACAGCAACGACCTCGCAGAACCTTCCACTCCGGCGACGGAAACAAAAAACACGTCGGCGCATCAATCTAGATATCAGCGACCAGTCGGATCCTTCCGATGAAGGCGCTGACATCCACCAGGAGAACCGAAGCCAGTCCGCTCGCGACGGTATCCTTCGATAGGCCCATGACAGAAGAGGAAGAAGAACTCTACTGGATGGAGATGGAAGAACTTCGCGGAAGATCAAACTTCGGATCTATCGCGACCAGCGCCGACAGGTTGGAGGAATGCGGCAGCAATAAGCGAGATCCATGATCTCCGCGAATCTCTCAAAAGACCGTGGCGAAGTGAGAGCGTAAAATCCACAAATCCATCAGCGACCAGTTCCGCCCGGTCCATGTGATACGACGGATCTAAATTCGCACCTGCAGTCCTTCCAGATCGCAATGGGTAGGTGCAAACTCGGGCTGAGCGGGGCGCAGGTCATTGTCTTCTCGCCGAAAGCACCAAAGGTGCTGCGCGCTCAGTGGTTCTCCGGCTCAAAAGGAACTCCATCGAAGCTTCCGCCTAACTGGCCTCGGCGTTTCTCAAACAGTACTCCATGTTCATGGACGAGAAGCGTCCGGCGTGGATCTATGAGTCTAGCTCAGAAGGAAGACGAGTCACTCCAGCGACTTCATCGCGAAGGTTCAAACTGGTGATGGCGAGTAACGGGCATCAGCGACAACGTCGCAATCGCCACGAGGAAGACTTCTGGTACAATCGAAGTTCGAAAGTGGATACTCTTTGGAAAAGCCGCGGACAATCCAGGATACTCTCCAGGCAGCGGACTTCATCATCATGGAAGAAGAGATGAAGCTTATCGCGGAAACGGACCGCAGAAAACCCGTCGAAGAAACCTCTCGTAACGACAAATACGTCCATCACGCGAGGGAAGACGCCAAGGCAGCAACTACGCCATTAACTCGGGCAAGGCAAAACCTCCGGAAACACCTGGACCAGGAACCAGTACAAGTATAACTCCTATTGCGAGTTCCACGAGACCGAGGTCACTCCACCTGCGAACTGCAAGGTTCGGCCCGGCTCGCAAAACTCCTCACCGGCGAACTCTCAAAGGTCAAAGTATAAAGGACTTGCTCCTGGACTCCGACCGCCAAAGACTAACAAAACTGTCTCCGAGGACCGCGACCGAAAACCAATCGGGAAAAGCGGAAGAAGACAGGACGACAAGGAACAACAGCAGCCGCTAGAGGGTAAACATGATCATCGGAGGATCACAGTTACCAAGACTCTGTCTCATCGATAAAAGCCTTAAAAGGCGAGACCAGTTCCAACTGGTTCCGGACAGCGATGTTCCTAACCACAATCGCTTCGAGGAACATGAGACCGTCGGAATCGACAAACCTCACTGCGATCCTTTGGTAATCGACCTGGTCATCCAGGATCTCGAAGTCGGCCGCGATTCTCGTCGATACAGGAAGCACGATCAACGTCATCTTTCGCGACACCTTCTACGGGATGAAGATCCCACTGGGGAAGTCGTCCCTGAGCCAAAACCTTTGGCGGGTTTTGGGCGTCACTACCATGACCCTCGAGAATTAAACTCCGGTCATGGCAAAGAAGTTACAAAGATCGCCGAATTTGCAGTAGTCGACAACCCGATATCTACAACGCCATCATGGGAACCCCTTGATCAACTCCATGAAGGCAGTACCATCCACATATCACCGGTATCAAGTTCCGACTCGACCGGAACCGCAGCCATCCGAGGTAGTCAGAAACAATCAAGACTCGTTACTAGCCGAGTTCAAGCTGCGAAAAGATCGAACGCCCTCGCGCCAACCGAAGCGAAAGGAATCACACAACATTCTCGAAGACTCGAAGAAAGATGATCCAGAATCATCCGAACAGGAGCGATTCAAGCGGCGATAAAGCCTCTGAATCCACCGCCCGTAAAGCGACAGTTCGACCCCGCAAACCACTGATCCAACAGCGACGATCGGGCGGCGCACGGGGAGTAAAACGTCCGCTGCAACTATCAGAACTACGAGATGGCTTGATCCTCGAAAGAGGTACGTAGGCAGCTCGTCAAAACCAGCGAGTTCAGCTATCCCCTCACCAAAAGGGGACTGGAGCGCGATATACTCGATACTCCCACAAAGCGAAAAATCCGCATGTACTCTAACTTCTCGAAATTTTAATAAAATTCTTTCTATCTTTCATGCTCACTTAAACATCAACGGAAAACGAAAATCATATCTTCAAAGAAACGCGAGGCGTCGCGAACTTCTTAAAAGATAACAAAACTCGTATTATCCGCAAAAGACAGTCCACCAGCGACTTAAAATAACTCCGCGCCGTCGATTGGCCCGGACGGACGCCATAAGAAACGTTCCTCAATACAAAATCGTAGTCAGACCTACAAGGTCCTCTTACATCCGGCAAGGATATCATAGCTATACAAGAAACCAAAATTTTGGTTTAGCATCTCGGATAAACTCGAAGATAGCTCGATTCTTTTAACACAAGTCATATAAGCGGCGACTAGTCGCGGACTTTAAGCGAAAAGAATCAGGAAGAAATCACTAACAGGCAAAGCGAAAGCCGATCAGTCATCGCACAACCTCAAAGCTGAGAGTAAACCTAGTCTTGCCCTAAACCCAGTCTTGCTGGATCTTGACATCTCACAGACATAGTATCGTTATCGAGATCCCAAAACATGTCTCTTATCGCTACACCTAAAACGCCGCTAAAAGTAGCATACGGACCAAGCGACAAAAGAGTTAGGATCTGAAGTGACTACTTGCATCCTTCCTCTACACTTGACGAAAGTATAAATCAAAACAAAAGACTAAATCTCGCAAATTTTCATATTCATAAAAGCCGCAAAAGGCGGCAGGATTCAAAGCCACCAACGGCCAGTCCCAAAACATAAGAATGCAACCTCCAACGGTCGCAGGATAAAATTAAAACGCCACACACGGCCAAAAAAAAAAATTCAATTCACAAAGGAAGTCAACATTGAGAATCGGATGCGGAAATCCCAAATGAACTAGCAGGCTGGTCCACTTCCTCATTCACGCGAGCATTCCCACCATCCTCGGCGTTCTCATCGGCTCCGCCTCCACCGTATCCTCGGAAACCTCGATAGGTTCCCATAGTCTCCGGACTCTTTCTTCTACCGGAGGAACCAAGGACTCAGCATGAGCACACTCGCCATGAAATCCTTCATTTCAGCAATCTCGAATCGAAGAAATCCGGGTTCGAGACTTGTAAAGGTTCTGACCGAACCCGGCACTCGCGGAAATCACCAACAAACTCCCGAGCTTTAAAACATTGAAACTCAGCAGCAAACGATTCGCCTCTTGCCACCTCGCGCGACCATCCTTCTTCCTCTACTTTCCGCCCGAGCGAGAGCCGAGCATGAAGCTCAGTTTGCTTCGCGTTCTGTGCCTTCACCTCTTGTCGGAACCGGAAAAGCTCTCGCTCCGCTTCTGTGGTCTTGAAGTTAGCAATCCTGATTTCGGAAACTCGAAGTCAGCGCCTCGCTAAACACTCTTAGTCCCTGCATAAAACTCAAGATCAGAAAGCACGCTTATATACAGATTCAAAGCAAGGTTAAGAAGTTGAAGGGCCAAACCTCGTTGACACGTTGGGAGCCCTCGGCAAAAACCCGTTGTTTCTCCTCATCCTCCAGCGATTCGTCAGTAGTAAACTCCGGAGGAAGGCCATCAAAGAAGTTGTTAGGTTTAAAACCGCTGGCTCCGTCTTTTTCCGTTGGAGCAAAACTAGGTTTTCTCCCAACGGAGAAGGACTTTCGAGCCTTCCCATCATCGATTTTCTTCCCCTTACGAGACCTGCTGCGCCCCGGTAGGAGCCGCGGTGACAGGTTCGGCGTCGTCGACGGACAGGACCCGGGACCGATAAAGCCTAACCGCATCTCGGATCCGTTCGAGGGTGAAGGATTTCCAGAAAAACGGCCTTTGACGAAGAAGATCTCTCTTGACAAAAACGTCACCAGGCAAATCGCGGTAGGGTTGTTCCTACAAAGCGAAAATTTTCACTAAAACTCGCGACTTCGAAAGGTGAGATATAACAGGGTTTTCGTCATTATTACCGGTTGAAGTTCCATGCTCGCGGAAATAGATGGAGGCAGCTCCTCGACAGACTCGCCATCTATTTGGACGAAGAAGAAACGCTCCTGCCACGATTTGGGATTCGGTAGTCCCTGAATCACGCCATATCCTTCTTAGGCAGCATGGAGTAGTAACCGTCCTCCCGTCGGCCGAAAGTACCCCAAAGACCTTCGAAATCATCGGGACCAAGATCAATCCCGAGTTCGTAGCTAGCGATCAGCCAAGCCAACTCTCCAAGGCAGGAACGCTGAGTTGGCTGATCGAAAGTTCAAGCGGTGAAGCGCGAACAATGGCACCAGGGATTGGGAACCACATACGGCGATGCGAAGAAAGCTTCGTAACATGTAAAGAAACCTTGCGGAGGATTCCTTGCACTCGTTACCAACGGAATCGAATTTGACTCCTTCAGAACCTGGTAAAATCTCGAAGAACCTTGAGATATTTACGAAACCGAGCTCGGCGCAAAGGAGCACCGGGCTGCCTCGAGAGGCCTCCTCGAACAGAGATCTCTGGCAGTGTTGGGGCGAACCTACAAGGACTTCGATATCGCGATTCTTCTTTTCCTCCTCGACCGACTCCTCACCTTTACCGTCACATGGGCAGGAGAGTCATCCGAGGATGAATGGGAAGAAGAGTTTCTCTTTAAGGATCTTGAAGACATTGTTCTTAAAGAGAGAGAAAGGATTCTTGAGAGAGAGAGTAAAAACCTTGTGATGAAGTAAGAATGAGATTTCTTACTTCATATAAAGGAGGTAAAATTACTATTAACCCCGATTTTCGGCAAAACGATTGCGTCTCAACACCTTCCCACACGGCTATACCGCAAGCTAGGATCCGACAGGCTCTACGGTTCCTAGCTAGCTGGGGGGCTAACTGTTGGGGTCAAAATCGGTCAATGACGAAATCGTCACCCGAAAATCCTCGAAAGAAAAGCCAAGCGACGATCAAATCCAAGAACGGGTCGTCGCTCGATAAAACTCACGGAAGGCTCGTCCACTCCCATCTGGCGCCAACGGCGAGGGTCCTGGCGCCCATCCGTGCGATCATCTCATGATCTCGGGCAATGGCGGCATCTTGGTCCCTTGAAACCCGTGTCTGGATTGTCCGAGAACTATAATGAGTCTTCCGTAAAGCCTTCCCGATTGTTTAAAAGATTCATCTTTTAACACCTCTAAAACTCGGAGCCACATTGCTCGCATCCTTGACGACGGAAAAACTGCAGATCCAAGTCCATCTCAAATCTCGATACTCGCGGAATCTCGTTGGATTAGAAACGATTATCTCGAAATCTACGGCTAGAGACCCTCCCAAACTCAAAAGATTTCCCGCAAACGACTTACGAGGGAAAGATCGAACAACGAAAAAACCCACAGACGGCAAGACGGCCTGGCACCGGCGGCACGCGGGACGCGGCCTGGCGCCGGCGGCATTCGCCTGGCGCCCGGGCGGCACGCTGACCTGGCTGGCTGGCGCCGGCGGCACGACGCGAAGCTGGCCTGGCGCCGGCGGCACGCTGGACGCTGGCTGGCCTGGCGCCCGGCGGCACGCTGGACGCTGGCTGGCCAGCGGCACCGCCTGGCTCGCGGGGCGACGCTGGCGCGCCAGCGGCACTCGCCTGGCGCCCGGCGGACGCTGGGGCTGGCGCGGCGGCACCGCCTGGCCGCGCACACCTGGCCTGGCGCACGCTGGACGCTGGCTGGCCTGGCGCCGGCGGCAGTCTGGCGCCGGCACCGCCACGCGGTCGGCCTGGCGTCGGTCCGCGGCCCTCGTCCGGTCTCGGTCTATCGTGCGGTTCGATCCCATCTTAGCTTGTTCGATCAATCTACGCAAGTTTGGTATGATCACGGTTACTCAGAACGCCACTTTCTTGACTAAAACAAGGAATTGAGGTTCCTTCGAAAACACCGAAACCTTCAAAGATCGTCCTTCGGTAAAACGCTTAATAACGTGGCCAAAAGCGCCCACGTCACGATTTTCCGAAAGGAAGGATAACTATGACGGTTTATCTTTATCCTCACATAAGAGATAAATGTCAAGTTTCAGAAGATAAATATCAAGTTTCAGAAGATAAATGTCAAGATTTCAAGATAAATGTCAAGTTTCCGATAAACACGAAGATGGACGAAAATGGAAAAGCCCGACTCACCGCGCGAAGATAGATCCGTCATAGGAGGAGTATATAAGGAGAGCTTTGAGCAAGAAGCAAACCAGATCACAAATTTCCAAGCACTTAGCACTTAGAGCGATTTAGCATTCTTTTCTGTTTTCACTAGCGAGCTGCGACTCAATTAGGATAGACTTAGGCGATCAGACTAGCGGACTCCTCGACAGCCCTTACGGCCGATTTCTTTTCTTGTTGTACACGCTCAAACGAGAATTCAGAAATAAGATTTCTTTCGCTCAACTTTACGATTTCTACTTTCGCAACTTCTATTTTATTGATTGTTTCGTAATGCGGCCGGATATCCGGGACCTTCAAGGAAGATCGGGTTAACTCGGTTTTCCTCCATAAATCTTTATCGGAAATTGACGGTGCGAATTTCGGTTCCCACAAGGCCCATAACGAGGCGGATGTAGAGAGGAGGAGTGATGAGTTCTACCAGGCGATGAACGAGCCTTAGTTTTTATTTCCTTTTATTCGTTGTAAATATAAATTCTAATTATTTATGAATAAATATATTTTTCTTTTATTGGTTGTGTATTTTTAATTCAAATTTTATAATTATAATTAAAATTATAAATACTTTTCTAATTATATTTTTTTAATTTTGTATATAAAATCGAAGTAAATTCCTCGTTAAAACTCACGAGGAAATAACTTGGTAAGCCTAACGTGGTCTTTACGAGGATTAATTTTCGAGTACATTACGTGTCTTTCACGTGGAAAGTTTACGTGGAAATGACGAGGAAAATTAACGTGGAATTTACGAGGAAATGTTTTCGTGATTTTTACGTGTAATTAACGATAAAATATTTACGTGATATTGACGAGGAAAATTTTTGTGGTCTGTACGAGGAAATATAGCGACTTCCTTACGTGAAAATTTTACGTGATCTTTACGACGAATTATTGTACTTGGTCTTTACGACGAAAACTGTTCCTCGCTAATTGACGTGGAATTGGCGAGGAAATACGCATTACGACGAACGTTTAACGACCAAACGTTTTTTCTCGCTATTTCCTCGTAATGCCTCATTAACGACGAATTCACGATGAATTCAGCCGTCGTTAATCTTGTGTTTTCTTGTAGTGATTTCATGGTCAATTAGATTGTCCTCTAGTCGTCCATACTAGTCCATAACCAGTCCTCTCTTCATAAAGGCCTCATCAAGACCCATAATTTTCTCTCGGTCCAATACCTCATGAATAAGATCAATAAGCTCTCCAATAAACCTATTAGACTGTGCTATGGCCCACTTTCTTTCTGGTACATGGATTGACTTCCAAAACTTCAGTCTGAAGCTGATCCAGCTCGCACCAAAGTCCACTTAAAATACATCGATTGCAACATTTTCCATCTTCCATCATGTGCATACTATGTATTTTGATGTATATTAATTTCACGCGAGATAGTTCCAGCGATAAGCTTTTGTCGAAAATTCATCAGAAAATTAATTTAAATTATGACAGATTTCTAAGGGATTCGACTGTTTGGAATAGCTTTTTTTCGTAGTGGCCGGTTTTGGCTTTCTTTCTATATGTAGACATTTCTAGAACTTAGAACTTATAAACAAAGCTTAACGTTACTTCTGAAAAAAAATTATGGACTTCGACCAACTTTTTAAAGAATTAAAATCAAAATATGCAAAAAATATTATATTTCAGTTTCTTTACTACTTAGAACTTTTAAACAAAGCTTAACGTTCCTTCTGAAAAAAATTATGGACTTCGACCAACGTTGTAAAGAATTAAAATCAAAATATGCAAAAATATTATATTTCAGTTTCTTTACTATCCGATCTAATTCAGTATTCACTAGGTTCAGGCACTTGGGCTTTGTTTGTCTCTGATACCAATGAGCTAGCTAGCTGGCATACGAAGTTTTCAATATCTGTTTTTTGTTTTTCTCGGTGGGCACCGTAAAGCATGAAAATGCAAATACTATAATACCGTACACTATATTTTTACTTCACCATATTATATTCTCCTTTGGAAAAAAAAAATAAAAATTAAGATTATAGATATTCTGCATACGTGAATAAAGTTCATTTTTGTGCAAGTGGAAATCGAAAGTAAGTGACATAGACGGGAAAAGAAAGAGCCCAATTGATAGAAAAATGGGACGGCAGACGCATGATTCCATTATTTTACGAAATGATTAGTTGAACTAATCATATAGAGTTAAAGTATACAAAGCCAAGCTCTTATCATAACGTAGGTACAAGAGTCAAAGCCATCCCAAGATGTAAAAGTTACTAGTACACTTCAAATTCCAACTTTCTTGACACGCTATAGCATTCGAAAATGTTTTAAGTAAATTTACATGTTTCACTTAAACTGATCTCCACAAACTCAAGACACAAAATGGTTTGTCAGATCATGTTTTCTAGTCTTACAAGGTTCTCAAAGTCTACAAAATTATTTAATCTGAATCTCTCAAAAACACTTCTTTGTATCGTTTATAATCCACTTACAAGGGTAGAGTTAAGACTAAAACAAATTACAGTAAATCAAAACCCATATTGAAGTAAACAACACATCCTAAGAAAACATTAGTAAAACGACAATAGATGCTCCATAGGCAGATATTAGATATTGTAGTAACTTCTAGCCAAGAAACATAGAAAACAAAACTTGGAGTTCAAATTTTCTATTTGCCTAAAGCTATTGTTAACTTGATACTTTCACTACACATAGATAGAAACTTGTGTTGTGTACGTTTCACATTTACATCTTCTAAATTATTTTCTTCTCTTTATCGGTTTGATTATATTCTATATAGCAAGTTGAAGGCAAATATACTAGTTAAGTAATCGAAATGTCGAATCAATGTAGTTAGCCAATATGTGAGTGCTTACACGTTACAATTATGCTCAAATAAGATTCTTATTTTGGATTTTATCATAATAGAATAAGTTCCAAACTTGGATACTATTATTTGAAACAAATTATAGTATTATGAGTTAGTGAAGATTAGACAACCAACCCATCTAATATATTCACAAACAAGAAAACATATCTTAAAACGTCTTGTATATGTAAATTACCTATTCATACGTTGCAATGCATTATAGCCCTTTTGATCAAAATAAGCTAAATTTGAAACCCAAACAAAAACATATCAGTGTATTGTCTAATGGCTTAAAGAAGCACCTTATTCAATTTCTATTTTGTGATAGAGAATGATCATGAAGATAAGCATGGCCCTACTACTATACCTTTGATGGTTTTTGTTCATACATGTCTTTTCACTATGATACAAGTAGTAAGAATATCCTTTTCTATCATCAAACTTTAATCGAATAGTATCTACATTATTTTGTTCTTGTTTAACTACTAAGCACACAATGACAAAAGTTATTAGCAATTGGGAAGAATCAAGAAACAAAGCAAGACTTGTACATTTTAAGCATTTAGCCAAAAACTTTCCACAGGTAGACAAATCCGGCAAAGAAAAAACACATACATAGACCAATTTTGGTTAATGACGAAAACTTGAAATCTGAAAACCGGATCCTTACCAGGTGGTGGTCCTTAAACCGTGGTTATCACCCGGTTTAAAAACTTATTTTCTTCCAACGATGAGCTTTTAGGTCAAACTGGCGAAACAGCTATCAGACCTAGACAAAACATTTGGCACACAATCATCATCTTCATCTTTTGAAGGACTGCTAGGCATTGATCTAGGCATTCTTGGAGAATCCAAGCTTCTTCTCAAGATCTGTCTCATCGCAGAGATCAAATGTCCGGTCGGATTCGGAGGTGGGCTAGAGCATTTGAACTTGTAACACGTGTTCATGTGTCTTGCCATAGCTTCCTCTGGAGTTAGCAATCGTTTAGTTCTAATAACCTCGTACTTCACAGCTTCAGAACAAAGACCACAGATCCATTTACCCATGTAACGTTCTCTGATCATCTCTATGTACGATTGTGTACACTCCTCGGTTAATCCGCAACAGTCACACGTCACGGGCTCAGGCTCGTCGCCGGAGGTTTGTGTTGTAGGCGCCGGAGAAGGCTGGTGAGAGGCGATCATGACCTCGGGTGTTGAGATGAGCATCGTTGGATCGCTTAGTAGACTTGTAGTCATGGTTTCTTGATTTAAACTCTGTTCAAAGATTATGATCAGCAAAATGTTAGAATCAAATTCAAGTTCTTGATAAACAAAGAAAAAAAAATCAAGAAAGTAGTGAAAACTTTTACCGAAAGAGATGGGAAGGTACCGCAAACTCGCTTATGATCTTCTGAAACAGAGGAAATATTTGAAAAGAAAAACTTTTTTTTTTTTGGTTTTCTTGAAGAGATTCGATTAGTACTATTATCTTTCGATAACCCACTCTCCGTCTTCTAGGTTACCTTCTTCACCAAGAAAGATTTCACAAAACAAAACCATTGCAAGAACAGTAAATTAAACACACAAAGTACTTTTTTCTTGGTTTCTCTTTATATGAAAATATTAGAAATTACCCTTTCTTTACCACACAGAAGTTTCAGAAGGAAGAACAAATATTTGGAGAGAGAGAAAGAGAGAGAATGTGCAGGCGAAGGAGAAGCAATGATTGGTGTTTTAAAGGAAGGAGAAGCATAGTATAAGCCACGTCAGATTCTTCGATATTCTGACAACTTAATCCTGACCGTCTATCTGGAGTTAAGCCTGCTGGCAACGAAACTGACCTCCAAAACATATTCACACACACAAAAAAACATTAATTAAATGTATGTTTAAATAACTTAGTTACTTCAGCCGTTTCGGTTTGGTTTCCGTTTGACTAACGTAGCTAATCAGAAACCGCCACGTAGTCTGTGACGCCGTTTCCAACCAATTTTATTGTTCAACTATGTACGAAAACAACATATAGTATAAAGTTAATCACGGCACTGATTTTGCTAATGTTGCAATTATAATGTATTTCGAGTTTAAATCTTGAGGCGGATTTTGAGTTTCTTTTTAGCGTGTTTGGGGGTTAGTTTGTAGTTTTTTTTTTGAAAATACTAGTTAGTTTGTAGCAAGTCGAATCATTAATTGCTAGCTAATTACGTGTTAGTCATCTTGCTGCCGCCAATGCTCTAAAATGCGGTGGCTTAAGCGGTAGCCAATTATTGATTAGATACAATAATTAGCTTACTTATTGACGGGATTAGAAAACATGATTTTATGCAAGAACCATGCGTAATTTCATATATGAAGAATTTATAATACTATCTCTTCCTGTTATTATGATAAAGAAAACCTTGAAATCCAGAAGACATGTCATTACCTCAACAAATAAAAAATACCAAAAACAAAATCTAGAGATCACAAGACTGAATAACATTACAAACTAGTATGATACTATAAGTTCTGGTTTTAGATTCAAAAGAATTAAGAATTTGAATCCAAATTTTCCTGATAATTAAAAAGACATGTTATTAATTCATTTTTCAGAGGTGGCCTACAAAATAAAAGTTGTATACTATTATTATTTAACAAAAGTAGTAATAGAATATATATAATGGCCACGTATATAATTCATATTTTAAGTTGAGTGATAGCGTGGAATAATTAAACCAAAGGATATGCCTTGGTGGCGATTCCTTATAGATCCAATAGACACCTTAAGGCCAAAGAGGTAACATCAAGTTGTAATAATTTAAAAATAATTTCGTTGTTACTTTAATTATTTATCTTATATGTGTTGCAAGAAACAATGGATCGAAGTTGACAAAAAGAATAAAGCAACAGATCGACGAATATTTTCCCAAGCAACTTCAGATAGAAAATAGCCAAATAAATTGTTCCGGTTTGGCCGATTCAGGTTCAGGTTCAGGTACGTCTAGATGTATGGCTAATCTTCCATCATAAAAGCCAAAATATTCCAAAAAGAAAAAGAGGAAAATTGTATAGAATAGTTACTCCCTCTAAATCCACCTTCGTATTTCATTATAGCTTTACATTTATATATATCATCGAATAACTCTAGCGTCCATGCTGGTATATTCGATAAACATGTCTTGAAATATATTATACATTGTTTTGGACTATGTAGTCGAGTGGTAAAAAAACAAATTTGGACACCAACATATTTCAAGTACGATCAATTTGTTTCACGTTATTCATGGACATTTCAAACAAATACATGTTTTTGGTTAATCTGTATACCTGAAGAGAATATTTATATATATATATATATATATATATATATATATAGGAATGCATATCTCTTCTAAGATTTTAATAGGCTTGAAATATCTCAATATTAATCGAATAAATAAATAAAATATATAAAATCTTGCACTGTAACTTCAACTAGTCCGGTTCGAATTTTCTAGACAAGACATCGTAAATGTCTTTTATGAAGTCGTTATATAATAAAAGTGTTCATATTGATCCGATGAGAAAAACCTTTTTTTTTTTGAGAAAGGGTTTCAGGTGGGAAAACTTCAAAATGTGTTTCGCGTGGATCACACAACCCATACATATATGGAGAGACCGATTTGTTGATGTGACCTTCGATTTAATAAAATTGGCCTTTCAATTTGTAAATGATTTGTTTAATAACATGTTTCTCGATTGATCGATGGCCAAAAAGGTCGTGTTAATAGAAATTATAAAATAAAATTATATTTTCTAGGGTTTAGTGTAATTTAATACTACATGTCAACGAAACTGGATGCATTTTGCAATACACAGAAGAAAAGGAAAAGCAAAGACATTATTATACGAAGGAGGATAGTGACGTGACTTGACTTATGCAGCAGACTGGAGAAATCAAAGATAAAATAAGTTCCGGAAGTGAAGAGCGATCGTACAAAAGCTTTCCCGTTTTGCCGATAAATCCAAAAGACAATTTTTCACCGGTGACCAGAAAATAGAAATCTAATATACTGGTCTCTTTAGAATATATAGTTTTAAAAATATTTATAAAAATTTGACTTAAAATAAACTTTTTAGTTCAAAATTTTAGAAGTATATAGGCTTATCTCTGCAAAAAGAAAGAGTCGTTTACATAGGGAGACACTTTTTGTGTTTTCTTACGTTTATAGACACTTGGCACATGTTGGACACTTTTTTCTTGTCCTCTAGTGTGTAAGAAGTCACCAGTATCCTTGGTGATTTTGCTGACTCGGTTTGTGTTTCAAGAAGGGAAACCGGTTTGGTTTCTTTTGCTTCATTAATTAGGTAGGTTTGTTGAGAAAGGGGATGAATTTCTGAGCGTTAGATATGAGTAGTACAAATTCAATCGGAAGGCTGTAATTAAAAGTGGTCTTTGAGCTGGTTCCAACGGATAACGACGTGAGCTCGTTTTTGCTTCTGGTATTACATAAGACGAACAACAAAGTTGCTGGTTTGGGACGAGTTTGGTGCGTAGCATACTCTGTAAGTTTTGTCCGCTTTGATGTTTGAGCTAGTAAATGCATAAATGGTAATGAAGTTCTTGACTTTCTTGTTTCAGGCGACATGGAGCATCATTGCATGGTCATGAGCGGCGAGTGGGTTTGTGGTAACGGCGGGAAGTGGGATTTCGTTGTTGATAAGAATCAAATGGCGAGGCTTGTCGCTATTCACGATGAAATCTGTTTGAGAGAGCTTAAAGAAAGTGTCTTGCGTGAGTTTGGCGTCGAGGGTTTTCATTTTACGGCGGCGTTGAGCTACTGGCCGCCGACGAGTTCGGAGTTAGCGACCGGAATAAAGACACCTCCTGTGCTTATGACAAACGACGGATCCATAAAGTTCTTCCTTCAGCATATGAGAGCGAAAGGTTGTATGAGTCTATTCGTTAGGTTTGTAAGGAAGACGACGGAGGAAGAGATAATTGATGATTCGGGTATGGGTTTTGTCACACCAGGGAGTTTTCGACTCAACGCTTGTTCGAGAACTTCTTCCGGTTCTGTGAGACGTGGTTCTGCGATGGATGTTGGGTCTGGTTCGTTCAGAGGTTTCAACGTTTCCCGTCTTGGCCAAAATGCACCAGTTGTGAACCTTGAGGATGTTGAGTTCGTTCGTGAGGTTGAAAGAGCTGAAGAGGAGCTAATGGGAGGAAGTGCATCCCGAAAGGAAGAAGCTTTAAGTTCTTCACGAAAGGAAGAAGCTTTAAGTGGTTCCCGAAAGGAGGAATCTTTAAGTGGTTTTAGTAGTGGTGAGGAAGAAGTGGGTAAGCAGGTACATGAGGTTGACGAGAGGGACGTCAGACCTAGAGGTTATGACGAGGATTTCTGGGCTCCACTATTAGCCGGCGACTATGGTGGTTCTAATGCCGTCAATCTTGTGTACAATGAAGATGAAATTGTAGCTGACATCATTAGGAAGACTGGTCCCTACTCCAAAGCATTGTCACCGAACATGGAGCATCATGAAACTGTTTATGATGTTGGTGGTCCAAGCTGTGTGAAGAAAGATGAAACTGTGGAGACCAATCCGTGGATGAGTGAAAACAATCGTACCTCAAACGTGGTCAGGGCAGGACCTGCTAGCAGGAGGAAGTTGGAGGCGGTGGATGATGAGGAGTTTGATATTCCACCGCTCTTTGACGATACAAGCTATGAGACAGCTGCAATTCCAGACATGGATTTGGTACCAAGCGATGGAAGGATCTATGTTGGGAAGGTGTATGGTAGCAAACAAGATTGTCAGATCTCTCTTGCTATCTACGCAATTAGGAATCAATTTCGCTACACTCAGACAAGGACGAAGATTGATTCTTTCGTGGTGGAGTGTCCTGATCGTAAATGTGATTGGCGTGTGATGGCTCGTGAGATTAAAGGTGGAGGGTTCTACGAGATACGTAAAGCACAGCTTGACCATCGTTGTCCTATTGATTTCAGACAAGGGTATAAGAGCAGAGCTACTTCACGCGTGATTGCATCCGTATACAAGTCGAAGTTTGGAGAGGTTGGAAAAGGTCCTGTGCCGAGGGAATTGCAGAAGCTTGTCCTTGAAGATCTTCGTGTGAATGTGTCTCACATGAAGTGCTATAGGGCGTCGGAGCAGGCAGTTATCGACGTGTTTGGAACCGAGGAGGACTCCTATCTGAAACTCCCGCAGTATTTATACATGTTGAAGCTTGCTAATCCGGGGACAGTAGCTGATATTGAGACAGAAGTAGATGATGACGGTGATGAGAGATTTGTCTACATGTTTCTTGCCTTTGGTGCGTCTATTAGTGGTTTTAAGAAGTTGAGACTGGTTCTGGTTGTGGATGGAACACACCTTGGAGGTAAGTACAAAGGCGTTTTGCTTACTGCTAGTGGACAGGATGCAAACTTCCAGATTTTTCCCCTAGCTTATGCTATTGTGGACAGTGAAGATGAAGAATCTTGGACTTGGTTCCTAATGAAGCTAGAGAGAATTTTGGGTGATTCTCCTAGACTGGCCATTATTTCTGACCGTGCTGCTTGCATTGCAACAGCTGTGAAACGTGTTTACCCTTCAGCCAACCACGGGTGTTGCATTGTGCATCTTGCAAGGAATGTGAACTCTCGTTACTCGAGCAAGAACTTGGCGCAAATGGTTACAGCTGCTGCAATGGCGTATCGGCAGAGAGATTACAGAGATCTCTACAACAAGGTCAGGGCGCAGAGGAATGAGTGTGGCGTGTATCTTGGTAAGATTGGTGTTGGTCACTGGTCTAGAACGAACTTTCCTGGAGATCGCTATAATATCATGACCAGTAACATTGCGGAGCAGTTGAATCATGCACTTTGCGAGGGTAGATCGTCACCTATCATGGAGTTGGTGATTTTTATACAAAGAATGATGACTAGGTGGTTCAATGCGAGAAGAAAGAAGGCAGCGAAACACCACGGGATGGTTAGTGTGGAAGTTGATAAGGAGATGACCAAGAACATGGCAACCATGAGTGGGAGCAAGGTGAATTCTGGAACCGAATGGAAGTGTGAAGTAATTGGTAAGTATGGTGGTAAGGAACGTGTTAACCTTGTGGATAAGCAGTGTGATTGCAAGTATTTCGATAGGCTCAAAATACCTTGTGGCCATGCGCTGCTTGCTGCTGATGCGATGAGTGTGCCTTATGTGAGTTTGGTCGGTCACTGGTACAAGACTTCGACATGGAGAGAGACGTATGCTGGGGAGATTAGTCCAGAAGGGGACCCTCGTGATGTGGATATTCCAGAGGAGGTGACGAGACTGGTGCTGCGTCCTCCTGTTACGAAGAGGCAACCGGGGCGGCGTAGGAAGAACCGAATCCCCTCCACCGGTGACTTTCCGGTAAACATATCTAGATTTTGTTTTTTTGTGTTTTTGTGTCTTTGAAACATAATTTGAATATGCTTCTTCGAATGATGATGATTCGTATCAGGTGACAAAAAAGACCAAGTTGGTGCAGAACAAATGTTCGAGGTGTGGGCTGCCTGGACATAACCGTGCAAGTTGCACGACTGCAATCTAAGGACCTGTTTTTTCATTGAGGACAACATGGTGGCTCGTTGATGGAGCATTTTCGGGAGTATTGTTTTTTGGAAGGAACCTTAGCTGTGTTTTCTTCGTTATTTTTGGAACATATCTAAACTAGTCGGAGTTATGGTTTGCAACATTTCATGTTTTTAGTGCAAGCTGAGATGGTTTCTTATTATTGTTATCAGACTTTGATTTTGGAAAATGTTTGCAATCTGGTAGGTATTGTATTCGAAAACAATTGAACAATTGAAAGACGTTAGCCACTTTATGGGACTGTTTGGATCATAATTCCTTCCAGATTTACAAACTTCATTGTGTTTGCTAGACGTTAGCCAAAAGAAATACTCATCAGTAGATTGTTGACAACAAAACACCACAGGGGACAACTCGCGTTAACATTACATCGTTTTAACATGGTAAGAAGATATACTCGAGACTCTTATTTCCTACTAATTCGTCGATTCTTAAAGAGAAAACACCAAGGTGATCAGCTGCCCCTTCTGCTGGACCATATATGAACCTGCTACATGACCTTCCAATACAGGAAAGAAAGCGCTCCTGAGATTGCCAGAGATGCGGCTAATTTCTTCCAAGGACTAGTAACTGTGGACACTTGGAAGTTCGTCTTGATCGCATGTGAATCTAACTTCTGATTAATCTCCCTCTTAAAAACGTCAATTGCTTCATAGATTAGTCGGATTTGGTCACTTACTTCCTGTTTAAGTTCTTGTTCGCGAGCGGAAAGAAGACTGATCTGAGAATCAAGCGCGATCCTTGTCTCATCCTTAAGACGTTGCAAGTCGTGGAGAATGTCCATGCGCTTGGCGTCCACAATCTGAATCTCATCGATGATGGCTTCATCAATCCACTTGAACAGGTGTGACTCTGTGGGATTCTTAGAAAACCACAAACAGAGCTGAAAGGAGTCAACTTTTGAGTTGGGAAACAACTAAGAGTGATTTTGATATTGTTCAAATTGCTTACCTTTCGTGCAATTTTGCATCTGTAGAAACGGCGGAATGGGTTGTCCTTAGTCTCGGACACCCAGGTATCGATGGATTGACCACACCAACATTTCGTTGGGATTCCATGGACCGTTCGACGGTTACTGATGCGTGAGGAGGAGGAGGAGGAGGTGCTCATCGTATAAGTGATTGGGATCCTCTCAGAGCGTTTTCGAAGAAAGAGATTTGTTACGAACCCTAATGAAAAGAGTAGATGGGTTTGTGGTTTATAAGGGTTGGTTCGGTTTGTGATCAATTTTTTTTAATTTCGGTTCACTGGATTTGTGGTTAGGTTCATATGTTCCGTCGATTGTGGATGACAAAAGGTTGTGGTTAGCAACCATCCTCTACAATTGTCCTAGATTGTGGATGGGAAATAGTTGTGGTTAGCAACCACCCTCAATAAAAATTGAATTATCTCCACATAAACGTAAAATTCAGATTAAATTGACCACGCTCTACGAAACCTAAAATTCAAATGCAATGAACACATTCTGATAACTTGGTAGCTAGATAAGCATCCACATGAACGATCGTAGTGAAAACATGACAAGAGTCCTAGAATTGAGTCTCGATGATAATAGGTTAGCATATTACAAAAGTGTTGTTGTAACAACACCAAAAGGACAATAGAATAGTAGTTTAGAGTTTGCTGAGAAAAGAGAAACGAGATCAGTCGTTGTTCTCGTAAGCAGGCATAACTAGCGTCTTGTAGATGTCGAGTGCGTACTGTTTGCGGATTGCATCAACCTGCTCGTCTGTGATGTTTGACATGTGATGTTCAGGATCTCCGTGAGCGTGAAATTCCAAGAACTTAACCGAGACGGGTCCGCAGTCTCCACCTCGTGTGTTGATGTACATGTTTTGGATCCTCTGCCAAGTGAATGCTTCGAGACCGCGGAACTGAGTGAGCTGGTAGTTTGCAACCTTCTTAACCAGGTATGGCAACGCCTTGAGCACCGGAGACATCTCCCGTTCCACGGTATTGTCCGATAGCAGAGATGGGAGGGTGTCTAAAATCTGAACAACGCCCAGATCAAGGTTGATCGCCAGACCAACCCAGTGTTTTTCTTTCAAGATCATTGGGGTGTAGATGGTGACAACATCCTCCATCCATTTCTTCCCAGGCTGTAGAACAATATCCGTCAGCTGGGTGCTCCACTTGAAGGTCTCTCTCTTCTTAGACCGGAGGAACGACTGTCTTATCTTCTGAATACCAGTTGTAAGATGAGGTGTAACAAAAGCCAGCTTCTGCTCCTGTAGAAGGGTACTGTGTCTTTCACCAAGCATGTGCATGAGAACGGACATGTGCTGCGGAGATTATTGGTTGTTTGTTAGATATCATGGACACTAAAAATGTGAATAAAATGCAATTAGGGAGCTAATGACGTACCAAAGTGTCAGTCCATTTCTGTGGTTCGGCTAGTTTGAGAAGAAAACTATTGTGGAAATCGAATTTGGAGGGAGTTATATGGAACCTGTCAAGATGTACGAGTTACCTCTATTAAGACAATGCGACAAAAATTACATGCACTGAAGTTGAACCTGTCAAGACAAAGACTTACGCATCTTTATACTTAGTGACGATCTCCTCGAATAGCTCCCACACTGCTTGAGGGAGTGGGCTGATAAGATCAGGCGCATGAACAAATTGGCAACGGGAGAGTTCTTCTGCAAGAGACGCTTCCTCGAGTGTTGGCATGTGCCTTGGACTTTCTCTAGCAGGGGAACCATCACTAAGATAAACTACATCTCCATCTTCCGAAGATTGCTGATACACATAACATAGTTTGAAATAAGAAATAATGTTAAGGGATAGACATATGAAATAGAAAACAGAACAAGTGCTTTACCTCCTCGTCTGGTTGACTGGACTTTTCAAAAGATAGAGGGCTGGATGAAGCAGTTGCTGAAAATGCGTTTGTAGAAGTAGCGTGAGCAATGAAACCTGGTAGACTATCTGAACTCTTTTTTGGAGAAGGCTCAGGGGTGAAAGGTTGGTGTGCCAACGGGAAGATCTGTCTTTTTGAAGGTGGCTTGTTTGATGAGTCGTACCGGGGTTGTCCTGCTGAAGGGGGTTCGAATATCTCTTTAACGTGAGAACGAAGGTGGTAGCATGGAAGGCTGTTAGGGTGTGCGCTAGTGTCGTAGATGACAGAAGGAGGTTTAGCTGATGCAGGAGTTGTCGTGGGGGTGTTGTGGGAACCATCGTGGATATCCATGGTGTGGTCGGGCGTAGTATGGAAGGGCTCATTTGGGACTGTCACTTTGTGGTTGGGGCTATTGTGTAATGGTTCTTGATCTACTTGTCGAGGGGCTGTGTTCTCTGTGGTGAGATAATTTCTTGATTTGGTGGGAGGTGCTGAGCGGTGAAGCTGTGCCTGGTATTGGCTGACAATAGGCTCTTCCTCCATCTGTGATTGGGAGTACGAGAACAGAAAAAAACACACAACATTTGAGATTTATCTGATGTGGGAGCTTAAAAATCATGTGGATGCATGGATTTATGAAACAGGGAGGTTACCGTTACCTTGGGTGCTTCAGGAGTTGTTTCAGTCTGACATCCTCTGCTCACCTTTTTTTGTTATTTTGGACTACAGCAGAGAAAAAAGCAAAGTTCGAGATTAAACACATGTAGAAGCTATCATCATGTGTACTCGTTGAATTCAGAAAGCATTGAGGTTACCGTTTCCTTGGTTAGTTCAGAAGCTGTTTCAGTCTGACATCCTCTGGTCGCCTTTTTCGATTTTTTGGACTGTCTATGTAGAGTTTGGAAGGTCTTGTGGCACTGATGCAGCTTCTTACGTTTGAGAAGCTTGCGCATCTCCTTGGAGTCCTTCTGCAGTTCATCGACTTGGCCTTTAATAGTGTAAAGAAGCTCGAACAATTTGTCCTCAGAGGTGCTGGAAGAGGAAGCAGCCTGGAAGTAGCTGCTTATGCGTCTCTGCTTGCGTGCTGTGGCAGCTTTCTTTGCTGTCTTCCTTGGTCTGCAAGCTTCCTTTAGAATAGCTCTAGGTTTGGTTACCTTTTTACGAGGGAGACCTGCCTCGCGCTTTTCCAATTTGACGATAGGTACGTCTTCATCTGATGAGTCTGGTTCAGGTCTGTAGAGCGGAACAGATGTGTCTCCGCCATACCAAACATGTTTCCCAAAAGGTCTTTGGTCAGCAATGAGTTGCTCCATGTAAGCCACCCTGTCATCCTTGCATACATCCGCCCAAACCCCCCATCCAGGTTGTGGCTGCCTCAGGATTGGTATCGTGGACGTCACTACGAGCTAGTGTTAACAGAAAACAAACAAAAACTTAGTGAACACATAGCATAGAAACATCGAAGCACGTTCACGAACAAGTGTTTAAGGTGGTGATTAAACTTACATCAGGGTCCCATTCCACCCGTAGTATATCAGCGTTGGTGGGAGCTGGATAAGACGGGAGGTGAGGCTCGACGAGGTCCATAATTGAGCGAGTATCAAATGGAATTGGGATTGTTGTCAGCAGTTTGGGAACTGTCTGGTATGCCAGCAACTGAAGTCCGAGGGGGAATCCCTGGAGCCTGAAGGATTCCTGTTTAAGGAGCTGAACAAGAGTCCCCTCTGGGTCTGTGCAATCTACGGGATGATACTTCGGAGGCTTCATGCAAGTTATTGTCTTTAGGAAAGACTCTCTACCCCAAGGGTGTGCGCAGAAGGTGTGGACGTTCTTCAGCATCTTCACGTATTTCAGCGTCGGGCGAGGCGTTTGTTGATGTGCAATGAGGACACCGTCGACGATCATAATCAAAGCAAGGCACAGCTTCCTCCATCCGGGCATTGTTTTGTCTGTCTCAAGAATGTGACGACAATCAGCAATTGTGATGAACCTTCTTTTGCCAAAAAGCTCCACCCAGAACTTTTCTTTGAGAGCTTTAGACTGGTTTCCCTTCTCTGTCGTGTATCCAAGGGGGAAAGCTCCACAAGGCAAACCGGTGATGGTGCCGAACTCTTCAAGGCCGAATTTGATGGGGTCGGGACCGAAAACAGACCAAAGTGTGTTTGGATCTTTCGTAATTAGTTGTCGCGACAACATTGCATGTATCAACTTACAGGAGACAGGACATTGGCGTGCGGGAGGTCGAATAACTTCCCGAAACAGGAGCTCTTGATGAACTCAAACTCTTCAGTGTCCCGCAAAACATCTCTGATGACTGCGAGAAGTTCGGGCTTCGAGTAGATGTTGAGACGACCGTTAGGGAAGTGGTCGGTGGCGAATAGCCTCTGCGGGAGTCTATAGTCAGGCTGGCTGTCGTCGGATTCTATGACATAAAAGCAAAAACAAGAAAAACTCGGGATGACAAAAAGTTAGTGTTCAAATCAAACCAAGAGATGAGAGGGGTTTGGGTCAAGATACCTTGCATGTCTGGAGCCGGAATACGATGACACAACGACGACGGTTTTTACGGCAAACGGTGGAGTAACGGCGGGAAGGAGGAAGCCTCGATTTCAGAGAGGAAAACCTAGGGACCGAGATAAAGGTTGCTACTTTAGTTTGTGGATAAGGTTGAAATCAAAATCAAGATATGAGAGGGTTTTCAAAGAGATACCTATCATGTCTGGTTGCGAAACAGAAATAAACAGAGATGGCGGGTTTTGACGGTGGGGCGGTGGATTCACGGCGAGGAGGAGAGAGCTTCGATCTGAGAGAGAAAACCCTAAGGAGGTAATGAGACGCGAGACAGAGAGAGGTTGAGACTTTGAGATTGAGGATAAGGTTATGGGATTCAAAATTCAAAAAAACGGAATGGATTTGGTATGAGGCGGTTCGGTTTAGTAACTCACGGTTTGGTTAAGATACAATGGGTTTGCAAGGAACAAGGGCAGATGAGACTTTGTGTAGATAGAAAGGGTGTCAAATGTGGAAAGTGTGTTGAGTTGTAAATCAAAAGACAAAAAGTGTCTATGAGAGTAAAAAAATCAAAAAGAAAGCACTATAATACAAATTCTAACTTTTGATATACAAATATTCATACACTTTTAGCTTCCATTTTTAGAAAGACTAAAGGCAGCAGATAAATAAGAAACATTTGATTCTGAAGAACCAAATCATTGTAAGCTCCAAAATAGACAAAATACAGAAAGGCCAGATCATATGAGTTTGGATTCTGGCCTTAAGAGTTTGTTTGATTTGGTCTGTGCACAAAGAAAAGAGAGTTTGATTTGGTCTTTAACCCCAATTTAAGTAGTGATATTAGGCCAGGGCCTAGGCCTCTGAGAGCTAGAATGCGTAGTCTAGCTTAACATCGTGTCATCTTCTTTTTCTTTGTATCATATTCATATGTTAGCTCTATTATGTACTTGGTGTTGATAATGACAAGAAACACCAGTATATTATTGCACCTAAATTTACGAAAATATCCAATCATGTAAGAAATTAGATAAAATATCCGATAACCATATAATAAGATTATACTTTTAATCAGAGTACATATCCAGATTCAGATTCGTGCTGGCTATCAAAGACAACGAAGAACAAGTACTAATAGACTGTAAACAAAAGGACCCAACAATAATTAGTTATTTCTTACATATCTAACAAGATTACAGCCAACGAAATTTTTCCTTAAAAAAACATATCTAACAAGATTGGCCTGTAAATTTCGGCTTAAGAGACAAACATATTAATTTTAGATCCAATGACAAAGACGTACGATTGAATGTATATATATGTATTATGTATATCAAATGAGATGTGTACTCTTTGAGACCGATTGCCTTCAATTGGTGACAGCGATAGCTGAAGGATCGAGCTTCCTAGATTTACACGGCATTATCTCTGATATCTATCTCCTTTCCAATTTCTTACTCTCAATTTCATTTAGATTCTGTCGTAGAGAAAGTTTAGTCTTCGAAGACTCTGTGGCAAAGAAGACCCTTGTAGACTTTTGCTTAAACCAGGAGACCATACCGGTTCTGGTTTAGCCCATTTTAATGAAATCATTCGGTTGTGAACAAAAAAAGTATATCAAAACTAATAGTAGGAAATTTATTGGTAAAAGGTTAGGGGATTTCTTTTAAATGGCATCGAAGAAAGGAGAGTTGAATGGATTGAGAAAGGAAGCGGAAGAGATGAAACATTCTAAAAACAGAAAGATTTCATACACTTATGGAAAGGTTACCAAACACAAAGAGACCTCGTCATGCTCACTCCATGTGCTCCCTCCACATTTTCTTCTCATCTGGATGCGTGTCTCTCTGTCATATCTCTCATAGTCTCTAGTCAACTAGTTTAAATCTCTCTAGGGGCTCTAATATCTTTATTTAACAACAACTTGACCGCCTTGACTCATTTAGTTAAATCCATTTTTGGAATGAGCAAACAAATATCCAAATCCGCTTTGAAAGATATTTTCTCTGGGTTTCCTAATGCATTCGTGCCATGAGGTAATAGGTGAAGTAGCTTATTCGAAGCCGCATCGTTCTCCTTCTGCACCTAAGGCAGAAAGCCATCTCCTGGAACATCCTATAACTTAGCTTTCTCCTTAAACTGCTGAATGAATCATAATAAATTGCATTCTGGTAAAAGTGGAACAACCAAAAGTGTTGAAATGTATACAAGTTGCTGGGTTAATCCAATCCAAACCATAAATTTTAATGAATAAAAAAGCTCGGTACAAATAAAATAATGAATTAATAGATAGAACGGGTTAATGGATTATTGGATAGAGTTAAAATTGTTTGGAATGAAATAGATAATGTGTTGTCCATAACTAAACAATGAAATTATAACTAACATAATTCAAATCAAATATATAAACAAAAGATAATCAAACCAAATTTCTAAAAAAAAAATTATCAATTTTTTCTCATATATCTATATGAAATTTAATAAACTAAATCTAACATAAATTTTTCATTTTCGTCAGAATCAAGTTTTCCCGTCAAAAACAAAAAATTGAAAATTGTAAAATTGAGTTTTCCAACTAAAGCTACAAAATCAAATCATGTATTCCAGCTAAAATCAAAAGGCATATTATCCCTCTAAAACAACAAAATCAAGTTTTCTCACCAAAATCATAATAGAATGGTGTTTTCTAGTCAAAACTGTAAAATCGATTTTTTTGCCAAAAGTGCAAAATCGTGTTTCCACCAAAATTTTAAAATAGAGTTTTTCCATGAAAACTGCAAAGCCACGTTTTTCACCAAAATCACAAAATTGAATTTTTCCGCTAAAACTGTAAAATTACGCATTCCCACCAAAATGACAAAATTGTAGTTCTAGGTGTTTTCCCAAAATCTAAGATATTTTTTAATGCTTAACATCCTCTGATAACATTTTTTATTTAATAATTATTTAAATTATAAAATTAGTATTCATGGGCTAACCATTAAAACTATTAACTTAAATGAGTTTTGGATTGATTTAATCTATTTGTTAAATGGATTGGATTAATCCTTAATCCTTATAATCTATTTTGACACTTCTAGGAACAACCATCATAGGAAAAATGGTTTACTATGGTGCAAAACATATATGTAAACAAACATATACATATGTACTTTTCAAAACTATATATATATATATATATATATATATATATGTAAACTTATCTCTAAAACTACTTAACGTATCAAGCTGCCACACGAATTCTTCACTTCTTGTAGAAACCTGAGTTCAGGACACCTTTCTGAGCAGCAAGAACATTATCTCTTTTTGTCTTCTCGGATGCTGATTGGAAATGCAACAAGCGCATATATATCTTGTCTCTCTTCCAATTCTCTTGTCATCCAAGAAGCAGAAAATCGTTGCACGCTGGATCGCTGACCACCAAGACAGAATATATAGATGTTTTGCTGACACGGTCTCTGAGTTACAATGCATGGATTGTCTCCTTCACGAGTTTGGCCTAAAATCTGTCTCACAACCTTCAAATTTATTTTAAATTTGAAAATCTTTTAGTCAAAAAACTCTTCAAATTTGAGAGTTTACTTTTCACTTTCCCAAATCTATTTACATTCTATATAATTTTATATGTTTCATAATTGCATAAGTAGTTCTTATACATATCATATTTCTATGATGCCCAAAAAATATATCATATTTTACTATTTATCATTATATTTTATTTAAAATATTTCAATTAAATCTATTTATTAACAATTTTATACAACTTATAATTATCTTTTCTTAAAATATTTCAATTAAATCTATTTTATTAATTATATATGTATTTTAACTAATTAATGATTATAGTTAATATTAATTAGATTAAGGATAAAATGTAAATTATAAAATCTTTTTAAAATTACTTTGAAGGTGACCACTAGAATGACACATCCTCAACTCAATATTTTGAGGGTAACTCCCCTCCCTCCCTCAAAATGAGAGTGGTTGTTGAAAATGTTCTTAGAAAAGTCATTAATCCCTTTTAGACAATTTTAATCCCTTTTAATCAAGTAGCTCGGATTTTGTGCCTAAATATTTTTAAAATGAATAAAATATCTTACTTTAGTTTCGTAATAAGTCTTTAAATTTATTATACATTTTAATAAAATATTAAATTTTCTTTTTGCTTCTATTAAATATATTATTTTATTTTATTAATTAATAGACCAAAAATAAGAGTAGAAACTGAAAAATTATATAAGATATGTATTAAAAATATAAAATAATATTTGTAATGAAGAAAGTTTTAAAAGTTAAAAATGCATTAAATAAGGTAAATTAAGAAATTTTCCTAGGTTATTTATATGTGGTGTTAAGAATTTAAAAAAAAAAAACTCAAAAAGTAAAAATATATTTTAATATGTGCAATTGAGTATTTATATTATTACATTCTTCGACTATATATACGAGTGTTTTTAGAAACTAATTGCATGATGACGAGTTGCATGACGATCATGTGTAAGTACATTAGTATGTCTCTTTTGGTAATTTATAGGACATTAATATACTTCCAGTAGTTTTTTTTTGTTTTGACTAAAGAAAAATATTCATACAATTTGATTTGATCTGTTATTTGTTGGATTTAATTTAAAAAAGTTGAATATTCATAATTTTATAGATCAAAAAAATTAGGTGTTTTCCTACATCATATGCAGCAATGAAAATTTTTTATACTTCCGGTAGTTTCATGAACTTCATATTTATAATTCAGATGCCTCACACGTGTTCTGTTTAAAATCACAAAGACATCTCAAAACCTCACTTTTGTTGTTAATCACGTTTAGCAAATGTTTAAGCGAACGTATCAACCATATATACACCACAAAATTCCTTACAATAATTGGTCGCTAATCCATGCATGTTTATAACCATGTACCATTAATAAATTCTAATAACACGTACTATTGAATGCGTGTGTATGAGTCACGTCGCCACAAAAACACTCCGATTGCTGTTAAATTTAATTAGTTACGATTTTGCTAAAGATATAGTAGCCAATAACACAAACTTAACAACGTTTCTTTGTTTTATTAATTCTTTCTTTCTTTCTTTTTTATGATCTTCTTACATTAGATCATCTCTTTTTATATAGGTCTTAGCTTCTCCTATTACAAGTTTATCTAGGACTTCTTATCCTTATCCTAAACATTGAGTTATTCTTCTTTATCTTTAATGAATAACTTAAACACCAAGCTATCTTTGAAGCTTATCCAACAATCAACCCCTTAAGCTTCAAGGTCTCTTGTACTCCAATCTTTTTCTTCATGTCGTTGAATTTTGTCCTTGCCAACGCCTTTGTTAGGATGTCTGCACATTGATCTTCACTTCGTACAAACTCCACTTCGATTTGCTCTTTTTCTACACACTCACGAATGAAATGGAACCTCTTCTGGATGTGCTTACTTCTTCGGTGAAACACAGGGTTTTTAGCCAATGAAATGGCCGACTTGTTGTCAACATAGATCGTCGTTCTCCCCTGCTCTTTTCCCATTACTTCACTTAGTAGATCTTGAAGCCAGATGGCTTGCTTTGCAGCTTCCGTAGCTTCCATGTACTCAGCTTCGCAGGAAGATAAGGCCACCGTTTGCTGCTTTTGAGAACACCATGTTACAGGTGTACCTCCGAAGAAGAACATGTGCCCTGTCGTACTCTTCCCGTCGTCTGGATCAGAATTGTGACTACTGTCACTAAAGCCAACGAGCTTCTCTGTTCCACCTTTCTTGAACATTAATCTGTTGCCAAGCGATCCTTTTAGGTACCTTAGAACTTGCTTCAGGGCGTCTGCGTGTTGCTTTCTTGGAGATTGCATATACCTGCTTAGAATTCCCACAGAGAAAGCAAGATCAGGTCTCGAATGCATTAGATACCTGAGACACCCTATTCTCCTTCGGTACAAGGTTGCGTCAGCTTCTTCTTTATCATCATCCATTGATAGCTTCAATCCAAACTCCATGGGAACTTGGGTTGAGTTGCAGTCGTCCATCCCAGCTTCTTTTAAGATCCGGCTAGCATATGCTTCTTGCTTAATCATTATTCCTTCGGTACTCTGTTTCACTTCGATACCCAAGTAATAAGTTAGCTTCCCTAGATCAGACATGTCGAACTTACTTGCCATTCCTTTCTTGAACTCTATGATAGCTTTCATCGAGTTTCCTGTTACAAACAGGTCATCGACATAGATAGCGACAATAAGAAGCTTGTCTCCATCCTCCTTTCGATAGACTGATGATTCTTTTGTGCACCTTATGAACTTCATGTCGGTCAGAAAGAGCTTTGTATTCCAAGCTCTTGGAGCTTGCTTCAAACCGTACAAAGCCTTACAGAGTTTGAAAACCTTGTGCTCTTCTCCCTTCTTTTCAAAACCCTCAGGCTGCGATACATAAACGTCTTCGGTTAATTCACCATGTAGAAACGCTGTTTTGACGTCGAGATGGTGAATCTCCCATCCCTTTATTGCAGCCATTCCGATCAAGAGTCTTATAGTTTCTAACCGAGCAACAGGAGCGAAAACTTCATCATAGTCAACTCCTTGTTCTTGCACATACCCTTTTGCGACCAACCTAGCTTTGAACTTGACGATTGTGCCGTCTGCATTTCTCTTAATTTTGAATACCCACTTAAGGCCTATGATCTTGACCCCTGATGGTTTTTCAACTAAGTCCCACGTTCTGTTCTTGTTGATAGAGTCAATTTCATCTTTGCAAGCCTTTGTCCACTGAACAAGCTTCTTTGCTTCTTGATAGTTCCGTGGCTCATCATCAATTGAGAGAAGAAGAATCTCGCATTCCAAGTCAGCTAAAAGTATGTAGTCATCAAGATGACTTGGACGATTTACTTGCCGTGTTGATCTTCTAAGAGGATGAGATACGGTTTGATCTGTATTGACAGCATCAGACCCTCCAGACGCCTGTGCTTCAACCCCTTCAGCTGCATCTTCTACTTGTTGCGTACTGATCGAGTATGGACCAAGACCATTATCCATGATATCTCCCCACGTCATTCTGAACATTCCTGATTCTTCTACTTCCTCTGTTTCGGCTCCCTTCCAATTCCAGCATTCTTTTTCATTAAAAATCACATCTCGACTTACGATTATTCTTCTTGTTGTTGGGTTGTAGAGACGGTAAGCCTTTGTTCCTGCTTCTATGCCAAGATGCACTAGTCTCATTGATCGATCATCAAGTTTTCTTAATTGCCCTGAGTCAATCTTTGCGTGTGTTGTGCATCCAAAAACCCTGAGATGAGCTATGTTTGGCTTTCTGTTCTTTAGACACTCGTAAGGTGTCTGGTTCTGCAAAGCTCTCGTAGGAACACGGTTAATTAGATATGTGGCGTGTCGTACGGCTTCTCCCCACATATAATTAGGAACTTTCATTGCTTTTAGAAGGCTTCTTGTCATCTCCATCAATGTACGGTTCCTTCGTTCAACCACACCGTTTTGTTGTGGCGTATATGGTGCAGTCAAGTGGCGTTTGATCCCTTTATCGTTGCAGAAATCTTGAAACTCCTTTGAAGTGAACTCCCCACCTCTATCTGTTCTTAAAGTCACAATCTCTTTGTTGATATCCTTCTCAACAAGTGACTTAAAGGACTTAAACTTTTCAAACGCTTCATTCTTCTCTTTCAATAATATTGACCACATGTACCTTGTGTGATCATCTATGATGACAAAGATGTATCTGTTGTGTGACGGTGTTGCAGGAGAGATTGGTCCACAAAGATCTGCATGGATCAATTCTAGTGCACGAGAAGCCCTGTAACTTGTTGCTTTGGGAAAAACTTGACGGGTTTGTTTCCCAACCAGACACGAATCACACATTTGTTTCTCTCCTTCGATGCTTGGAAGTCCTAAAACCAAGTTGTTTGACGACATAGTCTTCATGGTTTTAAAACTAATGTGTCCGAGTCTTGCGTGCCACTTCCATTGTTTGTCATCAAGCTTCACAAGGAGACAGACTGGTTTACCAATCTTCAAGCTGATTTTATATAGTCGGTTAGGAGACCTTGGTACCTTCACAAGCAATCTTCCATCCGGATCATGTAGAGTCAAGTAGTTGTCCTTCATTCTTACTTCACAACCTTGTTCCGTTGCTTGACCGAGACTTAGTATATTACTTCTTAAGTCAGGTATGAAGTAAATATCCTTAAGGAGCTTCTGCTCCCCTGTCTTAGCCTCAAAAAGTATAGATCCTTTGCCATTGATGTTGACACAAGAGCCATCTCCAAACTTTACTTTTCCTTTTATCTTTTCGTTTAGCTCTGAGAAGAATGACCTTTCACCCGTCATATGGTTGCTTGCGCCGTTGTCTAAGTACCAGATTCCTTCTTCCTTCTTACTTACTTCATACGTCTTTGGCATCACCTTCTCTTCGTTTAAGAAAACGACTTCATGCATGTACAGAGCCTCTGCAACCTCTGTCTCCGTTTTATTTATTTCTTCATTCTGTTTCTCAGGGCAAACAGAGGCGAAGTGACCCTTCTTGTGACAATTGTAGCATTCTATTTGTGAGTAGTCTTTCTTCTCCTTGCTTCTCTCTTGTGAATTGCTTCGTCCTCGTCCTCTACCCCTGTTGCCACGACCTCGACCGCGATTCGAGCCTCGTCCTCTTCCTCTGTTATTTCCGTATGAACTATCAGAGTTTGAGTATAGAAGAGTTCCTTGTTGATCTTGTGCCACGTCTTCTTTTATCCGTTCTTCATAAGCTTTTAATCTCCCAACAATGTCTTCATATTTTGTTGTCTCCAAATCTAATAGTTGCTCCAGAGATGCAGCTATATGGATAGACTTACTTCGAGGCAAGCTGTTAAGTAACTTTTTAACAATTATTGGTTCTTCAATACTCTTCCCTAACGAGATTGCTTGTGATGCAAGTTCAGAAAGCTTTCCGGAGAACGTATCTACTGACTCTGTTTCACTCATCCTTAGTCGATCAAAGTCACCCATCAAAGTCTGGAGTCGAGCTGCTCTTACACGTTCTGCACCAAGATTCCTCGATTTGATAGCTTCCCATATATCCTTCGGATTTCCTTGATCACCAACTTGCATCAACAGATTTTCTGGTATGGATTGAAATAGTAGAGCCGTAGCTATATCATTCTTTTCTTCTTCTTCTGTTCCTGGATCTATTGCTTCCCATACTTTGTAGACCCGAAGAAGAACTTTCATACGCATCACCCATACCGTATAGTTCGTTAACGTGAGCATCGGACATTTAACTGCATTCGGAACAGCTTCCTTCATCTTTACCAATGCTTTTGACTCTTCCATTGAAATATCTTGACTATTGAAAGAACAATCAACCTGGTTGCTCTGATACCAAATATAGTAGCCAAGAACACAAACTTAACAAAACGTTTCTTTGTTTTATTAATTCTTTCTTTCTTTCTTATGATCTTCTTACATTAGATCATCTCTTTTTATATAGGTCTTAGCTTCTCCTATTACAAGTTTATCTAGGACTTCTTATCCTTATCCTAAACATTGAGTTATTCTTCTTTATCTTTAATGAATAACTTAAACACCAAGCTATCTTTGAAGCTTATCCAACAAAAGATACTACAGTTATTTAAATAATACTACGTACAATCAAAGGAGATCAAAGAGAAGAAAGGCGAGAGAAGAAGTTGAAGTAAAACCAAAGTTTCATGGGACAACAAAAGATATGCATGTTTCCTCCAGGCTCCAGTGATATTATTGGTTAGTTCATATTTGGTAAAGTGAAATGCTATTGGATTTTGATATCCCATTTACTTTATATATTCTCTGTATATTGTTATTTGGTACTATTGTATATAAACATTAGTTATAAGTATTAAAATTCGATCGTCAAAATTATCAATTTGATATATTTACTTAGAATGTACAATGTTCTATTTTTATTTTTATTAGTTATCCTTAGGAACATATAAACAAATATTTTGTAATTTTGTTCTAACGTAGTTTTTGCGGGTTATTTTGCAAAAAGAAGAAGTTTTTGCTGTGTATTTGGTCTGATATATGCAATGACGAAATAACAAAATTATCAGCATTATAGATGTTGATTCTAGAGACACTCTCAAACTGATAGAAACAAAATATTTATTTTGGGTTGAGCCACATGCATCGATTTCACAAAGGGTCACTCTAGGGAGTCGGAAGGGACAAGTTTACCTGCCATTCAGGGACAATGATGTCTTACGGATGGATCACAGAAAGATCAGTATCTTCACTCGAGTCAAAGATGGTATAATAAGCTACAAGGTTTTGATGGACTTATGAGGGAAAAAATATGAGAGCTAGCCTTTCATCCTTACATTTGGAAATAGAAGCATTCACTGGGATATGGAATGTATGAAAAATTTACATCAATTTCACATTATTTTTGCAACGGATTATTCTCGATTCGTGAAGATAGTTTCGCCACCAGATGAAAGACCTGCATTTTATAAATTATTTGGAAGACATTAAGATATCATAAAGAAATTTCAATCACTCAGAGTTCATTAATATCCCCAGAACACAATACAAAAGCGGACAATGCCAGGAAATATGTTCATATGGATGCGGAGTCTTAGTTGAGTTTGTTTATGTTGATGACAAAAAAACTATATTATGAGATACATATGTCGAATCGATTCGAGTATTTTTACTGGAATATAAACTAAATTTTTATATGCGAATTTTCGTTATTTTTCTTATCATGAAATATATTCTGTTATAGTTCATTGTATCTTAATTATATAATACTAATATTACTAACTAAATCATTTACTAGAGTTTTCAAATAATTTAAAACACAATTACTAATATCTACTCACCTGAATATTTTTCATAATTATGAGCTAATAATAATTTAATAAAATATAAACTGTTCCTGCTTTATATATCTTAAAGTTGATAATTTATTAACAAAAATTAAGAAAACGTGTGTATAAAATTTATAAAATACATTTGTATAGAATAAGAAAAGACTATAAAAAAATGTTATTCTTTATGTTTTATATTAAGTATCATTTATGTTAGTTTATTAGTACAAATTTGTAGTTTTAGATCTCACTATAGAAATTTAAAGAAATTTTCATTTTAACCTTATTATTTTAAAGTATTACATAAAAATATAAATATTTTTGTATATTAATAAGGGTAAAATGGGAAATGATATTTTAAACAGTATAAATATCTAAAGATAACATTTAAAAAATATATGGTATTATGTTAGAGTTACCAACGTCACTGTAAATAAAATAATTATTTTTAATATATTATATATATTAAACATATTTTAATGATGTTATTTTATATGCATAAATTTAGCCGGCCTTGACTAAAAGCTAAACTCTTTTTGGAGCTTTTTATTGAATAAATTTTAGAGGTTAAAAGGTGAGATAAAATTGTATGATGCTGGTGGTAAATTAGGTTCTCTCAAAACTCAAAACAAAAGAAGTGGGATGCTTTTTTGCAAAAGAAAGAAATGGGATGTTGGAAACCATCATTTTGAGGGACTCCTTTTTCTACCTTAGTTCAAAGTTTGTTCCTGTAATATCTTTAGACCTTTCTTTGATGCTATAGGTTCTTTTACCTTTTTTTTTTTTTTTTTGCGGCCGTTAGGATAAGATTAGCTCTTGAGCAATCTAGGATTTCAATTTCTATTGTAATCAAACTTTCATTATTCAGTTTATGATATATAGTTATATACTTTTTTAGCAAAAACAAAAAGTGGATAAAAAAAGTTTAGCTTGGAGTTATTAAGCTCTCAGCGCAGGCTCGCTGGTATAAACTAGGGTATCTATCTATACGGGCAGAAACAAAGACGGAGTCACTAAGCATTTAGGAGGGTCACATGACAATTGACACCCCAAAATGACAAAATTTACTAAATTACATTCATCAATTGTATACAGAAGTACTAGAAATGGTGAATATTGTTTTTATGACACCCCAAACCCACGTCCAAGTCTCTATAACACTATAATCTTATTAATTTTACTTATTTTAAAATTTATGTTGATACTTCGACATAAAATTTACAAGATGTTAGTCTTTTTTATTTTTATTTGTTTACTTTTATATAGTATAATTATATAATGAATATTCTATCACACTAATAAAATAAATATATGAAAACAATATATATTTTTTTTTTTGTTTTTGGTTCATAATTAGAGGTTGGGATGACAGGTTGTTCAATCTCCTGCGACGTTTCAATGGTAGGTTGTTTTCCCGCTCCTTTTAAATGGAGTTCTTTCCAAATCGTTAATGTAGATAAAAGAAAAGTCAATTCCAATGGATCCAAGTTTATCCTTTAACAATTTTTTTAGATCTTCGATATGATGCAAACATACGACATATCCATGTCATCTTTGCAGCGGCTTCAATCTTGCTCAAGATGTTATCTTATACCCACCACATTATCCTCACATGCAAAACAGTGTGGAAGTGATAAGATACTATTTCTGTCCAATCCAATAGTGGTCTTTGGAGCATACATTGCTGGGAAAATCCATGTGGCTATGAAAATCTCAACGACTGTTACCAAAGTCCAGAGATCGCAGTCCTTCACAGCTCGTCAAGTTCTTTTTGGATGTAACAACTACTCAATGAGGAGGCTAGTTAGTAATGCTAACGCCTTGAGAATTAGTACAAAAACCAGTTTGTTGGTTGGTCTATCTCAATCTTTGACAGGTTTTATATATTTGCTCTTTTGAGTTCTTTATGACATATACTAGTAATTTATTTTTGTTTACTTATTATACTTTGGGAAGCTGGTTGTTTGAACTCTGCGTTATTATTGCTTGAAATTAAACAGTGTTCAAAAAATAAAAGTTGGGAAAAGTATCTCAGATGTATTATTCCATCTCCAAGTTGGTTGCGGATGGCTCTTTGGCAAGTGCATGTGCATGTGGCGAGGCGTTGAAACCCCCTTTAGAAAAAGGGTTATACATTTTGACATACCGCAGCCTATCTGTTACCTCAACATACGTTATTTTATTAATTTACACAATTATTAATTTATAAAGTTTTCTCATTATAGATTGGTTTTATGTGAAAAAATATTTGTTTTTAAAGTATATGTATTGTTTAAATTTTATAGATACAAAAAATTTAGGTTGTTTTTATTTGATTATTTGGTATATAAAAATATTTATCGTATATATAATTACATTTTAGGTGTCAAATGATGAAAGGATATCAAAATATTTTAAAATGTTTTTTTATAAAATAAAGACAGACTTCAATATGAATAAAAATAAACTATCAATATAATTATTTATATTTATATAAATCTTATATACATTAAATATTAATTTACTTTTACACTGGAACTATGTATTTACATAAAAAATTTTAAAAAATATTATTTTATCGAATTATGTCATATTTTACATTACAAAATTACTAAAGTTTATTAATTTATTTATATATGGAGTATTAGAGTTTCTATTGTACTTATTTATATATTATAATGATGCCAGTAACTTCTTTATAAAAGGTAATTATCTGAGGAAAACAAATATTCTTAGTACAGTTGTTTAATTTTAGACAAGTGGACAAAGACTATGGTCTCGATTGGTACAATCGATGAAGAAGCAAGTAGCATAAGTAAAGCCTCATTAAAGTTTTTAATAAAGTGATTGGTAAAGTAGTAGCAGCAGCATACAATTTTAAATTATCATAAAAGTTAGTATATAATATATTTATTTAAAATAATATATATTAGTAATATTTTTTATTAAAATAATGAATCTTATTTAATTATAAAATTAAATTAAATTTTAAATGTAAAATGTTATTTTTAAAAATAAATGTAAATATTATTTTAAAATAAAATTTACTTTTGATATAAAAGTATTTTATTATTATTAAATAAAATAAAATAACTATATATAATTTATATATAAATTATCACTATTTATTCATTGGTACAAAGAAATGATTCATATATAATATTATTATAAAATTAATATATGAAATAGAATTTCTTTTTATAAATAATATAGATATTTTATTTTCTAATATATTATATAATATATAAATATATATTATTTTATGTTTTTGTTAAAAATAATGAATGATATGTGTAATTATATAAATTATATTATATTTCAAATGCGAAATATTTTTAAAACATTTTAAAATAATTAATCATAATTTTTATTTTAAAAAATATAAGAACATTAGCATCTTGTAAATACTATTATAAATGCTTTTGTGATAAATGTTAATTGGATAATAACGACCATAATGTTTATGCCAATGCTATGCCAATCAAGTACTATATATACGACGGTAGGTAATGTCTATTGGATCTGAATACACGTGATTGGGAGTGGTGTGGTGGGCTCAAGGCTCCGATGATAAAGCGAGGTTGCTTTCCTTTCGTCTCCTTTCTTTCTTTATCACTTCTCAGTTGTCAATTGCAAATCCTGAAATATTATTTCCCTTAAACTAATTGAATCCCTAATTCACGAAGAAAAACAATGAGAAATTCGGCATTTGGAGAACAAAGATATTAAAAAATTGACGGCAGTTGTGCTAAGCAATTTGCAAAATTTACAGAATATTTCAGGATTTGCAAAATTTTATATTAATAATGAACTAGAAGAACATTTGTGTTGACAAAAAAGAATATTTGTTGATTTACTGCATAATCATGTGACTGATAAAAAATACAGCATCATTATATTAGTCCATCTTTTCATCATTTTGAAAGATCAACAACCATCTACCTAATATTTTTCAAAATAACTAATTCAACGTGCTTTAATTTTATAGGAATGAAAATATATTAGAATGAAAGTATATAAAAATATAGAGGTCATGTTTGGGACAACATGTCTCATTTTTGGGGGGTATTTTGGCAAATATCTCTATAATTCATGGTGATAATCCAACGGCTTAGTCAAACCATTAAATCAAAAATCGATTTCGGCACAAAGTTGGAATACAAAGTTTCGCATGGCCATTAATATAGCTATCATTAGTTTGTATTTTGATATACTCTTTGAAAAGAAATATATACAGATATGTAGCAATGTAACACTTAACATGGCATCATCTTATTTTTTTGAACACCTGCTTCCCTACTTCTCCTTCCCCGCGGATATTCTTTGCTTTCCACCTAAAATGTGATACACGTCCATAACACTATATGACTCAATTATTTGATGGAGGAATGAGATACAATATTAAAAAGTGTATTGAATGACTAAGATCTTAGCATTCCAGAAGGCAAGGGGACAATGGCATGAGTTTTTTCGTGGGGTTTGCCTTTTAGATTTTCACTCTTTTCTTTCTGTCTTTTTGCCTCTTAGAACTTTCTGAAATTGTCTAGAATTTGATATTAGCCCTACAACAATATTGAACATGTCAGAAATTACGAGTGGATCAAAATTTATTTTGGGTCAAGAACACGCTTCACAATAAAAGGCCATAAATCGATGTTTCAGACAAATATTTTATGACGTTGATTTATTTGGTTACTAATTAATGAAGACAATGATAGCTACTTTTAAACTATGCTATTTAAAAAAAAAATAACTTAGTATCTTGCCGTGGAATGAAAATTAAATATACATGTTACATAGCCACATAAATAAGTATTTTTATTTTTTTAATAAGTATTTTCTATATTTGAAATGATATATTTCAAAGAGAAATTTCATAGACCTTGATTGGTAGAGCATTAGCATTAGCATTATGCTCAATATTATTCAATCAACATTTGTTAGAAAAACATTTAGAAAAGCATTTACTAAACGCTAATGCTCTCCAAATGCTCTCTGGCAAATACTCTCATATGAAGCTTTTGGAAGAGCATTTGCATTTATAATTCATAAATTTAAGAATAATATATAATTAGTTCATTTATTTGATTTTTAATAATATCATAAAATTATTTTTATATCCAGAAAATGAAATTTTGATTTCTAAAATAAATTTACCATATAAATATATTTTTAAAATATTATTTCACATTTAAAATATAATTAAATTATATTTAATTAAATTAATTTTATAAATTATATTTTGAATTAATTATATAAATTAAATTATATAAATTGATTAAATAAATTATATAAAATAATTATATAAATTATATTTTAAATTAATTATAAATTAAATTATATTTTAAAATATAATATAATTAAATTAATCACATAAATTATATTATATTTTAAATGCGAAATATTATTTTTAAAATAAATATTTTAATTGTAAAATTTATTTTTAAAATAACATTTTCGATATAAACATAATTTTGAAATTAGTAAATAAAAGAAAATAATTATATATCTTTTATATATTAATATAATATATATATATATTAATATATAAAATAAAATATATATATTAGAAATATATTCATTATAAATAAATATATTTTATATTATATACTAATTTTAATAATAATTTTAAATAGTATGTCTATTGCTCTACCAATCAATCTGTTAACAGTTTAGCAAAGCATACAAGAAAGATAATCGCTTTTATAGCATATAGCTAGTCTCATCCGCTGCCAATCATGACCATAGAATAGTCCTAAAAAGTTTTGTCACAAATATAGCATCTAAGGATTAAAATGATCAAAATATTTTATTAAAGAGGTAAATATACATTTATACCCCTAGAGTTAACTAAACCTTGGGGTTTAGAGTTAAGGGATGAGATTTTTGAATTGAGGTTTAAAATTTATAAAATATAAAATAAATACTAAAAATTTGAAAATAAAAATCTTAAAATAGTTTCAAAGAGCATTTTCGAATTTCAAAAGAAAATATGAAAAAATAGAAAAGTTTTGAAAAGAAAATTTTGAAAAAAATTATAAAAAGTTTGAATTTGAATATATATAATTTGAAACTATAAAAAATTATTTTAGTATTTATTATTTTTATTTATATTAATATATCTAGGATATAAAAGTTTTTTTTGCCTCTTAGATAAAGTATTTTAGTCATTTCTTTCTTGGACACTATATTTGTGACAAAAACATAAAAAAATTTTATTAAGGAGAATTGCCCTATTTTGAATCTGAAGTGCTTATTACCCTATCAAGCCTGCTGTACTATTCGACCATATTTGTGTGGTTAATACATTAACTTTCTTGGCCATAGTTTAGATTCCATCTGCTACATTTTCATTTACTAGATTTTTCATAAGTTCTTAAAGCATAATTAATAGGAGATTTTAGGATGAGATTTTTAGCGGAATATAAGAAACCGTCTCTTAACTTTTAACTAAAAAGTTACGAACCGACTCTTAAATAAGAGATTTTACAATTAAAATATTTATTTTAAAAATAATATTTCACATTTAAAATATAATATAATTTATGTGAAAAGAGATCTGAGACTTTATGATCATACGAAGTGCCGTTATATAAATTGTTATGATCAAAAAGCTGTGACGTTCTATGCGATAAAAATTCAATAGTTTATGATCTTAGTTAAGCATTTCACAATATTAAATAGGGGTTGTTGCAAAAGTAACTCACAACTCAAAGTCAAACACAAAACTAACCTCTTCTTCTTTGTTGGAAATGGTTAGCTATATTCAACCCTACTTGTTCACATTATTCACGAAAATGCCATTAATTTATGTTTTTTTTTTAAAATGGCTCTTTTACTCTCTCAACCTCATCACCTTCACAAATTTACTTGATTGCCATTGCCATCAATACACCAACCACAACAAACTACCAATTTGGAGCTCTTAATGCCCCCCTTAATGCACCTAGTACGATTTACACTCTCTCTTTCTCAATTGTTATGAACTAAAACAACTTCTCTCTCACTTTGCCTCAATATTCATCCAAAACTCAAGCTTTTGATTCAAAACTTTTATGGTTGATAGAGCTATTGAAGCATACTATTCAACGTGGGTTACTTTCGTTTGAGGTTCGGGTGGTTGGAGAAGACTCGTGTGCTAAGGAAGTCATCTCACTAGTTTAAGGTAAGAAATTGAATTTTTTTCCGAATCGTTACAGAAGACTTACCCGTAAGTCTTCGGTCCAACGGACGACTTAACTAAAGTCGTCCGGCTTTGTTCTTTAAAAAAATCGTGAGAATACCTAGACGACTTACCAGTAAGTCGCCTGAATAAACGGGTTAATTTTGCATTTGACCAATTGTGTCGATATTTGACTTTTTCGGACGACTTAATGGTAAGTCGTCCCAAGGAAAACAAAATTTCAAATTTTATTAAATCTAGACGACTTAATCAGCGTCGCCCTTGGTTACTTTTGCAATTGGAAAATAAAACTTAAATATTTAACTTATCTCGGACGACTTACGGGAAGTCGTCCGAAGACGACTTAGTTGAAAGTCTTCCAAGATAAGCAAAGTCCGGTAAGTCGTCCCGTCATCCAAACCTTGGTTATCCGACTCTCCGTCCGCCTCGTCTGGGTAAAGTTAACTAACCGTAGAAGACCTACAATTAAGTCGCCTAGCTTCAATTAAATATTGTAATTTTGTTTACCCGAGGCGACTTACCCGTAAGTCGTCCAGGAAAAGTCAAATATCGACACAATTAGTTCAAATGCAAACCTAACCCGTTTATCCTAGACGACTTCCTTGGACGACTTACTGTTTAGACGACTTACGACGACTTAATGGTAAGTCGTCCTAATTAAAATTCAATTGCAAAATGACCTGTTTGGACGACTTATCGTTTAGTTGTCAGACAACTTACTGTTTAGTCGTCTAGACGACTTACTGTTAGTCGCCAGAAGACTTACTTTTAGTCGCCAGACGACTTACTGTTTAGTCGTCTAGACGACTTACTGTTTAGTCGTCTGCCTTAATGTTTAGTCGTCTAGTCGTCACTTACTGTTTAGTCGTCTTCTATGTTTACTAATGTGTTTTATTTTGAATTTTGCAGATGATCGTCGTTACATGCAGTGTATGGGGAATGGTTGTTAAAAGATTGCTGTTGGGATTTTGTGGTTGATAATGCAAAAGGAGAGAATGTTTTTTTGAGTGAAGGTTCGACGCGCGAACTTCTTGCAATGGCTCTAGAAGATTTTAACCGGACATGAGTACAGAATCTGTGGAGATAACCTACTCATTACCAGCAGAAATGATGATGGCTCCAGACACCCTTCCTATTCATGTTACAAGTGATAGACAAGTTAGAAACTTGCTCGAGATAACCAAAGCGATAGTGTACGGCTTTGTGTATCAAGCCGTAGCAAGGTGCAAATGGTTTCAGATGATGAAGCTGATGAATGTTTTGAAGAGGATGATGATAATTTGGTTGAAGATGAAAATCATGATGGGGAGGAGGATGATGGGGAGGATGATGGGGAGGATGATGGGCAGGATGACGATGGGGAGGAGGAGGATGGTGAGGAGGATGGTGATATCTCTATTAAAACTGGCGGACAAGAATGGTGAGGATTACAGTGTTTATGGAAAGGTTGAAGATGAGGATGAAGAAGATGATATATGTTTTGAAGAATTAAAACAGGAAGGTGGAAGATCGAATGGTAACAATATCTATGTCAACCAGAGTTTTGGTAGCAAGGATGCACCGCTTCAGAACTGAGGTTGACAGGTGAGGCTTAAGTTCACCTTCAGAATATACAAGTCAACGAAAACTCTCCTTGTGACAACATGTCCGGTTAGTGGTTGTGAATGGAAGGTCAGAGCAAGTGTGAAACATGGGACAGAAACGTTTTGGGTAACAAAGTATGTGGAAAAACATACATGTTCAGTGGGAGATCGATCAGCGGAGACACTGTACTCTAAGTATGTTGGTAGGCTTTTCATTGATCGTGTTGGAATCATTGATGGGTTGAATCCGCAGCATATCACTATTGCAATGAAGAAGATGTTTAGCATGACTCTTGATTACACCACTTCATACAGAGCACTTTTATATGCACAAACATTGGTGAGAGGAACAGCAGAAGATGGGTATTCGTCTGCCATCATATCTCGAGCAAATCTCCTTAGCAAATCCCGATTCTATCACAGCTATAGAACTTGATTCTATGAATAGATTTAAGTATCTATTTCTCTTTTGGAGCTTCTATCAAAGGTTTTAGATATCGAGAAGGGTCATTGTGGTGGATGGGACTCACCTAAGTGGGAAGTATGGAGGTGTTATGCTAGTTGCAACCGCACAAGATGGGAATTTTCAGATATTTCCATTGGCTTTTGGGATCGTAGATGCTGAAGATGCACCTTCTTGGGAATGGTTTTCACAAAATTGGCTATTTGTGTATCTCGATGACCAGCCTCTAGTGATAGTCTCCGACCGCACTTGGCCATTAAAATGCGTGACAAGGTGTTTCCTTGGGCAACCCGAGGAATATGTTATTATCACCTTCAAGAAAACATTGTCAAAAAATTTAAAGGGAAACATCTCTTGTACTTGGTGAAAGGTGCTTATGCTCATACGGTTTCAGATTTTGACCGGTACATGGATGAGATACGGAGTGCAACCGGACCTTGCAACATATTTGGAGGATGCCGACGTCAGCCTATGGTCAAGGGTTCATTGCCAGGGGACAGGTACAACATAAAACAAGCAACATCGCTGAATCTATTAATTCCGCACTGAAGCGAGCTAGAGGATTTCGATTCAGTTCCTGTTGGAGTTCATAAGGAGAAGCTAGGAAAGTGGTTTTGGAAAAAGAGAAGATGCTTTGAGTCTCACTACTCAACATAGTCGGGTGTTGAACACTTGCTTGCTGTTCGATCGGAGATAGCAGATCGATGACGGTACAACCAATTGGCGGATGGCAATTCTTTGTGAAAGGTGGCAGAATGGACTGTGTGGTTGATTTGGAACATGGGAAATGTGATTGTGGTGTCTATGCAGTGGAGAAAATACCTTGCTCTCATGCTATAGCTGCTGGAGAATCTGTCGGTTTGCATATCAACACACTTGTATCTCCGTACTCAAAGGATTTTCTGTTTGCGGATACTCGGAGAATATATATCCTTGTAATGGACAACAAGTTGAGAACGCACATGCCTTCCTCGGAAGTAAAGCGTGGTCGGGAAGACAGAAGAAATCAAGATGGCAATCCTGGTTGGAGCTATCCAGATGAGAGGACGTAAACTCCAGGAAGCAACACGAGCTTATAGATGCTCTGTGTGCAAGGAACCTGGCCCACGAAACCACAATGTAAGAAAGACGAGGTTTAGTCTTCCGGACGACCTTCATTTAAGTCGCCCGAAGGTCGTCCATTTAGTCGCCCGAGTTTTTATTCAAGAAGACCTTCAAGTTAGTCGTCCAGTGTTTAGTCTTCTAGACGACCTTCATTTAAGTCGTCTGAAGGTCGTCCATTTAGTCGTCTAGAGTTGTTTTTATTCAAGAAGACCTTCAAGTTAGTCGTCCAGTGTTTAGTCTTCTAGACGACCTTCATTTAAGTCGTCCCGAAGGTCGTCCATTTAGTCGTCTAGAGTTGTTTTTATTCAAGAAGACCTTCAAGTTAGTCGTCCAGTGTTTAGTCTTCTAGACGACCTTCATTTAAGTCGTCCGAAGGTCGTCCGTAAGGTCTTCATGGTCTTCATGTAATGAACTTATGTGTCAAAAAATCTATTATTAGTGTTTTATATTAGTTGAGTTGAGATGGTTGTATGAAACAAATGATAACAAAAGGGAACTGCACATAAGATTACAAAAGTTTACAAATACAAAAGGTTACTGCACAAAATATCAAGTTTATATACAAAGGTTACAAATACATTGGCTACAGCCTGATCTATCTGTCATCACCATATGCACCATAGTTTTCATCGCCATCCCTGTTTTCCCACAGATGCACGCCGGCAACTCTTCAAATATATCCACCGCCATCTTATCCCTAATAGCCTTCCCCTTGTTCTTAGCAAACTCTTTTTTACTAAATGGCATCCCAAGAGCATGACATTCAATGTACTTTAAAGCGTACACACCACAATCACCAGATCTGGCCTGAGGTAAATCCTCTAGTCTCTCATAAGTGAATGGCGGCTGTATTCGCACGCACCACGCCATTGGGAGCACACTCAACAAGCATATAAGGGATCATGTGGAGAAAAGGCTCCATCACCTCATCGAGTTTTCTGGGGAGATACATGTCAAAGACGACAATGTGCCTCTTAGGATTTGGATCCACATAGCAATCCAATGACTGTCGTTGTAGTTCAGTGGCGATAGACATCGTGATATCAAGGCCCCAAATCGTTTGATCTGCAAAATGATGGTATAGTGCCATTATAATAATTCAACGCCCACCAGGTAGTCTTCTTCCTAAACCATTCCTATCGGGCTCGGAATCCTTAAAATCCTTGTAGTTAAAACTCCAATGATGAGCAAAGAGATGATCAAGGAAGCATAACTTGTCGCTCCGAAATGATGTGGGTTATCCGTGTACCTCTTCCTCAGCACATTCATCCAAGCATCAATATGCTGCATATAAGATATCGACGACTTAGCTAGTAATGTAAGTTAGTGATGAAAGTCATCTACGAATCGATTAAGGGTAAGTCGCCTGATCATCTACGAACAGACGACTTAAATGTAAGTCGTGCGATCATCTGAAGACGACTTATCGACGACTTATTGGTAAGTCATCGGTAAGTTGTCTACGTAGACGACTGTCCGACGACTTACAAGTAATTGAACTAAGTCATAGCAGAAGACTTACACAGTCCGTCAGCCATTCTAAGTCTCTCCGAGGGTCCGATACCACCCGCGCGACAATTTCGGTTTTTTCAGTATGGTGTTCTATATTGACCGCAAACACAAAATGTTTAAAAGCGATCAGTTTTGTAGACTAAAGCAATTAAGCTGCACGAACCAGACGACTTATTTTTAAGTTGTCCGAAGTCCAGACGACCTTTTGTTAAGTCGTCCGAAGTCCGACGACTTTCATTAAGTCTTCAAGTTACATGATTTTTATTTTATTTTCACTTGTCCAAACATTTTTTTAATTTATAAATTATTTTAAGCTGCACAGAAACAGACGACTTAGTATAAAGTCGTCTCTCCGACGACCTTCGTTAAGTCGTCCCGAAGTCCGACGACCTTCGTTAAATCGTCGAACTCCATTCAGACCTTCATTAAGTCTTCAAGTTAGTAGTTAGACATAGGAATAACATTATTAAAATTATTTTTAAAACCAGAAATTCATTGTTCAAATTTAAAAAAAAAATTACAAATAACATAATTAAAATTATTTTTTTTGGAGAAGGCCAAGGCCGAGACCAAAACCAGCCCTCGCCAAGCTTCTCCCAATCAACGAAAGGGACCTCGATAGCCTTCACCTCCTCTTTCGACGCCCGAGTTCGGCTTTGAGTCTGGTTTCTCCGCCCGGATGTCAAACCGGTCCCCTTGTGGAGCATCTCCTCGAGCAAAGCGATCTGATCGAGAGAGAGTTGCGCTCGACTTCGCAGAGTTCTTTTGGCCGTCGCGTTTGCTCATCCCTAACCAAGCGGAGGATCGCCCGGTACCGCTGCAGCAGCCTCTCCTTGGCGTAACCCTCTTCCGGGGTTTTGCGTAGTCTTCCTCCATCGGACGCTCTCTTGAGGTCGATCGATCCAGACATTTTAAACCTAGCAGCATAAATCACATCAGAACAAGTATGGCGAATGATGATAACTAAAGTCGATAATAGGTCGAGATTTCTTACTTCGAGTTTGAGAGGAATTTCTTCTTCTTCTTCTTCAGCCTTTAGTCTTCCTTACTGTATTGAGGCGAGGGTTGATGGTTATTTATAGATAGTATCGCAACCGCCCCAAGAAGTTGTCGAGAATGATTGCGACCTTACGCGTGAGATCAGTTTCCAACGAAGGCAACTCTTCGCGTGTGGTGCAATTAAATGTGATTGGTTAAGAAAGAGGTGCTAACATTGGTAACTGTTTTAAGTCGTCCACTGTTTAGACTTCCGACGACCTTCATTTAAGTCGTCCGAAGGTCGTCCATTTAGTCGCCCGTTTTTTCTTTAAGAAGACTCAAAACTATAAGTCGTCCGGAAGTCCCACGACCTTCAAGTTAAGTCGTCCGAAGTCCACGACCTTCAAGTTAAGTCGTCCGAAGTCGACGACCTTCGTTAAGTCGCCGAAGTCCAGATAGTATGGTATGAAAAGGACAAGCATGAAAAGGCAAGTTACGTTTCCTTATACAAAAGCATAATTGTTTGGTAGGAGGATAGGTTACAAAAATACTACCTCCTATCCCGACCTCATACGCTTCCTTATACAAAATACTACATTCTATCCCGAGTCAAGTACATCATCATCAAAGGTGGAAAATGTCTTCGTTCTTTGTAGAATGGAAATTAGAAGCTCCTTAGATATCTCCACCGCCATCTTCCCCGACGCCTTTGAGTTCTTATGACACAACAAATCTGGACGAAACTGAAACCCAAGAGCATGACATTCAATGTACTTGAGAGTGAACAAACCACAATCACCACCTCGCACTGAGGTACTCCAACGGTTGGACTCTCATATGTGTATGGCTCCAGACAACTTGAAACGTTCTTCATCCGAGGCAACGTACTTAACAAGCAGGTAAGGGATCATGTTGACAAAAGGCTCCACTAACACTTCGAAGTTCTCGATCTCGATATGTCCGACAATGCTGTCCCACACGACTATGTGCCTCTTTGGGATCGATATCCACATAGCAACCCAATGGTTGTTTTGTAGTTGAGTGGCGATAAATATCATCCACATCAGTCCCCAAACCTTCCAGATTTGCACCATGATGGTAAGTTGCCTCCATAATAATCCAACGCCCACCGGAAGCTTTCTTCCTAAACCATTGACATTGGGCTTGCCTGCCTTAAATTCGGTACTTGTACGTCCAATGCTGAGCAAAAGTATGGTCAAGAAAGCACATTCTGCCCTGAAATGCGATGGATTTTTTGGTACCGTTGCCTCAAGAATAAATAAAAGCATCCATATGCTGCATATAAAACAAGACAAGTCAGTGATAGAAGACATTACGGACGAGTTAAAGATAAGTCGTCTGTTAGGTAGATGACCTATAGGACGACTTATCATTAAGTCGTCTGTTAGGTATGACTTATAGGACGACTTATAATTAAGTCGTCTGTTAGGTCATCTAAACAGATGACTTAAAGACGACTAAAACATAAGTCGCCTTAGGTCGTCTGTATAGATGACCTAACAGACGACTTATAATTAAGTCGTCTGTAAGTTGTCCATTAGCTCTCTAAAGTAAATAGCAGAAAACTTACTCTGTCGTCCAGCCATGCTAAGGAGGTTCGGAGTGTGGAATAGAACCGACTTGGACATAGACGTGGTTTCTTATCCAAACGTGTTTTGAAATAACTGCACACACATAATGTAGATAAGCGCAATCATTTTATAGCACAAAGCAAGCTATTATGGGACATTTTCTCACTTACGGATCAAGTTTCAACCAGGCTGTGAGCACCTCCGACATCTTCTTGTTAGCGAAGGCAAAAGGATCATATCCTTGTCCAACCTTTTGTTTCAATGATATGTTTGATAGTGCTGTTTCCCTTAAAAGGAGTTTGCTGTGAAGGAGCAAGTTTCCTCTCTCGGTCAATCTTTTCATGGACTGTGCAATCATTTTATCCTTCTTTGTCTGCTTCCGAGATTCTGCCTTATGTCTGCGGTGGGTACTCGCTTGTCCAATACAAGAACGCTTAAGTTCACTCGTTGCTGGAGAATCATGCAGCTGTGGAATCGCGATACTTCTGTGGAGCTTTGCCTTTGAGCCTCAAGACGGGTTGACTCGTTCGCTCCATTCACACTTTCACTCTGAAATTTGGATGTACAAGACGGGTTTAAAATCATTGACCAAATCCATACATACAAATCAAACAAATCAAACAAATCAAACAAAATCCATACATACATAAAAAGAAACAAATCAACAAAGGTTCAACCAAGCACACACAACAAACAAAGCACATCAGTTCTTATTCATATCACTTTGCCTAGTGACTCTCTGCTCTGTGATTTTGGAAGAGGTTATGGTACTAACCCTTGTTAGTGCAAAGGTGGTTTCGAGCGAAGTTCGGTTTTGGTGATTCCAACCATCTTCTCTACAGCTTCCAACCTATCACTCAGCAACTTAATCTCCTTAAGGCACATCCTGAACAGCTTTTTCAGTCTCATCTTTAGGTGCCTCTACAGAGCCTCCTTGCAAGCCTCCTTGAGACCCCTTTACAAGCTTTTTCCGAGGCCTTCCACTATCTTCCTTCAAACCACTCAAAGTCTCCGCTGCAATCACTTCATTCATCTGATTGACTTCCCAGCAATCCATGGTCCACTTCCATTTAGGATTCGAATTAAACATAACTTTGATTATGTTATCCGCGCCGAGTCCTCGCATCAAACTCCCAACGTGGAAACATTTCACCAAAGTCCTTCTCAATAAAGTTGATCACCTTAGTCTGCAAAATGCATAAACTTCAGTCCCTACTACTTCACGACGACTTTAATTTAAGTCGGCTGGAAAGTCGTCAGAAAATGCTTCACGACGACTTAAATTTAAGTCGTCCGAAAAGTCGTCTAGAAAAGACTTCACGACGACTTTTCTGGACGACTTAAATTTTAGTTGTCTGTGATTTTCTGACGACTTTCCAACTTAAATTAAAGTCGCCTCGAAGCATTTTCTGGATAACCGACTTAAATTAAAGTAAGCATTTTCGACGACTTTCCAGCCGACTTAAATTTAAGTCGCTCAAGTTTTAGGGACTGAAGTTTATATACCTGCCTCAAGATGGCCTCTTTAAAACATCGGCCTTTGCCACCCTTGTAAGCCAGAACGGTGGAGTCGGCCTGTTTGGTTGGGGATTCCCAAAATTTGCACCTAAATCTGGGGAAGTTGTACACCCACACCGAAGAACTTGAATAAAGCCATCAACAGTGTATGAATTTGCTTCCAAATTTGCTGCCTTCACGAAGCTATCAGCACCTTCAACGCCACTCTCCCCAAGGATAATTCTCAAATTTTCTAAATCCATCACTAGCTTTGCAAGACTAGCACGATAGGGGTTGAGAACTTTCTCCCTTCAATGAATCCGCTAAGATAGCAAGGTATCCGAGCCGTATGATCTTCCCACACCACTCTTGGCATCTCTTAAATGCTCCTATTATCTGATCAACATTTGGCCCAGCCTCGATATGAACACCCATCTTGTCCCGAAAGCAGCCATCTCCTTCAGAACCTCACACCTTGGATTTTCGAGGTCCTTCATGTCCGCAGTTCAGACCAGTGAGGTGTTCAAACTCTATCAGTGAAAACCTCATCGGTTCTACACCAACGAGAGACCGAGCTCATATTTCTTCTTGATCTTAAGCTGGAAACCGAGTATATAATGCACCAGCCTTGAAGCCCAATTAAAATTCAGCTCCTTGAACTTGATGAACACTCCCAACTTCGACTCCTTCAGCTCCTGATTCAGCTCTTAGACCTTCACTTAGAGCAGAAACAACTTCGAGTTATCAGATGATACGAAATGCTCTTCATTGCAGGGTTCTTTCCCAAATGTATATATCCTGGAGTTCTGGTAAATCCATTTTTCCTTGCAAAACAATCAAATACAATCAAATACAAGCATCGAACAAGCAAACTATTCTAAATACAAATACGCATGTAAAATATAGTGAGAAGACTGCTCGACGACTTCCAAGACGACTCCAAGAAGTCTTAAGTCGTCACGACTTCCAAGAAGTCTTCTAAGGACTCTTATTACAAGATGGATGGATGAATGACTTACGGTAGGAGAAGATAACGACACCAGCGGTTACAGATCTGCAAATATCGAGAAAAGAAGAAGGAAAGAATCGAGAAGATGGATTTCGCCGTTGTCGCTAAGGAGAGAAACGCGCTAGGGTTTCCAAAATTTGTGAAAAGGGAAAAAATGTATTTATATGTCCGTAAATTATTCGGTTAGCTTAAATTACTTTGTTAAATTATAGGTTCAGACGGTTTGGACGACTTAAATGTAAGTCGCCTACATTAATTATTCAACAGACGACTTATAGTTAAGTCGTCTTTCCCTAAACATAACCCCTAAACTTAATTAACTAACTAGACACTTTAAAAATCAAATTAAACTTAAAAGTGTTAACTATACACGTAAATAAAGACATATAAGTAAAAATATATATTTTAGAAAAATCCAAGCTTTCCAAAATCTAACCCTAAGAATACATACAATACTACAACATATGTTTTCAAACCCTCAAAACCAAAGAATATCATGATTAACTACTTTCACTCATCTATGTTGAAAACTATTCATTTTTATTATATGTTAATTTACATCATTTAAAACTGTTAATCATTACATGATTTTTATTTTTCACTTGTCCAAACATTTTTTTTAATTTATAAATTATTTTTAAGCTCAACAGAGCCAGACGACTTAGTTTTAAGTCGTCTGGACGACTTAGTTTAAAGTCTCTGCATCGACTTTACGTAGAAGCGGAACAAATATTCGGTTTTTTTGTTTGTTCACAAGGGGTTAGTTGTAATTTCAATACCCTTTTAGGTTACTTTTGCTATTGATTCAAGTTTGGGTTTACTATTGTATTTGAAATCATGTTTTGAGTCACAATTGGCAATTTTCTCTATTAAATAAGCTATAATACAAATTAAATACGCACGGAAGAATGTTTCGTTGGAACACGATCGTTTGCATGGAGATATGAGCCGTACGTCGTGAGTTGTATAAAGAACTACAGAAGAGTGTGAGAAACAGAAGTTAACCAAACAAATCCAGAGTTAGTTTTCTTTATAAAAAAAAACTCTTCTTCTTCCTTAATTTTTTTTTTTTTTCAAGAAGAAGTGAATCTGGACGAAGAACTTAGGCCGTCAATTTTGGAACTTGAACCATCAAATTCATCAAAAAAACATATTCAAAGATCTTATTTTTGAATTTCTACTTTTATTTAAGCTTCTTGATAAGAACTGGAGTTATTTCATTTCTTTTTCACTTCTGCCTCTTCTTCTTCGGGGTTAGTAAGACATGAAGGTTCGTTTCATCACTCATTTTCATTGATTTATCAGATGGTGTCTGAAAATGAACACAAGTACTAATATATGTTTTTTTTGTTACTTTTTCAGTTCTTCGGGTGGATGCAGAACAAACTACATGGTAAACAGACAAATATTAATACTCATAGACCCAGCACATCCTCTGCTTCTTCTCGTAAGTAAAAGATGATTACACAAATTAGAATCTATTGTTTATTTATTCGTTGAAACAAACTTTTAATTTACCAAAGTAGTTGTCTACTTGGAATATCTGCAAAGCAACCTCTCCTAAAAAATTGTCTCTCTGATGATTTTTGTTTGTCTTATGTTTGTATCTCGCAGATCCACCACGAGAAGAGTTCAGCGACTGGCCTCACGGTTTACTTGCGATTGGAACGTTCGGTAGTGTGACCAAAGAGCACACACCAATAGAGGTTGTTCAAGAAGAGAAACCCTCTAACGTGCACGAGGAAGGTGAAGCGCAAGATCTTTCTTTCTCTGGTGATCTTGAAGATTTTACTCCCGAGGAAGTTGGGAAACTACAAAAGGAGCTGGCGAAGCTCTTGACAAGAAAGAACAAGAAGAGGAAGTCTGATGTGAACAAAGAACTTGCGAATCTTCCTTTGGATAGATTCTTGAATTGTCCTTCGAGTCTTGAAGTCGATAGAAGAATCAGCAACGCGTTTTCAGGTGGTGGAGATTCTGATGGGAACGAAGAAGATATTGAGCGTACCATCAGTGTTATTTTGGGCAGATGCAAAGCTATTTCTACAGAGAGTAAAAACAAGAAGAAGAGTAAGAAAGATTTGAGCAAAACCTCTGTTTCTTATCTCCTCAAGAAGATGTTTGTCTGTACAGAGGGGTTCTCTCCTCCTCCTAACCCTAGCTTGAGAGACACGTTTCAAGAATCAAGAATGGAGAAGGTGAGCTCCTTAACACGATTTCGGATACTAGCTAAAGTGTTTTTTTGTTCATGTATCTTATTACTCTGACACTACTTTGACACGATATCTACAGTTACTGAGGGTGATGCTACTCAAGAAGATTAATACTCCAGCTTCTCCAGAGCAAGCATCAACGAATCGATACATGCATGACAAGCAACAACTTTCATTAAAGAATGAGGAAGAAGAAAGAAGTAGTAGTGGCGATGGGAGTAAATGGGTCAAAACAGATTCTGATTGTGAGTTTTCAGAATTTTTTTTTTTATTTCTTATAAAATTTAAAGCAAAAGAAGTCCATGAACTAATTAGATTTTCTTCTTTTTTTTTTCTTCTGGTTGCAGTCATTGTTCTTGAGATCTGATCAACTTGTCCCTTGCTCAAGCTATTACAGGAAAGTACAGGTAATAGTTACTCTGAACAATGAATCTTAGTCTCACTACTTTTGCTTCTTCTAGTGCTGAATCTGATATTAGATCTTATGTCTTTGCAGATAGAGCTGCATTGATATCAAGACATAGAAAAATCAGAATGAAGTGATCAGTCAATTTTCTTTTTCTTTCTGATGAAAGTTTTTGGGTATCTATACGTAGATCCCATGAGTTTTTTTTTTTTTTTGCATGTTTGTGTTCATAAAAACCGGACATGTTCAGCAAATTAAAACATCAGAATACGAATACAGTACATGAGATATGCGTACATATGTGTGTAAGAAGAGAATTGCATATATAGACACAAGTTGCTGGTGAGGCAATTTATCGTTGTGCATTGTTCTTCGTGCCCTCAAACTAGATCCAATTACAATCTAACTAAAAAACTAACGGGTTATAATTCAAATATTATTTCTTATTTATCAAAAAATCATATACTCCCTATATTCTCTCTCCAATCACGATTTTAAATCTCAGATTTACTTTTACTTTCCCAAAATTTCCAATCCTAATTTCGAAACTCTCTGCTTCTTCCTTCATCACCATGAACCCAGATTGGTCGAGACTTGTTTTGCTTCTGTGATTTCCTCTCCAACTTTTTTTCTACCCAGCTTTCTACCCATCTACTCAATCATATAACTCCAAAACCTTTTTTTGTATCATGTATTATAATCTCATCAAATAAAGATTTCCTCTTTATCACTTTATTTCACCTTTTCTTCCTGATTTTTATTGATCAAAACTTGAGAATCAGCTATTTGATTGTTATTTGCAGATTTATCTATTGTTGGAGGACAAACAACCAAGAAGGTTTAAGAAAGTTGGTGTCTTTTACGGAAGCTTTTCTCATTGAAGCATTGGTAAACTATTGAATACTGACGTGAAATCTATAACCCACCAATCAAAAATCAAACTTTTTGTTGACGAGTTAATCTCGACAGATTTCGGCAAGAAAACCATCAGAGAAGACGAGAGAGTCACTGGAGAAGAAACGAGTCATCTCCTCCTCCTGAACTGACGATGAAACACACCATGATTCTGATCTCAGTATCGTAGTAGATGAACTCAGTGAAGCTACGGTGGATCAAGCTCGTTTCAATCCTTCACCACGAGATCTTTCGCTCAAGTCAGCCCCTCGCCGTGCTCATCTCATCTCCGCAAACATACTTTTTTTGTCCATGTCCACGAATATACTTTCTTTGTCCACAAAAATACTTTAATGTTTTGAAAAACATACTTTCTTTGTCCATGTCCACAAACACATATCCAATAAATTATAATTTAAAATAATAAAGTATAATATATATGTGGCTATTAAAACAACAAGAAAAAAATTAGATTTAATCACAAACTTAAAATATGCAGAATAATTCTCTTGATTTAATCACAAACTTTTATTTGTGCACTCTAGATCCTACTAAATACAAATGAACTTGTATATATATATATCCAAAACCTTTAAAGGCATCCTAAGATATGTGTCCACAAACAACCATCCACGTTTCTCTTAATATAAACATTTATTTGTCTATCAATTTTCGCGTCCATAAAATTTTATTCACACTTTATTTATCCATGTACACAAAACACATGCCCAATAAATTACAATTTGGAAATTTTAGTTAAACATTAAAGTATAAAGAATATGCATGTGGATATCAAAATAATAAGAAAGAAAAAATAAAAATTTATATGGTTATTATATATTTATTTATATGTTAGAAATTAAAACAATAATGAATTAAACATATGATAGGATAAAAAAGTACAAATGATCCTAGCCCTATGCTTTTCTTTTGTTTCTATATCTAACGGCAGATAGGAGTTATTTCCTCTACAAACATATTAACTAGAGTCTTGAAAGATTAATAGTTCTCTACCCTTGGATTTTTCAATCTATTGTACATCCAACGGTTGTAAGTTGTCTCCACTAATTAAAAGAAACTAAAAAGCTAATATGATTGGTCCACACAAACTAGTAATAATAAAATAAAAAAATAAAACTCAACTCGGTTCTATCTATTTTCACCCAATAAGAGGTATTTTGGTCAGAAATCAGCTCATGGATGAGGAAAAGTGTCTCTCCAGCAATATGTGTCTTATCATGTTAAAAAAGTGAAGAATGTGTCCTAAACTGAAACATACTCATAATATATACTAGGTGATACCCGCGCCTTGCGCGGAGTGAATGAACTATAGAATTTTTAATCTATAGATATTAGAATGGTAAAAGTTTTAGTCACAAATATTACATACATGTTATATAATGAAAGATTGAAGGACATTGTGCATATTAAGAAAGTAAGCTTCGATATTTTTTTTCAAACTTGTGTAATTGGTTAGATGTAATTGAAGTAAATTTTGTGAAAGTAAATCTATAAGAGTAATTTACAACTTGTGTAATTGCTTATATTTTTTTTTAATTATTTAAAAAACTTGTTTAATAATGTTTCTCAAGTAAATCCCCAAAATTTTGCGTGTGATTTTTAATTAGTTATGAGAATTTAAATAAAGTTATAGTAAGTTTTTTTTATATTAACCGAAACCAAAACGCGTTATGATGATTGTGTATATCAGTTTTCTATTTTTTCGATATTGCATAAATTACAGTCAAATTTAAATTTCCTTAATATCTATCTTTTCTTAGAATAATATTATTTAAATTTGCATATGAAACTTAAATTTAATATTGAATCGAATTTGGTTAAATTATGGTCTTTTTTATTCACGTGCGAATTGAAGAACAATAACATTATTAATCTATTAACATTTATTGAGATTTCTTAATCTGGTCTTGTTGCTTAAGTTAAATGATTGCAATTTATTATAAATTTTCATTTTGAATTTTATGTACTTCGTAATATCAATTCATAATATTAAGAATATTAATGACATGATTGACATTGTGATTCGCCTAAACACATAATTTGAATTAATATTGACGCAATTAATGACATGATTATGATTTATAGCGATGATGGCCATTACCATAATGATATGATCATGATTTGTAATGTATTATAGGAAACAATAGGAGTCTTTATTTCGGTCAAAAATATACCAAGTTTAGTCAGAAAGAGATTGAGATGGAGTAAAAAAAACATGTAAAACATGTATTATATAGGTCACTATCTTTTATGATAACATATAGATTGATATTCACATTTTTAATATTTTTTAAAAAAATTTGTAACTAATACTTCTAGAATTATTTTTATTTTAAATCTAAATTAAAATAAATAAATTTAAAAATTATCGACCAAGTAAATTATTATTTTCAATATAATTTAGAATATTTGGAAAATGATATTAATTGGTTCTAGAATTATATTTTATTTCCTTAGTAAATATTAACTCAAGAACATATTAATAACTGACAGGCTTAAGTTCACTTCGATTTGAAAGAAAACGAATATTCTATCGCCAAAATTTTGATCCGGATAATACCTAACTTTTAGTTTATAATTTAAATTTTTTTTAAAAGTATTATAACTAAAAATCAACAAATATGAAACAATATTAACTATGAGATTTGACCATATTAAAGAATCTAATAATTTATATGGTCAAAATTATTTGTCTATTAGCATTTATGTTGATTACTTAGTTAAAAAATCTTGGGATTAAATTAAGGGATTGTCCATATATAGTATTCCCTTATTTAGTTTAGTCGAATATAAAAACTTCGAGAGTTTAATTTTGAAGTAAATAAAATATCATAAAATTAATAATAACTTATTGAAAACTAATGCAAAAAAAAATTTAGTATATTGTTTCATTTTAAAATAAATTTCAAAAAGAAAAACCTGTTAATATATGAATAGTACAATTACATCAAATTGCATCAAGTTATAGATTTTTAATATAATATTATGTGCAAATAAAAATATTATTATCAAACATCTAAATTATAAAATAATATATTCTACTCTATATGTAAATTACAAAATATAAAAAAGTACATGAGCTTTTTTTATAAAACCAGTAGTTTATGAGTTTACGTTGAACACAAATTAAATCAAACATCCACGCGGAGACGCGGATCAAGTTCTAGTTTCTATTATACTTTGGACAGTTTCGAAATTTATATTTCCATAATATTATACAGAGTTTTATAGTATAAAGTAGAAAACGCTCGACACTTTCGAAATTTATGTTTCCATAATATCATACATATCTTGACCACATATAGATTTTTTTACCCACATATAGATTGAATGATTACATGCCTGATTTCTTGTTATGTAATGCAAATCTTGGACTAAAATTTAAATGCTGATTATAATTTTAAATAGAAACCTTGCATTGATTTCGAAAATTTTCAAAAAGAAGTTAAATATGAATAAAAAAAAGAATGTTAGCAAAATTGATTCCACTGGTTCCACATAAGACTTACATTGTTTGTTTTGAATATGAACAAATAACATGAATAAAAAATAATGGATTATATATATGCATTAATATAATGTACTGACCAAAAAAATAATGTCACATATCAAAATTTTAAAAACAAAAATATATCATGACCAAAAAGACAATATCACATATTAATTATTTTTTAAATAACATAAATATGAACAAATATATTATGGTTTTAGGAACAGAGTATTTTACGTATTATTATTTAGGTTATATATTTTTTGCATATTATAAAATAATAAATATTATATTTGTGTGTTTCAAAAGCAAAGAAAATAAAAAGATGAAAGCACATTCGATGGGATCAGAAAGCACTACAAAAGTGAGATTTGAAAAACATTCTATAATATGTCCGATTAATTTACATAGTTTCCTTAATCGGCGAACCGAATCGTTTTTTTTTAAAACATTCTATAATGTTTCCGACTTTTATGTATGAATCATATACAATAAGAATGAGATATGACAATGGCATTATATGTAAATAGTTTAGGCAAAGATGTCTTATTAAATAAAAGCTATGAGGATGATTCTCATAGTAACACCTAATAATGACACTATTATTATTAACAGATGAGACAAATGTTGTTTACTAAAAGTTCTCCTTAGATAATAAGAAGGGGATACATGTATGTACTGTATTTTTCTGGTGAATAACTTTAGTAGTTTTTTTTTTTTGGGAGTTCTGCTAAGATGACTACGAATTTGAAGTCATCAAAATTAACCTTTTTTCGTGTCAACACTATTTCGCCATAATCTTTCCATACCTTTCTTAAATTTTTCCAATATTAAAAAAATACCATTATAATTTAATTCTTTTTAGTTTCAAAAATGTTTTAAAAAAAACTAAAAACACCTCAAATGTTTTGTTCTTATTTGCCATAATACCACTATTATCAATTTAAAGAAAAAGAAGTCCATGAACTAATTAGTTTTTCTTCTTCTTTTTGGTTGCAGTCATTGTTCTTGAGATCTGATCAACTTTTCCCTTGCTCAAGCTATTACAAGAAAGTACAGATAATAGTTACTGTGAACAATGAATCTTTTTTTTTTTGTGAACAATGAATATTAGTCTCACGACTTTTGCTTCTTCTAGTGCTGAATCTGATATTAGATCTTATGTCATTGCAGATAGAGCTGCATTGATATCAAGACATAGAAAAATCAGAAAGAAGTGATCAGTCAATGGTTGCTCAAAAAAAAAAAAAAAAAAAAAGAAGTGATCAGTCAATTTTCTTCTTCTTTCTGATGAAAGTTTTTGGGTATCTATACGTAGATCCCATGAGTTTCTTTTCTTTCTTTTTTTTGCATGTTTGTGTTCATAAAAACCGGACATGTTCAGACGAATTAAAACATCAGAATACATTACATGAGATATGCGAACATATGTGTGTAAAAAAGAGAATAATATATATGCATGTATGTACTATATTTTTCTGGTGAATAACCTTAGTAGTTAGTTGGAGTTTTGCTAAAATGACTCGGAATTTGAAGTCAATCAAAATTAACCTGTTTTTGTCCACACTATTTTGCCATAATCTTTCCATACCTTTCTTAAGTTTTTCCAATATTTACAAAAAATACCATTATAGTTTGATTTCTTTTTAGTTTCAAAAATGATTAAAAAAAAACTAAAAACACCTTAAACATTTTTTTTATTTGCCACAACACCACTATCAGTTTCTCCAACCATCATGAACAACCATGTTTTTGTTACTGTTTTCTATATCTCTTCTTCGCAAGTTTTTTTTTTTGTGTTAGGATTAAAGTTAGCTTTAAAAATTGTATAAATACATACCTTACGGCCCAAGCAATACAAGTTAATATTCACCTTTGTTATAGTATTAGACCACAAAATAACTCTACATTGAGCATCCATCACATGTATGCCCCAAAACGTTAAAACAAACTTTGTTACAAGTAAACCTCAGCTAATTCTTTTTAATCATATACAAATTTCAAGAATGGAGAGAATTAAAATAAAAAAAATGGTGAATCTACCTGAAATCTAACGGTCGGAATCCATCGAATCCCAGAATCAACGGTGGAAGCTAAGTTTCTATAGTGATAAACTCGTCACTAGAATCTCCCACCGTTAGTTCATCGACGACTTCAATCATACTCGGCCGCCGATCCGGATCCTCTCCGATACACCTCACGCCGATCCGTAACACATTCTCGATCTCATCCCACACCATCTTATCACCACGCGCGGCAGTTACAACCGTCGGATGAAGCAGATCCATCCACTCCGCAAGATTCGCGCCGCCGGCTAGATCCAATCCACCGTTCCCCGTCAAGATCTCCAACAACACGGCTCCGAAGCTGAACACGTCGGATTTCGCGGAGACGGTTCCGTCGCGAGATTCATACGCGGCGAGGGAGTGAGGCTGAGCGTCGGGGTTGATCAGTCTCTGGAGTCCGAACTCGGAGATCAACGGCTCGCCGTCGTCGGCGATGAACACGTTGCTCGATTTTAGGTTTCCGTGAGGTAAGGTTAGGAACGCTAGCTCCCTGTGGAGGTAGCGCATCCCTCTTGCGATTCCTCGGATGATTTTAAGCCGTGAAGGCCAGTCTAGCTGAGAATCTTCGCCTTCTCCGCCGCGTAATCGGCGGAGAAGGCTTAGATTAGGGATGAATTCGAACACTAGCAGCTTCTCGTCTCGCCTGGAATGGTAAGCGAGAGGCGTTAGTATGTTCTTGTGACGCAAGCTTCCTAGGTTCTTGATCTCTTGGGCGAATACGCCTAGGCTCACTTCGTTCATCACCGTCACTCGCTTCACCACCACCGTGACTCCGCTCGCGGCGATCACCGCCTTGTAGGCGGATCCCACGCTTCCTCCGCTGGTGCTGTTAGGTTGGCCGTTGGGAGTTTCGAGAACGTGAGCTGATGATTTTAGTAACTCTTCTAAATTAAAAACACCCTTCTCTTTGTTCACCATCACCAGATCTGTCGTCAGCTCGCGGAAACTACTGGGCTTACTCTGCCTCGAGCCGCCGGTTCTTGATCCGTCAACAGTTACCTATCAACCACATTATGAAATATGTTTTGTTTAAGTTTTTGAACTCTCTTGGATGTTTATATACATGGCAATGTACATGAAGTCGCGATTGAGCTGCCTAAACATATATAGAACCAACGCTCTATTAAAAAAACGCTCTAATCATAGATCCAAGGCGCTACTAAAGAAATGCACTAATAGCACTGCCACTAACCTGAATTTGTTGATCCTCGGTGTTGTCTTGTTCGGAGGTACGATGTGTCCTCTTCCTCCTCTTCTTTCGGAAGAACAAGAAGAATATGATAAGGATAAAAAGGAACCCTAGTGTACCGAATGCAATATAGTATTTGCTCTTATACTCATCTTTCGTGTCTCCGTCTACCGAGATTGATGCAGTCGAAATTCCCGGCTGCGTGCAGGTAGTTGCTAGCTTCCCACCACAAAGGTCAGGATTCCCCGCGAAATTGCTCGCGTTGAATCTTGACAAACCGGGTGGTATTTCCCCGGTTAGTCGGTTGTTTGAGAGATTGACATCCGCTAAACCCGGTTGGGTGAAATTCGGTATAATCCCAGTGAATTGATTGTTTTGGAGGTGTAGCTCCATTAGTCTTGGTAATGTAGTGGCCAGCGAGAGAGGGATGTGGCCAGAGAACTCGTTGTTCGACAGCCACACTTTCTTCAGAGAAAGCATTCTTGCGAAATAATCAGAAGGGATATCACCAGAGAACTGATTGTTTGACAAGTAAATCGATTTCAGAGCTGTTAATCGGTTAAACTCTGGTATTTTACCGGAGAAGGAGTTGTTCATTATGCTTATGGTGCGTAGACCAGGTAGGTCTATCAAGGGTGCAACGTCAATGTTTCCTGAGAGACCCATCTGTTCCATCTTGAGACCAAATACGGACTTTTTCTTGCAGAGCAAACCGAACCATCGTTGTGTTCCTCCGCAAGGCTCTGAATCAAGTGTCCAAGAATCCAGAGACTTGGTGTTGGTTAACGACTCTTTGAATTTCAACAGTGTTTCTGCTTCGGTTACCGAGTTAGCAGAAAGTGCTGTGAGAGATAGCATGAGCGGCCAAATTAGCCAGGCCAGGGCCATTTACTTAACAGGAGCTAGGCCGCCGGAATTCTAAAAACTTTGTTTAAAATTTTCCGTGATAACCAAAATAGCCTCTCCTTTTTCTTTTGCTGATGTCATTTACTAAATTTCTCTGTTCCTGTCTTGTTTCTCGCCCTGTCTTTTCTTTTTCTTTGTCGTTTGTAAACCATTGAACGAGAGGGGCTTAAGAGCTTATGGCGCGAATAGTCGTTGAAAGAGTCAAGATAGAGAAAAGCAAAAGCAAATACGAAATGGCAGATGCTTATGCATTTTTAGTGGCCCATATGGCGGCTACCATTTGATGTTAGTGCCGAAGCCCAAACTTGATCTAAGAAATTAGAATCATATTAAAGTTTGGTTTTAGAAAACATGCCCTTCGTGTGATTGTGAATAAGAGTTTTGTTATACGTGCATTTCAAGATGCTAAATATTTAGGGAGACCAGATTGTAGTTTTAAAACAAATTGAAATAATCAACCTGAACAATGAATATGTTGGACTTAATTGTGCTTCAAAAAACATGCATTTCGTTTCTAACATCCCACATGAAGCATGTAGAGAAGTTCAAAAATTTTGGTATTCACATGCACAGTATCTGTCCGTTTCAGATTCGGTTTGCTTTATCAGAGTAATTGTAAGTTTGTAACGGACCTACTCCCGTTGGGTAATGATAGAAAGGCAAAGCTTCTCTATTCATCACACATAAATGCAAATGACTTGTTATAGTATATTTCAATCAACACAACCATTTTTAACGTATACGAATGAAATGTCAAATGGTAACACATTTACAAACATTGCTTATCAGACATCACATAAATTTTTATAGTATACAATTTGCAGTCATTTTATTTATATTTGGATTATCTTAGCTACAAGAATGTGTAACATAGATAGGGATCGTCATGTAGAATATTGATATGGTCTTGTGTAACAGAAGAAGCACTGCTTCTATATTGCATTGCATCCTAAAATCAGATATAGTGTATATGTACATATTATTATATATAGACTCGAGATGTTGTTCAACTGTAGATGTGTATTATATGGTATACTCTTCAAAGTTCAAAGTATTATATTCTCATTGATAAGATCTCGCAAGTTGCGTTGAATATGATTTTATTCCTCTTGGCAATATCGTCTACGACATTTGTTATATGATATTTTACGTCTCATAAATGTTAAATTCTTTAGTGTCTGGTTGGTGTAGGAACTTTTAACGAGAATTCAACGCACACCTTCATTAAACAAAACGACTAGAATTATACTTTGTCGTAGGAAAACCTTAATTGAGCAACAAAAAAGAATCATATTAGGATTTAGGACTAAGCAAAACTCTGGAGTAGTAGAAATTTCTCAAAAACACATACATTTAACAAAAGGGTTTAGATACATGTAAAATTCAGATATCTGCTTAGAATCTCGATATGCTAGTGAAATCGTAACTAATGCATAGTTGTGCTATGGTGAATAAACGTTCACTTTTTAGCAACAATTAGTGGTTTTCACAAAATACTCTTTTGATTCTGAATAAATTTTACATTCTATTGAAAACAATTAGTGGTTTAGTACAAGAAATTGGTTCTTAATTCGATCTCGGTTACATTATGTTATGAGGTATTGCTAGCAAGAGCTGATCCTGAATCTAACGAGAGATGTGGTCAAATTCCTCCCGGTTAAAAAAACAATTATTTTGGAAATAGTTGAAGCCTTTTTAGAAAAAATTAAAATTAAAAAGGGGAAAAACGCAAATCATGCACCGATTATGGGTGTGTACTGTTAAGATTTTGACACGTGGTTGCATCTAGTCACAAAACAAATCTTTCACGTGCCCTAAAACTCTGTCGGGGATAAGAATTCGTCGATATACAGAACACAAGTTCTACTGGTAATGGCAAATGGGTTCCACCATAGCCATCAGCCGACGCATGGCTTGTGTAACACCCTTGGGTATGCCATTTAATAACGAATATGCCACCACCAAACGAATTATTTTTTTGCAGAAGGACCAATATCGTAAATAGCTACTTTCGGACCCGAGGATTTGATGAGGACAATGTTAACGCCTTCCACTGACGTCGCCTTCAACTTTTTTTTTTTCCTTTTCTTTTCTGTTTACAATTCGCTGCAGCCGCGAGGAAAACGTGCCGGAAGTTGCAACTTGTAACGAACGTTGGGTTGGTTTTGAATTAAACGAATTTATTTATTCATTACTAGTACTTACAAAACTTAAATTGATCACCATAGGTCCGCGACTTATTATTCAGAATCCGGATTTGATCCGAGATCCGCTCCGGATCCGCTCCGAAAATAAGATATTCGGGGTACGCGGATTTGAATCCAGATAATAAAATCAAGGATCCGTCAAAACTGAATCCGGATCCGGATATCTTAATTTTTAGGTCCGGATATCCGGATCCGGATCCATACTTTTAAAATATATTAAAATTTTTAATTTTATCAATAATTATATTTGATATGTTAATATTTATTCATAAATTAGTTATATAATACTATTTTTTTTTTAAATATTATGTTCATATTTATATTTATACATCTTGTATAAATATTTAATTTATGTATTATCTTAGAATTTTCATATTTTTAAAAATATTCTTTTTTATTTTATTAATTATTTTTACGAATCCGGATCCGGATATCCGCGGATAATATGATAACTAGACGGATATCTGGAATCTGGATATCCGAAAGCCTCAAATTCGGATCCGGATACTAAATCTACGGATCCGACGAATCCGAATCCGGATCCGAATACTCCAAATTTCCCGGATATCGGGATCCGTCCCACCCCTAATCACCCATCAATAGCTAAGAAGTTTGAATATTTTAACTAATCTTAACCATTAGTAAATATTAGTAACTGATAAGATAATTAATCATTATTATAATTGTATAGCAATCATTATTATTACTTATTAGCAGACTACAGTGGAAAATACATAATCATAGGCTATGGTTGTTTTTTTTGGCTAAAACTCAGAAACACTAAAGTTAATTCTTTTAAATAGTTTTTTTAAAGGTTTATCACCAAAAAAACTCTCAAGCAAAAAATGACCTTAAAAAATTTCCATTAAGAAGACAAAAGACTATTCTATCAATTGATTTATAAATATATATAAAAATAATTTTTATATAATTTTGAATTATATGTTTTCAAATTTAAAATTTGTTATAATTGTTTTTTTTGATTTTTCAAAATTTTCTTTTGAGATTCGAAAATACTTTTGAAACTATATTTTAAAATTTTATTTTTATTTTTATTTTAAAATGTTAAACCTTGCTTCTAAAACCCACATTTTAGCTCTAAATACTAAATCTAGATTAGTTAACCATCTTTGACCAAATAAAAAGATTAGTTAACCATCTTTAGTTCAATTTCTCCAAAATAAACTAAAAAAAACTATTCTAAAGAATTTCTCAAGTACTAATTATAGGTGCTAAAATTTATAAATTTTAAAAATATAAAGTTGATATAATAAATTACGAATTTGAAATGTTCTTCTTATGCTCTAGACGCCTAAATAGATATAGGACCGAGTCTAACTTAAACCATCACAAAACTTTTCAGGTAAATTGAATTAGTCTACTAATAGTTGTGCATGCATGTTAGGTGGAAATAGCCTCGTGACAAATCTTATTTATTGCGCACAGATCATTGTCACTCCATTAAAAAACAATAAACAAATTATTTTTAAAAACACGTTATTTGTTTGACATAATATTTTATATTCGCGAGAGCTTAAAGCCACAGAAACTTATTGGCATAAATAACTCATTTATCCGCTTGTAAGTTGTAAGTTGTACTCTTCGATTTTAACGTGTGAAATCCAATCGAGTTGTTGCAATTCTCATCACCACAGTATGTCGGCCGGAAAAGCGCCGGAGAAGTCCAGTTTCTCCCGGAGATGTAGTTTGCTCAGCCGGTACTTGAAGGAGAAGGGTAGTTTCGGGAATATTGATATTGGTTTTGCTCATAAACTCGATCTTGATCTCGCCGGAAAATCTGATCTTAGAGGTATGTCTCTCTCTCCTTCTCCTCTGCGGCCGCCGAGGCGCCGCCGACAAAGACCCAGTTCTGTTTTAATACTGTATCTTTTATTCAGTTTTTTTTCTTGTCAACGTATCTTTTATTCAGTTGCGCAATAGATTTGTCCTGTTTTAACATAATTTAGTTTAAAGATGAATATAGAAAAATTTAATATAATTGTTTTAATCTTCATTTTAATTGAATTTGGTGTATTCTTTTGTGTTATAGGACAACAAAATGAGATAAAGAAGGCATATATTTCTGACACCAGACCCTTCGATCTAATAGAGAAGGTTTCAGTAGGTGAAGCCTCTACTTCTTCCGGAGGCAAACCCAGATATGTCGATCTAAGGTACATATATGGTCGTGATCTTGTGGTATTAAATAAAAGTCTTGGCTTTTATACATTTTGTTGGGAATGAAATAGAGAAGGGTCAAAACGTGTATATATGTGGATCTAGAACAGTGTACCAATGGTTTGGTTTGGTTTGGTTTCAGTGAACCAGCAAGTGTAGTACCGGAGACTGGAAACTCCGAGCTGACCATAATCTTCCGCGAGAAAATTATGGTTTACGACCAGTTTCCTGAAGACAAAGCAAAAGAGATAATTGAAGCAGCGAGAAAAGCACATCGTGTTGCTGTTGATTCAAAGAACAGCCAGAATCTAGACATGAACATGAGCAACAAAAGAAACGTTGTGATTCCTGATCTGAACGAGCCAACGAGTTCCGAGACAAACGAAACAGGACAGCAACATCAAGTCGTAGAACGCATTGCAAGAAGAGCCTCTCTTCATCGATTCTTTGCTAAACGAAAAGACAGGTATATTAAACTTGACGCAAAACAAATTGTATATTATATATTGTACAAAACAAATATTATATGATTTTGATGCTTCCATATAGTACAAGACCAACGTAACTAACAAGTTTTGGGTATATTTTGAATATTCAGGGCTGTGGCTAGAGCTCCGTATCAAGTGAATCAAAACTGTGGTCATCTTCCACCCAAGCCACCAATGGTCGGTCCATCGGCAGAGCCAGGACAACCCTCGCGACAGCCTTTGTCTCCACCAAAACCAAAGATACATAACGATATGTTGATGGAAGTGGACGGAGAAGAAGGACGGTGTTCAAAAGATCTTGACCTCAAGCTTTAGGACATATAAGAGTTCATGTTTGCAGTTTGACCTATTTAGGATTTGTAATAAATGTTTAGATTCTTTGAAGTTTTATTACCTAGTCATACTTTTCTACATATATATATACTCGTTTCCCAATCTAGCTTAGATTTTTTGTTTAAATAGTCATTTAGATTCTTATGTGCCGGAAGATCTTGGAGTATATGCCAAAAACATTATAGATTCAGAGTATCATTTTCTATAATATCCACTTAAAATTCATATTCGATGTTGTGATCAGATCTCTTCTATAAAAAAAAATTGATTCAATACATTTTTATGTATGTATAGAAACTATACTAAAATTAAAATTGAATCAGATTTAGGATCAATCTATATTAATTGACTACCTCCCCTACGTTGTGTTGTAACTAGCAAATACCCAAATTTTTTTTTTTTTGTTTTAGATATTCAAAATAATTATGTTGTCGTGAGCTGAGCATCTTACTGAATAGCAAAGAACATACTTGAAAGCCCGTGTCTATCAGATTCAAGCAACCTCCTTTATGGTAGTTCCAGAACTCTGTCTCATTTCCTCCACCACCGGTTGTAAGCAAACTCTCTTGGAAATGGCACCACTTAAGAGCTTTCATAGCAGACATATCTTCTTCAGGCATGTGCAGCCATTGCATATGGTTGAGTTTGAGGAGCGGGGACGCAACAGACCAATACCAATATACCATATGTGTACCAAACTATCGTTGCTTCACTAGCTGCTTTCCAAATCCTGACCACTTGAGCACAAGTCTGAGAGATTTATAGGAGTGTGTTTTCCATTCTTGTAGGTTTTAACCACATAAGCAAATAGGAAACCAGGCGCAGATGACAATGTGGCGGATAAGAAAAAATGCCAACACAGAGGACACAAAAGAAGAGAAGTCCTCTGATTCACCTGTTGAATTGGATTCCAGAATCCTATCAGCTCTACTGAAGGTTAGTCCGGATGTGTGTGTGTTTTTTTTTAATACATTATGTAATTAAATGGCTCTGAGACTTTACAGATCATCTTATGCCTTATTGCAGGGAGTTAACAGAGTTTTTCCATATGTTTCCACTGACGATGCTGATGATATAATTGAATCCCAGACTCCGGTGCTTTTTTAAACCGGTAAATTTGAAGCTTCACCATATAAGTTTTGTTTCATTAGTTACAACCAAAAGGATAATAAAGATAATTGTATCTTTGGATGTACGCCAGGTACATTCAAAGAATTTCAGTGTGACAGTTCAATCACTGATGCTTCCTGACAAGATTTCATCCTAGAATAAGATTTTCAGTGATAGATTCTACTGTGCACTGTACTCCAAACTCCTCCTTCCCTCCGCAATGATTTCTTCATTGGCAAGCTAATTTTGAAGCTTCTATTTTCCTACTTTATGTCTGCCCCTGGCATGAACCATATCCTTTTCTCCATAACCATGTTATTTTTGATTTTTCAGGCTGATTTGTTTATTGGGCTTCTTCTCAGAGTCATGAAAAAGGATATTAACGTAAAGCGTGTGGCTGCCTTCTCCAAAAGAGTGTAATAACTATGAAGAATGATGAGAGCAAAAGACTGGAAGAATTGTATAGTAAACCTCTATAAATTAATACTCGATAAATTAATAATCTCTATAAATTAATAATTTTTTTCGGTCCCGAATAGGGTCGGTTCAAAATATGACACAAATTGATAAAATAATAAGTAATAAACTTTTAGAAAATTCTATGTAAATATATGGTCCCATTAAAATCATAATTTAATAATATATCTATATATACACTTCATATAAGTACAAACTAAACACTATATTGTTGGTTTTATATTCACAATGAAAACACCTCTATTTTTTCTTAACACTTCAATATATTTTGATAATATTTAGTAAAATTATATCGAAAAACTACATATAAATTATGTGAAACATAAAAATATAAACCAAGTAATAATAAAGCAATATGAAATTCAAATTTTAAAATTTTATAAATGTATAATATACTGTAAAATCAAATATATATATATATATATATATATATATATATTATAAATAAAAATATTCAAAAATAGAAAAATCTAAAAATGAAACTTTTTGTAAATTAATATCTCTATAAATTAATAAAATTTCAAAATCCCAACATTATAATTTATAGAGGGTTTATTGTATATTAACTCTCATAATACTTAGCTTTATGTTACACAGGTTTATATACTACTATGATTTTCTAAACTAGGCTAGATACAAATATATGAGAATCTAAATAATAAATACATAATATATTTCCATCATAATTATGATATACTCCGATATCTTCAACATCCTTCTGTAATAACAGTATGAATATCAGATCGTCCTATGTATGAATCAGTAGTGAAGTTAACACATAAAAGAGTGATGGCATCAGAACACTCTGTTGAAAATTTGTGTGTTATCTCTGAAGTTTACTGTTATATACATGACTAGGTTGCACTACAGCATCCACCACAGTACACCTGTGGAGCCACCTCTATGGTAAGCTTTTTCTTTCTGCTGTTATGAATTAACATGGTGGTCCAGAGGGAATCAGTTGAGGAAGAAGAAGATGTAAAACATTTTGAGGATGTGAAAGAGGAAGATGACATTGTCACATTGATCCCATTAAAGAAGCATAGAAAGAAGGGAAGGATGTTGAAGATGACAAGCTCACAAGTAGAGATGGTGATTCTTCTTCAGATGAGGAAGAGGAAGAAGCTTTGGCGGTCAGGAAATTTGATGAAGAAGATGATTCTGATTCTGATGATGCTGAGGAGCTATTTGTAATAGAAACCCCTCATGAGCTCAAAGAAGCCATGAAAGTTTCTAATAATAGCTGTGTTATATTTTAATTTCTTCTACTTTAAGTTCTTATATTATCTTCAAAAGAAAATTTTATAAAATTTAATTTAATAATTTTTTTTTAAAAAAAATTAGTTGAAACCATTGTTGAAAATATCCTTATATACCCATAAATATTGTTTCATCGACTTGGAGTTGTTTTATTTATATTTACATACAAAAGTTAACTTTAGATGCAGTTTTCTTTTGTATAAGCAGGCGTGCGAGTTCAAGTTGATATAGAAGTCATTTGGTGGTTAGTTAAATCATCTTAGATCTTTAAATGAGTGGTAATGATTAAGACATGCTTAGATCAAGTCTAACCTTAAAATCCTACTTTTTGGGGGAAGAAGCTAGCCCCTCTTATGTAAAGTTTTTAATAATTTCCAAACCTAAACTCATCATTAAAAGTAGAAACTACAACATTTGCAAACCCATAAAAGTATACATTATGGGTCAAATCAATATAAACCAATAGACTTTCATACTAATCTATATATAAATGTATATCATAACATACATTTATATCCGGAGACAATTACAACTACTGGTTAACATCAGAAATTAGTTGGGTTTGCAAATGTTTTAGTTTACACTCTCCAGACATGTAATAAATGAAAAAAATACAATTACTATATTTAGACCAAGTTTAGAAAAATGAAGTAGATTAATTACATCAACAAGGCCATCCCAACTAGCTTGTCTCTACTTTTTTTTTGGACTCTAGTTTGAGATATGATCTAAGTATTTCCCTTAAATAAGTTTATAACCTTTTTAGTAATATATATAAATCTCAAGACAGAAATTTGTTAAAAGTATTTACCTTAGAATATTGAGTAATTAGTATTCAAGAATTCAGGTTGAATTTACCTTAATTAAATTAGCATAACTAGATTTAATTAAGCAAATCATTACAACGATTACGAATCGGAAGTCGTTAGTATTCAAGAATTCAGGTTGTTTGTCTATTTCATGAAATGCATGTGCGTGTGTCATTTTCCTTTCTTAATCTTAAATAAATTCACTCATTAAACAAAAAACATACGTAAAAAAACAATCAACCTTGATCAGATTATTAGGCCTAGCTTGATGTCTACATAACATAAGTATATGACATTGGACAGTTATCTAATTTCTAATCATGTGCCAGTACTATCTTACTATTACTTTATTTTGCCATAAATAAGTATATCTTCTCGACCATTTATAAAAGAATCAAGTATTTAAAATTCCTTGAATGATTAGCTTAACATCCGCAACTTTTTCCTTCGATAAAGACAGACAGTAAGGTACTAAGGTCTTCTCTACCTAATTTCTCAGAAATACCAAACTAACTAATTTAAAAATAACTTAAAGCACATTTGATAATACCCTGAGTACTATATATTTAAAACTGAAAATATGCCTTTGTAGTAATCAAGAGGACTGTATTTTGCCAAAAGAACAAATGTGATTGGTGGTTGGATCCGTCATACAAAAATGTTATTCAATAAACTTATTTTGTTTAAATACCATATTTTATTTGATTTCCTTCTCCATTGAATTTATGGTTATGGTTTTGAAAATGTGGATATAACAAGTATGTTAGTTCATACGAAGCAATAAATGCAAAATTTTAGTCGGTGGATGAAGATTATATTTGTTATATGAACGACAAACAATTAGCATTATCGGGTAATACTCAACAAAATTGTGGACAAGATGTAATCGTTATCTAAAAAACATCACTCTTTGTCCGATCATTGGACAACAACACGCAATAAGAGGTTGCCTACACATCTACACACGTATACGTATATATCTACAAACTTATTAATATATATCATAGTATTTTATAATACACAACAAATAAAGCTTACTGAATAAACATGTACCCTCTGTTCCCGAAACTTTTTTTAAGAATGTTCATATTAAATTAATTATTTAGTTTTATTACACAATTTCTAATAATTCAATTAATTATATTTAATCAATGCAAATATCCATAATAATTTTTCTTAAAATATAAAAATACTTTAAAAATATAAAAAAATATCTTTGTAGAACAAGAAAAAAAAATCTAGAAAATTTTACTTTCGAAAGTGTATTTGTATTATCAGTATTTTCAAATTTTGATCTATGACAGTGGCATCTATGTAGGCAAAACAAAATGTTACAGCTAAGAAAATACTCATAGTTTTTTTCCCTGTTAACATAGATTAGCTATATATATATATATATCCTTACATTATATCAAATATATATATCGTTAGTGATTTTGCGTGTGTGTAATTTATGTTTTTCAGCTTTGGAAAACTTACTATTGTTATCTCGTATGGTACATGATTATACTATCATTCATGTTATCAATATAACTTTTAACACAATTTTGTTTTAACTAAAAGATGTACGTAATATATAACATAACAGTAAACCAATTACTATGGCAAAATTATATCACTAAATTATAACTACTATTGCAGAATTTATTTATGTAAATTTAAAATCAGATCATAAGATATAAAAAAAAAAGAAAAAGAATAAAAACAATGGGCAAAAAGAAGATGCTACTCGTTTTACCATTTATGTCCTCATCTCTCTTAGCTGTTATGTGTCAATCGGTGGGTCATGCAATGCATCTATACGTTTCTCTATCTTAATATATATACAGGAACCTTCCTCGTTGTTTCCTCCCAAGAACATCTCAAAACATTTTCTATTCTTCATTCAATATTTTGACCCACACACACACTCATATAATCATATATATATATCCTCATAAACCCTAAACCCTACCTAGTTTCAACAACTCTCTTGCTCCAAATCCAAGAAAAAGGTTAGTTTCATAAGTAATGGCCAAAGTTGGGAAGCTGACAAAGCTCAAGTCGGCGATAAAGAAATGGCCGTCCTTCGCCAAGAACCACCACTACTCATCCTCCTCCTCGGCTGCCGTCTCCGATGAGCTATCAGAGGACAACAATCTCCATGTTGTTTATGTTGGTCAGACTCGAAGACCTTACATGCTTAGACCCGACATCATCTCTCACCCACTCTTCCAAGAACTCGTGGATCGGTCTTCTAGGTCCGTTGAACAAGATCGTGAGATTGTTGTAGCTTGTGAAGTTGTTTTGTTCGAGCACTTGTTGTGGATGCTCAAGACTGGTCAAGAAGGAGGATCCGTTGAAGAGTTGGCTGAGTTCTATACTTATTGACATCGACCAATTGATTTTTACACATTTGTTTCGTATAATATATACTTTCGCTGTTGTTATTTTTGTTTGTTCCTGCTGATTTGTAATTTGATTCGATGCGGTGTGTGATTTCAACGTGATCACGTAAGCCATGTCGTTTGCTTCTGTTTTTCTCGAGCAATTTTATCTTATGATGAGGATCATCATTTACGACCAACAAAATAATTATTTTCTCTTAATAACAGTCTTAATATATTTGCTTCTAAGTGTAATAAATATTGCTCTTAGTTGTAATAAACAACTAAAATAGTAGGATGATTTTATAGAAACTGATATATGGTCGCCTTTATTTCTACTATTTATTTTATTGTGGCAGTCATGAGTCTCATGACATAATAAAAATGACTAATGAATAATGATGTTTAAAATTGCTTGATTTATAAGAAATTAACAAAAAATGATTGAATATGATGACAAATTCAATTAATTAGATTATCGGTTGGATCTTTATTTATTTTAAAAATACTTTTATCAATGATTTATATCATTTATTTATTTATCTAGATCAAAAATTTTATATTATTGATATTCATAGTGTTTTGTATATAATCCGGGACAATATCTAAAACATCATGCACATTAGCAACTACAGTCTTGAAATGACTCATAATTTTGAAAGATCCATTTTATACGAAAAACAATTTGAATGAATGCCAAAACATACTTAAAATACTTGAATGATTATTCAAAATGCAATTCTGTATTTTTATAACGTTAACTAGTAAAACCCAATTATAAAAAAAAACCGTCGAAACTCCGCATATCGAGACACGGTCCTCTGTAATATGTAAATATGTAGCATGGTATCCATTAGGACTGAGCATTTTATCCGTTAAATTTGATTCGATTCGTTATTCGGTTTGATTTGATCCGAAAATTTCGAATATCCGTAAACTTTCAAAGCAAAGCAAATACTAAAATCAATATCCGTTAAAATCGAAGCAAATCACAAATATTAAAATTTAGAAAGCGAATATCCGATCCGATCCGGTAATATATAAATACATGTATATCTTAATTATATTTTAAAGTTTTAAATGTATAAAAGTATATAATTAGTATTCTAACATATGATTTGACAAATTATATTCGCATTATTACTTATATAAAAGTATTACATAAAAGGAAGAGAGAAAATTTATGATAATTATAATTTTTTGTGTTATTATAATTGTTAATTAAGTTTAAATTTTTTAAAATATGTAGATTCACTACTTCTTTTAATTTTTATTTTATATATCATGCAAAAAATAATTTTATAAAACAAACTTGTATCGATTTTTAAAGATTATTTGTACTGACCAAAACAGATTAGATATCCGTAAGTATTCGTAAATATTCGCAAATATTTATTTATTTTCCGAATATCCGTTTTTCCGAATATCCGTGTTTTTCCGAAGTAAAGCAAATCGAAAAATTAGATATCCGTGGCATTCGAAGCAAATCACAAATACCTTCAAAACTCGGATATCTAATCCGTACCCAGGCCTAGTGTCCATTTCATATATTTTTTTTTATAAAACATAAACTAAGATATGATATGCAATTTTGTTTAATTGGAAATGATAATGGTCGCTCTCATGACGCGTTGGTGAGCTGTTCCAGTTCCATGGTCATTCTCTCCTTTCTAGTTGCAGATATTCTATATTTATTTTTAATGTTTATGAACTTCAGCCATATAAATTTACTAATTTTAAAAATAATACAAACTTTACATATAAATTACTCGACATGAACACATGATAAAATTATGATTAATAATATTTGCTTACTATCAGTTAAAAATAATTTAGTACATGTATATATTTAATTATTTATAATAAAAAACTGTTGTTTAAAACTGAAAAATGTTAGTTAAAAAAACTGAAAAATGTCGTAGACTCGTGACTAAAATGGCGCACATAATATTATTAAAGAGTGTTTAAGGCTTTATTTATACAGAAAGTAATAAATTAGACAAAATAATAATTATATCAAGTGATTTAAGTACGACGAAGGTCTAATCATTATATGCTCTAAATCAATCATACAAGAGGAGAAGTTTGGTTGTTAAGTTTAATGGAGTTTATTAATTGCTTCCGATATGCTAATGATTGAGAAGTTGGTCGGTGTGTCATTTCCGAATTTGTTTTTGGTAAAATGTAAAGATATTGTTACCAATTTTTTTTTGATAGAAATACAAGAGAAACAATAAATGGAAGAAAGCGAAAAACAACTAAACATATATTCTTCCCAAACTATATTGGAATTTACTACAAGTAGAACAACTAACTACATGCCTCACCAAGACGGAATATGCCATTTGTCACAAAAGAAAGAAACACAGTGAAAACAAGAGGTAGAATTTGATAGATATTGTCTTGTCCAATGACTCGTTCTTTAAAATAAGATTAAACCAAAAACAGCTCACATAAGTCCTTCCAAACTGCAGCCAACATGGTCAGACAGTAAAACCGGAGGCCAAGCATCCGCAAAGACAAGGTCGAGCAAACGGATAGACAAGTTTCCAAGAATCACACAAGTCGTGGACCTGCACAATCATGAACACTCATACACTTTATTCGTTAAAAGACGGGTTGTGAAGAGGCACCATCAAAATCCAGCTCCAGAACCTACAACAAAAAAAGAACAATGTTCTACTGCATCACACTACCGGTGAATTTGGTACATGGATGAACAAAGTCAAAACAAGTCTCCATCACCAAGAAGAAGAAGCAGATGACACACTGACGCTTCAAATCGACGCCTTGCCTCGGAGACAGAGAACTTGCCACCGATCTCTGCTGCGCTCCTTTCCGTAAACTTCACAGGGATTTCTACTTTTGTCTTGTTCACTATATCTCTTCTGCTATGTTATGTCTATACTAGTAGATATGTCAATTAGGACCGAAGCCAGCAGCCTCAGTACGTCTAACTCTATAAATTACCGAGCTTGCTTTAATTATATAAGCAAAAAACTAAGTCTTCCTGGCTTCGGTCATCTGGGATTTAACTGTTTTGAGTTTAAATTCGTTTGGGATTGGACTGGTCCGAAAACCATAAATTTATATTTTAATTTATTTAATTATTTAGTAATGGTGCTCATATATTAAACAAATATAAAGTTAATGCTAATATATTAAAATTATATAATTCTGATAACTATAGTGGCACTAAAGTCTAGTTTTAGCATTGGTACTCATATTTAAACGTATATAAAATTTATCTTCTATTAAGATATGTTGAAGCACTGATTTATACACATACTTAGTTTGAGGGATTTACGTTTTGCAATCTAGATATCTTTTAAAATTTTGTTTTATATTAATATGTTAAAATTATTTTTTTATATTTTATTTGTAGCTTTTGATAACGATGAAAATGTGGAAGCTACTGAAGAATATCCTGATTTTGATCATACAGTTTCTACTGCTTAGAGTTGAAACGATTCCATTTTATTTCTATTCGCTATTAATGTATATTTAGTTTATTAGGTAAAATATTTATTTTTGTTTGGATTTGATAAATATATATTGACTAGGTGATTTTTCCGTGATCATGCACGGTATAAATATTTATAAAGTAAATATATATTATAATAATTGATTGCTATTTACTTTTAATTTTAAATTAATTTATAGTTTTATGCATAATTTATATTAATTATTTATATTACTTTAATTAGACATATAATTTTAGATATGTTATATTTTGTTGGTTTTGTTGTTTTTACAATCCGTTTAGTTATCATTTGGATATATTAGGTTGCATCTATTTCTCTGAATTCAATTATAAATTTTTTATTAAAAATATATTAAAATTTTGATTAATTTTCTTATTTGCATTAGGTTGATTTTGTCTTAGATATGTAAATATATTTTAGGAAAATTATTTATAACTTAAGAAATATTGTGCTTAGAATGAAATAAAAAAATAAACTAAAGTATTTGGTTCCAAATTACGTAAATTAATATAACGATAATATTTTGCAATCTCATGCATATATATAAATTTTACAAAAGAATTAAATTAAAACAATTGCTTAATATTTTATTTTCATTTGTTAGGTGTTTTGAGTCATCTTATAATTTATATTTATCAAATAAATTATTATTATTATTATAAAATTGTATTTTCTTATTATAGTTAAATCTATGATTTTAGATATAAACTGGATTAATCGAGTCACTCATATTATGAATATCTTAAGTTACATATATTCTTATAATTAAGTCAAGTCAAATTAATTTTATTTATCGTTTAAATGTGCATGTATTTTCATTATATATATATTAAATTAAATGTTGATTTTAAAAAGTAAATTAGAAAATAAAACGATGATCTATAGAAAGTTACATAATAAGTAATTGATACGTTTTGGAAGCTCATAAACACATATCAATATTTAAAATAACTAAAATATTTTTATAAATTATAAATGATTTTATGTCTTTGGTTATGGTTATATTAAGTTCCACAAACATAAAAACATAAAATTTAAAAGCAATTTTAATATTAAGAAAACATATAATTTTAATAATGCAAAATATAATATATCTACCTCACTAATGTATATAGTGTGATTTTAATATTTTTTATTTGATCAAAAGATGTTTATTGTTAAAATTTATTTTTATTTTTAATATCTCTTAAAATAAGCAGTAAAAATGTTGATTGTGTTTGAGAAATCTTATTATATAAGTAAAACAAATTTATAGATTTTTTTCTGTAATTGAAAGATATTATGGTCAAATAAATATAAGAAAATACAAATAATATTTCAATAATATTAATTTGAAAATATTTTAGTCAATAAAACATATAGCAGTTTATGTTACTTAATTATTTTATATAATTATCTAAAAATAGATAAATATATTAAAAATATTTTTGTTATGTGAAAATATATATTATTGTGCAGTTTAAAATTATGTTTTAAAATAAATAATTTTTTTTCTTTCTAATATCAAGATTATCTGTGAACTTTTCTTTTTAATAAAATCATATTATTTATACAATAGGGAGGCAAGTTTAACCCTAAGTCTCATATCGGCAGCGATCGTTTCCACAAAATAGGCTTCTCCTATTTTCTTGTTCACAGAGTAGAAGAAACCATGTCCACCAGCAGAGTTGTAGCCGACGAAACGATAGACAAACTTTTCCCCAAGCCACTCAGAGAAGAGACTTTGCGTTCCACATATGTTATTTTTGACGTCGAGGATTTCTCAATCCCTGATCCTCTCTTGTTGAAAAAGAATATCGTAACAGCTATATATTAAGGAAGAAGGTTATCGTGGGTTGATTCAAGTTAATAACCAAACCATCTCCCAAAAGTTGCTTGATGAATATTTCGAAGCCGGAGTTTTATTCCGAAATATTTGAAGGGGATGATAAAGTTGCTCGAATAATAATGGCTATCATTTTCACTTGCAAAGCACAAAGGATTGTTTTACTTTTTCTACACACGAGCTTAATTAATTTATGTACACGCAAAACTTAAAACTCTGATAAAAGAAAAACTTCAAATGCTTTGCCAGTCCCTAAGTTCAATTACAACCCATGTTTTGAAGATAAAATGGCTTTTCTTAAACTGATCATTAGGTTTCTTGATTAGGGATTATTAGTGCTAGCAGAGTTGTTCTTGGGACCTTGAAGCTCCATCGGGGAATTGGCGATGCTACCAACAGATCCATGTGTCTGAGAACTTAGCTGTGGGCTCGCTGGACACGCCTCGAGGTTGCTTGTGCTCATGGGGTGCTGCATCGTACCCGAGCTTATCTGAGGACTCATAGGGGTTCTTTGGTTCATTTGTTGCGGACTCATTGGAGTTCTTTGGTTCATTTGCTGGGGACTCATCGGAGTTCTCTGGCTCATTTGCTGGGGACTGGACTGTTGCAGCTGCTGCTGTGTAATTCCAGCTGATGGCGAACTTACTTGGGGTGGTGATAGCACAGACTGAAGAGGGGAAGCTGTTGACTGTTGCTGTGGTTGCTGAGGCAGCTCATGTTGTTGTAGCTGCTGCTGCTGCTGAGACTGAGTTGGTTGAGACATAGGCTGCTGTAATTGTTGCTGATGCTGCAATTGTTGCTGTTGGGATGGCTGCTGGAGTTGCTGTTGATTCATGTAAGGATTCATTCCAGGCATCAGCTTAGGTGGGCCCATGTTACCCATAGCTCGTTGCAGGTTAGCTCGGTTTAATGTATTCGGATCCATCATAGATAGACCAGCAGAGCTGGGGTGCATCTGCCTGGCACCTGACACGCCACTCATCCCGGCTTGGGGAGCACCCATTACACCTCCTCGGTTCGCCATCCTAAGATTTGTTAACACAGCGGCACTCTGTTGTGGTGTTAACGCACCAGATCGGAGTTGCTGGCTTATAACATTCAAGTTCGATGCTGGATGATTCATCGGGTTCTGCCCCATATTATTGATGCCAGGAAGAGACATTGATGATGTGATTCCGGTTCCTCCAAGCCCTCTTCCTGCCATATTCATTTGGTTCCCAAAGGCCCCAAGCGCAGCAATACTGTTGCCCATGCTTCCCATTCCCATACCCCCCTGTTGCCCCATCATAATCTTCCTCTGAATGGCCGCGTGGTGTAACATCTGCAGTTGATGAGGCGAATGGTTGTTGGTCATCTGACCACCCAGCGGCATGCCAGAGCTCTGGCTCATCGAGTTGATCGCTGATAGAGGATTTGTAGGCAACATCATCGATGCCGCTCTCTGCATTTGTGGATGCTGCTGCTGTGTAAACATGGACTGTTGATTTCTCTGTTGTATCTGTGATGACAGTAGCGGCGACTGTTGTGGGTCATGCTGTTGTGGTTGCATAGGCATGGAGACACCAGACAACAGTCCTTGAGACATTTGCAAGGCCTGAGAATTTGTTGGAGGGAGCATCCTTGCATTTGCAATGATATTCTGTGTTGAGTTCATAGGCGTACTTCCAGCATTCCCCTGTTTCGATGCCTCACTGGGCGCTTGTCCAGCAACTCCATCTCCATATTGTTGCATATCATTTGCAGAGTTGCCTCTTGGAACACCCGCGGAGTTCGGTTGGCTGCTGCTTGGACCAGTATCCCCACGACTTGGCTTTTCCTGAATATGTTCATCTATGCGGTATCCTTCACGGACCATCTGCATAGGCATATAAATCAATCTGTAAATAGCTTTCTCTTGGAACCAAGATCTTGACATAATCGATTCAGAATTCGAGAATTACCAGTGCTTTAAATTGAGCAGCAAGTAAATCGGCGATGTGCTGTAACAAAGTGAAGACAAATGAACAAGTCAGCATAAGAGAAGAATTAATCATACCGAAGAGCATGACCAAACAACCAATAAACAATGATGAATGTAATATCAGCATTACAATTAATGTTAGTGCATGCAAGTTGAAGATATACTGCTGATCGAAAATAATGCAGGGGGTGTCAAAATTTCCAGTGAACTTACGGTATTGGGCAATGCTAGCATATGATCTTCAGACGGAAAACCATCACTATCGTCTATTTCCCCTTGATACCATGCTACTGTCCCGTCGATGGGCTTCTCTGACATCACCAGTCTTGTTACTATTTTAGGGACCGCGGCAGGCACATTACCTAAAAAGATGGAGCCAGAGACAATATAAAAAAAAGAGAAATGTATCAATCGCCAGGTATCTGGTTAGAGCAGAAAACCGACCTTGCATTACACGCTCCATCCGAAGGAAGTTTACGACTCTTGTCTTGCACGTATTCATGCTACCACCAAGAATAGATTTTGACAAGGCTTTCTCCTCGTCTTTGAAGTCCTCGTTGTTAGACAAGCCCGAAAAACAGGCCATCAGACGCTGAGGAACATAAGAGCGAGGTCTCCGAGAGTACTCATCCACCTTGTGCTTTTTGCAGTTTAATTGGTACCTAGAAATAGACAAAAAAACATCCATGACATACAGCATTAAAAACTTGTTCATGCACTAACAGATATACTTAATTTTGTATAGATGCAATGAGATAAGGAGGAAAAGTATGACATGTGTCAAAGTCAAAATTATAAAAGGCCATTATTTCGATTACTTGTTCAAAGAAAACCACTAGCCACATGAAGAAGAATTTAATGGGTATAACCTTAAAAAAAAACAGATTTTATAAGATTCATACCTTGCAGCAACTCGTTCAATTTTTGAGAACCTGTCGAGGATTGCGTGATCGCCCACAGTTTGGTTTCCCATTGCAGGACCAACAGCATTGGCACTCACAGTATTGACACTAACAGGAGAACCAACAGTGTTTATAGCTTGTGTCATAGGATGAGAATTTGTCCTCCGTTTTGCAACCATTTGGTGTTGTCTTTGCTGCATAGCATCATTAGGACTAGAAACCACTGACTGAGTAGCACCAATAGCAGGAATAGAAGTAACAGCCTTGTCCTTTTGACCTGCTGCAACTGCTCCGTAGTGGGTTCCCATTGAACCACCAGAAAACTCACCAGACTTCGATGAAAGAGGGGACTGTGGTTGAGCACCGGATGATAAACGAGGGCTTTGAGCCGATATCCTTCTACTGAACTGTTCTTCCTTTCTCAGGTCCTTCTCAATCTTCTGGCCAGGATTCACATTCCAGGATGCTTGAGAGAAATTCGATTTTAACAATCCGTTATAGGCCATCCTTGACTGCATACGCGGATCCAAGTTGTTTGCATCGCTTGGCATATCGTTTCTGATATTACCATCAATTTTACCAGTGTCAAATGGCTCTTCTTTCGAAGTGTAACGCATTGGCCCCTGTTGTGAAGCCGGAAATTGCATGGGACCACCTTCCTGATTCATAACTCCTTCAACTTGCTGAGGCGAAAACCTCTGAATACTTGGATTTGGATACTGACTACTTCTGCCTAGTATATCTGGTTGTAGAAGCGCATTTTTCCAATTTGTATCGGTTCCCTGAATGCCATCCAAGCGTTGCCCCAGCTGTTGCTGTGGAACTCCATGAGGACCAATGTGTGAAACCCTTGTCCGCTTATTCGAACCAGGCATAGAAGACTCTGGTCCTTCTTGACTTTGTCTCTTTCTTTGAAACGATGCACCTGGGTTCATAATGTCAGAGCCATAAGGCAACATCGCATCCAGTCCTCCGGGGGAAGCTCCAGGGACGTTGGCAGAATTTGATCCTTGATCTTGCATGTTTCTAATGTTTCCAGTTCCCAGGTACCTTTGTTGCTGAGGTGGTACCAAAGGCAGTGAGGAAGTTGACGCATCTTGCAATGTCTGATTTCTTATTCCCGCCAGCATATTAGTGCCAGGATTTTGAATAGCCTGGTTGTTATGGGTTTGATGCATTAACAAATGTCCTGGCACATTTCCACGCTCTGAGCTTTCTGGAAGCCGATCAATGCAAACCTTTTTCCCATGACTCTTGTTCAGAGACATGACACTCGCTTCTGTCATTTGCATCAATCTCTTTCTCCGCATAGTAGAAAGAGACAAATCGAGCTGGGGCATTAAAAAAAACTTTTTAGATATTATAAAAGCGATTGAGAAGGGAAAGCACACAGTAATTGTTAATGAGCTATTACCTTAGCGGTCTCAGGTTTTGTACTCAGGCTATCAAGTCTGGGAACAGGATCCAAACAAAGTTCAGGTTGTATGGCTTTTAATATCCTTGATTCCACTTCCTACAGTTATTGTAAGGATTAGTACAGAAAAGTTTCAGTGCTCAGATACACGACCTGTAATCTAAGAGTGACACGTGATTACCATGAGATCACCATATGTCCACGAGCTGTCCGACATTGATGGAATATCTTTTACCACATTTTCGAGTGACATCTTAAGGCGCACTTTATTTATCACAGGAGATGCTTGCTCTGGGGTACGTTTCCTATAGTCATGCACCTACAATGGCATGCACCAATTTATTTATTTTTTAAAAATTACATGAATGTAAGATGTATACATTATTTTGTGACAGTTTGAATAAGTTTAGACTGCTAATATACTTCGATTAGATGGCAGGTCATGGAAGGCTTAGGCTATGTTCAAATAAATGACTGAAGATAACTCACCTCACATATGACTGCTCCATCCACAAATTTGCAAGGAATATCTTCCAAAATGTCACTAGGAAGTCTGCCAGCCTCAATAGCCTATAAAGCAACCAGATGAAGTAAATACACTTACCCAGTAGAATGATAACTTGAAAAAACAACACTCTTCTTAATTTACAATTTCTCATGCGAAATACTCACCGAGAGTAGAGTCTCTGCTGCTCTATCATACGGACGTAAGGCCTTTGGAGCATCTCGAAAAGAAGTCTGTTGCACAGCCTGCTTCTCACATATATCAACAATGATTAGATCTAAAGGAGTTAAATTCAAATACAAGAAAACCTGATATAGAGATGTAGTACAAACCTCAGAGGGTTTTCCTAAAGAGTACCCATTCAGGTAGAGGCTCAACACGAAGGAAACTTCATGGTCTGCAAAGAGAAAAGCAAAAAATGCACTCAATTCAACACAAGCTCTCGAGTTCACGAGGTGTTCGAAGTGTGGCTTAGATGCTAACCTGGAGATATATCAGGCAAAGATGGCTGCACAGCATGGCTTTCAACAATCCCCTGAAGCAAAAAAAAAAGGAAAATTTTTTATCTCAATTTCAATTATTAAGTGCTCAAAAGTTAGAAACTTTTAACAGTAAAAGTAGACCTTTGATTTCCCTGATAGGACGATTGCTTTGGGATTCAGAGGCTCAGGAGAGTCGGGAGCAGGCGGTTTAGTAGAAACCCTCTGCCGGAACTTTCTACCAATCTTCGATATCTTAAACGTGACACCCATGACTTCTCCCTCCACAGATCAAGCTAAACCCGTCTGGGTACTGCCGACGGGTGACCCGAAAGGTGAAGAATATCTCAACAGAGTATGAGATTGATACCCCTTATGAGCTCGTTCCGGAGAAGATCTCGGAGAACAATTCGATCGGAGAGAAAGGGAGCAGAGGAATCAAAGAGGTGTTTAAGGACGTAGCGGAGATGGAATTTCAAGCACAGTAGAGGAGATCGGAAGAGAAAGGGAGAGAGATCATCTTAGGGTTCTAACGAAAAATATAAAACGAAGTCTGAGAGAGAGAGACGAGAGAGAGATCTTTTGCTGACAAGTTTATGCAAACCGGAAACTAAACCAGTAATTACCGGTTAAGTTCGATTTAATTAATTCCCGGTTTGTATTTTTTTAAGGCGGAGGGTAAAATAGACTTTGAACGAATTAGGGTTTTGCTTTGAGATATAATGCTGTCTTTGTCTTCCATCTCTTGCGGCGATTTATACACTGCAAAAAGCTTATTCTCGGCGATTAGGTCTCTGAGAAGAAGAAGAAGAAGAAGAGAGAAACAGCATGGCGACCAATGGATCTGCGCTCTCTCAGAAGGAAGCTGACATCAAGATGATGTGTGCTGCTGAAGTTCACCTCGGAACCAAGAACTGTAACTACCAAATGGAGCGTTACGTCTTCAAGAGACGCAACGACGGTAACAACTTCTCCTCTTTTAAAAATGTATACTTTTTTGCGTTAGAGCATCAGAGAATCTGTGTTTGTATGTTGGGTTTGTAAGTTTTTGAGTGTTTTTATTACAGTTGTTTTTTTAAGTTCTGTTCTTGGTTCCTAGATGGGTTTTGTGACTTGTGGGTTGTGTTAGTTCTTATCTCAATAGTAGAGTGTAGCAGCCACCATGGAACGTATCTAAACAGAGGCTAACGAAAAGATACATCAACGTTGCATCTAAACCCATTTCTGTCATCGTTTCATGTATTAGCCAAGTCTAGATAACATCAAAAGTGCTTGTCTTTTTGTGTGTGTTCTTGTGTTCTTATGTACTCAGGTGTTTATGTCTGTATAAAGTCGGACATAGATTTATTTTGTTAACTATGATACTAAGCTTATGAATTGAAAAGTTGAGCCAATGGAAGCTAAACCTGTTTTTGTTACTATTCTTCATAACAATTGTCTTACTTTTGTTTGATTAATTTTTCTAACTATTGTTTTAAAATAATATCTTTTCAGTAATCATCGTACTTTTGTTTGATTAATTTTCCATGAACTCTTTGCTTTATATGGTCTAGCTTTGCATTCTTGAGTTTGATGTTTTTTCCTCTTGTCAGGTATTTACATCTTTAACCTTGGCAAAACATGGGAGAAGCTGATGATGGCTGCTAGGGTTATTGTTGCTATCGAGAACCCACAGGATATCATTGTTCAGTCTGCTAGGCCCTATGGTCAGAGAGCTGTCCTCAAGTTCGCTCAGTACACTGGAGCCAACGCCATTGCTGGAAGGCACACCCCTGGTACCTTTACCAATCAGATGCAGACCTCCTTCAGCGAGCCCAGGCTGTTGATTCTCACCGATCCACGTACCGACCACCAGGTAAAGCCTTTTATTAAAAAAATTTTTTGTAATTGTTGGTTTTGTCTTAACTTGGATATTGTGTGCGTGTGTGTTGTAGCCCATTAAGGAAGGTGCTTTGGGAAACATTCCAATCATTGCCTTCTGTGACACTGATTCTCCCATGAGGTTTGTTGACATTGGTATCCCAGCCAACAACAAGGGAAAGCACAGCATTGGTTGTCTTTTCTGGCTTCTTGCCCGTATGGTCCTTCAGATGCGTGGAACCATCCGTCCTGCTCAGAAGTGGGATGTCATGGTAAGAGGAGGAATATCATTTTTGAAAATTCTGCAATATCATTTCTTCTGTTCATGTTTGGTGTGTGACCTTGTTGTGTTGTACAGGTTGACCTGTTCTTCTACAGGGAGCCAGAGGAGGCTAAGCCAGAGGATGAGGATGAAGTTGCTCCTCAGGCAGAGTTTGGACTACCTGCTCCTGAGTATGGAGGTGGTGACCAGTGGACCACTGCTGCCATCCCTGATGCTGCATGGCCAGGAGAAGCTCAGCCGCCAATTGCTGCCGCTCCAGCAGCAGATGGTGGATGGGACGCAGCTATTCCACCGGCAACTGCTCCAGTTACCGGTTGGGAGTAAAGTTGATAGACATGGTTTTCATTTACTGTTGGGATTGAAGAGTTTTTGAACCGCAACTGCTTCTCTCTTTTTTCACTCCTTTTTGTCTTAAGACAACATTTAGATTTTTCTGTATTGCAGTTTTTGTTTTGATTGAAATTTCTACTATTATCTATCTCGTATCCGTTATCATAACTATATAGCTTGAGCTTCTGCTTTGTTATTTTCATACTGGACAATAGTAAAGTGGGTTGAGCTCGTGCCATTCCCAAGGTACAAACTGTCTCACTGACAAGAGAGAAGAACAACAAGAGCTCACCAGTAGTTCAAAAAGAACACCAAAGACTCGTGTCATTTGTATAATAGAACCATTTAATTAGGACAAATTCTCTATGACATTGACTCCATTAATATGTCAAGGAACCGCAGTTTCTCCCCTCCACAAAACGGAAAGTAATTTAAGTTTGATTTTGTAAAAAAGAAAGTAATTTCGATATTGTTTTTGCTGATAACTTTCAAAAATTCCTACCGTAAATTACTAAATTTCGAAGGTAAGAAGAATATTCGCTAGAATAATGAAAAAACCTTAGTCACTCCAGCTACAGTTTTTACATGTTATAAATCAAAGACATTTATAATTCTGTCGTCAAAGTCTAAGACATGTGTTATCGTTGATATATACAATCTATTTTACTACATTTTCAACTAGTTACATGGTAAGGAATTAAGATTTGTGGATGAATCTTTCATGTGGAAACCCCTTTTGTATAAATCTTTCATGTGGAAACCTATAAATATTGATATGCATATATCTGATTCATTAAATAGCATATGCATCATCATTAATTAGTTTTGTTTTTAAACAAACAAGAAAAATAGAATGTAGTCAGTCTATCTCGTAAATCAGGGAAACAATATCACAAATTTAGATTAACAAAATGGTTTATATGGAATCATACCATAATCAAGTTAAATTATTAAGACGTGCATTTAATACCAGAAATAACATAATATTATGAAGAAGCTTCAATTCCTCAAAGAAATTTTGCAATCTCAGATCATCTCTCATCAGTCTTGTCGCCAATATGGAGGACGGAGGAGCCACACCGACCACTTGCTTGTTTCTCAAGGATCAAAAGACCATGCAAAAACCTAACTTGGCGGTGAAGCAACAGAAAGGGAGGAAACTGCAAGCCCCTAAAACCACCAAAGGTCGACAGAAGATAGAGATCAGAGAGATCCAAGAAGAGAACCGAAGGCAAGTGACGTTTTCAAAACGCCGAACCGGGCTTTTCAAAAAAGCGGCCGAGCTAAGCGTCCTCTGCGGTGCACAGATTGGTATCGTAACGTTTTCGCGTTGCGATAGGGTCTACGCGTTTGGTAACGTGGACACACTTATCGACAAGTACTTGCGTAAGGCTCCGGTGACGTTACGGTCACAATACGGCGGTGATGATGAGGCAACCGGAGGAAGGGATGAGAATGGTCGCATGTGGTGGGAGAGGGAGGTGGAGAGTGTACCGGAGGAAGAGATGGAAGAGTACATGAAGGGGTTGAGTGGTTTAAGGGAGAATTTGTGGACGAGGATCTGTGAGTTGGGTGGTGATAATGATCCGACGGTCCAGAAAAATGCTCAGGCGTTTCCAAATCTGATGGCTCCGGTTGACTGGAAAATGATTGATGAAAATCTGACGATTAAGAACGATCAAGATGAAGCAGGTAACGGTGGATATATGGACTTTGAGGCGATTCCGTTTCTGTCTCAATTCTCAAAACCGTAGGCAGTGAAAGTGTTTTCTTTGATATATTTACACTTCGGTAATATATGTTTATCTAAATTATTTACATTCGGTTAGTACCTTTAACTCATGGTTTCACGTAGGCAGTGAAGTGTTTTCTTTGACATCGATCTGTTGTTCTATTACAAATTATTAAATAAACATTTAAGACAAATCTACTACCGAAATTTTAATTTGCCTTATGAACATTTCATTTACGTTTAACAATTTTATTGTACAGTTATGATTATGTTATGAAGATTAACATATAATAATTGTTCTTCCATAACTTTTCCATTAATTTGCATAATTACTAATATGTAGCTTTCTCCGAGATTTAAAATGTAGATTTCCAAATATATTTTTCTTGGGGTAATAACATCAATAAACCATTAATCAAACAATTGAAAACCCCTTCCTTCTATATTTGTTAAGGATTTAACACATTTGTTTTTAGTGGACAATGAATTGATATATTTCTAATATATATGGTTCAATATTTATAGTTACGAATTATGACACTATAATGTTGCCTTTATCTTTCTTCTAAGAGCCATTATTAGATCAGAACATGAACTTTGAAGAGAACAAAAGTGGAAGCAAAATCAAAAAATAATTAGGATGTTAAACTTAGAGATAGAGTTGAATAAGCTCATCGCTAACTACAGAGGGAGAGAGAACACCAAGGTCCGTGAAGAGCAGCGTTAAGTACTGAGGCGGAGTATAGTCTCGAGCCGACCTTTCTACTTCCACCTTTGCCGGAATCTTCACACCAAACTCGATTGGTCTCAGCGCAGGTGCCATGTCCTTTTGGTCTAATGGATAAAGCCTAGCAAACTGCAAACACACAACAACTTCGTATCATTTAATCATTAACTTGGATCTTTAAAAGAACAGTTTCGGTTTACCTTGTAACTCTCTGCGGCGACATAGACCGGTTTGTTCATGCTGTGTGCGACGAGCGCGATCTGGTAAGTTCCCATCATGTTGATAATACCTCCACTTTCCACAACTCCATCTGCTCCCACGAACACCATGTCCACCTCGTCCATGCTGTACGCCACAGCTGAATCAAGCAGCAGTTTCACCGGGATATCGAGCTTCGTTAACTCATTCGATAACAAAACTCCTGTTCCATCCGGCCTTCCCTCTGAAACGTTTTCATTAAGGCCTCACAGACACGAAACATCATATTAAACCAAGCACAGATGTTTTGTAGGAACCTGTGCAGAGAACTCGAAAGAGCTTGTTGTTCTGTGCAGCGGTCTTGAGTACTTCGAGAACGACTCTAGAGAGTCCATGAACCAATATGGTGCAACCGTCGAATATAAAATCTTGACTAAGCATTGCGATAATCTTACGAGCCTGCGACAAAAGCGAACATTTTTTTAGATCTTCTTCTTCTTCTACGAAGATGGATTTTCATGAGCCGAGGGGACTCACCTTGCAAGATATTTCACCAAACTTCTCAGCACGTTCAAGGAGCCGAGACTTGGCTGAATTGAAGTCTTCGTATTCCAAAGCAGACGTTCTCGTTACGTATCTGATGAACAGATCGCATCCAGCAGTCAAGGAGATTGATGTTTTGTCCCATGACTGACAACAAAACCAAAACAGAACACTTGTCTTTTTCCATGAATAGATGATAAAATATACAATGTTTTCTACAGTGAAGTCTTAGGTTGCAAAGTTAGTTTTTGTCCCATGACTGACAACAAAAACCCAAAAAAAACACACAAGTTTTGTCCTTTTTCATCAGCAGAGAATGAATAGATGATAACAATTCAATCTTTTCTACTGAAGTCTTAAGTTGCAAAGCTAGTTTCAGTTTTGTCCCATGACTGACAACAAAACCGAAACATAAAATCTTAACAGAAACATAACAGACAAGTTTTGTCTTTCCAATTACCAGAAGAGATGATACAAGATAGAATCTTTTCTCCACTACAGTGAAGTCTTAAGTTGGAAAGTTAGTTTCAGTTGTGTCCCATGACTTGACAACAAAACCGAAACAGAACACACAAGTTTTGTTTAATTTCATCACCAGAGACTGAACAGACAATAAAGATCAAATCTTTTCTACAGCCAAGTCTTAAGTTCCAAAGTTAGTTTCAGTTCCAAACAAAAACAGAACACACGAGTTATGTCTTTTTCATCACTAGAGAGAATGAAGAGATGATAAAAGATACAACTTTCGACAAGTGAAGTCTTAAGTTGGAAAGTTAGTTTCAGCTTTGTCTCATGACTGACAACAAAACTGAAACATAACACACAAGTTTTGTCCTTTTTTTTCATCACCAGAGACAGAGAATGAATAACTGATAAAGATGAATTTTTTTCTTCACCTTGAGTGTATCGGAAGCCTTTTTGAGCTCGATCTCAAGCTCCATCATGGTTGTAGCCTCGCTGGCACGAATAACAGCAGCCATAGCTCGGATAGCCGCGACGGCTTCCGCGAGATCAGGCTGTTTTCTCCATCCGTTGAACTCATCGATCACATTGAACGATCGCTTCTCAGGCCCGAGATCATCGGAGACGGATGAGTCAGGCTGCTCCACGGCGGCTTGAGCCTGGGCTAGCCAGTCGCTTGTGATGACGCCGTGATGCGCCGCTCGGGTTTGGTAGTAGGCGGAGATGGCGTCAGGGTTTTGAAATGGGGTTTGTGTGGTGTCGGCCATGGGAGGTGAGTTCGAGCTTCGATCGAGGGTAAATGATGCTGACCTTCTCCACATTGATTCTGCTTGTTTTTTCAGTTTCTCGAGAAAATTCCACAAAGGTAATTTTCCGTCGCTTTCCCAAGCCCATTAGTCATAACAAGCCCAGTAAGCTATTACTCAAATTTTCGTCACTAACGGCGTCGTTTTACGTAGTACGAAAATAAAACCCAAGAAATTAGATACGCAAACTAAGCCCTGGGACTCATTAATCCGAGATCCGGATTCGATCCGAGATCCGATCCGGATCCGCTCCGAAAATCTGGATATCTGGAGGGGCCGAATCCGGATCCGGATAGTAAAATGTTAGATCCGTCCAAACCGGATCCGGATATCTAAATTTTTAAGTCCGGATATCCGGATCCATAATTATTTTAAAAATAGTAATACCTATATATAAAAACTAATTTTATTTATTATATTTTTATTTTTATAATAGTATATATAAATTTTATATAAAATTTGTAATAGCATACATAAAATTAATTAAAACATTATATACATTTTTATTTTAAATTATTATTAATAATTTATATAATTTAAGATTATTTTCTAATTTATTTTAAGGTTCCAAATCCGGATTCGGATATCCGCCGAATATTACAATTTTTAAAAAGATATCCGACACCCGGATATCCGAAAACCTGAATCCGGATAAAGATAGTAAAATCATAGATCCGTCGAATAAGGATCCGGATCCGGATCCGGATACATCGAAATATTCCGGATACCCGATCCTGTTCCACCCCTGACACAAACATGGAAGATTTTGTTTGATTCAAACGTATACTTCGGACGTGAAGGAAACGACATCGTTTTCTTGTGAATATTCTTCTTATCGAGCAGAAGCTTCTTCGTGTCTAACGGTTTGGAAGCAATCGCGAGGTCAGTGTGCCTGTAACGGTCATCCAACAGACAGCAATGCCCCTTCAAAGAAAGTGGTTCTTCACTTGAATTGACCCGACCCAACCATAAACCCGAAACGCGGGATCCGACTTCCCCCCCCCACGCTCCCTCGTATAATCCGCCTTCTCTCTCCTATCTTCTTCCCTTTCCCCACGAAGATCACCATCCTCACCTCTCACACTCAAACACTCAAAATCTTCAATTATTTAACCAAATTTCGTGATTCTCCTTGCAAATTGTCCGGGTTCTTGTGCTCTGTCATTATCTGGAATCCGCTTTCCATATCATCAACCCAAGGCATGATTTTCAGTCTCTTGAGTTTGGAGAAAATTTTGAGTTTTCTTTAAATTCGAATTTCATTGACTGACTAGATGATTAATAGGTTGATAGATTGTTGAAAATCAAGTGAAATTCGACTTTGAGCTATTTGCATTGAAATTTTCGAAATTAGGGTTCTTGAAAATTGGGAGATTTTCAAAAAAAAAAAAAAATCGATTGGGGATTTTCAAAAAAAAATCAATCGGGGATTTTCAAAAAAATTTCAAGAAACTTGAAATTTCTTGTATGAGTGGAAGATATTAAGTGTTGATGGTGATTGAAAGAGAATACATGATTTGGAGAACACTTTAACTTGGTAAAATTTTGAAAATCGTATCAAATTTTTAATGGTTTTTGAGATGAACTTTGATGATGAATTAATGATTTTTGAGGTAAGCTTGTTGTATTTTGTGGTTGATTATGTGTTAGACAACATGATACAAGCTTAATTTCAACTCGATCACTTCTTGAATTAACCTTAAAATGCTTGTTCAATCTCTTGAAGGTCATTGTTGTGCTTGAGTGTGAAAGCTTGATTGAGTCTTGCTGATTTATTGAATCGTGCTATTTGATTGAGGACTCTTGGCGATGCTTAAACTTCATTGAATATTGCTTGTTGTGATGTTGAGTTGAAAGAAATACTAACTCTTTATTGAGTGTCTCTTTTGTAGGAAGAGCAATGACAAAATCAAAAACTGTCAGAGCACCAGCCTCAAATGTTCCAAGAAAGACCCTCTGAGCGAAGAACAAGAACTAGGCAAGATGAAGAGAAAGCCTTTTTCTAGGAACATTTGAGACAGGTGAGTTGAAGATTCTTGATTTTGTCATTGACTCTTCCTACAAAAGAGACACTCAAGTAAAAAGTTGGTAATTCATTCAACTCAACATCACAACAAGCAATATTCAATGAAGTTCAAATACCACCAAAAATCCTCAATCAAACAGCAAACCTCAATCAACCTTTCACACTGTTTATCTCAAAAACACTAAAATTTTGACACGATTTTCAAAATAATTACAAAGTGAAAGTGTTTGAAATCATGTAATCTCTTTCAAACATCATCAGACACTCAATGGAATCCATTCATGCAAGCAATCTCAAGTTTTTTGAAAATTTTCAAAAAACCCCTATTCTCAATAATCCTAATTTTGAAAATTTCAATTCAGTGAGTTGGATGTTGATTCTCAACAATCTGTCAACCTATCAAGCATTTAGTACTAATATGAGCAAAGCTTCAATCAAGAAATCCAAGTTTTAAAAGAAATTCAAAATTTCTCAAAACTCATGAAGTTGAAAAGCATACCTTACCTTGAATTGACGAATTGGAAATTATGATAGAGCAAAAGAAAAGCCAACAATTTGCAAGCAGAACCAGGAAGGCTCTGACTGAGTTGTTTATACTAAAACTGCAATTAACAACTGTTTATCCATGCTGTAATTATAGTGTTTACTTTCATTGGTTTTTTACTTCCATGTTACGCTATTCATGGGCGTTCATAGTATCCCAACATTTGCTTAATTATCTCAGGATCTACAGCACATACATAACAAGCTTAACTTCTATGAAAGCTTAGCATACGATTGAAAACAGTAAAAGATTCCAGCGGAGCACGTGTTATCGTGGCCTTTCTTGCCTCAAATGCTGCTACAAAACAGAATCGCAGACTAATTATGAAGTATGCATTGCTTCTTTATGTTATTTGTTTACTTGAGAACGGTAGATTCCACGGTATAGCTTTGTTTATATGATTACAGGGAATATTGGGAAAGTTAGAATCTTCGTGTATTTTTGTTTTTGCTTCTGTGTTTTAGAATCTTCTTGTATTTTGTTTTTGCTTCTGTGTTTTTTCTCTGTTCAGTCTCTTGGTTACTTGTCAGTTTTCTTTAAGCAATTGTTCTTTATTCTGATCTTTTGCTGGCGAAAAGAGGACGAAACAGAGGAAGAACGAAACTGGTGTAGTAACACATAAACCAGCAACCAAGAAAATAAATCGAGAATATGAAGGTTAGCCTACTTTATAATATATAGCCAGGCTGCATTACTCTAATATTTAATGTAGACGACATCATAGTTGATCTGTCCTCACAAGCATGCTAATTAAAACTGTCTTTCGTATTACATTCCAAACGAACTTTTAGAGGTCTAAGCCTACTCTAGAAAATGTTAAGAGTACAAAGCTTATAAGAAAGTTACTTATGCTCCATTTACATTACAGCATCCACTAAAAAGTGTAAATACCCTATAGTACAAACAAAAAAAAATTATAAAGATTCATGAGGAAAACAAATTATTACTATGGTTCTCTTGCGGTTATCTTCTGTTTTCTACTTCCTTCCACATATGTTAGAGGACCTAGCCTGGTATAAGGTACAAAATCTAGGTGTCAATGGTAAACACTCGCGGAGGCATATGAAAACCATCTGAGATTAATCGAGATTGAAAATTGATGGGTGTGATTTGTCTTCTTTACCTGTTGTGTATAGGACTGGAGCCACTCCTTGGGATTCTTCTGAAGCTATCTTTTTCACCTCTTAGTGACTCCTCCTTCATCTCCTTGCTTATCTGCAAATCTCTCACTGCTTTACTTGAAGCTGGCGCCATCTGACGACCCTCTACATTATTCTTGCTGATATACAAAGCTATAAGTAACAGCATCAGAGCTGCTGAGATCGACTTCCATGTATGTAATCTCTTCATTGTATTTTGATCTTCTTGATTCTTATCTTGTAGTTCTTAGGTTGTTATTCTGTTCCTGAGACTGCAACTGAGAGAACTTTTGAGTAGCTAGCTTCGTTTGAGTTAAAAATGGAAGGAAGAGAGATTGGAACTCTTGCTGCTTTGTGCATTATATTATTGTCCTTAAGATACATTTTTGGGATCTAATCACGTGATCTAGTTTGACTCTTGTGCTAATAATTATACCTTTTTCCCAATTGTGTTTCAGATGGTGAGGGATGTTTATCTTGGATCTGATGATTTCCAGAGCATTCACTGATGATTGATTAGTCCTCACATATTCTTTTTATCACCCATATGCATAGACACATCTATTTACACGTATTAGCCACGAAAGTATATGCGGTTGGATCATGTGAAGGCACGTGATTACTGATGATGTTTCTAATAGTATTAGTTAAGTCCAACTTCATGAGAGACTGCAGGTTTAACAGAACATGTCTTTATAATAAGCACCTACTGTTAGTTATTTTTAATAACAAGCTTTGAATAGAGGATAGAAAAACAGTGAAACAAATGAATTTGCGCAGTTAGTTTTCTTCCTTGTTGCTGTCTATACCAAGCCGCTTGCTAGTTCTCTTGTCTCATCCATTGTAAAGTTCATTGTCAGAGTTTTGCTATCCTGAAGAATTGCTAATAAGTTGATGTTGTATTTTAGCTTAAGATTATATGGTCTAACATTTTTTTTTTTTGAACAAAATGGTTTAAGATTACTATATCTTTTGTTTACATCGAATTTCAATCCAAATAGAGACATTTCAAGGATATTTAGTGGCAACAGAGTTTTCTATATTTTCTTATTTTTGAGGTAATCTCCACTTTTAGGAGGTATATTTATGCACTTGATCACAGTTTAAACAGATTAAATAGAAATCACTCTATTTATTTATTTTTTTGAAAATACGGATTATAATGTAGTTTTGATGTCTAATAATCTCAGAAGTTGATTAGAGGACAATATAGGACTCTTCTGTTAATCTGACTAAACAAAAGCTTTGAATTTGAAATTCCCTTGAAGTAGATTTAATGACATTACTTGGATAACAAAGAAAGCTCTTAACACACAAAGCCAAGCAATCCTTTTGACTCAGCTAATGTAATCACAATCTTCAAGGATCAACAGAAGAAGACGCAGCAGAATTGGAGTTACTACTACCACTAGTGCTAATATTGCTGCAAGAGACTCTCTTGTCTCTGCTCAGAAACCTCCTTAAAGACCTCAACCTCATTGTCATTGGAGATTTTGGTTCTTCCTCTTCAGCAATCAACCTCACTGATGATGATGAAGACGGTGCATTTTGAATTCTTATTGTAGAATCATTGATATCTAGAACAACATCATCATTCTCTTGAGACCCAACATTGGTGGTTCTGGTACTAACCTGATCCTGACGACCCCATACCAAGACATTGGTGGGGAACTCCGGTGAAGCATCATGGTTGTCAGAAACTAGTTCGATTTGCTTTGAGCTAGGTTGCTCAGGACCAAGAACAGAGTTTCTGCAAATGGGACAAGTTGAGTGAGACTGAAACCACATGTCAATACACTCAACATGGAAGCTGTGGTTACACTTTGGAAGCAGCCTAGCTTTGTCTCCTTTGACAAGATCAGACAAGCAGATAGCACACTCCAGACCATCTTGTCTGAAAAAGACAATCGGTAATGAACTGAGCTCAAAAGGGCTAAGACCAGTGTTGGACAGAGCATCTTGCCCTGGGACGAAGATGAAACGGCGTCGTTGGCTGCGAGTGGTTACATGTGGAGGAGCTATGGATGATTGGTCATCTTGTTCATGTTCTTGCTGCTGCTGCTGTTGGAGCTGGTCTACTCGCCACCAGTAAAGTTTGGCGTAGAGGTGGAGGATGAGAACGACAAGAACCGCCATGAAGAGAACAATGATTGCTGTGAGAATAACCTTGCTTGTGACCTCTTCAGTGGATAGGTCTCCGAACAGTGAGCTATGAGCAGATCCATCATCGTCCATTGATGGTTTCTTGAAAAGATCAAAACTTTGTCTTCTTTCTCAAGCTTTACTTGGAGAAGAGGACAAACATGGAAAAGGATGAGACTTTCTGTGAAATTAAGGTTTTGGGAGGTGAATGCAAGAAGCTTTTAACTCTGTTTGTAATGGTGGAGGCAGAGAGTTAAAAGAGTCAAATGGTTTCAGGGTTTATGGAGGAATTAAGTGGCTAAAGAGATGAGCTAAATGCAAAAGAAGAAGAGATCTGCTGTGTTGCAGTGGCAATGATTATGGAAGGAAGAAGAAGGCAAGTGACTAAGTAAAAGAGGAGTAGGGCCCCCATAGAAGGGCTCTTGGAGTTGGGGGAGCTACTCTTCCTATAAAATCTCTACTCCATAATCCTCTTTTCTTAATTCCTCCACTTAACTCAGTTTTTCTGGTATTCTCCTCTCCATTAGAAATTACTTAAATTACTAGGATATGACCCGCGCAAACCGCGGGGTGAGATTAATATAGAAACTAAGCAAACCAAAATTGTTAGTTTTGTTGTTGAATAATTATTCATCCACATAGATTGCATAATGGGATTATAATTCTGGGTATATTTATGATAACATGCAGGAAGAATATTTAATAAATTAGTTGGGTTACGATTTATATATAACTTAACAACCCAAAATCTGAGTAAAGTTTTTAAACTATTGAAGCATTGAAACCCAGCTTTTCACATTTTTAGAATCAGCAAAATTATATTCTCATTAAAGATCATTCTAACTTGGCTAGCTAACATGTGGTCAATAAACAAAACACTTATCGAATACATATAACACGTTTGTAGAAGAAAAAAACAACATCGAGATAAACGGTGAACAAAAATACTAAAGGGGATTAAGGTTTTACCCGAAGGTTTCCAGACTTACAATCAACGAAGGCAAAGAAAAAGATTCAGTAATAAGTTTAATAATCAAAGCTAAGCATCATGTTTATTTTAAAAATTTGAAAGCAAAAAAAAAAGAAGAAGAAATGAACGCCTTGAAACAACTAATATGAGAGCCATCAATTTAGGATTCTTGTCTTCAATATGCTTTGCTTGGAATCCTATAAACAAAAATAAAGAAAAAGATTCAGTAATTGTACATATACTGTTAGATTCATAAATCATAAGATATGGTATTATCTCGTTCTAAAGGCTTGGCTTTCTGTCATTTGAAACTGTAGAATGAGTAAAACTTTTAAAGCTGAATGATTTCTACGATTGAGATCAATGGTGTATTTATATATGAGAACAACAGTGCCTTTCAAATAATTGAAAGTGGAATAAAAGGAAGGTGTAGAAAATAATTAGTGCTCAACCAAGATAGATCCATAGACCCGTAAAATTTAAAATTTGATTCAATCATTGGACTAATTAGATACTAATTTGAAGCTCGAAATTTTCACTCACGGATTGCATGATTGAATATCTAAATAATTATACAAAAAAGGAGATTGGGAAACTAATAAAAATTTCTTATAAGTATGTATATGTATCACCATGAATTCAATCATAATGACATGATTTATGGTATTTGCAGTATCTTTGGAAACAATAAAATTCGCTTAGTGAAGAATAGAAAACTCACTTAATTACATTCTTCACTTTAATACACCATCTTGACTTTCGTCAATCTCTTTGGATTACATACCAAGTTTAGTCATAACTTCCACTGAGATAGAATGGAAAACCACTAAACACTTTTTTAAAAATATTACCTATTTATTACCTATATATTACGAAAAATAGACCCTTTTAGGAATTATAAACAAAAAGCATAATAAAACAAATTAGTCAGAACATCAAATTCTTATAACGACTGGATATAATAAAATTTATTATAGGACATATATATAACATTTTACATTGGGGAGATCCATCTCTTTATTTCAGTAACAAATTCACACACATTTTTTTGTTAAAGAACAAATTGACAAACATTAGCACTATGTTACGTGGATTAATTTATTTTTAAGAAATCCTTATAGTGACCCTGGCTCTTACAGGACGTAAAAGTAAAATTTTATATTGGGGATGTTTGTCTTCTTGTTTATACAAATTTTCAAAACATATAAATAAGAACTACTCTACATACATTAGCGTGCAATATGTTACGTGGAAGAATAATATTCTTAAACTGAAGATGTATAGAACTCTGTTTTTGTATCGTGTAACAGCCATTATATATTTGTAGAACAAATTCATCAGTTTAATCTATTGATATTCATGTCCGTGGAGTATGAATCTTGAGAACTATAGCTAAAGAAGGACAGTCGATCAATAAATTATGTTTATATCGTAGAAAATTCATTAGCTTTTACTATAGTTCTCGTACTTTTGTTTTTGAGGGTCCTTTTTACGTTATCACCAAACATAGGTGGTATAACTTACCCAAGGTAAACTTTGTTTGAAAATTAGACAGAGCAAAGGCAGGATCACTTTTAAATCGATGTATTTATTGGCGTATTTTAATGATATAAAGTACAATGGAATTCATAATAGTAGTACCAATGGCACTATTTGTAATTAATCTAGTGTATTAAGGATAGTTGTAATTGGTATCTAAGGAAGCATGAGAAGCTGACACATCATCAAAATGGCATTCATGTAAATAATTTACAATTTTAAGGTTACTCTTACTAATTGCTTCTCTATTAATAATAAAGGGATTTGTTATTTTCGGACCTATTATTGCTTTATTAATTAGAAAATTGGAAGCGAACTTTATTTATTTTGACAATGTATTTCTTAGAAACATTGTGAAGTAAAATGCTAAATTTTAGTAAACAAAGATAAGTAAAATGCTGATGTTTTTAATTTTGTTTTTGACTAATCTTTGAATCTATAATCTAACTAATATTAAAAGGACTAAATGAAACCCTCTTAGCATAGCCACATCAGATTGGAAATTCCACCAATCAAATTATTTGGTTCTTCCACGTCATAAGTTGCATAATGGTTTGGGCTTCGACATTTTAATTGGGCTTTGGACATGTGTGATCCTGTTTCTTCGATTCAGGGTCGACGATTATTTTTACAAAGTTTCCGTAACCCTAATCTATCGATTCAGTTCATCTCTTGACATCTTCTCATACCTCTCCAGATTCTCTTCTCTTCCGTTAACACCATTGATTTCTCCAGTAAAAGCAACAATAAATGGATTTGCTTCGATTTCTTCTTTGTTTTCCTATTTATAGATCTTATTTACGAAGCTTATTTTCATCTGAGACAATCGGAATTCGTAGCCACCAAATCGATGGATCCCATTGCTCCATCCGCTGTCGTGAACACCGCTGTGTCATCCGCCAAACCGATTAACCCTAACGCCGGCGAGCAAGTGATGTTGTTTAGAGACGTGTCTCTCGGCCTAAGTGAATCCGTGTTGAGGTTCCGTCTCATTCACTTCTGGGAGGTTCGAAATCCATACACCAAAGTTCTAATCGGCCAAGAGTTGCTGCTGATCGACGAAGAGGTTTGTTGGAATCTTTTAGCTCCCTCTCTAATATTTCGTTCCGAGCGTGTTTGTTCATTTTTATTTTTATTTATTGGATAGTTTGATTGTGTGTTATAGTTGATGATATTGTTTGATCTATTTATTAATCCGGATTCTGTTTTTGGTCTACTATTGTTTTTTCTTCCTGCTCTTTGGTTATGAGTTTTCCAAGGTATCTAATGATCTTTCGTATGAGATGATTAGGAGTTATCGTTTGATTTATTTATTTGAGGTTTATTAAAAGGACTATTAGGAGTTATCGTTTGATTTATTACTCTGATGTTTATTTTTGTTCTTCGTTTGTTTGATATTAGGAGTTATCGTTTGATTTATTCCTCTGAGATTTATTACTCTGATGTTTATTTTTGTTCTTCGCTTGTTTGATATTAGGAGTTATCGTTTGATTTATTCCTCTGAGATTTATTTTTGTTCTTCGTTTGTTATATCTTATAAGTGATTTGGTTTATTATTTGATTTGTATTAATCAATGTTCCAATCTGTCTGCAGGGAACTGTTATTCAGGGTTTTATACCAGCCGGACGTGTAGGGACATTCGATCTGGTAGCTGGTTCTGTCTACAATTTGACCAATTTTTTTGGATCAAGAAATAAAGAACAGTTTCCGGTTACTGAGCATATTGCCGCCGTCACATTCACTTGGAACACTGATTTATCAGTTCTTGAGAATCCTCCGGTCCTATTTCCAGCAGATAGGTTCAGGTTTCACAACCACAACGAGTTTAAAGCCAACTGTGACTCAAAGGGTGGTCTTTATCGTAAGCCCTGTATATATATTGTTTGTGTTTTTGCATGCATTTTGTTTATAGTTTATTATGTAGTGTATAGCAATTAGAGCTTACTCACTTTTTGCTATATTATTAGAATATATATATATATATATATATATATGTTTGATGTCTGCGTATCTTTATCATTCTGTATCAGATTATGTAGGCCATATGAGGCTGGTGAATGGGCAGACCCTCACTGACCATACCGTCTTTGATGAAGTGGACATAGCTGGGAAGAGACATCTCTGTGTTCATGTTCAGACACATGAGTAAGCCTGTTCTTTAGTTAGTCGCTTTTATTGTGAATCATTTTAACACATCGTGTTTACTATACGCAGTGGACCAGTGGTTAAGCTCTATCTATGGGATAAGGTAGCAGCCGAATTTTGCCAGAAATTCAAGTCTTATGGACGCACCCCAAGGGTCCTTTTGGTTACTACAGTCAATCCCAAACATCTTGGAGGTTAGTAGCTTATTGTATTATTGTTAGATGGAACAGAGATAATGTATTTTTTACATTGTAGTCATGTTAATGTTAATCGCATCCATCCATTTGATATTGACAGGAACCCTTGCTCTCACTTCTATGTCATCGTCGCGTGTGTTCATGGATGAAGATGTTCAGCCTAGCAAGGATTATTTTGGATGGTATGTATTTGTGTTTTCCAAATATTTGTCCATGTAATTCTTACTATCATCTTTCGTACGAGTGCTATTTAACATGTATTGGTTTCGTGCTTTTCACTCAGGTTGAGCTCCAACTCAGATATTGCTAATAGGGTTGCTGCTGATGTAGTCACAAAGCCTGAGACAGCCACTCTTGATGAGATATTCTTCTATATCAAGCAGCAAGGTTCTAAGGTATAAGAGGTGTTCTGACTTTTACATTGATTTCCATATGTTTTGGAACTAGCAAGGTTTTTTTTTATTCACAATGCAGGTTGCTTGGTTTGAGTGCACAGCAACCATAGATGATATAGTCCAGAGTTCATCTTGGTATTACATTTCCTGCAGTGGATGTAATAGTAAGGCGGTTAAAGGGTCTACTTCTCTCATTTGCAACAATAAGAAGTGTGAGAGAAGTGAAGTCACAGGAGTTGCTCAGTAAGTGTAGTAGTCATATTTTTTAACGTTTGGTTAGTGCTAATAACTAAACTTCTTTTATTGCAGATACCTCACAAAGATTTCTGTTTATGATAAGTCCGAGCAAGCAGTGTTTGTCATTCTTGGTGATGCTGGGAAGGAGTTGACTGGGAAGCATGCAGCCGAGTTAGTTGCTAATTACTATGAGGTAAAGTTAGACCTGTTAGTCGTAGCACCTTATTTTGTGTCATATGAATTTAGTTAGAACTTCATTGAGTTAGAGATTCTGCGTAGTCAGTATTAGTTGACCACACATGTATTTTGCTTGAATGTTAGGCGAATGAGGGAGTAGGAGCTGACATTGGCGTGCCCGTACCACAAGCTCTACTTGATACAATAGGGCAGACCCGTAAATTCATCATCAAAGTCTCTGCTCATAACTTGGAAGGCAAGACTCAGTCATTGACTGTTACAAAGATTCTCCCACCAGATGTTCCAAGTCCTGCAACGTCCGATGGTGTTCAGGCGACTGAGAGTGAGGTTTCTGGTCCTTCAAGAGGCTCTGGAGTTTCTGCAGGGAAAAAGGGCTATAAATACCGGTCATATTCTTGCGTCTGATGCAGCCAAACGTAAGAAGAGTGGCTAATATAAGCTTCATCTCATCTTTCTTATGCAGTGACTTTTTGCTGCAGTTTATGTTCTGTTTTAAGTTTACCTAATTACTCTGTCTCCTTTGTTTCACCCTTCAGATATTTAATCTTTATGTTTAATTACTATGATTATAATTTACATATTATGGTTTTTGCTTATCTCTTTGGTTCTTACAATGTTTATATGGTTTACTGATTTAGTTATACAACTGTAACTATAGAATTAATCATAACTTTAAAAATCTACACACTTATCATAGCTTTGAAGTCATTGAGTTATAGAATTGTAGACACGATACGCTAAAAAACTATAAAACATATTTTATAATAAGAAACCACGAAATTAGATCCATATTTTCGTTTGTAATTGGTAAGAGTTTTTTTTTTTTTTTAAACATATGCTTATACCATTGGATTGAAGTTATCTTTTTATTGGCTCTCATTGGTTGAATTTCCTAACCCTTATCGGTTCATCCTTCCCCTTGAATCACCCCAAGTCTAATATATACGCCGTTGTCTATCTCCAGCTACCACAAACTCTCAGAGCCTCTGCAATCCTACCTTCAATCTCTCTTAAATTAGATAGATTTCAGATATATCTTCCACAGGTAATTGACATCTAATCCCTTAATCTTAGTCATCCATCTTAAAAAACTTTGAAATACACCACAAGCCACACCAAGTTTTGTGGCCTTGCGTACCCCAAATATAAACAGTAGATCCAATTTGTTGGGATAGATAAAGTTTTTTTTTTTCTTTTTTGGTTTGTGATTTTAGTGTTCATATAATTTTGTGCATTAGCTTGATTGTATTTTCCTTCTTCCGATTTTTCTTATTCTAAAAATCTAACTTTGTTTAAGTTATCCAGCTAGAAACTCTAATGGAATCGAAGAAGCAATCAACACAGTTCAGCCAGCCACCACGACAAGTTGCAGTCACGACAGCTCAACCAGCCACGTCTATAAGCACTCAAGAAAGCTCAACCTCAAGAGTAGCTAATGTTGACGAGCTAACCAGGGCGGAGATCAGAAGCTACAACTTGATACGGATTGATAAACCGGAAGAAGATATTGACCCAGATTATATGCATTATCTGAGAGCAATAGGTGCATACGACTCAGTACAACCAGAGCTAGCACGGGGAAAGGGTCGTGGGCGTAAGGGTCGCCACTAAGGGATGCATCTGATTTACTAATGCTGTGATATTTGTATCACCATTGCCTCACTAATGCTTTAGCAAACGAACAAGATTTTGGTATGATGTTATAGTCTATGAAAGCTATGTTTATGTTTCATGCTGTATTCCACAATGAGAATGTTGTGTTGGTATGTTGTGTTGGTATTATATTAATGTCAACAGGAAATGTTTTAGACAGTCTTCTTACTTGATAACATGATGAAAAAAAAATGGCCGAGGATTATAAAATATGTTGGTAGGGGCTTCGAACCTTGGTTGATGGATGCATACGTGGGTTGTTCTATCACTAGAGTAAAGTCCTATTTTGAAATTTTATGGTCAACGTATTACATATCAATCGTGGTGTGGGAGCTACTGCTAACACTAACCAAAAAATCTTATTTCCAAATATACTTAGAATATTTGATTACAAATTTTATAAGTTACCTTTATGTATTACCATATATACGAAAATCTTACAACATATATGGAAAGCGCAATAACTCTGAGAATCAACCCTATTAATCTACGAATATCTCCTTTCAAATGCCAAAAGAATTTAATCTCAAACCGAGACTCACCTTTTTCTTACCATACGTTTCTCACCATTCATTCAAGCTAATTTGTTGACGAAAGTGATAATACATTTTTTGAAACTCTCAGCCTACCGCCGGAATGGACGCGATCAGGAAGACGACATGTGTACCATCTGTCACGACAAAATTATTGGGTCAGAGATTGTAAACTCATTGCCATGCAACCATATATTCCATCACCAATGCATAGTGGAATGGATCCATAATAACTTGAGTTGTCCGATATGTCGTCAGACAGATTTCTAATGTTTCGTTTTCATTTACATATTTCTGTTGTTAAGTTCTTTGCCAAACAATTTATCTTCAGTCAGGCAACTTAACAAGTGTTTCTATTTATAAAGTTCTCTTATTTAGTTTTCTATTATATCATCAAGCCCACTGTATAACACAAAAAAAACCAAATAAAGGACACGAACCCTCCATATCATTTCACCCCTCAGGCCACATTTTCAATAGAAGATCGCAAAAAGATATTAATCAAACACATTAAGCACATCAACAGGAAATATTTTAAACAGTCTTCTTACACGATAAAAAATGAAAATTATAAAATATGTTGTTGGTATGGGCTTCGAACCTTGGTTGTTGAATGTATAAGATGGTTGCTCTACCACTAGAATAAAGTCCTATTCTTAATTTTTTATGATTAACATATTAGAATAACCATGTAGGAGGTACTGCTAATACTCACCAAAAAATCTTATTTCCAAATCAATTGAAAATATTTGATTACAAATTTTATACGTTACCTTTATGTATTACCATATATACGGAAATCTTATAACATACAAGGAAAGTGCATAAATTCTGAGAATCAGCACTACTAATCTTCGAGTATCTTCTTACAAAGACCGAAAGAAATTCATCTCACACCAAGACTCACCTTTTTGGAACTCTCACCGCCCTCTGATCAAACGCAGGGAAACGCAGGTAAATATGTAATCCCTCATTTTTATTCCTCGGCTTAACAAATTTTGGAATCAGAAGATAAGATACTAAATTTCGAAACTAAACATAAGATATGAGGTCATACCGGAAAAGTTAATCACGTCTGCATTATCAATTATATATTGTAATTTTCATATATAAATATTAATATATTTTAATGATTTGATAATTAGTAAAGGGGAAGATCTGCTTCCACATTCTTTTCTTTCTTTTCTTTTTTTCTTGCTTCCTCTCTTCGGGTCTCATAGTAACCAATCAAAACAGTGGTCCAAAACGTAGCATAATATAAAAATCAGTGAATAAAATTATGGTTATAAACATCAAATTACTTATACAAATATATATAATTATATGTTTTAAATAAATGAGTAGAGTTTTGGATAACATCTATATAAATAATTGAATATTCACGTAGATCTTATGGTAGCACATATGTTTTGAAAACAATAATAAAATTTTATTATATAAATCATATACAAAACTAATAAAACATGACAAATAAGTAAAAATTATATTTTCAATATATCAGCATAATACATAATAATTAAATTTTATTAAAATATACAATATTAGAAAATAAATTCGTTTTAAAATATATAATAACATATACATTTAATTATTAAAACATGATAAAATAAGCACAGTCATATTTTTAATCTACCAATTGATACATAAAAAAAATATTTCTTATATAAATATTATTTAAAAAACGTTCTCTCTGTATAAAAAATTATATATCATAAGGACAAAATGTGATTTTGGATAATCTCTAAATTCAGCAATAATTGACCAACTAAATCTGTTATGCAATTATAATAATTATTGATTTTATAAGTTTTTTTGCTCGAACTAACAATATTATGCGAAATTATCTTTATAGTTAAATTTCCCATGTATCATAACCATCAAAAATCCACCAACTTGAAGAAGGGGTCTCAGTATCTATAACGGTATGTGTAAGGAATATTTGGGATATCAAAATTCACAAACCAGGGAATACACAATCGTGCACCGGATTCATATGCTATGACCACCAAGTAAGCCATGCGTTACTACTTTTGCATACACATAAAAGCGTTAATATTTAGTTTCATCAGTACAATAATCACTTAATTTATTCGTTAATATAAATTTGTTAACATTCAGGGACAACTATTGGAAGGTCGGCTCATCAACAACAATCAGCCAACTAAGTCAAGATTTCTAATCGAAGGAGATGAATATGAATTCTCAGTATTTTCTGTTGTGCCAAATTTCCGCGATCAGAAATTAACCCAACTCCCGTATTATATTCAAATCGACCAAGAGACAACAATAACAAATGTTACTGATATAGGTCCGATCTTTCCAGTATACAGCTTCTCTCCTCAGAATTACAAATGCCTATTACGCTCAGCCACTACCCCTAGCTACTTACCAGGTATGTTCCTCTCCAAGCTTTCAATAGAACGCAGAGATTTTTATTAACAACACAATCACTACTGCGTAGATGTTGTCGGTCAGATACGAATGCTGCAAGGAATAAAACCACAAAACCCAGACTCGAGCACAAAGGTTACAATTGGTCTGATGCTGAACAAATCAACGATGGTTAGGCTCACACTATGGGACAAATCAGCAATAGAGTTTAGCACTCTTCAATGCAAGATGGATAGAAAATTCAAGGTTGTCATCGTCACAAGCATAATTCCTAAACTTTTTAAAGGTAAATAAGATTTAATATAACATATAGATTAAATAAATAATTATTTGTTTTAAGTATATACTCAGGGTGAAAAAAATTCTTTCAGGAAAACTCGAACTCACTTCATCGCCTGCAACAACTTTCTACTTCAACAAATCAATCGAACACATCAAAAATTACAAAGGGAGGATCAGAAGATATCGACAGGCGTAATCAACAGCTCCAGACATCCTCCGGTTTTCTGTTATCATTCATGCTAAACCAGATACTCAAATTACTTTTTCTTTACAACAGTTGATCGTCGTATTATGTTTTTAAAAGGAACTCAGTACTTAAGTCATACAAATAAAATGTTACCCGATATTTAGAACAATTTATATCATATAATTGCTATAATACAAATCATATAAGGAAAACACAATATAAATTCTAATGAATAATGTTGCTGGGAATATGGTATTCAATTTATATAAAAATCCAATTTATAAATGATTTAATCATAGTAGTAATATTTTCAAAAACAACAAAATAGTACTAATGCATCAACATCCCCTGTACCACAATGATTTAATTGTTATGATAAATATGTTTTCATCAATTGTTCAAAAAAAAAAACTCTCTTAAATTCTTAATTTATAATTGAAATCTAATCTAATTATACTCACAGAATAAAAAAACAGGTAGTTCCTTCCATAACTAGATATAACATATAAATGCTAAATCACAAATCATGAAAAGGAAAAAATCAAATATGGAAATGTATATTTACAAATTAAGATAAGCTCCATAAAAGAAAAACTAATAAATAATGATGTTGAGATTATGGTATCTTTTAGGCTACTACATTACTAATTTTGATTAAATTTCAATTTACATTTCCCTTTTTGCTTTATGTCAAAATCAAAACACCATCAATGATAAACTACTTTAATATACAAGGATTTTTAGAATTCGAAGTTACTCCATAATATTTTTAAAAATATACACCCAACCAAAATAATCATATCACAATAAGAAATCAATAATTTATATACAGATTATAGTCATACTAATAATATATAAAAAGTACATAAACTAAGCTGTCTTTTTTTTTTAATAAAAATAAAAACCCATACAGACCTAAACCTTATATATATATTACAAAAATATTATGATCACACGCTTGAACGAACTTATTTATTCATAACTCAATGTCTAAATCAATATATATATATATATCATATAAAAACTAAGATTGAAAACAAACAACGTCTGAAACTCGGGGAAAAAGGAAAATAAAAATATGTTGTTCGGACAGTTCGAACTCGGGTCCATGCGCATATAAACGGACTGCTCAACCACTAGACTAAAGACACACCTCGATAATAGATAGAAGAAAAATCGGTTATAAATCACGAAGAATTGTCATCAAAGTTGATTTGAGTATTCGAGTGTTTCTTCTTCCTTTAAACGAGGGAAACTCGAGAGTCTTCCTTTTCTAACTCTCCACAGTCTTCACCGATACTCCTCCGCCATGGCTGATCAGGGATCTTCTTCTGCGAATCAAGCTAGACGCCGGAGGTTTGGCGAGGTTGATGGCTCATACGGAGAGCACAGCCAGTTCCGATCCCAATCTCCGTTCTTATCATTTGAAGAACGCCTCCAAGTCAGTCGTCTCCTCTACTCTAATACCCTTCCGCCTGTGGAAGGCTACTCTCGCCGCCATCGTACTGAAGAAGCGACAATCAGGTACCGCGATCTCTGTCTCCGAGGGTTTACAGCTCAAGGCTATTTAGATCCTATGGCTCACGAGTTCGATGATGTCTTTGAGATAATCGATAGCTTAGGTTGGTCCTATACTGTATTGCATGTGAACCCCTTCTGCCCTAGTGTTGTTAGGGAGTTCATCTCGAACCATCCCTACGACGATGGGTGTACTCTCATTCGTGGGTATCTGTATCAATTCACACCTAATGTGATCAACCGCCTGATGAATACACCCTCTGTCGACCACTCATTTGTATGGGAAGATGTTGATCTGAATGATGCAATATCACTTCTCACTGGAAATCAATGCTCGGGGTGGAAAGGATTCAGCCTCAACGATTTTCTCAAACACTTCAAAGTTCTCTACATGGTTTGCGAGCTCAATTGGCTTCCAGGGACTGATAGTGATTCAATGATCAAGAATCGACTGCGTCTTATCTTTGCTGCTGCCATTGGTAAAAATATTAGCTTTGGTCATCTGGTATATGATCAAGTGACGGACATGACCCGTAGCTCAGACTCGAAGCTAAGCATCATTTTCCCAAACCTGATATACCAACTCTTAGTGCTTCAGAAAGAAGTTCCTCTGCTTCCAGGAGACGAAGAACCTATTGGAGAAGGTGTTCGTATATATGGGTTTACAGGTGACACAAGTGGACGAAGGACACGTAGACAGATGAATTAGTCCTCCATCCAAGTGATTTTTTGTTAGGTCATCACTTCTTAGTGAATGTGACTCAAGTATGACTTTTTTTGTTAAGTTGCTTGTGTCTGCAACTCAATACAGTCGGATGTAATGTCAGTGAATGTTGTGTTTTGGGTTTGATGTTTTACTCTGAATGGAAATGTTGTGTTGCTATGGAACTAGTCTGGAAATTTTAATGTTCGAGTATGGAGTTAGTCTGCAAAAGAATGCTTGGTTACTTAGTCTTAAGAAACCCTTTTAACCATAGTTTGTATTATTTTTGACTCTTCTTCCGGTGAAATACACAGAATAACCCAATCGACCATCTGAGATATGTTTGTCTATCAAGCAACAAGTTCTTTGTTATGTACCTGCCAATTAGTACTCATTGATGGTTTCTCTCATGATGGCTTGGCACTCAAGGTACGGATTCTCTGACCTCACTCATATCCCCTTCAACACTATATTATATATTATCAATAAATCACCAGTTTATGATCTCCAAATAACTTAATCTCTTTCCTTATAACAATTGAAGACACTTGATATTCACAAAAATTTCAATCCATTTGGATATGTCAATGCTCTCATACAAAACACACAGATTTAGACTTATAGCTACATTTCAAAATATATAAATTCATACATTCAAATCATTATATACAAAAACCCAAAGTCAAATGATTCACTCTTAATATAAATATATACAAAACCCACCATAAAATTAAAACCAAAATGCCAAAATTATTTAATAAATTTAAACTCAACCAAAATAATAATATCAAAATACTAAGACACAAATTACAAGTGGTCTAAACCTATTATCAATATATACAATCCCAATTTTCTGCGCGTAGCGCGGACAGTTTCTCTAGTAACACTATTAAAAGGAGAATACCAAGCTCCCTTAGAGTGTCTACGTCTTCATAAAAAATCATCCAATCAGAGAACATTATTTTGCCATGTCATAACAGCTTTGTTCGAAAATGATCATTACTTTCGTGTGGGTTCATGATTATTTCCTAATGGCCCAGTCAAGCCCATTTGAGCATATGCCCAGAAATCCCAGATTCGTCGTCGTCTTCAAGCGTCCAGAATCTCTCCCCTCCCCCGACTCTTCCACTTCATCTTCTCCAATCTCTGTTTTTTTTTTCAATCAATGTCGATGATAATGGGATTCTTAAATTTTTTGCTCCACCTCCCCTTGATACTCCTAAACCTAAATCCATAATAAATAAAAAAGAAATATACTCTGTAGAAACTACTTCAATGGCTATGAAATCCACCACGAAGTTTCACCGATATCTCACCAGGACGATCTGAGTCACAGCTTCGATTCTGGCTGATCCATTCTTGGGAGGCAAAAAACATAGCCAAAGTCGGGACCTTTCTTGGGTTAGAGCTACTACTCATCGATGTACAGGTACGAGTTCTCCCCAACTTTCATTCCATTGTATTCAAAACCAGCATCCTTACACCTGAATTATTTCATCTCATGCAGGGTACTGTGATGCAAGGTTTCATATCCCCTAATAGTGCTGAAACATACCGACCTCATCTCAGAGCAGGAGCAACTTACACCCTTCAGAATTTTTTTTCTACCAAAAGCAAGGAGATTTATCGCGTTGCTGATCCGAGTTTGACAGTTTCATTCTCCGCCGAATTTGTTCTCTCTCCCTTGACGACGTTGAAATCCCCGTCTCTGTCTCTTTTCCCCCAGACAGGTTCATGTTCCACACACATGAGGATTTCCAAGCTAACATGGGATTCAGGGGTGATCTCTACGGTAATGTATGTGATTTTAAAAATCTGCATATCGATGTATATTTAGATTTCTCTACTAATCTTCATGAACAATGTTGTAATCCAAAGAAAACCAGAATAGATTGATAAAAATTTCAATATTATTTTGTTTCTGAAAAGCTCAACGTTTTATATGATTTTTGAGTATTTTGTTGTTTTTTTTTGCAAGATCCACCAATAATCCAAAATCATTCGAAGATCAGGTATTTGTCCTCATCTTCATACTTGAATGTTTCCTTCTGTATTGTTATGGTCAATCTAAAATTTAATTCATTCAGATACAGTGAGATTTGTGTATCTAAGCTCTTGGTAATTAATCTAATATCTTAAGAGTATGTTATTACATGTGAGATATAGTGAATACATTAGATATTCATGCCTCTCTGTTTTTTGTTCAACAGGGCTGCCATGAAGAGAGAATGATTCACCAATCTTTTGCAATTGTATGTTTAGACGTTATTTCACTGGTATTTGAGTTTTTGTTTTTCATGGTCCATTATACTCACACGAGTAAGTTTGTTTGTTTTATTCTAGAAAACCATTCATGGAAGATTAATATATATTATGTTGTCCTATTAGTAGACTGATTTATGAAAATAAATCCTAGCTCATGTTAATTTTTTTGGTTCACCTTGACAAATATATGCAATGAGTTTGTGATGCTCCAGTTAGCTTTTAGTGTTGCTTCTTTGCCAATTATATTCTTTGTAATGATTGGAAAAGTATCTCCAAGCTCTAGATTGGTAATAAATTTATAAGTTCTCGCTTACTTGAAGGGTGTTTAATCTTTTTTTTTTGTTGCGAAAAGCAGCTTCACGGTTGTTGTGGGAGCTATACAGAGGCAACTTCTTCAATCTCCATATCAAATGAGATATTGTAAGTCTGTTCCCATAATTAATTTGTAACGCCATGGAATTCATCACATTATTAAAGTGTACATCTTTCTATTACTTTTTGTTCCTTCGGTGATACATGTTTTTGACACACTTAAATGGTGCAGAAAAAACTCACAGAATAGCACAACTGCAATTCGTTTGCTGAAAGCAGCACTCAATGCAGTCCATTATGAGAATTCCCGACTTCAGGTACACCTTTTTCAACTACCTGGATTAGTCGCAGTGCAGACCCAAGCAGTGCATCGGTTTAGAGATTAAGGCCTTGCTGTTGAAGGAATGGATGTCTAGCAGCAGTGCATTGATTGTTGGAGGCGGCAGTAAGTTCGCTTTCTCTATAGGAAACTCAACCATCTGGGGAGCTACCGAGTAATTCAACTTTGTGTCTCAGCTAATGGTTTTCAGTTGTGTTATGTACATTCTAATAACATCAGAATCAGGCGGTAAGACTGAGAAATTCATGAACATGCTCCCGATCAACTTATCCGCTAGATTCAGATGCGTTGAAGTACTGGACTTTAGCCATCTATGGCGTCTTTTTAGCCACAGTGGAGATCACATTCTTCCAAGGATGTCTCACTTGGCTATGGTTAGGCTATATAATATACATTCCAGTTATTGGTCGAGTGACTATGTTTCCTTCTACTCTCGAGGTAACAAAATAAAGATTGGATCTTCAAGAATTTATGTTGGCGATGTTATAATGTCTTTTTGGTGTTTGTTTTGTTGGAGGGAGGAATAACGGGACTGTTGATAACAGCGGTGGTGATTGCGTTGAAGGATCTATATGCAGAGTTTGATTTGAATGATCCCAAGAAGACTAATTAGATGTTGTGAGGTTTCTATAGTTGGAGCTTCCAAGGGCTGCTGCTTTGTATTGTGAGAAGATTCATGCAGATTAGTTGAGAAAGATAAAGATTATAAATTGCTTATGGTTTTAATTTAGTTTTTTTTTCTGGAATGTTATGATGTATTGTGCAGAGAGAGATGTGTAGCATGAAATTTCAATTATTGTCTATGTTATATTGTCTGTGATTGCGAGTCAGAACGAGCATATGGCTAGCTGGTAAATGATCAATGTGTCTTAGTTAAGGATTATACAACAATTATTTTTACGTTGCTCAATGAGAAGAGAGATAGAAACATGGATGCATTCTATCAAAAACGGTTTAAGTTTGATTAAAATCTGTAGTTATATAATTTTTGGTATTATCTCTCCATATTAATAGTTATGGTTTCCATCTATTTGATTACTTATACCAAAAATATATTTAAACGGCATATCAATAATAATATTGTTTACTAAGTTAGCATGATTAGTGACTCTAAATTTTAAATGACATGAAATTAAAATTTTAGTACTACACACAGATTAAATTTACTTTAAAAAAATTAGAAGTATAAACTTATTACATTTAAATTCTTGAATTTTAACATGAATGACAAGGGAATGGAACAAGAAATAAATGAACACGGGAACTTACTATATATTTTATTATTATTATTCCAAATTCATAAAATTACATATGATCATTCTATTTATCTATTTTCAGAAACTTAAATATCCTAATTGTAAGTGAATACACAACTCTAAAAAATTAGAATTTAACAAAGTATGAAAAAATTAGATACCAAAAAGTTAGGGTACATTTATAAATTGAAGTCGTCTTCGGTAAATTTGACTATACATACATGTAGACTTTATAAAAATTATTATATTACTTCTTTGAGCAGTTATTTTTGTTTCAACTACTAATAGTTATAATTTTTAAGCCAGATTTTTTATAACTTGTTATTTATAATTATTAGATTACATGCTTAGTGAAAAAATAGTTATTAAGATTTTGTTTTACTATAAATAATATTAAAATTGTTGAAAATAAACCCACGCATCAATCCCTAATAATAATAATAAATAAATATTTATCAAAATATAAAAAACACAAGAAATGTGATACAAATGAAGCATTAATTATAACAAGCCAAAATTGTAATCTTCTTCTTCAAAGCCAAAATATATTAAAACCCAAATCTTTTTGTATTACAACCTCTTAAAATGACAATTTATTAATAAGTCTAAAAGAAGCATATAAAAAATAAGACATGGAAAAATAAAAAAATTAACTTAAACTGAAAAAATCAGGTTCAACAAATATAAAAAATAGTATAATTATAACAAGAATATCATATAAATTATAATATAGCCGACCTTATACACAATGTATATACTACATTTATACAAAGCAGATGATAACAAAAATTTCAAAATCTTAAAACACGAAAAATATTACAAAATTATATTCAATACAACATAAAAACAAAAGTAACTAATATACCAATATGCAAACTAAAATTAAATAAAATATAATCAACAACATGCGCATAATATTTAAAAATGACACATCAGCTAAATAATTATAATAACGGGTAATTCTATCTATGTTAAAACAAAACGAAGCTCCAAATTCTTTACCACCCGAAGTCTCTCTAAAATTAATCTAAACAGTTTTACACAATTAACATGTTTTATATACATCATAAAAAGGTATAAAACATCTAGCCATTAAACTGGATAAACCAATAACCACATTGTTTCTCTTAAGTAAAATCATAGCATAAGAACACCATTTTGTTTAGCCTCATACTGAACAATTATTTTAAAGAAGTAACATTTGTCTCCCCCAAAAAGGTGATCTTGCTTTCTTTCAAATCAGAGCCAACAACTATTTTAACTAATTATAATTTATGCATAATAATTAATAATACAATTAAACTATGAGGTACAAACTATTGAGAGCAAATTGCATAATTTAATTGTAGACCAACAAAAAAAATGAAAACAATTATGAAATTTGCAGTCTTAAATTTCATGGTATATCCAAGTGATATGTAATTTACTTTCACGACATAATTAACATAATAAAAAAACTCAGTACAAAAAGACATTGTTGAAAATTTAGTTTCATCCAATTAAAGAAGTTCATAAACATAACAAAAGCAAAATACACTTCAAAACTATTGCCAATTTTCACTTTTCTTTGTCAATCTCTAAGAAAATGTAAGAGTCAAGTTCAATACATGAGGTAGAACTACGTCTCCCATCTACAGATCGTAAGAAGATAATCGAGGAAACACAACTAAGAACAACTTTCTGACATCATCTGATCTGTCTTTGTATTCTAAATTCAGTTTTGATAGTTATTTTTTGTGCAACAGTTTTGATAGTTTAGTAAACTAATAATGAAGAAAAACTATATGAAACATTCAAACAACAAAAAACAGAGTATGTCTCGCTTCATATATTATATCCTACATACGACATAGTTCATATACATATAAAAATTCTGTAATATTTTATATTCACATACCAAAATTAATTGTAAAATTTTTAAAGTAATTATCCGCGCGTAGCGCGGAAAACGATCTAGTAATACTAAAAAAAACAATTTTGCATCTTGCTAATGTGTATCCGCTAATTTGTACCTGTGCGGTTGTACCAACCACTACATTGCCTTTTTGGAGCTGGGTCCATTTATTTTTTTTTAAATGAAATTTAAAGTAAGTGTTCTCTAATTTTTTTTCAACTCTAAGTAAAACATGGGATATTTTTAAATAGAGTAATAAAATTATTTTTACTATTTTAAAATGAAATAAGATTAATGGAGTGAAATTCAATTCAACTCTATTATGGAATTGTTCCATTTGGAAAAGAAAAAAAATAGAGTTACATGCTGAAAATACTCCATTAAGTCTATTTATGTTTGAACATGCAAATTGAGTATTATTAATCCGGCTAAATGTTTCGGTATTTCAACAATATCAGTACATACCATAGTTTTCTAATTGCAGCTTACAGATGACATTAGATCCAATTTTTGCTAAACAAACATGAATGGCAAATGTTTTAATCCTAAAGAAGAAAATAATCTAAGAATATGAAGTGCATTATTGTAAGCTAATATGATGGTGTGCACTGATTCACACATCTTTTAATACTCTTTCCAAGATATCGGTAATCCTCCACTACTTCTACATTTTTTTTGTTTTGTTTCTGCGCTAAAATTATGAATAAGCAAACGAAGTAAGTCAAATGTGAATATGTCATGCACTAACTTTATATAGTTAGTTGATTAAATCACATAATTATAATTTATATCTACATATTTTCAGCTAATGATGGACTTTTTTATTCTTTAGGATCAAAAGATATGGAAAACAATCCTCTTGCTCTTTAGTCAGATTTTGCGAGAAGTCAGATCATAATCAAAGTTTTACCTACAAACATATCAACCTTACTTTTTTTTTGGTTAAGAAAAGCAACAACTTTGTATTCTAAAAAGTTTCTTAATAAGTCCTCAGTGCACATATGTTCATTACCCGAAAGGAATTAGTAAACTATACTTTGCAAGAAATCATACCATAACTATACTTTTTCTCTTAAAAGTCAAAAGAATATGGTTACTAGGCAAAATGATGAGATAATAATCATTGTAGATAACACATTCTCCTCTTTAATCTTTAACTCTTCTCCCTAGATTCCTACGGCTAACATGTACACGGTATATGATATTAATTCACATTGAGATATTAAATACTTTGGCAACAAAGAATTTGTAATTAATCTAATAAAATAAACATACCGTTACCGACCAGTATTATCGTTGGTGATGCATTCCATGGCCATTGACGCATTATAAATTTAACAACGTACTTGAATAAACATGTTTTACATTTATTTTGTGTGGGCTTTATGGTAAACATTTATAGGCTTTACTAAATGGACTGTGTCTGATTAGTTCCACAAGTGGCAAGTAGATATCGCAATTACTGTCTGGGCCAGTTCAGGTTTATGGCCTAAATAGATTCTAATTGAATTAGCGGGTCGGTCTCTCAATTGAATTAGCGGGGTCGGTCTCTTTTTTTTCCTCTAAAATGATCACGGAAAAGACAGTTTATACACAAGTAATCAAGAAAGAAGATTTATCTCTAAGAACCTAATAATTAGTCTATTATTATGTTATTAGTTTCTGTTTTATTCGTTACAATCTTTTTCTTATTTATGTGATTGGATATATACTCATCTATGTTTAGACTGTTAGTGAATAGTGACTGATTCAACTTAATTTATGGATTTGGTTTTCATAATTTTCTTTTATTGTTTCTAATTAGTTGCTATCTCTTGAATTCACTTTGTAAATTATAGGACACGTGGCCTTTTGCGTGTGAACCCAAAGTATAAATAGTTGACGAAATAGAATCCTTCCATGTGGATACGTCCATCGACTTGATTAGCAATCAGCACATGATACTTTATTTTGTGAGAAAATTGCCAATTGTGACTCAAAACATGATTTCAAATACAATAGTAAACCCAAACTTGAATCAATAGCAAAAGTAACCTAAAAGGGTATTGAAATTACAACTAACCCCTTGTGAACAAACAAAAAAACCGAATATTTGTTCGCTACACCACGTAAATTCGTGCATCAGACGACTTTAAACTAAGTCGTCCAGACGACTTAAAACTAAGTCGTCTGGCTCTGTTGAGCTTAAAATAATTTATAAATTAAAAAAAATGTTTGGACAAGTGAAAATAAAAATCATGTAATTATTAACAGTTTTAAATGATGTAAATTAACATATAATAAAATGAATAGTTTTCAACATAGATGAGTGAAAGTAGTTAATCATGATATTCTTTGGTTTTGAGGGTTTGAAAACATATGTTGTAGTATTGTATGTATTCTTAGGGTTAGATTTTGGAAAGCTTGGATTTTTCTAAAATATATATTTTTACTTATATGTCTTTATTTCGTGTATAGTTAACACTTTTAAGTTTAATTTGATTTTTAAAGTGTCTAGTTAGTTAATTAAGTTTAGGGGTTATGTTTAGGAAAAGAGCGACTTAACTATAAATTAGATGTTGAATAATTAATGTAGGCGACTTACATTTAAAGTCGTCCAAACCGAACCTATAATTTAACAAAGTAATTTAAGCTAACCGAATAATTTACGGACATATAAATACATTTTTTCCCTTTTTCACAAATTTTGGAAACCCTAGCGCCGTTTCTCTCCTTAGCGACAACGAAGGAAATCCATCTTCTCGATTCTTTCCTTCTTCTTTTTCGTCGATATTTGCAGATCTGTAACCGCTGGTGTCGTTATCTTCTCCTACCGTAAGTCATTCATCCATCCATCTTGTAATAAGAGTCCTTAGAAGACTTCTTGGAAGTCGTGACGACTTAAGACTTCTTGGAAGTCGTCTTGGAAGTCGTCTGGCGAGTCTTCTCACTATATTTTACATGCAGTATTTGTATTTAGAATAGTTTGCTTGTTCGATGCTTGTATTTGATTGTATTTGATTGTTTTGCAAGGAAAAATGGATTTACCAGAACTCCCGAGGATATATACGTTTGGGAAAGAACCCACTGCAATGAAGAGCATTTAGTATCATCTGATAACTTCGAAGTTGTTTGCTGCTCTAAGTGAAGGTCTAAGAGCTGGCGAATCTGAGGAGCTGAAGGAGTCGAAGTTGGGAGTGTTCATCAAGTTCAAGGAGCTGAATTTTAATTGGGCTTCAAGGCTGGTGCATTATATACTCGGTTTCCAGCTTAAGATCAAGAAGAAATATGAGCTCTGGTCTCTCGTTGGTGTAGAACCGATGAGGTTTTCACTGATAGAGTTTGAACACCTCACTGGTCTGAACTCGCGGACATGAAGGACCTCGAAAATCCAAGGTGTGAGGTTCTGAAGGAGATGGCTGCTGCGGGACAAGATGGGTGTTCATATCGAGGCTGGGCCAAATGTTGATCAGATAATAGGAGCATTTAAGAGATGCCAAGAGTGGTGTGGGAAGATCGCATACGGCTCGGATACCTTGCTATCTTAGCGGATTCATTGAAGGAGAAAGTTCTCAACCCTATCGTGCTAGTCTTGCAAAGCTAGTGATGGATTTAGAAAAATTTGAGAATTATCCTTGGGGAGAGTGGCGTTCAAGGTGCTGATAGCTTCGTGAAGGCAGCAAATTTGGAAACAAATTCATACCTGTTGATGGCTTTATTCAAGTTCTTGGTGTGGGTGTACAACTTCTGCCAGATTTAGGTGCAAATTTTGGGAATCCCCAACCAAACAGGCCGACTCCACCGTTCTGGCTTACAAGGGTGGCAAAGGGCGCCGATGTTTTAAAGAGGCCATCTTGAGGCAGGTATATAAACTTCAGTCCCTAAAACTTGAGCGACTTAAATTTAAATCGGCTGGAAAGTCGTCGAGAAAATGCTTACTTTAATTTAAAGTCGGTTATCCAGAAAATGCTTCCAGGCGACTTTAATTTAAATTCGGCTGGAAAGTCGTCAGAAAATCACAGACAACTAAAATTTAAATTAGTCAGAAAAAGTCGCGTGAAGTCTTTTCTAGAGCGACTTTTCCGACGACTTAAATTTAAGTCGTCGTGAAGCATTTTCGGACGACTTTCCACCGACTTAAATTAAAGTCGTCGTGAAGTAGTAGGGACTGAAGTTTATGCATTTTGCGACTAAGGTGATCAACTTTATTGAGAAGGACTTTGGTGAAATGTTTCCACGTTGGGAGTTTGATGCAGAGGACTCGCCGCGATAACATAATCAAAGTTATGTTTAATTGAATCCTAAATGGAAGTGGACCATGGATTGCTGGGAAGTCAATCAGATGAATGAAGTGATTGCAGCGGAGACTTTGAGTGGTTTGAAGGAAGATAGTGGAAGGCCCGAAAAAGCTTGTAAAGGGGTCTCAAGGAGGCTTGCAAGGAGGCTCTGTAGAGGCACCTAAAGATGAGACTGAAAAAGCTGTTCGGGATGTGCCTTAAGGAGATTAAGTTGCTGAGTGATAGGTTGGAAGCTGTAGAGAAGATGGTTGGAATCACCAAAACCGAACTTGGCTCCGAAACCACCTTTGCACGAACAAGGGGTTAGTACCATAACCTCTTCCAAAATCACAGAGCAGAGTCACTAGGCAAAGTGATATGAATAAGAACTGATGTGCTTTGTTTGTTGTGTGTGCTTGGTTGAACCTTTGTTGATTTGTTTCTTTTTTTATGTATGTATGGATTTTGTTTGATTTGTTTGATTTGTTTGATTTGTATGTATGGATTTGGTCAATGATTTTTAAACCCGTCTTGTACATCCAAATTTCAGAGTGAAAGTGTGAATGGAGCGAACGAGTCAACCCGTCTTGAGGCTCCAAAGGTGAAAGCTCCACAGTATGCGATTCCACAGCTGCATGATTCTCCAGAACGTGAACTTAAGCGTTCTTGTATTGGACAAGCGAGTACCCACAGACATAAGGCAGAATCTCAGAAGGCAGACAAAGAAGGATAAAATGATTGCACAGGTCCATGAAAAGATTGACCGAGAGAGGAAACTTGCTCCTTCACAGCAAACTCCTTTTAAGGAAACAGCACTGTCAAACATATCATTCGAAACAAAAAGGTTGGACAAGGATATGATCCTTTTGCCTTCGCTAACAAGAAGATGTCGGAGGTGCTCACAGCCTGGTTGAAACTTGATCCGTAAGTGAGAAAATGTCCCATAATAGCTTGCTTTGTGCTATAAAATGATTGCGCTTATCTACATTATGTGTGTGCAGTTATTTCAAAACACGTTTGGATAAGAAACCACGTCTATGTCCAAGTCGGTTCTATTCCACACTCCGAACCTCCTTAGCATGGCTGGACGACAGAGTAAGTTTTCTGCTATTTACTTTAGAGAGCTAATGGACAACTTAACAGACGACTTAATTATAAGTCGTCATTAGGTCATCTATCTGACGACTAACGGGCGACTTATGTTTTAGTCGTCTTTAAGTCATCTGTTTAGATGACCTAACAGACGACTTAATTATAAGTCGTCCTATAAGTCATCTGTTTAGATGACCTAACAGACGACTTAATGATAAGTCGTCCTATAGGTCATCTACCTAACAGACGACTTATCTTTAACTCGTCCGTAATGTCTTCTATCACTGACTTGTCTTGTTTTATATGCAGCATATGGATGCTTTTATTTATTCTTGAGGCAGCGGTACCAAAAAAATCCATCGCATTTCAGGAGCGACAGAATGTGCTTTCTTGACCATACTTTTGCTCAGCATTGGACGTACAAGTACCCGGAATTTAAGGCAGGCAAGCCCAATGTCAATGGTTTAGGAAGAAAGCTTCCTGGTGGGCGTTGGATTATTATGGAGGCAACTTACCATCATGGTGCAAATCTGGGAAGGTTTGGGGACTGATGTGGATGATATTTATCGCCACTCAACTACAAAAACAACCATTGGGTTGCTATGTGGATATCGATCCCAAAGAGGCACATAGTCGTGTGGGACAGCATTGTCGGACATATCAGAGATCGAGAACTTCGAAGTGTTAGTGGAGCCTTTTGTCAACATGATCCCTTACCTGCTTGTTAAGTCGCTGCCTCGGATGAAGAACGTTTCAAGTTGTCTCGAGCCATACACATATGAGAGTCCAACCGTTGGAGTACCTCAGTGCGAGGTGGTGATTGTGGTTTGTTCACTCTCAAGTACATTGAATGTCATGCTCTTGGGTTTCAATTTCGTCCAGATTTGTTGTGTCATAAGAACTCAAAGCGATCAGGAGAAGATGGCGGTGGAGATATCTAAGGAGCTTCTAATTTCCATTCTACGAGAGCGAAGACATTTTCCACCTTTGATGATGATGTACTTGACTCGGGATAGAATGTAGTATTTTTGTATAAGGAAGCGTAAGGTCAGGATAGGAGGTAGTATTTTTGTAACCTATCCTCCTACCAAACAATTATGCTTTTGTATAAGGAAGCGTAACTTGCCTTTTCATGCTTGTCCTTTTCATACCATACTATCTGGACTTCTGGACGACTTAAGAGAAGGTCGCGGACTGACGACTTAACTTGAAGGTCGTCGGACTTGACGACTTATAGTTTTGAGTCTTCTTAAAGAAAAACTCGACGACTAAATGGGCGACCGGACGACTTAAATGAAGGTCGTCGGAAGTCTAAACAGTGGACGACTTAAAACAGTTACCAATGTTAGCACCTCTTTCTTAACCAATCACATTTAATTGCACCACACACGCGAAGAGTTGCCTTCGTTGGAAACTGATCTCACGCGTAAGGTCGCAATCATTCTCGACAACTTCTTGGGACGGTTGCGATACTATCTATAAATAACCATCAACCCTCGCCTCAATACAGTAAGGAAGACTAAAGGCTGAAGAAGAAGAAGAAGAAATTCCTCTCAAACTCGAAAGTAAGAAATCTCGACCTATTATCGACTTTAGTTATCATCATTACGCCATACTTGTTCTGATGTGATTTATGCTGCTAGGTTTAAAATGTCTGGATCGATCGACCTCAAGAGGAAGCGTCCGATGGAGGAAGACTACGCAAAACCCGGAAGAGGGTTACGCTCAAGGAGAGGCTGCTGCAACGAGCGGTAGGCGATCCTCCGCTTGGTTAGGGATGAGCAAACCGCGACGGCCAAAAGAACTCTGCCGAAGTCGAGCGCAACTCTCTCCGATCAGATCGCTTTGCTCGAGGAGATGCTCCACAAGGGGACCGGTTTGACATCCGGCGGAGAAAACCGACTCAAAGCCGAACTCGGCGTGCGAAAGAGGAGGTGAAGGCTATCAAGGTCCCTTTCGTTGATTGGGAGAAGCTTGGCGAGGGCTGGTTTTGGTCTCGCCTTGGCGGCCTTCTCCAAATAAAATATAATTTTAATTATGTTATTTTTTTTTTTTTTAAATTTGAACAATGAATTTCTGGTTTTAAGGAAATAATTTTAATAATGTTATTCCTATGTCTAACTACTAACTTGAAGACTTAACGAAGGTCTGAATGGAGTTCGACGATTTAAGAAGGTCGTCGGACTTGGACGACTTAACGAAGGTCGTGCGAGAGACGACTTTATACTAAGTCGTCTGTTGCAGCTTAAAAATAATTTATAAATTAAAAAAATGTTTGGACAAGTGAAAATAAAATAAAAATCATGTAACTTGAAGACTTAAGAAGGTCGCGGACTTACGGACGACTTAACAAAAGGTCGTCGGACTTCGGACGACTTAAAATAAATCGTCAGTTCGTACTTAAAAATAATTTATAAATTAAAAAAAATGTTTGGACAAGTGAAAATAAAATAAAAATCATGTAACTTGAAGACTTAACAGAAGGTCGTTTGGACTTCTGGACGACTTAACAAAAGGTCGTCTGGACTTCTGGACGACTTAAAAATAAGTCGTCTGGTTCTGTGCAGCTTATAAATAATTTATAAATTAAAAAAAAATGTTTGGACAAGTGAAAAATAAAAATCATGTAACTTGAAGACTTAACAGAAGGTCGTTTGGACTTCTGGACGACTTAACAAAAGGTCGTCTGGACTTCTGGACGACTTAAAAATAAGTCGTCCAGTTCTTGAGCTTAAAATAATTTATAAATTAAAAAAAAAATGTTTGGACAAGTGAAAAATAAAAATCATGTAATTATTAATAGATGAGTGAGTGAAAAATAAAAATCATGTAATAAAAATCATGTAAATTAACATATAATAAAAATGAATAGTTTTCAACATAGATGAGTGAAAGTAGTTAATCATGATATTCTTTGGTTTTGAGGGTTTGAAAACATATGTTGTAGTATTGTATGTATTCTTAGGGTTAGATTTTGGAAAGCTTGGATTTTTTCTAAAATATATATTTTTTACTTATATGTCTTTATTTCTGTGTATAGTTAACACTTTTTAAGTTTAATTTGATTTTTTAAAGTGTCTAGTTAGTTAATTAAGTTTAGGGGTTATGTTTAGGGGTTATGTTTTTTAAAGTGTCTAGTTTTTAATGTAGACGACTTACATTTAAGTCGTCCAAACCGTACCGAACCTCGAAATTTACAATGTCCTTTTAACCTAACCGGATTATTTACCGGTTATATATAATGTATATTTTTTTTTACTCAGTTTTGGCGAATTCAAAAAACCAACCGTCGTTTCTCTCAAAGGCGAGTTCGAAGGCGATTTCCGTCGAGTCTCTCCAATCCATCGTTCTCACCGTCGATTCTCTCTAATCCGACGTTATCACCGTCGTTCTCAACACCGCTTCCTTTTTTTTAAGTTCTGAGAGGAAACCCTAGCCGCGCATTCTCAGCCGTCTCGTTGAACTCGCCGTTAAGTTATATCTCTTCGCTTCATTCAGTGTCTGCTATAAAATGGTCTGGGACGACTTATAATTTAGGGTCTGGGACGACTTATAATTTAGGGTCTGGGACGACTTCTAATTAAGTCGTCTGGAAAGTAATCCATCTGGACGACTTTACGGACGACTTATTATTTCAGATCTGCCAGATTGTCTGTTTGAGTCGAAGTTTACGGACGTCTGTTTGTCTGTTTGACATTGGTTGTCTTTGATTGTTTTGCAGAAAAAATGGATTTGCCGCGTAGGATACATACACTAGGTGAAGAGCCCGAACCAAAAATAGCATTTCGATTCATCCAGCCTCGAAGTTGCATTCTGCTCTACGTGAGGCTCTTCATGATGACGAATACGAAGAGCTGAAGGAGTCGAAGTTGGGAGTTTTCATCAAGTTTGGAGAGCTGCAATTTGAATGGGCTTCAAGGCTGGTTCACTTCATGCTCGGTTTCCAGCTGGACATAAAGAAGAAGTATGAGCTTTGGTGTCTTGCGAGAACCGTGAGATTTTCGCTGTTAGAGTTTGAAAACCTCACTAGGCTAAACCGCGAGTACATTGACGACCTTGAGAGACCTCAATGTGTTGTTACTAATGAGATGACTTCTTTCCGGGGTTGTTGGGAGTTCATGTCGGCTGGGCCAACTACTCGGAGATAATAGAAACACTTCGAGATGCGGGGTGGTCTCCGGATGATCGCAAGCGGCTCGCGACTTGCCATCTTCACTGGATACATTGAAGGGAGAAAGTTTTCAACCCCTACACGGGTTAGTCCGGCTAGGCTAGTGATGGACCTAGAACGGTTCGAGAATTATCCATGGGGAGAGTCGCTTAAGGTGTTGATGGACTCTGTGAAGGGCAGAGATATTTCAGGTTGTTACACAATTAATGGGTTTGCGGCAGCTCTCCAGTCTGGGTGTACACAGCTCTGCGGAATTGGGTGCTACTTATGGTCACCCTCTCCCAAACAATCCGTCTCCACCGATACTGGCTTTCAAGGGTGGCAAGGACGCAGAGCCTTTAAAGAGGCTATCCTCGACAGGTATCTACTTCAAACCCAGGCGTAATCCAGCTGGACGACTTAATAGGCGACTTATAACGCTCCAGACGACTTAATTATAAGTCGCCTGAAAGTAATCCAGCTGGACGACTTAATAGACGACTTATAACGCTCCGACGACTTATTTTTTACATCTTATCTTCTATTTACTGCAGACTAGGGTGATCAACTTTGTTCGAAGGCCACCGTTAAAGAAATGATTCCAAAATGGGAGTCGATGTTGAGGATGTCGCCGCGGACAACATTATTAAAGTCATGTTTGTGAAGAAAACGTGGAAGTGGACCAAGAATTGCTGGCAAGTCACTGGTACTCAAGTCAAGAGACAGCCAGCAAGGAAGAAAGATACCGTGAAGGATGAGAGACCAAGACCTCTGAAGAAAGCTAGAATAGAGGCTATTGAAGAGGCACCTAAACAGGCGAGTGAAGAGGAACCTGCAGAGGCGAGTGATGAGGAACCTGCAGAGGCGAGTGAAGAGGAACCTGCAGAGGCTCGTTCAAAAGTGACTACGACTGTTGATGGGTTGACCAGAGAGGAAATTGAAGCCATGTTCAAGGTCATCCTTGATTCCATGAGGGAAGGGTTTGGGACGTGCATTCGAGAGATCAAGGATCTCTCGAAAAGGGTGGAAGCATTGGAGAAGAAGGTTGGTCTCACCACAAAACGGAAACGGAAAGGGACACCAACAGGGACAAAGGCACCCGGGGTTAGTAAACAAAGTTGATCACCTTATATTTAAGTCGTTAGAAAGTAATCCAGCTGGACGACTTAATAGACGACTTATAAATAAGTCGTCTGGAAAGTTTCCAAACGACTTACTTGTAAGTCGCCTATTAAGTCGTCCAGCTGGATTACTTTCTAGACGACTTATAATTAAGTAGTAGAACACTTATAATTTTGTACATTGCAGAGTGAAAGTCTTCCAGATGGTAGTTCCTCCGGAGGAGAAAGGGACTGGTGTGCATACAGATGGTAGTTCCTTGCGAAGGAGAAAGGGACTGATGTGCCTACAGATGCTCGTACCTTGCCGGAGGAGAAAGGGCCTGCTGTGCCTGCAGTTGCTAGTACCTTGCGGAGGAGAAAGGGCCTGCTGTGCCTACAGTTGCTAGTTCCTTGCCGTGGAGCAAGGGACTGGTGTGCCTACAGATGGTAGTTCCTCGGAGGAGAAAGGGACTGATGTGCATACAGATGGTAGTTCCTTGCAGAAGGAGAAAGCTAGACCTGAAGAAAACAGGGACGCTGCTATGATCCTTGGCCGTGCAAAGAGTGATCGAAGAAGGAAACTTGCTGCTTCACAGCAATCTCCTTATGCGGGCAACACGACGGCCGGGGCCATCATGCCAGATCCGAGCTATCATCCTTTGCACCAAATAACAAGGATAAATTGAAAGAGCTCGCTACTTGGTTGCAAGAGTGTCCGTAAGTGTTTGCTTTCCCATAATAGCTTGCTTTAGTCTACAAAAACTGATCGCTTTTAAACATTTTGTGTTTGCAGTCAATATAGAACACCATACAAAAAACCACGAATTGTCGCGCTTGGTGGTATCGGACCCTCCGAGAGACTTAGAATGGCTGACGGACTGTGTAAGTCTTCTGCTATGACTTAGTTCAATTACTTGTAAGTCGTTTCACGTAGACAACTTACCGGATGACTTACCAATAAGTCGCCCGATAAGTCGTCGTTAGATGATCGCCCGCACGACTTACCTTTAAGTCGTCTGTAGATGATCGCATGCACGACTTACCCTTAAGTCGCCTGATTCGTAGATGACTTTCATCACTAACTTACAGCTACTAGCTAAGTCGTCGATATCTTATATGCAGCATATTGATGCTTGGATGAATGTGCTGAGGAAGAGGTACACGGATAACCCACATCATTTCGAGCGACAAGTTATGCTTCCTTGATCATCTCTTTGCTCATCATTGGAGTTTTAACTACAAGGATTTTAAGGATTCCGAGCCCGATAGGAATGGTTTAGGAAGAAGACTACCTGGTGGGCGTTGAATTATTATAATGGCACTATACCATCATTTTGCAGATCAAACAGGATTTGGGGCCTTGATATCACAGATGTCTATGCGCCACTGAACCACAACGACAGTCATTGGATTGCTATGTGGATCCAAATCCCTAAGAGGCACATTGTCGTCTTTGACAGCATCTGTACATGTATCTCCCCAGAAAAACTCGATGAGGTGATGGAGCCTTTTCTCCACATGATCCCTTATATGCTTGTTGAGTGTGCTCCCAATGACGCGGTATGCGTGCGAATACAGCCTGGCATTCATTCATGAGAGACTAGAGGATTTACCTCAGGCCAGAGCTGGTGATTGTGGTGTGTACGCTGTAAAGTATATTGAATGTCATGCTCTTGGGATGCCATTTAGTAAAAAAGAGTTTGCTAAGAACAAGGGGAAGGCTATTAGGGATAAGATGGCGGTGGATATATTTGAAGAGTTGCCTGACGTGCATCTGTGGGAAAACAGGGATGGCGATGAAAACTATGGTGCATATGGTGATGACAGATAGATCAGGCTGTAGCCAATGTATTTGTAACCTTTGTATATAAACTTGATATTTTGTGCAGAACCTTTGTATTTGTAAACTTTTGTAATCTTATGTGCAGTTCCCTTTGTTATCATTTGTTTCATACTCTCGCTTAATCTACAACCATCTCAACTCAACTAATATAAAACACTAATAATAGATTTTTTGACACATAAGTTCATTACATGAAGACCATGAAGACCTTACGGACGACCTTCGACGACTTAAATGAAGGTCGCCTAGAAGACTAAACACTGGATGACTAACTTGAAGGTCTTCTTGAATAAAACAACTCTGACGACTAAATGGACGACCTTCGGACGACTTAAATGAAGGTCGTCTAGAAGACTAAACACTGGACGACTAACTTGAAGGTCTTCTTGAATAAAAACTCGACGACTAAATGGACGCCTTCCGACGACTTAAATGAAGGTCGCCCGGAAGACTAAACCTCGCCATTCTTACATTGTGGTTTCAGATGGCCAGGTTCCTTGCACACGAGCATCTATAAGCTCTGTGTTGCTTCCTGGTTTACGTCCTCTCATCTGGATAGCTCCAACCAGGATTGCCATCTTGATTTCTTCTGTCTTCCCGACCACGCTTTACTTCGGAGGAAGGCATGTGCTCCTCAACTTGTTGTCCATTACAAGGATATATATTCTCTGAGTATCCTGCAAACAGAAAATCCTTTGAGTACACCGGAGATACAAGTGTGTTGATATGCAAACCGACAGATTCTCCAGCAGCTATAGCATGAGAGCAAGGTATTTTCTCCACTGCATAGACACCACAATCACATTTCCCATGTTCCAAATCAACCACACAGTCCATTCTGCCACCTTTCACAAAGAATTGCCATCCGCCAATTGGTTGTACCGTCATCGATCTGCTATCTCCGATCGAACAGCAAGCAAGTGATCAACACCCCGACTATGTTGAGTAGTGAGACTCAAAGCATCTTCTCTCCTTTTCCAAAACCACTTTCCTAGCTTCTCCCTTATGAACTCCAACAGGAACTGAATCGAAATCCTCTAGCTCGCTTCGCGGAATTAATAGATTCAGCGATGTTGCTTGTTTTATGTTGTACCTGTCCCCTGGCAATGAACCCTTGACCATAGGCTGACGTCGGCATCCTCCAAATATGTTGCAAGGTCCGGATTTGCACTCAGATCTCATCCATGTACCGGTCAAAATCTGAAACCGTATGAGCATAAGCAGACCTTTCACCAAGTACAAGAGATGTTTCCTTTAAATTTTTGACAATGTTTTCTTGAAGGTGATAATAACATATTCCTCGGGTTGCCCAAGGAAACACCTTGTCACACGCATTTTAATGGCCAAGTGCCGGTCGGAGACTATCACTAGAGGCTGGTCATCGATACACAAATAGCCAATTTTGTGAAAACCATTCCCAAGAAGGTGCATCTTCAGCATCTACGATCCCAAAGCCAATGGAAATATCTGAAAATTCCCATCTGTGCGGTTGCAACTAGCATAACACCTCCATACTTCCCACTTAGGTGAGTCCCATCCACCACAATGACCCTTCTCTCGATATCTAAAACCTTTGATAGAAGCTCCAAAAGAGAGAAATAGATACTTAAATCTATTCATAGAATCAAGTTCTATAGCCGTGATAGAATCGGATTTGCTAAGGAGATTTGCTCGAGATATGATGGCAGCGAATACCCATCTTCTGCTGTTCCTCTCACCAATGTTTGTGCATATAAAAGTGCTCTGTATGAAGTGGTGTAATCAAGATTCATGCTAAACATCTTCTTCATTGCAATAGTGATATGCTGGATTCAACCCATCAATGATTCCAACACGATCAATGAAAAGCCTACCAACATACTTAGAGTACAGTGTCTCGCTGAGCGATTCGATCTCCCACTGAACATGTATGTTTTTCCACATACTTTGTTACCCAAAACGTTTCTGTCCCATGTTTCACACTTGCTCTGACCTTCCATTCACAACCACTAACCGGACATGTTGTCACAAGGAGAGTTTTCGTTGACTTGTATATTCTGAAGGTGAACTTAAGCCTCAGCTGTCAACCTCACAAAGCAGTGCATCCTTGCTACCAAAACTCTGGTTGACATAGATATTGTTACCATTCGATCTTCCACCTTCCTGTTTTAATTCTTCAAAACATATATCATCTTCTTCATCATCTTCTTCATCCTCATCTTCAACCTTTCCATAAACACTGTAATCCTCACCATTCTTGTCCGCTTCAGTTTTAATAGAGATATCACCATCCTCCTCCCCATCATCCTCCTCCCCATCGTCATCCTGCCCATCATCCTCCCCATCATCCTCCCCATCATCCTCCTCCCCATCATGATTTTCATCTTCAACCAAATTATCATCATCCTCTTCAAAACATTCATCAGCTTCATCATCTGAAACCATTTGCACCTTGCTACGGCTTGATACACAAAGCCGTACACTATGCGTTTTGGTTATCTCGAGCAAGTTTCTAACTTGTCTATCACTTGTAACATGAATAGGAAGGGTGTCTGGAGCCATCATCATTTCTGCTGGTAATGAGTAGGTTATCTCCACAGATTCTGTACTCATGTCCAGGTTAAAATCTTCTAGAGCCATTGCAAGAAGTTCCGCATGCGTCGAACCTTCACTCAAAAAAAACATTCTCGCTCCTTTTGCATTATCAACCACAAAATCCCAACAGCAATCTTTTAACAACCATTCCCCATACACTGCATGTAACCGACGATCATCCGCAAAATTCAAAATAAAACACATTAGTAAACATAGAAGACGACTAAACAGTAAGTGACGACTAGACGACTAAACATTAAGGCAGACGACTAAACAGTAAGTCGTCTAGACGACTAAACAAAGTCGACTAAAAAGTAAGTCTTCTAGACGACTAACAGTAAGTCGTCTAGACGACTAAACAGTAAGTTGTCTAGACAACTAAACAGTAAGTCGTCCAAACAGATCATTTTGCAATTGAATTTTAATTAGGACGACTTACCATTAAGTCGTCGTAAGTCGTCTAAACAGTAAGTCGTCCAAGGAAGTCGTCTAGGATAAACGGGTTAGGTTTGCATTTGAACTAATTGTGTCAGATATTTGACTTTTCCTGGACGACTTACGGGTAAGTCGTCTCTGGGTAAACAAAAATTACAATATTTAATTGAAGCTAGACGACTTAATTGTAGGTCTTCTACGGTTAGTTAACTTTACCCAGACGACTTTACGAAAGTCGCCCGGCAGATGACTTAGGAGAAAGTCGCCCAAGATAACCAAGGTTTGACCAGATGACTTGGGACGACTTACCAAGAATCGACGACTTTGCTTATCTTGGAAGACTTTCAACTAAGTCGTCTTCCGTGACTTCCCGTAAGTCGCCCGAGATAAGTTAAATATTTAAGTTTTATTTTCCAATTGCAAAAGTAACCAAGGACGAGGTACGCTTAAGTCGCCTAGATTTAATAAAATTTGAAATTTTGTTTTCCTTGGGACGACTTACCATTAAGTCGAGAAAAGTCAAATATCGACACAATTCGGTCAAATGCAAAATTAACCGTTTATTCTAGGCGACTTACCGGTAAGTCGTCTAGGTATTCTCACGATTTTTTAAAGAACAAAGCCGGACGACTTTAGTTAAGTCGTCCGTTGGACCGAAGACTTACGGGTAAGTCTTCCAACAGCTCGAAAAAATTCCATTTCTTACCTTAAACTAGTGAGATGACTTCCTTAGCACACGAGTCTCCAACCACCTTAACCTCAAACGAAAGTAACCCACGTTGAATAGTATGCTTCAATAGCTCTATCAACCATAAAAGTTTTGAATCAAAAGCTTGAGTTTTTTGGATGAATATTGAGGCAAAGTGAGAGAGAAGTTGTTTTTAGTTCATAACAATTGAGAAAGAGAGAGTGTAAATCGTACTAGGTGCATTAAGGGGGGCATTAAGAGCTCCAAATTGGTAGTTTGTTGTGGTTGGTGTATTGATGGCAATGTCAATCAAGTAAATTTGTGAAGGTGATGAGGTTGAGAGAGTAAAAGAGCCATTTTCGAAAAAAAAAAACATAAATTAATGGCATTTTCGTGAATAATGTGAACAAATAGGGTTGAATATAGCTAACCATTTCCAACAAAGAAGGACAGGTTAGTTTTGTGTTTGACTTTGAGTTGTGAGTTACTTTTGCAACAACCCCTTATTTTGTCCATACATACTACATTTTTAATTGTATTTATTCTTCGTCATACCTTCCGATATTGGCCAGTGAAAGTATAGTGCTCAGGGTATTAAATCGCTTGCATCATTTCAGAACTCTCTTTTTTCTCTTTTAGTATATGTTGCTCAAAAAAAAGTTCATGTTTTTTTAAAAAATTAAATACATCTATTAGAAAGTTTAATTAATGTAATTTTTGTATTTACCTAATAATATCTCAACAATAAATCTTTATTAACACAAATTCAATACTTTTATATGCCCAAAAATTGTAGCATTTGATTTTTAGTTTGTTTTATGTATTTGTTTCAATATATTATATTGGTTGGTTATTTTAAATGCATCAATAAACCTGTATTAACCCACTTCTGAAAGCATAAGTTAACCAAAATCAATTGCCTAAACCAGAAATTAAATCGGATTTGATTTTTGACAGTACTCTTTCATGATCATTGCCTAATCAGTACATTCATTATTTGTATTCTTACAACATGTCTTATTTATTTCTATGCCGTATTTATATCATATACAAAGGTTTATAATTTCCAATAATATAATTGTTTAATATCATATGCAAAGGTTTATAGTTCCACATAATGTAATTGCTTATTTATATTATATATGAAATGGTTGTATATCATATTAATCCGATTTAATTTAGTTATATGATTGGAATAAGTATATCATATGAGTATACAACCAAATTTATTCATTTAAAATCATCAATCAAATAATATACTAAAATCAGTTTGAGGTTTCCTACAAATCTTAAAAGTTACAGTTGTGTAACCGATTTTTCAAACAAATTCAAAAAATATTTTGTGATAAATTATAGGTATTAATCAATATTATTAATTAGATTTTATTTTTAAGATGTCTCAATTTGGGAAAATTGTTTCTCTCTTATTCTATTTCGAACTGAATAAACGTTCTCGAATGCAAAATTAACCAATATTTTTTTTCTTTTTTTTTTGTTTAAAACATCATTGGTCCTAGGCAACCGAAAATGTTTCTCAATTTCCTACTGACAAGCCACAGAGACTAATACATCAGAAAAACTTAAGAAATCTACCTAATTTAGTAGAAAATGAAATTTAAATATAATCAATAAAAAAATTGGTTTAAAAAATCTAGCAAATATAAAAAAAAATTTGAACTATTATATTTACTGCAATATTTTTGGTTGACAAAATTTAAATATTAGATCTGAAGATCTGATGTACTTAATAACATTTATTATTTTAATAATTATATTTTGTTTCCATGAAAATAAAATGCAATTTCAGAACCATTTGCTTTGAATAAAGCTCTTGTAAAATATTCGAAAACATTTGAACTAAATAGAGTTTAATAATGGGGGTCTTTTAGGTTGGGTCTTTTAGTGTAATATAAGATACAGTCTCTTAACTTTTAACTAAAAAAACTAAGAAATGTCTCTTAAATAAGAGATATAAGAGACGTCTCTTACTTTTTTTAGTTAAAAGCTAAAAGACCGTATCTTATATTACGCTAAGAGACCTAACCTAATAGACCTTCAATAAACATGTTCTAAGAAAATAATTTTGTGTTGTTTCTTTTGAATTTATAACACATGCAAAATATAGATATATCAAATTAATTTTTACAAACAATGAAAAAGCTTAAATTCGTTATTTTAATTGGTAAACACACCTTTTGTATTATTCATTCCATATATCGCAAATCCAATAAGAAACTGATTAACTTTATGATCTTAAGACAGATTGAATATGATAATCTCTAACGATCATAAATAACGACAGTATATATCATATTCGGTTAGTTTGTCAATTATATAAGTAATTCAAGTTTCTTGATTGGATTCAACCATGAACTAGAATATCTATTAAGTTTGGTAAAGTTAGACTTATCATTGTTTATCTTAAGCTAATGTTTTATTTGATTAGACTTTTGTTTTGTTAAACCGAAAAAAACTGATTGACTTTAAGATTTTAAAACAAGTTGAATATGATAATCTCTAACAATCATAAATAATGACAGGATATATCATATTCAGTCAGATTTTCAATCATATATGCCATTCAAGATTCTTGACTGATTCAACAATAGTCTAGAATCTCTGTTAAGTTTGGTAGTGTAAGATTTTATTAGTTTATTTTTTAAAAGCTAAAGTTTTATTTTCATGACTTATTTATTTGATTAGTTTTTTTTTTTTGGAAATTGTAAAGGTAAAATAGCAAAATGGAGAACTGACCTTTTTAATCTTTTAGCCGTCTAGTACTAAAACAAACCATAGGAGAAGCAGCATCGGCAAAGACAAACCGTAGGAGAAGCAGCAACAGCAAGACATAACACCAAGATCAAGAAGTAAACTTTGTTATTTTATATACTCAATGATCTAAATAAATTTTCAAGATACGTAAACTTTCTATTTCCCCAAAAGAGAGGCTTCAGATTCTTTCAGCTTATTTTTAAAACACTGTGACAATGCAGGAAAAAGAAGATAAAGAAAAGAGAATCTTGGAGTTTTATACCATTGCTTTCATCTTCTCAATCTCACAGGTATCATCAACTATTGCCATGAAAACCATTTACTCTGCCAAATCTAGAAGCTGCACGTGAATTCACCGTTCATCAGGTTCTTTTCTTTAGCCAATACACAGAGCATGCTGCAAAGAGAACTTCTATACTTAACAACTCCACATAACACTTTACTGCGCAGTAGAATATAAATTTGAATTGATAATCTATAATATAATGAGTCAGTTGAGTCTCTCCCTTGCTGCCACGTGTGCATATTTGTGGGTCCCACATTAATTATTTTTCTCCAACCGAATGAGCTTTAAAATGTGGTCTGTTCTTATTTGTTTAGTAAGCTTTGCAGAGACGAAACGGCCCGTAAGCCTCCTATGGACGATTCCTGTTTTGTGTGTTGCTGGAATTGCGTGGATCCCAACCGGAAAAAAAATCCTGTGTATTTACGAAAGAAGGAAAATACGTGTTTGAAACTGTTTAGTAACGCGTATAGATTGTTTTTTTCTTCCGTAAGCTTCGTCTTCTTAGAAAAAAAATAGGGTTTTCCTCCATTGCTTCAGACAGATCTCAAATCAAAACACAGAGTCGCCCTTTGCATTTTTGATTGCAGTTTCTCTTTCTTGATCTCTACATCTCCTTGCCTTTAATCAATTCACCATTAATCTATAATATAATGAGGCAGTTGAGTCTCTCCCTTGCTGCCACGTGTGCATATTTGTGGGTCCCACATTTATTTTTTTCTCCAGCCGAATGAGCTTTAAAATGTGGTCTGTTCTTATTTGTTTAGTAAGCTTTGCAGAGACGAAACGGCCCGTAAGCCTCCTATGGACGATTCCTGTTTTGTGTGTTGCTGGAATTGTGTGGATCCCAACCGAAAAAAAATCCTGTGTATTTACGAAAGAAGAAAAATACGTGTTTGAAACTGTTTAGTAACGCTTATAGATTGTTTTTTTCTTCCGTAAGCTTCGTCTTCTTAGAAAAAAAATAGGGTTTTCCTCCATTGCTTCAGACAGATCTCAAATCAAAACACAGAGTCGCCCTTTGCATTTTTGATTGCAGTTTCTCTTTCTTGATCTCTACATCTCCTCGCCTTTAATAAATTCACCATTAATGGTCCCGATTCGTAACCCTTCCGTGAACCCTCCGTTGATAAGTGGCAATGGTGGATTTTGTAGTTTGAAGGTTAATAATGTTCACTTTTTTTGTTATCTACAAGTTTATATACAGAACATAACAACTTACATGGACAGAAACAGAGCATAGATGGGCTGTGAAATGGTATTTTGTTTTATTTATTTTTGGTACCTCAAATCATCTTTACTTTTAAGGACCATAAATTGAAGCCCAGACCCCCAAGCCACACTCCAAACCCAGCATCAGATAATCCAAAGTCACTACATCAAAGGGGCTAAAAATTTTGGACACCACTAGACATGGTGGCGTGACCAATCACATCGCCAACATCGTCTGCAGAGAAGCTTTCTACGGTCTCTCACAAACTCCCCGTATGTTAACTGCCTTCGTTATTAATATCCTTTGCATACACTATTTTACAACAATCTCTAAACCAAAGCGGATAATACCCGAACCTACAACCCTCTGCATATACAACTTTGTTCAACACACCAAAAAACTTTAACAACATTACTAACATGCGTTATTCCTGTTTGATCATTATAAGCCTTTAGGCTTCTAATAAAAATGTGAATAATAAAGACATGGGTTTCAAATGCTGTAAGCCCAAACAAATGTCAATTAAATGAGAATAATGGTATGGAGAGTCCCACATCGGCCAGCAAGAAGAAAATGGAGTAGTATATATATGTGATCACTCCATCACTTGTTCAAAGGATGCAAGGGAGGAGACAGCACACGCCGCGCGCGCCGCCGCCGCCGGGCGGCCGGCTCGGGCGTGGTCTTGGGTCTTATAAGATTCTTTTTGGACCAAGTTAAGCTCAACATTTTTCCCATTTAATTCTCTAAAAACAGCATGACGTTCGTGTGTAAACGACATGTAGTTCGTTCAAAAACGACACGAAGTTCATCTGTTCGAAATGGATTAGAACGAGTCAAAGTGGAGAGATCTTGCGGAGAAAGTTTCTCAACGCATAACTTCCGAGATTTCCGAGATATTTTCGTTACAATTTCAAAAAACCGCTCCACGACTCTTCTTTAAATAATCCGTCTCCTCTTCTCTCATTTCACACTTTTTACATTGCAAACCAACAGCAAAAAATCTCTCTGCGTAAGTCTATAGTTCGAGAGTGTTTCGTAGTAATTTAGTTAGATAGGGCATTCACGAGTGAAGCGTGAATCGTCTGCCATGGTTGTATCCTGGGACTCGATATTTCGCACAGTACCGTCTCACTACGGAGTAGAGTTAAGGAAAGAGATCATATCTCGCCTCCATGTTCATTTTGTTGCTTTCCTTAACGTCGTTTTGTAAATATCTATCGTTTGTATCGATTCCGATTTTCGGCTTCTACAATCTTAACTCTAAATCGCTTTCTATCTAAAGCTGTATTGGGGTCGATCTTACGATTTATAAAACGGTCTATTAAAGGATCTGTAAACGGATTTCAAAACGATGTTTGCGACTTGCTCTGTAGCACTTCCGCGAAATGTTTCTTATTTATTTCATAACGATGTTTGCGATTTGCTCTGTAGCATTTCCGTGAAACTTGTATTGATGAAACGATGTTTGGGATTTGATTTACGTTTATCCGCGAAACGTTTCTTATTTCTTATCAAAACGGGTTTGCGGTTTGCTTATAGCATCATCCGCCAAACGTTTTAGATACATTATAAGTCTATACAAATGGTTTCTGCGAACGCTTTTAAGCGAGTTTGCGAAACTTTTTCTCAGACTTGTATCAATTTGATTTGGTTCAAACACCAAAAATGAAAACCGATTTTAGACTATTATAGTATTCTTTTTTGCTTAATGGATTCCGTATCAACTAACCGAGAACTCTAAAATAAAAAGAGAGTACATGACCATGAGAGAGTACTATGCTCACCAGATCCAGACAAGGCCATCAGAGGGCATGACGATTATCAAGTCAGGAAGATTGTTTCATCAGTATATTGTAGACGTCTACACCGCAACTGAGCAGGAGAGATTGAGGTTCATCAGACTTAACCAGAAGCAACTAAGGGCTGAGTTATATACAAACGTTTGTGATGCATTGGACAGTGGAGACACAGACTCTAGCAAACTTGGCAGAAAAGTCATCTTACCTTCTTCTTTCACTGGAACCCCTAGATATATGTCTGAGAAATATCAGGATGCCATGGCCATTTGTCGCAGGTATGGTAATCCTAATGCGTTCATCACATTCACGGCAAACCCGAATTGGGTTGAAGTGAAAGAGCACTTGGAAGTCTACGGAGGTGATTCACCAAGCAACAGACCAGACCTTGAATCTAGAGTTTTTAAACTCAAGTTGGAGGAGATGATGTCAGACTTCAAGAAAGGTGTCTTCTTCCCCAAACTAGCTGCAGGTATAATTAAATTTTAACCCTGTTTAATCCAGTTAATCTACTCTGAAACTAAAACCTTGATGTGGTAAATAAATTTACTTATACTAAAAATTTTACTTTCTAATATTTTAAGTTTCTAAACTTCTTATTTAAAAGAAAAAATATGATGAAATAAATATTATAAAATCCGAGATTACAATAAAAAAACCTTAGCATGTTATCTTATATATATAACAACTTTTTATAAAAAACATCATAATATATAATTTTATAAGTCAGAATATATAAGTAACAATATTTGTTAGTTAATATATAATGAGTTAATATATAAGAAAGTGACAGAATTTTACTATACTAACTTCCAAGGACCATTTATTTTGAAAATTCTCATCATCAGTTACTTAGATTAGGCTTTTTTTTTCAAACATAACAGTAATATATTTGAGACACAAACAAACATGTATAAATTTAAATAGTAATGATCACTATTATTTTTTTATGTAGTCTACCTGAGCTAAATATATTTTCAGTTTAAATGGAACAAACTTAGCACTAAACTTATTACTTATGACTACAAAAAAATGTTCAACCAATTTTGAAAAACTGATTCTAACTATTACTATTGTTAAACTAAAACAAATATTAAAAAAATGCAAAACAATATTTTTTAAAAATACTTTCAACAAGATGACGGTGATAATCAAATAAACAACAAAAAATATTTTAATAAAATAAGAAAATTAATTTTAATTTCAGTTAAAAATAAATTAGATATTGTGGATATATTTATATTATTCATCATTTGTTAACCGTCTAACGTCTTCTTTTCATTAAACATGATAGTTGTGTACACAATCGAGTTTCAGAAACGTGGCCTCCCCCACGCACATATCCTTCTTTGGGTTGAAGGTTTTAAAGGAGAATCAACAGCTGAGATCATTGACAAATAAATATCAGCAGAACTACCGGACAAGGAAGCAGACCCTGAGGGTTTCGAGTTGGTAGAGCGACACATGATCCACAGTCCTTGTGGAAAACAACGACCTTTGTCGCCATGTATGGAGAAAGGAGAATGCACGAAGAAATACCCCAAACCATACTCCAACAACACAACCATTGACAGGTCTGGTTTTGTTGTTTATAAACGGCACGTCGATACCAGGGCATCAGTTTTAAAAGGCGATATTGAGTTAGATAACCGTTACGTGGTCCCTCATAACCTCTCTCTCCTCAAGAAATACAAAGCACACGTCAATGTTGAGTGGTGCTGCAAAAAAAGTGCTATTAAATACCTCTTCAAATACATAACTAAAGGGGTGGATCGAGCACTGGCTCTGCTTGAGCAGTCTGGTTGTAAAGACAAAGCAGCGCTTGATAAGAAAAGAGAGCATCTTGAACTGGACGAGATTGATAGATTTTTGGAATGTCGTTACATTTCAGCTTGTGAAGCATCTTGGAGGCTGTTTTCTTTCCACATTCATCACAACCAGCCTTCCGTGATGAAGCTGAAAATCCATCTCCCAGGCAAGCATAGGCTGTTATACGACCAGAATAAGAGCTTAGAGGAAGTCCTTTCAAAGGAGAATAACGAGAAGACAATGCTGACTGCGTATTTTGTGGCAAACCAAAAATACGAAGAAGCCTGAGAACTCACTTATATTCAGTTCCCATCTCGGTTTGTCTACCACACTGACGATAAAACTTGGACACCAAGAAAGCATGGAACATCTATAAGGCAGACTTCCGTACATACATCCTACTGCAGGAGATGAGTATTATCTCAGAATCCTTCTCAACGTGGTCAAGGGCTCCACGAGCTTTGAGCATCTCTGTACCGTGGCCGGTACAACGTTTAAGGAGTTCCGCGATGCTTGCTATGCACGTGGGTTACTAAACGACGATAAGGAATGGCATGATGCAATTGTTGAGCCTTCCTACTGGGCAACTGGACGTCAACTTAGGAGGTTATTTGTCCTCATATTGATCTACTGTGAAGTTGGAAACCCCATGAAGCTTTCGAACCATACCTGGAAGATATTGGCTGAAGATACACTGTACATGAAGCAGAGAGGATTTAACTTCCCTGGCTTGATTCTTCCCGATCTACAGCTGCAACAATATACTTTGATAGAAATTGAGCGACTCCTCAAAGAGAACGACAAATCCTTGGCTGATTTCCCTGGGATGCCAAAGCCAAACGAGAGTGCTCAGAGAAATCTCAAACACTGTCTTGCGTCAGGAACTGAATTATGATACTGAGAAAGAAGCAAGTGAGCATGAGAAACTGTTTAGCACCATGAATGAGGATCAAAAAAAAGTATACAATGCCGTAGTTGACAATCAATCTGGGCACTGTTCTTTGTCTACGGTGCAGGAGGGACTGGGAAAACGTTCTTATACAGAACAATTATAGCAAAGCTGAGATCAGTCGGAAAGGTCGTCATACCTGTCGCTTCAGCAGGAATTGCAGCTCTGCTACTACCAGGAGGGAGGACAGCTCACTCCCGCTTCAAACTTCCCGTCACTTAAACCGATGAGACACTTTGTGAGATTGGAGCAGGATCTATGTTAGCAACTCTGATTGCAAAAACAGACTTGATCATAAGGGACGAAGCTCCAATGGCTCACGCTAAGGGACCTACAATCTCTGCATGATCCAGCAGCAGCTAATAAACCTTTCGGAGGAAAAACAGTGATCCTTGGTGGTGATTTCAGGCAAATTTTACCTGTTGTAGCTCATGGAAGTAGACAAGACACAGTTAAGGCATCCATTAGCAAGTCCTACCTCTGGCCATATGCACAGGTTTTCACGTTAAACACCAACATGAGACTGAGACAAGCAGACAGAGAATTTTCTAAATGGATTCTCGAGGTTGGCAATGGTACGGCGCCCACTGTGGAGACAGATGAAATAAGTTATGATGGTGGAGAGCAGGTTATAATTGGGGATAAATTCATGCTACCGAAGTCAGATCATCCTCATCAAACTGTAACAGATGCTGCTTACCCTGACTTTGTTAGGAACTATCTTAACCGTGCTTACTTGACAGAGAGAGCTATCTTAGCTCCAACAAACGCAAGTGCCCATGAAATTAACTCTTACCTACTGTCTAAGGTGCCTTCTGCAGAAAAAGAATTTCTGAGTTCAGACAGTGTTGCCTTCGAGAGTACACCAGAGGAGGACTGGACAAATAACTACACTCAGGAGTACTTGAACTCACTAGACTTCCCAGGTCTGCCACCTCACAAACTATGTCTGAAAGTCGGTGCTCCAGTCATGATGCTTCGCAACCTCAACCAGAAAATGGGTTATGCAATGGAACCCGGATGATGATCTCACGTCTTGGACACAGGGTTCTGGAGGCTGAGCTTTTAACTGGTACTCATGTCGGGGACAGGGTCTTGATACCAAGGATTCAGCTATCACCGAACGATACTATACATCCATTCACGTTTCGCAGGAGGCAGTATCCAATCAGATTGTGTTATGCGATGACAATAAATAAGAGCCAGGAACAGAGTCTGAAGCAGGTAGCCCTCTATCTCCCAAGACCCGTTTTCAGTCATGGGCAGTTGTATGTTGCTCTCTCGAGAGTCACAAATCCGGAAGGTCTACGAATTCTAGACGATACAGAAGGTTCAACTAGAAAAGATGCTGTTACTAACATTGTTTACAGAGAGATTTTCAGCAATCTCTTGACAAGTAAGTACATGCTAGCCTGTTTTAATAAGATAAGATCACAAGGATTAACAATATATAAAATCCTAATCTTGGTTGCTTTCCTGCAGGCAACAGGTGCGAAACTATTCCAGCTAACAACAACCCAAACGACGGCCACAGTCGTCTTCATGAGATGGAGTCGGAATAAAAAAAACTGTTCTCTTTTAATCACCATACTCCGAGCGTTCCAATCTTTCAAAACAAGTCCTTTACTTTGGCATTTCTCATAACTTCGTAGCCAAATTTATGTATTCTCTCACTTTATGATCAGTTTGATTTAGTTTCAGGTCCTTTACTTTGGCATTATTTTGGCATCTCTCATTTTCTTCTGGTCCAGTAATCCGTTTTGAATGAATATATGAAAAAAATAAATGGTGGGAAATAAACACAGAACTTAAACAAAGCATATCAATGGAAACATAAAATTTCCTAAATGAGTTTCCATTTTCTTCAACCAAAAACAAAAACAAAAACAAAAAATAAAATAAAATACCATTAATTTATAAATCCATTTTGAATGAATATATGAAAAAAAATAAATGGTGGGAAATAAACACAGAACTTAAACAAAGCATATCAATGGAAACATAAAATTTCATAAATGAGTTCCCCTTTTCTTCAACCAAAAACAAAAACAAAAAATAAAATAAAATACCATTAATTTATAAATCCGGCCATATAGAAGTACAAACTCATATTTTAACTGAATTTCAAATATTAATATTGTAACCCAAAATAAGGTTTTTTCAAAATACACTGACATTTGTTTCATGCTAGGTTAATGAGAAACAAATGATCTATTAGAGGGAAACAAAAAAGCAAGAATTCAAATATCAACTTTAATGTTCCTCGTTTCGAACATCGTTACGTAAAGTTCACTTACTGTTTCTGAATAAATCTGAAGGAAAAAAATTCCACATGCCATTCATTCTGATAACTGAAACAACCATAGCTCATTTGAAAAATAAAACTCTCATACCAATTTAAACACCATACAGCCAAAACGTGTAACGTTACAGTGAAACGCTCACAGCCAACCATGTAACCCAACTCTGCAGCTGCATAAATACATCAAAATATTATAGAGAACCTTCATCCCTTCTCTTCAAATAAAAATGAACGTCGAACCAATATACGCTTTTCGATTTGTCTCCTACACGGAACCAACTACATTGCTTCCGCAAAGAGATCTAACCATCAACATAATAAGACCGAATACTAATCAAACAGAGATATCCATGAACATCCCATGTTTGACTAATGCTCTCGGTTTTCTGACAAACACGACCATTGACAACATGCATCGCATGCTCACAGACCATGACATAAACATCGACTCTGCCAGACACATCGTAGAGGCTACTAACAACCATGTCTACTCCTTAGTTTCAGCACTAACAGATTATCAAGGTACAAACCTACATATCATAATCAATTTAACATATTACAATCCCCAATCAATCCACAGAATTAATGTGGACATAGCAACAACAAACCTGGAAGCTGGAGTAAGAACATCAACAATCATTGAAGAACATGAGCTTTGCAACATCTGCATTGAGAGAATTAATAGCACATGCGAAGATTGTTATTACTTTGCGAGGATGAACCTAGAACGGCGGTAGTAGGAAGAAAAGTCTAATTGTGTTCATTTGAAATCCCTACGTCGTCGTTTCTAATTCTCACTATGTGTTTCGCTATAACTATTTTCAACTGTACCCTTTTACTTCCATAAAATTTCCAACATCGACGCTATATTTTATTTTGTTTCATCGAATTTGAAGGAGGGTGGAGGAACATTGAATTTCCCATCAAACGACGCCGTTTAGATCCGTTTGTTTATAACTATTTGCGATTGTGTCCTTGGTTTCATAACATGTCAGACATTGACACTTCAATTTTCTAACTAATCATTCATAATGGAAAAAAAATCTACATTTCACCAAGGATGTCAATAAAGAAATAAGATTTCAAGAAAGCAAACAAGTAACGAAATTCAAATGAAGAGATAGGATAAGGTCCTAAGGAAAGCAAGTTGGTTGGCAAAAAAAAATCAAACTAAAAATCAAGAAAGCAAGTAAATAAAGAAGAATGGAAGAAAATGTGAATAATACGACAAAGTAAGTCTACAGGTATGTATGCATATATATTATCATGTTCATAAATATGTATGATTAGACTTTGAAATCAGTTGATGTAGAAGAAAAAGGTTATAGAGGACATAATTTTTCTTTTGAGAATCAAGAGGACATACATTTTAAGAAGATTTAAACAAAACAAAAACATTATACAAGAAGCCACAATTAAACAAGCAATCATGCAAGGAATCATTAAGAAAACAATTAATCAACAAGCAAGTCAAGGAAGCGAAAAAGCAAGTAAACATTGCAAATATGAATGTCTACGATTAAGAAAGTATACAAATATGTATGTATATATGCATGTGAATATGTATAAATGCATGTGTGTTTAAATGTATGTGTTGCATTCTTTAAGTGATTGCGCAATGGAGAAGAAAATATACACAAACATCAAAACGCTAGAAGCAATAGGATTAAAGAGGACATACATGTGCCGTTCAAAAGAAGAGGACATACCTGTAGAAGACAAAGACAAGACTGTTCTAATGACTGCGAGAAGAAATTCACTCAGGAGTTTCTTACAAGATCAACATAAATCAGTAAGCCACTACCAAAAGCAGACTTGGAACTTGAAGGATCAAAATAGAGACGACTGACATACCAAAATTCTAGTGACCGGTCTCTTCTTCTACGAAACAGAGACGTGCTTAGTCTGACAATTTGAACACCTTCTGAAGCACATACCTGAAAAGCAAAAAAAATAGAATTAATTAGTATTTACTTTACCATAGATTTGTAAAAAATTATTTGTAGTCTTTGAAGCTGTTTCTCGTATTTTCCCATCCAACAAATCAGAATGTAGTCTTAGTCTTTAGCCCTTTAAGCAGTGGTGTAAAGTCATGAACCTTCTTTCGATTCCATAGTCTTTGTACTGATTTACTGGTCAAACGGCTTCTTTTCCATCCAACAAGTTTTTTCTTTTAGCCATTAGTCTTTTTCCATCCAAGGACATTTGTCTAAGAAGCTGGTAAAATTTTCCCTTTAGCATGTCTAAGAGGCCGTTTGAATTTTTTTATTTCATCAATGACCTTTTTCTAAAGCCATATTGTCTTTGTATAGGGACTTCTGTAAGCCGTGGGTCATACGTAATGTAAGGAATCTGTTTTTATTTTTGTTCGTTTCAGACTTCGAATACCGAGCAATAGTGTTCGTCTAGACACTTCCAAGACTATTTTGAAGTTATTGGTGACTTTTTCAGACACTTGAGACTTTCTCTTAAGCTGTTGGTCGTTTTTTTCCCCCATACAACAAGCTGTAAACCAAGTCATTGCATGTCTTTTGCTAAGATGCTGGTCGTTTTTTTCCATCCAGCATATCTAAAACAGACACATTTGGTCTCTGTCTAAGACTTTTGTATGTCATTTTAGAATTCTTTGAACCGTTCAACAGGTATTGTCTCAGACATCAGTCGTTTTTCCATCTAGCATGTCAAAAAACAGACACATATAGTCTTTGTCAAGAGACTTCTTTTGTAAGCCGTGGGTAGCAAAAATAAAGAAAGGAATCCGGCTTTTCATTTCAGTCTTTGTCTTGGGACTTACTTGAAATGTTGGTCGTTTTTCGCATCCAACAAGAGTCTTATTTTATCCCTTGGTCGTTTTTTTATCCATCCATCTAAGAACTTTTTTCTAAGCCTTTGGTCATATCTTTTTCCATGCACAGTCTTTGTCTTTTTGCCTAAAGACTTGTAAGAATGACTGTACGGGATCTGTTCCAGATTCATTGTCTTTGTATAAAAGACTTTCTTAATCTCGTTATCCTCCCACTCCATCCAAATAATCAAAAACAGATTCCATACAGTCTTCTTATCTTGAGACTCTTATTTAAGACTTTGTCAGCCATTGGTTGTTCTTTATAGGCTTTTTGGTTCATTGTCTTTGTTTTTAGACTTCTTCAAGCCATTGGTTGTTATTTTTGTGTCCCATCCAACAAGTGGTAAAATTAAGTCATCAGTCACCTTAGGACTTTCTTCTAAGCTGCTGGTCGTGTTTTCCATCCAGCATGTGTAAAACCCGAGCCCATCAGGTCTTTTCTAGTTGACTTTATGTCTTTGTTTAAGCCCCTTTTGTAAGCCGTGGGTAGCAAAAGGAACTGGCTTTTCGTTTCAGTCTTTGTCTTAAGACTTATTTGAGATGCTGTTGGTCTTTTCCCCATCCACCAAGTATTAAAATTAAATCATTAGCCGTTTTTCCATCTAAGGACTTTCTTTTAAGCTGCTGGTCATTGTTTCCATCCAGCATGTCTATCGATCAATCTGGTCTTTGTCTAGAGACGTTTTGTCTTTTGTCTAAAGATTAGTAAGCCGTCTACACCTGTTTAAGCCGTCTGTACTTTTTTCCCATCCAACAAGTATTGTTTCAGTCATTAGTCCTTTTATTGCTTTATCTAAGGGCTTTTTATTACCCAGAGAGACTGGTGGCCTTTCCATCTAGCGTGTCTAGAACCAGACACACATGATCTTTTTCTAGGCACCTTTTTTGTAAGCCGTGGGTAGAAAAAATAAGGAATCTGGCTTTTTCATTTCAGTCTTTGTCTTAAGACTTATTTGAGAGATGTTGGTCGTTTTTTCCCCATCCAACAAATCTTATTAAGCCCTTAGTCGTTTATACCATCTAAGGACTTTTTTCTAAGCCGTTGGTCATATCATTTATCTTTCCATTTCCATAAAGTCTTTTGCCTAAAAGACTTTGTAAGTATGACTATACGGGATCTGTTTCAGATTCATAGTCTTTATAATGTAAAGACTTTCTTAGCCCTCGTTATCCTCCAAATAGTCATAAACAGATCCCATATTGTCTTTTTCTTAAGACTCTGATTTTCCATTCCCTCTTTAGACATGCACTACCAACCAAGATTCCTTATGGTTCTAGTTTCCGAGGCAACCAATGTACCCAAACAAAAATCTGACAGAAACACTATAAGATTAGTGATTGTCTATGACCGACCTTATTTTGGGTTTCAAAATCCTAAGACATCGTCATCGAAGAGAACAGATCATACATATTTGACTTTGTTCTCGTTCGATTCCATCCTCCGAAGACAGAAAAACAAAAACTAATTTCAGAAGTTACCTCGACAGCGAGCAGCATCAGACGCCAAAACGAAGGCCAGTGACTTTTTGTCCTCTAACCAATGCATCCTGCAAGCTATCTGTTCAAACCGAACCATTTTCAAACACTAACCACGGGATTTGTGTATACAAAAAAAAAAAAAGAGACTGAAACTGAGAGATTACACTGAGAATATACAAGTATAAAGAGAATTTCGGGTTCAGAAACTGAGTACATATCAAGGGGCCATCTTGACTCTCACTCTTTTAGCTTACAAAGTTGTATGTATATCCATCACGTTCATCTCTATCTCTCTCTTTCTAATACTTGATCCCCCTGGTTCCATGATTGTTGCTAAATTAGGCTGGAGATCATCCAAAAATAGATTCATCAGATTCTTGATATATGTTAAGAAGGTCACATTCAAAAATCACTTCAATAACAATACAGAGATTTAATCAACAGGAATGCATATAAACAGAGTATAGTAACAAAACAAGAACACAAATCACCTCAGAAAATCATACTAACGAAATGTATTAAGTCGTGACTAATGATCACACGACGTAACTGTGTCCAATAAAACAGTAAACAAAGGTTTTACCTCCGATGATGGTGAGTCAAGAAGATTCACTTCAAAATGAAGATCACTGCAAAAATCAGAAACAAAATCGCCATAAGTGAAGAACGAGAAAACCCTAACCCATCGGATCGATTTCAGGCGGAAATTTAGAGATCCTTACACAGAATTTACATTAGACGAAATACTTACTAATCCAAAAACTCTTCGAATCTTTAGATTTTGAAAATCCTTGAAGATCCGATCCAGAGAGAATTCTTCAAAGATTTAAGGGAAAAAAAAAAAAGAGAGAGAAAATACATTATAATGTTAAAACTGTGGGAAATTGAAAATAAAGCCGGAGGAAAATATACGTATCGCTGTTGCGTTTGATAACACGCGCTTTTTTGTAACGGTTATATTTTCAAAACTCAAGTCGGTTTATTTGGAATGAAACTAGTTCTGCGTTTTCTAACAGTTTTATTTTTACTAAATAATATTTAGGAGAGCATTTTCGTAAATCTAACAATTATATTATTCCAATAGCATATAGTTCTTATCGTATTTTGTATATTTTTAATTGTGTTTTGGCAAAATTCTGCATAATGATGATATGATATTTTATAGGCGTTTGTAATTATGAAAACAATCTTAATAGCATATAGTACTTATCCTAAAATAAACTAGTGGACATAATTAATCTTTTTCCTGTTAAAATCTTTTAAATGTAAGTAAAACTGCAGTAATTTAGTTTATATATCAAGTTAATTTATAAGATAATATTCAATTTTATTAGTTTACTTTTATATTGGTTTCTATTTTATTTCTACATGTTTTTTTTTGAAAGATTTACATTTTTAAGTGCATTCTTTAAGACCATTTATTTTTGTTAGTAAAATTTTATGTTGAATTTTCAGACAGTTAATATATATGTAGTTAACTTGTTTAATCATTTCCCTTTGCTTATTTATTTTATTTTACATTTAGTTTCATTCTATTGGAAAAAATAGTTTTTTAGGAATTTTTATATTGAAAAATTAATAAACTAAAATATTTATTGGTGCTTTAAATTATATACACGAACTCTCAATGTTATGTAGCCTGAACTTCAAAAATTTATGTGGTTATATAGCTTTTATTCAAGAGGGAGTTGTGCTTTTATTCCATTTTTATACTATTATTCATGTTTACCTTTATTAGAAAATAGTTTTACAAATATTTTTTTATCATTAATAAGGCAGAACACCTTTCCACCCTTGATTTATAGATATATAAATATAAAAACTATTTAAAATAAATGATAAAAATAAAAATATTTTTCTAGTTTTCGAATTATAATGCTTTTTATTTCAAAAGAGTTTTACTGAACTTTTTATATTTTTATTTTTAATTCAAAACATTATTTTGAAATTCAAAATTCTTTTTCAAACTATTTTAATATTTTATTTTAAATTTTAAATATATTTTTAAAATCCTAAACACCACCCTCTAAACACCCACCCCTCAAATCTAAACTTTAAAGTTTATATTTATATTAGTTAATCCTAGGGATATAATTCTTTATTTATCTTTTTAAAATTAAGAGTAAATGTGGTTAAAGTAAACCTAAAAATGATATTAATATTGTGGTATTTTAAGAAATTTCTCTTTATTCAAATATGATGCATTTAACATCTTGATATTTAAAATTATTATAGTAACTGTTTATTGGTGCTCTAAGTTATTCAAAATAACTCTTAATGTTATTTAGCATCAGCGTCAATAATTTATGTTTTTTTTGTTCATATAGCTTTCATTTAAAGATCATGCATTTTAAGAGATATTTTCATTTTTTTATTCTTATGTTGATTTTCAAATACTTAGTTTAGATATCAAGTAAATTTCGTTTTAATAAATTTTTAAAATTTAATTTATTTCATATTAATTTTAATTTTAAAGAAATAATATTTTTGAAAATAGTGAACTAATATAGTTATTTGACATACTTTCATTGGCGGTTTAAAATCATATGGGGATACTCTCATTTGTTTTAATTCCTTTGAGATCAAACATATACATCACAAATTTAGACAATTAAGATACTAAATAACACAATTAAAGTACGGTGAAGTATATGCGTATATAAATTAATTGGTTCAATATCCTTGTTAAAAAAAATATTGTGGAAGAATTGGAGCACATACAGAATATATGGTCCTTTTTAGGTCCCCTTTTGTTTTGCAAGTATTTACAGCCATGCCATTGTCTTATTTATAACATATGCTTTTTAAAACAATATAAAAATTAAATCTTGCTAATATGCCAAAAAATATTCTTAATTAGCCAAATCTTTCTAAGACTATCCCTATCCTAACATATATTACATCTATATTATTAAAACTGAAGTACCTTTTGGTACTATTTGGAAACTTAGATAGTAGATTAAATGAAAATTGTTTACAAACACGGATAGCAGATTAAATATTTATTTTTATTTACACATTTAGCCATTGCATTTCTTTCTTATTTACAGATTCTGCCGTTTGGAAACTTGGATAACAGATTAAACGAGAATTGTTTGGAAACACAGATAGCATATTAAATACTTCTTTTTATTTACACATTTAGCCATTCCATTTCTTTCTTATTAATAAATTCTGCCACTTCATTTAAAATCAAATTTTTAAATTAATTAAATACAATGGATTGTTATTTTTTGTGCTGAAAATAAAAACACAATCTCGAAATATATTGTGTATGCTATATAAAAATATTTACAAATATAGTATTACTTTATTATTATGTTAATTAATACAGTATTATGCTATAGATTTTGTAAACCATCATCTATAATAGCATATAAGATATTGTTATTTAAGGAAGTAGATAATTTAGCTCGAGAAAATTGCTTCTAATTATCTAGCGCAATTCACTTTATTATATAGTCTAATTCACTTTATTATATAGTCTAGCCCAATTTTTTTACATAATTTACGTATTAATTTTTTTATAAATTAAAGTGAACTACAATACTTTTTCTGTTTCTTTGTTGTGAAAATAAAACAAAACTTTAATATATAGTATATATTAATCTGATACAATACAATTTTCAAGAAAAAATATCATAAAATTAATAATAATTCATAAAAACTACTGCAAATAATTAAATCATTTTAAATAAATAAACAAAAAAGCAATAGCTTAATATATGAATATTAAAATTACATCAAATTACGTCAAGTTATAAAATTATAAATATAATATTATGTACAGATAAAAAAATTATTATCATACATCAATATTATAAAATAATATAGTCCACTCTACATATATTTTACAAAACATAAAATTATAAATGGACATTTAAAAAAAATCAGTGGTTTATAAATTTACGTTGAATATAAAATAAATCCAACACCCGTGCGTCAAGGTCTAGTCTCTTTTAATTTGTAAACTACCATCTAAACTATTGTGTGCTATCACGAAAATCTTAATAATATCATATGTCATAGAAAATGTTGGCTAAAGAGGTAAACTTTGAATCAAAGCGGTGATTGTCATTTTGGTAAATAGGTAGATCTGAGTGGGATGCGGGGATGATGGGTTTGATCTCCGATCTCTCTGTTCATAGAATTGCTCAAGATTTGTGTGTTGTTGTTGTAGAAAAACAAGATCTCACTCCTATTTTCTGGAAACTCCATACATTCGAATTCTATCTGATTTCACCTATGGATTTGCTTTTTTTTCATCTCACATCATTGTTTAACAATTCTTAATCCCAAAGTTTGTAGCTTTCGATGGACTTGGAGCTGAGATCATCAATCTCTATGAGCTTTTGTGTTGTGGCCTCTCATGTTTTCATATTGTTTATTCTCTTATACCTTTTAAGCTTGTGTTAATATTCTATTTCAATTTCTCATTATATCTAGGGGGTGTATTCCACTGAGAATTTAAAGGGATTTGTATTAAGATGACAAATCCACTGTTATTGAATTTGACATTTCGTAAAGTATTCTGAAATCCACTGTTATTGAACATATTTTAAGTTGTGGAATTTCAAAAGTTTTCAGGTAATTTTAGGGTGTTTGGGTATAGTTTCTTAGTTAAAAAAATTAAAACCCACATCCCATGGTTCTAGATGATATTGTAGAGTGGTTTAACAAAAATCATTTAAATCTCTGCAACTTATTGAAATCATCTAAAACTTCATTAAAAATTAAATCATTGAATACATCTCCTGTAAATTTGCAGTAATTCTCTATTCATATGCGTGGATTTAATAACATATGTTTTAAATTCCAAATATTTATATTTATCAATTCCGCTCACAGTATGGCCAAAATCTTCCAGAAGACAAAAAAACACAAGTGTGTAGGGAACCATGAACAGTTACTTGAATATACAAGTAGTTATATCATTTCCTCTTTATTTGGACATACATTATCACGTAGTATTAAATAAATTGATAAATATTAGTTGATATATTCAAAAAGAAAAAAACATATAAACTTACAAAATTCCCCAATATTTTCTAAGATCGTTTCCCATAAATATAGCAAATTCAAACTGATGTAATCTATAGAAATTATTAATGTAGAAGGGACTATACATATTCATTAGATTTTTCGTATATAATGTAATTAATACAATCAAGCTCTCCCGAAATATGAAAGATTTTGTTTATTAAACAAATTCCTTTAATTTCGTTTTTTTGTTTAAAAAGAAACAAATTCCTTTTTCCAATAACTGAACTTTAGGTGTTTACTTATATATATCAGGGGCAAGGCCCCATGATTATATGTAAGTTGTTGCTCAATCTATGAAGGAATTGTAGAAGCCGAAAATCGGAATCGATACAAACGATAGATATTTACAAAACGATGTTAAGGAAAATAACGAAATGAACATGGAGGCGAGATATGATCTCTTTCCTTAACTCTAAATATTCGTTCCGTACTGAAATGGTACTGTGCGAAATATCGAGTCCCGGGATACAACCATGGCAGACGATTCACGCTTCACTCGTGAATGCCCTATCGAACTAAATTACTACGAAACACTCTCGAACTATAGACTTACACAGAGAGATTTTTTGCTGTTGGTTTGCGATGTAAAAAGTGTGAAATGAGAGAAGAGGAGACGGATTATTTAAAGAAGAGTCGTGGATTTTCGAAATTGTAACAAAAATATCTCGGAAATCTCGGAAGTTGTGCGTTGAGAAACTTTCTCCGCAAGATCTCTCCATTTTGACTCGTTCTAATCCATTTCGAACAGATGAACTTTGTGTCGTTTTTGAACAAACTACATGTCGTTTACACACGAACGTCATGCTGTTTTTAGAGAACTAAATGGGCAAAATGTTGAGCTTAACTTGGTCCAAAAAGAATCTTATTGGACCGGAGGCCCTCCACCAAGACCCATGACCCAAGCCCAAGCCCAAGCCCAAGCCCAAACCCACGCCCACGCCGAGCCGGCCGGACGGCGGCAGCGGCGCGCGCGCGCGCGGCGTTTGCTGTCTCCTCCCTTGCATCCTTTGAACAAGTGATGGAGTGATCACATATATATACTACTCCATTTTCCTCTTGCTGGCCGATGTGGGACTCTCCCCATGCCATTATTCTCATTTAATTGACATTTGTTTGGGCTTACAGCATTTGAAACCCATGTCATTATTATTCACATTTTTATAAGAAGCCCAAAGGCTTATAATGATCCAACAATCCCCCACATGAATAGAAAAGACTCTAAACATATGCAGACTAAATGCAGACTCAATAGACTATAAAAAAGTATTAATGACTAGACTTATACTAATGACTAGACAGACATACTTATCAGGAGTGTTTGCGAAAAATTCGTTGTGTTTGAGTAGGTGGCACTTTTAAGCCTTGAACCACTCATAGTTAATATCTGTCGGGTTTACTTTACCAGAAGGTGAACATGATGTCTTGAACCAACCAGTGTTTTATATAGACCGAGACAACATGCATAATGCAGCTTCATTTTCTCGTAAACATTAGTTCTTTATTGTGTTCGTTGTGGCCCTGAACTATTCCTGGTTTTCATGAGTGAACTTAGAGAATATAGCCTTGCATTCATTCTCCTAGAAACAGCCCCATTTCACACTCATTAGGTGATTGACCATGAAAAGTATTGAGTAATACTCCGCTTAAAAAAGCTATGGAATCATTAAAAGCTGATGCTTATCCTTCTCACACTTGTTAGCACTTTTATCATCTTAGGAGCTGGGATGAGACTACTCTGTCTTAAAGTGCTTTGGTTAGATTCTGTTTGATTTTGTTTTCCTTTGAACCTACGTCTTGGGATCTCCAGTCATGATAGGTAGGGTTGCAATCAAGCATCCTCATTCGTTATAGGCTTTAAACCCATTCCTTTTGATGATTTAGCAACAACATCTCGTGGCAAACCTTTAGTAAATGGATCTGCTAGGTTGTCAGCCGATTTGATGTAGTCTATTGTGATTACACCATTTGAGATTAGTTGTCTAATGGTTTTATGTCCTCTTCTGATGTGACGAGATTTACCATTGTAGAGATTATTCTGAGCCCGAGCTATAACTGATTGACTATCACAATGAAAATAAACATGTTACTAATCGTCTACAGATGGGCATCTGGCAGCTCAGGAACTCACCTCTGCTCCGACTTGGGCAGTGCTGAAGAATGTTCCCCCTCACCTTTACTATTTGGATGGTATTAGTGTGGTAGCGAGTGATATTGGTGAGCCATTACACACGGAGAAGTCAGGTTGGATCCTTATCATTTTGGTGATATGAAAGTTAAGGTAGAGATCAACCTCGAAGCCCCTCCCCCTGAAGTGGTGGAAGTTCGTGACTTAGTAGGCAACTCTGTAAGAATCAACGTGGAGTTCCATGTAAGAATATATAAGAAGTCTTCACGGAAGGGTTACGAATCGGGACCATTAATGGTGAATTGATTAAAGGCGAGGAGATGTAGAGATCAAGAAAGAGAAACTGCAATCAAAAATACAAAGGGTGACTCTGTGTTTTGATTTGAGATCTGTCTGAAGCAATGGAGGAAAACCCTATATTTTTTTTTCTAAGAAGACGAAGCTTACGGAAGAAAAAAACAATCTATATGCGTTACTAAACAGTTTCAAACACGTATTTTCCTTCTTTCGTGAATACACAGAATTTTTTTTCCGGTTGGGACCCACACAATTCCAGTAACACACAAAACATGAATCATCCATAGGAGGCTTACGGGCCGTTTCGTCTCTGCAAAGCTTACTAAACAAATGAGAACAGACCACATTTTAAAGCCCATTCGGCTGGAGAAAAATAATAAATGTGGGGACCCACAAATATGCACACGTGGCAGTGATGAAAGGAGTTTTCAAGGCTCCTAATCAAATGTTATAGTATAAAGGATATCAAACCAGTTATAAGTGATCACAAAGCAAAGGGAATGCAAGCCTATGCTTAATCTAAATGCAACCATTAAGAGAGATGATTATTAAACTAAGACAATACTTAAATGCAATAAAAGATGAAACTTTCTTTCAATATGAGGAGATGAGACCCATGGGTATATGGACTTGATCTTAAGTGATTAAGGTTCAATCCAAGAGGCCAACACCAAATCATGCAAGAAAAGGATAGATCTAACACTAAACACCTTGGATCTACACTTAATCACTCTCAATCACCCTAACCCATGAATCTTAAATGGATCTACTCACTAATCCACATGCTTACTCTTAAACCCATATGAGATTCAAGCTTAAACATGTAGAGAAAGAAAGAAGATGAAATCAAACACTCAAGAACACAAAGATGAGAAGAGATTATGATTTAAGATAAAGCTTTTTACTCAAAGGTTTGTGTTCTTAGAGAGAAAATAACATAAGTCCCAAATTAGGGATAACAAGAGTACTTATACTTGGCTTAAAAGACCTAAAAACATGATAGAAAATGACTAAAAGGTCCTTGGAAGCAATTAGGTCTCGACCAATAGGAGGGCAAGGAGAAAAACGGCCTGAGGTCGAGCCAAACCATCCATCCCGGTCTGTTCTCCCCGGCCTGAAGCTCGTCCAGACGCATCCCTCTCGTCCTGGTGCATCACCCCGGCCGAGTCTCCCCGGTCTGATCTCGTCCATACGCGTCCGGGTGCATCATCCCAGCCGAGTCTTCCCGGTCTGGATCAGGTCTTGTCCAGCACTCTCATCCCGTCCGGGTGCATCACCCCGGACGGTCCTTCCCGGTCTTGATCAAGCACTGTCCAGCACGTCACTCCCATCCGGGTGCTTCTTCCCGGACAGTCCTTCCCGGTCTGGTCTGGCTTGATTTGGCTTTTCATGGGCAAACTTCACTCTTCACCTCTTTTTGAGTCTTAAAGCTCCCAAATCTCTTCACAAGGCACTCCAACACCTGATAGGGATAAATGAATGCAATAAGGACTTAAAGATGCCTAATGCCCTAATCTATATGATTAAAATGCATAAAATGAAATGCTAAAACCAAGAAAATATACAAGACATCAGGCAGCAAGGGAGAGACTCAACTGCCTCATTATATTATAGATTCTTACTAGGATGAACTTTTCAACTACCTTATAATATCACCTCGAAATTGGTCTCTCTGATGCCCCAGTTGCTCAAACCGGCCTCCACCACTCAACATCGACTCTCTTCAGCTTGGTCAATTCCGTTTCTGGGATTCCTGCAACATCAAGAAAGGCGGTGAGTTTATGGAATCAAGCATATCTTTCTTGATGAAAAGGTAAGGACAGCTACTTATCTATTAGAACTGTTTTTAAGTCGATTATTTAACTCTTTCTTCAATAATCTCATCTGTTTGAATCTACAAAATTCCATGAAAAAATTGTGTTTGCTTTTCCGTATTGCTGGAAAAACCTACATCTCCGAGTAAGTTTCTCACTTTCCTTCTTTCGCTATAGGATTCGTAACCTCTCCATTGCATCGATCGAGGTCTAAGAGAGGTTTTGATCCCGCATAGATCAGTTGTCTGTGGATGATGTGAAGGTTTACGTTACCGTTGTGGAGAAACACAACGATGCTTTCCCCATTGCTAGCAAGTGGTACGATTGCGTTGCTTACCATCTTGCTAAAAGGTTCATCTTTTTAAAAACTTTAGATCAGTTTCTTAAGGGTTGGATTGTTATTTGACTTTCAGTAACTTACAAATATCTGAATTGTTGTAGTTTCCCTGGAAAAGCTGTTGGAGTTTCAATCGGTTGCTCTGCTGCTCCTGCATGATTCTTTATGTGATGTAAATTACGCAATGACATGTTCTAAGTTTCTGCTTGAAAGAAATCATAGACTTGAAGAGGGTACCTACAAAAGACAACGATGATGACACAGATCTTTTTGATGACGAGACGAGGAGGGAAAGAAAGCTGCAGAGGAGAGGGAGGCTGCTAAGGACACTAAAAAGCCCAAAGAAAGTAAGTAAGCCTCTCTATTTGTTTTACTACAAGCATGTGTCTTATGGGAAACACATGTTGTGCGTTTATAATGATGAGTTCTCATTCTCTTCTCAATATGAAATTTTGGTTAGGTGGATAGTCATATGTGCTCACTTTGTTCTTGAAGATTATATCACAAGGCTATTAATTATACAGGTGGCGCTTACTGTTCTCTTGATTTCTTTATTCCATCGTAGGAAACATGTTTAAAGCTCTTCTACAGCTTTTCAATAACCCTTTGTTTTTCCGTCTATCATGTAAAAGGCCATTTGCAAGTTTGTCTTACCCGTATATTTTTTTTCATCTGTTTCTTTGCTTTTCACCGGATGTCTCAATATTTTTTTTGTGTGTTAGGATATATGAGATACAAATTTTCTATTATTTATATATTTTATGGTGTAAAGAAATATGGAAACACAAGGTTTCAGCAAGAGATTTCAAAATCTACCAATATATACTTTCACAGAATACTTTTGGGATTTCCCTGAGCTATGAACCACACATACCTCTAGAGAATTGGTCACTTTTTAGAAAGGCTAAAGTCTTGAAGTACATGTATCTTTGTATAATTGTGTTTCTTTCTTTCTTTCGAAACTTCAAGTGAAGAGGATGACATCTATGGACATGAAACTTCAGAAATTTTTGTGCTCCATTGCATAACAAACCTGAAACTTTCTTTCCTAATTTTTTGAATTATTTTTGTTAATAGTGTTACTTATTTAGTTATATGTTAACTTTGTCACTCTATATCAGGAGCTTTGAGATCACTTAAAGTCCAATGTTTGACATGGAAGCTTAAAAAAAGTTTCCATGAGCGGATCCAGGCAATGTTTACACCTGCAGAGCTGCTATAAACTATCCTTCTTTCTCTGCTTTCTTACCATAACGAGTAATATTCATATGATCTGATGTCTTTAATTCATATGGCCCCTATCCAATGGTTCATGCAGTTACAGATTGAAAACAGGGCTGGTACCTGCATATGAATTTGTGAAAAATAACAAGTTACTAGAGGACAAGAGCGCTTCCTCGATGGCATCACCAAATCAATGCAATGACAAATTTGAATAAAGAATTTGAATTGTATGTTTGCGTAGGAACATAGCTCAAAACTAAACAATGTGTGCAGAGTTCAATTCAGAAAAAGAACAAAACAATAACATATAACAAACCTACAACTCTACAAGGCTACCACTATTAATCAATATCTAAAAGAGAAAATATAAGTCAATGAATCCCGCGCTTGCGCGGGGTGATGAACCCTAGTGATAGAAACAGTGAAGTTCTGCATCTCACTGTACAATTTTCTCTAGTTGTTCTTGCTCATTGGAAGAGAACTGTTACATCAATGCTCTAACCAGGTCCCGCTTAAATATTAAGTGGACCTTGTGCTGAGCTAAATTTTTTCTAATAATTTTAGGTATATCACTGTAACTTTCACAACTAAGACCCTAATATTTATACATTCTAACAAAACAGGACCTTAATTTCCTTAAGAAAAATGAAAAAAAAAAACAAGACCTTGTGCAAATGCATCGTGTGCACTGCCTCTAAGCCGGCAGTGGCTCTAACTTGTCTCTGAAGGTATCGTTCAGAAAGCTCTTCGACCTTCTTCTTCTTCTCATAAGCTTTGGTTGGCATAAAGCTTCTTCTGTTTAGAAATAAAAAGTCAGGATGAGATGACCATTAACAAAAGAAGAACTTTTCAAGCATTATGACTAGTAAATTACAGACCTCAAAGGCTAGACCCGGTTCAAAACGATCAACCAAACCCTAACTTGTAAACCGGATTAAAGAATCATAATCCCAAAACAGAGATTAAGTGGACGTGAACAAGCATGATTCGGGTATAAGAAACAGGATCCAGAAACAACGAAAATAGGATTTGTAAGACGACCGTTAAGGATTAGTGTGCCGTTAACGATGAACCAAATTAAGTTTGTTTGGCGGCGCATATTTATTTTATGGGCTTTTGTGCGAACTACATGGGCCACACAATCTGCAATAGACCAAACAAGAAGAATCAGAACCGAAAAAGTTGCTAACATAAACCGGTTTTGGTATAAAGAGAATCAGATCCGTGAGCAGTAATTTAAAAAATAATAACATTTTATTACATCAATATTATTTTTAAAAAAATATTTTTAAAATTTGCATTTGATTCTACATACAACTCGACTGAAAAGGAGAGGTATTTCTTAGTCTAGCACTTTTCTAGAGAGAAACGAGTTATCACCATATTAATGTGATCTTATTAAAAACATAAATATTACCATATTAATGTGATCTTATTAAAAACATAAATATTAAATAGAAAATTTTATATGTCATAATTATGTTGATGCCATGTCATCCTTTTTAGTGGCATGTCATCATTTTTTGTGAGAAAGAATGTGGTGATAACATATGTCAAATTACTTCTCAAATAATTTACATTTTATAAAGATTTTATTCATATTATATTTTATTTAATTACTTTTATTTTAAATTTGTGTATCTTAAATATAAAAATTAGTTCTAGTATATATATATACACTCAATATAAATAACCTTATAAGTTGATAAAATATTTAATTATAAATTGATATAGAAAAGTTATTAGCTATTACCATATTTCTAAAATCTTACAAAAATGAATATTCATAAAGAAATATAAATCTGTATATAGAAACATATTTAAGTAATCTTACCAAAAATATAAATATTCAAATATAAAATTTTACATGTCATAATTATGTTGATGTCATGTTATCTTTTTTTAGTGACATGTCATTATTTTTTATCGAGAAAGAATGTGGTGATGACACTTGTCAAAATCACTTCTCAAATAATGTATAAGGGATTCTAAAAGAAAAAAAAAAAGAGCAATTAAATCGTATATTAATTGTATTGATCTCATTATAATTAAATCATCATTTTTACATTAACAATTTTGGTGTTATTTTTTGTTTCTTCTTTACAATTGGTTTCACCATCCAAATGTTAGGGTTTGTTTTTTCTCATAAAAATAAAATGTGAGAAAAATGAGAAATACCCTAACATACATCTTAGTCCCAAAACTAGCACACTAAATATAAAATTCCAAAAGGTACTCCTAACTCGTAGGATATATTTTCATAAATAAAAGCAGGCAGAATGATTATATGAATTTTTGGAAGACACAAAGAGAACAAAGACTTCCACAAACTACAGCTATTAAAGGCCATAATTTAAGGGACACAAACATACTATATGTATTTATACTCTTTATATTGTTTTTTTTTTGTGACTAAAATACTCTTTATATTGTTAAAAGCCAAGTTGTTAGATTTTGTCCCTTTTCATGACCTTACCGGTCCAATTCAAACATACACTTACGTCTTTTAGACCATCAATACACAAGATAAGCTATACAACATATACTTACGTTTTTTAGACCTCAATACAACATGTATAAATGGAAACAACTAATATTATTTTGTATAAAGTCAAACGTTTTCTCTCCCTTGGTTTATGAAAATTCACGAGGAGAGCATAAATTTCGGGTCGTTGAAAATACTTATAACATAATGTTATTCATACATGTCGTACAAAACAAAATACATTTATCTTATTACCGTTTTGACTGTATTTTCTGTCGATTAATTTAAAAGTTCCAAGTATTACTTCCTTAGAATATATGCAAATGGTATTACACCCTTATTTTAAAAAATGTGAATAGTTCAATAATTCTGAAAATGGTGACGTTATATCATATTCTAATACAAAATAGCTGTATCTAGAACTGGAAATTGTATTAAAACCTGTGTATACTTTTCAAAACAACAAGAAATGTATTATATTAGTGGAATTGAACAAACTAAACCAGGACATGTTATATCTTTTAGTTGAATTGTATGCAGAAAAATGGAATATCCTGATCCAAGTCGTCGAATGGTTCTGTTTTTATTATGAATTAATAAAATGAGAACAGTTGAAAATGTAAATTAAGAAGAAAAAGAGAAGAGTTTGTCAGACGAACATAAAAAAAAAATTGTGGGAGTTCTTTCAAGAGAGATAAGCAGATAAGCCGGTTGGAAGAAAATAGTACATAAGTCGATGTGCTGTGTTTCGAAATGGATACAATCTCTAATTAAGAAACCAAAAACAAGTTATTAATAAAATAAAAATACTGTAGCTATTGGCTATTCTTCATTCCATCGTGAGCTGAGAAAACGACAAGCTTGATTTTAACCTGGATTTGAGTTACATTTATATATAACAAATAGCTCGGATTGAGGATAAACTAGTAGAGATTCTCAGTATTTGATTTAACCTATTAGATATCAGTGGGAAAACAATAACGGAGATGTATAATGCCTTTTTATTATTTAAGTGAAAGATTAGATATGATCCGCTTGTACCAAAAGGTTAATAATAATATGTTATCGTGTTGTAGGTTGTTTAACAGGTTAACTCAGCCTCAAGATTTTATTTATTTGAGATGATCAATGGACATATAAGCAAGCAAAAAGCAGCTCCGACCCCAATGCGAAATCTTTATATCTGAATCCACTGAAAACCTAATAAAAGTATCAAGCAAGTTAATAACTAATTGTAGCTTCTTTTGATTAGACTCCAGAGCATATCTTTTCACTCTAATAACACAATCATAACTAATTGTAGTTTCTTCTCGTAGGATTCTTGTTCTATTCCGGTGTAATTACTCAGACCACCTCAAATTTGAATAATAGAATAGCAATTTGTTATCAAAAAATAAATAATTATAGTATCTTTTGACTAGATTCGAGGCCCAATTTATTGTAAAACAACATCACTAAGCTTCAATCAAATTCCCAAAATGTACATACTAGTGCCTTATTGTTAGAATTAATCTCAAAAATAGCAACTTAAATTTTATTTCCTCCAATTTAGTCTTTAAACTTACTGTTGTATTGTTTGTTGTACTTCAGTTTCAAACTATATATCAAGAATATAGTAATCTGAAAAGTTGAAGACACTTGATAATTGAATACCTTTTACATTAATTTGTCAGCTATCATATACGTCATCTAGTAAATTAGGAAAAGAAAACAAGTTATGAACAGCATCGAGGATTTTATAATCCACAAAAATTAAAAGGTCAAACAAAATAAATACTAATATTCATTTACCAAAAAGAAAAATATCGTTCTTCTTACGACAACTATCCAATATTAATTGTGCTTTCACTTGGAATAATAAAAACATAAAAAGACAAGCAATAAAACTAAGAAAAGAAAATACAAAAAAGATAATTTATAAAAAAAGTTACAATTACAAACATTGAGATATTAGAGAAGGTGTGTAACACCGCTACCACTACTAACATGCCGCCCTAAAAGGTAAACGTCTCTCAATCTTTTGTACAAAAACATAAAAATAAAAAGAACCATCAGACTATTCCTAAAACATCCTTTTATTATTCCCTTTATGTTCTTCATATCATAATATTGGTGCCCATCATGATTATAATATCATCAATATTCATTTTTCACGATCAGCATCATTGCACGCACGCATAGACTTATGTCCAAGCACGAAATGACCCTCTCCTCTAAAAAAAATCTGAGAAGATCAATAGTTAAAACGCATATTAGACAAAACAAAATTTTATGAATAAATGACACAACATAACCATGCTATCAAAGTAATGTATCTATGCGAACCACGTTTGATGGTGTTCTTAATATTTGCGAGGTTATTTGCTACGGTTGGAAGAAAATAGTAAATAAGTTGATGTGCTGTGTTCCGAAATGGATACAATTTCTAATTAAGAAACCAAAAACAAGGTATCAATAAAATATTCGAGATCGTAAAATCAGACTCTAGTCATTACATATGTATTTACAGTAAGACTAAACAAATGTCAATTTAAATTCAATTTGTTATCTGTTTTGATTTAAACATAAAATTTCGGATATTCCATTAATTCTACAAAACAAAATAAGTAGTGATATATAATATCCGTAAGAAACAAAACAATTCACAAATATTAATTTTTTAGGGATAGAGATCTAATATGAGATACATTATATGTATATATACGCACACACATATTTTAGAGAGTTATATATATATATTATAATAATTATATTCTATGTAAGTTTTAGAATACTTTTATTTATTGAATTAATTATTTTAGATATTTAATTTTAAAAGTAAATAATTTAATTTTATATTAGTTTTTTGGATATCCGATACTAAATATCTAAATAGCTACAAATCAAATAAGATCAAATCAGATAATTGATTATTCAAAGGAAATAGATGGTATTACAAATAAAAAAAAGATGGTATTACAAATACTTTTAAAAATTTAGATTTTTGATTTGTGCCCACTCCTGATTTACAGAGTTTTACTGAAGCTTTTATTTACACGAGGAATAATAAAATAAAATGAAAAATTTTATTACAAGAGGAATCCCATAAAAATAAAAAGAGAAGAAAATTTTAGGGCAGATAACTATACCCACAAGACACAGGCCTCGAGTACAATCTTGGTCAACAGATAAAATGATAAAATAATAAAAAAGCATGAAAAGTTAACTTTGGGTGTGACAAGAAAGTTTCTTCGGTTTTGTCTGACTCTTCCCTTTAGTCAACGATGATATTCAGAGCCATTTTACAAGCTTCGGACACAGAAACCCAGATTGGATAATGATGTCTTTTGCTTGTTTTCCCTCTCTTTCGTCTCCTCTACGCTTACTCAATCTTTCTCAGCTTCCTCTTCTCTTGTTCTCGCCATGATTGACAAGAAGATGAGATCAAAATCCATTGGTCTCCTTGTGAGACAAGCATCTATGATTTTTATTTATGTTCTGTCCCTCTCTGTCTTCTTTCTTACAGTTTCAGAAGCTGTCTGCAATCTCCAAGACCGAGACTCTCTCCTCTTGTTCTCCAGCAACGTATCATCTCCACTTTCTCCTTTGCATTGGAACACCTCCACTGATTGTTGCTCCTGGGAAGGAATCTCCTGCGATGACTCTCCCCAAAACCGAGTCACTGCGATTCTTTTGCCCTCTAGAGGACTCTCCGGCACTCTCCCGCCCTCTGTTTTGAATCTCCGCCGTCTCTCTCAACTCAACCTTTCACATAACCGTCTCTCTGGTCCTCTCCCACAAGGCTTTTTCTCTGTTCTTGACCAGCTCACGGTTCTTGATCTCAGTTACAACAGTTTCAACGGTAAATCACAGTTTGAACAATCATCTACCAACGGAAGCAAACAAAACTTCCAGATTCAGACCGTTGATCTCTCCAGCAATCTTCTCCAAGGGGACATCCTAGCCGGTTCTGTTTTCCTTCAGGGTGCTTTAAGGTTAACCAGTTTCAATGTCAGCAACAACAGCTTCACCGGTCCACTCCCTTCCTTCATCTGCACAACCTCACCGCGGCTAACGAAACTTGACGTCTCTTATAACAAATTCACAGGCGTTATCTCTCAAGGACTAGGCAGATGCTCCAGGCTACGTGTTCTCCGAGCAGGCTTCAACAATCTCTCCGGTGAAATCCCAAAAGAGATATACAGTCTTTCTAACCTCGAGGAACTTCGTCTACCAGCCAACCATCTCTCCGGGAAGATCGATGATGGGATCACTCGTCTCGCGAAACTGAGATGGCTTGACCTTTATTTCAATCAGCTTCAAGGAGAGATACCAAGGAACATAGGTAAGCTTTTCAATCTGCGCAGGCTCCAGCTCCATATCAACAACCTCACAGGCTCTGTCCCGGTCTCTCTAGCAAATTGCACAAACCTTGTGAAGCTGAACTTACGCGTTAATGGACTGGGAGGAACCTTATCAAATGTAGACTTCTCCCGCTTTCAGAGCCTCAGCATTCTTGACCTCGGAAACAACAGCTTCACCGGAGACTTCCCTTCCACGGTATACTCCTGCAAGAACCTAACCGCGATGAGGTTTGCAGGCAACAAGTTAACGGGACAGATATCTCCACAAGTACTGGAACTTGAGTCACTCTCGTTCTTCACATTCTCACAGAATCAAATGACCAACATCACAGGTGCTCTCAGCATTCTGCAGCACTGCAGAAAGCTGTCTACCCTCATCATGGCGAGGAACTTTTACGACGAAACGATACCGAGCAACGAGGACTTTCTCGCGCCAGATGCGTTTCCAAAGCTCCAAATCTTCGGCACTGGTGGATCTAGACTGAAAGGCCAGATACCCGCTTGGCTGATCAAGCTCAAGAGCGTGGAACTCATGGACCTGTCGCAGAACCGACTCGTGGGGTCAATTCCCGGTTGGCTAGGAACGCTTCCGAACCTTTTCTACTTGGATCTCTCTGATAACCTTCTCACGGGAGAGCTTCCAAAGGAACTGTTTCAGCTTAGTGCGCTCATGTCCCATAAGGTATACGATGCAACAGAGAGGAGCTACCTAGAGCTGCCTGTTTTCGTCAGTCCTAATAACATCACATCCAATCAGCAATACAATCAGATCTCCAGCCTCCCACCTGCTATATACGTCAATAAGAATAAACTGAACGGGACTATACCGGTGGAGATTGGACGGTTAAAGGTTCTCATTGTCGTCGAGCTTCAACTTAATAACTTCACTGGCAGCATCCCGGATGAGTTGTCGAACCTCACAAACTTAGAGCGGCTGGACCTCTCCAACAACAGGTTATCTGGTAGGATCCCTTGGTCGCTCAATGGACTCCATTTCATGTCTTATTTCAACGTTTCCAACAACGCTCTCAGCGGGCCGATACCCACAGGGGGACAGTTTGATGCTTTCCCAAAATCGTATTTTGAAGGAAACCCATTGTTGTGCGGTGGTGTACTGCTAACCTCCTGCACACCTCCAAGTACTCACCCTCCTACGAAGACGAATAAAGATAAGGTTAACACACTGCTTATTGTGGGGCTTGTCATTGGGATCTTTTTCGGCGTCAGTTTGATTCTGGTGATGCTTGCTCTTTGGGTGATGGAGAAGAGGAGGGTGAATCCAGGAGACTCTGAGCACGCTGAGCTGGAGATAAGTTCCAGCCCCTCGTACTCCGAAGTTCCTACAGGTTCGGAGAAAGACATAAGCCTTGTCCTACTGTTTGGAAACAGTAGATACGAAGCGAAAGATTTGACCATATTCGAGCTCTTGAAAGCTACCAACAACTTCAGCCAAGCTAATATTATCGGATGTGGTGGGTTTGGTCTTGTCTACAAGGCTACGTTGGATAACGGGACCAACCTGGCCGTCAAGAAACTCACAGGAGACTATGGTCTGATGGAGAAAGAGTTCAAAGCAGAGGTGGAAGTTCTCTCCAGGGCCAAACACGAAAACCTGGTCGATCTACAAGGCTACTGCGTCCACGACGGTGCTCGGATACTTATCTACTCGTTCATGGAAAACGGAAGTCTAGATTATTGGCTGCACGAGAACCCCGAGGGTCCGGCTCGGTTGGATTGGTCTAAAAGACTCCACATCATGAGAGGAGCAAGCTGTGGGCTAGCGTACATGCACCAGGTATGCGAACCGCACATAGTACACCGAGACATCAAGTCCAGCAACATCCTCTTGGACGGGAGTTTCAAGGCCTACCTCGGAGACTTCGGGTTGTCAAGACTGATCCTTCCGTACCGCACACACGTCACAACCGAGCTTGTGGGCACGTTGGGCTACATCCCCCCAGAGTATGGACAAGCGTGGGTGGCCACCTTGAGAGGTGACGTGTACAGTTTCGGCGTCGTGATGCTCGAGCTTCTAACTGGGAAGAGACCGATGGAGGTTTTCAAACCGAAGGTGTCGAGAGAGATAGTGGCGTGGGTGCATCAGATGAGAAAGGATGGGAAACTAGAGGAGGTGTTTGATCCGTTGCTGAGAGAGACTGGTGACAAAAGAGAGATGACACGTGTGCTTGACGTGGCCTGCATGTGTGTGAACCAGAACCCTATGAGGAGACCAAACATCCAACAAGTTGTGGATTGGCTTAACGATGTAAACAGAAACCAAAGTAACAGAGAAGAAGAAGAAGAAGCCGAAGAAGAGACTATGTAACTTGTGTGCCTTTTTTTTATACTTTCATCACACATTCTGCATTAAGTAAATATACACTTTAATTTTCTTTTTTTCTTGTCAAGTGCAAATGTTAAAACAATCATTTTTATGTAAATTAAATTTTGATGGTAAAAGAACATGAGAAAGTTTGCAGCTTTGTATTTTTCAAAACGATTTATAACACAAAACCCAAATCATACCTTAAGCATTCAAAGCTTCAAGCTTCAGTCATACTCGAATCAAAGAATTAAAAAACAGTTTTTTCTTTTCAGAAAACAAACTGGGTTTCATTGAATTTATCTAAAGATCTATTATTCTTTTAGAATACGATTACGAAAAGTCGAAGTGGGTTTTGTAAGCGGCATTTGATCGAATAGTTGGTGTGCATAGTTACCGAAGAGACATTGAGAGAAAAACAGGCAAGGCAGAAAGCAGAGACTAAAGAGTAGTATGTGGTGCGAGAGAGAAGAAGTAAAAGAATGGTAAGAATCTGAGACATACCTACACAAACATCGATCGAGATTGGAGAAGAAGCAGAGACAAAGAGAGAGAAACAGAGGTTCGCTGCTAATCTGGACTTTCAAAGGTAACTTACGTTGTTAAGGAGCTAAAACGTTGTCGTTTTCCCGGGTGTTATTTGGAAAAATCAAAAATGCTGCACCTGGACTAACTAGTAACGACCCCTCGAAAAGTAATTCGTTAGGTAATGTGACAAATCAGTGACAAAAAAAAAAAAAAATTTAATCTCACAATTATTTTGATTGGTTTGCTCTAGTTATTTATTTTTGTGTTTGTTTTGCGCTTGTTGTCGATGGTGTTTGATTGATTGGCAGTTACTCCTATGTAACATGGTGTCTTGTGTTTTAATTAATTGTTGTTATTTTTGTCGCTTCGCAAGACCCGATTTTATTGTCGGATAGAGAGAGATCCAAAGAGGTAGATCCACAAAACAACAACGATAACTTAAAGTTTGTAACTAAATTGGTCAATAACTCAAAATCAAAGTTGTAGGTCTCTTTTACCAAAAAAGAAAAAAGTTGTGGGTGAATTGAATCTTGGGAAAATTCCTTAAAAATACACAGACTGAATTTCTTTTGCTGAAATAATACATGAATTTTTTAGGCTTCCCGAAAAATACACAAACTAATTTTAGTTGTTCATAAAATACATGAACTTTTGAATTTTGGAGGTTTCAGACCTTGATTTTAACGACGTTAACTCTGATTAACGGAACATTAAGACGCCGTTAGATGACATTAACTCTAATTCGAAAGTTCATGTAATTTATGGACAACCAAAATTAGTCTGTGTATTTTTCGGGAAACCTAAAAAGTTAGTGTATTTTTTAAGCAAATAAAATTTAGTATGTGTATTTTTAAGGAATTTTCCAGAATATACTAAGGTGACAAAGACTTTGCATTTTTTTGTTTGACCGAAAAATGTAATTTTGAATATATTTATTTGGGTTCATGTGAAGCCGGTTTTTAGGGTTGGTTCAGATCTATAGTTAAAATCGTGTAAAATATATGTAATTTTCGGATCTAAATCATGTGATAGAGGATATGTTTTTCGGGTCTTTGGATCAGGTTTAGGTCGGTTCTTTTTGGATCCAAGTCTTTCGGATCTACGATATTTGGATCCAATAAGTACTTTTAATTTTGGATTCAGTATCAAATCGATATTTAGCCTATGAATAGGATCTGAAATATCCAAACTCCATCAAATTTAGTGAAATCTATCATACTGAAATATCTAAACTTTCGGTTTGGTTTTGGACCGAATATTTTCGGTCAGCTTTGGTTCAAGTTTTGAATCGGCTAAAATGCCTAGACCTAAACCGCTAAACCTGATTATAAAAACCTTGAATAAAAGAAATATGATGTTGCAAAAAAAAAGAGAAAATTCCTTAAAATACATATACTAAATTTATTTTGCTTAAAAATACACGAACTTTTAGGTTTCGAAAATACAGACTAATTTTGATTGTCCATAAAATACATGAACTTTCGAATCAGAGTTAACGTCGTCTAACGGCGTCTTAATGTTCCGTTAATCAGAATTAACGTCGTTAAACTCAAGGTGTGAAACCTCCAAAATTCAAAAGTTCATGTATTTTATGAACAACCAAAATTAGTCCGTGTATTTTTCAGGAAGCCTAAAAAGTTCGTGTATTATTTCAGCAAAAGAAATTCAGTCTGTGTATTTTTAAGGAATTTTCCCTTGAATCTTCAATTTTATTGTTTATTAGGCTTGGTCTTTGGGGTGTTTGAGTGAGTTGACTTATGGAGAGCAAACACGTACATTTATATAGGAAGCCTTTGCGCGGTTAAAAGTAAAACAACGTGACAGTAGAAAGAAAAGATAAATCTTTAATTTTGTTAATAAAACCCTAACTTTATTAGTTTCAAAATGTGTATTGGCTATTTCCTCACATCATATCTTCCCCTCGCATGACATCTTGAATCTAGGGCTGTACATTTTATCCGTTAAATTTGATTCGATTTGTTATTTGTTTCGATTCGATTTGAAAATTTTGGATATCCGTAAACTTTCGAAGCAAAGTAAATACTAAAAATTAATATCCGTTAAAATCGAAGCAAATCAAAAATATTAAAATTTTGGAAAGCGGATATCCGATCCAATCCGACAATATATAAATACATGTATATCTTGATTATATTTAAAGTTTTCAATGTATAAAATTATATAATTATTATTCTAACATATGATTTGACAAATTCTGTTCGCATTATTACTTATATAAAAGTATTGCATAAAGTAAGAGAAATTTTTATGACAATTATAATTTTTTCTTAAGTTTTATGTTATTATAATTGTTAACTAAGTTTAAAAAATTTACAAAATATGTAGATTGACTACTTCTTTTAATTTTTATCTTATATATCATGCAAAAAAATATTTTACAAAACAAATTTGTATCAAATTTTTTATATTATTTGTATTAATCAAAACAAATGAGATATCCGCAAGTATTCGTAAATATCCGAAAATATCTATTTATTTTCCAAATATCCGTTTTTCCAAATATCCGTATTTTTTTGAAGCAAAGAAAATCGAAAAATTAAATATTTATGACATACAAAAAAAATCACAAATACCTTCAAAAACCCAAATATCGGATACGTGCCTAGACCTGATCTTGATCATTTATTTCTCAAGATGGGAAAGTACATGATCACTGGTTTAAATCTATCTAGTACAGCCAGGGTTGAAAATAGGTGACTAGACTTTAAATACTATGGTGATCGGATCCAAATTTTAAACATCGATTTATAGCACGATGAACATGCAAAATGTCCATAGTAACTACTCCATCCGTTTCATTTTAGTCGTCGTTCTAGGTTTATGCACACAAATTAAGAAAATATATGATTTTGTATATTTCCAAAATAAAAATACAACAATCTATATAACCATATTTCAACCAATAGAAAAATAAAATGGCGAATCTTATTAATAAAATTTGCATTGAAACTCTAAAACGACATTTATTTTGAAACTAAATTTTTTCCCTACAACGACAATTAAATCGAAACGGATGGAGTAAAATATAAAGGGAGATCAAATACTCCATGGAATAATTCAAGGGAACACATTGTTGTGTTTATTAATTCAGTGGGATGCAAAATTTGTATCAAATATTTTTAACCATATTCATTATTATTTTTTTGACAAAAATATTCATTATGTCTTTCACGCACTTGTGTGTGAGTTTCAAGATGAATTTTTTAAAGAAAGAGTTCAGATATGCGTTTGATGACTTTAGTTCTGCGCTTTTCTAAAATTCTTTAATTTCTTTAATTTTGTATTTTTCTTTATGAAAATGTGATTTTCCATCTTTTCTTGTTACAAAAAGAATGTAAATCTAAAATTATAATACAATTTGTATCTATTTTAGACTTAATATTTAATTCAAAATAATTATTTTAAAATAATTTTATTTCTTTCAAATACTATTGGTTAAATAAATGTAAATATTAAAGACACATGAATATTTGTGTAAAAATGTTTAAATGTAAAATATTTATAAAACGGAATGAGTAATAGCTTGTTTAAGAGCATGTCCAACTACTCTTATATTCACCTTTATATGTTATAATAGAGTAAAATCTACCCATAGACAATCTCAAACAAGAGAGATTGGATGTTCAAAGAACTTATTAACAAAAGATAGAAATATCTTATAAGAAAGCTTAATTATGCAAAAATATAACTAGAAGAGAGAAAGTTTAAGTTGTCTTCAAAAACAGAAGGATTTGACTGATTTCACAAAAGGGTTTCAAGGAAGCTACTATCAACTCAGCCAAAGTTACAAGATATGTAAGACAAAACACTCATATATATAATATAAAACCACAAAACCTAAACATATGGGCTGTAATGGACTTGGGCTGTTTTCCTTTACACAAACCACCACCTCTATTTCTTCCTTCAAATTGCTATTGTTTCCTCTATATTTAGAAAAAAAAACATTCTTCTAGATAGAGATATAATTTTTATTTACAAAGTACTTTTTTAACTTTTTGTGATTGTAACTTAAATACAAGTTTATGAAAAATACATTTTTAGATATAAAAGCATAGTTTTATGTTTACATACTAATTCTTAATTTTTATAATACTAAATAAAATAAATAAATAATATTATTGTTTTATTTAAAAGTCAGATTTTTAAAAATTTCATGAATGATATCTAAAATTTTATACTGAGAAATATAATTATTAATTATAACTTAGTTATTAAAATTTTCACATAAATTTGACATATTGATAACATATTAAGTTGAGCTTAAATATTAATCAATACAACATACTGAAACAACTTAATTATTTTTTCAAATGTCTTTTGTGATAACATATTAAGTTGAGCTTAAATATTTATCGAATGTTTTATTATCTCTGTCTAATGTCTTTTTGTAATAAAATGTTTAATTTAAATAATATTTTAAGTTTATAAAGAGTGGGTTAATTTTCAACATTTACAAGTTCGAGGAGTTAATTGTAAAATTTTTTAAAAAATCAAACATATTCTTTTTAGATGAAAAAATAAAAGAATACATTGGAGAGAAATTTTCACCTGTATTATAGAATTGCTCTATTATATAAAGAAAAAAAAATAGAGGAATACATGGTCTTAGTCTAGTATCATCTATGTAACCGAGAGGTCGAACAAAGAAATTTCTAGGAAATTATGAGTACAGATTAATTATATCTATCTGTTCACCTTTGTTTTCGCCTCGAACAATATATATGATCCTGACTTCCTTGAAGATAGCTTAAATCCCAATGACTCAGACACGAGATAAGCTCGAAAGCCATAAGAGCAACCCAATTATTTTGTTTTGAATGGTTGCTTATGCTTGCAGCTTCTGGATACTTACGATTGTGAGAATGAATTATTACGCGGGGCACTAAACACTGATTAGCGCAATTGTCGGTTTGACGTATGAAACCTTCCTTTGGAAATAATGTGTTGGATATATATAGTCATGCCTACAAATGGTATATGGCAGCAAGTGTGAGAAAGAACGCTTCTCTAACTATTAGGCTATTAGCAGATGAATTTTTTTAAGATTCTAAGTTAAATTCTGAATTGTTGAACTAATATATATCGGCTACTGAATTGTATCATTTAGAATATCTAATGTATATTGTATATATACGCTAATACACGAGCTAGTAATTGGATATATAGCGTTCATGTTAGACCCTAGACAGCTTGGAATTGGATGCATGAACTAAAATGGGGTGCATTTATATACTTTTACCAAACAAAATTGGATTTAAACTAAATTAAACCTTAACTTTATCAACTTTTGAAAGTACTTTCGTGTTTTTCTTCCTCACGTCACATTCTGATCATTCTCGTGATGGATTAGTTTTAGAAATGAGGGTTGAAAATAAGGGGTCTAATCAATTCAAATTTGACTGTCAGAACGAAGAACATGCAAATCGATCATGTTAACAAACATATATAGGATGCTCAAATAATTAATGGGAAGAAGACAATATTTCTGATAGGGATGGGGTAACCAACGTATGAATGACTTAAACATCTCTATGTCGTTATTGCCAGAACCATTGTTTTGTAATTAACCAAACGTAAAGCCACAAGAATAAGAAAAAGAAAGGGATTGATGTAAAAGCTATCTCAATGAATTGAATATAGAGAAGTAGAGAGCAACGCGCAGCACTTAGCATAATATAATCAAAATTCATTTCTAGATTCCTTCCCTTACATGACTAAAATTGATCTACATAAAACAATTTACGTAGATATTTTATCTTCTGTTCCAGCATAAAATTTGTCTTACCAAAGATTAATTTTGGTGTCACTGAGATAGATGGACATGATGTGTTTGAGCTTTGAGGTGAATCCAGATATCTCAAACGTCGAGATAGATATTTGGCTAAAGCAATTTTTTGTATCTACCAATAAAGCATTTTTTAACACAATTTGTTATTTATTTCTATCGACTAGTTAACCTACAATTTTGAATTTAGTATTTTTCACAATTGTTGTATTTTTTTCTTCTGTAACTGAAATTGTTGTATTTTTCTTCACAAGACCTGATTTTATTGTGGGATAGAGAGATCCAAAGCGGTAGTAGATCCACAAAACAACAACGATAATTTAAATTTTGTAACTAAATCTGTCAATAACTCAAAATCAAAGTTGAGTGTGTCTCATAAAACATTATAAACATAATTTCATTTTATATATTCTTGAGGAAAGTAAAGAAACATGCGTGCAGATATTTTCTCAACCCCCTATTTATTGGCCATGGACGAGCCTTAGGCTTAACCTTACATTATCTTGACTATTAGAATGAGAACATCCTTAGACCTGACTTCTCAACACGAGAATTAGATGAAATAGCTTCATTATATTTGTTGAATCTGACGAATGTGGTCTTAGCATCATCATTGGTGAGAACTAGTTGTGGTGCCTTAAAAATCCCCGTGACGTTTCCAACGGTCCCTTTTAAGCTGGTCAACTTATAAGTGTTTTCTCCAAATCCTTCTCCGGCTTTCTCGATCTTAAACCGGCTATTTTGGCTCCCCGCTTTACCACCGAGGATAATTGCTGGCTCCTTGGAAGCCGATGAGGACTCAACTGCCCATATAAAGGAAAATTCGTTGCAGACCGGTAGCGGCAAGCCGCTAGAGTTGAACTCGATGGTTACATCAGTAGATGTCTTAACGATGGTTTCTGTGACGGAGTCAGAATACTGGAAGCTAAGCGGTTGGCCCGGTAGGAACGGAAAGAATGCTTGGTTGATGCCAAGTGGACAGAGGGGAAGGATTCTAATGGCGGCTGGAACAAGACCACCACCGTTGAGGCTCCCAGTCTTGATCGGCTGGATGAAGTATTGCTGTCCTGTCTGAAGAGAATTCCCGGCAGTGTCTTTCACCGGTTCTTGTCCGTGGGTGCAGGCCACTGTCGCCAAGAGGAGAGTGATGAGAAAAGAGATCTTCATTGTGATGATGATCTTGTGTTTTTAGGTTTGGTGTTTGGGGTGTTTGAGTGAGTTTAGTTATGGAGAGCAAAGACGTATTTATAGGAAGCCTTTGCAGTTAAAACTAAAACGACGCGTGACAGTAGAAAGAAAAGATAAGTCTCTAATTTTGTTAAGAAAAACTTAAATTTATTAGTTTCAAAATGTGTATTGGCTTTTTCCTCACAATACATCTTGATAATTATTTCTCGCGATTGGAGAGTACATTTTTCACTGGTTTCAAACATTCTAGACAGCCAGTGTTGAAAATAGGGGATTAGACTTTAAACTCCATGGTAATCGGATCAAACTTCGATTTATAGCACGAGATGCAAAAGTTCATAATAAGTAACATATAAAGGAAGGCATTTATTTAACATTTTACCAAAAAAAATATATATATATAAAGAAAGGCCAAATAATTCAAAGGAACACATTGTTGTGTATAAGCAGTGGGATACAAAAGTTGTATCAAAATATTTTCTTATCATATTCATTGTATCTTTCACACACTTGTTAGTTGTATACGAGTTTCAGGATGAGTTTCAAGAAAATATAAGATTCTTGTCCGAGCCTCAAAATCACATAAAAAATCTTCAAAGTGTATCATCTACTAGCACTTTAAAATTTAAAGTTATTTCACTAACATATTAAACCTTTAAATAGGTTTTTGTATCATAAAAGACCATCAACTTTGTTTACTTGTTCATCAAGTCAAAAAATGACTTGTTGACTTGTAAAAAAAGTGAAATGTCAGTTTTTTTTTAAAAAATATTATTTATTTAATTAACAAAACAGAATTAATAAAATAAAATGGAAAACATTATAAAACTACTGAAATTCTTTAAAATACATATATTTTAAAAATCTTAAAATTATAAATTTTTCATTTCTTATAAAATTAATTTTTATAAAAATAAGAATGATTTTAAAAATTTCATATAAAATCCCTATTTTTTTTCAAAATGAATAATTTCTAGCATATCACTATTAAAAATAAAATCAATCAATAAAAATAGAAAGTAATAAAATTACCAAAACTATAGAACGATTTAAAAATAATTTTTTTTAAAAATATTAAAAATTAAAATTCAAAACAATTTCATTTCTTCAAATGCAAGTTTCATAAAAAGTAAGAATTTTTCTATATTTGTTTCTTCTAAAAATCATATAAAAACTCTTAAAATTCAAAAAGATTTTTTAAATAAAAATAACACTTTTCATTTTAAGATTTTTTAAAAACAAACTCGATTTTAAAAAATAAATTCTATAATTTTTCTAATTCTTATTTATGTTTCCTATTTAATTTCATATTAAATACTTTGATAAATTGAATAAATAAAAATTATTAAAAAACTGACACATCACCTTATTTACAGGTCAACATGTCACATTTTCGACTTGATGAACTCGTTAGCATGTTGAAGATTTTTTATGATACGAAAGCCAATGTGAAGGTTTAATATGCTAGTGAAATAACTTCAAGATTGAAAATACTAATGGATGCCACATTGAAGATTTTTTAATGCAATTTCTTCTTAATTTAGTTTTTCTAAAAATCTTTAATTTCTTTAATTTTATATTAGTTTGCTTTACTCGGTAGTTGATAGCGCAAGAGTTTTAACCCTGTAATCAAACCAGTGGCGGCGCTATGTGGGTGTGAGGGGGGGGGGGTCAGCTGACCCCTGTGATTTTATTAAAAAATGAATTTCACTTATATATTAGGTAGTTGTCAGAATATTTGGTTAAAAACCTTAAGTTCGACCCCCATAACTCAAGACTAATTTTTTATTAACCCAATTTAATATCTTCTTAAATGTTGGCTCCACCACTGAATCAAATTATCGTAGTATAGAAGGTGTCAAATCCAAAGAAACCAAGGCTACACGATAAATTTACGGGAAAAGAAGCTAACTAGATTCTACTTTGGTGGGATAAGCCCATAACAATTGATCTTCATAAAGCTCCAACGGCCGAGATTAAATCAAGTAGATTTGGAAAAGACACATATCTGCCATCGAATCACAACCATTCGATCAACACCCTTCTCTCCTAATCCAACAACCTACATTTGCACTCGAAGTTAACATTATTCTCTTTCTCTTATCTCCTCCCCCTAGTTGTGATTTTTTTCTGTGTTCATCAGGGAAGCAAACAAAAACTAAGCTAACTGATCCAAGATTTCCATATGGTTTATTGGATTATAAGCCGTGGTTTGTGAGCTAATCTTGTTTAAGAAATTTGTTCTACTATAATCTCATCTTCCATACTCGTTGACTAACAACCAAGAAACTTGTTGCAGGTTCCTTCCATGGCAGACCTCTGTATGGTTATCGCCGGAGAATGGTTGACGGCCGACGACGACAGCTGGTCATTCTCAATTGACAAACAGCAAATGTCCAGGATCATTTCTCTCCGACCCACGATGACGCTGCTTAAGCTACAAAACTGTGTGTTTGAAGGAGTTCTTTACCAACAGAGAAGCTCTCCCCTCCGCCTCACTCAGCTATTGGCCGCCTAACACAAAGGAACTTGTAACCGGAATATCCACACCACTTGTCATTCTTACCCACGATGGGTCTGTCTTGTACTTCTACCATCATTTTGAAGCACACAAGGGAATGAACTTGTTTGTGACCTTCAATATTCAAGCAGAACCAGTTCAGTCGAGTCTGGGAGCTGAGAACTTTTTCCCATTCACAACTCTTAACCAGCCTATCTAAAAAACCTACAACCTTTCCAACTATTTTAATGGTACCTGGAAACCTTCGACAGGTCCCTCCCCACCTTCTACAGCTGCATCCAAAATCCCTAGGGTTTCCCTTTTCGATGACGAAGATTTTCTCGACGATATCCCTACACAACCTACCAACACAACTACCATCCCTCACATAGCTCCATCAGATCAATCGTTTCTCTCTTATTGACGAGACCATTTCATGCGGTGACGAGATGCTAGAAGAGATGTTTAAAGAAGCTCCTGACACCATTCCAGACAGTTGGATTGCCGAAGAGGAAGAGGAAACTGGTTCAAAGACTTCACTACCTCCTGGTTTTGAAGATGTCCAACCACGAGGGTATGACCATGACTTTTAGGAACCTCTGATTGACAAGGACCTTGGTGGTTCAGATATTGCTGAGGTTATGGCTGGCATCCATGTACCGAAAACTGCTCCACACATCATTCATTGCACCACTAGCGATGCTTTTGACCACACTGTGCTTGTATCCGGAGAACTACCAATTCACTGGAAGCATGAACCTAATGACTCCGGTGTATAGTAGAACAGTTTCCCCCATGTACAACCTAATCCCATGTACACGCATACTCCAGGTTCCACCCTATCATCCGGCGTACATCACGACAAAAGTCCACATGTACAACATCCTTCAACATCCACATGTACACCTCATCCTGCTTCCACCAACTCACCCCAAACCCCCTGTCACCCTTCCTCTGCGCGAGACCATGCCACTCTCAGAGATCAATGATGAGGAATTTGATATACCACCACTTTTTGATGACCTCTCATACGAAGCCGAAGATATCCTGGACCTGAATTTTGACTTACCTGACGAGAAACCATTTGTGGGAAAACTATATGCAAGTACGTAGGACTGTCAACTTGGATTAGCTATCTACGTAATCAAGGAGTAGTTTCACTTCAGGCAATCCTGAACCACAAGGCACTCCTTTTTTCTGAGTTGTCATGGTACTCGCTGCGACTGGCGCATACTAGCAAAAGAGCTTACTAATTGCGGCTACTACACTATCAAAAAGGCATAACTTCTACACATATACACTATCGACACCCGAAACCTATACAGGCAAAAGACTACCTCCAAAGTTCTTGCTCATGTTTACCGTTCTCGCTACAACGAACCAGCCAATGGACCTAAATCACAACAGCTTCAGCAGATGGTTTTGGAAAACCTTCGCATCTCCGCCTCATACATGAAATGCCACAGGGCAAAAGAACAAGCTATAGATCAAATTGTTGGTAACGCTGAAGATTCATATCTCAATCTTGTGGACTATTTTGAGAGGCTGAAAACTACAAACCCCGGCACTGTCACTGCAATTGAAACCGAGCTTGATATTGAAGGTTATACACGCTTCCTCTATGGTTTCATGGCGTTTGGTGCTTTAATACATGGGTTCCGCCGTCCTCGCCCTGTCTTTATTATTGATGGAACACATCTATCAGGGGAATACATGGGTTCCGCCCTCGCCCTCACCCTGCAAACTTCCAAGTGTTTCCTTTGGTCTTTGCTGTTGTTGACGGCTAGACTAAGCACGTCTGGACTTGGTTTCTTGCTAAGGTTGAAAGGATCATTGCTGACTCCAAGGCCCTCTCCATTATCTCAGACCGCCACACTTCCATTCTCAAAGCAGTGCGATCTGTCTTCCCAAAGTCCCATCACGGATCCTGCATTGTTCACTTAATGCGTAATGTGGTTTCTCGATACAAGAACAAGAGGCTAGCAAAAATGGTTTGCGAGGCGGCATTTTCTTACCGTCGCATTGATTTCGATGCATGTTTCAATAAAATCAGAATGACAAACAAGGACATGCGTCAAATACTTTGAAGGGATCGGTACTGCCAAATTGTCCAGGCCTTACTTTCCCGGCAATCGTTACAACCTTCTGACCAGCAACATTACCGAGCAGCTCAACAATGCTCTCACCAAATCCAGATCTTCGCCCATCACTGAACTGTTCATGTTTATTCAACGGATGTTGACTCGCTGGTTCGCTGCAAGAAGGACCAAGTCAGCTAAGGGGACCAAGATACCCTGTGGTCATGCACTGTTAGTTGTTGACTCTATCGGTCTCCCCTATGTCCAACTTTCTGGAGACTGCTACAAAACACAGTCATGGATCGACACATACGCCGGAGTCATTCACCCTGAGGCACCTTTGGGAGACCATACTATTCCTTATTCAATTTCATCTGTTACCATGGGACCCCCACAGACCCGCCGCCCACCTGGCCGCCAAAAGGACAAACATATTCAATTAACATGCGAGATCCCGGTAACAATTCTATCTTCACTCACAGAAAAATACCAAATTTATATTGCTAACCATAACATTTGCTTTTTATTACAGTTCCCTAAGAATAAAAAACTTATTCCTAACAAATGCGGGCACTGTGGCGGTATCGGACACAACCGAACTAATTGCATCGTCTCCATCTGACTGTGGTGAATCCTATATCCACAGGACAAACCTTTTGGATAGTACATTCACCCCCGACCAGCATTCTCTTGCTCTTTTGGTTTTTTGGCTTATTAACATGTAATCACTATCTAACATGTTTTTGGTGTATTGTTGGCGCTTAAACTTTTTACTATGCAAGTCTTTCTGTTATGTCATGTTCAGCAACTTCTTTACAAATAGTTGTTTTCACTCTGGACCCATGTTATTTTTTCAACCTGGTCGCGCTACACATCGTACACTTGTACATCAATTCATGGCCATGAACATGTGCACAACAACTCATGCATGTCCGCATCACCTAACATATCCACTCTTGCCACCCTCGTCAACCTTTTCCAATAAATTACTAATCAGTGATCGAAACAACACTTTTCCTGTCCGAGATGCTCATTACCTTCTTTATACTGTGATTTTAACAACACACTTTTCTGTCCCGCTATCTTTCCGTTTTAACCCTTGCCGCCTACACCTCATAAACATGTACATGACATTAACCGACTGTCCATCTGTACAAACATCATTCTCTTTACGTTTCACACATAAGCCACCAAATTACAAACAAAATTCTACAAGTTCATACCGCGACAACCAACTAAGGAATTAAACCATCATTCTTACAATCCGTTTTCGTCCATATCATACAAAAATCCACCCCAAAATAAAACCTACCATCATCCGATAGCATACAACAATAAGTTCAAAAAATACATAAAACAACATTAAATACATATTGGGATAATTCCTCTCATTCCCCATGTATAGTGGTACAACCCAATCCTTGTTCAAATCCATTGCGAGCTGCTTCTTCATAATGTCCACCAGATCGTCGGTCAAGCTTTCCATCCTAGGATGTGGATTCCCTAAAGCATGTAGTTCCATTAACTTTATCGAAACTGGCTCACTATCGCCACTGCGTGTGTTCTCGTATGCACCACCCATTCTTTCAACATTAAATGGATCCAAGCTCTACGCCCCTTCAGCAGGTGGTGGACATACCTTTTCCACCAAATATGGAAGCATCTCTGAGATTGCATACATCAAATTCACACCGCTTTCATATCCCTCAGCTCTGGGTTAGGATCAAGTACAAGCACACGCCAATCTACCGGACTTATACATAGTTCAACCCAATGATTTTCAGCCCAAATCATTGGAGCGTACAACGTCTCCACCTCCTCACCCCATCTCATTCCTTCCTTAGTTAAGAACCCCGACAGCCTACCATCAACCAACACCCTTCCTTTGTTGAGTTTTGCAGCATTGAAACACCTACTTTTTCCTTGCAAATGGGCAGCACACTAAGGCGGCAGAAAAAGACTTCGCATTTCTTTCAATCTTTTCTCATGTCTACTGCCTACATAATCAACCAAAGCTTCCATGTGCTGTTTGAAATCAACAAAAAACAATGAACCCAGCACTTGCAAATAAGTTAGTTTTTAATTTAAAAAGAACAACTACCTTTGTTGACACCTATTTCTCAGACGTTGCAAGATCCACAAAGAACTGATTATCCAGATCATAATTCCCAGCATTGAGATGCAACCTGCTCAAACAGAAAACCCAGATAAACAAACACTCACTTCTCCATTAGTAAAATATTAAACTTGCTCCATATGTCACTTACACTTTCGGGTTCGCAAGCAACACACGCTCGAAAAAAGGAAAATCACTATCTTCAACCTCTGGTACTATTTTGTCCAAGCTAAACGGCTCCTTAGCCAATAACAGGGACGCTTAGTCTCCCTCCCTCTCAACCGGCTCATGCTTCTCTGTTCTCTTGCATGGCGATGAATCAATCAATTCCATCACTTCTTCAGCTACATCCAAGGCCTGCTCATCATCTTTACTATCATCATCAGCTTCAGTTGCGGACACCTAAACCATATTACCCACACCACACAACAATGTTTTAACATGTACACATTCGATCTTGTACACAAGTACACAATCATCACTGTCTATACCCGCTCTTTTGGTCTTTCACCTCTTCCCTTGTCCAACGTTTTCTCCACAACATCCTCCCTCCCGGCGTCACCCTAACTATCCGCAACCTGTACCACATTGCCACCAAACAACACTCACATTATCGGCTGTACACCACACATCCTGTACATAAGTTCGAAGGCAAAATTTAACATACCATAAGTTCGTTCTGATCACAGTTTCCCTCTTTGACAGATTGCTTCTCTAGAAGTTTCTCCGCATCCCCATCCATCCTAGCCACGATTACAATCAACATGTCAATTCTAGTATCAAAAAACAACCCACAATAACAAACATTTACTCCACCTTCTCATTAACACTCCTATCTTTTTTTCTGCTACCATTTCATTGTCCTCAACTTCCCCAATCTGCACAATCAAATGTTCAAGACCAATAACACATTTACAAAAATCACATTTACAAAAATCACATTTACAAAAAACCTGCAATGTATATGTATACAAGCTCAATCGTACAACTGTTAATCACTTATTATAATTTCCCCCTTTTCACCTTTTGTTCTTGCCCGGCTCCCTCACCCTCGCCTTTATCTCGTGCATCCTCCTAAGCCGCACCATTCTCTGCATCTCCTGCTGTTTTGCTCTCACCATCCTGTGTACACTTGAAATGTTGTCACTAGTATGTGTACAATTAACATCACACATATGTACATTATCACATTTGTTTCATTCTCACCTCTGGTTTTTCCACTTCCCCTCACCTCTTCCTTTACTCCTGCATCCGCCCTTTTTCCCTCACCAACCTGTGTACCCATCAAATTTTTGTCAATTGTACGCTATCACGTTGCGTACACAGGTACGCTGTGACATTGCGTATGCATGTGCGCTGTGACGTTGCGTCCACATGTACGATGTGTTCACTTGTAGAAATGTGTACACTTTTATGCATTTTTACCTTCTTTTCAGTCGTATCAACCTCCGTTACATGTGTTATTACCCCAACCAGTTTATCAAGTTTCCCAAAATCCTACAACCAAAATAAACGCTAATATTAACCATGATTCGTAGCTAGCATCCTACAACCAAAACAAACACTAATGACACATTTTCACAACAAACATACCACAACAGCTCCACACGCTGTCGTTGCCCCATCAATTCCTACTTTAGCACTCACATCACCATCCTGCTTAACATATGTCAATGGGTTAGTATTTGCTATGACTCCCATCTTAACTAACCCTTTAAAATTACTACCTCATCCTCATATACGTAAAATGAGCTGCTGCTGCCAAAGTACACCTGATGCCCATTTTTAGTAGCATCCCCCATCTTAGCCATCTTCAGTGTACAATAGCGCTTTCTTTCAGCGTGCCTAGCCCCTCTGAGTCACTGTTATCCTTTCCCAAATCAGTCTCATCATCCCTCAGAGGTCCCTCTTCCTCGGTTCTATTTTCAGAATCCTTTGCATCACTTTCATCGAACAGCCTTTTCTGCCCCTGTAGCTACATTCTTTCTACTCTTCCTCCGTCCACTACATAACCTGCTGCTCGAAAACTTTCCAGTGGCTACTGTCCTCTTACGCAGCATTCTCCCATGTCTTTCCACAGCCTTTTTCAAATTGGTAACCACTCTAGTTATCTCCTCCATTTTTGCCTCCAATGCTTCTAACCTCCCCCCATCACTTTTGCCTTTTCGGCTGAAATACCTAACTTAGCCTCCTTAACTTAAGCGTAGGCCCTTCAACTTTCTTATTGGCCGCAGGCCGTATCTTCTTTTTCTTCTCCTTCTCAATTACTTCGGGCACGTACTTCGGTTCAGCTGAATCACCGCCGACCCACACCAATTTTTTTCGAATTTATGCACTGTCTTTAATTGCTCAAACATGTAAGCCATTTTCTATTGTAAATCTCGCAATTAAACTCTCCCCAGCCTTCCTTCTTATCCTCCCCGCAATCCACCATCGGCTGCACGCTTAGCTGCGAAGACAACAGAAGAAGCATTAAAACTTTGTACACATTTAGCTTCAAGAAGTATTGTACACATGTACAAGCGAACATACTTGCCCACGTGTACAAGAAAACATACTTGTACACATGTACAAGCGAACATGTGTGTAAACCAATATATACGAACATACTTGTACACATGGACAGCGACATACTTGTACAACCCTACATGCAAACATGTACATTTACACAAACTTACCTCTGGATCAAACTCAGCATCTAGCACCGCAGTCAACGGCAATTCAGTGTGTTGTGGGAGCTTCTCCCCCACATAACTGAGCAATTTCTGCTCGTCGTTCCCTTAACGGCAATTCAGTGTGTTGTAGGAGCTTCTCCCCAACATAACTGAGCAATTTCTGCTCGGTGTTCTCCCCAAAACATTTTAGCAATCTAGCTGCAATGTAAGCGGGAACCCAGCCAAACTTAATGTTTTTGATGCAACTTCCTGCAAAACTCCCCTCGGGATCATCGCATTTGCCCATTACCCTCGGTGGCGGTAGCATGGTTTTATTGTCCACCAGAAAGACTCTCGCCCCCACATGAATGAAAAGAAGTTCTTCAGATTCGCCAGACGCTTAACATGCTTCAGTGTTGGCTTCGGATACTAGGTGGTTGCCAACAATAAGGTACTCCAGCGAAGAGTTACAGTTGTGCCGTTTACTCGGATATCGGTCTGTTGCAAACAAACACAGTGGTAACCTCTCATTCACGACTCCCCCCCTCTGTTTTCACCTTCTCTTTAACACACACGAAAAAAACTAATCAGCTTCTTCAAGTCCCAAAGAGTACCCGCAACCCCAAATCAAAACCCTAATCCGCAAACTGGAACCCTGAAACCCTATATCCCCACCCCCAAATCGGAACCCTAGCCACACATGACTTACCTTTATCTTTTCCCCTCTCAGTACGCCTTTTTCGCGACGAAATCTTCGTCTCCGTCATTCTCCGTCGTCAAAATCGTCGTCCGCCGGGAAATCTAGTCCGTCGTACTCTATACTGTCGTTCACCGAAAACCTTAAATACCTCAATCTATTTTACCGAAACCGATGAAAGGAATTACCCAGATTCAGTTTTTTTTTATTTCCTCCAGGTAAAAAAAAAAATGAAAACAAAAGCTTTATCTCTTTATTTTCGAATACCACACGTCGAGCCAAACCCATTTTTAAATTTCAAATGTCCTAACCAGGCCAACCAGAAATATTTTGGTTAATTACCCAAATACCCACTACTAGTTAAGTTTTTAGGGTGACAAACGGGTCTTCAACCACTATAAAGTGTTTCGGTATTAACTTCTGCTCTCAGGTGTAATACACAATGTGTCTATATCTATTAATAAGTCTAAAATGAGATAGAAGATTAGGTTATTCCTAATTCGCGCACTCTTCTTTTTTATTAGAAATAATGAAATGTCTTGAATTTAATTGTAACATGAAATTTTACATTTAATGTTAATTTATATTTTTAGTAATTTTAAGAGTATAATAATAATCTTTACACCATCATCATTAAAGTATAAATCATTCAAATGTAACATCAAACTATATAATAATAAAAATAGAAATATAAAATATTTTACAGATTTTGAAATATTATTTATTTCTATTTTTGTAAATAGAAGTTTTTATTACTAAAATCTTTAGCATTTTATGATTTTTTAAAAGTTATAAATTTCCAATCCTAATAACATTAGTTTCCTTATAATATCTACAAATTTATAACTACTATTTAGTTTTACTTATTTCTAACAAAATTTCTAATCCTAATAACATTACTATTTTATATCTAACAAAAATTGATCTTAATTATATACAATATTATTTAATACATTTTTTAAAAAGAAAGAAATAAAACTCTATAAAACTCAAAAAACTGCAAACCGAGGCTAACCGGTTAAACCGATGAATGGCCGATATGTAATCTAATTTTATTTAAACTTTTATTTTTAAAATTTAAAATTTAATTTTAATGTTTGCCTTATATATTTAACTACATATTAATTTTAATCTAATATAATATGTCTTAACTGTAACTTGTTACAGAAAAAAAATTGTTTAATTGTCTTTTGATATTTATTTGAAACGGGAAAAAATAAATAAAATATATTTTGAATATTTGCTATATTGTTAAATATGATTTTTTCCTTATTTTTAATATTAACATGTATAACTAGATATTTAAGTTATTTTAACTATCGATCCAAGGTTCACCTGTCATCAACCCCATAACCCAATAATATAAGATTTTGATTTGAAAACATATAATTTATAAATTTTAGATTATTGTTTTTTTTTATGAAACTATATTATTGTGGAAGATGTACATAATTTTTTTTAAAATTGTTACTGTTATAAAATGTAATGTATAAGTCAAATTATATTTGACTACAAATAAGCGTAGGTTCACCTGAATTGCAGAATTAACTTTTTGTGATAAAATTTTATAATAGAAGAATAAAATATATCACACAAATTTTTAATAATTCGATAATGGATTAGTAATGAGATTTTGTTTTTCATAAAATATAGCAATATTAAATCAAATTATCACGGGAGAATATTAAGAGAGATATAGTAGGTGATTTGTATGTTTTATTAACTGATAAAGTTAATTAAACTAGCGACCCACGTTTCATCTGTCGTCAACCCAATAATATAAGCTTTTATTTGAAAACATATAATTTAGAAATGCTATATTATTATGTTTTTATGAAACTATATTATAGTGGCAGAATAATTATAGGAAGATGTATATCATTTTCGTTTAATATGCCACTGTTATAAAATATAATGTATAAATCAAAGTATATTTGACTACTAATAAGCATAGGTTCACCATGAATTGCAGGATTAATTTATGTGATGTAATGTGTAACTAGATCTTGCCCCGCACAACCGTGCGGATGTTCATTTTCATTATATATATAATTATTTATATTATTCAAATACATAAATTTTATAGTTTGTTTGTTCTATTCAATTAATTATTTCAAACTCACATGCATTTGTTTTTTTTTTATTATATATATGTTTTGTTGGATTTGTGTTTAATTATTTGACAAACTAACATATGCAAAGTTCAAATAATTTGAAAATTATTTTATTTCCTTATCTATTATTAAAACTATAAATGGATCTAATCTAAATTTAAGTTATAAGTAGTAGAAGAAAATAATAATTATTTAAGTTATATTATTTTTAAATACATAAATTTTATAGTTTGTTTGTTTTATTCAATTAATTGCTTCAAAGTCACATGTATTTGTTGCTTTTTATTATATATATGTTTTGTTGGATTTTTGTTTAATTATTTGACAAACTAATATATGCACAGTTAAAAAAATTTGACAATTATTTTATTTCCTTATCTATTACTAAAACTAATAAATGGATCTAATTTCAATTTAAGCTATAAGTAGTAGTAAGAAAATAATTATTATTTCTTTTTTTTGAATTTTATGACAATTTTAAAATATTCATATACACTAATCTTTAAGCATTTAGTATTACATATTTATAGAAATGATAAAATAAACGGTTGAATATTAAGTAAAAAATCTTTTTTTAATATGTTAGATTTGAAGGTATATTATTAGAACATAAGTTTTTATGTAATGTAATTCAAATATATATAAATTTAAATTGGGATTAACATAATATAGAAATATTTTTATCTATTAAAACAATATACATCTTATAGATAAATCAATATAGTATGTCAATATCGAATGGATCATTACTAATTAGTAATTCAATTATCTTGTTCTCAAAATTCAAAACTATAGGAACTGAATTTTTTTTTTGGGAAAAGAACATATCTACGTCTAAATCTAACAAAGTCTTTCACCTTTTCTCTTTTATTTTCGATTATTTTTTTCTGCCTATGTTATAAATATATAACTTTGATATAATCATAAACAGTTAAATATATTTTTTCATTTTGATATTATATATAATGTAATTCTATAATTTTATTGTTTAATTTTTTTATTTGACATTATTAATATAGAAATATTTTTTTATACATTATAATTTGTTATAGATTGTTATTACATAATAATATAATTTCAAATTCGGTACAATAAATTCATAATTTGAAATAATCAAATAGATTACCCCCTACAAAATATATATTTTCAATTTCTACAGTTTACAGGTAATTGTTTTAAAAAAAAATTCATTTAGCTATACAGTAGAATACATATTTGTTTAGGATCATTTATATTTCTTGTTGTGTTTAATAAATAATTTAGCATCTATAATTTTAGTATATGTGAGGATAAAATAAAATAAGTTAATTTATTAATTTAATATAATTTTTGAATACTTAATTCATATAGCACTTTTATTTTAGTAAAGTATATACTATAATTAGAAAGTTTATGAAAATAGCATAAAATTTTTATTTTATAATAAATTTTTTATTTTATAATAAATTTTTTTATTTTATAAGAAAACTTTAATTAACATTGATTTGAATAAAATTATACTACTAGTTACAAAATTATTTAATGCATTATTAAATAAAAATATTCAAATATTTTTGTAATTTTTGTTAGTTTTTTTTAACAGAATTTTTATAATTAAAAATAAAACTAAAACAAATTTATAGGTGAAGTTGTTATATGTGTTGATTATATAAGATGTGATATCTTAATAAAATATAATTTTCTAGGAAGGTCCATTTTTTTTAAAAAAATCACACATGAATTGAGGTTGTGACTTCTATTTTAATAGGTAAAAATATTCAAATATTTTTGTAAATTTTGTTAGTTTTTTAACAGAATTTTTATAATTAAAAATAAAACTAAAACAAATTTATAGGTGAAGTTGTTATATGTGTTGATTATATAAGATGTGATATCTTAATAAAATATAATTTTCTAGGAAGGTCCATTTTTAAAAAATAAAATCACACATGAATTGAGGTTGTGACTTCTATTTTAATAGAATAGATAGATAGATAGAAGAATAAAATATATCACACAAAGTCTTAATAAATAGATATTGGATGGTCATAATAATAGGAATATTTTGCATAACATATAGCAATAGTAAGTTAAATTTTCACGGTAGAATATTAAGAGAGACATAGTAGGCGATTTTTGATCAAAAAAAAAAAAAAGACATAGTAGGCGATTAGTATGCTTTATTAACTGAACCTTTTTCATAAAAGGAAGCAAAGTATTTTAAATTTAGTTCTTAACATAAACAGATAATAAAATAAAATAAAATATTAGTAGCTGTAAATTTTTTTTCTCTAAAAGTTGTTAATGCCGTCCACACTAAACCCTAAACCCTACACCCTAAATCATAAACACTAAACCAAAACTCTAAACACTAAACCCTAATCTCTTAGGTAACCCTAAACCCTTATATAAATCATAAATCCTTAGATAAATTTTAAACACTAAACCCTAAACTCATAACCCTAAATATTAAACACTAAACCCTAAATCTTTGGATAAATCCTAAACCCTTGGATAAATCAAAAATCTTTGGGTAAATCCTAAACCCAAAAAAATTTATCCAATGATTTAAAGTTTATCCAAGGGTTTAGGATTTACCAAAGGGTTTAGGTTTACCTAAAAATTTAGGGTTTAGTGTTTAGGGTCTATCTAAGGGTTTATAATTTACATAAGTGTTTAGGATTTACCTAACAGTTTAGGGTTTTGGTTTAGTATTTATGATTTAAGGTATAGGGTTTAGTGTGGATGGCATTAACAACTTTTAGAATTTTTTTTAGGGTTACTAATATTTTTATTTATTTTAAGAAGTAAATTCGAAATAGTTTGTTTCCTTTTATGAAAAAATGTTGTATTTAATATGATAGTTTTTAATTGAGAGGTGAACCTAAAAAAACTCATATTTGTTAGTTTTTTTTGTCAGCAGGATATTTGTTAGTTAAATCTGTCCATAATAAGACTATATTTAAGAGTAAGTTGTTATTAATATTAAATTTCTAGTCGAATTTAATATAATATATAGTTCTCAAATATATTTCATCTAGAACAAGTTGAGTCCAATTTTGTGTTATTGTTTTAATAATATCCCCATTTTTCCTATTCTAAATTGAAAGTTAGGGTTTTTAGACCCCCTTTTGATTTTTTTTATTCGATTTGTTAATATTCATGCCTAGATCCCCTTTTAAGTTTAGGGTTCTGACTTATGAGATCCCCTTTTGTTATTGTGGGATAGAGAGATCTAAAGCGCTAGATCCACAAAACAACTATAATTTAATATTATAATTAAACTGGTTTAAATCAAAGTTTTGTGTCTCATAAAGCATTATAAAACATAATTTCATTTTATATTTTCATGAGGAAAGTAAAGAAACATGCGTGCGGGTATTTTCTCAACCCCTTATTTTTGGCCATGGACGAGCCATAGGCTTTAACATTACATTATCTTGACTATTAGAATGGGAACATCCTTAGACCTGACTTCTCAACACGAGAAGTAGATGTAATAGCTTCATTATATTTGTTGAATCTGACGAATGTGGTCTTTGCATCATCATTGGTGAGAACTAGTTGTGGTGCCAGAAAAATACCCGTGATGTTTCCAACGGTCCCTTCTAAGCTGGTCAACTTATAAGTGTTTTCTCCAAATCCTTCTCCGGCTTTCTCGATCTTAAACCGGCTATTTTGGCTCCCCGCTTTACCACCGAGGATAATTGCTGGCTCCTTGGAAGCCGATGGAGACTCAACTGCCCATATAAAGGAAAATTCGTTGCAGACGGGTAGCGGCAGGCCGCTAGAGTTGAACTCGATGGTTACATCAGTAGATGTCTTAACGGTGGTTTCTGTGGCGGAGTCAGAATACTGGAAGCTAAGCGGTTGGCCCGGTAGGAATGGAAAGAGTGCTTGGTTGATGCCAAGTGGACAGAGGGGAAAGATTCTAATGGCGGCTGGAACAAGACCACCACCATTGAGGCTCCCAGTCTTGATCGGCTGGATGAAGTATTGCTGTCCTGTCTCAAGAGAATTCCCGGCAGTGTCTTTCACCGGTTCTTGTCCGTGGGTGCAGCCCACTGTCGCCAAGAGGAGAGTGATGAGAAAAGAGATCTTCATTGTGATGATGATCTTGTCTTTTTAGGTTTGGTGTTTGGGGGTGTTTGGGGGTGTTTGAGTGAGTTGAGTTTTGGAGAGCAAAGACGTATATATAGGGAGCCTTTGCGGTTAAAAGTAAAACGTGTGACAGTAGAAAGAAAAGATAACTCTCTAATTTTTGTTAATGAAACCTTAAATTTATTAGTTTCAAAATGTGTATTGGCTTTTTCCTCACAATACATCTTGATAATTCATTTATCGCGATGGGAAAGTACATGATCATTGATTTCAAACATTCTAGACAGCCAGTGTTGAAAATAAGGGATTAGACTTTAAACTCCATGGTAATCGGATCAAACTTCGATTTATAGCACGAGGAACATGCAAAAGTTCATAGTAACTAACATATAAAGGACGATCAAATAATCCAGGGGAATAATTCAAAGGAACACATTGTTGTGTTGTGTATAAGCAGTGGGATGCAAAAGTTGTATCAAAATATTTTCTTATCATATTTATTGTATCTTTCACACACTTACACACTTGTAAGTTGTATACGAGTTTCAGGATGAGTTTCTAGAAAAAAAAAGATTCGTGTTTGAGCCTCAAAATCACATTAAAAAAACCTTTAAAGTAGTATCTACTACCACTTTAAACTTTGAATTTATTTCACTAGCATATTAAACTTTCAAATTGGTTTTTGTATCATAAAAATCCTTCAACTTTGTTTACTTGTTCATCAAGTAAAAAATGATCTGTTGACTTGAGAAAAAGTGAAGTATCAGTTTTTTTTTTAAATTATATTATTTATTTAATTAACAAAACAAAATTAATAAAAATAAAATGGAAAACATTTGAAAAACTACATAAATTCTTTGAAATATAATTTTTTAAGAGACCTTAAAATTATAAAGTTTTTCACTTTTTATAAAAAATAAGAATGTTTTTATTTTATAAAAATATCATATAAAGCCCTAATTTTTTTCGAAAATGAATAATTTCGAAGGGAAATTACACGCTATAGCGTAAAAAAAATCTATAATTCATTATATAACGTTTTGACCTAAGTAGCACCAATACAACATATATTTTCTATTATAATACAATTGTGCCCTTTTAAACAACCCACATAACGTGCAACCAAAATAATTTAAAATTAATGTAAAAGGAATATCGTGGTTTTTTCTTGTTAACATATCATTTCAAGTTAACTTTTGATAGTGGGAAAGGTAAATATGTATTATCTCAGATTTACGAGACCAACAATGCAACCGTTTGAGTTCGCGGCAGTGAGAGAAGAAGACAGATTTCCAAGTCTTGTGTGGTGAGAGAAGGAGGAGGCTTATGGGATTCTGAAACTGAGAAATGCGAGTAAGACGGCACTACGTCTCAGCGGCGAGGTGAAGTCACAATTCACAATTCCCAACTCGCCTTTACAGATTCGTATTTCAGAAGAGAATTTCAAGCCAATAAGTTTCTGTTCGTGGTTAGGAATAATGACTGTGGATCGGTGAATGCATGTTGCCATGTCTGAAAAAGAGAAGGAGATGAAGAAGATGGAATCGCCTACTATACTATATCCAATGAAATAAAGTTACAATATAGTATATGTTATTTAGTGTAGATATTTATGTAATACTACTATACTATTTAAGATATAGTCTTCCATTTCACGTATTTCTATACTATTTCCTTGAAATAGAACAATCGGTTATGTATTCAGATTTGATATTTCTTTTCTCTTCTATTTTTCTGTGATTGGTTGTAATATAAACTTATTTTATGCGAATGTTGGATAACACTATAGATAAGTTCAATATGATTTGTTTATCATATGGTCCAATTTCCTTCTCGTTCAGCTCATCCTCTCTTATATACTATTTGTAGAAGGTCTGTATAATTGTCTTGTACACTGAAAACAATATCATCGACTCTTTTTATACTATCTATAGAGGGTCTATACTATGTCTTCTTCTTACAAAAAAATATTATATAATTTTAAATTTTTATTTTATTTAAAATTTATGAACATATATTATAGTTTATATTTGGTATAGAGTTTAGAAATTAAGGTTTAGGGTTTAGTATTTATGAGTGGGCGTAGTGTTTAGTATATATGGATTGTGGGTGTAAATTTGCATCCTATACTACTTCTACGACATAGAATAGAAAATTTGTTGTATATGTATGTGGTCAATAAACGTGTGACATGGATGTATTATAGTTTATATTTGGGTTTAGGGTTTAGTGACTTGAGTTTAGAGTTTAGTATTTATGAGTTGGGGCTGCGTTAATGTTTAGTATATAAACTATAATTTGCAGTGGCCGGTCATTTTGTTCTGTATACAAAATGCAATGTTAGAACTATTTAAATTTATCTAAATGGAATAGAACAATGTTTTCACATTACAAAATAAAACAAGAGTTTCAAATTCAATTTGATCTTTTTCTTTGTCACCCACACACTTGTAGATTCTATATTTTTTATTATTCTATTTATAATAAATATGTTTGTGGTAAATAAGTGTATAACGTTGTTTCATTACAAGAATTGATAGTAAATAGTAGTGACTCACTTTTGTTCATAAAAAAAGGCATTGCCGTCGTCTACTCTATCTCTTTATGACTGAGTACTTGCTACGACTGAGGATATAACCGGAGCAAAAGTGAGTAAAATGTTAGTTTCTTAATAATTTCAAAGTTAATGTTATATGCTTAATTTAACTTCGGATTTTGGTTAGATAGCAAATAAGCCCAATTTTGAACATATCACCACTAAAAATAGAATCAATCAATAAGAAAAAATAGAAAATAATAAAAATTACAAAAACTATAGAACGATTTAAAAGTATTAAAAAAAATAAAAAAATTTCCATTTTTTCCAAATGCAAGTGTCATAAAAAAGTAAGACTTTTTAGTTTTTTTATTTCTTTCTAAAAATCATATAAAACTCTTAAAAAATCAAAAATTACTTCAAAAATAAAAATAACACTCTTTAATTTTAAGATTTTTTAAAACATACTCGATTTAAAAAAACAATTCTGTAATTTTCTAATTCTTATTTATGTTTCCTTATTTTACTTCTTATTAAATACTTTAATAAATTAAATAAATAAAAATTATTAAAAACTGACACATCACTTTATTTACAGGTCAACATGTCACATTTTCGACTTGATGAACACATAAGTATGTTGAAGGTTTTTTAGATACGGAAGCAAATGTGAAGGTTTAATATGCTAGTGAAATAACTTCAATGATGAAAGTGCTAATGGATGCCACTTTGAAGTTTTTAATGCGATTTTTCTCTTTAATTTAGCTTTTCTAAAAATATTTAATTTCTTTAATTTTATATTAGCTTGTTTTACTCGGTAGTTGATAACGCAGGAGTTTTAACCCAGTAATCAAACCAGAGGCGGAGCTATGTGGGTGTGAGGAGGGGGGGGAGGGTTCAGCTGACCCCTGTGATTTTTACTAAAAAGAAAAAAGAGAATTTCACTTACATATGTTAGGTATCTACTCTATTAATTTAAGGTCCTATTTTTATCTACTATTAACAAGTCATAGTAGGACCATATAAAGAATTAGTTAATAATACATTTTTGATTATTTACATTAATAATAAACCAACTATAAATTTGAATTTTTTAAAATTATAACAAAATCTGTTGAGAAAGAATCTAACAAAATCTTAATTAAAAATTTAAACATTTTTTATAAAACAACACATTAATAAATTTCGTAATTACTAATAGAATATTATTATGAATCAAAGTTAACTAAAATTTTATTATAAAACAAGAAAATAATCATTCTATACTGTTTTTTTTTATAAATTCTGTAATTATATTATGTATTATATAAAAATAGCAGTGCTATATGAATTAAATATGAAAATTATATTAAATAGGTAAATTAACAAATTTTATATTTTCAAATTTTTTCATTTAAATAAATTATCACTCAATATTATAATGGGTTAAAATTTGTAACCTATATAATACTTTTATACGAAAATAAATGTATTAACATAGGTTAAACTTTATATCTACAACTATATATTATCTTTTTATTTATTTTGAAACTCTCAACAATATATTGTTTAAGAAAATTTATATAAACATAAAATAATATATAATAACCTTTAGTTCATATACTATTTAAAAATCTGTTATTAGTAAACTATGAAATTTTAGTAATTCATTTAAAATATTAATGGCAAATCAAATTTGAATTTTAAATTTGATTTGATTTTAATTATAACAAAATCTGTTGAGAAAATTTTAAAAATTATTACCAAATATATAAATATTTTTTATAAAATAATATATTAATGTAGTAACAAAAAAATATTCAAAATTCATGTATTGTTCCAAACTCAAAAATAGTTGTGTAATTTACCAAAGTTTTCTTGACAAAATATAAAATTTTGAAATAATATTCAAACTCAAAATGATAATATTTCAAATTTTACAAAAGATAAAATTGTAGATAATAAATAATAACTTTTTGAAATTCACTAGAAAAAAGTAACTATATATGTTGTAAAAAGTAAAGCAATATAATATTTTGAAGTCCTAATTAAAATAAATAAAACTTAATATCATAACATAAAAAATATCATATATAATAAAATTTAATAAAATAATATGATAGATACTACTATGTATAAAATTTACCAAAACAATATGGCTATATTATTTAAAAAAACAGTGTTTTTACTTATAAATCCCGTAAAATACTAAAATGGTATATGTTAAAGTATATTTTTTAAACACAACATGTAAATTTAAATTATCTTAACATACGTCTTTTCTATAATATAAAAAATTAAAATTTAAAAATGTATTATATGAAAAATGTATAAATTACAGGAAAATATATTTTGAAGGATGTTTTCTATTTGATTATTTTATATTGTTATGTTATTGTACCTAATTCGAAATATATTAGTAAGTAAAAATAATAATAACAAAGTGATTTTTTTTTAAAAAAATCTTTATATGTTAATAATGCCGAATAAGAAATATAAACAATAACATTATAGAGTTACACAATAAATAACACTAAATGTAAATTATATATTGAAATCATTAGTAATAATATCGAATACATTTATAAAATGGAAAAATATCCGCACGGACGTGCGGGTTAAAATCTAGTATTTGGTTAAAAACCTTAAGTTTGACCCCATAACTCAAGACTAATTCTTTCTTTTGACCGACTTTAATATCTTCTTAAAAATTTTACATAAATAATTTAATAAATGATTCTTCTAAAATATGATGCTGGCTACGCCACTGAATCAAACTATAATAGTATAGAAGGTGTCAAATCCACATAAATCAAGGCTACACAACAAATTTAAGGGAAAAAAGTCAAGATAAGATAAGGCTTATCTTTGTTGAAGAAGGGAATAAAATGAGATAGAAGATTACGTTATTCCTAATTAGCGTTCTCTTCGCAATTGTAACGGGAGATGGCATCTGCGGTTAAATTTAATGTTGTATATTTGTGTTGAATTAAGGTCTGAGTGGTGTAACCGCGGTTCGTTCTTGATTGGGAGTTTACAGATGTGGGTGATTGCGGTTTAAGCATTTTCTAGAGATTTGTACGACTGGTACAACGATTAAAAATTGGTGCGTTTGTGGAACTTTTATGACTGGTAAACTACCAAACGCAATAGATGTTAAATAATAAATTAACAATATTTACATTTTATCTAATTATAAAAGTATTAAAAATCATAATTTTATAATAAATATAAAAGAATATTTATAAAATCATAATTTTAAAATTTAAAAATTATAGAAAATATTTTTGTTTTAAAGTTTAATAATATAAATTAAAATATAATATGTATACATTTTACAATTTATATATTATTTCAATTTAAAATTTTTATTGCATATTTTTAATTTTATTTTTATTTTTCATTTTTTAAGAAAAAATATTTACCCTCCATAATCGCTAGCTGGAACTAGCTTTTGATTTTAAGAGGTTCGGAGAGGTTTGAAACAATTTGTAGCGTTTACTATGATTGTTTCAAAACGCCAACAACCACTACTAACCGCAAAAGCTGCGTTTGCGGGTGGTAGCGGGGAAACCAGTCGAGCCTTAACCCTTACTAATCAACTTTAACAAAAAAAAAATTATTATTTTCTTCCTCATGTCACATTGGGATCATTCTCGTGATGGGATGGTTTTGGCAGTGAGTATTGAAAATAAGGGGCTCTAAATCAATTCAAATTTTTATTTTCAGCGGGATGAACATGCAAAGTTGATCATGTTAACCAGGGGCGGACGTAACAAGGGAATTGGGGATCAGCTGACCCCACCTCATTTTGAAAAATAAATGTATTCTTTTAAATAAATAATGTGCTGACCCTATCAAAATATTATCTCTGACCCCACAAAAATTCAAACACACTAAAACAAAATGATAAAAAATTTATTACCTAATTAAATGATAAATGGAATCACGTAAACCAATTCACATTAACTAAATTTGGGTTCATAATAAGTTTAAGCCCAATTTCTAATATAATAATAATCACTAATTTTTGTTGGTTAGTTAAATTAATTAGTTTATTTTTTATTTTAGAAAATTTAAAGTTTAGAATACGTTTTTAATAATCTGTCTTTGTCTTTTAAATTTTAAGTTAATTTTTGTATTCTATAAAATCTTCAATATTTTATACTTTATATTTTGTGATCTGTAAAGAATATAATTAAATTATTAAATTTTAAGGTTTATTTTAATTATAGAATTTGAATAATAGTTTTTGAACTTTTTTATCTAGTAGATGATGATATTAATTACGTTTATTTATTGCATGGTTCTAAGAATAATAAATATTATTGATTTTAATTTTTAGAAAATGAGATAAAACAGAATTCTTACAATTTTTTACCTTTTTAATTTTGAATGTGGACTTATAGAAATAATCACAGTATAAAAAAATAAATTTGTAATTTTATTTTTATACTTTATACATTTTCTATTTTCTCTTTTCTTTTTTTTTTGTTCCCGGTGAGAAAAAATCCTAGCTCAGCAACTGATGTTAACAAACATATAAAAAGAAGGGAAATTGCATCTAATAACCATCAAACAAAAGTTAATTCACTCTATATCTAAAATCCCTAACTCACCAATATACTAGCTCAACATTATAAAAAAATAGCCATATTGCCCTTCTAAAGCAACCGGTGAAACCTACTACCAAATACAATAAAATAAATAATTAATTAATATAACAAGTACAATATGTGGCCACGTTGTATTCATTTTCACCTCTCAAATAATTAGATAATTTTGAGGAAGACGAAGATGAACATGGTCTTTCATTATTCACATCTTCTTGAACTGATTTCTTTTTTCTGACGAGAAGGACAACGATGAAGACGTAGACGGTGAGCAGACACAACAACTTTTTTATTTTTATACTCTGTTTCTGTTTTTGAGTTTATATTCTGTTTATGTTTTGATACTCTGTTTTCGTTACTCTGTTTTTATACTATGTTCTGTTTTTTCTTAGTGATCCAACGGTGAAGAATAATGAAGGCGGACCGATAGAAGCGTCGTTGTGTCGAAAAAAAGAGAGATAAAGATGATCTTTATATGGTGGTGAAGAATAACGACGGTGAATGAAGTGAAGGTGTATCAGAACGTTTGAAAAAGAAGAATTGAAGAAGAGGAACTCGCCTTCTATACTATATTCGGTGAACAAAATAGTATAGTATATATTCTTTAGTGTAGCTATTTATGTAAGGTTACCATACTATTTGGGACATGTTTCTATACTATTTCTTAAAAATGTAATAATCTGATGACTATCAATATTTCTCAGCAGGAGAAAACTGTTTCTATTTGGGTTTAGGGTTTAGTATTTTGAAGGTGGGGGTTGAGGTTTGGGTTTAGTGACCATATCATGTATCACGTTTGACGATTAATAAAGAGTGCTTTATCTTGTTCACTAATATGTACTATATTATGTATTTTGTTCCATTCTATTTGGGTTTAGGATTTATACTTGGGTTTAGGGGTTAATGATTAAGATTTAGGGTTTAGTATTTGGAAGGTGGGGGTTGAGGTTTGGGTTTAGTGACCCTATCATGTATCCTTCCATTTGACGATTAATAAAGAATGCTTTATTTTGTTCACCAATATGTATTATACTATGTATTTTGTTCCATTCAATTTGGGTTTTGGGTTTATACTTGGATTTAGGATTTAGTGTTTGGAAGGTGGGGATTGAGGTTTGGGTTTTTTATCGTTCTATTTGATGATTAATAAAGAGTGTTATATTTTGTTCACCAATATGTACTATACTATGTATTTTGTTTCTTTCTATTTGGTTTAGGGTCTATACTTGGGTTTACTATTTAGTGATTAGTTGTAGGGTTTAGAATTCAAAAGTTGATCTGGGTTTAGTATTTAGGAGTTGTATTAGTGATATGACCCCATTTATGTTGTAATGTCAGTCTATTCCATTCAATAATATAGTAGTACAACATCCATATAACCTTGGTAATAAAGTCCCCTGAATTATTGAACAAGAACTAAAGTTTAGTTCTCTGTACATTCTAAAAGTACTATACTATATCCACCATGTAGTATAATATTTATGAACCTGGTGAATGTCATTATTTGAAAACGGGGAAAACTGTTTATATCTCGGATGTGGGTTGACATTTTCGGGTTAGGGTTTAGTGTTATCATCTGGGTGGGGATTTCACTAACTCACCCTCGTTGCTCCGTTACTTATATTAGTGATATGAACTCATTCATGTCGAAGTGTCAGTCTATTCTATTCAATAATATAGTATATTATATCCACAATGCAAACGTACTATACTATATCCACCATGTAGTAAAGTGGTATGAATCTAGGTACACTTGATATTTGAAAACGTGAGAAACTGTTTATATCTCAGATGTAGGTTGACATATCCGAGTTAGGGATATTCAATTCCTTAAGGAATAGTACGTAAGACATGTGTAGTATTTAAAAGTTGGGTTTGAGTTTAGATTTCTAGTTAGAATTAAATATATATTTGGGTTTAGGGTTTATTGATTAAGGTTTAGGATTTATTATTTAGGGATTAGTGTAGGATTAGAATAAGTTTTAGAATCTAAATTTTAAGTGTTAAGATATAATTGATTCTAAATTATTTAATTATTTTGGTGATATGAAATATAATTAGTGAAATGTTTGTGGTTAGTATGTATGTGATGTGGCTGTATTATCTTCTCTTTTCTAGTGTGATGTGGCTGTATTATATTCTCTCTTTTGGTAACAATTTATATTAGTTATTAGCTATAATATGTATTATATGATGTGATTGTATTATATTATGTCCATAGAAAAAACAACCAATCGTCATCCACTCTCTTTTCAATGACTGAGTAATTGTTATTGTTGAGAGTATTACCGGAGGAAAAGTGAGCTAAATGTTAGTTAGTTAATAATGTCAAAATCAATGTCATCCAGTTAATTTAAGTTCAGATTTAGGTTATTCAGCAAATAAGCCCTAAAAAGAATGGCCAAATAATTAATGGGAAAGACAATATTTCTGATAGGGATGGGGGAACAACCGTATGAATGATTTAAACATCTCTGTGTATAGCCAGAGCCATTGTTCTATAAGTAACCGTAAAGCCACAAGAATAAGAAAAAGAAAGGGACTGATGTAAAATTGTCTCAATGAATTATAGAGAAGTAGAGAGCATCACGCAGGAACACATAGCATATATAATATCTGATCCTATTCTATTTGAAAAAAAAAAGTGACACATATGGCATCAAGGATTTAGAGTTATAAAAACAAGTACATGTCCCCTACTATGATTTTCATGCTCAAGTGATAAAATCAGGAAAAACACATATTTTTCGTAAAATCCTCTAGATATTATTTGAGAAATAAAAAATTTCACCACAATCATTTTTATTAGAAATAATGAAATGTCTTGAATCTAATTGTAACATGAACTTTTACATTTAGTGATAATTATATTTTTAATAAATTCTTTAGAATATAGTAATAATTCGTACATCATCACACTAAAGTATAAATCATTCAAATGTAACATTAAACTATATAATAATAAAAATAGAAGTATAAAAATATTTTACAGATTTTGAAATATTATTTAATTCTGTTTTGTAAATAGAAAATTTTTATTACTAAAATCTTTAGCATTTTATCATCTGTTAAAAATTATAAATTTCTAATCCTAATAACATTAGTTTCCTTTTAATATATACAAATTTATAACTATTATTTAGTTTTACTTTTTGATAATTATAATTATTAAAAAAATTATAACTACTATCAATTAGTTAACGATTTTTTTTTTTGAATTTAGTATTTTTCCCAATTGTTGTATTTTTTCTATAACTGAAATTGTTGTATTTTTTCTTCACAATATCCGATTTTATTGTGGTATAAAGAGATCTAAAGCGCTAGATCCACAAAACAACTATAATTTAATATTACAGTTAAACTGGTTTAAATCAAAGTTGTGTGTCTCGTACAGCATTATAAAATATAATTTCATTTTATATATTCATGAGGAAAGTAAAGAAACATGCGTGCGGGTATTTTCTATGCCCCTTATTTTTGGCCATGGAGGAGTTATAGGCTTTAACATTACACTAGGTGATCATCCGGGTCCTGCACGGGATGAACGGACCAAAAGAAATTATAAATTTTAATATATAGATATTGAAAATATAAAAAGTGACAAACTATACATGGTATATATTAGCATAAATAACATTGATATACAGATTAATGCAAGGAAAACCAATTTGGGATTAGAAATTTACTGAATTTTTCAATCAACAAAAAATTTACTGAAGTATCCGGATAACGATAATCTTATTATGGTTGACAAACAGTAATTATCTTATTATCGAAGTTAAATCGTTATATTTCATTAAAATTATACTGGTTTTAAAGTGCATAAAAATTATAAAAAAATATAAATAAATTGAAGTAAATTTAGTAGGCTTATTAGGACTCAAAATTGTAAAAGAGGTCATTTATCGAACCTTAATATCCATTATGAACTTCTTTTGATTTATCTTTTATTTATAAAGAATGTTTTTACCAAAAAATCTCGATGGGACACGAGATCAGGGGCTACGGTTCGGATGTTGGATTCGATCTCTTTTCTTATCACCTGGGAAATTTAGATATTGCCACAAAGTAATATTGCAAAGTCACATACCAAAGTTTTTATAATCATATATTCTAGTCCCTAAAAATGGCATGTATCATTTATGAATCGTAAAGAAATTGAATATTATAAAAATATGAATCGTATATATATAGTCAAAACCATATCAATTGTGACTATATATAAGACTATCCTATTAATTTTGTATAGGATTATAATTGTATATTTCAAGATAATTATAGAAAGTATTATATACATATGGCAAAAATTAAGGAATTACACAATAAAAATGGTTAGTTTTTTAAATTTAATCGAAAAGAATGATATAAATTCTCAAATTTAATGTCTGACACTTTTTATGATAATTTTGTAATTAAAAGTATTGTTGCAAAATTTAAGGTATTGCAAGAAAATTAATATATAATTCCTTTTTGAATGTATTTTACAATTTTTCAAGATTGCTCATAGGTTTTTATATACGACTTTGATTTTACAATATAAAGCAGTTTGTATTCTCCAGTCCCAAAATAAATGTCATGTATCCCATAAAATAAAAAAAATTATTATTCAAAATAAATGTCATGTACTAAAATTTTATAGAAGAACATAATTTTGAATCTTTTATATTTTTTCAGTCCCTAAAAAATGTCATGTATCATTTATGAATCGAAAAGAAGTTGAATATTATAAAAATATGAATTGTATATATAGTCAAAAATCAAAATTCTATCAGTTGTGACTATATATATCCGACTATCCTATTAATTTCGTAGTTTTTTCAGATAATTATAGAAAGTATTATATGCATAGGCGGAAATTAAGGAAGTCCACATTAAAAATTATATTCGTCTTAAACTTCATTGGAAAGAATTATATAAATTTCTAAATTTAATATATGTTACCATTTATAATAATTTTGTAATCAAAAAGTATTTTTGCAAAAATTTAGAGATTGCAAGAAATTTAATATGGAATTTCTTTTTGAATGTACTTTATAATTTTCAAGATTGTTCATAAATTTTTTTATACGACATTTTGATATTACAATATAAAACAGTTTATATTGTCTATCCTAAATAAATGTCATGTATCCCAAAAAATACAAAAGATATTCATGAAAATAAATCTCATGTACTAAAGTCTTATAGAAAAACAAAATTATGAATCATTTATATTTTTCAGTCCCTAAAAATATCATGTATAATTTAGAGTAAAAGAAATTTAATATTATAAAATATGAATCATATATATAGTCAAATCCCTATCAGTTGATATCTTACTATCCTATTAATTTCGTATAACATTATAAAAATCCTACCAGATTTGATACTATCGTCCATATCAACGCACGTAACCAATTAATATCAATTTATGACTAAAACATTATGTTAAACTACTATTAATTCACAATGGCAAAAAATGTAATAAGTATAGTAAGAAGAGGATTTTTATATAAAGAGACATAAAATGAATATGGTGTTGCCACGTATGAAATGACATTCTTGTTAATGACACATGAACATAAGATTAGTCTTTAAAAATGCTCATACTTTAATATATAAGGGATTATCTTGACTATTAGAATGGGCACATCCTTAGACCTGACTTCTCAACACGAGAAGCACATGTAATAGCTTCATTATATTTGTTGAATCTGACGAATGTGGTCTTAGCATCATCATTGGTGAGAACTAGTTGTGGTACCCCAAAAAGACCCGTGACGTTTCCAACAGTCCTTTCTAAGCTGGTCAACTTATAAGTGTTTTCTCCTAATCCTTCTCCGGCTTTCTCGATCTTAAACCGGCTATTTTGGCTCCCCGCTTTACCACCGAGGATAATTGCTGGCTCCTTGGAAGCCGATGAGGACTCAACTGCTCATATAAAGGAAAATTCGTTGCAGACTGGTAGCGGCAAGCCGCTAGAGTTGAACTCGATGGTTACATCAGTACATGTCTTAACGATGGTTTCTGTGACGGAGTCAGAAAACTGGAAGCTAAGCGGTTGGCCCGGTAGGAACGGAAGGAATGCTTGGTTGATGCCAAGTGGACAAAGGGGAAAGATTCTAATGGCGGCTGGTACAAGACCACCACCATTGAGGCTCCCAGTCTTGATCGGCTGGATGAAGTATTGCTGACCTGTCTCAAGAGAATTCCCGGCAGTGTCTTTCACCGGTTCTTGTCCGTGGGTGCAGGCCACTGTCGCCAAGAGGAGAGTGATGAGAAAAGAATCTTCATTGTGATTATGATCTTGCCTTTTCAGGTTTGGTGTTTGGGGGTGTTTGAGTGAGTTGAATTATGGAGAGCAAAGACGTATATATCGGAAGCCTTTGCGGTTAAAAGTAAAACAACGTGTGACAGTAGAAAGAAAAGATAACTCTCTAATTTTTGTTAATAAAACCTTAAATTTATTAGTTTCAAAATGTGTATTGGCTTTTTCCTCACAATACATCTTGATAATTCATTTACTACCTGATCATTGATTTCAAACATTCTAGACAGCCAGTGTTGAAAATAGGGGATTAGACTTTAAACTCTATGGTAATCGGATCAAACTTCGATTTATAGCACGAGGAACATGCAAAATGACCATAGTAACTAGCTAAAATATAAAGGAAGATCAAATATTCCATGGGAATAATTCAAGGAATACATTGTTGTGTTTATTTTTTCAGTGGGATACAAGAACGTTAAGCAGTGGGATGCAAAAGATGTAAAAAAGTATTTCAATCATATTCATTATATCTTTCACGCAATTGTACAGAGTTTGAAGATGAGTTTTTTTTTTTAATAAAAGTTGTATATGTGTTCGATGACTTTAGTTCCCCAATTTCCTAAAAATCTTTAATTTCTTTAGTTTTGTATTCTTCTTTATAAAAATGTGATTTTACCATTTTTATTGTTACAAAAAGAATGTAACCTTAAAATTCTAATACACTTTTTATTTTAAACTTAATATTCATGTAAAAATAATTAATTTTATAATAATTTTATTTATTTCAAATACTATTGGTTTAATAAATGTAAATATTAAAGACAAATGAATATTTGTGTAAAAATGTCAAAATAACAAAATCGTATAAAACAGAATGAGTAGTAGCTTGTTTTAGTCTAGTGGTGGGTTAGTTTTTAGCAACGAGGGTTGAAAATAAGGGGCTCTAATCAATTCAAATTTGATTTTCAGCACGAGGAACATGCAAAATGGATCATATTAACAAACATATAAAGGATGCTCTTAGGCCATCTGCATCGGACAAACCCATTTGGATATCTCTTTTTTCTTTTTTTTTTCTTTTCTGATTAAAAATAAAATAAAAATAAAAAAGCCAATCATGTAGAGCGCAAAAGTACCAGAAACCATACCAAAACGTTTCTTCTCCTACGCCTTTTGCTGCTCGTTTCTTTCTTTCTGTGGGGGTCCACAGGCTGCTTTTTGGGTAAAACCCCTTCTCAGAAACCGCGATGCAAGTGCCCTAATAATTGATGACAATATTTCAAAATAGACTGATAGGGTCAGGATGAATGATCTAAACGACTTATCAAAAAATGAATGATTTTCACATATCTATTTCATTATAGCCACAGCCATTGTTTTGTAAGTAACCGTAAAGCCAAAAGAATAAGAAGAAGAAATGGATTAATGTAACAGTTGTCTCAATGCACTATTGAGAAGTAAGAGAGAAATGCAGAAACACTTAGCATAATATCTGATTCTATTCTGTTTGGAAATAAAAATTCTAACGCATATGGCATCATTAAGGATTTACAGTTATAAAAACATACATGTCCCCTAGTACGATTTTTATTGCCCGACCCTTAATTATCAAAAAGATTTCTCCGAACAAGTCATGCCAAGAGAAACCCGCTGATATTACTGTGTGCCTAATCGAACCAGAAACTCTCGGATACTGAAGATCACGACTATTTCCGGTGAAGCAGGCAGTAGATGGCATGCTTATCGAGCAACTCCACACTGGAAAGGAACTCAAAAGATTACCCTGGGACATTTGATTCAAGAGGCAGGCTCGAACATACGATGATTACCATGCCGTCTTTGAAGCGTAGACAGATCCAAAAAGAATCCACAAACAAGCGAACCAAACAACGGTGAGAAAGACTAAAGCCTATCTGCAGATTCATCATGCCATTCTCCGTAGACCGGGATCTACCAGAGGCTCTACAATCTCAAAGACAAAAGGAAACTGGCAACGTCAACAAGATAAGCGAAGATAGGAGGCCCAGCCAGCAACGCTCAACCCCTAAATTTAACATCTTGAAGACTCAGATCTAACCTAGATTTGTCAGTGACGGACCGATTTAGCGTAGGTCCAGGGACACTGAGCTTCCCTTTCTATTCACATCCTCGCTAGCCCTGCGAGAAGCTGAGCCACCACAACTTCCGATTAGATCCAAGAAAAAGATGGAGATCCATATTAGTTGGAACAAAGAGGAGGTAACGAGGTAGCTAGAGAACAATGGGAGGGACAGAAAACGTAAACCAGGATGGAGGGCGGCGGAGGAGACTCATGGCTGTTGCCGGCGGGCTCCTCCACAAAGCTGAGATTAAAACTGAAGTCGGCTAGGGTTTTTGAGAAAAAAAAAAAGAAGAGAACTTTAAAAAAAGAGTGGATTAAAGTAAATCTTGTAAAAAGTCATTATTCAATGAATATACACATATAGCAGATGAAGATGCAGAAGAAATCTTTATACAATCTGGCTTTCCAAAAATCAAACTAGGGTTTTGATCCACTCGACAGGGATTCAACTGCCTTGGAACACGAGGTGAGGTAAGGGCACCACCAATTGGAATTTAAGTTTTGCTTTTAATCTTGAAATATATTTTCCAATGTGTAGATCATAACTAATAGTAACACAAATAAGAAATGGCCAATTCCAGAGATTAATAAGTCATGAGGCTATCAAAAGAACTAGTACTCCATGTTGTTTGCATAAAGATGGTAAAGGGGGCTAGCGTAGCAGTTGAAGGAAAGAGCAAAATAAGTCGAGAAGCATTCAAGTGCTGCGAGAGAATTGAATTGGAGAAAATATCAAAAGCCCGGATCAGATTCAAGCTGTGAAGTGTGAACTCATACTCACACGGAGTGAACGATTTGGTCAAACCTACACCGTCAAAGTCAAACCCAGTGTAGATTCGAAATGAACTGAAGAATATTCAAAAATTCTTAAGCACGTTGATTAAGTAGTAAGGGCTAAATCCATTAAAATAGATATCATTTGATGTTACATCAAATATAGTAAATGAAACATTAAACATGAATTTAGACTATCAAACAAAAGAAACAGAAGAAGACAACAACAACCAATCCTACAACATACATTCGAATCATTTTTACTTGTTTTCTATATGTTACCATTTTATTCACTCATGAGAAAAGCACTAGTTTAAAATTTCACTGACTGGTTTTGGGTTTGAACTTAGAGGCTTTTCTGATTTCTTGGAACGATAACTTCCCCAAGTAACATAAAGCTATGCCTTCTCGAGACACAATACTCTCATTGGCACTAAGCATTATTATCAGCAACTGTTCCTCAACTCAGGGTAGAGGGAGACTGTTATATTCCTTCCTTTTTGGTCCATTTATATTGGCATATATAAAGATATATATGTATGAGTTCTTGAGAAACGAGAAACGAGAAACTATAGAGATCTCTGTCTTTTTTCTTGTTCAGCTAGGATGATTTTTGTTACTACATGAAAAACATTAATCTTTCGGTTCAATGGTTGGAAGACTACTACTAGTAGATAATTTTGCAGCTGACCAGATATGTATTGTTTCCTTCAAAGTTTTTGAATCTCTTCCTAAGCAATAAGTAAAGAATGTGAATCTATTTCCCATTGTCAGTAACGTAGGACTAGGTCCAGAGAGATATTGCCTCTCTTTTGGTGAAAGTTCGATATATCATTACACCAAATTTTTCTTAACTGTTAGAAGAAGCAAAGAACAGTCACTTGATAAGGAATAGAGCTTTTAAAGAACCACATGTAGATTGATCAAAAAAAAAAAAAGAACCACATGTAGAAAGCTAGCGAGGAGCATGTACACGGCTGCACTGATTTCAAGGTCATTTTGATTTCTTCTTATCTTTGTATTGAAACCCGTGGAAAGCCCAAAATTTCCAACAAGATTTTGTCACCTTCTCTTATGACTAACATCTATCAGTTGATCTGCTATGCTTCTATGAATTTCTCAAGGCCTGTAACAACGGCATGGTGCTGTTTGATAACATGGTTAAAAAGCAAGTAAGAGCAAGAAAGCTAAGCAAGTTCAGAAGTTCTTGATAATATATACATTATTTCTTTTGCTCCGGTGGAGATTATATCGATAGAAACAGCGAGTTGGCTGGATAAGAAACTGATCGAGGAGCAAACCGCAAGACTTGAAGCGGAAGAAAGGGAGAACAAACTCTACCAAGAATATAGTGATGAAGTTAAATGTCTGATAGAGAAACTCGAGAGGGCTTAAAAAGAACTCGATAATAAAGGAGGACGTTGCATATTCTTTGATGATCTTTTTTGTTTGTCAGCTGAAACCTCATTTGTAGTTTAGTTTGATATGACTTTTTTTCTTTATATCAATACTAGATTTTGACCCGCGTTTTCGAAGCGCGGGTTTTTCTTAAACTATAAACAGTTTAATATGAATTAGTATTTGTTGTACATTATTATGTTATGATATCGTATTATATTGAAGCAGATAATATTTTAAAATTTTATAAATTATAAATTAGCTTATTTGAAATTTTGTATGTATTTTTATGTAAATCTTTAGGTTTGTGCATTTTATTTGGATCCAAAAACACGAACCGAAACGGATCCCAAATTATAAATTCAGTTCAGATCCATGGCAAAGTACCTATTGGTTATTTTTAAGACCCATAGGTTTTGGTTCTGGTCCGGATAATACGTGAGACCCCATCAAATACCCAAAATACTCAAGATTTTTTTATATTAGGTATGTTTGGGTATTACGTATATGTTTTTGTATTACATATATTTCGGATCATACGCGAGACCCCATCAGATACCCAAACCCGCAGGTTTGGTGTTCGGTTTTAGTTCAAGGTTCTGGGTAAAATTTCAAATTTTTAAAAATATATTTTGGATATTCAGATTAAATTTTTGTTATTTTTTGGTTTCTCATGTCAGATTTTGGGTAAAAATCCAAGTTTTCCGGGTATTTGAATATATCTTGGGTATTTATTTGGATTTTCTGGTATTTTTTGAGTTTCACATATTTTTTGGGTTTGCTGGTACTTCAGAATTTAGGTACCAAAACCTATCCGGACCTGCTATATACCTTTACATGTATTTTACAGATGTTTGAATTATTATTTTAAATTTGGTTCATATCCGAAAGAAACTTTTTTTTTTTACTTCATCAAAAAGTTATTATATTTTAGATTCTCAATAAATATAGCATCAAACATTACTATATTTATGATTCTTTATATACTGGAGTAATAATAATAGCTCTTTAATAAATGAGAAAAATGCTCTAATAGCAATTGAGATATATCACGTTTACCATACATGATATACATAGAGGTTAGATTAGTCACGAAAATACAGAAAGTTTAAGTTACGATCTTTCACGAATTTAGATATCTTGTTAAATAAAAGGCTAAAAATATTTTCTAGAATATTAAATCATTATTTTTTAACTTGTTTATATAAATATTCCACAAACATTAGAATACTATAATATATATATATATATATATATATATATATATATATATATAGTAAACCGGTTTTGTATTATCAACATATAAATGTTCTAAATATGTTTACTTTAAAGTTAATAATATATTTGGTTTTAAACATATTGGTTAGTGAATGGAAATGTTCTTATATATAGCTTGAAATGTTCTTATATATAGTGAATGGCAACAACCGTCGTTCACGGTCCATATGGATACAGAGCAACCATCCTGGTTTTCAGAGTCTATATGAGTCTGTAATATTGCTGACAAAAAAAAATAGCTTGAATCTCAATTTTAAAATTACACTGAACTTCGTTAAATTGAAACACAAATGTTAATAAGAAGTTAGGTTTGATCCAAAAAGGGAATTGACGTTTTATCATATTGTTAAACATCACTTGTATAATTAGACATACATATTAATCCTCTTTTATAAGGATTGGGCCCACTAAATAAAAGTTAATGCCAGAGAAATATAAGGTAGTATGTTTAGTTAGAGAAATATTTGGTAAGACCAAAAATATTGTTAGTTAATGGAAAGGGTCCAAACAACTTGTATAGGTAGATTTTTTAGGACTCCTTCCCTTTTAATAGTATTGATATTATGGTTTTATGATCAAAAGAAACAAAATGCGATTACATAAAAAAAAATGTAAACGCTCGAAGGCCCTCTTTTCGAGGCATCTTCCCCGATCTACTTTTGCATCTGAGTTTTTGAATTTTGAATCTCCAATCATTCTCTTCCACCATGTTCAAAGCTTTGTTTCCCCTGATCCACTGTCGCTCGTTCTTATCATGGAGATCTCTGCCGCTCTCTCACCTGGTGGCTTAAAACCAAGTTACCGTACCTCCAACGTAGACCTCCGACTATAAATGGTCATCTCCTCAATTCCTACACCAATTCGGGAACTCCGTTTCGTCAAGCAGTCACCGTAAAAGTTCATCCTCGGCACAGATCTAGTTTTTCAACAAACTAAAAAGATTAGAAGACCTTTCTCCTCGAGATCTGGGTATCTTGGTTGAAAGGTACTGAAGACTTACCGTCGACTCTAGGGTTAAGTTCTTGCTTGTTCCAACAAGAAGAACACTGGAATTTGAGCTTTTATCTCCAGGCGTTTTTTCCAGCAAGGGCTCTCCCATGTTAAAGATACACAGTTCGAGCGCTTCCATCTCTCTCCGCGTCTCCAACCCTCTGCCTCGCTTCCACCTCCTTGCCGTGCACCTGCGTCTCTCTCTAAAGTATTCCTTAAGTGAACCACTCTAGCCATGTGCTAAGATTTTTTGATTTTGTGATTCTGAAGATCTATAGTTGGTGTTTTTGAGCGTGGGTACTCAACTCATCACTATTTACAAGGAATCATCTTTCAAGTTTCATCCAAATTTGCAGTTTCAAAAGGAACATTCCCGGTGGCGATAAAGGTTTCTAGAGTTTTTATGTTCTGAGGAATCTACAGGCTTACGGTGAAGGAACAAAACAACATCTACAAAGGATCCCCACGTTCCTCTTAAGAAACAAACTTTGATGGGTTTTGGATGGCCGTTTAATTTTCTTTAAAAAGAAGATAATTTGAGTTTCTGATTAGATCAAAGTACCTTGGTTTGAAGACTGGGACCACCTTTTATTCGAAGGGAAGTGTTTACTAAGACAGATACTTTGTATCAAGAAACAATATATATTGCTTTCGAAGTTTTCAAGATTTGTGCTAAGAGCATCTGCATCATTGAACCCCTCTTGGGGTTCATGTTTTTAATTTTTTATTATTTATTTTTTTAATTTTTTTATTTTCTTTTTTAAAAAATTTAATCGGACCAACCGCGGGCCGACACGTGTCGTGGGGCCCGCGAAACAGTGTTGAACTCGTGGGATAGGGGTTCACTGGGAAGAGCTTGGGAAGAGAGAGATTCAACACTATTCATTATTTTAATATTTATTTTTTGGAAATCTGTGTAAACCCCCATAGGATTCACTGATGCAGATGCTCTAAGACCATAGTTTGCTTGTTTTGAAGACCATGGTTTTTGTTTTGTTTTGAAGACTACAGTTTTCTCGGAAGACATTCAGCCAGTGCAAGATTACATATTCAGACGTTTGGTTTGGCTCATTACATTAGTTTTTTAACTAGTGTTAATGTGTCCAGTATATCTATAATAAATCTAGTAAGATGAATACGATCGCATGGAATTGTCAAGGAGCGAGTGCCTCCTTAACGAAAGAGCATCTTCATGAATTATATCATTGTTTTGTGCCAAAATTCTTATTTTTATCGGAGACTAAGAGTAATTGGTTTTTTCTGCAAGATGTGCAAGTTCTTTTGGATATGACCATTTTTATAACGTTGATCCGGTTGGTCGAAGCAGAGGTCTAGCACTTTTCTATATGGATGATCCGGCATTTACTATCTTGTACGCGGACAAACATATGATTGATATTGAAACTAGATTTGAAGGACATGAGATTTTTATAATATTCGTGTATGGTGACCATGTGGCTAGACATCGTGACCAAGTTTGGGAACGATTGTCACGCATGAGTACAACAAGTAATACAGCTTGGTTTATGATTGGAGACTTTAATGAAATCACGGGAAACCATGAGAAGAGGGGAGGAAGGTGTCGTTTAGAGAGCTCTTTTCTCCCTTTCCGAATCATGTTAGAAAATTGTGGAATGCTTGATTTTCCATATAAAGGAAACTCATTCTCATGGGTGGGAAAAAGAAAATCCGGGAAAGTCAAATGTAAACTCGATAGAGCAGTGGCAAACGAAGAATGGCACGAATTATTTAACCATTCAGTTGTAGAATTCTTAAAACTATGGGGATCGGATCACAGACCAGTCCTAGCACGGATTCAGTCTTATGTTAAAAAGACACGAAAGAACTTCCGCTTCGACAAGAGATGGATTGGGAAACCGGGGTTCAAGGAAGCGGTGGTCTCGGGATGGGGACAATTTGATGAAATTCCAATGAGGAATTTTCATCAAAAGGTTATCTCATGTCGAAATAAAATTAGCTCTTGGAGAAAGAAAAACCCTACAAATTCTGCTTTATTGATTAAGGAGTTAAAAGATAAGATAGACTTGGCCCAAGATGATGATTTCACTACAACAGAAGAATTGGAAGACTTGAGAAGACAACTGATTTTGGCATTTCGAGAAGAAAATTCTTTCTGGGAACAAAAAATCAGGGACCAATGGCACAGAGATGGGGACAGGAACACAAAATTTCATCATGCCACTACGAAACAACGACGAGCCCAGAATCGGATAATTAGTATCAAAGACAAACAAGGGAAGCTGGTAGAGAGTGAAATCGAGGTGGAGAACGTGGCTGTTCAATACTTTCGAGATCTCTTCTCTACCTCTTCGCCGACAGAGCTAGACACCTCCCTTCGATTTATCTCGGAAAAGGTATCCAGTACCGATAATAGGTTGCTCTTAGAAGAACCGTCGGAATAGAAAATTAGAAGAGCTCTGTTCGACATTAACCCGGATAAAGCACCCGATCCAGATGGCATGACTAGTAAATTATTTCAGAAATTCTGGCGGGAGATGCGGTAAGACATTATTAAACTTGTCCGAGATTTCTTTGCGACAGGTAGTTTTGATCCATTACTGAACCATACGAACATTTGTCTCATTCCGAAAAAAGATACCTCGAGACATGACTGAGTTCAGACCCATTAGTCTTTGTAATGTCAGTTACAAGATTATATCTAAGCTTTTATGCAAGAGACTTAAGAGAGTTATCCCGCGATTGATCTCCGAGATACAATCTGCCTTTGTGGCAAAACTTTTAATTGCTGACAACATTTTGATAGCACAAGAAAAATTTCACGTCCTACGGACGAACCAGCGATGCATGGAAGACTTCATGGCTATTAAAACAGACATGAGTAAAGCTTATGATAGAGTGGAGTGGAATTTCTTATCAGCCTTGATGCTGAAGATGGGCTTTGATGAAAGACTGGTTGACCTCATTATGTGTTGTGTCACGTCGGTCACATATCAAGTTTTAGTTAATGGACAACCAAGAGGGCGAATCCTACCAATGAGAGGGTTAAGACAAGGAGATCCCCTCTCCCCTTTTTTTGTTTATCTTGTGTACGGGCGTTGAGCTCACTCTTAAATGGAGTGGAGGCCGAGAAGAAGATTTTAGGGCTTCGTGTTGCTAGAGCAAGCCCAAGGATCTCTCATATTCTTTTTGCAGATGACATTCTTTTCTTCTGCAAGGCGGAATTAAGCCAATGCAAGGAGATCATGGACATTCTAGATGTGTATGGGAAGGCATCAGGACAACGATTAAATACGTCTATATCATCGATGTTTTTTGGAAACCGAGTGGAGTATTCCCGGAAACAAGGCATAAAAGATGTCTTAGGCTTCTCTACAGAAGGCGGTATGGGAATGTACCTTGGATTACCAGAACAAATAGGTGGCTCGAAGATGAAAGTTTTCTCCTTTGTACACGATCGGTTCAATGGGCGAGTCAACACTTGGTCATCGAGACTCCTTTCTAAAGGAGGAAAAGAAGTTCAAGTTAAATCTGTGTCTCAAGCAGCCCCGTCTTTTTTGATGTCTTGTTACTTGCTTCCACAAGGCATTACCGATAAACTAAGTAGCACAACGTCTAATTTTTGGTGGAGCTCAAAACAAAACAGCAGAGGTTTACATTGGATAGCATGGGATGAGATCTGTACCCCCAAAGATTCGGGGGGACTAGGTTTTCGCAATCTCCATGACTTCAATATAGCACTTCTTGCTAAACAACTATGGAGATTAATTCAGTACCCCAACTCCTTATTAGCTCGTGTTTTAAGGGGAAGATAGTATAATCACAATTCTCCCTTGGAAGATCGGCGTATATACTCACCATCATATGGATGGCGCAGTATCATGGCAGCAAAACCTCTACTCATATCGGGATTACGGAAAACAATTGGTACCAGTCAAGATACAAGGGTTTGGAGTGAGTCCTGGGTTCTAGATGTAGTGGCTCGGCCACCTAGACCTGCCGACCATATTGTATACAGACTTCCCCAACTTCTTGTTCAGTCCTTTATTAGGAATGATACCAAAGAGTGGGATATACAGTTGTTACATGATTTTTTTCACCCAGATGATATCCCTTTGATACTTGGGCTGAAAATCTTTCGCTCTCGTGCTCCGAATGGATATGTTTGGAACCACACAAAATCTAGAGTTTATTCAGATAAAAACCGGCTATGACCTATTACGATCGACCAAGTTGAGTCTTTTACAAGAAGAGGCTCTAGAACCAAGTATCACGAGCCTACAGAGCCATGTATGGAAGATAATGGCTCCGAATAAGATGAAGCATTTTTTGTGGCAGGCTATCTCGAGCTGTGTGGCGACAGCAGAGAGGCTTACTTATAGACACATGGGCACCGATAGGAGTTGTCCTAGATGTGCTGGCCCAGTGGAGTCAATTAATCATCTCCTTTTTGAATGCCCTCCAGTCCTTCGGGTTTGGGATTTATCGGACTATCTGTCCCTTCCGGGTTACTTCCCGAGTACATCCATATATCAAAACATGAACTTCTTGTTTTGGAAGAGAAAAGAGGTGGCTCCTTTGAGACCAAAATTCGATACCTTCCCATGGATCTGTTGGTACATTTGGAAGGCAAGGAACGACAAACTCTTTAATGGAAAAGATGTATCCCCAATGGACACTCTCCAACATGCGTCTCTTGAGGCAGAATGCTGGAGAAAGGCTAATGAAAAGGAGGAAGCAAATGAGGATCCCGACGATCCCCCTCCTAATGAGATTGGGACAGTGCCCCCTTGGACCCCCGAAATCCCTACTCGCCAAATTGATGCATCATGGATCAATAATGGCAATGTTAGTGGATTAGGGTGGAGCCTCAAGGATCGGATGGGCACAGAATACTTCGGTTTACGGGCGTGTAACATGAGTCTCTCAGCTCTGCATGTTGAGATGGAAGGTTTACTTTGGGCGGCCTCGTGCATGAGAGCTAGACAAAAGGATAACCTCCGTCAGGTTCGAGACGGATTGTTCGGACTTAGTGGACAGAATACAAACCCGATGGATTGGCCATCATTCGCAATAGAGATCGAGATGTTTCAGAGGTTACAGGAAGACTTTGAGGATGTGAGTATGTCTCATATTCCTCGGAGTCGGAATGGCCGGGCAGACACGTTAGCAAAAGAGGCGAGGATCAGAGGCTACATGTTTTTCCATATAGATCAGACCCGGACAGATGGAGATACTCTTCGGAGAATCGGCTCGTCTGTTCTCCATTTGATCTAGACTAGATGGGTAGTTGACCAAAAAAAAAAACAAGTGTATAACATCTCGAAGGCTTTGGCTTAACATGCTTTACATTATACTATTTATTGGAGGAATTTATGTTACTGGAAACTGCAAAATTGAAATATTATGGTTTGACTAAGAATAATAATGTTTATACACTAAAAGATTTGAGTTTCGAGTGTAAGAAAAAAAAAAATTAGAATTCTGCAGAATACTACTGGATAAATACTTATAAGAGATTTTTAGTATATGATGCAAGGAGTACCATTCTGAATCCTTATAAGAATGTAAAATTGTTCGCTGCAATATTGCTTATCTAATTTTATCTTTGTAATAGTATAATTACTCACTTTTTTAAATATAATTTTGAAGGGAGATTTATAATTTAGTTTGATGATTTGATTTTTTCTTACATAGATTACAAATAATAAATATTTACTTTTACTAATTACTTTTATTTATTTATTTTTAGGATGATATATATTTTTTGGATTGAAGTCAAATTCCACAGATGGGAAGTTTGATTTTCATAATAAACTCAATATATTATTTATCAGGAACAATAAAAAAAAATCCAAAACCTCTAGTTATTAGAAAGAGAAACAGTATATATTGAAGGAGGCTACTTGAATTTCAAAATAAACTTTGATCGGTTTTGTATAATGAAAAAGGATATGGAATGATGGATATTGCTTTGATGAAAGTTGTGTCTTATAAAACGCTTGCAAACATAGTTTTGTTTTATATATGGAAATTCAGGTACATGCATGAGGGTATTATCTAAACCCATTATTTTAGGCCCGCAGGCTTTACATTATACATGATTTTTGGCTTGTTGACTAGTAGAGTGGGAACATCCTTAGACCTAACTTTTCAAGACGTGAAGTAGAAGTACTAGTAGCTGTCGAATCATCATGAATCCTGTGGAATTTGACGAGGAAGGTCTTCGAAGTATCATTGGTGAGGACTAGTTGTGGTGCATTTTCCCAAGGCCCGGGGACGGTTCCAATGGTTCCGGCTAAGGTGGTCAATTTGTAAGCATTTCCTCCTACAAATTTTTCTTTTCTCTCAATTCTAAACCAGCTGTTTTGTTCCCGCTTCTTACCACCGATGAGAATGGCAGGCTCCTCAGAAGCCGATGAGGATTCATCAACTTCCCAGAACTTGGAAAACTCCTCGCAGCCCGGCCATGCGTCTGACTTAAACTCGATATTTACAGCTTGCCCTTCGCTAACATAGGTGTCCATGAGCGCGTATGGATATGAGAAGCTAACCGGTAGGCCTGGTAAGGCTGTAACCGAGGATTGGCTGATGCCGAGTGGACAAAGGGGAAGTAGTTTAACGGGGACTGGGAGAAGACCACCTCCGTTACTCCTCGGGGAGTACGGTTGGATCAAGTACTGTGCAGTCCTTAGAACTGGATTTCCGGCCGTGTCCAGCACAGGTTCTTGTCCTCCGTGGGTGCATACAGCTGCAGCCAACGTGAGAGCGATGAGAAAGGAGACCAATGGGAATGATGACATCATTGTTATTAATATTTGTTTGTTTCCTTTTGAGTTGAGTTGTAGAGAGCAGAAACATTGCACCCATATTTATAGGAAACTTCTGCAGTAAAATTTAAAACCGTGTGTGACCGTAAAAAGAAAAGATTAGTCTCTCATTTCTATAATTAATAGACTATCACATCAGTTCTGGTCTTATGGACATTAGTAACCGATTCAAACTATGCTTTTCAACACGAGGAACATGAAAAATGGATCATTGTAACTAACAAAATGGTCCACTGTAATAAAGGATGATCAAACAGAAAGGTACGTAGGTTGCTAGTACATATGACAGCTTTCTCAAAAGAAAAAAACAGAAAGCTACGAATGATAGAACCAACCAATGTATAAATGAATGAATCTGTAAATCTCCTTTTCTTTTTGCCAACAACCTTTTCTGTCAATTTAATTCAACGTACTATTTCAACGGAAACCCAATTTCTAGGACATGCATCCACAATCATATTTTAAACGAGACTCTCCAACAAATAAAACTATTATTTAACAGATTTTATCATTGAATTAAGGTTTAATGATATGACAAGAAAGATGAAAATTGAAATAAAAAAATATACTCTTTTTATGCCATAAAGTCTCAAAAGAGTATTGTTTTTAGGAGAAATCTCAATTCAGATAGAAGTTTTGTTAAAAGAATTTTTTTGGCATGAAACTTCTTTTTCTTCAGTTAAATTTATCAAAATAAAGAAGATTACAAAAAGTTGATAAATTATATCGTATCAAAAAGTCAAAATAATTTTGTTCTGCGCTTTTTGACAATATCAAAGTGTTTTCCTGCATTACAACAAGTTTCAGACATGTTCATTGCCACGCGACCAAAGTTTTCCATATGACGATATCTTTTTTTGGTTAAATCTATTCTGGAAGAGGCTACTTCAATGAATTTTGATATAGATCCTTTTAAAAAATATGCGATACCAATTACAAAAACGAAGATTGAAAAAAACAACGAATACAACCCTAATTACAAAATTTTAAAGAAAACGAAAATATCCTCGAGAATTTTAGAAAGAATAATCAAAAGAAAACTATGATACTAAAAGGCTAAGGCTCTGATTGGCAAAGCAGATGAGAAAGCAGTAGCTGTATGCTATAAAGTAGAATCTTTAAGTTTGTATGCTTTTGCTAAACTGTTTAATAGATTGATTGGTAGAGCAGTATGGACATGTTATTTAAAATTATTATTAAAATTAATATATAATATATAATATATTTATTTATAATGAATATATATTTCTAATATATATATATATATATATATATTTTATTTTACATATTAATATATATAGATTATATTAATATATAAAAGATATATAATTATTTTATTTTATTTACTAATTTCAAAATTATGTTTATATCGAAAATGTTATTTTAAAAATAAATTTTATAATTAAAATATCTATGTTAAAAATAATATTTCGTATTTAAAATATAATATAATTTATGTGATTATTTTATATAATTATAATATAATTTAAAATATAATATAATTTATGTGATTAATTTAATTATATTATATTTTAAAATTTAATTTATATAATTAATTTAAAATATAATTTATATAATTATTTTATATAATTTATTTAATCAATTTATATAATTTTCTATAATTAATTTAAAATATAATTTATAAAATTAATTTAATATAATTAAATTATATTTTAAATGTGAAATAATATTTAAAAAATATTTATATGGTAAATTTATTTTAGAAATCAAAATTTCATTTTCTAGATATAAAATAATTTTATGATATTATTAAAAATCAAATAAATGAACTAATTATATATTATTCTTAAATTTATAAATTATAAATGCAAATGCTCTTCCAAAAGCTTCATATGAGAGCATTTGCTAGAGAGCATTTGGAGAGCATTAGCATTTAGTAAATGCTCTTTTAAATGCTTTTCTAACAAATGTTGATTGGATAATGTAGAACATAATCTAATCTTGTCTTCTACCAATCAAGCTAAGAATTAAAGGAAAATAGAAGAGAAATTCAATATCAGTCTCACGGAAGCCACGAGCTCTTCCTCACATTTTTTAAGAAGTGATGGCTTAAATTTTTTTTATAAAAAAATTGATTCTGAAGCAAAAAAATTAATAGGTTAATTGTTTATACTTTTTTAAAATAATTTTTGGTTTTTGTTTTTCCAAAAACCATATTTTCATCCAATCAAGTTCTTAGAAAAATGGTTTTCCTAAAATCTAAGGAAACTATTTTTTAAATAACTGTCCATCTCTTAAAAACCCAGAAATTATTTTTCCTAGTTTTATTGTTTGAAAAGAATCTTATATTTATTTATTAATACAAATATATGTAAAAATCACTATCCTTAGTTTTTTTTTCATTATCCTTAGTTTTTGTTCTACTAATTAATTATTTATGATAAAGATATTATCATCACAAAGCTAATATCTTTATCACATATTTATTGTTGACGATAAAGACCCCCTGAACACATATAGCTAAGGAATTTACACATATGTTAATCATAACAAAGCTTTATTGTACTAAAACTATTATAATATTTGAATGTTGTTTTATCTAATAATAAACTGATGTAAACTACAAAATAAAATCCTTTATAAAATTGAACTTATAAATAAAATAAATTTAATTAATTGAAGTTAGTCATTACAAAAAAAATTATGTATATATTTGATAACTTTTGGTTTTGTTTAGAAAAATTATTTTTTTATGTTCTTTCTTTTACTATTTCATACACATGAACTATATTTCCTACTTTTGGTTTTACTTTTTTTTTTTCTTTCCTCCCAACAAAGATATCATTTCCAAATAACCCAAAAAAGGGGAAGGTTTACATCAAATTACAGGAGAATCAGCTAAAATAAACATAAAGCTATGAAAACTCAAGGGAAGCAGAATGATATCTCATAGAAGATGGAATCCTTTCAGACTTGAAATCGATCAAACCATGTAGATAAGAAAGTTCCCTGTGGAGTAATTGAGACCTGAGAAGAGGAAGATTGTTCTCTATCAAGACCAAGTAACTTTGCCCTGATTTGAAGCTGAATCTCTTTAACAATTTGGGCGGCTGGTTTTTGCACACCAGAGTGCAACCGAGTATTTCTTTCTCTCCATAAAGAATAAACCGCTGCTTGAAAGGTTAACTTCAAGATAACCCTGAGCTTGATTCCCCCAGGAACAACAATCAGCCATCTAATAATCTCTTGTAGGGAAGAGGGGTAGTTCAATCGGATAGAAGAGAGCAGCAAATTCCAGACAGTAGCCGAAAATTGACAGTCAAAAAACAGATGAGAGGTCGTCTCTACTGAATGGCCACAAAGAAGACAATCTGCTGGAACCACGAGACCCCACGACCTTAATCTATCTCGGGTTAACATTCTTCCCTTCAAGACAAGCCAAACTATAAAAGAGTGTTTTGGGATTCGCTGACTAAACCAAACGGCCTTACACCATGGAACCACAGGAGGAGAGGGGAACAGAGACAGGCAAAGTCTGGAAGCTGAGAAAACTGAAGGAGGGTCATCTATAGAGTTCCGCCACAAATAATAATCTTCTTCAAAAGAAGCAATGTCTGGAGCCTGAGAAGGAAGACACTGTCGAAGCTGTCCCAACAGAGGATTTCTACTCCGAGTACGTCTCCAAGTGCCCAATAGAACTGCCTCAGCGACAGAGCTATCAATGGTAATACCTGAAACCTGAGGCCCGAGAGGACCAATGATGTCAATGAGAGACCCCAAATCCGTCCAGTTATCATGCCAAAAAACGCAATTGTTCCAGAGTTAACATGACAGAGAATGCGAGGCTTCGCCAAATGTCTAAGCTTCATAAGACGCTTCCAAATCTAGCTACCTACATTTGAGAAATCGGCCGTCCAAATCCTATTACTACTTTTGGTTTTACTTAGTTTACGTAGTAATAGGATTAGTATTTTTCTTTCTTTTACTATTTAATTCTAATAATTTATATTTCCCATTCTTTTGGTTTTTACTTAGTATTAAGTATGACTATGACTATTCTTTTAGCTTTTATCTATAAATTAGTATTCTACTTTTTTTGCTAAATATTAATAATTTTATTTTTAAAAATTTCAGAATAAACATTTTAGTGTTAATAAATTTCATTTTATTGTTAACAGATTTTTTATTTTACTAGTTTTAAAAGAAAAAAGCAAAAAAATCTTAATCTAAAACAACCGTTCATATTTTTCAAAAAACAAAAATCTACTATAAAATCAAAAACCAAAATCTAAAATCTAAAAACCAAAAAAATAAAAACCATAAACCAAAATCTAAAAATCTAAAAATTAGGAAAACAATCATTACCTAAATATGTACATCTATTTCAATTAGGACCTTTAGAAGTTTTGCTTGCGAGACAATTTGCCGGAAATTTGAAACCGGCTTTGGAGAGGGACCAGATAGCCATGGTAACAGGTCTGCCTATTCTAGCAAATTCAATCATGTGTAGCCCAAAAAAAAAAAGCATGTGTAGCCCAGATGTTGAAGAATCTGATCCTACTGAACCGATAATTGTGGAAAGCAAAAGGTGATCTGTAGTCTCTAGGTGCTGGTTACAGAGACCATATATACAAGTTTTTTTCATTTTGTTATCGACAGTGGATGAATAGATTAATACAACATACAATAATAATGAATGGGGGTATCGAGATATTTGTACCATTAGTAAATCTTAATGATGCATCTGAGGGTTTTACTGGTGGAGGTTGTGATCAAGGTCGAAGTCAAGATCATTGCATTCTCTAAAATAGACTCCAGTGACTATAATTAGGACATTCTAAATAGTACTCTCTCCGTTTCAAAATAATATATATTCTAGAGTTTTTATACTTATTAAGAAAACACGTAAAATTTTGACAATAAATACATTAATTTATGTGTTTAGCTATTTTCTATGATTTTTAACTAATTAAAATTCAGTAAATACAATTAATATCTTTGAAATTTACAATTTGTTATTATTATATACACTGAAAAAATAAAATATGGATCTTTTACAAACAATTTTTTTTCTAAAACGTATATCATTTTGAAACAGAAGGGGACTAATTATTCACTTTATATAGCTATTTATCTAGCTAGTTTCCCTCAAGAGAGACGCGACCACTGTTGTTTTATGGTTTCTTCAAACAGTTTCTTCAACATGGTTATGGTTACAAGTTCGATACGCCTATTCTCCTAATAGGAGGGGGGCTATATCCAAGGATATAGAAAAAAGGCTAATAATAGTCAACGAACATTCGTTGACTGAGACGTGTTAAAAACGGCAAGATGTTTATTAGCGAGTACAGTGACAAAAAAAAAGTTTATTAGCGAGTACAAATCCTATTGGCTAAAGCACGTCACGAGACATAACGAAATGAAGTCTCCAACACGCGCCGACTAAACATTGCCGCGTGTCACTCAGACCCCGAGTCGCGCTGAAATGTCAAAACAAAACTAACGCATTCATTTGTCATTACTTTTTGCGTGCTGCTTAATATGAGCCGCGATCTTCAGACCAAAAAACAATGGTGTTTGAGAATTGTCCGAAAGACGCCAAAAAACATGTTTATTGTGAAAGGATCTGTCGAGCCATTACATTCTTCACAGTAATGGGAAAAGGTGGTGCAATCAATGAAGAAGAGAGCGAAAGGAAGAGAAGAACATGGCGATGGCCTTTGGCTGCTTTGGTTGTTGTGTTATTTTCAGTTGCTGTTGGCTCTAGGACCGCTTCTAACGTCGGTTTCTTCTTCACCTATCAAAGTTCTTGCAACTGCTCACTTCAGGTTCTGTAGATTACTCTCCTAGATTATTTCTCCATCTTTTGCTTCATGTTGCATTGATGAACTTTGTTTTGCCATGTGATGGATTCATGATAATAAAAACTGAAATCTTTGGATGACATTGCTGAGTCAAAAACTTTGAATTTTTTTTTCTTGAAATATGCCAATGATCTTGTAATATTCACTATCTTTCTGATTTTACATTTGAAAATGCAGGGAACTGGCAAATACAAAGGTATGGTTGACGACTGTTGCTGTGATTACGATACTTTGGACAATCTCAACACTGAGTTTTTATATCCTCTGCTTCAAGATCTCGTCACAACTTTATTCTTCAGATACTTTAAGGTCAGCCAGTGACAGTGATGATGCTTTAGAGAGTTTGGGTTATTTTGATTCACTGGTGAAGTGTATTGGAAATGGATATGTTCTTTCCTTTCATATTACTCTTCTTAACCTCTGTCATGTTTTGATCCCTCTGATGATTGGAGCAGGTTAAGCTGTGGTGTGACTTCCCATTCTGGCAAGAAGATGGAATGTGTCGTTTACGTGATTGCAGTGTCTGTTAATGTCCAGAAACTGAGTTCCCTGAACCTTCGAAAGCTTACAATTTACAACCGCGTGCGACAGTAAAAAGAAAAGATTAGTCTCTCATTTCTATAATAGATCGATTACCACATCAGTTCTGATACATCATCAACCGACTCAAACTTTGATTTTCAGCACGAGGAACATGCAAAATGGTCCAGTGTAACTAACAAAATGGTCCACTGTAATAAGGATTATCAAATAAATGCGAACTGAGACAAGATTTCAAACAGAAAGCTACAAATGACAAAATCATAAAGCCAATCAGTGTATAGATGAAAGATTCTCTAAATCTTCGTTTCTTTCTGTCAACAACTTTTCTATCAATTTAATGCAACACTAGGTTAAGATTAAGATTGGCGCAAGGGGATAAACATTTTATATACGAATTACTTTTATGTATTATTATTTATTTTATATTTTTACATATTATGAAATAATAAAAAAATAAATATATATTGAATAATTGAAGAATCAGTAACTATTACGTATTTAGCGATAATTAAAGAATCAGTAACTATTACGTATTTAACAAATTGGCATGCACATATAAATCGAACGATCATTCTTGTTGACTAATGATCATTAATGGTAAATAAATCAAAACAAACAATTTCATCTATTGTATATGATATATAACTAAATTAAAAGATATTAACATTATTATATAACATATTCTAATATGGTTATTTATTAAATAAAGTTCATAATCATATGGCTTAATGATTATCAGCATCTTCTTATAACAAAATTTAGATGTTTAATATTTTTAGTAATTTTAATCATTTTAAAAATTCAATGCAAATATCAAAATATAAGTATGTATTTTATATGATATATGGTTTAATTTAAATTATACATATATATATATATATAAACACCCATTAAATTTAAATATTTTAATCATAGTTGTATATGGGTTTGAGAAAATCTCTACAAATAAATATCAGAGCGAGATTGAAAAGAAAAAATCTGCAAGAAGACCAAAATATCCTTCAAATTTGAAAATAATAATCGACGATGGAAAGGAGAAGGTATGTGACTGAGACCAGTCAAAGATCCTGGAAGCTTCGATTGTGGGAACATCATCATCAAGGTGATTTTGCGATAAAAAGTGCCAGAGACTTATATCGAAATTCTCTTCCTAACAAAAATACAAGAGTAGGTGGATATTTTTAATGGTGATGTAAAGATTGGGTGGTGAATATCTTAATGGTGCTTTGCAAGGATTAGGTGAATACATTCTAATAGCGTAACGAGAGTTAGGTGAAGAGTTATGTTGGTAATTACGGTCGTTACATAATGTGCCTAGGTTTCGCTGGAGGTCGAGAGGATTTGTGTAGTATTTTGTTTGAGAAGAGATTTGTTGTGAATGCAAACAAAGTCTCATATTAGAAATATAAACAAATAATATCTAGTATATGAAGAAATGTTCAACTCTAATTAGTATAAAGTTTTTTAGGAATGAACCTAAAGTAAATCTATGCAGACTTATTTTTAGGTCTAAAATAGAAAATATCATATTAGTCGGACAATAAAAATTTGAATTGAGTTAAGAAAATCACTATAGTAACTAACTTACAAAGGATAATCAAGTAATTCATAGGAACTAGACAAGGTTTCAAACAGAAACGAATGACTGAATAGAGAATGTATAGATGAATGATTCTATAAATATTTTCTTTCTGCTTCCAACTTTTTTCGGTCAATTTAAAAACAACATATGTACTCGATAAAAAATTTAAAGAAGTTATTTCTACCACAATTTTTTCTTACAAGAAAATAAATAAGTGATAAGTCTGGTATCAAAATTAAAGAAACACCGTACAATGGTTCGATATTTTGTATATGCATAAAGTGAGAAGAATAAATAGAAAGGGCATAATTTAGTGAAATGAATAAAATAAAATTATATTCTATATTGATATATTAAATCAAATAGGATTACATATCGGTCACTTATAAGTTCAATCGGTTAGTTTTAAGTTTTATTGGAATTTTTGCTAGTTTTATCAGATAATCAATAGTTAAACCCAAACGGGATTGCACATCATATCACTAGGTTTAGTGGTTCGACCACTGGTCTGTATGGGTATAAAGACGCTGATTTAAATGCAAATTAAATAGAAAAAATCTTTTTAAATTAAAAAAAAATATTTGAAACATTGTTAATGAAATTTTTATCACAAAATATCTCGCGCTTTGAAAGCGTGGAGCCAAATCTAGTGGTATATTAAAATACAAAGCATTAAAATGTATTAGGAACAAGACAAGAAAAACCCAAAAACATCTAGTAACTAGAAAAAGGAGACTACTTGGATGTTCAATTAAACTTTGATTAGTTATATATGCTTAACTAAAAATGATATGGAATCTTGCATATTGTTTTAATGTAAAGTTGTGTCTTGTAAAACACGTAGGCGAATTTATTTATGGAAATTCAGGTACATGCAAGAGGGTATTATCTCAACCCATTATTTTAGGCCATGGACGAGTCTCAGGCTTTACATTACATGATTTTTCGCTTTTTGACTAGTAGAATGGGAACATCCTTAGACGTGAAGTAGGAGCAGTAGCCGTAAGATTACCATGAACCTTGCGGAATTTGACGAGGAAGGTCTTCGCAGTATCATTGGTGAGAACTAATTGTGGTGCATTTTTCCAAGGCCCTTTGACGGTTCCAATGGTTCCGGCTAAGGTGGTCAATTTGTAAGCATTTCCTCCGACAAAATTTTCTTCTCTCTTAATTCTAAACCAGCTATTTTGTACCCGCTTCTCACCACCGATGAGAACCGCAGGCTCCTTGGAAGCGGATGAGGATTCATCGATTTCCCAGTACTTGGAAAACTCTTCGCAGCCCGGCCATGCTTCCGACCTAAACTCAATGTTTACATAATCCATTACGTGAACATGGGTTTCCATGAGCACGTATGGAGTTGAGAAGCTAACCGGTAGGCCTGGCAAGGCTGTAACCAGGGATTGGCTTATGCCAAGTGGACAAAGGGGAAGTAGTTTAACGGGGACTGGGAGAAGACCACCTCCGTTCCTCGGGGAGTACGGTAGGATCAGGTATTGTGCAGTCGTTAGAACTGGGTTTTTTTCCGTGTCCAGCACATGTTCCGGTCGCTGGGTGCATACAGCTGCAGCCAACATGAGAGTGATGAGAAAGGAGACCAATGGGAATGATGACATCATTGTGATTAATATTTGTGTTTAGGGTTTGATGGGTTTTTAGCTTGTTTCCTTTTGAGTTGAGTTGTAGAGATCAGGCACATTGCCACCGATATTTATAGGACACTTCTGCAGTTACAATTTACAACCGCGTGCGACAGTAAAAAGAAAAGATTAGTCTCTCATTTCTATAATATATCGATTACCACATCAGTTCTGATACATCATTAACCGACTCAAACTTTGATTTTCAGCACGAGGAACATGCAAAATGGTCCAGTGTAACTAACAAAATGGTCCACTGTAATAAGGATTATCAAATGAATGGGAACTAAGACAAGATTTCAAACAGAAAGCTACAAATGATAAAATGATAAAGCCAATCACTGTATAGATGAAAGATTCTCTATAAATCTCCTTTTCTATATCAGTATTTGTTGAAAATTTACTACATAGGTTAACCGATTCAAATTTATTTTCAACACGAGGAACATGCAAAATGGTCCAATGTAACAGTTGTAAATGCAACATATTTGAAGTTTAGACAAATAATATCAAATATATATATTAAAAGATGTTCAACTCTGATTAATAAGAGGTTTTTTGGGAAGAAGTTTAAACGTAAATCCATAAGAACTTGTCTTTTAGGATTAAAGCTGACAATATCGTTCTAATTGGACAATAAAAAGTTGTACATGGGTTTGAGAAAATCTCTACAAATAATATCAGATTCAAAAATGGGAGAACACAGGTTCGCATTTAGATGGAGAAACTTGACTTGTTTCATTATTAGGGTTAAAGAACATTTCTTAAACAGCACTAATTACTAAAATAAAAATAAAAATCAGATGGGGGCACATGTCCCCGTACCTTTTTACCTGCGTCTGTTATTGGAGTCAGATTGACAAAAATCTGCAAAAAACCAAAATACCTTTCAATTTTGAAAATAATGATCAATTATGGAAAGGAGAAGGTATGTGGCAGAGACTAGATCCATTATTCTGGAAGCTTCTTTTGTGGGGGAAGCATCCTCAAGGTGATTTTGCGATTAAAGGTGCATCGAAATTCTCTCCCTAACAAAAATATAAGAGTAGGTGGATAATTTTAATGGTGCCGTAAGGATTGGGTGGTGAATATCCTAATGGTGCTTTTGCAAGGGTTAGATGAATAAATTATAATAGTGTAATGAGAGTTATCTAAGGAGTTCTGTTGGTAATTATGGTCGTACAAGATGTGCCTAGGTTTAGCCGGAGGTCGAAAGGATTCGTGTAGTACTTTTATTGAGAGAAAAAGGTTTTGTACAAACTGATATTTGTGCAAGAGGATTTGTGTTTTTGTAGACTCGTCTAGGGAGACATGTACAGAGAAAAAGGTTTTGTACAAACTGATATCTGGTCTTCATTCTTCAATCTCAATGCACATAGCTGGTGATTATCTTCTTGATGAGTCACGCAACCAGGTTTGTGTTTCTGAGTTAAAATCACAGAACAAGTTTCTCAACTCATGTTTTTCATTTGAATTGCAGTGGGGACAGAACATCGTGCTGATGTATGATCGTACCTTGAGACATCCGGATCGTGTTAGAAACATGTACTTCACGATTCTACGTAAAGTGAGTAATTGGTATATTGGGGATTTTGACATCATCTATAGGGGAAGAGTCTTACACCGTTTTTGTTTAAGCAACAGTATGCTTGGAACAGGCAGAGTATGACACAGGAAACTAAGCTGAAGATCTGAAAACACAGTCCTTGATTAAACAGTTGTTGCATAGTCCGAAACTCCAAACAGCATGTCCTGTTCCGTTTGATGAAGCTAAGCTGTGGCAAGGTCAAAGCGGACTTGAGTTCCAGAAACAGTTCAGAAACAGGTTTCCGTCTTATATCTCTGAGTCGGTTAAAATGGTTGATATGGGACCTGACGTGGAAGAGGCTAATGGAGGATCAGATAAACAAGGTATCAGCTAAACCTAGCAGATTAACAAGGCTTAGGGATTTAGCTGCCTCCTTCTGGTGGTAAAAACACAACGAACTGTCCAGCTTCTTATGCATTCATGCTGAATGATGAATCAGTGCAAGAGTAGGGTGGATAGTCATCGGTGTAACGGTAATGAAAAATCAATTATTATAGAGAAACTCACACAAAAGATTAAATGGGCAGATGTAAAGATTATTTGAGGTCATGAATCTATACAGAAGCATGTCGAATATACTTACTTGGTCGCCCCGAAATAAGTGCATACTAGACTTCAGTGCTCTGTTTCTTCGTTGCCTAGTCTGACTTGGTAATAACATAGTATATGTTCCTGAAAATGTTCCAACAGAACTGAACAATAATACATAGTCTATGTCTTAATGAAAATCAACTAGACTCCCAAGAAAACCGTTTCCAATGTTAAAACTCATTAAGGGCCAATCAAATCCATCTATACAGTATGATCAAATCAAATCCACAAACTCACACAGGAGGATGATATAATATCAATCATCCTCCAATAAATCTAAATGGATAAACTTAAGTCATCGGGTCAGAGAGAGATTCAGATCCATCTCTCTTTCTCCTTCTGTATCTGTTTCAGTGGTGTCTCTTTTAGACCAGCCTTACGAGCATTGGTTAGCAAAACTCTGTGAGCTAACCTTCCTCTGCTTCCTATAGACAACCTAACTTTCTCCGTTCCTACATTAATGCCAACTCTTCTCAACGGCTGCTGTCTCTGGTAAGGTTTCATTTGCATTCTCTTTTGCATGCTCCGTCTCAGTATGCTGCTCAGCATCTTCCCGTTACTCTTACGCAACTTGGGGCTGGTGCTTAGCACTTGGCTAGTGCCGCTCTTTTCATGAGGCCTTGATGGTGAAGTTGAAGTGATTGGAAAGTATGGCATTGGGGCAAGAGTGCTCCTTCTTGGAGCTGGAGGTGGTAGAATACGCTTTGGGCAAACGGAGAATCTCCTTGTACTCTTGGATATTTGCAACCTCTCAGCTATTTCTGGATTGTTGTTCTCCTTCTCCGTGAGGTCGTTGTACTTGACGTTACCGTTAGGTAAAGGAGGTGGTAGATGATTGCTGCTGGTGCTCTCTGAGAGTGGTGGTCGGGCTAGATTCACCGTTTCTTTCGAAGTTGAGGTTTCGTTTGAGCTCTTGATGCTTCCCAACGGTATGGTTGCAAGTGGTGGTCTCTTTGATGGGTTGTTTTCATCTCCGTAAGGTTGTTTCGTCTGCTGCTCAGCGATCTTGGTGTTTACATGTTGACGAGCCAGCTTCCTCTCTACCAGCAGTTGCAATTCAAGTTCTTTAACCTAGCAAAGAAAATGATATGTGATGGTTTCAGCAAAGATCAAAATGTTCTTTGCGTGGTTATGGTGAGTGTTGTTTTACCTTTTCTTGAAGGTTTTTGTTCTTAGTGTCTCGTTCCCTAACCTTTGCTTCTAAACCGAACATCGTTTCCTCCATTTTCCTCATTTGTTCGTCTTTTACTTTCATATCTTGCTTCCATTTCTCAACCTAAAAAGTTAACACCCCATATCAACACTTGAATGATTCGATGTATGTGGATATGCCAACTTGAGTGACTAGCTTACCATTTGCTTGTATTTCAAGAGTTCAGTATTGTCTAGCTGCTTCTTTGCAGGCCCCAACTCTATGCCTCTAACTCTGCTAGCAAAATTCAGTGAGCATAGCGTTTCGCTGTTGTCCTTCTCGTTAGGACTGATTTGTACAAACATGAGGGTCTTCGAATCTCCTCCTGTTACATTCCAGTCATTTTTTTTCTTCATAAGCACCATAACAAGATAGTTAAAGTGAAACATTGTGTACGCAAAGAAAGTGACTGCAGCTTTGTAAACTAAGTTAAAGTACCTAGAGAGTCCTGAAGTAAGTGGGTGAGCTTTGAATTTCTGCAAAGGCAATGCAAACAAAACGTAAAGTTGGATGGAAAAATGGTGAATGCAGTAACTAAAGGAAAAAAGATGAATCATATTGACCTGAATGGAATGTGGGAGCTTTTATTGGCAAGAGCATATATGACGTCACCAAGAGCTGATAATGATTTGTTGATGCTTTGGGTCTCCTTGAGCCGTTCTCCTTGCACTTCTGTCTTTGCAACTCGTTCGCTTCCTGCTAAATCAACTAACCATAGTTTGCTTTTTGTGCATTCTCCAGTCAACAAATTCTCCCCTTTTACCATCACGCAGTGAATGCTGTGCAGAGAAAAGAAACCATGTTTAGATAGCTGACCACCAGAAACATTTTCTGAAAAAGGAGACTTGAACTACAAATCAGGTGTGCAAACCAGTGAGATCGGCTGCTGTGCTCATTAGCCGTCGTTTTCCCAACAGCCCTTGCATTACTTCCTGTTTTCAACACATCCCAAACCTCCTCTATGCTTGTCACGCGTGCCTCAACCAATCCTGGTACGTGGAGGTTTCCTTCGCTCACTTGCCTTATCTCAAATCTGCAAAGAACCATGATATGAATTTCAGTTGAAGGATGTCAAACTAAGTGGACCATTTCGCCAAATTTTAGTTCAAACACAGCAAAAAGAAAAAAACCATGGAGCTTGGATTTTATCTACAAGTCTAATCTACCTTTTCGCTGCAGATGCATTTTGTGAAGCAGGGACCAACAAATCTCTTATTTGCTCGTTGTAAACTTCCAAGACACTGACCGAAATCTCATAACTGTAGCGGTTTTCTCGTTCTTTAGTTATCTCAAACAGGTTTTTCAGTGTTCTATAATTCACACCACGGTTGTCTGGAGTTCCTTCCATGGTAAAGGTTTTCCCAGTACCAGTCTGGCCATAAGCGAAGATGCAAACGTTGTAGCCATCAATGACTGACGTAGCAAAAGGAGCAGTATCTTCGAAGACATCAGCTACAAGAAGAACAAGAAATAAAATGTTGTGAGATGATGCAACGCAAGTAGTAAAGGGTGCGATGAATGAAAAAAAGACCACCTTGGGAAGCGTTAGGACCAAAAACAGAATCGAACGTGAAGCTTTTCTTTGGAAACCCATTTGACATTACTATGACCTCCCCATTTTTGGTCGACTCAACATCAATTCCCATTGATGCTTCTGCTTCAATTTCTTCAAAGTTTAGGGGCCGACACCTGCAAAAGACTCTGATGTTTCCTGGAGAAAAGAATGATCACTGTAAGTTGTTAGTAGCCAATGAAGACCCTCTAGAAGTATACTTGATATTACACAGACCTTTTAGCTCCAGTATCTTGTTGTATAGTTCCTTCCTCTCTTTTTCTCCAGCTACAAATTTGGCTTTGAGATTTTCATGCAATTCTGCGTCCTGCATTACTGTTGAAAACAAATGTCAACGGATCAAATACACAGTAACACAAGATTACAAAATCGTTGTGGTACTAGTGGTATGTCCAAATGACAGCAAGACCAAGACTCACCTCTGGACTGGATGTGGAAACTGAACTCGTTGATGTCTTGGACTAGCGATTTGTATGTGGATGCCTCCTCCAACAGCTTAATTTGCTCCATTTTCATAATCTATAAATCCAAATTCGTTTATATGAGGCATAAGAGTTTGCAGTTGCTGATAGTATCTTAAGTTTGCTTCCATGTACCTTCAACTTTCTTGTCAAATCTCTTAATGAAGAGAACCATCTGCTCTTTTCTTTTACTTGTCCCTCCACAGCAAAGGCTAGATATAAAAAAAAGTACTGAAATGTCAACTTTCACGCCTGCAATGAAAGGTTTAAGCAAAAGGAGAGGCATGTGCATACCTAAAGAACCAACATGCATAGACTTGCGCATTAGCTCATTTTGAAGCTCACGGAGAGAATTCAATGCTTCTTCGCATTCTCTACTCTTTCTTTCATTCTCTTGTTTAAGTTCATCAACCATTCTCTTCATGTCTGCCATATCTTTCTTCTGCTGCTCGCAGTCTTCACTTATCTCGTGGGCCTCTTCTTCCGTCCTGCAGTCTACATTTTCCTAAAAACAAATGACACTTTAATAATCTGCACCTTATGTACACTTAAACTAAACTAGTAACATCAAGCTTGTGCAAGATCCCTCACTTGAAGTGGCATAGACAGAACAGTGTCAGTTTTTTCTTTCACCACTAGCATTCCGGTGTCGTCAACATCTGAAAGAGAAAAAATGAAGTATGATCAAATAAGTTAAATACTTCTCTAATTTTCAAGCACCATATGTAACATATATCTCACATGGAAGATAAAGAAGAAACAAAAAAATAATTCTTGTAGAAGACACAAAAAGGTAGGAAATCACATACAAGTTGTTGCCAATTTTCTAATAGAAATGCCACATAGAATTGCGGTTCCCGTCACTCCTTCAAACCGTATAGATAGCTCTCCTTCCAGACCAACGAGCATCCTTATATCAGCTATCACAAGAGGTGTATTTGCTCCTACATGCGAAAACAAATCAAGACCGGATATAACCTGCAATATTTTCCAGTCAAACATAACCAAGTCATTACTGATAGATATGTGATGAATGAGAACACACAAAGAAAAGCTCAACGCAAGGATAATAGTCTTGCCTTTGCTTCCTGAATAAATATATCGAAAACTCTAACTCCAGCGGGACCGTTAGTGAACTCTATTTCAGCAAAACACAGGTCGATGAAGTAATCCCCCGGATCTAAAGACTGAAACTTGTAAGCGAAATTACCAAGCCGAGCTGTTTGATACAACAAAGTCTCATCTTCATTGCCAACAAATGCATCAGTGGTGAAAGTTTCACCTCCACTGAAAAACTCATCCTTCAAGAAAGTCACATCATCCACAGTCACATCCATTGTTGCAGAACCCGAGTTAACACTAATCACAGGAGTTGCACTCTCCCTATAGTTCCCAGGTGGAGACGGTAACTCAAAGGAAGACCCAGGAGACAACTCAAATCCAAACGTTTGATTAATAGCTGAGAACTTCACAGATGGAGTTTTACGTCCTTGGATTCCATTCTCTAGAGAAAGCTCAGTGGAAAATCTGAGTTTCTGAGCAATGTCTGGCGAATCTCCATAGCTAGGTGAACCGCCGCAGTTGACTAGATCTGGAGATGCTAGAGGAAACCCTAACACGAGTTTTCCTGAAACACACCACACAATCAAAAAAGGATTGATTTCGAAAAAAAGGAAAATGGATAATGTTTCGGTACCATCTAATGCTATGAGATCACTAGATTGCTCCAATTCCATCAATCGTTCAACATCTAACGCTTGTTCCGATTCCATCAATTCTGGGCTTGATTCTTCATCATTGAACCCTATGGGATCACTAGATTGCTCCGATCCCATCAATCCTGGGCTTGATTGTTCGACATCTAAAACTAAATCCAGATTTAGTAAAGCTTGATTGATTGAGAGAAGTTCCGCATAGGTAAGGATCAGGACTTACCGTTTTCAACGAGATCCGCCATTGTCATAGTCATTGAGTTCGATACTGTAGTAGCTTCCTCACCTGCTGATAAAAACAAAGAAACATAATCACGAATCAAGCATAGTGAGAGAAACTCTTCAATGGAAGAATCAAATTGAAAGAAAAAAAAAACTCACAGCGAGAGAAGCTTTCACGTCGCGGAGAAGCATCGGTTGCGAAAAGTGGATCGTAACAATCCTCCATGGAGATCAACGAGAGTGTGAAGAAGAGCGAAGAGTTTCAAATCAGTCGAAGAGGAGAGAAGAAGGAGAGGATGTTTTGTGGTTTAAGGTAAGAATCTTTTTTCGTCCTTACGGTTATCTTAACGTTATTTTATTAGACGACCGTTTGATTCTTTACTACTTTGAAATTTTGAAATTGTTATCCCGGGCAGACTGGCAGTGGTTGACCTCTTTTTACGGGCAGGCGTTTTACTTACACGTGGCTTTATAACGGAATCCAAGTGTATATAACCGAAAATTATTTCTATTTGAGACATAGACAAAGAGTAAAGACAACTTTTTTTGGCACTAACACGTAGTTACATTCAGGTAATGAATGGCGACGTGTAGAAGTGCGGATTTCAAGTGCGGATTTCGAAAACCGCTTTAATTTACCAATCACACATTTACTTTGTAATTTGCGTTTTTCAGGAAAAAATAAAAAAACTGATTCGCGGTTTTCAAAACAGGAGTAATAATAACAACCAGGGCCGGCCCAGAGGGGAAGCCACCCAAACCGTCGATTAGGGCATCCAATTTTAAGGGGCATATTTTTTATAAATTATTTTACTATATTTATAGATAAAAAGAAATTGATAAGATTTTTTAATTGAAAGTATACTTATTGGACATTTTTACTTATGATAATTTGAAACCATAATTCAAATACTGAAAATTTCTTTAAAATAATATTCATTCAAATATAATTAATGGTATTTTATTTATGAAACTAATACTCTACAAGAATCAATGTCAAAATAGATTAGAAATCCTACTATAATATTTGTTTGTTAAAGAATGATTGTTATCTAATAAATATAAATTGTTAAGTGTGCATTTTTGAATATAAGAATATCGATCATCACATATAAAAAGCTTTTGAAAAGTATAAATAGTTATTTGATTACCTAAATTGATTTTATTATCGATAAAAACTGTTATAAGATTTGACTATATTTATTTAATGAATGCTTTTACATGGAAAAATGCAAAAAGTATATTCTAATGTTTTAGAGTTACTGTTTTAATTCAAATTTTAATTTACTTTTATATTAGTTTTTTTTATAATTTCGATACAAAATATTAAAAGGCATAGTTTTAAAATTGGATTAGGGCATTGTTAAATGTTAGACCGGCACTGATAACAACTAGATTTTGACCCGTGCGTTCTGCACGGATTTTGAATTTTATTTTTAGTTTTGAGCATATGTAACGACCTTTGTAGACTAAAAGTTTAAATAGTATACTTTTTTAGGTTAGTCTTGGTTCATCTGTTTGAAAGCCTAATCTTCTAAATACTACTATTATGTGAATTTAAATATAAGCCTAATCTTCTAAATACTCGAGAGATTCAATTAAAGGTTTGGTTTTTTCATTTGTTTGATCTTATTTCAGTTTAAGAATTTTTGTCGGATTTATTAAATTATTTTGTCGGATTTATTAAATTTCAACCGTAAGGTTTGATCTTCTAGGTTTTGACCCGTTTTTGAAAAGCGGATATTATTTTTCACTTTTATGAAATATATTATTTGTTTGTAATTATTGAATGTATTTTATCTTAGTAAACTTTCTTTATAATAAATATGAAACATAGAGTCTCTCGGTAGAGTATGTGCTTTTCTGGCTTTGTTTTATTCTCTCTCCAATCAACATATTTATTTGGTTTGTTGTTAAAATAAATGATTTTAGAACGTCAATGTACAATACTTTTATATTGATATTTTGTTTAAATAATGTGACATATTTCTATATTAATTAAATATTTACATTGTAATTTAAATTTTATACAGATTAACATATTTGTGTAGTTTGTTGTTAAAAGAAACGATTTTGAATCAAATGTACAGTACTTTTATATTGATTTTTGTTTGGTTCAAATATATTTATTTCAGTACAAGCTATATAAAAATTAGTCAACTAAAGAATCTATAAATTAATAAGATAGATATATGAATATCGATTCGTTTAGATAAGTTTTGAAATTTCAATTAATTAATTTAAATTGGTTTTAAATAAAGTTATATAATCTGTAAATAAAAAAATACAAAAGGAAGTATCTAGAAAAAATTTCAAAACCTAAAAACGTATACCGAAGCGATCCGTACCTAAATGGGTACCGAATGTCTATGCATAATTGATTCCATACACAAATAATTTTTATTATTTTTATGTGTTTAACTAAATTAAGCGAAATATTAATTTTTTATTTAGTAATATTTGTACAATATTAATAATGATCAATATATGAATATCGATTTGTTTAGGTAAGTTTTGGAATTGTAATTAATTAACTTAAATTGATTTTAAATATATTGATAGAATCTCAAATAAAAATAAATACAAAAGAAAGCACCTAAAAGAAATTTCAAAACCAAAAATTTATACGAAAGAAGCGATTAGTACCTAAATGTGTACTCGAATATGTATGACTAAATGATTTAAAAAAAAAAAAAATTATGTGTTTGGCTAAATTAATACATGAATATCGATTTGTTTAGATAAGTTTGGAATTGTAATTATTTAGTTTAAATTGATTTTAAATGTAGCGGTAGAATTTGTAAATAAAAAAAACACAAAAAAGAAGTACCTAATTTATTATAAATAAAATGACTAATTATGTAAATAAAAGAAAGTATATATACTACTATCTATGTTTCCAAACAATTCTCAATTAATATTTTTATTTATGTTTCCAAACAAACCTCTTTTTTAAACTGCAATCTATGTTTCCAAACACTCCAATTTTGTACTTGATCTGCGCTTAAAATTTTATTTTTTAAATATTTGTAAAATGTAATTTTTTCATAGGTTTTATCTTTATTTATAATATAAGTGTGTTATATAATTTCGTTCATTGTTTTATATATTTTTTATTTTAATGATTATCTTTATTTATAAAATAAAAATATATTACTAAATATATAGAGTTGGTTTTCTAATATACATAGAGTTGTAGTGCTTTCAACGTATGTAAGACTTATGTTTTAAAAGGTTTTATAACTTTACTGTGTATAGAGTAAAATAAAGGAACACCCGTCAACCCATAATAAGGACCTCACATAAATTCTTGCATCTCATAGACCTTTGATCATTGAGAAACATGTTGAATGAAGGGTGTATCATATATCTATCAAAAACGCATGTAATATATACCAAGATAGACCACCCGATTTTCTTTCTTGTACTTCCTTTGAGATACTATGTCTCCAGAAAAACATGGGACCTTTTAGTATTTTTTGTGACCTCTTGTTCTTTTTATATTTGACTCTCCATCCCACTTAACTGGATCCCCAAAATCCCATGAATACAAGTAAACCATTTAATAGAATAAACGAAAAAGTACCAACCATAGTGACTCAAGTGAAGGAACCTCAAACACATATCCAATAAGCCAAAAAAAACTGAACAGAAAAACCTCAAAACAAAATGCATAAAGAGAAAACACTACTCCCGACAGATTTGTTTCTCGTCTCTCAAAATCTTTTCTGCAATATAATCTGGAAAGTATATGAGAAAAACTCTTTAAAAACCATTCATCTACCTCAAACCTATCGTAGATCCCATGGATCTCTAGAGCCACATCAATCGAATTCTCAGAAATATTAGAAATCTCGACCTACTTTTACAATATGAGTGGTTTGTCTAAAAATCGTTTAACAAAGCCATATTTGTACTAATGAGAAATCGTAATGCGTGAAGCTAGGATTAAGATTAGCTTTAGGAACATATGAATAGCATATTCCAAACTTGAAAGATATTGTGTATCAAAATGTAAGTATATTTATTATTCTCCATAAATTGTGGATCTTAAAGATCTCGAGTTAATTTATATTTCAAATGATGTATTAATGATTTTGATTGTTACCCAAGTTTGAAAATATCTTAAAATTATAAAAGATGTTTTTATTTCATAATAAAAATTATATATGACCAAGTAAATTACAAATTAACATGAAACTTTAAATTCATAATTTTTATGCTCAACATATCTTCAAAATGATAATATTTTGTAAATTGTAACAATATTTTTTTAAATGCAAAACTTTTGAATAATGGTTATTGGAAAATATTTTAGTAAAAATCAATTTTCGAATATATATCTATATTTTGTTAATCAGTTTTTTTATATAATTCAACTTTAAATTATTATTTTGATTTGATATATGTATATAAAGTTTAAATTTTGTTTTGTGATTATTTTAGACAAAATATGTTTTTGGATAATTAGATTGGCCTGTTTTCATTAATTTTAACGATAGCCCATATAGATAGTTGATCATAATATAATGAACTTCTAATTTTTCTTAATCATAAGCCCATTGATTTTTTTATAAATATACTGCAATCTAAGTTTCCAAACAAACTTATTCTTTAAAAATGAGATCTATGTTTCCAAACAGATTTCATTAAATCTACTAATCAAGTATCCAAACATATTGATTTTGTACTTCAACTTTAATAATATAGATAAAACCGCCTTTCAATAGCAAAACACCAATTACCATGCGGTTTTATATATTCATTATTTTATATTAATTTGAAAAAGGTGATTTTTCGGAAGCTAATGTAGGTACATATATATTCATTATTTTATAATTTATATTAATTTGAAAAAGGTAATTTTTCTGAAGCTAATGTACGTGTAATTTATTACATAGGCTATGACACTTTGGCTCGATTCACTAACACAATTAATCTCATCGTTTTAATTTAAGTACTTCTAACCTAGGTTGCATGGAAGCTTCGTCGTATGTCTGATTCCCGCTTCGGAACCGGAATTGGAAGCTTGTGGAAGCTTTCGGGATCTCGCTTCCAATGCACTTCCAAAAATACCTCTTAAAAAACACGTTGGAAGCTTACGATTCCATTTTGGAATCACGCTTCCATTTAAAAAAAAATACAATGTCATAAGTAAATAAAATATAAGAAACATTGTTTTTATTTTTATATAATAGTGAAATAGAGAATATACATATTCAAATATATTGTATACATATTCAAATATATTGTATACATATTCAAATATATTGTATACATATTCAAATATATTGTGTTAATTAGAAGAGATATTGTGTTTATTAGAGATATATCGTATACATATTCAAATATATTGTGTTAATTATTTACGAAATATTAAAAATAATTAGTTAATAATATTTTAAAACTTAATTTATATATATTTTCACTGTTTTAGCATGAAATCATTTAAAATTATTATGAATAAATATTTTATTTTTAATTTGGATGTTCTAATTTTTAATCATATTTGTAATTTTATATTTTAATATATATATATATATATACACAAATAAATATACGCTTCGATATGTTTCCGCTTCCTAATTTTTTTTAAAATCTCGCTTCTACGCTTCCATACGATTCGCTTCCGAATCGCTTCCGTTCCATGTAACATAGCTTCTAACAAATTCAATTGTTTTAGTAAAATACACATTTTTTGTCAACTAGTAAAATACACATCTATAATAATATAAACATTTTCTGTTAATATTATATTATTTATTTTAATTAGACTAACAGTTTTAAAATAAAAATTAAAACACATTGGAACTAAATTAATAAAATATTTATTATTTTAATAATCCAAAAGGCAATCACTATTTAACTAATGTTTTAAAAATTGGAACTAACCGATCGGTTGACTGGTGATTTATTTTTCTGTCCGATTACAGAATTTTTTTTTAAATGTTATAATATTATCATTAAGCAGAAATTCAATTTCGAATTATATTAATATATTTCTGTTATATTATTTTTTCTATCAAAACCGCACTACTTTTTATTAAAACCGCACTACACTTTTTTATGAAATCCGCACTTGTCCCGCAAACCGCATGAACCACAGTTGTATCGTACCACATTTCAATTCCGCACCGCTTATACTACCAAATCCGCCATCACCATTCGGACTTAGGCCTTGAGTGCGGGACGGGACAAACCACTAAATGAGTTACTATTCACCATTGTTATTTTAATATACTGTCGAATAATACAAAAGTTAGATTTACTGTTGGCGGTTCGTTAGCACGAACAAAATAGTGGAACGCTGTGTATAATCCTAACACATCAAATGAGGTGTGTTCTAAGGTGCGGTTCTTTATGTTATTATTTTAACTATTTTTTTTCAAAAACAATTATATTAACTAACATCATTAATTTCAACACATTTATTTAAATAAAAAAGTTTGGATATAATCTGAGAAGATTTTATATCTTTAGAGCCAAATAACCGGAACCAAATCGAAATAAAACTTAAATCTAATGGATACCAAATTTTTCTAATACAATTTATATGCTTATAAATATTAACAAAACAAACACCCAAAATATTATAATTAGAATTACCTAATTTTTATTCAAATAATTGTATTAACTAAAATAAAATAATAACTATAACCAACAAATTTATGATTCTTATACATGTTAAAATTCTATTATGAATGCAAAATAACAAGATCTTTTAAAAGACAATCACCACTATTTTGAGATGTGATGGTTCGATGTTTTCATACCGATTTAGATGATGTGGAAACAGTTGAGAAAACAGATAGATGATATATGTCGTAAATAAGAGATAATATTGCAAATATGTTGTGAGAAAATCAATAAATTATATTTATCTTCTAAATGTAATTTATTTGTACTTTATAAAAATATGTAAAATATATTTATAATACAGTAAAATATTATTTTATATTTTTCCAGACTTTTTAGTTTATAATCACCACTCAAACATTTGTCCCGCACTATCTATTACCTTGGTCACCATTCACATATTGTTTTGAACCGCTTCTTTTAGACGAACGTCACTTGTTCCGCAGTATGCATTTTGTTAACATAAACCGCAGTTAAACCGCACCGCACTACCCTAACCGCTTGTCCCGCACTGCTCAAACCGCTGTTACCATTCGGAGCCTTATTTGCTTTTCAATTATTCTTTTAAACTAATAAATTGAACAATTTTATCAGTTTAACCAAATTACATTTAATTAATATAGTCATATTTAATAAAACTGATTTGTCCATCCGATTAAATTGTAAACCGGGTACTCTTATTCCTTGCGACTATAAGTTTCACACCAACACCTTCTTGGAACTATCTTGATTGATTATCTATACCCGATTTGTTGCTTTGAATAGGGATTACAAGTACTTATTTCATAAAACTTTTCCAGATTGATTTGTTGCTTTAAAAAGGAATCATGACTTATTCAGAAAAAATTCAGAAAAAAATCAATGCATCGATGTAGGATTTGGGGAATGAGTTTTATGGTTCTGAAGGAATAAAGGTTGGATTAAATTTTAATCAGATGGATAATTGGTTTTACTAAACATGATTACGTTTATTAAATGCAATTTGGTTCATTTGATAAAAGTTGTTAAAAATGATTAAACTATTAGTTTAGGGGAAAACTGAAGAGTATATAAAAATTTATGTGTACTGCATGTTGATGCTAATAATAGATAGGAAATATTAGTGTCCACCATGAAAGTTTAAATTCAACGTTTTTTGTTGTCTTTAAATTCAATGTTAATTATGCATTAGTCGCCTCCCCACTTCACGCAGAGTTCACTACACTATTTTGGGCAATGTACAATATCTTACATATATGGTTCCATAACCATGTTTTTCAAATCAAATTGTCTTCAAAGGGTAAAGATGATTAATGAAGAAGAATTTTATCCATTTTTTGTTTTAGAACCGGATGAATTCAATCATCTCAATTCCTTGTTTCTACCTTTTCATTATTTTTTATCTTTCAAGTTTTTGATAGTCGGATGGATCTCTTTGCAAAAAGAGTTCGCACGCAATTCTCTATTTTTTTTCTCATATAAACATTATAATACTCTCATGGCTAGCTCTTCAGATTAACCTATGTGCATAAATTTAATAAATAAAGAGTTGATCAGAAAATAATAATTCAATGTTAGTTATGAACAATGTTTAGCACATTACGTTTTACGAAGAACCGCAACCCAAATGCATATATAGACAATAGTTTTTTTTTTAAAACAAAAAGTAAAGTATATATATCAAACTGTAAAATCATTTTACAAAATAAACTTTTCTTTTGAAGAATTTTCATAATTGTTTAGATTAATTTTGTTGTCTTTTCAATATAAAAGAGTGAATGAGAAGGAAGTTTATATATTAGTACTAACTAAATCTTAGAAGACATAATAGCAAGGAACATCAAGAATCTGAGAACGGTTAATGAAACTCGCAAAACCAAGTGGTAAGAAGAGTATAAACCAGAGTTAGATTGTTCATAACTTTGAAACAAATGCCTTCTACAAATCGCAAATCTCAGGGCATCTGTTACACTAGTTGAAGAAGAAATTATATTGTAGAAATGGTGATTTCTTTATTATAAACCGGGGTTTCTAGATTAGATGGTAAAGGGTTCACAGCTGTGAGTACCGCCACCTGGGTTCGAATCTCGGCCATTGGGGAATTAACATTTCAGCATCGTCAGGGACAGAGGACCGACACGTGGCAACACGTGACTAGTCTGGACCACTTCTGTGGGACCAGGATACCTGATGCAGCGTGGAGCTTACTTTTCTTTTCGGTTTTTGTGTTATTTTCCTTTTACTTGTTACTTAAGAATAATCGTTAGTTTTCCTTTTTCTTTAAGTAATTAGGAATAAGGCTTATGGATAATTATTAGGTTATAATCCTTAAGGGCATAGGACTTTTCTAATAGCTATATATATTGATCTCTTGGCTTTGTAAGAGATACATTACTATTGATTTATAAAACAAAGCTTTTTGCTTTAAACTCTTGATTGCGGCTAGTTCATAGGTTGAACTCAACAGATTCAAGTTCATAGGTTCGTTTGGGCATTCTCAGACTAAACAATCGTTCCTATTCTATCGGTTACTCTATCAGTTGGTATCAGAAGACAGGCGTTTTAGATTCTCATCTAAAACACGTTCCATGGCACCAAGGAAATTAACGGACGAGCAACTCGAAGAAATTCGTCAGATGCTTGAGAAGTTTACAGCAGGATTACAAACGGCGTTACAAACTTCGGTGGAACCGCCCTAACTACTGTTCTCCACGCGCAACGTGAGCAACGTGACGCTCCAAGACACCAGGACCAGCACCAGGCTAGGCCACACAACACCCAGTTTGACGATTCAGACGAAGACAATATGGTTGACAACCTGTTTGCCGCTCAAGACCACGATCAACGTATGCATCGTCGTCATGATCGACGGGAGGACCACCGCGAAGAACAAGACCAACGACCTCAACACCAAAATCGATGGGAATCTAGCTTTCGGACCAATATCCCCGAATTCGCCGGAACCCTAAACCCGGAAGACTTTATTGATTGGGTGAATATAGTCGAAGAGATATTAGAATTTCGCCAAGTTCCCGACGATGTTCGAGTTTCTTTGGTCGCTACACGCTTCAAAGGACGAGCTATGGCATGGTGGCAACAGTTGAAAGAATCACGTCGTCAAGCTAACAAACCACGTATCAATACATGAGATCGACTCACCAAACATATGCGACGAGCATTCTTACCTTTCAACTATGAGCGAACCTTGTACAATAAGTTACAGAACTTGCGCCAAGGTTCCCGTTCAGTGGACGAGTATGCAACTGAATTCTTCCATATGACAGCTAGAATGAAATCGGGTGAAACCGAGAAACAACTCATCTCTCGCTTCATTGGCGGACTCCGTCTACAACTCCAAGTCGCTCTAGCTCAATTCAACCCCACGACAGTCTCAGAAGCTCACCAGCGAGCCATCTCAATGGAGCAGCAACTTCGGTCTTCTTGGTCCTCGTCAACACGAGCACGTTCCTCGACTTCTTACAACGACAATACGACGAATGAAGGGACAACATCTCACGCGGACCTTGCTAAAACAAGCACGACAACAGAGACTATTGCAAATTCACGACCAGCTCGGACCAATGCGCTTCGTTGCTACTCTTGTGGCGAACGTGGCCACCTCCAAACTTCTTGTCCAAAGCATTCAAAACGTGGACTTATCCTTCAAGATGCAGACGATGATGAACCACGCTATGATAAGGATGAAGATGGTGAAGATGACACAATCGATGCAATATGTGGTGATACTGGCTTGAGCTTAGTTCTACGTCGAAACTGCCTCTTACCTCGGGCTGCTCATGAATCTTGGCTCCGAACAAACCTCTTTAGGTCGACTTGTACTATCCATGGTCGAGTGTGTAAGCTTATTATCGACTCGGGTAGCTTCACCAATTTCATGTCCTCCGAAGCGGCGCAGAAACTGGGCTTAGTCGTCACCCCGCATCCTTCTCCTTATACGCTGGCCTGGCTTAACAATGGCACTGAAATCAAAGTTACACAGCAAGTAAAGGTGTCCTTCTCTATTTGACACTACAAAGATTCTACAACTTGTGATGTCATTCCGATGGATGCCTGCCACTTATTACTTGGGCGTCTATGGCAGTTCGATCGTGACGCCACTCATCGTGGTCAAGCAAATACATACAGCTTCACTTTCGGCGATCGTACAGTGACTTTACTTCCTTCACAAGAGAAACCTGAGCCGAGTTCTCGTTCAGATACGGGCGCTTCTTCTAAGACGTCTTCAGCAGCAAAAACACTTCTCGCCTTGCCTAAAGCAGCGTTTGAGAAACATCTCGTTGATGCTGACTTGATTTTGGCCTTGGTCGCCTCTCCATCATCTACACACCCGTCAACTGAATTACCAGCATCTTTCTCTAACTTGCTTGACCAGTTCACCGACGTGTTTCCGGAGACTCTACCAGATACACTGCCACCACTCCGCGATATTCAACACCACATTGATCTCGTCCCAAACGCAGTGCTTCCTAATCGACCGCACTATCGGATGAGTCCACAGGAGCATGATGAGTTAAGGCGGCAGGTTGAAGAGATTCTCTCTAAGGGTCACATTCGTGAGAGCTTAAGCCCAGCATCTGTACCGGCATTACTCATCCCCAAGAAAGATGGTACATGGAGAATGTGCGTGGATAGTCGTGCTATCAATAAAATTACGGTTCGCTACAGATTTCCTATTCCGCGACTCGATGACTTGCTAGATCAGATTGGTCGCGCGACAGTGTTCACAAAACTTGACCTCAAGAGCGGGTACCACCAAATTCGTATCCGACCAGGAGACAAGTGGAAGACGGCTTTCAAGACTCGCGAAGGGCTGTTTGAGTGGACTGTTATGCCTTTTGGATTATCTAATGCCCCCAGTACTTTTATGCGAGTCATGAATCAAGCTCTCCGGCCGTTTATTGGAAAATATGTTGTTGTCTACTTTGATGACATATTAATTTTCAGTAACGACTTGGTTAGTCATTTGTCTCATCTTACGGAGGTTCTCAAAGTTTTACGGGCTGAGAAACTATATGCAGCGCGTCATAAGTGTGTTTTTGGCGTGGATCATGTGCTCTTCTTGGGATATATTGTTTCCAAAGACGGTTTTCAGGTTGATCAGGGAAAGGTCGAAGCTATTAGGTCATGGCCTACACCTCGTTCGATCAGTGATGTTCGTAGTTTTCATGGGTTGGCGTCTTTCTATTGACGTTTTGTTCATCACTTTAGTAACATCGCAGCTCCATTAACTGATTGTATGAAAGGCTCCTCCTTTGTATGGACCCCTGAAGCAGATGCGGCGTTTGAGGAGCTCAAGCAACGACTTGTATCAGCTCAGATTCTTGCCTTGCCTGATTTTACACAGGTTTTTGAGTTACATTGTGATGCTTGCAAACTGGGTATTGGAACTGTCCTTAGTCAGCAGGGTCGTCCAATTGCCTTCTTTAGTGAAAAGATTGCAGGCTCCCGAGCACGTTACAGCACCTACGATGTTGAGTTTTATGCGATTGTGCAAGCTATTAAACACTGGAGGCATTATCTTTTTCATCAAGAGTTCATCTTATATACGGATCATGATGCCTTAAAACACTTGGGAAGCCAGGACAAGATTTCTTAACGTCATGCTTCATGGATTGCCTTCCTGCAACAATTCACTTTTGTGATCAAACATAAGTCCGGGAAAGCCAACAAAGTCGCAGACGCGTTGAGTCGACGTCACAATTTGGTCACCACGATGCAGGTTTCTGTTCCAGGTTTTTCTATATTACATGAGCTATACCAGAACGACCCGTACTTTGGCTCCATTTGGTCATCATTGCACGCCGGTGTCCGTTCGGAGTTTGTACTTCATGATGAGTACATATTTCGCGGTTCTCAACTGTGTATTCCCAAAGGAAGTCTCCGTCTCAAAATCATCAAAGAATTGCACGAAGAAGGACATGTGGGACGGGATCGTACTCTTCAACTGGTGGCGGATGCTTATTTTTGGCCTTCTTGGCGTCGGGATGTCACTCGGTTTGTGGAGCGATGTGTAATCTGTCAAAAGTCTAAGGGACACGCTTCTAACACCGGTTTGTATCTTCTGCTTCCAATTCCTACCCAACCTTGGACTGATATAATTATTGACTTTGTTTTGGGTCTTCCCCGTACTCAACGCGGGCATGATTCTATCTTTGTCATCGTCGATCGGTTCTCCAAGATGGCTCACTTTGTTCCATGTAAAAAGACGACGGACGCAGTCCAGGTAGCTGTGCTCTTCTTTCGTGACGTTTATAGACTTCACGGCTTACCTTTATCGATTGTTTCCGATAGAGACACACGGTTCTTGAGCCATTTTTGGCGTTCCTGTGGCGTTTACTACATACTAGTCTTGACATGAGTTCGGCGTATCATCCACAAACGGACGGTCAAACAGAGGTGACAAACCGTACACTTGGTGATATTCTACGTTGCTTGGTTATTGATAACATTCGGAGTTGGGATTCTGTGCTCTGCAAAGTCGAGTTTGCTCACAACCATGCCATTAACAAGAGTACTTGTTTCAGTCCATTCCGTGTTGTCTATGGTATCGTTCCTCGTGGTCCGATTGATCTGGGTTCTGCTCCGGATTTAACTCGCGACCATGGCCAAGCTATCGACTTCGTTGCAGACATTTCTTCTATTCACGCTCAAGTCCATGACAACTTACAGCTCGCCTCTGACAAATATAAGGCTAGCGCAGATCGGCATCGACGGGATTTACAATTCAAGGTCGGATATTTGGTTTGGGCAGTTCTTACTCGTGAGCGCTTTTCTGCTGGAGAGTATAACAAACTGAAGTCAAGAAAAGGGGGACCTTTGGAGATTCTTGAGAAAATAAACGCCAATGCTTATCGAGTTCAGTTACCTTTGGATGCACGTTACTCTGATGTCTTCAATGTCAAGCACCTTATTCCGTTTGTGGCGCAAGACGATCCTGCAGATCCGAGGTCGGATCTTTCTCAACCTCGGGCGACCTGATGCAGCGTGGAGCTTACTTTCCTTTTCGGTTTTTGTGTTATTTTCCTTTTACTTGTTACTTAAGAATAATCGTTAGTTTTCCTTTTTCTTTAAGTAATTAGGAATAAGGCTTATAGATAATTATTAGGTTATAATCCTTAAGGGCATAGGACTTTTCTAATAGCTATATATATTGATCTCTTGGTTTTGTAAGAGATACATTATTATTGATTTATAAAACAGAGTTTTTTGCTTTAAACTCTTGACTGCGGCTAGTTCATAGGTTGAACTCAACGGATTCAAGTTCATATAGGTTCGTTTGGGCATTCTCAGACTAAACAATCGTTCCTATTCTATCGGTTACTCTATCAATACCTCTGTATAATTCAAAAAAAAAAAAAAAGATTTCTTTATTATTAAAAGGCTAAATATAATGTTTTAAAAAGTGTTAAAAGTTTGAGATGATCCATTTCTAGAAACTGAAGAGCATTTGCTTTGTCTTCCTAGTCGACAATCCCATTTAAGCTCCAGTAAATGCACTGATTCTCTTACCATGAGGGTCGCCGCATAAGATGTTGAAGTAGTTTACAGCCACGGCCAAAGCCTTTAGTCATGCCAAAAAGTGTGTATATCTCGGAAGAAGTTAATTATACAACTGCAAACATACCAGTAATGTTACTAATGTATCTCTTGTTGAAACAAGACTAGACAAGGTTGGTCTACGTAATAGACTAGTAGGTATATTTTGAGTTTCAATTGGTTTCAAAAAGATTCGTTTATCTTATTATATATGCGTATTCTAATTAAATGCTCTTGGTTGGCTCAAATTTATTTTGTTTGAATTTGTACGTACTTGATTGACATTGTCAATCATTGAAACTATAGTTTCTTTGAGAACAACTATATTTTAGTGGAGGTTATAGTTCTTCATTTGAATATAACCATAAAGCTAATGATTGCGGATGAGTTGAATAATATACTAATGTTCAAAGAAGTTTCACGGGACTGCATCGATGATCCATATAGTATCTTCAAAGTTCCAAGACGCGCAACACGTAGACATATCTATCTGTTAATATTTATGATTGCATGCATCAAACATTAGGGGTACGGCTTAATTAAAATTTTGAACAGCTGTACTTAATATGAAGTGAATCATATGGTATGAAAGTACAACACGTCTTTGTCCTCTTACCGTACGTTCTTTCTTCTGGCAACGAGAGTAAAAGTTATGCGCCAGCCTTTATCATGCCTCTTTTTTATTTTTATTTTATTTTATTTTTAAAATATTTTTTTGCCTCTTATTTATTAATTGTGTATTCTCTTTTTTTTTTTTCTTAAAACATATCTTTTGTATGTGCATTCCAGAAAAAAATGGAACGTGAAAACAATTATTCGGGGTTTTTCACCTGTTGTCGTAAGAATGTATTTAAATTTAAATTTGACAAAAGGAAATCTTTAAATTTCATTTTAAGTAAATCAGCAACCCAGTGTGAGTAAATATAAAACTTCAAATGCCTTCAACCCAGCTTACATCTGTTTTCTAAATGTAACACCGTATTTAAATTTCAAATTTGACAAAATAAAATCTTTTTTTCTTTGGTTGGCCAAACAAGATTTGATAACTAACCCAATAAAAGGTATACAACCATCTTATAAGTAGATTATAGACCCATAACGGGTACACAATAACTACAATAGATTAAATAAAATTTCACAAAAGAGGTACTTAAAACTCCTAAGCAGAAGTATAACTATTCTCGTAATGTGGGATTACATAATCTGGTTTTAAAAATCAGTTTAACCACTAAAAAACCAAGCACCTATGCACATCACTATTAGGATAAATCTATAATAATGTACTTATCCTAATAATCACCACCGACATCGGTAACAACCAGAGACTTATGACTTGTGATGTATCATTAATAAAAAAAATGTTTTTCACTTCCTTTATTGGCTTACAACAAAATTTAAAAAATTACAATTTTGTAGGTATAAAAGTGCCATGCAATTTTACTGATTCTCTGCACTTCTTGAGTAACCAAGAATGAATGCATAAAAAGAATAATATCAGTTGTATGAATAAAAAGCTTATATAAATTTTAAAAATTAATCTACGATGGATCCGAGTAATAATCTGAACAAAAAGCTATGTTTCTTCCCATCCTTCTTCTTCTCTCTGTACCGACATTGCAATGGAGACGAACAAGAAGAGACCGAAGAAGAGGAATAATAAGAGGAGACCGATGTGGAAGATGATGTTGATGAGCAGTAAGACGCCGTTTGAGCTGCGTTCTTCGTGTAGCTGTAGTACTCTAAAGATAAAGATACCTTAGAGAGCCTCTCAGTGAGACATAAGGAACAGATTCCAGGAGACTGTCTATGTTTCGTGTGCTTCTTGCATGAAAAGTTATTGTCTGAAATGGAATTTGATCTCTTTTCTTGAGGGTTCTTTGATTTCATTGCTCTTCGTGTTCTTCTTGATCCACTGGCGATGAGGAAGATGTTTTCCATATTATTTTATTGCTTCTTGTCATTTATGTTTTGCCGTCTCGTGATTGTATTAATAGGTGCTTTGTGTAGTTAATGCAAAGCTGGTTTTGATATTTTATGATGGTTCGGAGATTCTTCTCTCTTTTTTCTTTCTTAAATCTTTCTCATATTTAAAGAGGCAACAAAACTCAATATTAAAAGATACTAAGGTTTGTCCGCGTTTTGCGCGGAATATCGCTTTATGGTTGTTAAATATGATTTATGTAATTATGTGGTCGATTTTATTTGTTAAGAACATTATTTGATATTTTTATTGTGTTATGTAGTAATAGGTGATATGTTAATATATTATGTATTTGTATTTTTAATAATGTCTTGTTGTGTGTATAGTAGTACTTGTTAGTGGTGTAGTAAGCATCTGATATAAATCATATTGAATTTAAACCATTTTGCATTCTGACATTTATTGATTCTAAGATTAACAGTTTCAATGTCAAAATTTTATATTTTTCTTTTCAAATTTTTGAAACATTGTTCTTTTAAAAAAAATTTTGTCCACTCACCATATTTTGATATTAAGTTATCACCATCTAAGTATTTCGTTTACCTTTCCAGTGTGCGGTACTTCTCACCATCATCGGAAAGAGACTCAACTCTTATTCTTCCTTGTCTTCTTCTCCTGTGAGATTATCTAATATTTATTTTAGATTGGTTTTATGAGTTCTTACACAGTATTATAGTCTGTTCGGGTCAATATTGATTTCTTCTTTCGATTTTGGCTAGGGACTGCATCTCTTTAGGTTGGATCAGAGTTTAGTCATCTTTGATGTTATCTTCCTCGTCGTTGGCTTGCCGTCGATAGTCTCTCTCGTCTTGGTTTTCAGAATATGGTTTTTGGTGATTTGGTTTATATGTTCTCTTTCATACATCAAGGACAATTTCACTATTTGCTGATTTCATTTTGTCTCCCATTCCCTCTACGTTTTTTCATCTCGTTGTAGCTTTCATCGCTGGTCGCGTTTCTGGTGGTTCTCTCTTTCGCCATGTTTGCCACTCCAGGTTTGGATAGTGTTTTCTTCCGTGTATGCTCTGTGGGCTTGGAAGGTTGTTTCTGGTCTGAAGTTTGGGCTCTGTTTTCTCAGTTGTTGTCTTCCATTCTCCCTCCCTCAAGTTGTTTTTCTTCTTCCCTTGCTTCCCTTGTCTGTGCTTGTTTAGTTTGTGAGGTGCTTCTTACCTCTTAGCTGGTGGTTGTGCTTCCGGTGATTTAGGCATATGTCTTCCTGCTTTGTGGTGATTTTGGCTTTCCATTGATTATTCTTCCTCTGATCCGTTTTCTTGGTTCTTTGTATTGGTGTTTGATCACGCTCTTTTGTGTTCGGGGGATTGTTTCACTCAATTTTTATCTTTCTACTCTTTTTTGACCTATGTTTATTTAGCCAAAACACTCTATGATAAGTTGATGTAAGTTAATCTTGGTTTTTGATCTCTTTTCAGTTATGGACCTTTATTGAGTTAGTGTTACTTTGACATTTTGCTTTTCACTATGATTGTGGATGTTTTAGGTTTAGATTATGTATTGTGCTTTAGTTTCTTCTTCTTAGTTTGGTTATTTTTTATTTTTAATAGTAAAATAAATATATAATTTGTAAATGAAATAATAGAAAATAGTAAAAGTAATAAAATAGTGAAAAATTATGTTATTTTAGTTGTTTAAACTAAATATTTAAAGTAAATTTATATTATTTTGCTTATTTATTTATTTATCTTAAATTTTAGTGACTATTAAAATAGATTATCAAACCTCATATGATTATGGTTTTTGCGAGAAAGATTAGATACGATGAATTGTATTTAAAATTTATTTGTGTGCACATCTATATATATGTAAATTTTGGGATCAACTAAAGAAAAAAAAAAGCACGATAACAAAGTATTGGGCCCAATTATAGTAATTTAAAAAAAGAAAGACTTAAAATATAAAAATAAAATATATGAGGACACATGTTATCAAATCCTCTTTTTACATGTCACAAAAAGAGGTAAAAGCCTACTTTATATATATAGATGTTTAATAAAAAAAATGTTTGTGCAAAATAAATGTAGAATGGGCCTTCATCTTATAAATCTCTCTTTCATAATATAAAATTATAAAAGTTACTAATTTTCACTAAATATTTAGTAAAGGTTATAAATAAATCGATAAAATAAAAAGGACATAATTTAGTTAATTATACATTTTTGATGTTAGTCGCACATTATTCAATAAACATAAAATTTTATAGAAATACAAAATAGCTTATATTATTTTGATTGCTTACATTATAAAACAGTAAAGTACTTTTCTTTGCTTTTGTTTAAAATTCATATAAACAGTAGTGCCATTAATACAAAACCGATCAGACGCTCTCTGATATTTGTTTTTAACTAGTGACAAAATAGTAATGATACTAATACAATGCTTATAATCAAAATTAATTAACACATCATCAGTGTTTAGAATTTATTAAAACTCAAGATAAACAGAGTTTTTGTTAGAATAAGTGAACGAAAAAGGCTTTGGTTATATATATATATATATATATATTTTTTTTTGTTTATATAGATATATTGATGCAAACATTATTAATTCTGACCAAACTTTTTGTTATATTGATAATTAGTTCGTTTGGTAACTTTGGCTTAGTAATGAGATGGTCGGCTTAGATGCATTAAGAGATCCGGTGGGTCCATCAAAGTAGGTGAGTCGGTGTGCCGATTATCTCGGGGGCCTTTATGGCTAAAAATGTGTTCCGATCCGATGTCAAACCATCTATCTGGCCGTGTCTCTTTCGCCGTGTCGAGACTGTCAATTACTCGTGACACTTGTCAGTCCATTATTCTTCAGACGATCGTTCGTAATATTAGGCCCATGTCTAGTTTTATTTCACGTATTCACACTCCTAATATGTTATTAGAAAAGTCGTTTGTAGGCAGTTCGCTGAGTAGGTGCACTTCTCTTTAGGCCCCGAGATTGGATATCCTGTTTTTTTTTTAAAGTATTTGTGATTTGCTTCGTATGTCACGAATATCTAATTTTTCGATTTGCTTTGCTTCGGTAAAATACGGATATTCGGAAATATCCGGAAAATAAATATTTGCGGATATTTACGAATACTTACAGATATCTCATATGTTTGGATTAATACAAATAATCTTAAAAATTTGATACAAATTTGTTTTGTAAAATATTTTATGCATGATATAAAAGATAAAAATTAAAAGAAATAGTGAATCTTACATATTGTGTAAATTTTTTAAACTTATTTAACAATTATAATAACACAAAACTTAAGAAAAAACATTATAATTGTCATAATTTTTTTCTCTTCTTTTTATGTAATACATTTATATAAGTAATATTTTGAATAGAATTTGTCAAATCATATGTTAGAATAATAATTATAAAATTTTATACATTTAAAAATTTACATATAATCAAGATATACATGTATTTATATATTGCCGGATCGGATCGGATATTCGGTTCCCAAAATTTTAGTATTTGTGATTTTCTTTGATATTAACGGATATTGAGTTTTAGTATTTGCTTTGCTTCGAAAGTTTACGGACATTCAAAATTTTCGATTCGAATCGAAACGAATAAAATTTAACGGATAAAATGCCCAGCCCTAGTTCTCCTGCTTTAAAGTTATCATTTGCGTGTTTTATGTTTTAAAAAAGTACAAAACAGGAGATCTGCATGCAAATCAATATCTTTTATCTTTTTGTGAAAAACAGAAGATCTGCATATAGATTCACCACCATACATTTGATATAATCCATCTGCTTTTATCTTTTTACCAATAAATAATTTTCTCATAAATAATTAAAATTTAAAATATATTTATTCTTTTCTATAAATATTATATTTTCATTTTAATTTACTCAAACTTTAATAATACAAAATATCATTATATATTTATCTTTTCATCATATAATTTTCATATATATTTAAATTATTATATTTATATATAAGTCCGAGGCCTAAAAGCCATAAACATATCTTAATTCTTTTTAGTTTAATAGTACTGTATATGATGGTTTGTTTCAGTGGTACACACCACAAGAAACAAAGTTCCATTGACTATTTATTTTCTTTAGTATAATTATGTTTTGACAAACTTTTGGAAATAATTTTAGGTTATTTTATTTTGATAAAAATTAAAAAAAAAACGATTAGAGTAGACATCAAAATAAGTTTTGAGACAATTTTTTAGTCTATTTTTTTTTGTAAATACGATTCTGTAAAAATTTAAAAGAATTTAAGAAAATGTTTTTCATTTAGGTAGTTAAACATTTTACGTTGTTTTCTGAAAATTTATCATATGAAATGCACGCTTAGAATTCTAAAATTGGCTTAAGCAGTATTTTGAGATTTTGATGCACTAAACCCAATTTAAATTTGTTGCAAATATATTTGAAACATTTTTATGTCAAAAAAGATGTTGCAAATATATTATGTATGTTTTTAGTTTTGTTTCTGTTTTATATTGTAATTAATGTATTGTTTTATATTGTATTTAATGTATTTTTATTTATTTTTTATTTATCTCTTTTCTGTAAAATGAACATAATAAGTTATTATTATCGTAAGTGTTTTTGCATCTAAATGTTAAATATTTTATTAATATTGAGAGTGTAATGTTACTACATGTAGGGATATATTTTTTTTTAAAAAGATATGTATTATATTTTATATTTTTACGATGTTGACGTCCATTTAGTTATCATGTAGGGTCGTGTAGTATTTTGTTTGCGCTTCTGATTTTTCTTATTTTCTGTTTTTTTCTTCAAAATTTAGATATATATGTAAATTTTTTATAAAAACTTTTTCTCTCTGTTGGGAAGGAATGTATAAAAGTGCTCTTCCAAGGTACATGAATTAGTAAAAATCACATTACATAGTAGCAACAATACATTATTACTGACTTGTATCTATTATTTACAATGAGCATAATTTGAGAATGATGGTTATATTACTGTGAAATAGAATCGGAATAAAGGATATATATATATTTGTGTTGATATAAACTTGTATACATTTATAGAATAATGTTACCAAATCTGATGAAATATTTGTACTTAATCTACATGTTAGTGGTTAATGTAGATGCACAATCTAAATTTGATTTGTGTAATATAACCATTTGTATGCGGGAACAATTTCTTTATAATGTGAAATGTTTAAATATCTATAGATTGCAAGTTGAACAGAAGTGTATACTGAACTTCTGTAAAAAAAAGGGTAAAACAAAACGTAGTTGTAATGTAGTGAATGCTTGGGCCATCAAGTGTCATTGTTCAGTGAGGGACTTTTAAGTGCTAGCGGTTAGCCTTGTTTTCTTCATCACAACTCATCGCTGGGTTGGATGACTCACCCTTAGCCCCATTAACCTGGAAGTTTCCAACACAAAGTGAGACAGTGTCCCGAGAGTTGTGTAGTTTTTTTAGAAAGTTAATTACCTTTACATAGTTGTCCATCATCTCAGAAACTTGTCACCCTATGAGCTCCGTACTGGTGTCTCCAAGAAGCACAGAAGTTGCTTTGTCCCCATTACCGTGTACAAATATTTCCACTCTGTATCTGTGCATAAATTTAGAGACGACATGGAGCTGAGCGTTAACATACATGTGGAAATAAGTATTAGTAAAAAAATAAACCAAGAATATGTTAGTTTAGATTATAACAAAACGGAGAACTAAAAAATTAATGATAATATTGAAGACAAACTAATAACGACTGACGTAAAAACTAAAAAATGAAGGATGCTATATTGTGACTAACGTAATCGTATATGTGTAGCCACCAACTCATTTTGTGTTTACTGCTGTGATCAAGGCGGCAACATGGGTAGATAGGCTAGCATTGAACCTGCGGTGGAACTCTGTGACAACGGTGTAAGCATTCAAGAGCGGTCCTTTGGAATTGATGTTTATAAATGTGGGTAAATCAATCACAGGGCATGGAATTAGGAAGATGGTTTCCAGTAGGAGATGCACGGTCATTTTCTCGTTCAATGTAAATATTTATCTGAATTTTAGATGTTAAAGTAGTTTACCTTGTATATACTTGGTATGTGAATTCAAAGTTGAGGCTATTGGTATCTACAGAGCAGTGTCGTCCCATACTTTTTACTATAACTTGGACCCTCAAATTTTCATAATAATTTTGCTTACTACCCTTTTCGACAAATAAGATACTTGATTCGCTGTCCAAGAACAAAGTATGGCTTTATTCATTCAAAAAAAGTATGGCTTTGTTAGTGTTGGCTAAAAGAAGGAGATGAAATTATATATATTCCAAAATGTAGATTGATAAAATGACCAAGAAAATCACCTTATCAAAATTGACGCATATCTCGTCTCTGGTTATCATCTGAATCAATATATCTGAAAAGATTGTAGGAGAAGCAACCACAAAGAGTTAAAACCATACTAATGATTGATGAAAACAAATTTACCTACTTTAACATCACTAACTAGATTTTGACCCGCGCTTAGAAAGCGCGGGTTTGTTTTCGAAATTTTAAATAATTTTTGATGGATTTTTAAATAAGATAGTGTATAAGTTCACCCTTTCATTTATTCAGAACCACGAACCGAACTGTATCGAACTGAAAACAAAAATCAAAATTAAATGAAATTTCATAAATAACCGAACATATCATATATCTTTGGAACCAAAAAATTAAAACCAAATCAAGAACCAAATAGGTATCTTAATTTTAAATACAAATTATATACTTAGAAATATTAAGTATATTCGATTTATAAATAACTAAATATCCTTAAAATACTATTTATAAACCAAATTATTGGAAAAAATTATCTAAGTAATTCTTATTCAAAATACTAAAACGTATTTGAAAATATCAAATATTTTTATCCGAACAATCTGAATTATCCGGTATTTAAACTGAAAACCCTATATTATCAGATATTTTATCTATAAATCCGTAGTTACCGAGGAAACCAAATTCAAACAGAACTGAGTTGCAATTTTTTTTTTTTTGAATATTAACCAGTTTTGAACTTTGCTACTAAACCGAACCAAAAACCAAAATAAACCAACTGAAACAGACCAAACATTATAAATAATTAAATGATTCCAAAATTTCTAGATTTAAAACAGCAAAAACCCAAATATCTGAACGAAACCGAATGCTGCTGAATAATAGTGTATATACATTTAAATGGTGCTAAGAAAGCATTATATTTTTACAAATGATTTAACCTCCTTTTAGTAGGATACATATATGGTTTATAGACAAAATAAGATATAAGCAGTGTTTTTATATCCAATCAGGATCCGTGGTCAAACTGGTAAACCCAGTGGCCGTATATAATTAGGACTAACTTATGTTCTTCATGTACAAATCTATTAGAGATTCTACCAACTGATATGTTTCTACGAAATTTGGACTTAATGAAAATTATTAATTAAGAATCCGATTAAACCCTGAAATCTTCTATTAACCTATGAACCGACACCGGTTGATCCGAGAAAAACCTAGAACATCTTATCATATGTTTTGAAAAAAATTGATTCTCATACAATTTAGAATTATACATAAAACTGAATAAAATATTTGATTTGTCACATAAAGTAAAAGTATTGTATTTATGTTATGCATTTCAAATTATAAGTTTTATAATGATCAATACTATTATAATTTTTAATGTAGATAAATTATCTCTTTTGTCTAAAAGCATACAATGGGTTTAGGCTTATTAACAAAATTAAGTTTATGATTGCTGAAATGAGTTTTCCTAATTTGTCAAATATATAATGAATTAATTTAATGCATAGATATAGTTTTAAGCCTAAAGACTAAAAGACAAAATTTTGTTTGTAAATTTAGAGATATTTTTGAAAAATTGATCTTTTAATTAAAAAAACATAAATTCTTCTGTTTCAATATATTAAAATTTAGAAAGAAAATAAAAGGTTAACTTTTTTTGCCATTCTAAAATATTAATGAGCAATAATATTGTTATGTATGACATTCAAAAGTGAATATGTAAAACTGTTTTGATATGCGAGATAATATTTTTTCATATATTATCCTAAATATAAGAATGTTGTTGTACGATTTTTTCAACGTTTATTAGGAATAAAGTCTAACATATGTATTTTGTGATATTTTTGTTTATACATGGGTGATTACTGATACATATATATAAATATGGATACGTTTTGTCATATGTTAGAAAACCATCCTAAGTGATAAAATATTAAAATGAACGGATCGTTCGAAATTAGTTATTTCTTTCATATATCATATAATATGTTAAATATATACATGTTGTAGTGTGAATTTTTAAACGTTGATTTGTAATAAATTCAATATATGTATTTTGTCTTCTTTTGGTTCATATATACGTGTATCTAAAGGGAGCTGTAACTTAACTATTATGTGGCTTATTTAGATTAAGAATAATGATCTATTAGGAAACAAATCGATTTAATTTATGCAAGGGTCCCACAAATTGTATTGCTATAATAAGGATTGGTTATAATATTTGGTTAGTTATAATAGATTACGTTAAAAATGAATAGGTGCAACAACCTTTTGTAAGTAGATTTTTTCAGAATGCTTCTCTTTTAATAGTATAGATAAAGCATTTGCTGTTTTTATTAGATATTTATAGCATAAAATTTTCTGCTTTTAAAGCGCATATCCAAATCTAATGTAGTCTAAGGTACAATTAAGTAGAAGATATATATATTAGGAACATAATCATACAAATATGAATTATCACATATACGTTCCATAAAAATTGGATTTTATTCCACATATTTTATTGTTCATAGTTCTACATTAATAAAGAATATGCATGTTGATATTATACCAATTAAAATTATATTTATGTTTACTATAAAATTCTTGCCGCTCACACTAATGTTACAAGTTAATTATAAAATCAGTATTTCTATTTGTTCCCTCCAGATTATATTTCTTTCGCTAAACTAGCTGCTAGTATGAAGAATTTTATGAAATTAATCTCTAAACTTTTCTTTTTATTCATACTACTTGCGGGACCAGGTAATTTTCCATGATATTAAGTTATATGTGTGTAACCAAATCTGCTAATTATATATGTTATACTCTTATATTTTGATTCTTTTGTTTGATATAGTACAATAGCTTGCATGCATATACTAAATGTAAACTTTAATTAAATGAGATATTAAGAATTGTTTTTACAGTGTCATCTCATACTTTGCATAAAATTTTAATATATAACAAAATTGTCGTCATAAAATTGAACACTTGTTTTCTACTTAGCTAACATTAAAATTGGCAATACTGTGATGAACACATATATAGATTTTGGTTAAAAATTGTTTAAGTTTTACATAACATATTACATTGGAAGAAATTTAATATATTTGTTGTAATTATGATTTTTTTGTAGTTCCTGATTACGTTTATGGCGATTAATTTGAATTCTTACCGAATAATTTTTTTTAGGTATGAAAATGGTTCAAGGGCAACAAATGTGCGAAGCAAATAGCATAGATTTTAGGGGAATGTGTTTGAAATGGAGGAATTGCAAACAAGTATGTATCAGTGAAGGTTTTCCTGATGGTCGATGCAAGGGATTTATCCGCAAATGCGTTTGCAGGAAGCCTTGCTTTTTGAATCAAAAGTTATTTAATTTGTAAGGAAAAGCCTAATAAATAAAGTCACTATTAATTTGATTTAATAGCAGAATACATGTTATGTACTAAAACCTTAATTCTAAATTATTAGTAATAATATGATTTTAAAAAGCTAACATGAGAATCTTCTTCATCATCATTTAATATATTCACGTGATTTTGATTCATTATAAAAAAAAATAGAAAACTGAGAAATGTTTGTTAAGATTGTAAAACAAAATGGTAGTAGAGGGGATGTTAGCACAAAATTAGATAGGTGTAAAAATGCATCAAAATCTATACTATTAAAACAAAATATTCTAATTTTTTTATTTTAATGCAAAATTCAATCTTACTAAAACTCATACTCGGCTTCCAAAAGGTATAATTGCCTAATCATCCTTTAAATTTTGTTGGACATTAGTTTCATCATTATTGATATATATTGCGGGTCAGAAATGAATGTGCATTAGTTTCATCATTATTCATATATATTGCGGGTCAGAAATGAATGTGCAATGCTAGAAATGGTTCGTTATTTTAAAGTTCAGAATCTTGGTAAGCATATAAAGCCCATTATGAACAAATACTACCTCGAACGTTAAAAATACTGGCCCAGAGTCTTGCCTGCTCCACTGATTTCTCCAAGATCAGTTCACACAGCGGTCAATTGTGTAACTGGGAATATTTTAGACCAAGTCACAAGAACAAATAGTTTGTAACTTATGAACTGTGACAGTGGTCAATCCATAGTGTGGTATAAATTAAATTTAGTGAATTTTTTGAAGAGTAAAAAAACTTTCCCTCTCTAGATTGAATTTCTCTCCCCTCTCTAGAAGCTCCTCTTTGTAGCTTCCCTTACTCCAGTGCGTGGTGGCCACGGTGCCGCCGTCGGGCGTTTCTTCCCTCCTCTGTGTTTTCTTTTGCCTTCTCCTGCTTCTCTTCGTATGCAAGCTGATATATCAAGGCTCTAAGTCTTTCGGATGATTCTAGGTTAATATATATGTTGCCACAGATTTGAATCTAGTTGAATCAAGCTCGAGCTGAAGTTTAGATGAGGTATATCAGTATGTGTGGTGGTTTCGCAGAGGAGGTCGGATTTTTGGGAGGCAAGTAGGGGGTGTCTCGACAAATCTTGTCGGACGTGACGGCGCATGTTTGTGGAAGGGTTTTCCCCCGGCTTGGTTTCACTTTTCTTGGCCTCTATCGGTGTGGTTCAGTGGTCGTGGTCTGTCTCTTTCATCTTGACGTCTTGATTGCGGTGGTGGTCCTAACCCTTTCAAGAAAGAGTTCAAAGACTTTGGTCTTCAAGGCGTGCATATCTTGGATCTTCCTCTGGCAGTGTCAGTTGGATCCTTCCGACAGAGCGTGTGGTTGCTTGATTTCGTCCTGGCGCGTTGAATGGTATGTGCTTTGGTGCCGGCAAAGCGGGCCTCTCTCTTCTTTAGTCTTCTTCGCTCACGGCCTCGCTCAGGGAGAGCTTTGATCTGGATTTGCGCATTTCGGTGATAGTTTATTTGGGACCTCGTAGATTGTTTAGAGGCATCGCTTGTTGACATGAAACAGAATTAAGCTGCCAGACTTGAGAATTAAGCTGCTAGACTTGAGAAGGCAGACTTGAGAATCAGACTTGGAAGCCAGACTTGAGACTTGGAAGCCAGACTTGAGAGCCAGACTTGAGTGCTAGACTTGAGTGCTAGGCTGGAAGAATATGACTGTTGGAGATTTGAATTCAAATAATGTGACTGTTAGATCTGAGCTCATCCTTGTAACCAATGTGTAGTTACTTGTCATCTCTCTCTAACCTGCCTATAAACTATTCTTGTAATGTTCTGAAAATGAATTAAGGAAATACTTTTCCTCCTTCACTCTCTCTCTTTTTATCTCACCAGTTCTCACTCTTTCTCTCTTGTTCTTCACTTAGATCATTCTGTTCTTCATTTACTTTCATGGTATCAGAGCTTTAAGCTCCTGATTACCTCAATTACTTCCGCAAGCTTACTCTATTTCTTTCTTACTCTTGATTCTCTGTCTCTATTTCTTTCACAAACCCCTCTACAGATTTCTTTTATCCAGTGGATAATAGATCTGAGTTTTTTTTTTGAATTTTCTTGAATTTTCTTGGTTGTGCTCACTCTGTTCTTGGTTGTCTTGTTAAAGATGGAGCATTACAGAGCAGTTCACATTCCAGTCACACTCAAAGGACCAGGAAACTACATTACCTGGTCTAGAATGACCAGAGCAGTCCTTGGAGGAAGAGGTCTTTGGGAGCATGTTACTTCAAGTTCAGCTCCAAAGCAGATCACCTAAGGAGAAGATGGCAAGGAGATTGTAGTGGTGGATGAAGGCAAATGGGGTCAGGAAGATCTCATGGTGCTGTCCATCTTGCATAGCTCTCTTGATGGTCCTCTTATGGACACTTACTCACATTGTGAAACTCCAAAACAATTGTGGGATACTCTGCAAAGAGTGTATGGTAACACTTCAAACCTCACCAGAATCTATGAAGTGAAGAGAGCCATCAACACCTTGCAGCAAGAAGAAGGAGACTTTACCAAACACCTTAGAAAGTATAGTCAGCTATGGTCTGAGCTGGAGATGCTAAGGCCAAGCTCTCATAACCCTGAGATACTTGAAGCTAGGCGTGAGCAAGACAAGATCTTTGGACTGCTTCTCACACTCAACCCAAGCTTCACTGATGTGGTTAGGCACATTTTAAGAGAAAAGGAGCTTCCAAGCTATGATGAAGTGTGTGCTCAGCTACAAAAGGAGATAGGCTCAGATGGACTCTTTGGTGGTGGAAAAGGAGACCTATCTATGGCACACAAAGCTGAGAAGGTGGAGAATGCTTCAGCCAACAAAGCTCACTTCAAACCAAGAGGAGGAGGAGACAAGTCAGTAACTTGTGAGCATTGCAAGTACAAAGGCCACTCCAAAACCAATTGCTGGATCCTCCACCCTTATTTTAGGCCAGTCTCAGCCAACAAATACAACCAGACCAGAGCACAAGAAGCAAGAGCTCAGGAGCAGCCAGTACCCAGCTCCATGCGCCTAGGAAATGATGGGAGAGCTTTGATCTCTACAACCCACACTGGTGGCTCCACTTCCCACGCCTTGCCACAGCCATCTCATGAGGATGCATTCATCAGGAAGTCAGACATTGAGGCCTTAATCAAGGCTCTCAATGCAAACTCTGGTAACCAAAGTATTAATGCTTTAAATTCTATTCACAATGCATCTCACACTGCTAGGCCATTGATCATTGATTCAGGAGCTTCTCATCATATGATTAGGGATGCTAAACTGATTATGGACATTAAACCAGCTCTAGGAAGTGTTGTGATTGCTAATGGTGATAGAATTCCAATAGAAGGAGTAGGAAATCTGAATCGTTTAATAAGGAATCTCAAGCTTTCTATATGCCGCCTTTGCATCTAACCTTTTATCTGTGAAAAGAGCAACTAATGATTTAAATTGCAATGTTATTTTTAATCCTAATGATGTGTGCTTTCAGGATATTAAGACCAGTAAGATGCTGGGCAAAGGTGTGAGCAAGGGAGAGCTATATTTCCTTGAAGATACCAAGCTTAGATCAGATCCCACTTATGCTTTTAATTCTGCTTCTGTTTTAGCTAATAATGTGTTATGGCATGCTAGATTAGACCACCCTCATTCTCTTGCTTTAAAATTGATGTTACCTAATTTATCTTTGCAAAATGAACCTTGTGAGGCTTGTATACTTGGTAAACATCATAAGTCTGTGTTCCCTTCATCTATGACTATTTATGAGAATTGTTTTGATCTAGTTCACTCTGATGTTTGGACTGCACCTTGTGTTTCTAGAGAAAACCATAAATACTTTGTGACATTCATAGATGAGAAATCCAAATATACTTGGCTCACACTGATTCAAAGTGAAGATAGAGTGTTAGAAGCTTTTATAAACTTCCAAAACTATGTAAATAACCACTTCAATTCCAAGATCAAAATTTTTGGGTCAGATAATGGGGGAGAGTACACTAGCAATGCCTTCAAACAACACCTAGCAAAGCATGGAATTATTCATCAGACAAGCTGCCCATACACACCACAACAGAATGGAGTGGCTGAGAGGAAGAATCGCCACCTTATGGAGGTTGCAAGGAGCATGATGTTTCACACCAATGTCCCAAAGAGATTTTGGGGAGATGCTGTAGTCTCTGCTTGCTACCTCATCAACAGAATCCCTACCAAAGTCCTCAAAGATGTCTCTCCATTTCAGGTATTAAACAAAACTAAACCTCCCATTGATCACCTGCGTGTGTTTGGGTGTGTGTGTTATGTATTGGTACCAGGTGAGCAGAGGAACAAGCTTGATCCTAAGAGCATCAAAGCCATGTTGATAGGGTATTTTCACACACAGAAAGGGTACAAGTGCTATGTACCAGATTCAAGAAGGGTGATGGTCTCAAGGGATGTTCAGTTTGTGGAATCAAAGGGGTACTATGATGAGAAGAGTTGGGAAAGCCTTAGAGATCTCTCACAAAAACCATCTGATAGAGCAAACAACCTGAGAACCATTCTGGAGAGTTTAGGCATCACTCAGCCTAGGAGCAGTGACGCACCTAGAACAACACCATCACCACCAGTTGATGTTAACAATGAAGCAGCAACACCAGTTGTTGAGCCAGTCCATCCTGATCCTGAGGGGGGCAATGAGCATGAATCAACACCAGAAAGACCAGAAGATGATTCAGTTTTAGTTCATGATCAAGATGGAGCTGAATCTGATCAGTATGATGGACAGCAAGGACAGGAAGAAGCAGTGATAGAGGAGCAGATTCAGCCATTGAGAAGGAGTATAAGAGAGAAGAAACCATCCAAGTGGGTCGACACCAGAGTGTACTTCAACAACAATGTAGTAGCTCACCCTATCCAAGCAACTTGTTCTTTTGCGAGTTATCCTCAAGATCATGTGGTTTTCATCAGCAATCTGGATCAAGAGTATGTTCCAAAGACTTATGAAGAAGCTATGGAACATGATGAGTGGAGAGAGTCTGTTGGAGATGAAGTGGGAGCCATGATCAAGAATGATACTTGGTATGAAACTGAACTTCCCAAAGGAAAGAAAGCAGTCACCAGTCGCCTACTCTTCACCATCAAGTACTTGGCAAATGGAAAGCCAGAGAGGAGAAAGACAAGGCTTGTTGCAAGAGGATATACTCAAGTGTATGGAGAAGACTATCTGGATACTTTTGCACCAGTAGCTAAACTCCACACCATAAGGATTGTACTCTCATTGGCAGTGAACTTGGAATGGGATTTATGGCAAATGGATGTCAAGAATGCTTTCCTTCAAGGAGAGTTAGAAGATGAAGTCTACATGAGACCACCTCCTGGAATGGAAGACATGGTCAAGCCAGGGAATGTACTTAGACTAAAGAAGGCAATCTATGGTCTAAAGCAGTCACCAAGAGCTTGGTATCACAACCTTAGCACAACCCTTAATGGAAGAGGGTTTGTGAAATCAGAAGCTGATCACACCCTCTTCACTCTCACAAGCAAGCAAGGAATTGTGGTGATCCTGATCTATGTAGATGATATAATCATCACAGGAAGTGACAAGGAAGGTATCATCTCTACCAAAGCTTTTCTTAAGTCTACATTTGATATTAAAGATTTGGGTGAGCTGAAGTACTTTCTAGGGATTGAGATATGCCGCTCTAAAGAGGGGCTGTTCTTATCTCAAAGAAAGTACACACTTGATCTTTTAAATGAGACAGGAAAACTTGGAACAAGAGTAGCCAAAACTCCACTTGAAGAGGGTTACAAAGTTCTGAGTGAGGGGGAGTTTGAAGATACACCATTTGGAGACTTCAAGCTCTATAGAAGGATGGTTGGGAAGCTGATCTATCTCACTATCACAAGACCAGATATTTTCTTTGCTGTCAACCAAGTTAGCCAGTATATGCAAGCACCTAAAGTTCATCATTGGAATATGGTGGAGAGGATCATGAGATATTTAAGGGAAGCTCCTGGTCAAGGTGTTTGGATGAGTTGCAACAAGAGCACAGAGATTATAAGATATTGTGATGCAGATTGGACTGGTGATAGAGCAGACAGAAGGTCCACAACTGGATATTGTACATTCATTGGAGGTAACCTAGTGACTTGGAAAAGCAAGAAGCAAAAGGTGGTGTCTTGTTCAAGTGCTGAAGCAGAGTATAGGGCAATGAGGAAACTCACCAATGAGCTTATCTGGATCAGAAACTTGCTGAGAGACCTGGGCATTGAGACTACAACACCAATCACCATGCATTGCGATAACCAGGCAGCTATCCATATATCATCCAACTCAGTCTTCCATGAGAGGACAAAACACATTGAAGTGGATTGTCATAAGGTTAGACAAGCAGTGGAGCAGAAGATTATCCTACCTTGCTATACTAGAAGTGAAGACCAGCTAGCTGATATCTTCACCAAAGGAGCAAACAGCAAGGTCTGTGAGTCCATTCATCCAAGATTGGGACTCATAGATCTACCGAGATCATGATCCCCTTAAGTCATGAAGCATCTACTCTTTTTCCTTTGTGTGTTTTTATCCCATTGGGTTTTTTCACACAAAAAGTTTTAATGAGGGATGTCTTCATGAGTTCCAAGCTTGTCCAAGGATCTTCTATGGTCAAGCTTGAGGGGGAGTGTTGACATGAAACAGAATTAAGCTGCCAGACTTGAGAAGGCAGACTTGAGAATCAGACTTGGAAGCCAGACTTGAGACTTGGAAGCCAGACTTGAGAGCCAGACTTGAGTGCTAGACTTGAGTGCTAGGCTGGAATAATATGACTGTTGGAGATTTGAATTCAAATAATGTGACTGTTAGATCTGAGCTCATCCTTGTAACCAATGTGTAATTACTTGTCATCTCTCTCTAACCTGCCTATAAACTATTCTTGTAATGTTCTGAAAATGAATTAAGGAAATACTTTTCCTCCTTCACTCTCTCTCTTTCTATCTCACCAGTTCCCACTCTTTCTCTCATGTTCTTCACTTAGATCACTTTGTTCTTCATTTACTTTCATCGCTATCCACCGGTAGTGATGGCAAATGGGTTGTCTCGTGCCCGTTTGGCCCACCCCCCGTCGCGGGATCGGTTTCATGCGGGTCTTGGCGGGTTGGACCGTGCAGAACGTGGTCTTGAGGAGGTCTGACCAATCCTGCCCCGCCTATTGTATGAACCTTGGGTCGGCCTGCGGGATGTCATTTCATCATACCTGCACTCGTCAAACAACATGATCAGAAATGAAACAACATGGTTACAACACTTACATTTGGACATAGAAACAGACATCAGAAATTCTAGAACCACGCATGAATCATGTGTTCAGAACTCAGATACTGGTTTGTTCAGTTTGCATCAGAAATTCTAGTACAGACATCAGATATTCTAAACGTCTGGACACATTAAAGAGAACAAGTTAGAAAAATAGAACAAATAGATATAGACAAACAGAACAAGTAACTTATCAGTTCAAGTATGCAACATATCAGTTCAAGTAGATATAGAAAAACAGAAAAAGTAACTTATCAGTTCAAGTAACATATCAGTATTACAAGCATCACAATTGGTCAAGCATCACAATTGAACAAGTAACTTTCAAAACCTACGAATATGATCAGATGGTGAGATTGTTCAAGAACCATTAGATTCACAACAATACAATCATAATAAGATTCTAAGTATTAAGCATCACAATTTCAATCCGTGACATAGATGCATATCAAATAATCTCTCAGTTTTAACGATATGTACTACAAGCATCACAATTCAATGAAACATATGCAACTATAGAGACGCCGAGAAATGAAACTGTTATAAAATACGATAGATGAAAGCATCAAAAGTTCAAACCGTGACATAGATGCATCAAACAATCTCTCAGTTTCTCATCAGAAAATATTCAATCCGTGATATAGATGCATCAAACAAGATATCATTACAAGCTTGAAAGATATTGATGGAAAAGTAGTTAGTAGATACCTTCAAACAATTGCCTTGATTCCTTGACTCATTACCACATATCTGAAAACTCGACAGTTGAATGAACAAAAGAAACTCGAAAATGAAGTCTAAAATACAAACTGTTCTACATGCATGCTCGCCTTTGTTGTCGGTTCAGCTCTGCTACAGAAGATTGAAGACGAAGGGAAGACCGCAACCACTGTCAGAGGTTGAATCTCCATCAGTTTAGTTGGAGAAGAACCCATCGACAAAGATCATCTATTGCACATCAAAAACAAAGGTAACACCGAAAGCACCACCAGAGCTCGCACCGCCATCGCCGGAACTCCATCACTCGTGTCGGTGAAAGTAGCACCTGAATCTTCAATCACCATGTTGACTCTTTCTCTCATTTTTACTTTCAGGTGACAGAAACATGAAAGTAACGGTGCGGGCTTCAGTGTCCCGCATGGAAAATTCGGTCATCCCGAGCTAGGCTCAATTCCGCAGAAGACAAACCTGGGAGGCCCGTTAAAATTTGGGCCACCATGTTGCTTGACCAAACCTGCCCCGCAACAGGTCAGGCCCGTGGGGTTGGACCTTCATTGCCATCTCTATCCACCGGTGTCTTCTTTTGGAAAAGTGCGAAATCTTTCTCTAGTTCTTGGAGTAGGAACACGTTGAGTGAGCTCAGTCTTCGTTTGTCATCAAAGTCTCCAGATTATCTCTGTCGTGTCGTGTTTTGGCCACAACCATCCTAGTATCATGGTGAACCACTTGATTACTCGACAGGTTGTTTTCATTTCTCATAGAGCAGGTTCCTTTGTCTCCTTAGGCAAGGTAGCTTTCATATCATCCCAACTTTGCTCATTCGAACGGTTCAGGCTTCGGAGTTTAAACAGGTTTGGCTCTCTACGTCCATCCATTCATTCTTCCCTGCTTTGACAAACGCAGTAGATTCAACATCGAAGGAGAGAGGGACGTGAGTTCTCCCCGGTTAAACCCAACTGAGAGAGGAGGACAATGTCTGATCTGGACGCTAGTCCACTCGACTGTATTAGTTGTGTGTTTGTACTGGTTCTGCTCAAATTTGGTGTTAGTATTTGCTGCTATACCCTAATTTAAGGATTTCGAAAATAATATATATATTTTTAAAAAATTAGTGAATTATTATTGTTTTTAGTTATCATTACTATTTTTTCTTTGCCAAAAACCTAATCATAATATTATTATATTCTACATGAGTTCTAGACATTATATTGCTTAGTATACCTTCTACATATATTATCGTCCACTGAACTTTTTTCTTTACATATCTACGGAATATTATTTTCTTAAAAGTCTACTGAACATTATATATCTTCTGCTTTTCTCACACGTCTAGGTATTGTAGTTCCTGATTACATTTATGGCTATTAATTTGAGTTCTTACTAAATAATTTTTTATAGGTATGACAATGGTTCAAGGACAACAAATGTGCGAAGCAAATAGCATAGATTTTAAGGGAATGTGTTTGACATGGAGGAATTGCAAACAAGTATGTATCAGCGAAGGTTTTCTTGATGGTCGATGCAAGGGATTTATCCGCAAATGTGTCTGCAGGAAGCCTTGTTTTTAAAACTAAAAACTATATTTTGACCCGTCCTTAGAAAGTGCGGGTTTGTTTTTGAAATAATTTTTTTTAATGAATTTCTATATAAAATAGTATATAGGTTCGGACACATATATTTGGAACTACAAACCGAACCGTACCAACCTGGAAAGAAAATAAAACCAAAATTGAATGGAATTTCATAAATAACCGAGCATATTATATATCTTTGGCACCAAAAAATAAAAACCGAATCGAGAACCAAATGGGTACTTGAATTTTTAAAATGCATATTTAAAAATTAAGTATATTCAGTTTCTAAATAAAATATCTTAAAATACTATTTATGAACTGAATTACATGGTAAACAAATTACATGAATACTTTTATTTTGCAATATATTAAAAAGTATTTGAGTTATCCGATATTTTTTATCCAAACAATCTGAATTACCCAATATTTAAACTGAAAGCCCTAAATTATCCGATATTTTATCTATAAATCCATAATTAACAAAAATCTAGAGTCAAAATGAAGCTAAGTTAGACCATTCTTTTTTTTCATATTTCCCTATTCCCAACTTTTCTCTAGAACCGAACAAAAAATCAAAATAACCTATAGACTAAACTTTGTAAATAATTGAGCGGTTCCTAAATTTCTAGAATCAAAAGATCAAAAACTAAAAGACTCCTACCGAAACCGAATGATGAGGACTAATAGTGCATATACTTTTAAATAATGTGAAGAAATTATTTTATTTTAAAAATTATTGAACTCTTTTGGTGGAGGTAAATATATAGTTTATAACCAAAATAATATATAAGCAGTGTTTTTATATGTGATCTAGACCTGCAGCCAAACAGGCAAACTGAGTAGCCGTGTATAATTAGGATTGACTTATGTTATTCATGTAACATTCTATCAGAGATTCTACCAACTGATATGTTTTTAGAAATTCGGATTTAATGAAAATTTATTAATTAAAAATCTGATAAAATTCAAAAATCCGCTATTAACCTGTGAAAAGACACGGGTGGATCCGGTAAAAAAACCCTGAAAATATTATAATAATTCATTAAATCATATATTTTATAATAGTACATAAACTGAATAAAATATTTGATTTGTCAAAGTAAATACTACATTTTATTTATGTTATATGAATTTCAAACTATAAGTTTTGTAATAATCAACATTAAAATTTTAATAGTATAGATTTATTTATTTTTAGAACTTTACGATGTATTTAGACATATTAATAAAATTAAATTTATGAGAGCTGAAATGATTTTTTTTTAATGGATCATAGATACAATTAACTAAATTAATGGTGCATATATAGCTTAAGCCTAAAAACCAAAACAAAATTGACATTAATGAAAATTGAATTTTCATTGTAGATTTAGGGATATTGTGGAAAACAACATTTTATTTTTATTAAAAAACAGAAATATTTTTGTTTTAAAAGTATAGATATTGCTATAAAAGGGTAACTATTAGTGTTTCAATATATTAAAATTTAGATGTAAAACTGTTTTGATGTGCGAGATAATATTTTTATATATTATGTTAAATATATATATATATATAAGAATATTGTTGAACGACTATATATATAAGAATATTGTTCAATGACTTTTTCTACGTTTATCAAGAATAAAGTCTAACATATGTATTTTGTGATATTTTGGTTTATACATGGGTAATCACTGATTACATAAATATAGATCTGGGTACGTTTTGATCGTAAGTGATTAAATATGTCATACCCAAAAAAAGTAAATATATGGTTCGTCAGTTATTAGTTATTTCTTTCGTATATTGTGTTAAATAAATAAATGTTGTTGTATGACTTTTCAAAGTTGATTAGTAATAAGGTCAACACATGTATTTTCTCTTCTTTTGGTTCATTCGTGTATCTAAGCAGGGGGCTGTAACTTTCTTTTTTTGGTAAAAGGATTGCTGTAACTTAATATTAATGATCGACTAAGAAATAAAACAAAAAGGGCAGTGATCGATTTAATTTGGGTCCCACAAATTGTGTTGCTTTAATATGATAAGTTAAAATGTTTGGTTGGGTATAGACTAGATTAAAAATGAAAGGGTCCAACAACTTTAAATAAGTAGTTTTTTTAAAACTCCTTTTATTTTAGAGCTAATTAGCTCAATATACATAGAATGGAAAATAATTATGTAAGTGGTAAATAATTATTATATTTGCATGTTCGGTAACGCAAGAGTGGGGAAAATTACTAGTGTCTCCTTTTCCTCTTGTCTTTTTTTTTTTCCAACCAACTCCTATTCGTTTTATACTTTTATCTAACCCCTATTTTAAAACAAGTTGTGGGGTGAAATTTTATTTTATTTTATTAATAATATTTCATTAATTCTTTTCCAATGGCAAATCTAACAAACATACAACAAACCCAGTGAATCTCTTGAAAAGATCAACAACCCCGTATGGTTTAAGCCTAAACTCCACCATTAACAAGAAACAGCAGCGGCTAAGATAAACCCTTGTCGTAAAATCCAACACAAGATCAAGAACGACAACATTGACTAGTAGTAGTCTATTGTTAGTTAGAAGGAGAAACAGCAATGGTGGTGGGGGCTTTGATGAAACGAAAGTTGGTAGAAAAGACAAAGGAAACGCTGTTTTGCTATGTGCTTTAGGTTACTGGGTTCAAGGATCAAGATGTTTCCCATGGCTTGCACTTAACTTTCATATGGCTCATTGCCTTAACCTCAAGCCATCAACGCTTCAGCTTGTGCAGTACACTGCTTGTCTTCCCATGGTGGCTAAGCCTCTCTATGGAGTCCTCTCAGATGTTATGTACATCGATGGTTCTCGTATAGTTCCTTACATCTCCATTGGAGGTTAGTCAACAACATTCTCTTGTCTTGTAACGCCAGCTGGTTCAGTTTTGTGTTGTCTCAGTGCTTTTGCAGGGTGTAGCATGGGGTTCATTAGGGATATTCCCAGCTTCTAGAGAAGCTCTTCCTTCACTTATGGGACTTGCTTTGCTTAGTAACCTTGGAGCATCCGTTACCGAAGTTGCTAAAGACGCATTAGTTGCGGAGTACGGTTTAAGATACCACATGAACGGTCTTAAGTCTTATGCTCTCATGGCTTCAGCTGTCGGAGGAGTCCTTGGAAACCTACTTGGTGGATATTGCTTGCTCAAGACGCCTCCTAGAATCTTGTTCCTTGCTTTCACAGCTATCTTGTCTCTTCAGCTCACTGTTTCTCTATCCTCCAAAGAAGAATCATTTGGCCTAGCACGGATAAGAGAGACAAGCTTTAAAAAACAGTTCTCTGATCTCATGGGAGTTATTCAGGTAGATGAGATCTCTCAGCCTTTAGCTTGGATCGTAGCTTCCATATAGAGGAGAAGTCGGGAGAGGGAAAGAAGACAATGGGCATCACTACCGCTCCGATTGAATACTGATGGCTTCCAAATCGGATTATCCGAGACTACACTGTTGCGGGGTGTCCAAGACCAGCTGAACAACCGTCATCGGTGTATCTTCAGCATAACGCCAGCGTCGAAGGTGTCCCACGGCCGCCAACACCAGTTCCCAAAAAAAGAGATCCGGATCCCAACAAACCCTAGCCGTCGCAGTCGTGACTGGAGCTCGCCTTCTCGCAAATCCGAGGACACCTCTCATCAATCCACCGGTCATGAGCGTAGGTCGCGCTAGAGGATGCAGGTCCCGGAGAACCGCCATCGACAAACTAAGATCTCACATCAATCGGGACAAACCCTTACACCCCGATGGCTAACCAGCAGAGTCCGATGACGTCAACGTCGCCCTCTAACAGTGATAACCAACGCCGTAATCGACGAGCCACCAGAGCGCCGGAGCTCTCATAGGAAACCGCCACACCAGAGTCCCCACCGATACACGGAGATCGAGAGAAACGCCACCAACAATACTGAGTCGCACATGTTCGGTCACGTCGCTCAGGTTCCGAAGGAAAGGGGTGAGTCGGAGACTCCGTAAGAACAGTCACCGGCGCTGGAAGATCTCGACCCAAACACGAAGATGACGAAGTTTGGGAGAGAAAAAGCTTGGCGCGTGTAGCTTACTGTCTCTCAAAAGCAGACACTATGATTTAGCTTATATTAGTAGAACGATTGTAAAAGAGATGAATTTGGGGAAAAAGAGAGAGCATGAAAGATGATTCTCTGGAAAAATCAAAGAGAATGAGGAAAATAATGACCCCAAGAGAGAAAATCTGGGAAAAGAAAAGAAAAAAAGTAAAGAGTAGGTTGAGATCTCGACAACGAAGAGCGTATGAGAAAAAAAAGAAATAATTATATTTATGTTCGATAGTTAGAATAGGCTGCATAGGGGTATGGCAGGTATATTTGAAATAGAAACAGGATACATATCACATACCTAATTATATTTTATTCTATGTATATAGAATGCAATTACTCTTTATTTTAATAGTATAGATTATTTAACTAGTTAAAGTAAATTCTAATAAATAAAATCACTATTAATTTGATTTAATAAAAGAGCAGAATACGTGTCATGTACTAATTCTAAAATATGATTACTTGCCTTGATCAATATCGCATATAAATTTTTTTCGTCAATTACAAATGATAATTAATAATATAATTTTTAAAAGCAAACATGAAAATCTTCTTCATCATCATTAAAGATATCATGAATCGTTATTTTTATTCATTATAAGAAAAAAGAAAAAAAAAAAGAGAAAATTGAGAGATGATTGTTGAGATTGTAAAACAAAATGGTAGTTGAGGGGATGATGTTAGCACAAAATTAGATAGGTGTAAATATGCATCAAAATCTATACTCTTAAATTTAATTATTTTAGTTTTTTTTTCTTTTTAATGAAAAATCAATTTTATTAAAACTCATACTCGAACTTCCAAAAAGTATAATTGACTAATCAATCTCTGAATTTAGTTGGGTATTAGTTTCATATTATTAGTGATATATAATGCGAGCCAGAAATGAATGTTCAATGTGAAAACTGGTTCATATATTAAAGTTCAGAACTTTGGTAAGTGTGTAAAGTTCATTATGAACAAATATTATCTCCGGCGGTAAAAACACCGGCCCGGAGTCTGCATGCTCCATTGATGCCTCTAGGATCAGTTCACAGCTGTCAATTGCATAAAGGGGATATATTGGGCCACCTCACAAAAACAAGCAATTTGTAACTTATAAACCATACGAGTGGTCAATCCATAGGGTGGTAGAAATTAAAGTTTATGAATTATTTTTGTTTTAATTTATTATTATTGTTTTTTGTTTGCCAAAAACCTAATCATAATATTATTATATTCCACATGAGGGATAGACATTATATTGCTCTATATACCTTCTGAATATATTATCATTCACTGAATTTTTCTCTTTACATGTCTACTGAACACTTTTTTAAAGTCTAATGAACATTATATATCGTCTACTTTTTTGATATGTATGCGTATTGTATTTCACATACAATTCAAAGATATTTATGACAGTCATGGCATGCACATTTTTTTCGACTTTCGAGCCACAGCGAACCGGTTCAATAGCCTTAAATTCTCATAGAAGGGAAAGCCTCACAATAGGAGACAGGGAAGGGGTCGAACCCCAGACGACAAGGTGGATAATAGGCCTGGGCGTTCGGTCCCCCGATCGGGTTCGGTTCGGTGTAATTGGATTTTCGGGTTTTCGGATCTAAGCAAATAAGTCCCATTTAGTATTATAGATTTATGGTACGGGGTCGGTTCGGAACTAATCGGGTTCGGATCGGTCCGGTTTTATATTTTAAAAACCGTTTAAATCCGATACAGTATTGGATTCGGTTCGGTTTCGGATTTTAGCCTAAAAAAATTAACCAAAGAACCGAAATAAACCAAATATAACCGAAGGTAACCAATTTTAACCGAAAATAACCATACATATCCGAAATTATCCATTGAAAACAAAAGAGATAGCATAACATAAGTTAACTTTAGAAAGCAAACTTTAAAAATAGATAGCATAAGTTTAAATTCAGAAACAAATAGCAGACTTCAAAAAACAAACCAACATTCAAATTGCAAACATAAAACAAGATTCTTCAATAGATGAAAGCTAGCCATGAACTTCTCTTCTCATGCTTCATGTCTCAAATTGCTTAGTCTTCTTCTGGAATTGTTGTGTCCCCATACTCTGAAAAGAAAGTAAAAATGATTACTAAACAGTCAAAGTAGTACAAGAATTGTAGATAGAAATTCTGGATATTACCTCTTTCAAGTCTGTTAACTTCTTCAAGATCAGCAAGTATTTGAGCATTTGTAAGCACTCTTGACTCCATGTTTATGTCTTCCTTCAGCCACTGCTCAGTACACATTAGAACCTCAACCATGTAATGTGTAAGACAACTCCTATGTGGTTCAAGAAGCCTTCCACTGGTGCTAAAGCACTCTCCGAGGCAACTGATGAAACCTGCAAGGCTAACACATCCCGAGCAATCTCAGACAAGATAGGGAACTTAGACGTGTTCTTTCTCCACCATGAGAGTACATCGTACTCCACTCCAATCATTAGGTCAGCGGTTTCCACAGGTTCTCTAAGGTAAGTTTCCAACTCATCCTTCTTTTCTCTATCCCCTATTTCACTTAGTTTCTGCTTGTACCTAACATCCATCCTCTTGTAACCCACATAATCGTCAACAAGCTCCATCCTCTCAATACACTGGTGCCTAGACTGACTCTGAGCTTGCTCGGATGACTGAGATGACTGGTCATTTGTATCTGATCCGCCTCCATGTCTTGCACTGTACTCCTTGAACAAGCTTCTCAAGAGAGTGATCAACGAGTCCAACATCTCCTTATACTCAATGCTATCTAGCTCATATAACTCCTCAAAACACATCTTTGCAAGCTCTAACTTACCGTTAGGATCGAACACAGTAGCCACAATTAACATCATGTTAATGTTCTTCACACCATCCCAGTATTTGTCAAACTTCTTCAGCACTACATCTCATGTGTAAAAACTCCCCATCCAAGACAAAAGCCTGATCCGAACCCATACAATAAACATTCTGAAACTTCCTCAAAGCAGATGTATTGGCCGTAGCATTACCCCCGTTATGCAGAAAACCTTATCTATTCCCCATTCGGACAAACAGTCTAGAAGAACAGTTGCTATAGTCTGACCTTTGTGATCCGTGATGTGTTTGAATCATATGATCAGCTTCCTCAAACGCCAAGAAGAATCAATGAAGTGCACTGTCACGACCATATAACTCGCACCTATATAAATTTTAAAAAAAATCAAATGATCAGTTTCGGATAAAAAATAAACTGCTGTCTAATGATTAAAAAATTATGGATATACCTGTAGTTTGGGAAACCCAAATATCTGTAGTCAGAGATACTCGTTGCTTGTTACTTATGAACCATTTCTTGAGAGCTTCTTTCCTTTCCACATACATCTTCACAATGTCTTTAGTCGCGGTTCTTCTTGAAAGAGGAGTGAACACGGTTGTCTACAAACAGCAAACATACTATATTAGTATCAACAAATGATAACAGAATACACATACAAATAAGAGAAGTTGAAAATTTACCTTGGCTACGAAATGTTTCCATGCTGCACTCTCAACAAATGATAAAGGCAATTGCCCTATCACTAGCATCTGATTGGTGACTTCTCTAAACTGACCTTCAGTCACCTTTGCCTTCTTAAGTTTCCCATCATAATCAATAATGGGCTGCTTATTCTTCTGTCCTGCTGCCCAAGCAAGATGGTTCTTGCACACTTCAAGATGTTTCCTCAAATTTGATGTCCCAGAGGATGTGAGACACGAGAATGTGTTCTGGCAGTGGTTTCATTGACACTTATCTCGATCTTCTTTAGTTCTTGTGTAGTGTTCCCAAACATCTGATCTTGTCGGAAGGATACGCTTCACTTTGCTCGGTTGAGATGATGGTCCACTAGTTGGTGGAGTTCCTTTCCTCTTGCCCCCGCTAGTCGGTGTTTGAGTTTCTCCTTCATCATCTTTGTTATTGTTATCTCGGTCAAGAGTTGATGTTGAGTCCATCTGCGTAAAAAAAAAAAAAGAAATAGACAAAATCAGTTTCAGTTATAAACTCTGTCACAACAACTCTAAAAGTTCCATAAACAAAACCGCATCTTAAACTAATTTAACTCGACTGATACTCCACTAAATACACATGCAAGCAGTTAGAGATGTATAATCAAACACTGATTTCAATCGAATCAACTTGTGACAAAGAAGAGCAGGAGTCGAAGAAAGAGAGACAATACCTGTGAAATGATTCTCGAATGGTCTGATGAGCACAAAATGGACAAGATAGGTGATTTATAGAAGCCAGTTTGAGCTGCTTAATGATGAAAATCAAGAATCGAGGTTGCTTTTTCGTAACTAGGGTTCGTCGCTTCGTCACCGCCGTAAAGAACGCCAGGAACCGAAGAGATTCTCAATATATGTGTAAATGTGTAATGAATGTAAGTATATACGCGACATGATATAAATGATCGGTTTAAACGGTTACCTACTATAGATATCGGTTTAGTACCGATCCGAACCGTAGTCCAAAACGTTGGGCCTCAAAACCCACTCGGTATTTTGAACAGATCCGTTACCGATCCGAACCGACGAGTTCGGTTCGGGCTAGGGTGTGGGCTTCGGGTTCAGTATAATACGCCCGGGCCTACTGGATAAGCCACTCTGCATGACCAATGGGCTATAACAACCTCGCATGGCATACACATTAAAACCACAATAACATAATATCTTCAAATTCCTATTTTATTTGTACTATTCATAACTATATGAAAATACATAATGAGCTCATTTTCTCAAGTAATCATTTTAAATTTTTAAAAAATTATTTTAATATTTTATTTTTCTTGCTAATAAACGTCTAACCACTTTGAGAATACAGATAATTTAATTTTGTAATAATATCTTTTTAAACTTTGATATCTTTAATCAATTCTAAAATTAAATAAAATAAATAATATCTTAATGGATTTCCATTGAAAGCATTTATTAAATGCGACTTACTTAAAATTAGCGGATATTCTGTTAATTCGTTTACATAAGCATATTCAATTACATATACAAAATTAATAAAAGTAATAATTTTTCAAGCGTTTTTCTTCTTTTTTTTTTTGGTTTTCCAACTTTTATAATAAATTTTCAAAAAATATTGCATATTTTAAGAAATTAAATTAAAAGTTTTAAGACAAAATATATTTCAGATATGCTTTCAAAATTTGAAGTGAATAGTTTTGGAACTTTATTCAGAAATTTTAAAAGATCTAAATGGGTCTAAATAAACCAAAATAATTATCGCGGATCTAAATAGGCGATAATAACATTTTACAATTAAATGGATTTCAACGGTTGAGATTTAAAGAAGATCAATAATAAATGAGATTGGTTTAAATGGAACAAATTTACCTATTTTAACATCAATAATAAAGCATCTGCTATTTTTATTTGATTTTATAACGTAAAATTTCCAGTTTTTAAAGCACGGATCAAAATTTAGTGTAGTCTAGGATATATCAAAATTTAGTGTAGTCTAGGATACAATTAAGTACAAGATATATATATATATATATATATTCAGAACATAATCACACAAATATGAATTATCACATATATTTTCCATAAAAATTGGATTTTATTTCACATTTTAATTGTTCATCATTCCACATTAATAAATAATATGTATCTTGATATTCTACCAATTAAAGTTATACTTATGTTTACTATAAAATTCTAGCTACTCATACTAATGTTACAAGTTAATTCTAATATCAGATTCAATTTTTTCCCCTTTAGATTATATTTCTTGCGCTCAACTAGCTGCGAAGTATGAAAAATTTTATTCAGTTAACCTCTACGCTTTTCTTTTTATTCCTACTACTTGTCGGACCAGGTAATTTTCCATGATATTAAGTAATATATATGTAACCAATTCTGCTAATATGTATATGTATACTCTTATATTTTAATTCTTTTGTTTGATATAGCACAGTAGCTTGCATGCATAGAATAAGTGTAAAACTTTAATTTTGAGTTATTAATAGTTTTTTTTACAGTGTCATCTCATACTTTATAATATATTTACGTTGTACCAAAAATATTTGATAGAATATTGAAAACCCATAATTTACATAAAATCGTAATATATAACAAAATTGTCATTATAAAATTGAACACTTTTTTGTTCTACTTAGCTAACATTAAAATGGCATTACTGTGATGAACATATGGATTTTGGTTATAAAAGTGATTAAGTTTTACATAAATATTAAGCACTGGAAGTAATTTAGATATATTTGTTGTAATTATGATTTTTTATTTTAGTTTCTGATTAAAATTATGGCTATTAATTTGAATTCTTACTGAATAATTTTCTATAGGTATGAAAATGGTTCGTGGACAACAAATGTGTGAAACAAATAGTATGGATTTTAAGGGAATGTGTTTGAAATGGAGGAATTGCAAACAAGTATGTATCAGCGAAGGTTTTCCTGATGGTCGATGCAAGGGATTTATCCACAAATGTGTTTGCAGAAAACCTTGCTTTATGAACTAAAAGTTATTTAATTAGTTAAATAAACGGATAATAAATAAAGTCACTATTAATTTCATTTAATAAAAGAGCAGAATACATGTCCTGTACTAATATATTAATTCTAAAATATGATTACTTGCCTTGATCAATATTTTACATATACATTTGTTTTCGTCAATTATAAATTATTAGTAGTAATATAATATAAAAAGCTAACATGAGAATCTACTTCATCATCATTTAAGATATTCATGAATGGTGATTTTGACTCATTATAAAAAAGAAGAGAAAATGGAGAAATGGTTGTTAAGATTGTAAAACAAAATGGTAGTTGAGGGGATGTGTTAGCACAAAATCAGATTTGTGTAAAGAATGCATTAAAATCTATACTATTAAAATAGGATATTCCTGTTTTTTTTTCTTTTAATGAAAAATCAATTTTACTTAAAAATACTTCTAATTTTCAATTCTTTTTAATTTCATTTTAGTCTTTCAGTTTTGGGCATATAAGTACAAAGGCATCTCAACCAAATCACGGGATTGGATCATAATAATCAAAGTTTATTCATTAATTAAATGTTCGAATTTGAAAACCATTAGTATCATTTGAGAAAAAAAATTTATTGTACACAAATAAAATTTAATATTAAATATATCCCATAAAGTAAAACTTTTAATGGCCATAATTTATTATACATATAAAATTCATTACTGTTAGATTCGGGTTTATATGGGCTTCCAACTTAAAACCAATTGGTGATTAGTGGATTGGCCCTAACCCTATATATATTAGTTAATATTCTCCCGATGTGGGATACGCTATCTCTAATACCCCTCCTCGAGATGATGGCTCTTATCGGCCAGAAATCTCGGAACTTTAAGACAGTTATACTCGATCGAGCGAGTTAATCCCGATCTTTAAATTCGGTCGGGTAGGGTAAAGTACGACCTATAAACCCGGTCGGAAGGGTCATATTAGTTAGGGGTATTAGAGTATTTTAGAATCTAGGCTCTGATACCATGTTAGATTCGGGTTTATTATGGGCTTTCAACTTAAAATCAATTGGTGATTAGTGGATTGACCCTAACCCTTTATATAGTAGTAGATTAATTCTTATAGATCCGATGTGAGATGTTTCTCATCAATACCCTCCCTCACGCTCAGACATCTAGGTCTGAAGCGTGGACAATGTGGGAATAACATCCACGGAGGGCCCAACATCGATATAGTAGTAGTTGTAGTAAATTAGGTCAAAGGATTTTATGGCTCTGATACCATGTTAGATTCGGGTTAATTATGGGCTTCCAACTTAAAACCAATTGGTTATTAGTGGATTGACCCTAACCCTTTATATATTAGTTAATGTTTCTTAGAATTCCCGATGTGGGATATATATCCCTAATACCCCTCCTCGAGATGATGGATCTTATCGGCCAGAAATCTCGGAACTTTAAGACAGTTATACTCGGTCGAGCGAGTCAATTAACTACGACCTTTATACCCGGTCGGGAAGGGTTAATATTAATTAGGGGCTTAGGGTATTTTAGGATCTTTGCTCTGATACCATGTTAGATTCGGGTTTATTATGGGCTTTCAACTTAAAACCAATTGGTGATTAGTGGATTGACCCTAACCCTTTATATAGTAGTAGATTAATTCTTATATATCCGATGTGAGATGTTTCTATACCATGTTAGATTCATGTTTATTATGGGCTTCCAACTTAAAACCAATTGGTGATTAGTGGATTGGCCCTAACCCTTTATTTAGTAGTAGATTAATTCTTATATATCCGATGTGGGATGTTTTCTCATCAACCCTCCCTCACGCTCAGACATCCAAATCTTAAGCGTGGGCAATATGGGAATAACATCCACAGAGGGCCCAACATCAGTATAGTAGTAGTAGTTGTAGTAAATTAGGTCAAAAGATCTTATCGCTCTGATACCATGTTAGATTCGGGTTTATTATGGGCTTTCAACTTAAAACCAATTGGTGATTAGTGGATTGGCCCTAACCCTATATATATTAGTTAATATTCTCCCGATGTGGGATACGCTATCTCTAATAATTACTAACTATATATTTTTGAAACCCTTTATACACAACGATATTTTTATTATACACAACTTACTAGGAAAACAGTTTAACCACGTGTGTTTATTCTTTGAAAATATAGTTACTCAAAATTACAACATGACACTGTACTACAGCAATAAGACTACAGCCCATTATGATTGTATCAAATTCGACCATGTGATATATCTTTTTCTAGGAAATCAAGTTCATTTATTTGAGGTCACATGTTTGTTTCTATTAAATTTTGTTAACGTCATATCAATTTTTTTATAAAGACTATGTCCAAACAGTTAAAAACGGATTTTATCGGGATCTATCAGATTTTTAATTAACAAAATCTTTCATTAAATCTGAATTGAATTATATATAAGGCGATGGATCTATCGGTTCTACCACAAGAATGAGTTGCATATGGAAACATTGTTTGAAACTCAAATATTATAAAAGAACAACTTTTAAATTATTTGTTTTCTTTTAAAAGTTATAAATTCATGCAAATTGTATCGAAATGGTCAATAAAAAAAGATATTCGCGCTTTGAATGAACATATCAAAAATAGGAGTAACTTCTAAATCAAAATGGAATAAAAATAGTGTAGATTGATGGTTAACTATGATACAAATATATAATAAGAGAAACTCATTTTGAATTTAAAATTTACAATTATTGTTACTATATTTCAATAATAAGAACACAATGTTCTTTAAAATATAATATCTATACTATTGAACCACATATATCATCTTAAAATCTATTTTAAACAAATACCATATTTTGAAAAAAAAATTAAAAAAAGAGAAGAAGAAAAATTCAACTATTAAGATTCGAAACAAAAAATAATGGTAGTTCTCAAAATCAATTTTGAATCAATAAGTGAAAAAATCTAGAAAATGCGGTTTAAAATCTAGTATTAGTTTAATCTTGAATACGATCTCTCTTTTTTGACAAAGTATAGATCTATCTTCTTAGAATTCAAAAAACTTAAAAATCATAACCCATCCAAGTTATTATTTTTTGTGAACTGAATAATCAAGTGTCCAACCTTACTTTTGACATTCTTAGCTTAAATCTTTCATAGTTTTTGATGAGAATTTTTCATAAACTTGCATTATATTAGTCTTATAACTAGGGCTGGCGTTCGGATATTCGTTCAGGTTCAGTTCAGATCTATTCGATTTTGAATACCCTAAATTATGTAAATAAATTCAAACATCCAAATATAATTTAAAATTCATAAAATCCAAAACTATAATAATATACAACATTAAAATTGAATAATATATGACTAATAAAAAATGGACATTAAAATTGGCTCAGTTTGAGTATTTGAATGGAAAACAAGTAGGAATTTAGTGTATTTTGGTGTTTTAAGTAACTTATAACTATTTTCATATATTTCTGTTATTTTGGATTTATTCAATTATTTTGAACAATTCTAAATATTTTTAATATTTTTCAATATTTTTGGTATTATATATCTAAAAGTAACTAATATATTTAAACATATAAATGTGATTCATATATGTTCGAGTACCCGAAATATTTTGGGTTGGATCCGGTTCTTTGTATACCAAAATTTTAAAACCATTCGAATATTTTTCCTGTTACAGTTTGGATCGATACAACATTTTTGTGCCGGTTTGGTTTGGTTCTTCTGGTCGGATATTTTTCCCAGCCCTAGTTATAAATAATAAGCTATAAAGAAAAAAAAAAGGAAAAAAAATCTAATAAGCTAAGCGTTTTGGTGTACTTTTCAGTAAAAGGCTTGTAAGTTGTAACAATAAAGAAATAAAATACCTTAGTAGAGAACAATTAAGAAATATAACCGCAAGAGAAAAAAGATGTAAATACGAAACAGAGCAAAATTAAATATCATAGAATAATTAATCACAACAAGGAGCATATAGTAATAAGGCTCATAGCACTGCCTCTAGCCTGGACTTTCAAAGGAGCCAAACCAAACCAAAAAGAAATTAAAGACAACTAAGAAAGAGCCAAAGCATATAATAATACAACAACACAAGTCACAACCAAAGCCTTGAACGGCTTCAACACAGCAGTGGCAGAAGCGGCAGGAGCAGCCTTCCTGCTCTCTGTGGTTGGAGAAGGTGTAGTTTTGGGGGTGGTACTGCCACCACTATCACCGCCACCGTCTGAAGAGGCTGCTGCACCTACGTTAACAGAGAGCTTCATGCCGCCGGCACAGTGGCCGGGGATAGCGCAAATGAAGTAGTGAGAACCAGCTGTCTTGAGAGCTATGCTTGTGGTTCCGCTACTGTCGGAAGAAATTGAGTTCCCCAGTGTGCAACTTTTGTAGTCACTTTCACTCACTTCGTCCACCGTATGGCCCGCACCGTAGTTGAACACTTTATGCAACACAATTGTATATATACATATATCACAACTATAAATATGATCTCCATTGTTTTTTATAATGATTATGAAGTTCTAGGCCCGAAGGTCCGTATTCTTCATAGGAACCATGTTAAATTAACTCTCTTTAAGAGAGTACAATATTCCTCCTACCAAAAATCGAATATGCAACCCTTTATACTTTTATTATATGATCCAAAAGGTTTAGTCAGTGGATCAACTCTTCGTTGGTAGTTTTGTTTTCGTTTGCAAGGTAAACTTTTCCAGTTGAAACACAGTTTTATTAGAGTTTTCAGCAAACTTTAGTTTTTATTTTGTTAATTGTAAATGTAAACATTAAGAAACATAAATATTGGTTATCCTCTTAGTGTGATATATAATTTCACATGTAAAATGCAAATGCATATATGAGCGTTTGACAAAAAAAAATTATATGCATACGAGAGGCTATATTGTACATACCGATGGTATCGCCAATGGCATAAGGTTTTCCGGTAGCCAAGGAGCTATAGTCCTTCCCGAGCGACCATTCGACAGAATGAGTGGCTGAGGAGGCAGGTGCAACAACAGTGAAGAAGATGATGGCAAGGCAACCAACAAGTATACTCAAGTTTGCCATCTTGTGTATGAATGTGACAGTATCGTTAATTAAAAATGATGTTACTAACGAAAATCCGTGTGAGTTATTTATAGAGAGAATGGAACCAACGTTGACAAAAAAAAGAAAGAAAAAAGAGAGAATGGAACCAAAAGGGTATGTTGTAGTTAGTAGAGCATTAGGTCCACTTACCCTGCAACTAATGTTTTCATCATTTCAGTTTTGAAATTTTTTTTCATATTTTGAGATGAAGACTTGTTCCTCCTCTCTTCTAGCTTTAAATATACTCAACAAAGGAAATAATTGCTAGACCCCAAGAATATGGGTCATGGGGTTTGGTGACAGATCATAAAGTCACTCTCAAGGGTTCTTTGTAAGAAGAGAAATGATGATGGACACCAAAGTAGTCACGATTTGTCATCAAATCCCCTTGATGATTCAATAAAATTGACCAAACCAGAAGAAGATGGACGAACTTTTCTTACGAGCAATCACTGAGGTTTTGCAACAACTGAAATCGAGTATGTGACGTAATTATTATCTTTAAATATTTTTTTAATGAGAGTGGATACGTGACTCACTATGTCGTAGGAGCCCGAGACCTCGATGTAATTATTCGAACGCTAGCTCTATAGCTGATTTCTTATAACATTGTGTAGCTAATATTTAATTAGTACGACAAAGAAACAAACTAGACTTCTCTTAGTCAAAAAAAAAAACAAACAAACAAATTAGACTTCTCCTTTCAAAATCAGTTAAATGCAAAATGTATACTTTTGTGACAAAAAAAAAAAAAGCAAAATGTATACTTTCTTGAAAAATGTATAATAATGCTTCAGTCTTACTAAATTTAATATCTAAGTTAATAAAAAGGTGGTAGTTTCAGTCTTACTAAATTTAATATCTAAGTTAATAAAAAGGTGGTAGTTTGTTTGAAAAACGAAATTAATCTCAACGAAAGGAGCAAGACAAAGCATGGATATGATATGATAGGGACCCTGCAACTAATTACACTGGTCATTACTCATAACACTGCCCACATAATAGCAATATATCAACTAGACCATGATTCATGACGACTTATCCTCGCTTTTACCACAAAACTCAATTTTTTGTAGATATCTCCAACTCACCTTTATGTTTACGTTTAAATGTTATTATAGAGTACATTTTTTTCTAATTGACCCCTATTTCTACTATTTATATTTAAAGATTAAAAACAGCATTCATGTTTTCTAAAGAAATATATTGGAATAAATTCACATATATTTTTTAAAAAAAATTCTATTTTTGTTATAATTTGAGAGAAGATTTGTGAGAATGTGTTGTGTATTTCTCATTAGCCAACACCACTTTATATAGTGGTTTGATACAATGGTTTACAAATGCTTTACAAGGAAGTAAATCTACACATTAATTTCTATTGACTACATTGATGTCATACATGAAGACATCAAGGTGATGATAACGAGGTTGACTGAGTCTTCTAATCTCGAACCGGAATGTAGACGGATCGGAGACGGGTGTAGATGGACCGGATAGTCGGATCGGATGTAAACCTCCTTGGACTTCTACTTGGTTAAATGGCAATCCACACAATGGATTTATAACACTCCCCCTTGGATGCCATAACCATATCGGGCTTGTATGTGCTAATGTTGCCTCATTAAAACCTTACTAGGAAAACCCATTGGGACAAAACCATAGTTAAGGAAAAAGAGTACAACACACATTACTCCCCCTGATTTGAACATCACTTGCTGAATAGATGTTCATGGATTCTTACTTGAACAATCTTGTAATGTTCGGACATATCATTTCTCTTAGAATCCTGATGGTACTTAGAAAATATACCACTTTGATATCGACCACTTTTAGTACTTTAGATAAATGTACTATTTTATACTCTGGTCATCTGATTATGGTCTTTGACCAAATCATTCTTATATGCCTTTCCATACATATTGGTCGGCTACATCTGATTATGGTCTTTGACCAAATCATTCTTATATGCCTTTCCATACATATTGGTCGGCTAGTACTTTAGATCCTTTATATGATATGGATCATCATTGTATCAAGTATTAGATACTTTAGCTCTTTAGGACTTATGGACATGCCTTAGCTTTATGAGTATAATATTCTTTGCCATAGACAACTTTTATACATAGGTCATATCGGTTAGATCATGATCCTTGTTTACATATGTCCATAGTTTATCTATGATCAATCGAAGATATTTTCAGTCTTAATATGTCGGCAGTTCGTGCACATATATATATGGACGATTGGACAGATTTAGGCCGGACATGGCCTTGACATAGAACTGATCTAATAGATCATCAAACTCATGTCTAATGGCATCTATGATCTACAGCTTTATCATGGACCAAATCTTACAATATGGTCGGACCCGTTGGGTCGCATATGGACGCATAATGCGGTCCTACACCTTTTGTTCAAAGATAAACTTTGATCTCATAGCTTATCTTTATGATAGCTTATTCATTCATACCACAGCTTGGTTGGTTCATCCTGAGAATTTATCCAACCATAAGTATTACCAAAAAATTTCGCTAATTTGTGGTGATGATCTATAACCTTTATAAGGTTTAATGAATAACCATTTAACCTATCTTAGGCTGGTTAGTATAAAAACACAAGGAATTTAAAATTCCTCTATGGACTGATTTGAATTGTTCTTATAGAACTCTTCATTTGCTTACATGTAGCAATTTAATTCAGTTCATGGACAACTTTAGAAAAATGCTATTCATGAGAACTTCTTTTCTCATCTTATGATTCTGAGCTCAATACATTTTGGTAAACCTTTAGGTACCAATAATATTATCATCATCCAGTGAGTCATATAAAACATACTACATCTTTTGAATTTCTTCCAGACATTATATGTAGTGACATATGTAGTAGTATCCACCACTTTGGATTATATAGACCTCTCTTGGTCTGTCTCACGATTTTATCCTTCTTTCAGGATTTATCTATTCACTGGACATCTTATGGCGTTTACATATTTATGGCCAATACAACACGCCTATTATATATCACTTTTAGAAACCCCACGTTCCTTTCATTATTAATTATGAGTACTCTTGCGTGGGTTCATGATCCTCGTTTCATTATTCATGTGCTACATACTTGCGCTTTTCTATGAATGTATGTGTCGACACACTTATATATATGGTTCCTTTTAATTCCAGACTTGGTATAAAATCGATTTTGAGATTCTCATTATCTAGGACCTTTGTAACCTTATAACTTGGCGTCCCAAGTTATATGGTATGGTACCTAGCCGTTCAGCTGGCCAGCCTTATATCTCAATGCCTGGAATGGTTTCCTTTATAAAACTCGGAATTTATCTCATGCACCTTTCTTTCTTTCCGAGGTTCCTTTGAATTATGGAACTTTACTTGGAACTTTATTTGGTCTTATATTAGACTCTGTAGCAACTTGGTTGAGTCTTTAAGACATCAAAACCGTGTGGTGCTAAGCTGGGATGACTTAGTCATTCTTTTCTCGGGTCAATGTGTCTGGCATTTTATTTTGCTATCATTGTAGCATATGGACGTCTATAACATATTTTCTAGTCTGAGGATCTTTGCCAAGACATTGATGGTTGATACCATATGGTAGATACCATTCTTTACCAGCTTATTACTTTTCTCCTTTCAAATGTTGGATATTCGGATTCATAAACCTTATGTAATCCTTGTTCCTTGGCCTATAATTAAATCACCCATTTTAGCTCAAGGTTTCTTTAAACTTATGGAGAAAGTATATTCATATATATATATATATACCCAACATATATTCCCAATCCTCCTTATGAGATTCTAAGGTCATATGATCTTAGATGGCACATATATTTGTGGTGGATTCATTCTCAATATCTTAAGATGATATATGTGGACTCATGACCGTATTAGTCTGAGGTGGGAATATCTGTGATCACTTATATGGCCTGATATAATATAAATGGCCTGATGCAAGTTAATCTTTTATAATTCAACCAATATGTAATTATGGTTGTGGACCATATTTCACGGATTTTAGTATGGTCATGTATCATAGGATTTGTCCTCACTTCCCCTCATGAACATACTCTAATTCGTGGTGCTGGGACAATAAATTCCCTTGTGCATAGATATATATTGCACAAACGTGAGATCTTATGGGATAGCTTTTGTGCCCTTTTAAATCTTTGCATCATAATCTGGATGGCTATGTATGGTAATGCCATCTATGTGATAATTTCGTGGGTCAATCAAACATGATTGCCCTGGCTTATGCCTAATATCATATTGATCTCTAGATCAATAGAGAATGTAGTCCACGACCATTTAGGCGATTTTAATTTAGGTACTCTTATTCCCTTTTGTCCATTGTTGGAAACCATTTTCTCTTCTTAATTCAATGGACCTTATAGGGTGAATATAATGCCTTTTAGGCAATGCCATGGTCGAGCTTCTTTTTCTTTTCTTTCAAGGAATGCGTAAAGAGTATTTTATGCATCATAACTAAGCCTTGATGGCCGAGCAAGTCGTGCCATTTGTTAAAGGCTTCTTTGAACTCTTTGAAAAGTGAGTTGAGATATTAATCCTCAATCATATTTATCTTGGCCCAATGAAGGCCTATAGATATAGTAGGTATAGTCTCTAGGACTTTCCTTTGGCCTTGGGAATTTTCATAAATAAGAAGGAATTCTTTCTTTCCTTTGCCCATAGTTTCAATATGTAGACCATTCATACGAATGTGTTTGAAACCTAACGAATTCCACTTTGATTTATGGGAATATAATGCATCATAGATTTCTAGATCGTGCCTTTAGACATCATGAGGTTGGCCTGGCCGTGGCCTTGAATAAAATATATTTTGTCTCTTAATATAGTGTGGCTTAATCCACTATAGAGAGCAAAGACAAAGTAGAATGATGTCGAAATCTAATTGGCCTCTTTAAGGCAATATGAAGTCTCATATCCAAGATGATCATCATACTCATGGTGAAATCATTAGCACCATCGTAATGGACCCAATGGGCCATAGGGTTCTATCCCTTTATGCTCTCCTGGTAGAGTTTAATAAGGTGTTTGGGAGTTCTATATTGGTTGGACCAATGGTTGTTCATCCCACACTTATGGCAAGCAGATTTGGTCGAGGCATGGTTTTTGATATCGGACTTATACCCATGGCTTGGTTGATAACCTTAGCCTTGGTTTCGACTATGGAGTGACTGTGGGTGATATCCACGCACATCCTTGCCATCCTCAATGGCCTTTCACATGGCCATGGTTTGACTCTTTCATATGGCTCTGTGGCAGCATGTGCCTTAGGCAATGCATAAATCCAGGAGGCCTCATCTTACTATTCTTCATGATTAACTCATTGTTTTGCTTAGCAAGCAACAAACAAGAGATTAAATTTGCATATGTGGAGGAATCCTTTTCGGTATTATTGCTGAAGCAAAACATTGCTTGTGGAATGTAGAATTTCTTCTCTAACATGTCAGCATATGTGATAGTCTCTCCACACAGTTTCAACTTTGAGATTATCATGAAAGAGCCGAATTAAACTCATTCACAGACTTATAGTCTTGGATCTTTAGGTTCCTCCATCTTGTCCCAGACATAAGATAATTAATGGAGATCTCATCATTTGAACCCTCAGTACCATGAGGCTCGGCGTCCCGAGATCCATTGGTTGGTACCTTAGGAATGGCCATGTCGGCCTTGTCTGGACAATCTATGAGACTTTCGGATGGAGATCTCATCATCAGTACCATGAGGCTCGGCGTCCCGAGACCCATTGGTTGGTACCTTAGGAATGGCGTATGATTAAGAGAAATCGCCTTGTATCTATCTCAAAAGTGAGATATTTAGATACAGTCACCAAGATTTAGATTGATTATATATAGGGTATTAAAGCCCTTTAGAATTTGAATAAGGACAGTCATCATTTATTTGAGATCAAGCAATATGGATAAAAATCAATCATAATGGTCTAAGGGTAAATGCATGGATCAAGAACTAGTCGGATGTATGTTCTGTCCTGAGTATTGGACCTAAGCAATTTATTTGAATAAGCATGTAATACCGCATGTCCCTAAGCTGATACTGGTAGCTTCGACCTCATGAGTAATGGTCGAGAAATCAACTGGATTCTTTTAATGAAGGATTCGGCCAATCCGTTCTGTGTATGTACATGTGCCACGGAGTGTTCCACACTTACCCCCATGGACATACAGTAATCATTAAAAGCTTGGGAACTGAATTCACTTGCTTTGTCAAGACATATAGTCTTTAATGGAAAATCTGGAAAGTGGGCTCGCAGTCTTATGATCTGAGCCAATAATCTTGCCAATGCCAAGTTCCGAGATGATAATAGACAAACATGCGACCATCTGGTCGATGCGTCAATGAGGACCATAAAATATCGAAATGTTCCACAAGGTGGGTGTATTGGTCCACATATATCACCTTGTATTCTTTCAGAAAGTTCAATGTTTCTTTAACTACCTTTACGGTGATGGCCTTATTATTAATTTCCCTTGTGAGTATGGAATATATGTAATGCCCATAGGGATAATATTACTTTCTTTCAAGGGATGGCCAGTTGAGTTCAAGATTATCTTGCGCATCATGGTTAGACCAGGATGGCCGAGCCTTTCATGCCATTGTTTAAAGGCTTCTCTGAACTCATTTGTCTTTGTGACATTTGCCTCAATTGATTTTATTCTATCTTATGACATATCAATATAAAATGATACTATGGCTTATAAAACTTTAGAAATAATTTTCAGTCAAAGATATGAATTCAATAAAATCAAACAAGCATTTATAAAATCGAATATGCATTTATAAAAATCATAAAAGATTTTTAAAACTTTGATAGTTACAAAACAAATATTAATAGGAAAAATATGCATTGATTGGATTTAATTTCGATTTTATTTTGGTTGACTGATTTTCAAGAATTCTTAGAAACAAGATTCATATAGATCTTTAGATGTTTTAATAATTTAGAGATACTTAGAACCTTTAGAGAATTATAAGTTTATGGACTCAAAAAAATTTGGAATCAAGTTTCATATGGATCATATGGATCATAGAAACAAGATTAATATTTTGGATCCATAGATTGTTTATATATTATGGATTCATATAGATCCTAGATTTGTTTCAGATATAATGGTCTTAGATTTTCAGGTTTTGATTTTTTACCTTTTTACCACATTGATCTGAATGGACCACCATGAGAGAGAGGGATGGCCGGCGGATATAACTAGGGAGATGGCCGGCGTGGATTGTATATGCGATTTAGGACGCGTCTGAGATCGGATCGACAAGCCGTCTTCGGCAATGGATTCCTCTCTTCTTGGGCTTCAGATTGATAGCTGGATCGTCGTCTGGCTCCACAGGGTTTGAGAGATACTGCGGTTTAATGTTGCGCCTGAATTCTGGCCGAAAGAGATGGCGGAAAAGAGAGCTCAGGTGGAGAGAGACTTCTCAGGTGGAGAGAACAATCGTGCTGATAACGTGTTATAATTTGAGAGAAGATTTGTGAGAATGTGTTGTGTATTTCTCATTAGCCAACACCACTTTATATAGTGGTTTGATACAAGGGTTTACAAATGCTTTACAAGGAAGTAAATCTACACATTAATTTCTATTGACTACATTGATGTCATACATGAAGACATGGTCAAGGTGATGATAACGAGGTTGACTGAGTCTTCTAATCTCGAACCGGAATATAGACGGATCGGAGACGGGTGTAGATGGACCGGATAGTCGGATCGGATGTAAACCTCCTTGGACTTCTACTTGGTTAAATGGCAATTCACACAATGGATTTATAACAATTTTAAATAAAAGTAAAAGAATCACTAAAATAGTTATAGTAGTATATGGGCTTGCTTTTCTTTTCGTTATTTGACACCATACAATAGTAGAACTATAGGGCCTTTTAAACTGTGAAATGGGTGGTCTCATGAAACTTGTTCAAGAGTATAGGGCTGGGCATTATTATTCGTTACTCGCCTTAAACTCGTTACTTGATCCGTACCCGCCTTGAAAATTCAAGTACTCGGTGTTGTCAAGGCAAGTAACAAGTCGACAATTTTCATAACTTGCAAGACCAAGTCAAGTATCAAGTATTATTATTATTTTTAGTACTTGACTCGTTACGCCTCGTTACTCGCCCAATTACTTGCTATTTATTACATGATCAATTAATTAGTTGTTCATATTTGTCTTTTCTTTTAATTGCATTCAGGATTGAACACAAATACTCGTTGATCTTCTTGTACTTGTTACTTGTTTTTTGTGTCCATCTTTATTTTAAATACTCATCGTCATCTAGTTAGGTATTGCATAGTAACAAGTATTAAAAATTTAGTTATATAACTTGTTATTACCTGTTACTTGTTTAGAGAAGATATTGTTGTTATTGTGAAAATTATACAATGTTTATATATCGAAATATGCATATGGACAAATATTTCGTTTAAAATAATTCACATATTATTGTAAGTAGAATAAACAAAACAAACTTTCATATATATTTCTAACAGAGTATTATTTAGTAAGTAATTCTTAAATATTCCAAAAACTCGTAAATAGTTCACAAGTACTCGTAAATAGTAAGTAATAGAGCAAGACAAGTAACTTGCAAATAATTCGTTTTTGATCAAGTACTCGAAATAGCAAGTACTCGTTTTTAACAAGTCAAATACAAGTCGGAAATTTTATTATTCGTCCAAGACAAATCAAATCGCAAGTACATGCAAAATAGCAAGTACTCGCCTTGTGCCCAGCCCTACAAGAGTATGCGATTGTTAAGCGTCTTGGAAAAAAAACGTAAAGAAAAGAAATAAATTTAATTACACAAGAAATGTATCTCAGCAATTTAAAGTGTAACCACGTGATAGTGATGTAATGGTGATCTAATGGTAAACGAGTTTTGGCTTACTAACAATTTGAGTTTGAAAACATCTCACAACACTCTATCATGTGGCCAAGCAGATATAAATCTATTAATTATCGTCCATTTATGTTTTTTAATATATTCTTGCAATTGTATAAATATGTGTAGATGCGAATAAATGGAAATAGAATAGTAGGAAGGAGAAATCGACGAACAATAAAAAAGAGATTGAGGAAGAAACAAAAAATGCTCATGAAATCTTAAATTGTGAAGAACAAAAGAGAAATCAAAGAAAAAGAATGAAGAATCCAAGAAAGAAAAGAGGGCAAGCCTATCGAGAAATAATAACCATAGCGATGAAAAAGGAAGAGGAAATAAAAGAGAAATAAAAAAAGAAGAATTCGAAAAGAAAAATAGGCGTGAGTTTAGATTTGTGATTTGAAAGAATAATTAATTAGGTTTAAAAGGTAAACTACATAAATAAGCTGTTCAAGGGAGTTTAGATTTATGTCATATTCTATTTTGTGTTTGTTACGTGCTATATCACGTTGTATCTCTACTAATGTGTGATAGTTAAAATTTAAAAAAAAACTAGATTTTGATCCGCGCAATTATTTGCATAAATACTTGTTTTACATCATTAATAATATATATATTGCTTATGTTTAATCCGGTAAAAACAAACCAATTAAAACTGAATCGAAATAGAAAAAGTGGTCTGGATTTGATAATATTGAATATATCGAATGGATGTTACTTTTAAGAAGCAGCAACATAAAAAAAATTTGGTATATAAACCGATCAAACAGAATAAATTGATTATTTAAAATATAGTATTATAGTTATATGTAAATTATATTATTTAATTAGTAATATGTACATAATTTATTTTATTAATATGATTTTTATACTTAAAGTATTAAGTTTAGTAGTTTAATATTTTGTTTTTATTAAAAATTATTTTTCATTTTATCAAATTAAACAAAGTATAATTTTTCCTGTGCGTCGTAAAATATGTCTGCTGATGTTTAGTTATTTAACAATAATATTATGGATTGCTAACTTTTTTTATTCTATAAATCTATTATTATTATTAACTTAATATCTTTTACTAAACTTAACATCTTCACTAATTATTTTAAATTCTAAAAGAAAAAATAAAAATAGTCTTTTTAAAAACAAAATATCTTCACATTTTATTAAAGTCAATATTTAATTATATAAAGTAAAATACACAAAATATTGTAAAAGATAAATATTTTAATGATTTTTTGGTATAAAACCGAATAGACCAAAAATCAACAATATATAAACAAAACCAAACCAAAGTAGATATAGCTTTAGTATAATAGCTATTTTTTATAAACCGAAATACTGAAAAATTCAAAAATAAACGAATCAAAACTGAACCAAAAGCGAACTGAAATCCGCATTAGACACCCCTAATTGGTAACGTTAATTAAATAGTTATATTACTATTTCAAATACAATAATTTAATAATTTAAATTTTTTAATTTAATTAATTGTTTGAAACTTTCACATGTATTTGTTGCTTCTATTATATATTTCTCTTATTATATTTACATATGGTTATTAGACGGATTCAGACAAAAGGATAGATATTTTTATGGATACTCATCTTAGCTAATATATTATTGTATATGTAAAAGTTAAAGATTTGTTAATTTTTTAATATACGTGTTATATAGTTTACTAATGTTAACCAGTTCTGCCAATATATTAATTTAGCATAAATATTTATATTTATGAAAATAAAATATATTTACTTGTCAATTTAATATAATTTATTATATTTAATTTAATATAACAATTTTTGATATGATAGGTTATGATTATAAAATAGCTAAAATAGGATATAATTTTTATTTTTCATTTTATAAATGATAACTGAATATATATACAATGTGTAATAATATTCCATTATTACTTATGAAAGTAGTTAAAATATTTAAATAAAAATTTGAAATTTAAGGTCTTTTTATAATTTTTAAAATATATATTTATATTTAAAATGAAAATATATTTTGATTAAAGTAGTTAAAAGATTTATATTATTAAAATTAAGGAAATACATCTAATAAAATTTCTATAAAAAGGTCCAATAAAAATCACATTTAAATGAATTTTTAAGCATATATTAACAATAGTTTTCTTTTAAGGGATGAATAGAATATTCGTGATCTTATATTATTTCCAATAGATTTGTATACAACTATAACGCGATAATTTTAAGTGTAAAAGGATAAACAATGTGAGGATCTTTTGGGGCAATATCTTTTGTCTGTTATGTTTGTTTTTATATTGATGAATAAAAAATAAATTTAATATGTTATTAGGATTTAGTTATATAAATCCAGAAATAATATAACCAATTTTCTAGGGAAGGTCTATTTTAAAAAATCACACATGAAGAAATTGTGATTTCTATTTTAATATAATAGATAGATAGATAGATAATAGATAAATTCTTTTTAAATCAGATAAAAGTTCAAAGTATTACTCAATTACATTTATATATTAAACTCTGCCGAAGGCCACTAAAAGAATAAACATTACTTAAATCTTCTAAAGCCAAGGAGTCAAAAGCTCAAAGGTAATATATGGCTTTCATGACTAAGACTCGCCACCAATTAAACAATTAAATGATGCTTCATCTTGTCACAGAACAAGTCAATACCTAAGATGAGAAGACATTTTCATCTTCCTTTCTCTTGAATGTGAAAGAAACACAAAGATAAAATCAAATCATCTTCGACATTGTCAAAAAACCTAAATTCTGTGAACATTTCAGTTCTCACTTGCCCTTACAAATCTCTCTTGATCTTAGTTCCTTGTACCCCAAGCAACAATACCTTTTTTCTTTAATGGCCAAGAAGAAACATAGAAGGCTCTTCCCTATGTTAGCATCAGAGACAAACAGAACGTTAGATTGCTCAATAGGAATCTGCGACCCGATTTGCCCTTATAACTGCTATCAGGAACCAGATTACTACACCATATCTCCACAGCTACCTCCATGGTCATCTCCACAGCCGATCAGACCACCATCTCCATCAATCTCAGCCGTGTATCAACCATCTCAAGACTCTTCATCTTCCTTAGGCGCTGTAACCATCATCACTGTCACCGGTGCGGTCTTAGCCATCCTTCTAACCGGATTCTTTCTCGTGGCCAAATACGTTACAAAGAGCGTAACCAGAGTCAACCTCGAGAGCTATCAGTCCCAGAGAGATGGCCACGTCGGTGCAATAGATGAAGAGTTTCAAGACACGGAACAGGTAGACCATCCAATCTGGTTGATCAGGACAACAGGTCTGCAACAATCGATCATAAACTCGATCACGATCTGTCGTTACAAGAGAGGAGATGGGTTGATCGAGAGAACAGACTGTCCTGTCTGTTTAAACGAGTTTGAAGAAGAGGAGAGTCTTAGGTTGTTGCCTAAATGCAACCACGCGTTTCACATCTCTTGTATTGATACTTGGCTTAGGTCTCATACTAATTGTCCTCTGTGTCGAGCTGGTATAGCGATCACTCCACGGTGTTCTGGACCGGTTGATGTAATGACTCCTGGAGGATCAGGATCTCGTGATGTGGTTGATGAAGATCGTGGTGAGGTTGAGAACGATGAATCAGGTTCTAAAGAGACGTTGAGTTCAAGTTACACGGATCAGGATTCGGATGTAAGGATTCAAATATATGGAGATGTGAACGAGGTTAACGAAGGTGGTGGGTTCGAAACAGAGGATCCAAACGTGGGAGAGTCTATTGATTCTCCCTTAGGAGAGAAAACCCACAAAGAAAGTATAGATCTTCCGGGAAAAGAGAACAGAGACGTGGGAGACGAAGCAAGCTGCTCCGAAGAAAACAATGGCCACAATGTGGGGCCAAACGGAGAAGAAACGGAAGATTGGGTGAAGAGTCAGTCAGACATGTCGTTGAATACAGCAGGAGGCGGCTCATGTTTCAGTTCAAACAAGAGTTCGGTTTTTCCGGTGTAGGAAAGTCATAAACAACACCCAAAACCATTTTTCGAATATATAAAGAAGAGAACATAACGACAATGCATAAGTGTTTAAAGTGTGTTTGTAAATCCAAATAGAAAAGGCCAAACGGAAAATAAACAGACTTTTGTTTTCTTTTCTTATGCTCATATTTATTGTTTGTTATATACTAATTTAAAAACGATATAATATGATTTTTTCTAATGCTAACATGGCTAGTTCGATAATGTAGGTACATACATACACATATGTAAATAATACTTCACATATTTCAGTTTCTTTTTAGTGAAAATGTCTTAAAAATTGATAGTTTCTCACTAAAAGTTTTCTACACAAATAATATTAATATTTAATTCTAAATGTAAACATACATTATATTAATATTTCAATAATAAATATATAAACAGATAAATCTTTGATACGAGTTTCAATATTTTTGGATATCAAATAAATATTTATATGGGTTTTTGTGGGTAGACACAATCTAATTACTGTAATAATAGTGCTGCGACATATCCTTTAAAATTAATAAAACGATATAGTAAAATGTAAAGGGTCAACAACTTTGAATACATAAAAGCCCAATTCCACAGATGCTCTCATTTGAACCCAGACGAAAATATCAAACGCGTCGTTTTCAGTGGGACTTAATCCTGTTACTCTTATTGGAATGAACTCATGACGAAACGAGTTTAATTTATACAAAGGTTAAATTAAAAAAAAAAAAAACTTACATATCACTTCAGAAATATACTAAATTTTGAAAATATTATGGGGGCATGTGCACCCAATCTCCTCTACCTAGCTTCGCCACTGGTGTGCAGACTTGTTTTCGGTTCAGTCTGAAAGTCTTTTTCCAGTAAAATTATATAGATTAGTAAATGGTGCGGATAGCTAATGTTTTTTGCAATAATCTTAGTTCTAAGTGTTGTTCACCACTGAACATTTTTAGTTCTCTCCATGTTCTGTGGGTTTTTTAGATTTTTGTATTGCAATCAGACCTTCACCTACAAGTTAATGATATTTACAGCTTTAGCAAAAAAAAAAATATATATAGTGCGGAAATGTATCCGTTTTCAATCACATCCAAAAAATATATACTCTAGGAAAAGTTGGTGATTCAAAATCTCAATCATGAAAAGGATTCTAAACAGTAGCGGTCCTGACTTTCTAAAGACCAGAAGCTATTTTAAAAAAAAGGCCGCTTCTGTTATGCTCATGGTTCGAACTCTGGGTGCATTGACTCCTTCTTCACTGGTAATGCCACTGGACTAATGAAATACTTTAATAAAATGGCTGAAAACTGTTAATATATTTTTAGGGCTGGAAACCCATGCTTGTACAGCTTCCTATCAGGGCCGGGCCTGATTCTAAAACAGAACACTCGGGTATTTTATAGAGAGAATACTTTTGATTTTGTGTAATCACATCGGTAGGTTTTACTTAATTACTATTTATGGCTTTTTCTTTTCAACTCCGAAAGTGAAAAACATAGATTCTTAAGATCTTTGATAGGTCTTCGTGATACGACAATCATCATAATCTTGTTCCATGAATCCCACGTACTATAAATTCTGCGCATTTACGTTTTAGAAAATAATTTGTTCCACGAAAATATATTATTTGAAGAATGATTGGGGAAAAAGGGTCAAGAATTAATTCAAGATTGTTATAAATTCATTGTGTGGATTGCCATTTAACCAAGTAGAAGTCCAAGGAGGTTTACATCCGATCCGACTATCCGGTCCATCTACACCCGTCTCCGATCCGTCTACATTCCGGTTCGAGATTAGAAGACTCAGTCAACCTCGTTATCATCACCTTGACCAAGTCTTCATGTATGACATCAATGTAGTCAATAGCAATTAATGTGTAGATTTACTTCCTTGTAAAGCATTTGTAAACCCTTGTATCAAACCACTATATAAAGTGGTGTTGGCTAATGAGAAATACACAACACATTCTCTCAAATCTTCTCTCAAATTATAACACGTTATCAGCACGATTGTTCTCTCCACCTGAGAAGTCTCTCTCCACCTGAGCTCTCTTTTCCGGCCATCTTTTCCGGCCAGAAAATCCTAAATTCAGGCGCAACTTTAAACCGCCGTATCTCTCAAACCCTGTGGAGCCAGACGACGATCCACCTATCAATATGAAGCCCAAGAAGATAGGAATCCATTGCCGAAGACGGCTTGTCGATCTGATCTCAGACGCGTCGTAAATCGCATATACAATCCACGCCGACCATCTCCCTAGTTATATCCGCCGGCCATCCTTCTCTCTCATGGTGGTCCATTCAGATCAATGTGGTAAAAGGGTAAACAAATCAAAACCTGAAAATCTAAGATCTCCATTATATCTGAAACAAATCTAGGATCTATATGAATCCAAAACTTATAAACAATCTATGAATCCAAAATATTAATCTTGTTTCTATGATCCATATGATCCATATGAAACTTGATTCCAAAATTATTTGAGTCCATAAACTTATAATTCTCTAAAGGTTCTAAGTATCTCTAAATTATTAAAACATCTAAAGATCTATATGAATCTTGTTTCTAAGAATTCTTGAAAATCAGTCAACCAAAATAAAATCGAAATTAAATTCATTCATTGCATATCTTTTCTTATTAATATTTGTTTTGTAACTATCAAAGTTTTAAAATCTTTTATGATTTTTATAAATGCATATTCGATTTTATAAATGCTTGTTTGATTTTATTGAATACATATCTTTGACTGAAAATTATTTCTAAAGTTTTATAAGCCATAGTATCATTTTATATTGATATGTCATAAGATAGAATAAAATCAATTGAGGCAAATGTCACAAAGACAAATGAGTTCAGAGAAGCCTTTAAACAATGGCATGAAAGGCTCGGCCATCCTGGTCTAACCATGATGCGCAAGATAATCTTGAACTCAACTGGCCATCCCTTGAAAGAAAGTAATATTATCCCTATAGGCATTACATGTATTCCATACTCACAAGGGAAATTAATAATAAGGCCATCACTGTAAAGGTAGTTAAAGAAACATTGAACTTTCTGGAAAGAATACAAGGTGATATATGTGGACCAATACACCCACCTTGTGGAACATTTCGATATTTTATGGTCCTCATTGACGCATCGACCAGATGGTCGCATGTTTGTCTATTATCATCTCGAACTTGGCATTGGCAAGATTATTGGCTCAGATCATAAGACTGCGAGCCCACTTTCCAGATTTTCCATTAAAGACTATATGTCTTGACAAAGCAAGTGAATTCAGTTCCCAAGCTTTTAATGATTACTGTATGTCCATGGGGGTAAGTGTGGAACACTCCGTGGCACATGTACATACACAGAACGGATTGGCGAATCCTTCATTAAAAGAATCCAGTTGATTGCTCGACCATTACTCATGAGGTCGAAGCTACCAGTATCAGCTTGGGGACATGCGGTATTACATGCTTATTCAAATAAATTGCTTAGGTCCAATGCTCAGGACTAAACATACATCCGACTAGTTCTTGATCCATGCATTTACCCTTAGACCAATATGATTGATTTTCATCCATATTGCTTGATCTCAAATAAATGATGACTGATCCTTATTCAAATTCTAAAGGGCTTTAATACCCTATATATAAACAATCTAAATCTTGGTGACTGTATCTAAATATCTCACTTTTGAGATAGATACAAGGCGATTTCTCTTAATCATACGCCATTCCTAAGGTACCAACCAATGGGTCTCGGGACGCCGAGCCTCATGGTACTGATGATGAGATCTCCATCCGAAAGTCTCATAGATTGTCCAGACAAGGCCGACATGGCCATTCCTAAGGTACCAACCAATGGATCTCGGGACGCCGAGCCTCATGGTACTGAGGGTTCAAATGATGAGATCTCCATTAATTATCTTATGTCTGGGACAAGATGGAGGAACCTAAAGATCCAAGACTATAAGTCTGTGGATGAGTTTAACTCGGCTCTTTTCATGATAGTCTCAAAGTTGAAACTGTGTGGAGAGACTATCACATATGCTGACATGTTAGAGAAGAAATTCTCTACATTCCACAAGCAATGCTTTGCTTCAGCAATAATACCGATAAAAGGATTCCTCCACATATGTAAATTTAATCTCTTGTTTGTTGCTTGCTAAGCAAAACAATGAGTTAATCATGAAGAATAGTAAGATGAGGCCTCCTGGATTTATGCATTGCCTAAGGCACATGCTGCCACAGAGCCATATGAAAGAGTCAAACCATGGCCATGTGAAAGGCCATGGAGGATGGCAAGGATGTGCGTGGATATCACCCACAGTCACTCCATAGTCGAGACCAAGGCTAAGGTTATCAACCAAGCCATGGGTATAAGTCCGATATCAAAAACCATGCCTCGACCAAATCTGCTTGCCATCAGTGTGGGATGAACAACCATTGGTCCAACCAATGTAGAACTCCCAAACACCTTATTGAACTCTACCAGGAGAGCATAAAGGGATAGAACCCTATGGCCCATTGGGTCCATCACGATGGTGCTAATGATTTCACCATGAGTATGATGATCATCTTGGATATGAGACTTCATATTGCCTTAAAGAGGTCAATTAGATTTCGACATCATTCTACTTTGTCTTTGCTCTCTATAGTGGATTAAGCCACACTATATTAAGAGACAAAAGATACTTTATTCAAGGCCACGGCCAGGCCAACCTCATGATGTCTAAAGGCGCATCTAGAAATCTATGATGCATTATATTCCCATAAATCAAAGTGGAATTCGTTATGTTTCAAAGACATTCGTATGAATGGTCTACATATTGAAACTATGGGCAAAGGAAAGAAAGAATTCCTTTTTATGAAAATTCCCAAGGCCAAAGGAAAGTCCTAGAGACTATACCTACTATATCTATAGGCCTTCATTGGGCCAAGATAAATATGATTGAGGATTAATATCTCAACTCACTTTTCAAAGAGTTCAAAGAATCCTTTAACAAATGGCACGACTTGCTCGGCCATCAAGGCTTAGTTATGATGCATAAAATACTTTACGCATTCCTTGAAAGAAAGGAAAAGCTAGACCATGGCATTACCTAAAAGGCATTATATTCACCCTATAAGATCCATTGAATTAAGAAGAGAAAATGGTTTCCAACAATGGACAAAGGGAATAAGAGTACCTAAATTAAAATCGCCTAAATGGTCGTGACTACATTCTCTATTGATCTAGAGATCAATATGATATTAGGCTAAGCCAGGGCAATCATGTTTGATTGACCCACGAAATTTATCACTTAGATGGCATTACCATACATAGCCATCCAGATTATGATGCAAAGATTTAAAAGGGCACAAAAGCTATCCCATAAGATCTCACGTTTGTGCAATATATATCTATGCACAAGGGAATTTATTGTCCCAGCACGAATTAGAGTATGTTCATGAGGGAAGTGGGGACAAATCCTATGATACATGACCATACTAAAATCCGTGAAATATGGTCCACAACCATAATTACATATTGGTTGAATTATAAAGATTAACTTGCATCAGGCCATTTGTACTATATCAGGCCATATAAGTGATCACAGATATTCCCACCTCAGACTAATACGGGTCATGAGTCCGACATATATCATCTTAAGATATTGAGAATGAATCCACCACAAATATATGTGCCATCTAAGATCATATGACCTTAGAATCTCATAAGGAGGATTGGGAATATATGTTGGGTATATATATATATATATAAATATACTTTCTCCATAAGTTTAAAAAGAAACCTTGAGCTAAAATGGGTGATTTAATTATAGGCCAAGGAACAAGGATTACATAAGGTTTATGAATGAATATCCAACATTTGAAAGGAGAAAAGTAATAAGCTGGTAAAGAATGGTATCTACCATCTGGTATCAACCATCAATGTCTTGGCAAAGATCCTCAGACTAGAAAATAAGTTATAGACGTCCATATGCTACAATGATAGCAAAATAAAATGCCGACACATTGACCGAGAAAAGAATGACTATGTCATCCCAGCTTAGCACCACACGGTTTTGATGTCTTAAAGACTCAACCAAGTTGCTACAGAGTCTAATATGAGACCAAATAAAGTTCCAAATAAAGTTCCATAAATTCAAAGGAACCTCGGAAAGAAAGAAAGGTGCATGAGATAAATTCCGAGTTTTATAAAGGAAACCATTCCAGACATTGAGATATAAGGCTGGCCAGCTGAACGGCTAGGTACCATACCATATAACTTGGGACGCCAAGTTATAAGGTTACAAAGGTCCTAGATAATGAGAATCTCAAAATCGATTTTATACCAAGTCTGGAATTAAAAGGAACCATATATATAAGTGTGTCGACACATACATTCATAGAAAAGCGCAAGTGTGTAGCACATGAATAATGAAACGAGGATCATGAACCCACGCAAAAGTACTCATAATTAATAATGAAAGAAACGTGGGGTTTCTAAAAGTGATATATAATAGGCGTGTTGTATTGGCCATAAATATGTAAACGCCATAAGATGTCCAGTGAATAGATAAATCCTGAAGAAGGATAAAATCGTGAGACAGACCAAGAGTGGTCTATATAATCCAAAGTGGTGGATACTACTACATATGTCACTACATATAATGTCTGGAAGAAATTCAAAAGATGTAGTATGTTTTATATGACTCACTGGATGATGATAATATTATTGGTATCTAAAGGTTTACCAAAATGTATTGAGCTCAGAATCATACGATGAGAAAAGAAGTTCTCATGAACAGCATTTTTCTAAAGTTGTCCATGGACTGAATTAAATTGCTACATGTAAGCAAATGAAGAGTTCTATAAGAACAATTCAAATCAGTCCATAGAGGAATTTTAAATTCCTTTAACCAGCCTAAGATAGGTTAAATGGTTATTCATTAAACCTTATAAAGGTTATAGATCATCACCACAAATTAGCCAAATTTTTGGTAATACTTATGATTGGTTAAATTCTCAGCATGAACCAACCAAGCTGTGGTATGAATGAATAAGCTATCATAAAGATAAACTATAAGATCAAAGTTTATCTTTGAACAAAAGGTGTAAGACCGCATTATGCGTCCATATGCGACCCAACGGGTCCGACCATATTGTAAGATTTGGCCCATGATAAAGCTGTAGATCATAGATGCCATTAAACATGAGTTTGATGATATATTAGATCAGTTCTATGTCAAGGCCATGTCCGGCCTAGATCTGTCCAATCGCCCATATATATATATATATGTGCACGAACTGCCGACATAATTAAGACTGAAAATGTCTTAGATTGATCATAGATAAATTATGGACATATGTAAACAAGGATCATGATCTAACCGATATGACCTATGTATAAAAGGTTATCTATGGCAAAGAATATTATACTCATAAAGCTAAGGCATGTCCATAAGTCCTAAAGAGCTAAAGTATCTAATACTTGATACAATGATGATCCATATCATATAAAGGATCTAAAGTACTAGCCGACCAATATGTATGGAAAGGCATATAAGAATGATTTGGTCAAAGACCATAATCAGATGACCAGAGTATAAGATAGTACATTTTATCTAAAGTACTAAAAGTGGTCGATATCAAAGTGGTACATTTTCTAAGTACCATCAGGATTCTAAGAGACATGATATGTCCGAACATTACAAGATTGTTCAAATAAGAATCCATGAAGCAAGTGATGTTCAAATCAGGGGGAGTAATGTGTGTTGTACTCTTTTTCCTTAACTATGGTTTTGTCCCAATGGGTTTTCCTAGTAAGGTTTTAATGAGGCAACATTAGCACATTACAAGCCCGATATGGTTATGGCATCCAAGGGGGAGTGTTATAAATCCATTGTGTGGATTGCCATTTAACCAAGTAGAAGTCCAAGGAGGTTTACATCCGATCCGACTATCCGGTCCATCTACACCCGTCTCCGATCCGTCTACATTCCGGTTCGAGATTAGAAGACTCAGTCAACCTCGTTATCATCACCTTGACCAAGTCTTCATGTATGACATCAATGTAGTCAATAGCAATTAATGTGTAGATTTACTTCCTTGTAAAGCATTTGTAAACCCTTGTATCAAACCACTATATAAAGTGGTGTTGGCTAATGAGAAATACACAACACATTCTCTCAAATCTTCTCTCAAATTATAACAAAGATCTTAAGTTTCTTGTTTTTATGTTTTTGTTTAATCATTTTCTTAAGGACAAACTGTGGAAAAACTCTTCAAACTATCTATAACCATTAGTAAAAAAAACTATCTATAACCTACTCCCTCCAGTTTTTTAATATAAGTTATTTTAAAGAATTTTTTATTCCAAATTATATTACGTTTTTGATTTTCTGTGTAAAATTTATTAACCGTTAATATTATATGACCAATGATAATATACATTCTATTTTTATTTATTGAATGTGGTTAGGTAAATAATTAATGATACTTTTGTTTTAAAAATGATTATTTTCTTAATCTATGTGCACAATTATAAAACGACTAATATAAAAAATGGAGGGAGTATAAAAGGCAATAGCATTTTCAATCTACAAAAAACTGCCATACAATTTTCATCTGATTAAATAAAGCATTTATCTTTAGTTTTAACATCATGTATATTAGTACCAAAATGAAAAACGAAATCGTTTCAATAGTGGGATAAATAAAAATAAAGGAAATTACACATGAAGCACCGTCATACATTAAAAAGTGAAGCAGTAAACAACACAAAGACCAATCGAAAGTTATTTTTTATTTTATTTTAATATGAAAAGGATATTAAAAGATAACACATGAAAATTAGAGTTCCTCTAAATGTGTCATAACTAAAATCCAACTATATTAGCTCACGATGACTCTTCTTCAATCCTCCTTAGGATTTGATTCATGCCGGCTGCAATATCTTCCACTGTATTCAACTGGCTCCCTTCTTCAATCTGAATCAACCCAATCTTTAATTAAAAGAATCATTGAAATCTTTAAATATATCCACGTTCAAAAAAAAACCTTAGATATACGTTATGAAAAAGGGTGATACATCAAGTAAAACCAAAGTGAAAAATGCGAAAAAGAAAAACCAAAGTGAAAAATGCGAAAAGAAAATCAATGTATTTATTTATAGGAAGAAGGTTATGAATGTGTCCTGAAAGAAGTGGTGTCATTTCGCTCTGTCGTGTACAGCATCCACAGTTCTGTGACCACCAGAACTTCCAGTACACATATAACACAATTCACAGATGTATAGGCATATGCATATTTCTAGTCCCTGATACTTACAAGAATCATTACCCATTTTCGTTTTTGTTTTTTTTTGTTTATATAAATACTGATTTAGATACCCCCGACCTACAATAATTGAGGCCAGCCCTAACCAAGTAAAAAACGAAAAACGATTTAAAATTGTTCTTCAAAACATTTTGGCCCAGAAAATTAAATACAAAGCGTACAAATAGGAGACAAACGAAATGTGTGACAAAAAGGCGCATTAAATGAATAAAACATTTTGTGATGAGAGAAAGAATCAGTGAATCATTGACCCAAAACTAAATAGAGATATAAGAACAGTGATTATATTAGTGCTCCACTAAGACCACTTTAATTTGGATAATACCACTTTAATTTGAATTTGCAGCACAATATAAAACCCTAAATACGGTATTATATGTCTCTCTAACTCAATTTCTTTATGAAGCAAAAATATTGAAAAAAAAACAAAATTAAAGTGTGAGAAAAAATGTACCTTTAGGCTGATGGAATAGAGGACGAAGTCGTCACGAGTGGTGACGTTGAGATGAATAACAGTAAGCTTTAGGCTCTGTATCGATGCCGCCAGCTTAAGAAGCTGTTTCGGTCTCTTCTTGGCGAGTATCTTCACACTCGCATGGCTCTCCACCATCGTCACCTCTATCTCCGCCATCCCTTCAGCCACAGACGACGACGAAGGTCGGTTCGAGTATTGAGGAAAAGCAAAGAACTCTGAGAACGGTCCCAACGAGCTGGCGGCAATAGTGTCGATCTGGTCGGCGGCGGCTCCGGTGTCTACTGGGACGGTGGTACTCTTTAACGGAGGCTCGATTGATTGTAAATGATGCTCAAGCTCCTTTAAGTAGTTAATGGCTCCGCCTACTATTGACGCTTGATCTCCCTTTAACCACCACAAACCATAGGTTAAGCCCATAGAAATTGCAAAAGGTTTTTTTAAAAAACAATCAAACTTTTATATCTAGTACATTGTTTTAATATTAAAGTATTCGCAGTTTTATATGATGTCTATAGTCCTTTTTTAGTGCAATGATGTTCAATACTTTATTTGTGCTCCCACAATCCCACTACCCATAGTTTCCATCTATAGAGACTACATGCGCTTATACTACGAAAACAATAACGTCACTCATTCGTTATATCAATTTTTTTTTTCAACATTCATTCATCATTTTTATCAAACTTATGATTAAACATATACACGTATAGTCTATATATATGTCCTAATGAAACTAGAAGTCTAGAACATAGGCTTTGTCGTTGTCTTTATTTTCTTCATGCGTGGAGAGAAGACTTCACGCGCTCAAACGCACAAATACATATATAGTTGTTGTATGTAGAGACTAACCCTTTGTGCATAAGAAGGTGGCATGAGAGAACGGAGAACGGCGAGGTACTCGTTCATTTGTTTCCGACGATTTCTCTCTACGGCGATGTGAGTCATCCTCTGGTTCTCGACCTCTTCCTTGTTCTTGCTACTCTTCGTCCTTCTCCTCTTCCTCCTCCCCATTCGAGCCGCCACATCCGACGGCGGAGGTTGGTCCAAGGCAGATCCATAAAGAAGGTCGTCTCGTGGCCATTGAGGATCCTCCTGATTGTTGTAGTTATAGTCTTTATTGGTATCTTTACCATTACTATTAATACTCGGAAATCCTTGTCTTTGTTCTTGCCCTAGCTTAATGTTGTTCTTGGTGTCTTGTGGTTCTTGAGTGCCTTCTTGTTGAAAGTAGAAGTCATGAAACTGAAGATCTTTGCAAGAGATGAAGGAGAATGGATCTTGCGGGTAAACAACAGCCTCTAAGGCCATAATTAGCTACAAAGTTTGTCAAAAAAGCAAAATATTTCTCGTAGAAAGTAGGAAGAGGGTCCTAGCCAGAGAAAGAGAGAGGATAAAAGACAGAAAGTGTTTGTCTTTCTCTTTTTGTCCCGAGATGGAGACAATGCAAAAAGCAAATTAAACTTGTAATGATACCTCTAGGTTTACAATAACAAAATATTTTCTCTAAAATAACTCAGCAAAACTGAATAAGAAATGAAACAAGAAGCAAGAAGGTCAAAGAAAGTTGTGGTTTTGATCGACGGAAGAGAGGAGAAGCTTGTGAGCTTATAAAGCTGATATGTTATGTGTCCGGAAGAAAATCTAGAACAGTTGAGTTATGAAAAGTAGAAGATATAGAGAGAGACATTGTATGTGTTTTGTTTTTACACGTGAGATTATAGACCGGTCCACATAACCAGAGAAAAGATTCTGTGTGTTTCTGCAGGCTTTGGGGTTTGTCTAGTTACATTCATGTCCAAGGAGAGAGAAATATAATATGTTGAAGTGTCGACTTTATACGTTGCAATGAATTAATGCTTTTTTGCCATATATCAATAATACATGAAAGTCGCTATAATCAAGAGTTAATTTGTAGAGTAACAATTATTGAGAAAATTATTGGTTTACATTTAAACCTTTTTCGATTTGAAGCATGTGCATAAGTTTTGTATTTACGCTCACATACTATTATGTTTTCATCATGTAGAACAGATCTAAACACATAGAGGGAGAGATGGATAGAGATTAGAGAGAAAGGGAGATAGAGGGAGAGAGAGAGAGAGAGAGAGGAGAGAGAGAGGGGAAAGGGGAGAGAAATTGTAAATTATATTTCTATCCTATGTTCTTAAATATATTAGAACACAACAAAACAAATTGTGTTTCGGTGTTTCATTTGAAAAGAAATTCTGATTATATTATATGTATGTGCAAGATAATATAGATTTAAAATTGAGTTTATGTAATATTATATAAAATCTATAAAATGTATGTGTTCTGAAAGTTTCAAATCATGTTATGTGTTAAAAAGTAATCTACAGTTTAATATGTAAAAATACAAATTTTAATAATTGTTTTAACAAAAATGAAAGCAATTAAAAGCAGGAGGAAACAAATTTGTAATAAAAAACTTGTACATGCATGGGTGTGTGTGTGTGAGAAAGGTGTTATGACAATTATTAGAGTGTATTATAGGAGGTTAAAAGAAAAAAAAAAGAGCATATCATAGTCTATAGTTTGATATGGTTATTTGGTGAACTAATGTTCTTTTTTGTTATAGAACCAAAATTCCCTATTATCAAATGGAACTCAAATTAATTAGTCGCCATAATAATCATTTGGTATATCACTTTTTGGTGTTCACTGTTCAGTTAATATTTTGCTTTTCAATTAATATTTTTCTTCTATGGTGCGTGGTAATGCGTATTGATAGAGATAAAGGCTTTGACCGGTAACATTGCGGAATTGTGGAATCACATTTCAAACGCAATCCCGCAAGTATTTTACCAATAAAAAAAAGTTGTGGAATGAAAAAAAAACGCGAAAACGCAAGTTCGCGCTTTTGCTGACAAAAATATAAAGAAGATTTCTATTAGGTGGAAAAGTGAGGCTCCGATTGGTAACCATCGTTTAATGGCAGAATGGCGGAAAAATAGTTAAGCTGTGGAAAAATAATAATGAAGCTGCGGAAAATTTTAAAATTTGCGGAATCGCGGAATACATATTAAATTGATTAAAGTATTTTATATAGTATTTTCTTTATTATTACAAAAATAAGTATCAATAACTAAATTAATTATTATAAATATGAAAATGACTAAAATTTATTAAAAATACTTTACTTCTTGTTATAAATATTTAACTTATTTTCCAATACATTTTTAATAATAGATTGACATTTTATAATACTATAAGAAGATTGTAGTATAGTTTTATAACATTCTAAAACATATTATATTTTGTTAAAATGGTATTATCATATAATTTAATATTATGAAAGTGTTGATTTTATAAATAAACAACTAAAACTCATTTTTCCACCTAATGACAATTGCCTTTATATTTTTTCCCGCGAAAACGCAAACTTGCGTTTTTGCGTTTTTTTTTTCATTCCGCAAATTTCGTTGATTGGCAAAATACTTGCGTAATCGCGTTTGAAACGTCATTCCGTAATTCTGCAAGGTTACCAATCAGCCTGAGTTTAGTAGATTGTTGTGGAAAATTTTACAAAATTAACACTCATATTATTAAATTATATGCTAGTAACATTTCAAAATATTAAATAAATAGCAATAAATTTTGTAGTGATAAATAGTTATGTTGTAAATAAAGTTATACTATTATTTTTTTGTAGTATTATAAAATGTTAATCTATTATTAAAATATATTGAAAAATAAGCTAAATATTTATAACAAGAACTAAAGTATTTTTAATAAATCTACTTATTTTCACATTTTATTTTTCTCTTATAACAAAATGAATACCATATAAATATTTTGATCAATTTAACATGTATTCTATCATTCCACGAATTTTAAAAAATTTCGCAGTTTAATTAATTTTTTCTGCAGCGTAACTATTTTTTCCGCGATTATGCGATTACGCAGTGGTTATCAATCGGAGCCAAAGTGAGCTTGACGCCAAAACTTGTATTTTCCTGAAAAGTGCTGGTATCTTAGTGATCACACTTCTCTCAAATAACTGCCAGAGATCGTAAGTTCGACTCTCTATCAGTGCGGTAGTATTGTGCTTTTCCAAATAAATCATTTTTCATAAGAATAAGGACAAGCGGTATATACCAAGCGGTAGGTCTAAGCAGGAAGGATTTCCCCATATGAGTAGGAGCAAGCAAAATATACATTTAGGACTGACTGGTGTAACCGCAGCGTGGGTGCGATTGCGGGAGTTTGCGGATGTGGGTGATTGCGGTTTTAAGCGGTTTCCAGAGATTTGTACGACTGGTATAACGGTTATAAATTGGTGAGTTTGCGGGACTTTTATGACTGGTAAACTACCAAATGCAACAACTGTTAAATAATAAATTAACAATATTTATATTTTATATAATTATAAAAATATTAAAATTCATAATATGATAATAAATATAAAATTATATTTATAAAATCATAATAATAAATTTTAACAATTATAGTAAATATTTTTTAAGTTTTATAATATAATATGTATACATTTTAAAATTTATATTATTTCAATTTAAAATTTTATTGAATATTTTAGTTTTATTTTTATTTTTATTTTTCTATTTTTTAGAAAAAGATTTACCCTCCTGCAATCAAGAAATTCTAGCTGGAACCAGCTTTTGATTTTAAAAGGTTCGGCGGTTTAAGCGATTTGGCGTTTCTGTGATTGTTTCAAACGAAACAACCGCTACTAACTGCAAAACTGCTTATGGTGATAGCAGGAAATCCAGTCAAACCCTAACTCATAGATCTAAACCGAAGGGAGGGATTTCTAGATTTAGGGCTGCACAAAGATTGAGGTCTTAAAACCGAATATTATAATACATAAAGAATATTCATAAATATTTGTTTATTACTATTTCAAAGCTATTTAAATACATGAATTGGTAACAAAATAATTAAGAATTATAACTACCGAATTTTAAATTATATAATTTATATTTATATTTGTGTACATGTTATATTTAATAAGTTTTAGGTAATTTTTTAAAACAAAATTGTAGAGAATTTTGATCCGCTATGTACAAAAATATATTTATCATTGTGGTAGGTTATAATCCGTATTATAACACAAGATCATTATTTTACTAATTTATTAAAAATAATCATATAATATACTATGTTAATGTATAATATTTATATGAAAACCAAAATAAACATTTTTAAAAGGTTGTAAATATGAAATAAAATAGTCCATCCTTTTAACTTATTTTACATTGGTGAAAGATTCATTTTAATATTTTATAAATTATTAATAATATTTTTCAACCCGTGATATAAAAATATTATGTTATGTAAAATGATTTGAAAACGCCTTAGTTAACCAATATGAAATTTTACAAAATAACATATGAAAGTTGTATTAATGTTTTGCTATATAAATATATGTGGTATCAAATTAGGATATTTTAAAGTCTTGCCATGAAAATTGTTAACTTTTAAAATCAATCATTAATAATTTCACCGAGATTTATTGTTATAAAAATTAGTTTCTTAGACTTAAAAATAATGTCGTAATTGTATCAAATATAATGTATAGTTTTTTAATTTTTTCAGCTAGAAACAAGTTGGGTCCAATATTGTGTTTCTATTTTAATAGTATTGATATTTACAATTGTAGTTGGGTATATAAACCAGTAAGTATATATATCAAATTATAATAGTTATATAAGTATACAAGCCACACAAATTATTTTCTTTTTATGTATGAATATACTATGAGTATGATTGATTAAGTGGTAGAGGAAAATGGTGGAAAAATAAGGTCGAAATGAGAGGAATGAAAAATAATAAATTTGGAGTCATTTTTTTCATTTCATAATAGTTGAAGGAAAATGTACGTTATTTTTATTATTTTCTCACTTTTTAGAATAAACAATCTTAAATCATTTTTCACTTGATTAGATGAAATTAGAGTAAATATGCTGACATAAATGTTCATCTATTTTATTTTACTCTAATTATACAACACAGTCATACCCTATATAGATAAACAACAGACTGGTCTTGGTATCAATTTGTTGCTAATGCCAATTAAAAAAAAAAAAGAACATACGAAAGTTATGTAAATTTGATTGAAGATTATATATTTATATATAGTTAATAATCTTTGGTTCAAACATTTTGATACTAAGGTTTCGGGGATTATAGACGCGAGATCAACCTTTGATAACTATTTTTCTGTTCATCTCCTCCAAATGGATCAAACTAGAGATGCAAATTTCAACCTGTTTAAAGAAACAATCGAACAAACACCACAAGGCCACCAACGATTTGGTGGTTCATACGTCTTTAATAACCTGAATATAATCAACTCTATTATCTCTTAACCATTTTAAACAACCTACTTGTATTTGAATTAAGAGAAAATATGAAATCAAATGCAACTTGCCTTTTCGGCGTTGTCGACTCTCGCTGTTAAGCTGTTTCATGCATTTATTTCTTTAATTTGCTTCAAATACGAGACTGGTTTAGATTCTTTTAGATTTCTGACTTTTAATTTTAACAAGCTAACTTCTTTTATATTTAAAATTACCTGACTATGAAAGTATTGTTCAGGAAAAAAATGATGACTGTAGCTATCCAGATTCATCTAAAATTTTCAAATTAAAAACATGAATTTCTTAGTAAAATCAGCTCAACAAAAAAAACATGATTTTCCAAATGTGACAAGAGTTAACAGTCACATATGCTTTCCAGTGACGCGGTCAAAATTAATCATAAAACAGAATTCACGGATAACAATAGGAATAACATTTCGGCGTGTGGGGTAATTTTATTAATGTAATAATCATGTCACCTTTAAACAAAGTATTCTTGATGTTGACATATATAAAAACTAAAGAAGATGATGTGCCAACTAATTTGTAAATTAACTGGCTAGGTGTCGACTTTCCATTAGTCTAATTTAAACACTGTATTATTTATTAATTACTGAAATTTAATCCGGAAGAGTAGATGTGAGAAGTGGTGCGGGAGTTGTCATCGTGAACATGGGGTTCAGATAAGAATCATAAGATCGACGTTCTTCACGAAAAAATCTTCTATGTTGCGTGCTCTCTTGCTAAATTCATTACAAGAATTCAGGTTAGTCATAGTCTTTTTATGTATTTGCTTCTGGTTTTTGAAAAAGTGTTAGGATTTGGTTTATTTTTTGGCTGTTGATATGAAGTCTGTGTGTTTGGGTTTCAGTCTCCTCTGTTGACTTTAATTTCCGAAGATGTGTATGTGTTTTGCTGGATTTAGTGTTTCAATCATTTATTCTTCCAGTGTTATCAATGAAAACCAGACGAAAAGAAAGATGTGAGAAGTGGATGGCTATGATACGACTTAGGGCTATGTAACAAAATTGGTTGGTCATTTTTTCCAAAAAAAAAAAAAATTGGTTGGTCATTTGAACCAATCGAGGGGCAAGAACTTAAATGTGCTCCACTTAAGAGCACCGCAATGGTAGAACTCTATTCGATTTTTTTTTTGATTTTTTAATTATTATTTTTTTTTCGAGATTTTTTTTTAAAAAATATCAATCAATCGCGGGTCACCACGTCTCATGGGGATCCGCAAATAGTGTAAGGATTCGCTAAGAATGAATCTTTATTTAAGTATTTTAGGGATTGAATCCTTAGCTTTTGGTGGGGTCTCTTGATTATTTAATTATTTTTTCCTTAAGAATTCCTCTTTAAGGACTCCCATTGCGGATGGTCTAAGAACATGATTAAATCTGGTCTCTTTTTTAAGATTCTTAACTCATGATTGATATTTTTTTATAGTTTTTGATTAAGAAACATTTTTATATCTATTATTTAAGAGACGGTTTTTAGTTTTTGTTAGTTAAAAATTAAAAAACGTATTTTAACCGAAGCTAAGAATTCCAATTAAGAGACCGGAGTTAATCATGGCCTAAGATCTTAAGAGAAAGAAAAAAAAACAATTTCAGTGAATCATATTTAGAAACACGATGTAATATAAATCCTAAGCAGTTGATCAAAAAAAAAAATCCTAAGCTATGATTCTCTTGTCTCCTTTGAGTCCGTGTATCTATAGTTTTCGTTTTGTTTTTATTAGACATAAAAAGATCCCATAATTTCAATACCATCTAAGTAAGTACCCTAGTGGGAAAAATATTCACACGATATTGTAAACCCGGCAAACTCATTTGATATATTTCGAGGGTCAAGAAATCTCTCTAATTGATATAACAGGAAACATTTACAAGATTTAGCACAACGTCAATTGGAAAGGGGAAAATCAAACGTCAATAATTTTCTGACTCGAATAATAATTTAAAGAGAAAACATGCAGTTTCTTTAACACCTTCAGGTAATTGGATATCCTACTAAAACAACTAGATTACATTGATAATACTGACCGACCATTCCAACGTCTTATGAACAGTTGAATTTATCAGTGCCTCCAAAATAATAATGACCGACCACTCTAACGTCTTATGAATAAACGATTTGCTGTAAAGATATTAACGATCTAATAATTAGTATACAAATTCATGACGCACATATAAGACGTGTGCTATGAGAACTTGCAAAAGACTAAACCTTAGCCTACATATATATTGAATTTGTCTAATTTCTGTGATATGCACTGAATAATTTCAATCAGAACAACATTATATATATCCTTTTGGTGTAAACTTTTAATTTATAATATAACTTATCATAAATAAATAGACGTTTGAGCAATTTCGTTGTACTGAAATTTTCAACATGAGAATTTAAAATATAAAAAATAAAAATTCATCATTATAATGAGTAGATATTTAAAATATTAAAAATTCACTCAAAAATAAAGTACTAACATGCTTTCATTGGAGTTCTAGTATATATAAATTCATTAATTAGAATAACAATTTTTTATTTTTTTAGATAATTATTTTGAAGTTCTTTCAATGATTTTTTTTTGTTCGAAAGAATGAATGAAATTGTTCTTACGGGTGATAAGAAATTCCAAAAGAATGAGAAGAGAGTGAACCATGCTACTGCCTCACAACACTGTTTATCTCTCTCGTAATACTTTCAAACATTGGTTTTCACTCTTTTCGATCAAAAAGCTGAATAGCTTTCTGCAGCAGTTCCATTTCCAATGTATTTGTTTTCTATCTAGCTTGATCTAATCTTCTGATACACTTGATCAAATCCATCATAATTATTATGTTCTGTAATACCAATTTGATTGTTTGTCAGAAAAAAGTAATAACACTTTGATTAAGTAATTAGTGGTAATATCTTGTTTTAGTGGGTCTAAAGAGTGATCTCTTCTCTGGCTTATTAATATGTACATAATAATACAATACTTCTTGTTTAGTAGTAACAAGCATGCATTTAAAAAAAATGTTTTGTTCATATAGTCTCCTTCTGTGCAAATTATTATAGTATAATATACAAAAAAAAACAAAAACACACCAAAACCAGTTAATCTAGCCTGACAGCATGAATAGACAAATATCGAATATTTCATATATATCGTTTTTCTATCGGCTCAAGAAATTAAAAAAATTAAACAATGACTCTAATTTCCAGCAAGACATTCCGTACGATTTTGTGGTTTCTGATGGTTCGCCACTTTAATATTCATCACTCTTTTACTCAGAAATTCAGAATGAAGAGGTTTTTTCTTGGAGAGTGTTTTTTTCTTTAAATAAATATTACTCCAACTTGAATTAAACTATTATTATTGAACCAAAGTAATCTATGGCACAACGGTGTAACAATGATTTTGTAATTCTTAATTTATCGGGGAACTTAGAACATATTCTAAAAACATGTCGCAAGTTTTCTTCTGTCGTATGTAGTTAGATGCACGCTATTCTACATCCCATGTCCCTATTATAGTTACACGTCTTTTATATTTATAAATTTAAGATATAATAACGTTATTATTTAGTCTTTTTTTTATCAACTATTGATGTGTTGCGTTTTTAACACATTATAACTCATGTTTTCAAGTGCTTTTCGAATCTTATTGTTGTTTATCGAGTCTTTTCAGGCCAGAATGAGATAGGATGGAATTGTGGGCACAAGGAAGCAAGGATTGAAGCAAAATGGAGCAAAATGGTGTTTTTGGACCAGATCGGTCGATCCATATAGTCGATCCATATATGGATCGATCGATTCTAAATTAATTATTTCGAGTCAAAAACTGCAGAGAATGTCCAGATCGACCAAAAAAAGAAGAATCGATCGTTCACCACTGAATCGGTCGATTGCTTACCTGGCAGGTCGATTCTATGGTCGATCCCGAACCGGTCTGGGCAAGCAAAAACCAGATTTTTCGGTTTAATTCAAATTTTGAGCCTGTTAAGCTTAGGGATTTGGGCTAGACGTGTTGAGACCTATATTTTCAGTTTTCTTAGCAGTTTTTCAGACTACGTTGTTTTTAGATTAGATTTGCTTTGGCTTTGGAGATTGTAAGCATCAGGGAGAAGAAAAATATACTCTTCTTAGAAAAGCTTTTCTGAACCCAATCTGTTTTCTTTTATTTGATGAATCATTCAGTTACTTTCTGTGTTCTTCATTCCATGTCTGAGTAATCCATCAGTTGGACTAGGGTGAATCCAAGGAATCCATGAATCATTGAAACCGATATGTTAGATAAAGAATAAATCATTTGGTTCTTCATCTAGAAGAGCAAGTATTCGTAACCGACGTAAGTTGTTGTTAGGAAATTTGTGAATAAATCAAATTTATAAATTGTATGATTAGGATTCTAAATTCAGTGGAAGTTAGTATTTAGAATTCTATGTCACATGGGTTTAGTAATGTGGAAGTAGACTAAACTATTTGCGTTGTTTGAGTTCGAGAACGGGCTTTAAATCATATTCTTTGTCTAATGTTCATTTCATGATTGATGTTTTCCTGAGAATGCCCAATGCCTAGCGTTTTAATATGTAAGTTTAACTTTGTTTACATTCTGTCTTTTTCATTTGTCGCAATTGAAACCATAAAAACAAATTCCTTTTGTTCTAGCTTGATTCTTCTCTCGTAGATTCATAGTGTAACTTTGATTTCTGAGAAAAATTTGATCCCTAAATACTACCATGCACTACCGTGCACTTACGGTTGGTTTTAGTGGTAAAACCTGAGTACATCAACTATTATTTAGTCTCTTACCTTAAACATTTCGTACATTATTCGTGATGCCCTGGCCATATCTTCGTCGGATTATGGCACGCATATTATTTATTGATTTTCTCAGTCGGCTTATACTTTATTTTCCTTACGGTTTTGCCACACTGTAAAATGATTCGCATAAAGGCTTTTACACTAATCTCTGAAGCCTATTATACCAAATACCAATCCTAAAGTTTCTTACATGAAAATTCTATCAATACTGTGCCTTAATGAAATAGGAACCATTAATAGACCATTGGCCTAACAACTGTAAACAAGATTTGAGTTTAAGACTTTGAAAATGGAGGACAGTTTTTGTAACATCCCTATCCCCCGACGTCCGACCGGAGTTACTGAAAGGGAGTTACGGGCACGTGTCTACTCAATTAGACAACCCTGCGTGCCCATGCTACTGGTCCCAAGAGTCGCGGACGCATAACCTTCTTGAAATACCATCCACCCGTATCCATATTCTTCTACTTACAGTCATGCGAACAGGGAAATGGAAAGGGAGGGAATGAGCAACAAATTACTCAGTGAAGTGACTCTAGACCAGCCTGCCCGCACATTACTCTATACTACTCTATGCGGGAATCAGGACTGACTAGCCACTACAATCAATCAGTGCATTTCATTATATTCTTTCAAGTTCATCTCTAGGCAAACACATTTCGATTCACTTCTAGCAACCTAGCGATCAATCAATTCACTGGACTCAGCCAGTGTTACACAAAGAGTCGACAACCGACTTCAATCAACAAACGGACTTGACACCAATCAACCTAGACGTAAGGACCTATGGCCGTTTACGGACGTCCCACCTCGTGCCGGCCTATCCTGAATGGGGCGCCCTTTAAGGAAAACCGTCCCCCCTCTTCAGCTTCCTAAATGGCTATCCGAGTTGCAGCGTTGCCCATCGGCTCACTCGCATTAACGCCATATTTATGCCACGACCCGGCATTGACTCGATCCTAGGCGCCATACTCATTCCACCATCCCGCATCTTGCGGTAGGCTCATCTCATCTCGCCCACGGGTACCTCGTGTTAGGCTACTGTCCCGCGGGCCCCTGCGGGTACCTCGTGTTAGGCTACTGTCCCGCAGGCTTACGCATCCTAGACCCTAGACGCCCACCCGTTCTCTGTGGTCCAAACAGGACATCAAGCAAATTCATTGACACGTTCATTTCCATACTCACATTTCCGTTTTCTTACTCGTTCCCGTTCACGTTCTCATCCTCATTTCTCGTTCACGTTCTCATCCTCATTTCTCATTTCACCTTACACTTAGACTCATACTCGTTCACTAGACGCCACCCGTTATCGGTGTCTCAAACACACACCACACATTTTCATTCATCACAGTCGGTACCGATTTAAATTCAATCACACGCATCTAACAATCACTCAGTTATCAACGAGATCTACTTTCATGCTCCAACGATTCAATCATTCATTTCTCTCTAACAACCTAGCTTTCATTCATCATCATCACATGGGACACAAGATCAATCACCCAATCATTCATCAATCATTATCCACATCAACACAAGGCAGTCCATTAAGTCCCATTTAACAGTGTGAAGGTTCTTATGCAACATGATCCATTCATCTATCACCCTAACATCCATTATGAACTACCAACCTAACTCTCAAACAGGGTCTAACCAAACCCTAGTTCCAACATACAGGAGTATAGAGAGTATGAGGACAGATCTGGGTTCAAGACACCTCACCTTAGCTTAGATCTGGATCTGGAACAGGAGAAGGAACTAGATCTGATCGGATCTGAAACAAGGAACCAGAGGAGAGACGAGATCTGATTCTCACCACAAATCGGCCACCACCACCACCACCAAACCGCCGGCGTGAAGGAGAGAGGGAGAGAGAGACGCACGGAGGGAGAGAGCGAGGAGAGAGAGAGTTCGCGGAGAGAGAGAGAAAAGTGAGAGGACGGCTAGGGTTTTCTGATCTCTGGAGAAATCTCTGCAGGGCTCCGCTTCTAACTTTTGTGAATGAGACAAAAGAAGGACTGCAGCTCCTTTTATAGGTAATGGAGAAGGAGACCTAGGTTTTTGACATTCGGGCCGTAGAGAGGCCCGTTCTCCTTTAAAAAAAAAATTTGGGCCAGGATATGGGATGTTACCGTTTTTTTTGTCAAACTTTTTTTTGGTGAAACAGCAGAATAGCTTTACCGTTTGATTAGTTACATTTAGGAAGAAAAACAAATGCTACATCTGTTTTATATTAAATGTCAGTTTTAACTTTTAAAACTTATTTTATAATAAAAGAGGTTATAAGCAAGTGAAAACTTCGGAAATTTGAGATTTTATTGTTATTGATTCATAGATATCAAAATATTTAATAGGATCCATTGTTATTGGTGTAAGAATTTTCAGAATCCATTAAAATCCTTTGTTATTAAAAAAGCCCAGTTATTATTGATTTCATAATTCTAACTAAATCTAGTCTTATTGGGAATTGAATTGTATTCATTTTACCATTAGATACAACCTTAAAAATATCTTTTGTATCTATGAGATTTTCAAAATCCATGTGATAAAAAAACTAGAAAACAAAATAATTATTCTTACCAAATATCATATATTTACTTTTGAATGTATAATTATATTAGTATTGTTTTATCATTAGATAAAAACTAAAATAACATATGAATTACTAAAAATACATAATATGGTCTACGTTACACGGAACCGTTACTTTTGCTATGATTCCTGCTTCGGAAGCGAAAGCGGGATCGGAAGTGGCCGGAATCGCTAGGAATCGCGATGGAACCACGATTCTAGAAAAGTTGAATTTGGAAGCACATGGGAAGCTTTGATTTCAGTTTGGAAGAGCATGATCAAATGAGTTGGAATTGTTCAAATACTCGACTCGTTAAATACTGATGTTTATCCTGTGACCAAAAAGTAGTTTTTTTCCATATTTATTTTTCCTTTAATATTGACTAAAACAAAAAATCAAATAGAAATTATAATTTATGAACACGTGTAACTTGAAAACCCTAATTGCTTCTTCTCTATCATTACTCACCGTGGAAACTACCTTTTGGTCACAGGATAAACATCAGTATTTAACGAGTCGAGTATTTAACGAGTCGAGTATTTGAATAATTCCAACTCATTTGATCATGCGCTTCCAAACTGGAATCAAAGCTTCCCCTGTGCTTCCAAATTCAACTTTTCTAGAATCGTGATTCCATCGCGATTCCTAGCGATTCCGACCGCTTCCGATCCCGCTTTCGCTTCCGAAGCAGGAATCATAGCAAAAGTAACGGTTCCGTGTAATCTAGGCAAAAATTTTCAACGATATTTATTATGGAGAAATTTTGGGTTCACTCCATAGGTGAACCTATATGTTCACCAACCAATGAGAATTAGTTATTTCATATTCATAATTTTTCAAAAGGAAACTGAATATTTAAAATTTGTTATTTAAACAAAAAAAATATAAAAAATAATATTAGCTGGAAAAAAAAATTACATTATTAAAAGTGTTCATAGTAAACACTAAACTCTAAACTCTTGGGTAAACACTAAACCCTTGGGTAAATTCTAAACCCTTTGAATATCTCTTTACCTAAGGGTTTACCCAAGGGTTTAGGGTTTATCCAAGGGTTTAGGGTTTAGAATTTAGGATTTAGTATAACCAATTTTGATAATATTAAAAAAAAATTCTAGCTACTATTATTTTTTTATCCTTTTATCTAAAAAACAAATTTTAAATATTTTGTTTTTTCTTTTGAAAAAATCTACAAATGAATGGTTCACCTAGGGGATAAACCCAAGAATTTTTCTTTATTATGAAATTAAAGAAGAAGGTTATATAAAGACCTTTTTAGATCTTTTTAAAATAGTATTTTGTTTCACAGAAGAAAAGGAGTATATATTTATTAATTTTCTTCTTCCCTCAACGGGACATCGTTTCTGAAATTAATACAACAGCAGAAGAGGCCGCCCCTTACCTATTTCATATGAGGGATATTCTTGGCATAATCCCTAATATAAACACTAATATGGCTGACGTAAGAAAAAAAACACTTATATGGCTGACGTAAAAAAAAAATTAATATGGCTCAAGGGTGTCTATACAAAATGTTGCTTTCTTTATCTTTTCTCAGTATATTTATATATAATAAACCAAGGATAATAGATTACTATTTTTATATAGATGATGAAAGATGAAAGTTGAATCTCAGAACTGATCCAATTTTTTTGTATCTGCATTGAAAATTCTGTAAAAAGTGAGGTAAAATTCCAAAATCCAGAAAAAAAATTTTGTACAATAAATAAGTTGCGATCAGATTCTATAGGGACAGAGCCGGTCCTAGAAAAATGTAGGTTAGAAGCCAAAAAAAAATTATGTGGCTATATATGACCTCATGACCTCATCAAATTAGTAGGAGTGCATTTACCAAATAGGCTAAAGGAAGTTTTGACAAAATGTGACTGAATTAATAGTTAATATTTGGTGGCCGCAAGCAGGTGCTTGTTCCGCTTCCGTTCAAGGCCGGCTCTGTATATGGAACAAAACAACAACAACTTGTGTTTACCGGTGAATTATTTTAGGTGTCTGGTTTACATATTTGATTTTAAAAATTATGAACGTATTTATTCTACAGATCTTGAAAATCACCCCATTCTATGAGTATTTAAATCTTAATTATTGAATATTAAAATCTTAGAATAAATAATGAGATTTTACATTTTAAAACCGCATATAACACATGAATTACAACAAGCTTTCTTGGTTGTTGTTGATACACAAATCTGTAGCTATGGATATCTTCTTGATAATTTCTTGATTTTTTTTTGAGACTAAGTTCTTGATTTTTTCATCATCATTTAAAACTATATCTAATAAAAATAATTAACATATAGTTTATATATAACTATATAATGTGAGATTCGATAGATACTCGTATCTCAAATGATATCTAACAGACTAGCATCATATTTTAATATATGCGTACAACACATGATCAGATCGAGAAACTAGTCGGACTAGAAATAAAAATAACATTAACTGTTGAGATGAATACAGATGTTTTGTGATTATGTTTGATACACCAATATGATTGCTCACGTCGACCGGAATATCAAATCAAAGTTTTGTTTCCTACATATAGGAGTGAACCCTGGACACGTCTTGCAATTTGCTGTCATTAAATCCATAACATCCAAAAACTAAATATTTTCGGTGATATATATTTTTAAACGGTATAGGTTACAAGTTATAACTAAGCATCATGGCAACACATCCTAATCTATGTTTTAAAATAAATCTGCGAGATTAGCATGTGGGTTTAAGCGGAAACCACGCTACCTGAAATTCCAACTCGAGGACTGTACTTGTTCGAATCCTGTGTTCTGTTCATAATATTCTATATTTAATTTTTGTCTTGAGGATATAAACATTTAGTGGATGACTGGATGCTATATATGTCAATATGTGTCGAACAAAACAGTACGTATTTTTGGGCTCAAATCAATGATTAACCTCATCAGGCATCACATGCTATTATAAATCCAATGATTTGATGGTGGACTAAAATTGATATGTACAATTTATGTATAACATAATGTGATACATATAGAACAGCAACGCAAGCACTTAATAAATTTTGAAAATCAGAAATATCCTGTTTACTTTCTCTCTCGGCGTATTATAGCTGGCTCCCTCTTTTGGGCTTCTTTCCATGTTTACTAACGTGCACCTTTTAGTAAAGTGGGGCTGTTGGCTTAATCAAACACGTTTTCTTCTAAGAAAAGTAACCATTTTGAAAATATTTTCTCTACTTTCAAAGCAAATCTTGAAACATTTCTAAGGTTTGTTCTTGGAGTTCGAGAGTAACAGTGACCGAAATCCTTTCTAGATCTAATTTTCGAAGCTTGCAACCGTGGAACTTCAGTGAAGGAAAAAAGTAACCAGTTACAATGTCTTCTCAGCTGGATAAGACTCTGTTTCAACTTTCTCTGAAGGAAGAAAAGGAAGAACCGTTCGTGCTACCTGATACACCTGAGTACTGCTCAGCCGGAAGAAATTCTCTGAGTCTGGTTGGTCGTCTTCTGAATCCTTCCTGTCAGAAGATGTCGGACTTGATTCTTGATATGCCTAAAAAATGGAAAATCTACGACAGAGTAAGAGGAGTGGCACTCTCAAAAGAAAGATTCCAGTTCATATTCAAACATGAACACGATCTTCTGGATATCCTTGATAGGGGAGTTCATACTTTTAAGCTATGGCCTCTAGTGATGGAGAGATGGGTGGAAAAACCCCCTGAAGACTATCTGCAATATATAATGGTTTGGGTACAAATGAGGAACATACCAGTCAACCACTATACCAAGAAGGCTCTATGGACTCTGGGAGACTTCGCTGGTAAGGTGGTGGAGGTGGCTTTCGATCCGGACAAACCTCAAGTCAGAGACTACATAAGAGTGTTGGTGAAGTTCAATGTTGCCGACCCACTAAGAAGGTTTAAGAAGGTCACTACTCCTGGAGGAGAGGAAGTCCACATTCGCTATGACTATGAAAGACTTCAGAAAAGGTGTTACACATGTCAGCGCCTCACTCACGAGCAAGAGCAGTGTCCTCTGTTTTTGAGGAAAAAAGAGGGGATGGGGAACACTGGAGCTTCATCTGCTGATAGTAGACGCTCAATTGCTACGGAACGCCTTGATGAAAATGACCCTCTCTATGGAATCATCCCTGAGAACTTTGTCGGGATGGACTTGGTTTCGGGGAAGCCAAAAATAGCTTCTGAGGTGATGGAAGGTATGCGGACTTACCTAATGGTACCGGAGGGGCCAGAAAAAGCAGCAAGGATCGAGCGAGTGAAGAAATCTCTTCTTGACTTGGAGAACGATCCGATTGGGAGAAAGACGACTCTAATGCTTGAACAAGAGCCTTCGATAACGAAAGAGCTGGACAAAGGAAAAGGCATGGTCTACGACTTCAGCAATCAGAATAAGGCATCTCCTCAGCCTGAAAAACTGATGGCTTCTGCGATTTCAGCTGGAGACCGGGTGCTACAATCTGGCAAAGTAGTATCAACAGCACTTGTACCAGTGGATTTTACTAGCTCAACTCAACCACCTTTTTTTCAGGGAGGTTCTACGGGTTTCAGTACTGGTTTCTTTGAAACTGGTGCGTCCGGGACTAAACTGAAGAAAGGAAGAGCAAGGAAAAGACATACATTCAAAAGGAGGAACAATGGCAAAGCAGTGGCAAAAGAGGACAAAGAGCCAGGCAAGAAGATTGGCAAAGGGGTGATGAATGATGGGAAGAGAAAGGCAACAGAAGATGTCGAGCCATCTCAAAGCTCTGCAAGGTTTAAGAAACCATTGGTGGTCCCAAATGAGGGACCGTCCAGTATCTAAATGACTATGCTGAGTTGGAATTGCAGGGCTTGGGCCGCAGGACCTGGTAATTCCAAGGGTACGGGAGATGAGACAAGAGCATTTCCCGGACATTTTGTTTTTGATGGAGATGAAGAAGAAAAGAGACATTTTGGTGGATCTGTAGACATGGCTAGGTTATGACAGGATCATGACAGTGAATCCTAATGGGTACAGCGCCTAGCTTTGATGTGGAAGAATTTGGTGTTTGTGGATTTTAAGTTTGTGGATAAGAACCGGTGGACTTTCATGTACAGCTAGGAAAGTTCAGTTTCTTTGTTTCTTGTGTGTATGGTGAACCTCTTAGGGGTAACAGACCAAGAATATGGGAAAGGCTCTCTCGTATTGGTGTATATAGAAAAGAACCTTGGTGTATATTGGGGGATTTTAATGAAATCAGAAACAATGACGAAAAAATCGGAGGTCCTAGACGAAGTGAGATGTCTTTTCAACCTTTTAATGATATGCTTGAAATAGGAGAGATGGTGAAATTGCAAAGTTCAGGTGACAGCTTCACATGGGGAGGAAACATAGGAACGCTTTCTATTCAGTCTAAGCTAGACAGATGTTTCGGGAACAAGAAATGGTTCCAGCTTTTTCCTAACTCCAACCAAGTGTTTATGGATAAAAGAGTTTCGGACCACAGACCAGTTCTGGTGAAGCTTCTCTCTATCTGTGAAACTAGAAGAGGATCCTTCAGGTTTGATGGTAGATTCCTACATAAGCATGGAGTGAGAGAAGAAATAAAGAAGGCTTGGCTGACTAACCACCCGCTATTTGAAGCAACGGTGTCTGATAGACTGAATAGATGCAGAAAGGGCGTTGAGTACTTGGAAGAAAAGAGAAAATCTAAATGCCCGAGATAAGATCAAGCAGATACAATGTGCACTAGAGGTGGAACAATCGTCCTTGGTGACATCAACGGTGCGAGTCAATTTCTTAAAGATGGAGCTGGTAAATGCTTATAGAGAAGAAGATCAGTACTGGAAACAGAGATGTAAAGAGAGATGGGCAACCAAGGGAGATCTTAACACAAAGTTCTACCATGCTTCGGTGAAGAGTAATAGAGCAAGAAAAAAATCATCAAGCTCAAGGATGAAAGTGGCCAAGATCAGTTTGAAGAGGACGCTAAAAGAGAAGTGGAGAAGTGGCGAAGAATTATTTCTCAAATCTCTTCAAGTCTACTAACAGTGGGGATTTCTCTGAGCTGTTTAATGGGTTTAATAAAGGGGTGACAAGCCGTATGAATGAATCCTTGTCAAGAGAAGTTAGTAGTGGACAAGTAAAGGAGGCAGTATTCTCGATCAATGCTGGAAGTGCGCCGGGACCAGACGATATGACTGGATTATTTTTCCAGAAATATTGGGAGATAGTTGGCCACCATGTTACGAAAGAAGTGAAGGAGTTTTGCTCAACTGGTGTTTTCCCAACTGATTGGAATATGACTCATCTATGCTTGCTGCAAAAGATAGAAGACCCTGTGCTCATGTCTGATCTAAGACCAATCAGCCTCTGTTCAGTGCTATACAAGATCATCTCCAAGATATTGGTAGCCAGATTAAAGCCATTAATGCCTGACATTGTTTCGACGACACAATCAGCCTTCGTAGAGGAGCGTCTTATTACAGACAATATTCTTATTGCCCATGAGATCATTCACGCACTGCGAACCAACGATAAAGTGTCAAAGGAATTCATGGTAATTAAATCTGATATGTCCAAGGCATACGATCGTGTAGAGTGGGGATAATTTATGAACACGTGATCAAATGAGTTGGAATTGTTCAAATACTCGACTCGTTAAATACTGATGTTTATCCTGTGACCAAAAAGTAGTTTTTTTCCATATTTATTTTTCCTTTAATATTGACTAAAACAAAAAATCAAATAGAAATTATAATTTATGAACACGTGTAACTTGAAAACCCTAATTGCTTCTTCTCTATCATTACTCACCGTGGAAACTACCTTTTGGTCACAGGATAAACATCAGTATTTAACGAGTCGAGTATTTAACGAGTCGAGTATTTGAATAATTCCAACTCATTTGATCATGCGCTTCCAAACTGGAATCAAAGCTTCCCCTGTGCTTCCAAATTCAACTTTTCTAGAATCGTGATTCCATCGCGATTCCTAGCGATTCCGACCGCTTCCGATCCCGCTTTCGCTTCCGAAGCAGGAATCATAGCAAAAGTAACGGTTCCGTGTAATCTAGGCAAAAATTTTCAACGATATTTATTATGGAGAAATTTTTGGGTTCACTCCATAGGTGAACCTATATGTTCACCAACCAATGAGAATTAGTTATTTCATATTCATAATTTTTCAAAAAAGGAAACTGAATATTTAAAATTTGTTATTTAAACAAAAAAAATATAAAAAATAATATTAGCTGAAAAAAATTACATTATTAAAAGTGTTCATAGTAAACACTAAACTCTAAACTCTTGGGTAAACACTAAACCCTTGGGTAAACTCTAAACCCTTTGAATATCTCTTTACCTAAGGGTTTACCCAAGGGTTTAGGGTTTACCCAAGGGTTTAGGGTTTACCCAAGGGTTTAGGGTTTAGAATTTATGATTTAGTATAACCAATTTTAATAATATTAAAAAAAAATTCTAGCTACTATTATTTTTTTATCCTTTTATCTAAAAAAAAAATTTTAAATATTTTGTTTTTTCTTTTGAAAAAATCTACAAATGAATGGTTCACCTAGGGGATAAACCCAAGAATTTTTCTTTATTATGAAATTAAAGAAGAAGGTTATATAAAGACCTTTTTAGATCTTTTTAAAATAGTATTTTGTTTCACAGAAGAAAAGTATATTTATTCATTTTCTTCTTCCCTCAACGGGACATCGTTTCTGAAATTAATACAACAGCAGAAGAGGCCGCCCCTTACCTATTTCATATGAGGGATATTCTTGGCATAATCCCCAATATAAACACTAATATGGCTGACGTAAGAAAAAAAACACTTATATGGCTGACGTAATAAAAAAAAATTAATATGGCTCAAGGGTGTCTATACAAAATGTTGCTTTCTTTATCTTTTCTCAGTATATTTATATATAATAAACCAAGGATAATAGATTACTATTTTTATATAGATGATGAGAAGATGAAAGTTGAATCTCAGAACTGATCCAATTTTTTTGTATCTGCATTGAAAATTCTGTAAAAAGTGAGGTAAAATTCCAAAATCCAGAAAAAAAAATTTGTACAATAAATAAGTTGCGATCAGATTCTATAGGGACAGAGCCGGTCCTAAAAAAATGTAGGCTAGAAGCCAAAAAAAAAATTATGTGGCTATACATGACCTCATGACCTCATCAAGTTAGTAGGAGTGCATTTACCAAATAGGCTAAAGGAAGTTTTGACAAAATGTGACTGAATTAATAGTTAATATGTGGTGGCCGCAAGCAGGTGCTTGTTCCGCTTCCGTTCAAGGCCGGCTCTGTATAGGGAACAAAACAACAACAACTTGTGTTTACCGGTGAATTATTTTAGGTGTCTGGTTTACATATTTGATTTTAAAAATTATGAACGTATTTATTCTACAGATCTTGAAAATCACCCCATTCTATGAGTATTTAAATCTTAATTATTGAATATTAAAATCTTAGAATAAATAATGAGATTTTACATTTTAAAACCGCATATAACACATGAATTACAACAAGCTTTCTTGGTTGTTGTTGATACACAAATCTGTAGCTATGGATATCTTCTTGATAATTTCTTGATTTTTTTTGAGACTAAGTTCTTGATTTTTCATCATCATTTAAAACTATATCTAATAAAAATAATTAACATATAGTTTATATATAACTATATAATGTGAGATTCGATAGATACTCGTATCTCAAATGATATCTAACAGACTAGCATCATATTTTAATATATGCGTACAACACATGATCAGATCGAGAAACTAGTCGGACTAGAAATAAAAATAACATTAACTGTTGAGATGAATACAGATGTTTTGTGATTATGTTTGATACACCAATATGATTGCTCACGTCGACCGGAATATCAAATCAAAGTTTTGTTTCCTACATATAGGAGTGAACCCTGGACACGTCTTGCAATTTGCTGTCATTAAATCCATAACATCCAAAAACTAAATATTTTCGGTGATATATATTTTTAAACGGTATAGGTTACAAGTTATAACTAAGCATCATGGCAACACATCCTAATCTATGTTTTAAAATAAATCTGCGAGATTAGCATGTGGGTTTAAGCGGAAACCACGCTACCTGAAATTCCAACTCGAGGACTGTACTTGTTCGAATCCTGTGTTCTGTTCATAATATTCTATATTTAATTTTTGTCTTGAGGATATAAACATTTAGTGGATGACTGGATGCTATATATGTCAATATGTGTCGAACAAAACAGTACGTATTTTGGGCTCAAATCAATGATTAACCTCATCAGGCATCACATGCTATTATAAATCCAATGATTTGATGGTGGACTAAAATTGATATGTACAATTTATGTATAACATAATGTGATACATATAGAACAGCAACGCAAGCACTTAATAAATTTTGAAAATCAGAAATATCCTGTTTACTTTCTCTCTCGGCGTATTATAGCTGGCTCCCTCTTTTGGACTTCTTTCCATGTTTACTAACGTGCACCTTTTAGTAAAGTGGGGCTGTTGGCTTAATTAAACACGTTTTCTTCTAAGAAAAGTAACCATTTTGAAAATATTTTCTCTACTTTCAAAGCAAATCTTGAAACATTTCTAAGGTTTGTTCTTGGAGTTCGAGAGTAACAGTGACCGAAATCCTTTCTAGATCTAATTTTCGAAGCTTGCAACCGTGGAACTTCAGTGAAGGAAAAAAGTAACCAGTTACAATGTCTTCTCAGCTGGATAAGGCTCTGTTTCAACTTTCTCTGAAGGAAGAAGAGGAAGAACCGTTCGTGCTACCTGATACACCTGAGTACTGCTCAGCCGGAAGAAATTCTCTGAGTCTGGTTGGTCGTCTTCTGAATCCTTCCTGTCAGAAGATGTCGGACTTGATTCTTGATATGCCTAAAAAATGGCAAATCTACGACAGAGTAAGAGGAATGGCGCTCTCAAAAGAAAGATTCCAGTTCATATTCAAACATGAACACGATCTTCTGGATATCCTTGATAGGGGAGTTCATACTTTTAAGCTATGGCCTCTAGTGATGGAGAGATGGGTGGAAAAACCCCCTGAAGACTATCTGCAATATATAATGGTTTGGGTACAAATGAGGAACATACCAGTCAACCACTATACCAAGAAGGCTCTATGGACTCTGGGAGACTTCGCTGGTAAGGTGGTGGAGGTGGCTTTCGATCCGGACAAACCTCAAGTCAGAGACTACATAAGAGTGTTGGTGAAGTTCAATGTTGCCGACCCACTAAGAAGGTTTAAGAAGGTCACTACTCCTGGAGGAGAGGAAGTCCACATTCGCTATGACTATGAAAGACTTCAGAAAAGGTGTTACACATGTCAGCGCCTCACTCACGAGCAAGAGCAGTGTCCTCTGTTTTTGAGGAAAAAAGAGGGGATGGGGAACACTGGAGCTTCATCTGCTGATAGTAGACGCTCAATTGCTACGGAATGCCTTGATGAAAATGACCCTCTCTATGGAATCATCCCTGAGAACTTTGTCGGGATGGACTTGGTTTCGGGGAAGCCAAAAATAGCTTCTGAGGTGATGGAAGGTATGCGGACTTACCTAATGGTACCGGAGGGGCCAGAAAAAGCAGCAAGGATCGAGCGAGTGAAGAAATCTCTTCTTGACTTGGAGAACGATCCGATTGGGAGAAAGACGACTCTAATGCTTGAACAAGAGCCTTCGATAACGAAAGAGCTGGACAAAGGAAAAGGCGTGGTCTACGACTTCAGCAATCATAATAAGGCATCTCCTCAGCCTGAAAAACTGATGGCTTCTGCGATTTCAGCTGGAGACCGGGTGCTACAATCTGGCAAAGTAGTATCAACAGCACTTGTACCAGTGGATTTTACTAGCTCAACTCAACCACCTTTCTTTCAGGGAGGTTCTACGGGTTTCAGTACTGGTTTCTTTGAAACTGGTGCGTCCGGGACTAAACTGAAGAAAGGAAGAGCAAGGAAAAGACATACATTCAAAAGGAGGAACAATGGCAAAGCAGTGGCAAAAGAGGACAAAGAGCCAGGCAAGAAGATTGGCAAAGGGGTGATGAATGATGGGAAGAGAAAGGCAACAGAAGATGTCGAGCCATCTCAAAGCTCTGCAAGGTTTAAGAAACCATTGGTGGTCCCAAATGAGGGACCGTCCAGTATCTAAATGACTATGCTGAGTTGGAATTGCCAGGGCTTGGGCCGGGCCGTGCACAGGACCTGGTAATTCCAAGGGTACGGGAGATGAGACAAGAGCATTTCCCGGACATTTTGTTTTTGATGGAGATGAAGAAGAAAAGAGACATTTTGGTGGATCTGTAGACATGGCTAGGTTATGACAGGATCATGACAGTGAATCTTAATGGGTACAGCGGCGGCCTAGCTTTGATGTGGAAGAATTTGGTGTTTGTGGATTTTAAGTTTGTGGATAAGAACCTGGTGGACTTTCATGTACAGCTAGGAAAGTTCAGTTTCTTTGTTTCTTGTGTGTATGGTGAACCTCTTAGGGGTAACAGACCAAGAATATGGGAAAGGCTCTCTCGTATTGGTGTATATAGAAAAGAACCTTGGTGTATATTGGGGGATTTTAATGAAATCAGAAACAATGACGAAAAAATCGGAGGTCCTAGACGAAGTGAGATGTCTTTTCAACCTTTTAATGATATGCTTGAAATAGGAGAGATGGTGGAATTGCAAAGTTCAGGTGACAGCTTCACATGGGGAGGAAACATAGGAACGCTTTCTATTCAGTCTAAGCTAGACAGATGTTTCGGCAACAAGAAATGGTTCCAGCTTTTTCCTAACTCCAACCAAGTGTTTATGGATAAAAGAGTTTCGGACCACAGACCAGTTCTGGTGAAGCTTCTCTCTATCTGTGAAACTAGAAGAGGATCCTTCAGGTTTGATGGTAGATTCCTACATAAGCATGGAGTGAGAGAAGAAATAAAGAAGGCTTGGCTGACTAACCACCCGCTATTTGAAGCAACGGTGTCTGATAGACTGAATAGATGCAGAAAGGCGTTGAGTACTTGGAAGAAAAGAGAAAATCTAAATGCCCGAGATAAGATCAAGCAGATACAATGTGCACTAGAGGTGGAACAATCGTCCTTGGTGACATCAACGGTGCGAGTCAATTTCTTAAAGATGGAGCTGGTAAATGCTTATAGAGAAGAAGATCAGTACTGGAAACAGAGATGTAAAGAGAGATGGGCAACCAAGGGAGATCTTAACACAAAGTTCTACCATGCTTCGGTGAAGAGTAATAGAGCAAGAAAAAAATCATCAAGCTCAAGGATGAAAGTGGCCAAGATCAGTTTGAAGAGGACGCTAAAGGAGAAGTGGAGAAGTGGCGAAGAATTATTTCTCAAATCTCTTCAAGTCTACTAACAGTGGGGATTTCTCTGAGCTGTTTAATGGGTTTAATAAACGGGTGACAAGCCGTATGAATGAATCCTTGTCAAGAGAAGTTAGTAGTGGACAAGTAAAGGAGGCAGTATTCTCGATCAATGCTGGAAGTGCGCCGCGACCAGACGATATGACTGGATTATTTTTCCAGAAATATTGGGAGATAGTTGGCCACCATGTTACGAAAGAAGTGAAGGAGTTTTGCTCAACTGGTGTTTTCCCGACTGATTGGAATTTGACTCATCTATGCTTGCTGCAAAAGATAGAAGACCCTGTGCTCATGTCTGATCTAAGACCAATCAGCCTCTGTTCAGTGCTATACAAGATCATCTCCAAGATATTGGTAGCCAGATTAAAGCCATTAATGCCTGACATTGTTTCGACGACACAATCAGCCTTCGTAGAGGAGCGTCTTATTACAGACAATATTCTTATTGCCCATGAGATCATTCACGCACTGCGAACCAACGATAAAGTGTCAAAGGAATTCATGGCAATTAAATCTGATATGTCCAAGGCATACGATCGTGTAGAGTGGGGATACCTGCGGGATTTACTCGATGCTTTCGGCTTTGAGAAACCTTGGATTGACAAGATTTTGTTTTGTGTCTCTTCGGTGAAGTATGCGACGCTCATCAATGACCAATCTTATGGATGGATTCATCCCGAAAGAGGGCTTCGACAGGGAGACCCGTTGTCGCCGTTTCTTTTCGTCTTATGCACTGAAGGTTTGATTCATCTGATTGAAAAGGCGGTGGAAGAAGGGAGAATTCAAGGAATTTCAGTTTTCGGAGACGGGTCGCATGATACACCACATGTTGTTTGCAGATGACAGCCTCCTAATCTGTAAAGCAACGATGGAGCAATCTATGGAGATGATGAACATCCTGAAGATATACGAGAGGGCAACGGGTCAAATGGTTAATGTAGCAAAATCTGCTATCACTTTTGGTGCCAAAGTAAAAGAGGACTCGAGATTGATCATCAAAGATATCACTGGAATTTCCAAGGAAGGAGGAACAGGTTCCTACTTGGGCCTACCAGAGTGCTTTAGTGGCTCCAGGACAGAGATATTGGCGTACATCTACGACAGGCTCAAAGATAGATTATCTGGTTGGTTCTCCAAGCTGTTGTCGTTGGGAGGAAAGGAAGTGTTAATTAAAGCAGTGGCAATGGCGATGCCCGTGTATGCTATGTCATGTTTTAAGCTGACAAAGAAATCATGCCAGAATCTCACCAAAGCAATGGCTGATTTCTGGTGGAATTCTCTTGAGCATAAAAGAAAAATGCACTGGCTTAGCTGGACAACACTCTGCTTGGCGAAAGAACACGGGGGGTTAGGTTTTAAAGACATTCAGAGTTTCAATCAAGCCTTGTTGGCCAAGCAAGCTTGGAGAATTGTAAACCAACCAGATTCGCTCTTTGCTAGACTGTTCAAGAGTAGATATTTCGAAAACGGAGAGTTTCTCACCGCGAAGATTGGTGCTAGACCATTGTATGCTTGGAGGAGTATCCAATTCAGAAAAGAACTTTTGATACAGGGTCTGAGGAAACACATTGGTAATGGCAAGACGGTTTCAGTATGGTCTGAGCGTTGGATAGAAGGTGAGACCAGAAGAGCGCCATTGATGAAGAACATTCTGGTGGATCTTGAGCGGAAGGTCAGTGATCTTATTGATTTTCAAAACATAAGCTGGTATCTGGATAAGCTACAAGATCTGTTCTATGAAGAAGACATCAACATCATCTTGGCGATGAAAACCGTCTTCGACCAGGATGACTACTGGGTGTGGCTTCATAATAAGCATGGTGGTTACTCAGTGAAATCTGGATACTGGTTTATCAACACCTTTTTGAGAAGGGATGAGATTAGAGAAGCTGAGGCTCGTCCGTGCTTAAATGCTTTGAAAGCCGAGGTCTGGAAAATTCAAACAGCTCCCAAGATCAAAACATTTATTTGGAGAGCAGTGAGCAATGCTATACCAGTAGGGGAGCTGTTAGTAAAGAGGGGAGTCAAAATGGATCCAGTGTGCCAAGCCTGTGGGTACCAAGGCGAATCAATTAATCACATCATCTTCCAATGTTCGGTGGCAAGACAGGTGTGGGCGATGGCCAACGTACCACACCTACAGCATGGGTTCGATGAGGTATCTCACTTTGACAACTTTCATTCTCTCATGTTGATGATGAGAAATAAAAGAATCCCTGAAGCGGTGAATAATGCGATCCCGTGGGTAGTCTGGTATTTATGGAAGTTCAGAAATGGCATTCTTTTTGAAGCCAGAATTAAGACCCCGACGGAAGTTGTTGTAAAAGCTTTGGAGGAGGCGGAGTTCTGCCTGTTAGCAAGAAACAATGAACAGCAGATGGAGAAGGAGGAACATGAGGCATTGACGGTTGTAAAGAAGTCATGGTCAGCTCCTCCAAGAGGTTGGATGAAGGGAAATATTGGTGTAGACTGGAATAAATCTCAGGCAAAATGTGGGGCAGCTTGGGTGGTTCGGGATGAAAATGGTAAGGTGATGATGCATAGTCGACGAGCATTTTTCAATGTTCTTTCTCTGGAAGAAGCCAGGTTCCAAGCGCTAATCTGGGCTTTGGAAAGCTTTCACTCGCATTATCTCGAACGAATCATTATTGCTTTGGAAGATCCTATTTTTCCTAAAGTGATATTGCGTCCAAGAGCTTGGCCAAATTTCAAATGGCATTATGCTGAGATTATGAAGAGACTCGAAAAAATGAAGTGGTGGAGGTTTTTAACTGAAGAAAGGTCAACAAATAGAGGAGCTTTCATCATAGCTCAAAGTGTTCTCAAGGGTGGTTATATGCAATCATATGTTGCTGTGGGTGCTCCTTTTTGGTTGAGAAGCGTCTTTGAGGATGAAGAAAGGATATCCTCTGTTGCTGGTGACTCTTAGTGCCTTTCGTATTAATTTTTTGATTGGTTGTGTCGCCTGCTTGGTGTAGGGGTGGTAATGGCTTAATTTTTTGATATAGCTGTTTGTTCGGTATTGTTCTACAATCCGTCACCAGCTGTAGTTGATGTCGCTTTGTAACCAAAACGTTTTAGCTCGGTTGAGCAAAGTTAATTAAAATATCAGATGACAAAAAAAAGTGATACATAGACAGTACTCTGTACACATCATAGTTACCGCATGCGAGTCTAGCTTAGATGTAAAGAGAGTAAAAGTCATTCAAAGCGCTCTAGGCGACCGTATATTCGCTGAAAACGATACACCGTGGAATTTTTCTCTAATTCGGTTGTTCATCGAAAAAATAAAAAGTCCATTGTTCTGTAGATTTGTTGTTCGAAATCACATATAAGGTTATAGATCTGCTCAGTTTGTGTTCCAATCGACAATATTAACAAGAAAAAACTATGAAACTGGAGAAAAATAAAAGAAAACGGCAGCTAGATCGCATAACTGGGGTCACTTAGGCCTGGGCCTTCGGATACCCATTGGAGGTTGGGTCGGGTTTTTCGGATTTCGGTACTATTTTATAACACCTCGTAAGTCTCATTCTACTAAATTTACAAGTATGGGTTGGGTTTGGATATAACACAACGGTTACAGATTGGTTTTGTATCATATTCTAGAATCCATAAAGTAATCATATATCGTTCGGATTCGGGTTATATCGAATCGGTTCAGATATAACCGAAATAAAATATGAAATAGAAAAGCAAAATATAAGAAATATATACTTATTTATATATAACTAAGTATTTAAGGTATTTATTTAAATTTTAAATACTTATTGTTAGATATCATATCAAAATAAATATGAAATTAAATAGTTGAAGTATATATTTATGTTTCATATAATATTAGTTTGGATTTTCGGATACTTTTTTTTTGGATTTTTTCGGTTTTTCGAATTACCCATTCGGGTTCTGTTAATAAAACTTCGGGTTCGGATATGTTTTGTACCACCTTACAAAATCCATTCGAGTATTTTTTACATTTCAGACTGGATTCAGATCGGATTTTTTGGTTTGGGTTCGGTTTGGATTTCGGATAACAGATTTTATGCCCAGGCCTAGGGTCACTTTTGTCTTTTTCATTTCATTTAACCTAGCATTAAAAAAACAAAAAATAGCCCCACTGTCTTTTGAAACTGGGTTCAATGAAACTATTAGAAGGGAGCAAACCAATGGACCATGAGTAGTCTTCGGGATATATAGACATATATCAAATATAATCTTATGTATATATGAATACCATAAAACTAATTTCCGATTAATCTTCGATTAACCTCCGATTTTTTCATTAATTACTAGGCCCAACCCGAACGAACGCATAACGTCTAGCAAGTTTCCAAACACTATACAAATAGATTTGTAGGGTTTGGGTTTTCTTTAGGTGAACAGCGAGCATACATGTAGTTCTATTACATGTTCGTGTTTGTTTGTGTTATTTTTAAATAGATAATATATTTCGTTAACTATGTTATAATATGAGAGAAGTGTTGCTATGAAAGTTGTATCTTTCTCATTAGCTCTCACTATCAATATATAGTGGAGGTTCATAGCAAGGAGAGTATCTACACAATTAATACATATTGACTACATTCATTACAAAGATACAGTCTTGGTCAAAGCTCATAAATGCTCTGGTTGAATGAGTCTTCTCGTTTGACTAAGTCTTGGACGAATGTAGACGCACCGGAGACGGGTATAGACGGACTGGATAGTCGGGTCGGATGTGAACCTCCTTGGACTTCTACTTGGTTAAATGGCAATCCACACAATGGATTTATAACACTCCCCCTTGGATGCCATAACCATATCGGGCTTGTAATGTGCTAATGTTGCCTCATTAAAACCTTACTAGGAAAACCCATTGGGACAAAACCATAGTTAAGGAAAAAGAGTACAACACACATTACTCCCCCTGATTTGGACATCACTGAAGGTCCTTGAGTCTACGCATGCCAATCTGATGTGTGAGCTTCCTGAATGTGCTTGTGGGAAGTGACTTGGTGAAGAGGTCGGCTGAGTTTTTGCTTGACCGGATTTGAGTGATGTTGACCTCCTTGGCTTTCTGCAACTCATGGGTGAAGAAGAATTTGGGTAGTATATATTTGGTTGGTCACCCTTGATATACCCATCTTTGAGTTGAGCAATGCAGGCTGTATTATCTTCATATATGATGGTCGGACCATTGTCCTCGACCATTCCACTATCTGATCGGATGTGTTGAGTCATAGACCTCAACCATACACACTCACGACTTGCCTCATGCATAGCCAAAATTTCTGAGTGATTAGATGATGTGGCTGCTATTGTTTGTTTCATGGAACGCCATGATATTGCAGTACCACCATAATTAAATACATAGCCGGTTTGGGACCGAGCATGGTGTGGATCAGATAAAAAGCCTGCATCAGCAAAGCCTACTAAACCATCTTTGGTTTCATTATTATAAAATAGACCCAAATCCTTAGTTCCTTGAAGGTAACGTAGGATATGCTTTATTCCATTCCAGTGCCTTTGGGTCGGACATGAACTAAAACGAGCTAGGAGACTCACGGCAAAACATATATCTGGTCTAGTGTGGCTAGCCAAATATAGTAACGCTCCTATGGCACTGAGGTAAGGCACTTCAGGACCCAGGACCTCCTCATCGTCCTCCTTAGGATGGAATGGGTCAGTGTCCACTCCAAGGGACCTCACGACCATTGGGCTGGTCAATGGGTGAGCCTGGTCCATGTTAAATCTCTTGAGTACTTTTTCTGTATATGCCTTTTGATGCACAAGGATTCCTCCTTTTATGTACTCAAGTTGTAATCCCAAACAGACTTTAGTTTTACTAGGTCTTTCATCTCAAACTCTTTCTTGAGATATTCAACTGTTTGGGCGATTTCCCCAGAGGTTCCAATGATGTTCAAATCATCAACATACACTGCTATGATAACAAATCCTTTGTTTGCAAACTTCTTTATAAAGATACATGGACTGATAGGGTCGTTCTTATAACCAATTTTGGCAAGGTATTCGCTTAAGCGATTGTACCACATTCGACCACTTTGCTTAAGTCCATATAAGGATTTGTTCAGCCTTATGCAGTGTTCTTCTCGAGAACCTTTATTAGCTTTAAGCTCAATACCCTCTGGTAATCTCATATATATTTCGTTATCCAGTGGACCATAAAGGTATGCGGTCACAACATCCATCAACCGCATATCCAAATTTTCTTTGATGGCCAGACTTATTAAAAACCGAAATGTAGTTGCATCCACCACAGGGGAGTATGTCTCCTCATAATCGATGCCTGGTATTTGTGAGAATCCTTGTGCTACAAGCCGTGCTTTGTATCTTATAATTTCACCATGTTCATTTCTCTTCCTCACAAATACCCACTTATATCCCACTGGTTTAACATTATAAGGTGTCTTGATAATTGATCCAAAGACATTCCTTTTCTTTAATGATTCTAACTCCACGTTTATGGCTTCTTTCCATTTAAGCCAATCAGATCTTTGAGTGCACTCTAGTATAGACGTGGGTTCATGATCCTCATCTAAGTCCATTATATCAAGGGCTACTTGGTATGCAAATATATCATCGATGTCGACATCTTTCCGGTTCCATCTTGTTCCAGACATAAGATAATTAATGGAGATCTCATCATTTGAACCCTCAGTACCATGAGGCTCGGCGTCCCGAGACCCATTGGTTGGTACCTTAGGAATGGCCATTTCGGCCTTGTCTGACAATCTATGACCTCGGTCTCTTTTGTACTTTTCTTTAATTTCGAGGTCTTTTATCTTTGGAACCAATTGGTCTACCACGCTTAAGACGTGCTTTAGACTCTGTAGCCACTTGATTGTGTCCATCGTGGACATCAATACTCATTGGTGCATTACAAGCTGGTATATAGGACTTAGTCACTCTTTCGGTCAGCAAAGGAATCAGGCAATTGATTAGCTAGCTTTTGCATATGAATTATTTTCTGGACCTCTAAATCACATGATTGAGTCCGAGGATCTTGCCATGATAAGGATGTTTGATTCCACATTACTTCTTTGCCCAGCTTGTTGTTTTCTCCCCCTAATGTTGGGTACTCTGATTCATCAAAATGACAATCAGCATATCTGGCCTTAAATAAATCCCCAGTAGTAGGCTCAAGATATTTAATAATGGTTGAGAATCAAAACCAACATATATTCCCATCCTCCTTTGAGGTCCCATTTTTGTTCTCTGTGGTGGTGCGATAGGGACGTACACAGAACATCCAAATGTTTTGATATGGGACACATCTGGCTCATGACCCGAGAGTAATTGGGATGGAGAATATTTATGTTCACTGGATGGCCTTATGCGTATCAATTCAGCAGCATGTAATACCGCATGTCCCAAGCTGATACTGGTAGCTTCGACCTCATGAGTAATGGTCGAGCAATCAACTGGATTCTTTTAATGAAGGATTCGGCCAATCCATTCTGTGTATGTACATGTGCCACGGAGTGTTCCACACTTACCCCTATGGACATACAGTAATCATTAAAAGCTTGGGAACTGAATTCACTTGCATTGTCAAGACGTATAGTCTTTAATGGAAAGTCTGGAAAGTGGGCTCGCAGTCTTATGATCTGAGCCAATAATCTTGCTAATGCAAAGTTTCGAGATGATAATAGACAAACATGCGACCATCTAGTCGATGCGTCAATGAGGACCATAAAATATCGAAATGTTCCACAAGGTGGATGAATTGGTCCACATATATCACCTTGTATCCTTTCCAGAAAATTCAATGTTTCTTTAACTACCTTTACAGGTGATGGCCTTATTATTAATTTCCCTTGTGAGCATGGAATACATGTAATGCCCATAGGGATAATGTTACTTTCTTTCAAGGGATGGCCAGTTGAGTTCAAGATTATCTTGCGCATCATGGTTAGACCAGGATGGCCGAGCCTTTCATGCCATTGTTTAAAGGCTTCTTTGAACTCATTTGTCTTTGTGACATTTGCCTCAATTGATTTTATGTCGGCACAATAAAGGCCCATAGATATAGCAGGGATAGTCTCTAGGACTTTCTTATGGCCTTGGGCATTTTCATAAATCAAAAGGAATTCTTTCTTTCCCTCGCCTTTAGTTTCAACATGTAGACCATTCATACGAATGTCTTTGAAACTCAATAAATTTCTCTTTGATTTAGGAGAATATAATGCATCAGAAATTTCTAGATGCGTGCCTTTAGGCATTATTAAGTGAGCTGGACCATGACCTTTAATAAGGCTGGAAGTGCCTGCTATAGTACTGATATTGGCATTCTCCATAGTGAGATTAACAAAATATCTTTTGTCTTTTAATATAGTGTGACTTGATCCACTATCCACAACTAGCTGGTTCTTGCCTTCTTTCATTTCTGAAAATAGACAAGAGTCAATCACCTTGGGTGTAAGGCATGTATCTCAAATAAATTTTATTTCATAAATAGAATTTTCATAGTATAGTTTCTTATCAAACAATAGTTTGAATAAGATGATTCCTTTAAAAATAGACACGATCATGAAATCAAAGAAATTCATTTTATTAATGAAATCGTGTATAAAACAAAGTATCAAAGGAATTCATAAACTCAGAAAACAGGAAAATGAGGATGTCGAAAGACCATTATATAATCTGGTTTTCAATTCATGATGTTATCCCAGAGTATCTGCCTTCTTTTCTCTCTAGCCAATAGGTACTCCAATAGATCACTATAGTTGGTGAACTTTTGAGCCGTGTAAAATAGCTGCACGTCCTTTGGATCGAAGGTGGAGTAAGTCTTATATAATAAGTCCTCATTTGTTATCATTTCATCACATAGTATAAGACCTTCAACAATATTCATCAGGGCAGAATCATATTTATCCACTGATTCAAAATCCCGGAATCTAATGGTGTCCCATTGGGCGTTTGCCTTTTGCCGTAATACCGGTTTGAACCTTTGCCTTAATTGTAGCCAAAGGGCACAAGGGTCCTCAACATGGAGGTAAAGGTCTCTTAGTTCCTCAGTGAGGTGATAACGTATAATCGTTATAGCTCTATGCCTTTCACTTTCAGGGACATCTCGGACAAAGTACTCATTAAGGCTTTGTCCGAGTCCTCTGGATATCAGGGCAACACGAGTATTCTTTACCCATTCTAGGTAATTATCTCCAGAGATTTAAGGCAGGGTAATCTGAAGGTTCAAACATTCCTCTTGACATCTGAGATCCAAGTAATAGAAGTTTTAATGAATATGTTTTGTGATTTTAATAAGGCTTTCCCCAAAATCACATAATCCCTTTTGCTTTAAATCTATTGATCCTTTTATTATAATTCAAAATAGATTGATTATATATATATAGGATATTAAGGCCCTTTAAAAGTCGAATTAGGATCAATCATTATTTTATTTGAATGAGATGCATGGATCAAGAAATAGTTGAATGAATGTTTAGATCTAAGCAATGGATTCAGACAATCTTTATGAGATTCATGATACAATTCAGATTTTGAATCTATATGCCAATAAGATTGATGATGGCATATTATGCATTTTATTTTCAGGATTAAAATGCATCATGGGGTAAGACAAACAAGATTAAAAATGAAAAGATTTGGTCTAATTATATGCAAGCAATGATCATTATTTAGATGCAAGCAATATGAACCAACTTAATTTATATGAACTATTATCAGGATTGTCAATGATATGCAAACATATTTCAGTTTTAACAATATGACAATTGGATGCATCAAAATGGTTGATTCAAGATGATTCAAGATTAATCTAATGATTTATAAACTAAATGATGCATTATCAAGTATGAATATGATCAGTACATAATTCAATCACAAAAATCATGTTCAAGGATGAAACTAGATTAAGAATAATTTAAACTAGCAACTTATGTGATCAAAATTCAGTATGAGATAAAATAGTTTATGATCAAATGATTTTCAAACAGATTTTATTCTATCTTATGACATATCAATATGAAATGCGATTTATAAAATATAATACTTTAGAAATATTTTTCAGTCAAAGATATGCTTTCAATAAAATCAAACAAGCATTTATAAAATCCGATTTTGCATTTATAAAAATCATAAAAGGTTTTAAAACTTTGACAGTTACAAAACAAATATTAACAGTCAAGGATATGCAATGAATGAAAATAAATTTCGATTTTATTGATGGGTTGACTGATTTTAGGGATCTGGCGAAAATGGCACAGCAAGGATTTGAATCAAAGTTTTAAGCTTTCTCTAATGATTTTATGATTCATAAGTTTTATAAACAAGATTCATATAGATCTTTAGATGTTTTAATAAGATTTAGAGAAACTTAGAACCTTTAGAGAATTATAAGATTTATGGATTCAAAATAATTTTAGAATCAAGTTTCATATGGATCATATGGATCATAGAAAACAAGATTAATATTATAAATCCATAGCTTGTTTATATATTATGGATTCATATAGATCCTAGATTTGTTTCAGATATAATGGTGTTCTTTAGATTTCAAGGTTTTGATCTTGTTTACCTTTTCACCACAAAGTTTCTGAAAGGACCACCGTGTGAGTGAGGCTGAGAGTTGGCCGGAATCTGAGAGAGAGAGAGGTGGCCGACAGAAATGAGGCTGAGCACCGGTGGAACAAAGGCTGAGCGCCGGTGGAGCTGGCCGGAAGAGGGGAACTCCGGTGGAGAGAGATTTCTCAGGTGGAGAGCACTTTTCGTGCTGATAACGTGTTATAATATGAGAGAAGTGTTGCTGTGAAAGTTGTATCTTTCTCATTAGCTCTCACTATCAATATATAGTGGAGGTTCATAGCAAGGAGAGTATCTACACAATTAATACATAATGACTACATTCATTACAAAGATACAGTCTTGGTCAAAGCTCATAAATGCTCTGGTTGAATGAGTCTTCTCGTTTGACTAAGTCTTGGACGAATGTAGACGCACCGGAGACGGGTATAGACGGACTGGATAGTCGGGTCGGATGTGAACCTCCTTGGACTTCTACTTGGTTAAATGGCAATCCACACAATGGATTTATAACAAACAAGACATTATTAACAATTTTCATGATGTAAAAGAAAAACCTCAGATTATTACAAAACAATACTCTTAATGCAAAACATGATTCCATAAAATTAAAAACAAATGCTTCAATGGCTCGTTCAAATATACCACTCCTCCTCTCGTTGCCGGATCTGCTAAGGCTGAGTGTGAGTACACAGGATCTACTCGGCTCTTTGCCGCTTTTTGTCTGCTCCCTCTGCTGCGCCTCTCTCTCCTCTGGTACGAGTTACTCTCAGACAAGGATACCCTTTCCGTCGTGTTGCTTTGTTTATCATCAGTTTGGAGTTTAGATCCAATTTCTCTTTCCTGCAGTGCCGTCCAGCCTCCGACACAACTTCACCCATGGTTCATCACGAGCCAAACTTAATTAAGGTGTCATGTGTCATATGGGCATATGCTTTTAAAAGCGCATCACTTCAAATCTTCCAATCAGTATGGTCCAGACAAGAATCATATAGTCTTTGCCTCTATGGTGTACATCTGCACTTCAAACCCACTAAGTCTAGAACAGCTATGATGAGATTTGTTTGTCTGGAATTGAAATTTATTGTCCCCTCCAACAAGTACTCTAGAACCAGAATTTTCGCTCTCCTATCCCACCAAGAAATTTTAGTGGAAGGTTTATTAACTTCTTTCTCTCTAGTGATCCATATATCTTCAGAGACGATTTTCAACTGCTCTCAAAATCCATTAATTCAGTACTTCAACATAATCTCAGTTTCGACTTTTTGTGTGTTTTCGAACTAGGGTATTTGAATTACAAGTGAATATTCTCTTTGGATCTCTTCTCACCATAACCATTTATATCTTTTGTCTGTTTTAGTTAATTTCGCTTATTAGTTTACTGTCGAGTACATCCACTTTAGTCCATTGAGCTCTTGATTTTAATGAATTGGTTGTTCAAAGAAAAAATTCAGCACAAAAGAGACCGTGCGGTTGTGGATTGACAACAGACATAGATCCATGCGATTGTTAGACGCTCATTGAGGCTCACGGTTAAGGAATCTACACTGATACATAAACTTAGAAGTGAACACAGGCCGGCCTTTCACGTTTTTACTTTAGGTTTTACCTTTTCTTTTTCTTATTATTCCATCATGGTATGATAACATTGTTATAAAAAAGGTAAATACAATCTAGAACATTATGTAAGAGAAAATTGATTGAGACAACCAATAATCATGTATTATGTTAAAACTATAACTCTTTATTTCCTTATTTGCACCAATAACTAGGATTTAGGTCAAATTATCTTAAAAGTAAATGCGTGACTAGTCTAATTATGGAAACGCCTGTTTATGGACAGTTACGATTATAAGCATTTGAAATCAATCATAAAACTGATTAGTAGAAGCTTTATAAATTAATAGTCAATAGATTAATAAACACAGTAAATTAATAAAAAAATTCGGTCCTGAGTTGGACGGCTTGGACCGGTTAAAAATAAAATATAAATCAATAAAATAATAAGATAATATTTATAAGAAATTCCTATATAAATACAAATAAATATTGCATTGTTTGTTTCATATTCATAATGAAGTTTATATTTATTTTTTCTTAACACTTCAATATAACTTTAATAATATTTAATAAAATTATATTTAAATTTTTAAAAAATTATATGAAACATATTTCATATACACCAAATGATATGATAAAATAATATGAAGGCGAATTTCTAAAATTTAAGTAATGTATATACATCAAATCTAATAGGAGAAATTTTTGTAAATTAATAACTCCATAAATTAATAAAATACTATAGTTCCAACATTATTAATTTATAGAGTTTTTATTGTATATGGTGTTCTACACGTTAATTAATTTAACCTCTTTTTACAGTGTTTGGTAGGCCTGGGTATCCGGGTCTTCGGGTCGGGTCTTGTCGGGTTTGGATCTTTCGGATCCTGGAAATTAGACCCATATAGGTATCTATAATTTTTCGGGTCGGTTCCGGGTCGGGTCTTGTCGGGTCCGGGTAGGTTCGGATCTATAATTAAAATACCCATAATTTTTGGATTGGGGTCGAGTCCGGGTCGGGTTCGGATATTTAAGATCTAAAAAGGAAATAAAATACTCAAATTCCATCAAATTTAGTCAAAATTTGTTATATATATCTAAAATTTTACAAAATAACTTAAAATAAACTATTAATAATTAAGATGAAACATTTTTAACTCTATATTTTACATTTAAAACTTCATGTTACTTAAAAATATTACAAAAATAATAACAAAGATTGTTAATAAATATATATTTCAAAGTTTTTAAGTCGGATTTGAATCGGTTTTATCGGGTCGGGTCTATTCGGGTTCCGTTCTTTTCGGGTCCAGATCTATTCGGATAGAAAAAATTTGGATTCAATAGGTATTTATAAATTTTCGATTCGGTTTCGGATCCAGTATTTTCGGGTCGGTTCCGGTTCAGATTTTCGGGTCCAGATTAAAATGACCAGGCCTAGGTTAAAATGACCAGGCCTAGTGTTTAGGGTGGTCGACGGCTGCGAGTATTTTAAATGTTTATACAATATTATCATATCAATCTCTTATATGCTCAATACAGATATTAACAAATTCTTTCAATCAGCTACAATATACAAACAGTTCCGCCTCCACAAGCTACACAAATCGTAAGTTCGTAACTATCAACTTTCACAGCTTCATCCACACTGCATTTAAACCATTTGAATTCTTAATTTACAGATTAGTAAAACTTGTAGATAATTTTATGAGATATCTCCGAAGGAACAAAACATGTAGATCATAGTTAAAACAATAAAACCTTTGATTTAGATATAACAGTATGGTCAACAATTTTTTAGGAAAATTTAGTCAACAAAATTATAACATGTTGATAAAAAAAACCCGGTACAATTTGTTAGAAAAATATGAAACAAACCTTTCAGATGGTATTATAGTTAATTAGGTTGATATATCCTATTCTTTCTAGTGGAAAACATTAATATACTTTTAATCAACCATTAGAAAGGTACTAATTCACTTCTTAGGTCTATTAACAATTTATATCCATTGTATTCTTTAGAGATTTGAAAATATATGTATAGAAATTAGAAAATGACTTCATCTGCTTGTCACCCATCTTTAACCAATAATTGTTTCATACAGAAATGATCAGATAGAGGCTCTTACAAAAAGATTTTTTTGCTTTTGTTAAGATTATCAACAAGAGCATGGATCAACGCAACCTATAGACTTATTCCACAATAACATAACCTATAATTAAAAAAAGGACATAACCTATAATTGGAAAACGACGTGATGACGACATGGGAAGCACAATGCAAAGCCAGATTAATTAATGATCGCTTATTATTTTTAATTTGTTAGTCAGTGTGAAACTTTTATGAGTGATTGCCTTATATATAAACCCATAGTTCAAAATGTGAAACCCTTATAACTCTTATTTGACTACATCTCATATTATTCTTTTAAAAAAAAATTTACCTCATATTATTCTTGAGTTTACCAATATGATTATGTCATACATCAAACTCTTTGTAAAAGATCATCGTGATTTTGAATTTGGTACTATATCCAAGTTGATGGACTAATTTCTACTGGCATAACTAAAAATTTAAATGTGAAAATATATTTAACTTATAAAGTGGGATAGGCTTGTTTTAACCCGGGCATGAACAAGTGTTGGCGACATTTGCAGTAACCGGTTGCTTCATTGATAAAAGACATCTCAACTTCTTGATGGAAAAATCACAATCATGTCATATAATTTATACAAAATGTTATATAACATATTAATTAGTTATGATGTAAACATCTTTTAAGTAGTGCCATTGTTCAAACTTCAAAGTCAACCTACCAACCACAAAAGCCCTGTTGTAACCATTGAGCAACCTCAATTCACAGTATCTCTTAATGTTCCTCTTGTTCTTATTATCGTATCATCCTCTTCCGTCATCAAACCGATAATATTTGTTTATTTTCTTAAAACAGAAAAACTATATAGGATTGTTGCGTGGACCAAAGACCCAAACTGGCTAAAGCTTGTTCCTCATGAACCCTAAAGGTAGAATAAGTCTCAACCGTTTAACAACCGGTCATCATGGTTCGATATTACAGCTACACCTCTTTCTCCTACTCTTCTTCGGCCACGCATCATCTCAAGCCACTCACGGCGGTTCAGATATGTATAGAGAAAGCTCTAGGTTCGACCCAACCATGGCAATACTCATGATCGTCCTGGTCAGCGTTTTCTTCGCTCTAGGTTTTTTCTCCGTATATATCCGTAGGTGTCTCGAGCGAGTCATGGGGCTGGATAACACACACCCCGCGGACACCGGCGGAAACTGGCTTTCCCTGAGCCGCCCGCAGGCGCGTGGCCTCGACCCTTCGGTCATCGAGACTTTTCCGACGTTCAAATACTCAACGGTGAAGACGCTAAGGATAGGCAAAGAGGCGCTCGAGTGTCCTGTCTGCTTAAACGAGTTCGAAGACGCTGAAACGCTGCGTTTGATTCCTAAATGTTGCCACGTGTTCCATCCGGGTTGTATAGATGCTTGGCTTCGGTCTCACGCAACGTGTCCTCTTTGCCGCGCCAATCTCGTCCCCGTACCGGGAGAATCGGTTGCTTCTATCCAGATACCCGGTTTAGCTGATGAAGCTCACCGTTCTGAATTAACCGGTGATCGGATTACGGTTTTGGGTTCTCCGGATGCGAGATTGATTGAATCGGTGGCGTTGCCCGGTAACCAGAGTATGCCACGTAGGTCTTTGTCTACCGGATGGAATTTAGCAGGAATTTTCACCAATTCTGATATAACCGGTCAAAATGGGGACAATCTCGACCGGTTCACGCTTAGGTTGCCGCAAGATATTCACAATAAACTTGTTAACCCAAGCCTTTCGAAAAGACATGTAGCGTTACCTCAGGTGATGAGTTCAGCGAGGGGGTACCGAACCGGAAGCCTAGAGACTGACGCGAACTATTTCTACTATGAACGGTTTGACCAAGGTGGCCGGTTAGACCGTAGACCATTCTCCATGACTCCTCCGTACCGGACATGTTCGATCAATACTTCTCCAGGTAGTGATGGTGATCAGGTGCGTGCTAGAGCACCAAAGGGTTTGCTTCTGGCGATGAAATCACCGTTTGATCGGTTGTTTCTTGGAAAGAACAACATTGGTGAACGTTCATCAAACAACAACATCGGTGAACGTTCGTCGGATCACCTTCGTGCCGGTGACGCTAGCCATGTGGCTGTGTAGATCATGTCGTCTAATTGGTTGTTTAAGAAAGTCTTACTCTGTATATATTTCATTTTTGTTTTCGCATTTTGTATTTTCAGTTTTATGTTGCTGAACGAGGTCCGCTCTTTGATTTTTTTTTCTGTGGGTCTATTATTTTAAAAACAAAACGAGTATAATTAAAATTTTACTTAGTTTAAACCTTTAAAAATTTGAGATGTGAAAGGAGGGTATCTAAAACAATTTATATATATAGTCTTCAAATGAAAATTGGTACCTTGTTCAAAAAAAAATCTTTATTTTTCAATGTGTTCTCTCGTCTCTATCCTAGCTATGAAAGTGTTTTTTTTTTGTCAAAAATGTGAATTTATTTTCGTGGAAATAACAAAGAGATACAAACCGAGTTGGATCTAAAGCTGCTAGAGGAGGATATCCTACTCAAGAATCTTCCAAAAAGGTTAAAAAAAAAACCTTTTAAGTATATGATTAGGTCTAATCTAAATTTAAAAACAAATTAAAACTAAAGAATAAAGATATAGCAGTGAGTATTTAGCCACCCGTAGACTTTGAGAGCTAGTCCAAACTTTTTTCGGGCACTTGAAGAACCTGAGGTGAAGCTCCAAACAAACACGACGAGAAACAGAGACGACATGGACTTACAACACAAATGGCAACCGGAACAGGTCCGGTCTTCGAGACCCACAAAGACCGACTTGAAACAAAAGGCAGCGCCGTTTGACAAACACCGAGGAAAAAAATAGAAATAAAATATGTAAATGCGTGACTGGTCTAATAAAATAAACACCGCCATGTTCATGGACGATTACGATTATGATATTTTGATTAAAAATTTTAAATAGGGAAATGACCTCTCAAATGGGATTATGTAGATTTTGAGTTATATATTAGTAAGAAAATTAAAATTAAATTAGTATTTTTCCTTAACTCTCATTGTATAATTTATTGTAAATGATGAAATAATTATATAGATGATTCTACAATGGATATTTGTATATGTCTATTAGAATCTATGGTATACAATTTTATATACACAATATAATAGTATGCAATTTAAATTTTAACACATAAGATCATGATAAACAGTTCTATTTAAATTATGCTGAATATTTCTTTATTTTGTAATTTTACCTTCACTAATACACATAAAGAATATTCTTGAAGAATTAAACCGTATTATATCTAGTGGAAAATATTAATCAACCATTAGACCAACAGTACTAGTTCACTTCTTTTGTTTATTAAGTACTAGGGTTGGCCCGTCATACAGGCGGGAAGTTATAATAAAAAAAATATTTTATATGAATTTATATTAATTTGTGAAGCATCTAAAAGATATTGTAGATTAAAAATAATATTATTAACAAAAAAAATTATGAATAGAATTCTGATATCATAATCTTATTTTTAATAAACATATTAGTTTGAATTAAAATGTCAGTAACTTTTATTATTCTCTATTTTTCAGATTATACAAAATTAGCAACAATAATTGAGGAATTTGTAGAAGGATTGTTGATATGTTACATATGGGAAAATTAGATTTTCTAAGCAGCCTAAAAAACGTAATGGCTGTTAAAAATGTTAAAAAGTCTTAAGGAAAGACATATCGAAAGAGATAAAATATTTGATGATATTTAATAACACAAAATATTTACCATACTGCGACCTAATATGAATGGTGTTAAAGAACAACTCTTTTTTTGAGCCATAAGAACAGGCTGAACAAACTCTTGGTTTTGAGCCAAAACTACTCTTTAGGTCCTCTTTTCTTCTTATCCCTTTCATTTTTGGTTTTACTATTTTCTACAACCAATGCTGCTCATTAGAATGGCACAATATTTCAATTTCTATACTCGTTTTCTTTTTTGATTAACTCATTTCGTGATTGGATTTTCTTTTCTTTTTTATCGCTTGTTGTTAATTGTGCTATATTCTATTTCCCATAAGCCAATTCCATGACATTCAGGAGGATGCTAGTGTTTGGCTTTAAGGTCATTTTAGAATTAATGGTTTTGCAATCTTGCTTATCTGGTCCCGAAAAAGCCTCTCCAGTTTTTTTGAAATTTAAAAACTTTTGTACTTAACTACTTTTCTTTAGGTCCCTTCTTCTTTATGCTAAACTGGTGAAATTATCTTATGGTTCGCTACTTTGTCAATTGGATTTTTAAGTGTTTTCTCATTAAGACCATCGTCCATCCAGGTCTTCTATAGTTATTATGATGAGCATAGATGCAAGCAAGTACTTGCAAGTTTATGTCCCGTGCCAGATCCCTCTTGCTACCTTTTCTCATGTTCTTTAGTTAAGTGTTGTATGTGAGCATCAATGTATAACTTTGATTTGTTTTCCAGTTAACTCTGCACTTCTCAATCTGCATCACACTTTTTAGCAGGTTTTGTTTCAACTTTTCAGAGATCCCTCAACACTTGTTATAAGTTATAACCAGATATGTTATTTCTGAACTGTATGTTATATCCATGAAGAAAAATTGAAAACAAATCATCCAAATGGAAATATAGTTCAAAAGGCCCGCCAACCAACAAAAATAGGATGAATACAAAGACATAAACGGGTATCAACTTAAGAAATCTAGTTGGGACATAGAAGATACATCTGTGGATAAACAGAATGAAAGCTTTGAACAGACGCTGCAAAATGAGAAAATGCAGTCATCTTCTCTTTTTTTGATCGAAGCAGTCATCTTCTCAATCCTTGAAAATAGAGATATATTTGAGTAGATAAGTAACCAACAACAGCAAAGTGAAGAGAACATAACAGTGAATACATCATATTGAATGTGAAGATAATTAAGCTGTTAATGGAGATGGAGTCATTACCATCTTCCTCGCAAAAGCAAAGATACCATCAGCATTACCGGCCCAGCATCACCTAGCGCCTATAGCTTATACTGTTTCCTGGTAGTGTGATTAGTCAATAACCCACCTTATCTCTTAGCTCGATCGGTCGTTAACTAATTGCAGACTTAAACCTCTGACTCAAGCGGAAACACATTTCCGTAGCCACTGAGTTACAGAAAAAGATCGTTGCGTCAATCTAAGAAACAACGGCTTTATCTCTGGCTGCTCTTTGACAGGTAAGAGAGTGTTCATGTGATGATCAGAAACTGTGTTAAACTTTTATCTATTGTTATCTTACATGTTATTCCATTTTCGATCCCACTATTTCGCACAACAGTCTAGAGCTTAGCCACCTTTACTTTATGTCCTCTCTCACCACCAGCCTGGCCTCTACCTTCACCACTTCCCGCCGCTTCTCAGAACACCTCCTTGCTCGTTTTGGATGCTGCTAAATATGATATGATGAGATGATAAAGACAGCCAGTATGGAGGAGAGCTCAAAGTAATCGACACTTACATTGGAAGGCGTCTCATAGAAGGAGACGTACCTCTTCCAAGTCTTCCTCTCCCGCCTCAAACCCCTTGTCTGCAATCATCAAAAGAATAACCTCACCAGTGTATATAGGCAGCGTTTCACTTGGATTGATTAATTGAAGGTATTCCTTCTAAGCATAGGAAATTCAAGACTGGTAAATTCAAAACGGAGAGAAAAGTACGAACATCATACGGCGACAATGTTGAGATAGTGGGCCTGAAGCCTAAACTTCTTATGAGCCAACAGTGGAAAGAAAAATATAACACACTTGAAATTAACGTGTAAGCCCAGGTCAAGCCCAAACAGAAGAGAAACGGAAAGGAAGAAAAAAGAAGGGAGCCACGTGTCAAGCTGAGAAGAGAGTACTTAGTGACGTGGACGTACAGAAAAGAGAGAAACATCTCTTTATATATATAGATAGATTTATATCCATTGTATTAATTAGAGCTTTGTAAATACATCTTTATCCAATCACTGTTCCACACGGAAATGTTCAGAGAGAGACTCTTAATAGACCTTTCTATTTTTTATTTGTTAAGATAATTATCAAGAGCAAGGATCAACCAATAGACATTTTAAGAACATAAACCTATAATTGGAAAACGACGTGATAACAAGTCCAGGAGCGGCGGATCTGTAACGAGTCTCCTCTTCACCTCCCTTAGAGCGGCGGATCTGTAACGAGTCTGACCGGCGCGTGGTGGCTCCGATAGCGCCACCGCTGGTCCTAGTAGTTGTCTTTCGTCTTCTAGTTTAGTTTGCTGTGTTTTGTGCTTTGGTGGTCGCAGATCTGATCAAGCAAAGGCTCTGTTGTCAAAGTGATGATCTGGAAATGGGTCTGGTGGTGTACGGCGGCGTCGTCGCAGTATACCTTACTGGATCCGAGTTTGTGTTCCTTTGTTTTTGAGATTGTCTGGAGTGGCGAAAGGCTCAGTCTCATGCCTTGGGTTTGTGGTGTTTCTGGGTTGGTTGGTTGGGCCCGTCATCGGTGAAGGGCTATGGTGTCCGTTCGTCTGAAGCTTTTCCAGTTTGCAATCCTCCAGAAGCATTTTAGGTTGGTTTGCTATCTGTATTTGAGACTTGGTCGGTTTTGGATTGCTTGGAGAATTTGGGCTTAGAGTGCTGCCTCTGTTCTTTGGGATCATCTCCTGTGGTTGTTGATCTCTGAGGGTCAGAACCTTTTGCGAGCTCAGTTTTATGTTTGAAAAGGATTGAAAGGAGATAGATGTTTTTAGGAGCGAATGCTCCTTTGTTCGTCGATTGCCACCGATTTCTTCGTGATTGTTCTTGATTTGGAGTGGTTTTTATCCAGTTACCGGCTGTGTGAATAAGACGTGTTCGGAAAGCTTTTTTAGGCTTCGCAGTGGGGTGATGGTGCGTATGAGGCACGTGGAGAGCCCAATCAAGGTCCAATGGCGAGTCTTAGTTGGGATTGAAGGGTGGGTACAGCGACGGACAAGGATTATAACCTCTCTCGATTCTGTTTATGTGTTGGTGATGTTCGTGTGCTTCCAGTCTATATCTCGTTGATCTTTTCTTCTGATATTTGTGGATGAGTTCTTATTAGGTAAGCTCGTCCTTGAGTGCAAGGTGGAGCTCTTCTCTCCTGTAGTGATCTATCCCTTCCTTGTTTTAGTTTAAGTTATATTTTGTTGTTTCTACTTTTGGCTTCGAGGGGTGTTGTTACCTCGTGGGTTTATGGCTCCGGAAATACTTTGTTCCTTTGTCGATTTTGTGTAATGCTCGGTTATTTCAATATTAATCGAACAGATGAAAAAAAACAAGTCCAGGAGCAGCAGACATAGGTGCGGCAAGTGCCAGACACATAAGTTATACTTTAATTCGTATTATTAAAAATCAAGAAACTCAAATGGTCTTATTCTTAAGAGATTTTAATGCCTCGTGCATTTTTCGATGAAAATTTTGTTATTTAATAGTGCGCTCCATGTTGTAATATTTTCTAGGGGAGATTTGTGAAGTACCCAAACTCTCAATAACCATTAAAAATATAGCACATATAATAGAGAAATGAAATAAATAAATAAAATCACTGTTTTTCATCTTTTTTAATTTTCACTACAAACAGAAGGTTGCTATACCATTTGAATATTATTATATTTTCTTTATATAGTATAGATAAATAATATGATACTATAAAGTATGCAATATCATATATTGATAGTTTTTAAATACAAATAAATTAGACTGAGTAACAAATACAAATTGTGTGTAAGAAAAATATTTTTAAATGATCAGTATTGATATAAACACTAAATACATGGTAAGTTTTGGAAATATCTATTTTTAAGAAAATAATATAGAACTAATAAAAATAGTACATTAATGAAATAGAATCAATAAAGAAAATATATTATTTTTTGCGGAAGTGTCCTATCATGTATTATTCTCTATATTTTATATAGTACGGTGGAAGAAATTTAAAATTATTTATTTATATTTTTTCAAAATGTGTTTAATTTAAATTTTTTCAAATCATATCATGTGAAAAAGATGATTTTTTTGTTGAAATTTAAATTTGATTTATTATATAGTATGAAGAATATTAAGCAAATAAAATTGTAGGGGAGGCAAAAATATAATATTTTTGTTGAATAGCATAAGGACAACACAATATATATTGTTAAAATGAGAGAGTTGAATTTTTTAGTTATTTGATTAATTATAATATTTTTGTTTAATATACAATCTAATTTCCCTATTAGATCCGCCTCTGAGGAGATGGGATGAAACACGATGCAGAGCCAGATAAGTGATCGCTTATTAATTTAATTTTGCCGGTCAACGTGAAATATCATGAGTAATGGCGTTATAAACCCATTCTGCAAAATGCAAATCCTTTTTAACTCTTATTTGACCAATAAACTACCATAATAATTCTATGACATTGACACATCAAAATATTTGTATAAGATCATTTGTGATTTTATTTTTACAAAAAAGAACTATTGTGATTTTAACATTGGTTTATCAAAGTTGATGGACTAATGTCTAAACTTTAAAATGTGAAAATACATTAACATGCAAAAATTTGGTCAAAAAAGAAAGATAATACATTAACTTATAAAGTGGGATAGACTTGAATTAGATTGGAAAATAGAAAGGACTTGCAGAGTTAAGAAAGAAAGAACTGAAAAGTTATAGACCCCGGGTGTTAACAAGTATTGGCGATATTTGCAATAACTGGTTGTCTCATTGGTAAAAGACATCTAACTTCTGGATGGAAATTCACAATCATGCCATATAGTTTGTATAAAGTTTTATACTCTAATCGTTTTTTCTTAAAAAAAATTGACGTTCTAGTAATTTTTAAAATTCTAAATTATTAAATGTTTTCAATTTTTAATGAATAAATTTTATGTTAGTATGACATTTTATATTCCATTTTTATTGATTGAATCACAGTAAAATATATAATTAATAATTCTTTGGTGTAAGAAAATTAAAAATTAAATGTTTGTAAATTTATGTACATGATCTTAAACATCATCTACTAGAAAATGGTTTAGTGTATATAACATATTAATTAATTATGATGCAAACATCTTTTAAATAGTGACATTATTCAAACATCAAAGCCGGACCACAAAAGCCCATAGTAACCGTTGAGCAACCTCAAATCTCAGTAATGTTTCTCTTGTTTTTCTCGTATCATCATCTCCTCTGATCATCATACCAGTATTGTTTATTTTCTTTTCTTCAAAAATCAAAAGTAGATAAGGTTGTTGCATAGACTGGAGACTCAGGCCGGCTAAAGTCTGGTCCTCATGAATCCTAGATGTCTCACCCGTTCAGTCACGGGTCATTATGGTTCGATATTACAGCTACACCTCTTTCTGCTAGTCTTGTCCGGAAACGCTTCGGCTCAAGACACTGATGACGATTCAGATATGTATGGAGAAAGCTATCGGTTGGACCCAAACACGGTAATACTCATGATTGTCCTAGTCAGCGTTTTCTTCACCTTCGGGTTTTTCTCCATATGTGTCCGTAAGTGGCTCGAGCAATTCATTGGGATGAACAATGCACACTCCGTGCGCGGTAACAGGCTTTCCCTGGGCCGCCCGCAGGCGCGTGGAATCGACGCATCAGTCATTGAGACTTTTCCGACGTTCCGATACTCCACGGTGAAGATGCTCATGGCAAACAAAGAGGCCCTTGAGTGTCCTATTTGCATAAACGAGTTCGAAGACGACGAAACGCTGCGTTTCATTCCTAAATGTTGCCACGTGTTCCATCCTGATTGTATAGATGCTTGGTTCCAGTCTCACACCACGTGTCCTCTATGCCGCGCCAATCTCGTCCCCGTACCGGGAGAATCGTTTGTTTCTATCCAGATACCCGGTTTAGCTGATGATGCTCCCGGTTCTGAATCAACCGGTGATCGGAACACGGTTTTGGGTTCTCCGGATGCGACATTGATTGACTCAGTGGCGTTGACCTGTAATAACCAGAGTATGCCACGTAGGTCTATGTCTAGCCGATGGAGCTTAGCCAGAATTTTCTCCACCGGCCAACATGTGGGGAATCTCGACCGGTTCACGCTTAGGTTACCGCAAGACATTCACAATAAGCTCGTGGACCCAAGCTTTTCAAAATGCCAGGTGACGTTTCCTCAGATGATGAGTTCAGCGAGAGGGTACAGAACCGGAAACCTAGAGACTGATGCAAATTATTTCCACTATGAACATACGGTTTGACAAAGATGGTCGGTTAGACCGTAGACCATTCTCCATAACTCCTCCGTACCGGACATGTTCGATAAATCACCGTTCGTTTGGTTGTTTCTTGAAAAGAACAACATCTGTGAACATTCGTCCCATCACCTTCGCTCCGGCCAGGATAGCCCCGTCTGTAGACCAAGTTGTGTAATTGTTTATTTGAGGAAGTCTTACATATTTATTTGAATTCTTCATCTTCAGTTTTAATGTTGCGGAACGAGGTCACTTTGTTTTCTTTTTCCGTACTTTTTGCAAGGATTTAACCTTTACTTTGTGCACAAATTTAGGCTCAAACTAATTTTCCAAAACTCATCTTTTATTCACTCTCTAAAGAAAACTAAAGTGTTTTTCAAGAGCAAAATAGAGATTACAAATTAATGATATAAGCAAACATTCTCTCTTAATTGCTTAAACTCTGGATGCCTCTCTCTATCTCGTTGTTCGTTGTTACACCGATGATCCCTTGTTGGTGGAGGCCTTAATCCAGACTTTGCTTGTCCTAGTACTATAACGATTTTGTGTAAACTTCCTTATCTCACCTGGATAATGTTACTTGCAAAAGGAAATATCACTAACCAAACTAGTTTTTGATATTTGTGTGCAAAGACTTTTCTGAGACTATAGATTAACATAAGACTTTTTTGATATTTGTGTTCAAAGACATCCGAAACTATAGATTATACTGAGAGTATAGATTAACATATGGTTTATGCTAATACAGTAATACCATCGTTATGTCACCACCTGTATTCAAATAAATATAAAATACTTTCGAAATGATAAAATATAATTTATAACATTATGTAAGCGTATTTTTACCCCAGAAAATTATTTTTTTTCCTTGAAATTATTATGTAAGCGTAAAGTTATTGAAACAACTTATAATCTCTTATTTATTATTTGAGAAACGTTAGAACTTATGAGTTATGCCGCGTGTCAACTTTTAAAATCCTTAAAAAATTGGCCGGTCCATAATCTTATAATATGCTTTTTATTAAATAGCCACAAATTAGTAGTCTACAAAAATTGTTCTTCATTCTTTTTATAAATAAAAACTAGACAATTGCCTAATATGATTAATATATATATATATATATATATAAATTACTGATTTTGAATAGTAAATATTTGATAACAATTCATGTATCCTCTATCATTTTGTTTAATTTCATATTATTAAAATAAATTAAATAATCACATTAACTATTTAATAAAATTTAAATTTTTTGTATATGTTATATTTTGAAATTTTAAAAGCAATTATAAATTACTAAAATTGTTAAAAATCTCACATTGAAAATTTATGATCAATGGTTTACATTTTTTGTTATAGTAAGATACAAATGATCATACAATCATATAAGTATGAACTTTCATTTATTATATATTCATATCAAAACCTATATAAATTTAATATTGTTCAAATTAAACAACCATATAATATATGTAAATATTTTAATATCAAAATTTTAGAAAATATATCATATTTGAATTGATAAAAATTAAATATTTTTAAAATTAATTGATCAATTCATCAAATTATATTTTACATATCTTTTGTTATTATTTAAAAATATAATTATCTAGAAACTTACTTATTTAACAAATATTTTATAAAATATTTCATTTCGCGCGCAGAGTACAGATTATTACCTAGTCAAATTGTATTATACTGAGACTAGATTCCTTTATTTATTCATGTTCTCCGCATTTACTCCATCGTAGTTCTAAATTAACATTTTTTGTCATCAGCTAAACAAAAGATTCATATTGACTCTGTAAACCACTCTGGTAGCTCCGCGTCCATGTGAACTATACATTTAATACTAAGATTTAATGTGTTTTATTAAAAAGTATGAAAAACTCAAAACATGTAATATTTTGAAATGAAGGAAATAATATTTTGATTAAAATATTAATTACAAATTTGGTTAGAAATATTAGTAGGTAAATGATCCAACTGGATCATCTTTTCAGCTGATCCTGGAACATTTAAAATTACATTTGACTTTTGTCCTTGAAATCAATTATATTTATTAGTATAAGTTATGACATGACTATATGGATGACTCTAAAGTGGGCAGTTGTATTTTGTTTACTAGGAATAAGAGACGGTTTAATATGAATTTTATTTTACGGTGGCCAATGTTAATTTAACACATTGGCAACGGCGTTTTTTTAATATGCGGGACGGTATTAATTTGACAGCATTGTTACCAATCAGTAAAAGTTTGATAGTCAATATGCGGGACGGTATTGATAGGGTCCACAACATTGTTACCAATCAATAATAATATGATAGTGCGGTGCGTTTTTCGTCACTTTGGTAGTGATTGGCAACGGCGTTTTTTTAATAAGCGGGACGGTATTAATAGATTTGACAGCATTGTTACCAATCAGTAAAAGTTTGATAGTCAATATGTGGGACGGTATTGATAGGGTCCACAACATTGTTACCAATCAATAATAATATGATAGTGTGGTGCGTTTTTCGTCACTTTTTAGTAAAATAAAAAATACTGTATATGTACTTGTGAGTTTTACAAAGGAAAAGGTAAATACGCTTTCAACAGTAATAACGCACCATTTTCGGTGTGTTCTAGGATATGGGGTGCGGTTTTTCTCTTTGTTTCAATAATAAATAATTAATATAGACTAGTGTTCAAAAAAAAAATTAATATAGACTCACATTTCTAGGATATGAGGTGCGTTTTTTTTTTTCTCTACATGAAACTAGTCAATTTTTTGAGATATAGCTTCCATTTTTCTATATAAATTTAAATTAATTTTAGTAGTTAAAATTATAAAAGAAAGAATACATATAATTTTTTAGCAACAAGTATTTACTGTTGTTAAGTATTTACTATTGTTAATCTGTTATTGCATTCGTTGCTGTTTCCTTTTAGGTAAACCACCTGTAGACTATATTTATTTAAATATTTTTATTAAAACAGCATTGTTTTTCTAATCAAAACCATATTAAATTCTAGGATGTGAACCTGAATCACATTCTTAAGAGCATAAATGATCGGCGGATTCACTAACGAAAAAGGTAAGGATCTGAGAATTTATTTTCTCTCGTATAGATCAGACATGGATAGACAAATATACTATTCGGAGAATCGGCTCATTTAACCAAAACTTACATAGATGGTTAATAAAAACTGAATTACTTTTTCAATCAAAAACTGATCGGTGGACCAGTGACTTATTCTTATAACTGGTAATCTTTTTTAAAAATATATTATGATAATATTAATAAACAAACAAATTTAATTTTTAATTATCTAAATATATTAATTTTACATTTTGTCTATTAAAACTATGCTACTTAAAAAAAACTACACTTTTCTATGAAATCCGCACTTGTCCCGCAAAACCACATGAACCGCAGTTGTACTGTACCGCACTATCTTTTATGAAATCTGCATTTGTCCCGCAAACCGCATGAACCACAGTTAGACCGTACTCTACTCTAATTCTTCACCGCTTATATTATCAAAACCGCGGTTACCATTCGGATCCTAAAATCACAGGGAATATTTGTACTTAAACTATCCTGAATATTCTATGTAAGTTTGTCTCCGCCAATATACATAAACAGTAGTATTCTTTTAGAACTAAAAATATTAATACTAATTGGAAACATTAATATATATACTCGTGTGTGTTAATCATCGATTGGACCAGTTCACCTCTTCTGGTTATAAACAATTTATATACATTTTAGTGAAGAACAATATTAGACCGTCTTAATCAACCATTAGACCAGAGGTACTAATTCACTTTTTCTGTTTATTAGAAGTTATAATCATTACTACTGTTTGATCTGTGCGCCTCCGCAGATATTAGTTCTTACGTTTTTATATATTTATTTTTAATTGATTAGTGTTATATGTTTTAGATATGTCGTCATATAATAAATTGTATACAAAAGATCCGGATCGAATCAGGTAATAAATTTATTTTTGGTACAAATGTCAGAACTGTTTCAAATATATTGGTTATTTGGATATTTTTATGTTTCCATATATTAGAACCGAACTCATCTAGATTTCGAAAGATCCAATTTGAACCCCACACATAAATTTATAGTATTTAGGCGGAACCTAATTTCAAAATTCAAAAAACGATGATTTAATTATCTATACTCGACAATAAATATAATACATTTTTAATTATTTTGATTTAAGCTATTATTTTGTTCACATAAACTATGATTTTGAATTATGTGTGTTTGATATGTAATTTTCATCAATTAAAATTAAGGTAATGAAAATTTTAGTAAAATAGACTAAACCGAATTATTAACCATGTGCAAAATTTTTTATTTTACATGTTTGACTTTTATAATTGACATAAAGTTAATGTTAATTAATTAATAAAAAACTCTGCCATATTATTATTATGGTAATATAATTAATAATGTGATGTATTGTTAAGGTAATATAGTTAATGAAGTTATTTAACTGAGTGAAAAATGAAAAGTGTAAAAACTTGTTGAAAAAAGTAAATTCTATTTGTACTTTAGATATTCTTAAACGGATTTGTAAATATATGTATATAATATTATTTCATCAGCTCGTCAGTAACCACATCTTTACCCAGTCATTATTCCATACAGAAATGATCAGATAGAAACTCTTAAAGAAACGTTCTATTTTTGCTGTTTTTAAGATAATCAACAAGAGCGTGGATCAACCTATAGACTTATTCCATAAAAACATGAACCTATAATTTTTTTAAAAAAACATAAACCTATAATAAGAAAACGACGTGATGGCAAGCAGGGGCAGACCTAGTCGAGAACTAGGTGGGGCAAGTGCCACACAGAAGAATTTTATTTTTTTTAAGTTTTATTGAAAATAAAGAAACTCAAATGCTTTTATTTTCAATTAATGCCTCATCACTCATGCCCCTTTAGTTAAACATAATTATTTAGTATAGTGTGCCCCATGTTGCAATTAACTAGGTCCGCCCATGAGGACATGGGATGAAGCACGATGCAAAGCCAGAATAGTGATCTCTTATTAATTAATTGTGCTGTCAACGTGAAACTTTCATGCGTAATTGCGTTATAACCCATGCTGCAAAATGGAAATCCTTTTTAACTCTTTTTGACCAGTAAACCACCATCTCATGTCATTCTACAATTTACCATTATGATTATGTGATACATCAAAATCTTTGTATAAGATCATTGTGATTTTAAATTTGGAATATCGAAGTCGATGGCCCACTGGCTACTGAGATAACTAAAAAAATAAATGCGAAACTACATTAACTTATAAAGTGGGATAGGCTTGAAGTCCATTGGAAATAGAAAGGAATTGCACAATGATTTTCTTAGAGAAAAATGATATTTACTCACAGGAATTAAGATACACAAAAGATATTTTATAAGAATAAAAATGAAGTGGAAAAAAATTAGTGAATCAGCATATCCTACGAATACGTTCGGAATAGCATATCTTACGAATATGTTAGGAAGCATCGTGTTATTGCTATCTCTGTTAAAAGTTATTATTAACAACATGTTTGGTGTAATTTATGATTCATGTGATATGTTATATTGATTTGATATGAATAAAAAGAAAGTAATTGCACAATTACGAAAGAAAAGACTCAATAGTTATAGAACCGGCCATTAACTAGTATTGGCGATATTTCCACCAACCGCCATTGATAAAAGACAACTCAACTTCTTGATAGAAAATCACAGCATGTCATATAAAATTTATACAAAATATTTTATATAATAGTTATGATGCAAAAAAAAAAATAGTTATTTAAATAGTGCCATTGTTCAAACTTCAAAGTCAACCTACCAACCACAAAGGCCTATTGTAATCGTTGAGCATCCTCAAATCACAATCACAGTATGTTCCTTCTTGTTCTTATTGTATCGTCTCCTTTGATCATCATTTATACTAGTTTTTTATTTCTTTTCTTCAAAAACAGACGTAGATAGGATTGTTGCATGGACCGGAAACCCAAACCGGCTAAAGGTTGGTCCTCATGAACCGTCTCAGTACAATCACCGGTCATCATGGTTCAATATTACAGCTCTACCTCATTCTCCTACTTTTATCCGGCCACGCTTCGGCTCAAGCCACTCACGTCGATTCAGATATCTATGAAAAAAGCTATCGGTTGGACCCAACCATGAAAATACTCATGCTCGTCATGGCTAGCGTATTCTTCACTCTCGGGTTCTCCTCCATATATATCCGTAGGTGGCTCGAGCGAATCACCGGGATGAACAACACACACTCCGTAGACGCTGGTGGTAACTGGCTTTCCCTGAGCCGCCCGCAGGCGCGTGGACTCGAGGCATCGGTCATTGAGACTTTTCCGACGTTCCAATACTCAACGGTGAAAACTCTCAAGATCAACAAAGAGACCCTTGAGTGTCCTATTTGCTTAAACGAGTTCGAAGACGCTGAAATCTTGCGTTTGGTTCCTAAATGTTGCCACGTGTTCCATACTGATTGTATAGATGCTTGGTTCCAGTCTCACGCCACATGTCCTCTATGCCGCGCCAATCTCGTCCCTGTACCGGGAGAATCAGTTGTTTCTATCCAAACACCCGGTTTAGCCGATGACGCTCCCCGTTCTGAATTAATCGGTGATCGGAATACGGTTTTCGGTTCTCCGGATGCGAGATTGATTGACTCGGTGGCGTTGACCTGTAGCCAGAGTATGCCACGTAGGTCTATGTCTACCGGATGGAATTTAGCCGAAATTTTGACTACCGGTCAACATGAGGGGAACCTCGACCGGTTCACGCTTAGGTTACCGCAAGACATTCACAATAAGCTCGTGGACCCGAGCCTTTCAAATGGCCACGTGATGTTTCCTCGGATGATGAGTTCAGCGAGAGGGTACAGAACCAGAAGCCTAGAGAATGATGCAAACTATTTCTACTATGAACGGTTTGACCAAGATGGTCGGTTAGACCGTAGACCATTCTCCATAACTCCTCCGTACCGGACATGTTCGATCAAATCACCGTTTGATTGGTCGTTTCTTGAAAAGAACAACATTGGTGAACGTTCGTCCGATCACCTTCGCTCCGGCCATTATAGCTCATCTGTAGACCAAGTTGTGTAATTGGTTACTAGAGGAAGTCTTACATTTTTATTTTTTTTTGAATTCTTCATTTTCAGTTTTAATGTTGCGGAACGAGTTCCGCATTTTTTTTTGTAAGGATTTAACCCTTACTTTGTGCACAAATTTAGGATGAAACTTATTTACCAAAACTTATCTTTTATTCACTCTCAAAAGAAAAAGTGTTTTTCAAAAACAAGATAGAGATTAGACCTGGGCATCCGGGTCCTCGGGTCGAGTTCGGGTCGGGTCTGGGTCTTTCGGGTCCTGGAAATTTAGACCCATTTAAGTATCCATAATTTTTCGGGTCGGTTCCGGGTCGGGTCTTGTCGGATCCGAGTCGGTTCAGATCTATAATTAAAATACCCATAATTTTCGGATTCGTGTCGGGTTTGGGTATTTAGGATATAAAAAGGAAATGAAATACTCAAATTCCATCGAATTTAGTCAAAATTTATAATATATATCTAAAATTTTACAAAATAACTTAAAATAAACTATTAATAGTTAAAATATAACATTTTTAATTCTATACTAGATCGACCAGCAAAACGAAGTTTTGTTTTCATTTATATTTATATAAATATTTTGTTTTCACTTCTAAATCGGTATATATTATAATGATCACATATATGAGATGTGTATATTAAGGTTTTTCAAACATTAAAATATTACAGTATACTTGCTTTCCATCAAATAGATTGTTTCAAAATTTCACATGTATTTGTATCTTCTTCTAGATCTTAATCCTCGTTTTGCAAGTGCAGAATATTTTATGATAAAATATTATCTTGATAATATTTAAAAAATATTTTTTTAATTTGTAATAATTTTGTGTATTTTAAATATTTTTCATTTAAATCAGTGTTTTTATATTCGATCCAGGTCCGCTGTCAAACCGTTTAATCCGGTGATCCGATAATTCAGTTTAGGTTTTTAAAATATTCATATTTAAGACCTATAAAAATCACTAAAACTCGAGACTAACTTGTTGAACCGATGAATACCAATATATAATCCAATTATATTTAAATTGTTGTAGTTTCATGATTTGTCACCTTTTAATCCAAAATTTAAAATTTACTGTTTTGCATTTTTATGAAATTATGACATTTCTGCAAAGTTTTGATAGAGAAAATGAAAGGTATAAAATAATTAAAAATCATAAATATGTTTTGGTCATATAACTCCTTTTTATATAGCTTAATTAACTTTATTATAATTGTTTTATGTAATTTATCTTCTTAATAATTTGGTTCATATTATAATCGGCCTAAATTTGTTGTTTACAATTAATGTTAACATTTTTGTTGAGATAATATATTTTAAACATTTTTCATAATTATTTTTGTTATTATATTTACTCTACAGTTAGTTATTTTCAATGTATAAAGTTTATATATATTTAACGTAATGGCTATTATTGAATTATTATGTTACTTAAATAAATGATATAACCATTATTTATTTATGAAATATAAATAAATGATCTCTTAATTTAACTGATTTGTTAATTATTGAAATATTTTTTTAATATCTAAACTTACAAAAAATGTTGTTTGGAAACGTAGATAGTAATATAAAGAAATAAGTATTAGTGATCTCCTAGTCTCCTAGACACTATTTGCCCTCAATACAATCATTTTCACCAAATAAATGTGACATGACATATGACTAAATGTGACATGACCAACCAAATTTAATGCTTATTTATATTTTTGGTAAACTTTTAAAAATATGTTATTAAATTATACATAATCATTAAAGTAAATCTATTCAACTATGACATTAAATTTTATAATAATAGAAATATAATAATATTTTACAAATTTCAAAATATTTTTATTTTTATAATTTTTAAAAATTATAAAATTTTAATTGTAGTTACTTTCAATGTATAAAGTTTATATATATTTTACGTAATGGCTATTATTGAATTATTATGTTACTTAAATAAATGATATAACCATTATTTATTTATGAAATATAAATAAATGATCTCTTAATTTAATTGATTTGTTATTACTGGAATATTTTTGTAATATATAAACTTACAAAAATATTGTTTGGAAACGTAGATAGTAATATAAAGAAATAAGTATTAGTGAACCCCTAGTCTCTAGACACTATTTGCCCTCAATACAATCATTTTCACCAAATAAATATGACATGACATATGACTAAATAGGACATGACCAACCAAATTTAATGCTTATTTATATTTTTGGTAAACTTTTTAAAATATGTTAATAAATTATACATAATCATTAAAGTAAATCTATCAACTATGACATTAAATTTTATAATAATAGAAATATTTTAATATTTTACAAATTTCAAAATATTTTTATTTCTACTTTTATAATTTTTAAAAATTATAAATTTTAATTATAGTATTATTAGCTTCTTTATATATCTAAAAGTTTTAAAAATACTGTTTAGTTGTACTTTTGATAATTACACAACTTATATATCAATTTTTATTAATTTTTAAAATTTTGTTTAATATATTTTATCCAAAATAAATAGATAAAATTCCATGAAAGGTTATAATTTTTAAATATATACATATCTATTGTTAAGTATAATTTAAAATAATCAAATTTTTATTTATCTTAACTTTATGTTAATTAAATCAAAATTTGTACTAAAATATTAGTAAAAATAAAAAAACATTAATTATAAAATTTTATTTTTAACCATTTTAAATTTAAGAATTTTATTATTGCACATGGTGCAGGAAAACACATAGTTTTTTGTAGGTTTAACTATAAAGTAGAAATGTATACTTAGTTTAAAAACTTACAAAAGAAAGGTTAAGTGTAAATGTAGAATTTTGTTTTAATAAGTGAGATATTGTATAGTTATTGATATATATAATATTTTTATTTTTTAAGTTTGTTTTATTGATATGTTTTGTTTAAGTTAATTCTACTATATCTTATACCAAATGGGATAAATCGATTTTAACAAAAAAGATACCCCACTCACATTTTTTTAATGGTTAAGGCAAGTAGATATAAAATATGATGGCTAACATTAAGTTAGTTATAATTTGATTAGCAAAATGAATAAATAATGGGAATAAAAACTTCCTAAATTTAAGGATGAAAATAAATAAAGGAATTGAAAATATTGTTAGGATATTATTATGCAAATACAAAAAATAATGTAATCAACATTTTAAAGAAAGAACTATTTTCAAATATCACACATGAAAGAAGTCATGACTTCTATTTTAATATAATAAATTTTACATTTCAAACTTCATGTTACTTAAAAATGTTACAAAATAATGACAAAGATTGTTAATAAAAAGATATTTTAAAGTTTTTAAGTCGGGTTTGTATCGGTTCTTATTGGATCGGGTCTATTCGGATCGGGTTCTTTTCGGGTCCGGGTCTATTCGGGTTGGTTCTTTTCGGGTCCAGGTCTATTCGGGTAGAAGAATTTTGGACTCAATAGGTACTTGTAAATTTTCGGTTCGATTTCGGGTCGGTTCCGGTTCGGATTTTCGGGTCCAGGTTAAAATGCCCAGGACTAATAGAGATTTAATGATTTAAGCAAGAGAACATTCCCTCTTAATTGCTTAAAATCTTGATTCTTCTCTCTCTCGTGTTGTTCTTTTTTACCCCGATGATCCCTAGTTGGTGGATACCTCTTCTAGGTACAATCCAGACTGTGATTGTCCTAATATTATAAGGATGTTGTCTAAACTTTTTGTTAATTTTGGAAGTGTCTTAAATCCCTAAGCATAGTAAAAAGACTAGCATTTTTTAAATCAGATGTAATCCACTATAATCAAATCAAACAATTTATATCTTCCATATCATTTGCAGCAATGAACATATTATGAACACATAATAGTAGGAATATGGGAGAGGGGCTGCAAAGAAAACTTAAGAACAAAAATATATTGAGGCAAATACTCGTTTATGATACAAACTCTAAGAGATTATGATTTTCTCAAAGGAGTTACATTGAAAAAGTCTTGAAACATTTTGATATGTTAAAGGCAAAACCGGCTTCTATACATTTGGCGAAACATTTCATACTTTCAATAGAACAATGTTCTAAGTCTGCTGGAGAGATCAAAGATATGGCGCATATTTTTTATGCTAGCATAATTGGATGCTTTAAGAACGCAATGGTATGTACTAGACCAGATTTAGCATAAGTGATTGGTCAAATAAGTAAATATATGTTGAATCCTAGAATAAGTTATTGGAATGTTGTCAAGTGGATTCTAAGATACTTGCGAGGAACAAATAACTACAGGCTTACGTATGAAGGTCAAGAGTGTGGTTCAGTTGTGGGGTTTGTGGACTCAGATTTATGGTGGAGATCTTGACAATTAAAGGTCAACTGCATGGTACGTTTTTACTCTTACATGAACACCTATATGTTGAAGATCGGCACAACAGCCTATTGTAGCAATGTCAACCATATAAGCTGAATATATGACACTTGGAGAAGCAGTTTGGGTACAAGAACTTGTAACTTATAATGAAGGGTGTTCTATTTTTGTTCCAATTTTCTTATACAATGATTCTAACTGGTAATCATTAAAAGAATACGTGGAATAAGAAGGAAAAGAAGGAAGATGAGTAAATTAAAAAGTGAAAATAATATTTATTACTTGCATTTTTCTGAATTTGATAAAAACAAATTTGGTTATTATTTGTTGAATGTGAAAAATGTTAAAAAAAAATTGTAGGTAACAAATACCCTTTATAATTGGTGTAAACTGTAGAGTTTTAACTTTAACTAGCTTTTGACCCGCGCGCCCGCGCGGGTGTCATTTTCTTTATAAATTAAACATTTTTTATATTTTTAGTACTATATATTTATAACATTTATTATATTACATATCTGTTTTATATAGCATATCTATATGTAACATTCTTATTGTTTATACATTGTAATTTTAAGTATCCCTATATTAAATTTCTTTATTGTTTATGTAAAATTTTGAAATATAAATTAATAACTATACATAGGAACATATATAGAATATATTATATATTATTTGTTATAATGGTGAAGCTCTCATTTTATTTTCATATAATTTCACTATTATAAATCCATTTTTATATATATATAATAGATCATATTAGTAAAATAATTTATAAGTAAATAAATTGGCCAATATATACATTAGAATAAACCTATTAACATAAACTTCCAGATTAAATGGATAAGATAATTTACAATGTAAGTAAAAGGGCCACGACTTTGTTTTGCTTTAGATCTTACTTAAAAATGTAAAAGATTTAAAGGTTGAAAAATGTCATTATCAAGATTGTGAAATTAGACAAAATCTATTGTTTGTTATCTTTTTCAGTTGGTGCAAATCTGTATAAAATTGTGAAAAAATATATTGTTTCTGTTTTCAACTTATAATCTAAATTTTAAAGATTTTATGTATACTATATTGATAGTGTTTTTTTATAAATATTGGTTTAAGATTTATAAAAGCATTTAGTAAATAATGAAAATATGGAGATATATTTTCAAAGTGGTTAATTTTTTGTGATGTTTGGAAATCATATCTCGAGAACTGGGTGGTAAGTAAGCTTGGATGATTAATATACAATTTTTAACTTATTCGGATGTTAAATGATCTGAACATTACTACTCCAGCTGAGAAAATCTTTCTCATAAAGTACAGAATCACAAGATACACTGTAACAAAACTGAAATCCAGTTTTTTCGGCCAAACGATAGTTGCAGTGTTAGAACCGTTCCTGCCGCCGTTTCTCAACCCTCTTCTTCAAGGATGAACCAGTAAAAGGAATTGAAGAAGAAATGTCCAGAATAAACACTGAGATGTGATCAATGATTTTAGTTTCTGGTAAAACCACCTGATGTGATGATTAAAGTCCATTGAAGGCTCATATGTAGGTAAGTAAGGTAAACTATTTGGTCTCCATGGTTTTATCATCCTTGGATGGTGGTGAGAACTTTTCAGAAGGTGATGTTTCTGTAGATTCAAAACCAACACTGATCCCATTCAGAAGAGATCTATGGTGAGTTGAAACATGACGGTTCAGAGTGTGGATTGCGACATCTCATTCCCAACATAGTAAAGCTCTATCTCGCAGACATAGGAAGCTAATTGTCATATTCCAATATGAAGCAGAATATAGCTAAGATAACTGCAAACAAACAAACACTGTAAATAACTAAGAAATGAGTTAATGGTCCTCTAAACTAAAAAAAGGTTCAAACCTTTAATAAATAAAAGCACAAAAAATCGTACAATCATGGAGATAATATAGAGGTTTCTCCAAATAACTAAGAAACTGGTTTATGTCAAAACGTAAAGATTTAAAACCTCTCATACCTTAAAAAAGACTCAAACTTTCCAGATCAAAGAGAGATGATCACACACAACGCAGCTTCTCGACGCAACATAGCACTGGCACTCCCGCTGCCTCGCAAATGTGAACGAAGAATTCAAGCCAGAGCTCGGGAATCACCGAGACCAATCTCATCGGATGAAGAGCAACCAACATAGTTTAATTCAGAGGCGATTGAGCAGCTGTTGAGTCAAACACTTCCGACGAAGGGGAAAATTTCTTGATTCAGTCCAAACCACCAGGATCCAAACACATCTAATAGCTTCCAAACCACTTACGCAATCACTATTCATCTTTTAAGTGCCAGTGATAGGGAATCAAATGATCAAATCTGAGAATCAAATTTCAACTGAACCAAAATCAAAGTCAGAGGAACGAATATCAAAAGAAAAAACAAACGAAACTAAAGAAAAAGAAAACCGAAAAAACCGGTGAAAAGCCAGCCGTCACCATCAATGAAGAGCAACGATGACGCTAAAAATCTGAAGCCGGCCAAATCAGTGCTGTAAAAGCCACCGTTTGATAGAGGCGGAGACTGACCATCGTGAGAGACAGATGCCGGAAAAGAACCGGCGACTTTTGCTGAAAGATTAAAAAAAAGAGATAAAAGAGAGATCGAAAGCTTAACCCCTGTTTCGAGTTATTTCACGTTTAGGAGAATTAAATTAAGTTAGATGATTTTTTAATGTTGTAAAACGACTGTGTTTAATACCAGTGGCATAAAGAGGTAATTACTGAGGAAAAGTATGGACTAAGTACAATATGTACTTCAGTTTTAATAGATTAGATGACTATAAGGGCAGCTCCAACGTGACGTTAAAACGCCATTTTAATGTCAAATATTGACTTTTCCATCTCCAATGAAACGGCATATGCGACGGTATTATAGTGTTTTGGTGATTTTTCAAACAGTGCCACACTAAATATAGCGTGAATCTGTAGCGGGAAAACTTTTTTTTGAAACTTAACTATTTGTATTTAGTTTTAATAAATAGCAAATAAAATTCACTGATATGTAACTATGATATTAAATTTATTTTTAATAAATCTTAATGTGATTTCTAAATTTTATTTAATATAAATTATTCATTAATAAAACATTTAAAATAGGATTAAAATATATAAAAGTTATTTAAAATACATAAAATTACCAAATAAACACCAACCAAACATAAAAGTGCACACAAGAAAATAGATTTGCAGAATTAAAAAAATTAGTAAGATGTAATGTATTTTCTATGCAATGTATTTTCGTTTGTATGTTTTTATTTGTTTTAATTTCATATGTATTTTCATTTGTATGTTTTAGTTATTTTAATTTCGTTTGTATGTTTGTTGTTATTTTAATTTCATATGTATTTCTAAAGTATTATTCAATAATTATAATTATTGTTTTACACTTGTTAATCCTATTCTTATTAAGAAATAGTTATTTGTATATGTTATAAGAATAATGAGTATTAAAATATTAAATAGTTAAGAGAATTTTTTTAATAATATAAAATTAGAGAATATTCTTTTTAGTGTGATATTTGGTGTTGTGGTTGGAGATGAAAAGATATTTGGTGCTAAAATTACACTAAAATGGTGTAGTTTTGACACTAAAATAGTGTGATGGTTGGAGATGGCCTAAAGGCTTTAGTTTAATTTTATATTTCAAAAGGCAATGTTATTCCAATTAGGTTTTAAGCCATAAGAAAATTCAAAACCTTTATTTAAAAAAAAAGAGTTAGAATAGCTGTTTCACTTCACTCTTAACTTGTTTTTCTTATAAATATTAATTCATGATTTATTATTTCTAAAACCACATCTATTATATGGTCAAAATTTTAAAAGCCAAAAAAAAATTAAAAGTCAAAGCTTTTAATGTCTAAAACAATCAAGGCCATAATAGTCAGCTAGAAAAACCATTAATGATTTTATGACTGGATTTTAAAAACTGAGTCTCGTATACAAAACTACTGAATATTGAGAAGTTTGATTCATATATGTCACACTCATGTTAATTTTAAAGACGGCTAATTATAAATATATATTTAATAATTTTAAAATATTATATTTTAAGTTTATTGTTAGAATTTTCTTTTATTTTTGATAATTTTTTCATTTTAATTTTATAAGTTGGCTATGTTTTTATATTGGTTTCTAAATCATGTATATATAAAAATTAAATTTTTAAAACGTGGTAATACTATATATATTGATTTCAAAAGGAAAGTTCACAGAGAATAAGATTCATATTGTTTAAAATATAGTTTTCCTTTTAAAACATAATCTCACACAACATAATATATATATAATTTTTCAAATATATTTAAATTCAAATTATTTTCTTTATATTGGTTTCCAAATAACATATATATATAGAAATATTTTTAAAAATACGTGATATATTTTAATATATAATTGATTTAATAAAATGGACATTCAAAGAAAAAAGATAACATGATATTTAAAAATATATAATTAACTTAATAAATACTAAAAATAAAATGATATTTCTTTTGAAATGATCATAAGAAGCATCAAATTTTTTTACCAACATACAGACTCAACAGCAACATCGAAAATATTAAAAAAAAATAATTTAAATATTTGTTTACTATTAATCTATTTTTTCAAATAATTAAAAAAAATTGTTGGATATTGAGACATTTAATGACTTAAAAATATCATACAATATCATTATGAAAAATAAACTTTCGCTTAAAATTTTAAAGTCTGATTATTAATTATAATGTTTTCTATAAAATTGAATAAATAAGAAAAAATATTTACAAAATATAACAGATTGTACGTTTGATTTGATTGCTCAACTGTGAACCACCCACTAACACTTCATCTTCTTTTCTATTTTCTTCCCAAAAAAAATAAAAAACTTTATCAAGATATATTTTAAAATATAAGAATTAACAACATTAGTCTTAGTATATCCTGAACCAAAAATAATTGGGTTTAATTCAAAAGAATTTCTACTGTCTAATATTCGCATAATAATAATAAGATTTTCAAAAACAAAACAGGTAATCCTTTGGATATTCTGCATACCGTGGAGATAGAAGGTGTTTTGTGAACTGAATCTCAAATCAAAGACCTTCCAATTCGAGACTCCTCAGTCTTTATAAGGAATGTAAATTCTTACAATGTAAACTGTTGTTATATTGATGGAGCATGGAAAGAACAAGATTTATTCACAGCATAAGGGTGGTTTTACAAGAAGGAAGGAACTACTGATATTATGATGGGTGCTATGTTGATCTGCAGGAGTCTATCACCTTTACATGCAGAATGTGAAGCTTTGATACGGACGATGGAGTGCATGAAGAACCTACATATTTCAGAAATGGTATTTGCAACAGACTGTTCTCAACTGGTGAAGATGGTGTCTACACCCACTGAATAGCCGGCGTTCACTACACAAATGGAGGAATTCTTGCGATGTAAAGAATACTTCCATACCTTTACTATTCAACATATCCCCAGAACGCAAAACACAATGACTAATAAGCTGGTTTATGTTGATTCAGTTTTCCCGAGGTGGCTCTCGGATCAGGAATCTGCTTAGCTCGGTTTTAACTTTTTGTTTTAAAAAAAAACAAACCAATATGAATTCTTTTATTTTGGATTGTTCATAATAGTTTCAATTAATATTTTATAAATCTAAATTAAAAATATTACTTTATTGAGAAAAAGTTAAAATATTACTTAGATTTTAAAATTAAACTAGCATACTAACCAATTACCAATTTTAGTGCATGGCTTACAAGTATTGACCAATGTTTAAAACAATATATCCACATTATGATTAAACGAACCAATCCAAAATAATTTATATATCAAATTTAAGATAATAAATCAAAATTAAATGAAACTAACAAAATTAAGAAAAACTCTAACCTATTTGAAACAACGATTATGGTTAATTATAAGAAGTAAATGTAACATAATATATTCAAATGATGACCAAACCGATTAAACATCTACACAAGTCACTTGTTTAACTAAAAAATAACATTTTAAAGAAACAATTTATACAAGTACACTATAAAACAATTTAAAATGTAATTAGGAAATTGATTAATTATTATTATGTATTTATTTTGTAAATATTTATGTCCATGCATAATTAAACTGAAAGAGAGGAATAAAGATTAATATAAATAGAAGTGTATTTTTCTTTACTAATATATGTTACAATATTACTTTATTATTTTTAAAGTAACGAATTTCTAGAAGAATATCTTATTTTTCACTTGATGAAACCCAATAAAATTTAAATAAATGTTATGTTTTTGGAAGCTGAAATAGGTATAACATGGTGGATATGAAAAGTTTGAGGCTAGACTGCAGTAAATATATATACGAGAAACGTCTGAAATTTCGTAAAAATAAAACGCGTTCAAGTGCAGTCAAGTAATATCGCCAAGAATGTGTTTCCAATCATTATTCCACAAAGAAATGAAAAACCTTTATATTTCTTTTTGTTAAGATAATCAACAAGAGCATGGATCAACCTATGACTTCCATAAGAACATAAACCTATAATGGGAAAATGACGTGATGAGGAGTCCCAGGGGCAGACCTAGGTGAGAACTAGGTGGTGCAAATCACAAGTGCCACTTACAAAAGTTTTACTTTCATTAGTTTTATTGAAAATCAAGAAACGCAGATGATCTAATCTTCAATGCCCCATGCACCTTTGGTTGAAAACTTTGTTATTTAATATGGTGTGTCCCATGTTGTACTATTTGCTGGATCCGACGCCGAAGACATAGGATGAAGCACGAGGCAAAGCCAGATCAGTGATCACTTATTAATTTAATTTGACTAGTCAAAGTGAAACTTTTCATGCGTAATTCAAATCCTTTTTAACTCCTATTTGACTAATAAGCCACCATCTCATGTTATTTTAGAGTTTACCATTAAAATTCTGCTACACATCAAAACCTTTGTATAAGATCATTGTGATTTAAAATTTGGTATATCAAAGTTGATGGAGTACTGTCCACTGACATAGCTAAAATAAAATGTAAATGTGAAATATATTAACTAATAAAGTGGGATAGGCTTGAAATCCATTGGAAAATAGAAAGGACTTTCACAATTACGAACGAAGAAACTGAATAGTTATAGAACCCGGGCATAACAAATTGCGATATTTGTACTAACCGGTTGTTCCATTGATAAAAGACATCTCAGCTCTAGATGGAAAATGAAATTCATGTCATATAAACTTACAATAAAAGTTTACTCACTCTTTTTATAAATATATATATATATATATATATATATATATGACGTTTTAATCTAAAGTTAGATAATTTTTTCACTTTTCAACATCTAAATTTTCTTTTATATGACATTTTATATTCTCCATATTGTTTTATTATTGATTGAGTTATTATGGTAATATAGAAAATTATAATGTATTTGTTTAAAAATTAAAAAAATGTTTTCAAATTTATGTACATATCCTAAGCGTCAACTATTAGAAAATAGAGTGTGTACATAACATATTAATTAGTTATGGTGCAAACATCTTTTAAATAGTGAGTAGTAACATTGTTCAAACTTCAAAGTCAACCTACCACAAAAGCCCATTGTAACCATTGAGCAGTGTCCCAAATCTCAGAGTCTAGTTCCTCTTGTTCTTATTGTATCATCTTCTTTGATCACCACACCAGTATTGTTATTTCTTTTCTTCAGAAACAAAAGCAGATAAGATTGTTGCATTGACAAGAGACCCCAAAGCCGGCTAAAGCTTGGTCCTCATGAACCCCAAAGATCTCAACCGTTCGATGACTGGTCGTCATGGTTCTATATTACAGCTCAACCTCTTTTTCCTACTCTTCTCCAGCCACGCCTCGGCTCAAATCACTGACGGTGGTTCAGATATGCATGGAGAAAGCTATGGGTGGGACCCAACCATGATGATACTCTTAATCATCCTGGTCAGCGTTTTCTTCATTCTCGGGTTTTTCTCCATCTATATCCGTAGGTGGCTCGAGCGAGTCATTGGGTTGAACAACGCACCCTCCGTCGACGTTGACGGTAACAGGCTTCCCCTGAGCCGCCCTCGGGCGCGTGGAATCGACGCGTCCGTCATTGAGACTTTTCCGACGTTCCGATACTCAACGGTGAAGATGCTCAAGATCAGCAAAGAGGCCCTTGAGTGTTCTATTTGTTTAAACGAGTTCGAAGACGCTGAAACCTTGCGTTTGGTTCCTAAATGTTGCCACGTGTTCCATCCTGATTGTATAGATGCTTGGCTCCAGTCTCACGCCACGTGTCCTCTATGCCGCGCCAATCTCGTCCCCGTACCGGGAGAATCGGTAGTTTCTATCGAGATACCCGGTTCGGCCGATAACACTCCCCGTTCTGAGATAACCGGTGACCGGAATACGGTTTTTGGTTCTCCGGATGCAAGATTGATTGACTCGGTCGCGTTGAATTGTAATCAGAGTATGCCACGTAGGTCTATATCTACCGGATGGAGATTATCCGAAATTTTCACCAATTTCGGTTGGACCGGTCAACATGAGGAGAATCTCGACCGGTTCACCCTTAGGTTACCACAAGACATTCACAATAAACTCGTGGAACCAAGCCTTTCAAAAGGCCAAGTGACGTTTCCTCAGATGATGAGTTCAACGAGAGGGTACAGAAGAACCGGAAGCTTGAAGATTGATGCAAACTATTTTCACTACCAAGATGGTGTGACAGACCGTAAACCCTTCTCCATAACTCCTCCGTACCGGACATGTTCCATCAATATACCTCCGTGTAGCAGTGGTGATCAGGTGTGTGTTAGTACACCAAGGAGTTTGCTTCTAGCGATGAAATCACCATTTGATTGGTTATTTCTTGGTAAGGACGACAATGGTGAACGTTCGTCCGATCACCTTCGCTCCGGCTATGATAGCTCATCCGTAGACCAAGTTGTGTAACTGGTTACCTGAGGAAGTCTTACCTTTTTTTTTTTTGAACTAAGGAAGTCTTACCTATTTTTATTTATTTATTATTTATTATTTATTATTATTTTTTGCATCAGTTTTAATGTTGCGGAACGAGATCCGCTCTTTGTTTTATTTGTTCTTTCTTTGGTCTATTCCATAAGAATTAATTTTCTCGGGAATAAAATAATAATCACAATTAGTATATGTGGTCTACTCACTGATGTTTAGAAAAAGATCATCTTCGAAAGAGACAATTAACGTGCTCAAGAAGAATGAGTTGAATCTCAAGTTTGTAGATCTCACTGATACAATTCATTAATTCAGGATTGCAAACAAGTTATTGATGCAGTAATCTTGTGCTGATGTTCTGGCAAAAGGATCAAAATCTTGTAGCTTATAGTGAGGGGAGGGGGTTCCTCTGGTGTCACAATTTTCTAACATTAAGTAAATGTTGACAGCGAGGTATCGTCCACAATTAGGGTTTTAACTTTAACTAGGTTAAGACCCTACCTATCCCATAATGAATATTGCGTATATAAATTATTCTTACGTACTATTACTTATTTTACATTTTTATATTTGTAAAATAATATATATAACAAAATAATAATTGTATATTAAATAATTGAGAAACCATTAACTAACTATATATATAAAGTTGGGTTTTCTCATTCCGGAACGCGCCACATAGGATGCCACGTCAGAAATTTGAAAACTGTTGTCGCGCCATGTATCACTGCATCCAAAATGCAGCACCTTATTAAATGAATATATCTCTTCGCATTTCCGTACATACAAGTAGTCTGTAACTTCCACTTTAATGCACATCAATAAACGCTTGTGTATACAAAGAGATCCATTGCAGCCACTACATACCCTAGTAATACTTTAAGATTTTTTTTTAAAAACAACTTTTAGTTATATATGGTCACGAGATAAAACAGAGGAAAGGCTGGACTTGCACACAGATAATCGAGCGCATCTAACATTACCGACGCAACATGTGGCTCGACATCGGGTTCATACTGCGTATGTATCTTTAAAACATCCAAAAGTTGGTTTTTAGATCATTGCAAAGTATTCTTCTTCAGATATCATATGTTTGTTAGTATTGATTGTATATGATGTTTATGCATATATATTAGACAACTATGTTTACAAATACAAATTAGTACTTGATTTCTATTAAATATTGTAATTGTGGATTAGACTAAAAAGAAACTAAAACAACTATATAGGAAATTGCATATTTTGGATGCGAGTGTGATTTATATCAACCGGATTTAGTTTAGAGTGCAACATTATCGTCAAAAAAACTTTTGAATAGAAATTATATTTTTATCCATAACCTAGATAATTTAAGTTTAATAAATTTTTTAAAATTTTATGTACATTATTTATTTACATAATTTTTAAATTTTATTTTTGAACTTCAGAAATATTATTATCACTATTTTATAAATAAATTCTTAATTTTAATATTTAAATATTTGATGAAATAATTTATAAGAAATATTTGTTTTACTATCAATTTGAGATGTTAATATATTCATATTTTAGATTTACTGAAGAATTTTAATACAAATATCAAAAGTACATATAGTTATTCTATTAACTAACATGTACTATAGCGTAATAAAATAATTTAAAATAATATTTAGTTTAATATGTTTTTGCTGATTTATAATATTTTTGTACAGAATAATATATAGTTGTATAAGTTCTTTTTGTGCATAATATTTTATAGCCAGATTAAAAATTTATGTAAGTATAAATATATAATCAACAAAGCATACTACTCCCTTTATTTGATGTGTTTTATATTTGTTTTAATTTATCTCTAGCAACTTACTAACATAACATAAAGCAAAAATAAATCCCCAAATATAACATAAATATAAAAAAAAAAACAATAAGTATTAATAGTAGCAATTACTGACATTGTCCTAAATAACTACAAAATATATTCGACTAAGATTACCTCAGAGTTAAAACCTTATATTCTCCACTGTAATAGATACCCTGACATAAAAAAAGGAATTTTTGTATTTGAAAACTCAATCTTATTCTCTCAACATAATCACACTTACAACCAAGTGCACATATAAGAAAATTTACATAAAATTATATGTTTAATAAAAATCGATACATCAAATTCTGCGCGTAGCGCGGATATGCACTAGTTATGAATATAATGAAATTGGCTTGAGCATATTAATCAAAACAATCCCGCTTGTTTAACTTTAATCATTTTATTATAAATAAATCCAAACAATCACTTTTATCTATTTTATAAAATATATAATTAAATTTAAATGATATTAACATAGATATATAGCATACTTAGTAGTATAATTATCTATTAAATGATGTTTCTTACTCATATTTTTTTTATGATTATTTGTGTCTTTTATAACAAAATTTTAATCTTGTTAATAACAAAATTTGCAATGTAGAAATTTTAATAGTATAATATTTTTTAAAAAAATCAATGCAAATTTTGAAATTAAAATATTTATGTATTTTATATATTATTCAGTTCAGTTTAAGCATTATTAAAAATATATATGTTAATCTGAATATTTTTTTAAAGAGACTAATATGGTTGTATGATCATTTGTATCTTAATATAACAAAAAATATTAAACCACTGATGACAAGATTTTCAGTGTGGATCTTTTAACAATTTTAGCGATTTTAAAAATTTTAAATATAACATATACGAAATAATCTAAATTTTTTGTTATACAATTAATGTGATTGTTTAATTTATTTAAAAATATATAATTAAACAAAATGATAGGGAATAAACAATTCTTATCAAGTTTTTATTATTCAAAATTATTAACTATCATATACTAATCACATTAAATAAGTCCAATGCTTTTATTTAAATAAAGAAGGAAGAATATTTTTATACTTTAAAAACAATTTTATAGTTAGTTTAATAAAAAATATAATATATGTTAAGATGAATCAACCTATTTTTCTAAGGATTTTAAGAATCATTTAAGTGATTACATATGGCATAGTAGGTTTTAGCTTAACTTTGAACTTTTAAAGCCAATTTTATATTTTCTAAAAAATTCAATTTTATTCTAATCAGGCTTTAACTCCTATAAAAATTTTATTCAAAAGAAATTCAAAGCCAAAATAACTAATTTCACTATTAACATACTTCGAAAAAAAATCAACAATTCATAATTTTGGTACATTCATTATTTATCATTTAACATAAGCAAAATCAAACTTAACAGTCCAAATATTTAAATTCTAAACAATCAGAGCCACAATATTTAGCCGGCAAAAAATCACTATAGTTACGTATATCTAGGCCGAAAATTGAATCTCACTACAACAAGAACTACTGAATGTTAGACCAAAAAAAAAAAACTACAGAATGCAGATGATGATGATAAGAGAAACAGATTGAAAGAGAAGAATGAAAATTAATGTAAAAAAATGAGAGAAATTGGTAATTTTTTACAAATTTTCCACCATTTTATTTTTTATTATTTTAAAATTTGGGACTAAACCGTAATACAAATTATGAATCAAAACTCATCCTTTGTTCTAGTTATGCATCTCCATCTGTGTGTTTTGTGCATAGTAGTCTGAGATTCTGAGTCAAGATTGGATTCTTGTTCAATGGGTATAGACAGTAAACTGGTCAAGACTGAGAGAGTGCGTGTGGGAAATCAGTAACTTCTGGACAGTGAAACCAAACCAATCAATGTCTTGGATGGCTAGGAAATTGTCGAAGATGAGGGACACAATTTACCCTTGGATTCATCTGCGTGTGGGAAATGGAACCAGAACTCGTTTTTGGACAGACAACTGGTCTCCCTATGGGAAACTGACTAACTACCTCTCTCCAACTGCGACTTCACATCTTGGAATCCCATGGAAAGCATCATTAGCTTCGCTTCATATTAATAACGCTTGGGCTCTTCCTCCTGCAAGATCAGAAAACCAGGTAAATGTAGCCTCTTTCCTAACTACTAGATCTCCAGGAAGAGGAAGATCAATATGAATGGCGGATTGGAACCAATTCATCGGATCACTATAGTAGCAGTCAAGTCTATCAGGAGTTAAGAGGCACTCTACCTAGAGTTGATTGGTTCTCTGTGGTTTGGATCAAGAGAGGCATCCCTCGACAGTGTTTCCTCACTTGGCTTTTCGTATTGAACAGATGCCCTACAAGAGACAATCTCATTAGCTGGGGAATTCAAACGCCTCCGACCTGTCTTCTCTGTAATTCAGCCTCCGAAAGTAGAGGTCACTTACTATTCTTATGCCCTTTTAGTTTTGGGATTTGGAGTGCCACTGCGGCACGATGCTCCTTCCAACCGTCGGGTGACTGGACCGCGTCACTTCTCAGCATGCAAACACTGCCGATCAAAAGCTTGTCTTCTCAACTCTCCCTCTGGTGTTGGCAGGCTTCAATCTACTCGATTTGGACTGAGAGAAACTCTAGACTTCATAGAAATACTTTTCGCTCGATGGACTCCTTGATCAAGCAGATTGATCAGCAAATCAGAAACAAAATTTCCTCCCTCATGCCATCACAACCCCGACTGTGCTCTTCTCTGATGCAGTTTTGGCTTTCCACAGCGTAAGGTATCTCAGATCACCATCATCATCGCTTTGTTCTTTCCGTAAAAGAAGACAGCAAAGAGTTACTATTAGGTTCAAACTTATGGGTTTAATTTCACTTTTCTGTACTGGGCTAGGCCCGTAAGTAACTTCAGGCTGTAGCCTTGTAAACCTTTTTCTTTCTTTCATGCATTTATATAAGCAAGCCAAGTTACAAAAAAAAAAAAAAGACTGAGAGAGTGGCTGAGAAAGATGACATGCAAGTAACTCGTGTTCTGTTCTGCGGCCATCACTTTCCTGATTTTACAACTTCACTAGAGATTACTTGCAATATTACCCTTTATTCAGGTAATAACTGTTGGATTCTTGTAATAATTACTAAAGTTCTCAACTTTACTCTCCTAGATTAGTCACAGTTGTGTTTGATATCAGATAGGCCGATGTTGTCCTTCACCGTGATGTTCCTGAGCTTATAAAGAACTATCATGTGTGTGATTTTGTCGATGCAAATAGATTCATATGTTCTCTTGCGAGCAAGATGAAGCTTATTATGCTGTACGGTGTTGGTCTCGAAGGTATCTCTTTGTCACATTTTTATCCAGTATGCATTAATACCTTGAAAGAGAATAGCACATCACTAAAAATACCAGCGGTTACTTACCTATGAAGGTGTTGACATCGATGCTGCTACTAAACATGGGACCAAGGTCGCTAGAATTCGTAGTGAGGGTAACGCAATCGCAGCATCTTGCTCTGCAATGGCTATCTACCTAATGCTTGGCCTCTTTAATAAACAGGTTGCTTGACAAAAACCACTTAACATCATTAGATTCGGGAGCTTTCTAGTGCAGAGTAAGACCCATTAGAATGATGATATATTGATATGTATAGAAAGATTATTGACTTGTGGTTCAAACCATTTTGTCCTATCATAACTCATCACAGTTTCCTTAGTCAAGATCATGTTTTCATAGACGGGGGAATGAACGATCATGTAAGCACATACATATCTCCAAGTTCCAATGTCAAAAACATTTCCTGAACTCATGAACCAGCATGACGGAAATAGAGAACCGAACGGTATAGAGCAGCAACATGGAGGAAACAAATCAGGGCTATGAGTAGATCATCAAGCAAACCAACTATCCCCAGAACTCCTAAGAGAAAGAAATGATTTGTGAGAAGACAAGTTAGATAAAGACATGATTCATAAGAAAAAAAAAAAGACGAATCACACCTTCTGGAATGATATCTATTGGACTGATTATGTAAATGGCACTGAGAATCATCTGCATCCAAATGAAACAAAAAACAAAAACAAAACATGACTCATATGTATAAACAGAGAGATCAAAGTTTAAGAATGATGTGGAGCTTAACTGCGATGTAAACACGAGCTTTTATGACAAGAGGAAGCGTTCTTTGTGGATCCATCATCTCCCGCAGTAACCTCCATAGTAAAAAGGGAAGGTCTTGCATCCTCTGCCAAGAGAAAATGAATCCTTACAGCACCAGATGTTTTAGATAACCAAACTAATGTACTTTCAGTTCTTGTCTTATCTCAAAAATAATGAAAGAGACATTAAAAGAATGCACGCATAGAACTATATACCTGAACTAAACTACTTGATTGTCCGCCAAAGAGTCGGTTGTAGGTTTCAAGATCACGAAGAACCGTGGAGTTATCACGGTCTCGCGTTGTGTCTTCTGAAGGAATAAGCAAACTTATAGGACGACGACACAAGGGGCATTTGCACGGCTGCAATGTATTAGATCCATACCTCCATGCAAGCATTATGCAGTTTCCTACAAAAAAATGATTGAAGGAAGAGTTCCAGAGACAAAAGTTGGCTAAAATTGCTGACTATAATAGAACACATAGCTCTTAAAAGCCTGAGCGTCATTCTATTAGTATAGCAACTCTGAAACTAGTAACCTCAACCTATACAAGAATCTGTAAATGGGTCACGACTCATGATTCATGAACTCTTCAGAAACAAAACAAAGCAGATTGTAAAATAGATATTCAATTTTTTTTGAAATTTCAGATTAAGGGACACCTCATATGTCTCAACAACAACAATTAAGGAACTGTAAGAAAAAAAGTCAAACTAAAAGTGGAAGGCTAGCATGATTGATTACAAAACTCCTAAACACTGCACTGTAGAACCCAAATTTAACATAAATCTCATATCAAAAGCCACGATTAGCGACAAGATGCCAAAAAACTAAAAGATAAGAAAGGATAGAGAGAAAGAGAGGTAACCGCAGAACCAATGGGAGCAATTGGCTTGACAAGGAGCGGTGAAGTGAGCATGGCATATCGAACACAGATCGTTCTCCGGCGGCCTATTCATTTTTCGATTCGTTTCCGTTCTTCTCCGTTCGTTGCTTTCTCTGAAAATTTTGTAAGACTTAGCAATATTTTATGTAAAAAAAAATATTTTTTATTTTATTACGGTGCTTACTGGTTTGCAGTCGGTGACTATGGCGGTCGTCCATCGGAACTCGTAGGGATGGTTATTTTAGTTTAGTAATCCTTGTCCTGTGTGCCCGACTCCGCGCTAAGAAAGACGTGCTTTCGGTTTATTCCGGTTTGAATCTTAATAGTACACCTCTTCTTTAGGTTTTGAGGAATTGTTTATTTTCAAATCAATTGTTCATTAACGATTATACAGAAGAAAGAAACACCCACCTTTGCAAATTAGAATTGCCTGCTATGCTTCTTGTGATATTCTACTTAATCCTAAATTGCATATAAACATATCTTAAACCTGGTAAGTACCAATCAATATATCCAAACTCGATTACATCATTTTCACAAGCAAACACTACCACATATGGGTAGGAAAATAAAGCGAATCAAAAAATCTAAGCCAAATTCGGTATGATAACCGAATCCGACATAAATACCGAATGAGACTTGTTTATGGTATTTTGGATTATGGATTTTATCCGAATCTAGCCAATTCCAATGGATATTCATTTTTTCTGAAAAATTCAAAATTCTAGAAAAACACTCATATCAAATTCGAACTCAATCCCGAATAAGTACTCAAAATACCCTAAGATTTCATTTAATACATAAAATATGTATTTTTACATCAATAGTTAGTCTAAATATTTAGTTTATCTATTTTATTTAGTGCTCTTTCTTCTTCTTTATAGTCTAATTTATCGAGTTTGATGTTTTCGTTTTAAGTTTATCGAATATGATGTGTTTGGACATAGTTTTTGAGTTTTGTCCTCTAATTTCACTGTCTTTATTCTCTAATTTCACTTGTCACAAAAACTACACTAAAATCAAAAAGAATCATAACAAGAACATTTTCATTTCAAAATTTTGATTTTCGATCTTTGTTTCATTAGATTTTTATTTGGTTTTTGAGCTGACTAAAAACAATATTTTGGAACCTAAAACCCAATTAAGATCTAAAATCCAAAAATATATTGGGTTTTTACTGATTTTTGGAAATGTTATTAAACCTATACCAAACCCAAATAAATCTGAACCAAACTTTTATAATATCTGAATGAGGGTGAAATTCATAAACCCAAAAATCTGAAAATTGATTAAACTCGAATTAAAACCGATTGGTCCAACGAATGCCCAGTCTTGCTACCAAAAAGAAACATGCATCTATTTTTTAGTAGGAATCCCACTTAACACTAAGGTAATATTCAAGAATGTGGAATTAGTGGTGACCATAGCAGGGAGGCATGAACAGAGAGATGTGATACCAAATTACTAATTTTGAGGACCGTTGCTCACTTTACTATAGCCATATTAGGCAAAGATGTTGCTTCTTATTATATATACACTTCACTCAATAATCCTTTATATATTAATTGAAAAGTATTATAACTTATATCATATTTCATTATTAAAATGATTTTTAGAGTTTTTCAAAATAGATTGGTTCTTGTTCAAAAAAGAATTAAAAATTAGTTCATCTAAACATATACAATGCTTATTCTTCCTTCTTTCTTCAAAATGAATGCTACAAAATTGTCCAATGTGATTAATATATATATATATATATATATATATATATAACAATCAATACTTTTGAATAAAAACGATTTGACAACAATTTATATATCATCTATCATTTTCATTTGTATTATTAAAATAAATTTACAAATCACATTAACCATATAATGAAATTTAGATTTTTTTCTTATATGTTATATTTGAAATTTTTAAAATGACTAGAAATTACTAAAACTGTTTAAAATCTCACATTGAAATTTTTTATCATTGCTGTAAAATTTTGTTATAACAAAGTACAAATGATCATAAAACCATATGAATATAAAGTCTTATTTAACAGATGTTTCGATTATATATATATATATATATATATATATATTCTAACTTCATTTAAATTAAGCTATATAACATATAAAATAAAAAAAATCAATTTCAAAATTGTATAAATATATATTATAGTTAGATTGATAAAAACTAAATATTTTTACAATTTTCATTTGATCAAATCATTAAAAATATTTTACATGTCTTTCAGTATTAGGAGTTCTCTTCTTTCTAAGTTTTATTAAAAGCCCAATTAATTAAACAGTATCGGGTCTCTTTACAAGTTATCAATCTGCATTTTTCTCTACTTAAAATGTCATCTCTTTGTTGTTTGGTGATATCTTGTTTGGTTAATTTGCCAGGCCTCTTTTTCTCTAGTTTAAACTTATTGTCATCCCTTTGTTGTTTAGTGATATCTTAGTGGGTTAATTTAGAAGATGTACAAGTTTAGAAAAGAAAATTCACTGAATAACTGTATAATATTGATGTGACATTCTCCCACAAAAAATGACTTCCCTTCTTAGGGCCTGACTGGTATAACCACAGTTATGAAGTGCGACATGGAATTTTGGATCGGATGGTTGTGGTTTTACGCGTTTTCTAAAGATTTATATGAATGGTACAGCGGTTAGAAATTGATGCATTTGCGGGACTTATGACTGATAAACTATCAAATGCAATAGTTGTTAAATAATAAATTAACAATATTTACATTCTACATAGTTATAAAAGTATTAAAAATCATAATATTATAATAAATATAAAAATTATATTTATAAGATCATAATATTAATTTTTATAAAGAAAATATTTTGCTTAAAAGTTTTATAATATAAATTAAAATATAATATATATACATTTTAAAATTTCTATTATTTTAATTTAAAATTTATTGAATATTTTTAGTTTTATTTTTATTTTTTTAAGAAAATAATTTACCTTCCCGCAACCATCTACAAATGCTATCTGGAACCATCTTTTGATTTTAAGAGATTCAGAGTGGTTTGAAGCGATTTGTAGCGTATTCTGTAATTATTTCAAAATACCAACAACCGCTACCAACCGCAAAAACTGCGTTTGCGGGTGGTAGCGGGAAAACCAATCAAGCACTTAATAGTGTGTGAGTTGGGATCTATAACTTTTTACAGTTGGATGAAATATGTACTATACTATGCAAATATATATGATAGTATATTAGGCCTTTTTATATGTTATCAGCCTGCTTTTTTCTTTAGTTTAATTTTTTTTGTCATCTCTATGTTGTTTGGTGATATCTTATTAGTTTAATTTGCAAGATGTAAACATTAAAAAAATTTCACTGAAATTATATAGTTTTTATGTGACATTCTTTCACAAAAATGATCAATCTCTTCTGACTAGCATGTGAGTTGGGGTCTATAACTTCTTACAGTAGGATGAAATATGCTTTGTACTATACAAAAAGATATGATAGTATAGAGAGAGAGAGAGAGAGAGAGAGAGAGATGTTATATTTCTATTCTATGTTTTCTAAATATAATAGAATACAATAGAAATTTAAAGGTGAAACCGAACTATATTATATAAAAATATAATATAGTAAATATCTAAACGTTGATTTATGTAGCATTATATTATATTTAAAAATATATGCCAGTTTTAAAATTAAAATATTTTAGAAGTAAAAAAAATAATTTTTATAAGTAATATATTAAATTGAATAATTGTTTACAATAAAATTTAAGATAGTTAAAATTAGAGGCAACCAGAAGAAAAAACACCAGAACAACAAATAATATCACGTATGCGTGGTGCGTGGATATAAGGCTGATATAGCAATCTATCTATTACAATAAAGTTGGGATATCTGGGGTTTTTTGCGACACGTATCGCCACACCAATTAATACATAATATGCCATCTTGTTGTTATGGTCATTTGACTAATTTTTTTTTTGTTATAGATTCAAATTCCCCTATTTGATTCATTCATTATTTTAAGATGAGGATACATAAATCTCAGGCCTGGACATTCATTAAATTTGATCTGATTCATTATTCGTTCTGATTCGATCCAAAAATCCAGATATCCGTAATTCGGAAAAAAACAAATATTAAAAATTAAAGCCCGTTAAAAGGAATCAAATCACAAATACTAAAACAAATTGTGTTGGATATATGTTTCATTCTATTTTATACAAATAGAAATAGATTTATAATTAAATAGAGAATTATAAATTTATAATTTTATATAATTATTATTTTAACATATAATTTTAATACTTTCATTTATAAAATAACTTATACAAGTACTGAATTATCAAAAAAAAAATATATAGATTTTTGATAAAAACTACAACTTCTCTATAATTTATGTTTTATACAAAATTTAATTAATTTTAAAATTTATGGAACACATAGTTTCACTAATTTTACCTTTTTGTTTTATATTATGTTAAAGATATTTTTTGAAAACAAACTTGTATATATTTTTTTTAAAGATTTATTTGTATTGGACAAAGTGGATGAGAAATGAATATCTATAAATATTTTCAATATCCATAAATTTTTTCGATATCTAGAAATCGAACATTCATATTAATCCGAAACAAAATAAATTGAAAAATTAAATATCTATAATTTACGAAGCAAAGTATAAATATTAAAATTTATAGTACTATCTGATCTGTGTCGAATCCCTAAGTAGACCATAGTCACTCAGATTTTATATTTTTCTATGTGGTTAATATTTTAACCTGCTGATATTTTAACAGTCAAAAAGAGCAGCGAAGACAAATTTAGTAATTTTTACAGTTTTACATACGTGGAGCAGCCACCTTGTCAGAAGAATCAAACGGATGTAACGTTTCACGTGGATTTATCTGGTCATTTTGACTCTTTTTCCTTTCTTTCCACCTTCAAAAAGATGAAAAGGTATTAGTCAATTATCATTGGATTCCAATTTCTAGATTACACACCGATGTTCAGATCTGTAATCTAAAATTCGAAACTAATGAGAAGTAAATAACCTTTTTTAATAAAAAAAACTACAACCACCGTTTTTTTTTTGAAGTCTTCGGAGCTGACGACACAAAAAAGAAACCAGTTCGATCGGCGTGACCAATATACTCTTTCGTACTTCAACACTTCAACTCACTTTTGTCTCTCCCCTTTGTAATAATAAACCCAAAATAACAAAACAAGACAGCAAAAGTAAAAAAAAAAAAAGATGGCAGAGGAATCTATCACCACCGCCACTCTAACTACGCCGGAAAATCAACCATCATTGGGACTAACACCTCAAGAATATTCAAACTCTACTCATCAAGTCATGACGACTGAGACTGAAACTCCAGAGAAAGCTACTGAGACTGATCCGCCGGAAACTACAGTAACCGCAGCGGCTCAGCCTGAAGTTACGCCGGAAGAGCACCACCCACCAAAAGTGACCGAAACAGAGACTGCGTCAACGGAGAAAAAAGAGACGTCGGAGAAGGAAGAAGCTGCCGAAGAGGGCAAGAAAATTCCACAGAATCTTGGTTCGTTTAAAGAAGAAAGCAGCAAGCTCTCCGATCTATCCGATTCCGAGAAGAAGTCTCTTGACGAGCTGAAGCATCTTGTGCGAGATGCTCTAGAAAATCACCAACTCGGTTCAGCCACTAAACCGGAAGACGGCAACACACCTGAAGAAGTGACGATCTGGGGAGTTCCTCTCCTCAAAGACGAAAGAAGCGACGTCGTTTTACTCAAGTTCCTACGAGCTAGGGACTTCAGGGTGAAAGATTCGTTGGCCATGCTCAATAACACAGTCAAGTGGAGAAGGGAGTTCAAGATCGACGAGTTGGTCGATGAAGACCTTGTGTATGATCTGGACAAAGTCGTGTTCATGCATGGGCACGACCGAGAAGGCCACCCTGTGTGTTACAATGTCTACGGTGAGTTTCAGAACAAGGAGCTTTACAACAAGACATTCTCTGATGAGGATAAGAGGAAACATTTCTTGAGGACGAGGATTCAGTTCTTGGAGAGGAGTATACGGAAGCTAGACTTCAGCTCCGGTGGAGTTTCCACTATTTTTCAGATTAATGATATGAAGAACTCTCCAGGGTTGGGGAAGAAAGAGCTTAGATCGGCGACCAAGCAAGCCGTGCAGTTGCTTCAGGACAATTACCCTGAGTTTGTATTCAAACAGGTACATTAGATTGTTTGTCCTCGGCAATGTTCAAGAAATCGTTAGGCGATTATTATGCACTTTATAGAGGATTAGTGTGCCCGCCTAGACCTATTTTTTTTTTAAAAAAAAAAAAATCGTTTCAGAAAAATCGTTTTGTTTATGACTGATTTACTTCCTAGAGTGATATTAGAACGCTTGTCCTTGGTGATTGAGCATGTTGTCTAGATTGAGACATGATTGAAATTGTGATTGAATGTTTTGTTGATCAATGTTTCAGGCTTTCATCAATGTTCCTTGGTGGTACCTTGTGTTTTACACTGTGATTGGTCCGTTCATGACACCAAGATCAAAGAGCAAGTTGGTGTTTGCTGGTCCATCAAGATCAGCCGAAACTCTTTTCAAGTAACACTTTGGTTTCTTTTGTTTGTTTAGTCTCTTTACGACCATCTGACTCATGTTTGAAAAAATGTGGCTTGTATAGATACATATCACCGGAACAAGTCCCGGTACAGTACGGAGGATTGAGTGTAGATCCTTGCGACTGCAATCCAGACTTCTCCTTGGATGATCCAGCCTCAGAGGTTACTGTTAAGCCCGGAACAAAGCAAACTGTTGAGATCATAATCTATGAGGTTAGTGCATTTACACCTTCTCAGAGCATTAAATAGTTGTGTAAGATGTCACTAAGGTCTTTGAGTCATGATGGTATACAATATCTTTGTAGAAATGTGAGATTGTGTGGGAGATAAGGGTGATTGGATGGGAAGTGATCTACAAGGCAGAGTTTGTGCCTGAAGAGAAAGATGCTTATACGGTGGTTGTACAGAAACCAAGGAAGATGAAACCATCAGATGAACCGGTGTTAACTCAGAGCTTCAAAGTGAATGAGCTTGGCAAGGTTTTACTCACTGTAGACAACCCAACTTCTAAGAAGAAGAAGCTTGTTTACAGGTTCAATGTCAAACCTCTCTGAAGCGAGATATGTCTTCTGTGTGTTTTGTATATGTGAATGTGAGAGTGTTCGGTTTATCATATGATATGATTCTGTATGTGTTGTTTACACGATGGAGGTTGTCCTGCATCTTTTGCTCATGTAATCATTTGAGGAGAATAATATATTTTACATGACCTTATATAATAAAAATCTTTAAATATCTTTAAATCTTAGTCGTTTATTGATTGTGTATGTTTATGAAATCAACTGTATATGGCTCATTATGAAATACAAGTTTTGTTATATTCAATTGAAATAAATGAAAGAGATTCGTAAGGCTGTTGATCTACACGTTGTAACAACTTCTCGACACTGACATATGTAGTTGTCTGGAGATTGGAGTGGGTGGCAGAAGTTGCAATGGTCCTGCTTACCCAAGCTGTTGCATCATTCAAATGCCAATTATGAATTTGGAAAATTATTTCAAAATGAACGCTGATTTCAACAGTAAACAGGTGTTTTTATTCAGTTAAACACATCCACCTACTAATTTTATCATTGTATATTTGGCAAATGAAAATATCTGATCTATGAGTATGGATGTGATTAATGGATCAACAACCACATCTATTTTGATGTAAATCTTAGCTTTAAATTATTCTATTTTTTTCAATAAATTTATCATTTTCTTCTTGAGATGTACCAGCTCTACTAGATGATTTCTTCATCAATGCATGTCTAGGACCGTCTCTACCGATGAATGAAGACGAATACACATGAACGTCTATACCGCCTCGTGACCCAGTTAAACCGATTGATATATCATACCAAAAAAATGTAGTAGTTTCATTTCCGACCTCTACAATTGTAAAATTTTTAAGTTAAAAAAAAAAGGTAAATTTTCACATCCATGGGTCAATTATATTTTTAACAGCCCAAAACAAACATTTTCGGATTAAATATCTATGGGTCTAACGTCCAACTTAGACATAGAAAAGTCTGAGATCATAAAATGCACCATATGAGTTTTTAACACACATCCTTTTAAACAATTTGCTTCTGTTAGTGACCTCAGTCCACGTCCTCTTTCCTCCTTGGTTTACACACATCCTTCTAAACCATTTTGGTTTCCCACTAGATTAGTTCATGTCGAGATATAGTCTAACATACATGCTTTTTGGAAATATGAAAACGCTGCATCCAAAAAAAAAAATCTGAAGTTATAAATTACTCGACCATAGTTATTGAAGTGTTCTAGCAAATGAGATATGGTTCGCCGTCTATGTGTGAGATCAGATTTTTTTTAGTAGAAGCGTATGTATTCATAATATTTTGCACTAATATATTTTCCGCATTTTGCATTGTATATAATTTTTTATCTTTACGGATATTTATAATATATTTTCAAGCAGAAAGCACTAATTTGAATTTTACATCGTAGGAAATAAACTTTTAAGTGAAATAATATTATGTTTTTAGTTAGTTCAAAATTAACCAATAAAATTAAATATAAATCGATTAAATTATAAAATAAAACTTAAGATCAATGATAAAGTTTTCTTAGCGAGTTTACATTCACGTATACTAGCCTAAATAAATATATTATTGACAAATATGTATACTAAATATAAGGAATTATAAGTTACCATTGTTGTGTTAGGGTATCTCCAACCCACTCCATTTTTTACTTCAAATGGAGTGAAATAAAGTATGGAGTAAGAAATGTTCCAACCCAACTTCATAATTCACTTTATAATGGAGTTTACTCCATAAATAGAGTAATCTAATTTTTGTTTGTTCATCACTTCATTATGGAATGAAATATGGAGTTGGGTTGGAGCAATTTTACTCCATTTTTCTCTTTTACTTCATTTTAGGTCTCGATTGGTACAGCAGATGAAGAAGAAGCGTGTGATGTAGAAGCGATGCTGCAGTGTATGCTCTCATTAAATTTTTTTAATAAAGTGATTGGTAGAGCAGTAGCAGTATACAATTTTAAAATTGTCATAAAAGTTAGTATATAAATATTTATTTTAAAATAATATATATTAAATTATAATATATATTAATAATATATGTTTTATTAAAAATAATGAATCTTATTTAATTATAAAATTTAATTAAATTTTAAATATAAAATATTATTATTTAACAAATAAATGTAAACATTATTTTAAAATATAAATTTATTTTGGATATAAAAATAATTTTTATATTATTAAATAAAATAAACTTATTATATATATAATTTATATATAAATTATCATTATTTATCTATTGGTAGAAAGAATGATTCATATAATATTATCGAAAAATAATATATGACATATAATTTATTTTTATAAATAATATAGATATTTTAATTTCTAATATATAATATATAGATATATATTATATTATTTTATTTATTAAAAATAATGAATGATATGTGTAATTATATAAGTTATATTATATTTCAAATGTGAAATATTGTTCTTTTAAAAAGTTAAAATAATTAATCACAACTTTTCTTTTTTAAATGTAAATTTTTTTTATTATGAACATTATTTTTATATTATTAAATAAAATATATTAATTATATCTAATTATTTTAAATTTTTATATATTCTAACTGCAAATGCTCTACCAAAAACTCCATATGAGAGCATTGAGTAAAGAGCATTTGGAGAACATTAGCATCTTGTAAATGCTCTTGTAAATGCTTTTGTGATAAATGTTGATTGGATAATGACGAGCATAATGCTTATGCTAATGCTCTGCCAATCATACCCTAATTAGAAGAAAAAAATGAAATTTTACATCGGAGATGATCTTAGCACCTTATCATTTATTCCGCCTGTCCCTAATAATACTAAAACGATATAACAAACAAATTTATAACATATGTCTATTGTCTACATCACAAACACATACCTCTCCATTTATGGAAGAAGTAAACCAATTACATTGTAACGCTCCGACCGTCCACGGCTAATGGGCCACCCACGCCCGCTCTCTCGGCCCGTCGGCCCTATCCTATCCGACGGCCCGTTGGCCCTATCCTATCCGACGGCCGGTCGTTAATTTTCCAAGGTTCGAAATCATTGTTTACTGACCCTGCAATCATCACATAACCTTTCTCCGTGCTTTGGCCTCATTTACACGGTATCGCGAATCACTTTCCGATAGATCACTCATCCTTTCACTACTCCAGCCTAAGCACGCTTAACTCTAGAGTTCTAAACGGATGTGTGACGGAAAAGGTAAGTCAACTTTGGTGATATAGATAGCCAAATTAATTCTCTTAAGTTTTTTCATATATCCCATATATATCCCAACTAGGGATGTTAGATATATTTTTGTGTATTTCAATTGTGTGAAAGTGATACTTTATTGTTTAATTTGTGAATTTAATAACGAAAAGCAAAAAGAATCGATGAAGAAGCACATGCGACAACTAAGGCTATTAGTGAATGTGTTCAAATTTCATTCATGGCTGTTTGTGTTGTGTCGGCCCACGCATGACCCTCCCTTTTCTATTGTTTGTTATTCATTTTTTCTTACAAACTCCTAACTGTTTTCGGACCCGACATTATGATCACTATCATTCTTATACAATATATTTCTTACCTATTATTTGTTCATCTTTGCAACCATTCCATATTCATGCTTTGGAACGCAACTTTAGCTGCTTTTTATTTGTCACTCTGTATTCGACTATTCGTTTCCACATTCAATAGTATTCGTTCAACTTTAGCTGCTTTTAAGTTGTCACTTTGCTTTTATTAGTTTATATGCATTTAATTATTAGTTTGACAATCATGCCGATTAGAACTCTAGACTTAATATTGATATATGATTAGGCCACAGGCCCATAGCCAATTAGCCTTTACTTTGCATTTGTTTAAATTCACACCTGTCGGGTATGTGTATTAGTCTGATCGACGATGGTCTTAATCGTTTTAACAAGTTGCGGCTCAATTTAGAGGTCAATTTTTCTGAGCATGCAATGTTTTTCATTTTAATTGGATGTGTTGGTATATTCTAAGGCTATTTGCAATTTTGACTCAAAATTCAAAATCAAACACAAAATAACTTCTGTTATTTTTAGAAATTATTTTTGTCCTATTCACTCCAAGAGTTCATAATATTCACAAAAATGCCACTGATTTTTTTTTTTCGAAAATGACTTTTTTACTCTCTCAACCTCATCTTCTTCAAGTATTTACAAGATTGTCATTGCCATCAATTCACCAACCACCATGAACAACCAATTTGAAACTCTTAATGCACCTAAATCGAAACTTAACTCCTTCTTTCTCCATTCTTATCAACTAAAAACAACTTCTCTTTCACTTTCTCTCCATATTCATCCATAAAAATCCAAGATTTTGATTCTAAAATTTTTATGGTTCATAGAGCCATTGAAGCTTACGATTCTTGGTGGGCCATTCGTTTGAGCTTCTGTATTCTTGGTGAAGACTTCTGGGAGCTAAAGAAGTGATCTCCCTAGTTTAAGGTATGAAATATAGTTTTTTTCCAGATCTGTTCATCCAGACGACTTCCAAATTTCTGGTCAAAGCAGAGGTTAGTTTTGCAATTGACTTTTAAAATGTGTTTTGTTAGACGACTAACATGTAGGTCATCCGACTTTCTTTGTTAAAAATAAATTTCGAGACGATTTCCATGGAAGTCATCTAAGATAAACAGGTTAGTTTTGCATTTGACCGGATTGTGTCAGAAAATTGACTTTTTCCGTCCAGTAAAAAACCAAAATCAATATTTTATTATAAATAGACGACTTCCATGTAAGTCGTTTCAGGTTAGTTTTGCAATTGAAAAATAAAACTTAAATATTTAATTTACTCTCGACGACTAACACGGAAGTCGTCATCGACAACTTACAGAAGTCGCCCATTTTATTCGAGACTCGGTCAAACCTTGGTTATCTTGGGCGTGAAGTGTAAGTCGTCGGCGGACGACTCCGTTAGTCGTCTAGAATTTTGTTTTTGTTTAATATTTCAATTGCAAAACTAACTTGAGACGACTTACATGTAAGTCGTCTAGTTTTAATAAAATATTGTTTTTTTGGTTTTCTCTGGAAAAAGTCAAATTTCCGACACAATCCGGTCAAATGCAAAACTAACCTTTTTATCCTAGACGATTTATATGGAAGTCGTCGAAGGTCATCTGGTGATTTTTCTTTTCCAAAGGACGACTTGAGAAGTCTGCTGTTGAGACGACTTCTATGAAAGTCGTCTTTGTAAAAATTTAGTTGCAAAAATGACCTAAATGGAGACCTCTCTGGACGTCGTTCAGACGACTTGCGTAAATGTCGTCTGCGTCAATGTTTAATAAACTTGTATTTTCTCTAAAACTATAAAGACTTTTTAACATTTTTTTGTTAATTCATGTATATTAGTCAATATTAGGGCTACTGAATGAAATTTATAACTTTATTGATGATATTTATGAGGTTACCAACATTCATGTTAATTAAAGTTTCTAGCTAATGAGAGAAGACTTCATACGAAGTCGTCTAGAAGACTTCCCGAGAAGTCGTCTAGAAGACTTCCCGAGAAGTCTTCTACGCTAGTTCTTAAGTCTTCCATGCTAGTTTTTGAATCACTTGTATTTTTAAGAGTGTTAAGTAACTTCAAGATATGTAAAACTTAAATTTTCAAAATATGTTTTCTCTCTTAGTTTTACTAAATTTGACTATTTTTTTCAACACAAACTTATATAAAATGTGATATGCTTTGACTAGTTACTATTGTTTGTTTCCATCTCTTAAGTATTATTGTTATAGACACCAATGATGATTATTGTTATGAGTTGGAAGAAGGGTTAAAATACTTCTTAAAATGTTGTATCAATATGAGGCAACCAACATTCTTGTTTATTAAGATGAGAAGAAGGCCATTGGAGTTTATTATTGCATATGGAAGATCCAAAGATAAGAAAAAAACTATTGAAGTCAATTATTTCATTGATTTGTAAATGTGTAAACACATTGTTAACACATATATTACATCTTGGGAAACATTATTACTGATTTTACACATGCAAATCACAAAACAGACCACAAACAAAACTATTATAGATCATTCCTCTACAAAGACAAACTTGGACTCCACTTGATATGGAAGAAGACTTTGTCAGAATATTTCCAGGGAAATTCGTCTAGCGCATTATATTTTAGACGACAAATAGGTAAGTTGTCCCAGAAGTCTTCCAGATCTGAAAAAACCTGCATATCCAAATCCAGATCTGAAAAATCTGCACATCCAAAAACGTTCAAATGGCTTAAAAAACAGAGAAAATGAGTGGAAGATTAAATAGATATACTTTTATAGAACACACAACATACATATCCAAGTGGAAGATGAGAACCATCTGATTAAAAACCTGCAAAAAAAAAAGAGAAAAAGGCTAAAAAAACCCTCAACTTTCAAATTTAAGCCAAAAAAACCTCCAACTCTTTTTTGAGCCAAAAAATACCTCAATTTTCAAACAGTGGCCACTATAAATCTCATATTTTGTTGACTGGGCAAAATTAGAAACTCGGATTAGTCAACCGTTAAAGATGTTAACGTCTGTTAAGTCTGGAAAACGATGTAGTTTTAGAAACTGATTAGGCATTAGCTTTACGACAGAAATGCAAAAGTAGAAGAGAAAGGAGATTACCTGAGGGGTTTGTGTGAAGAGGGAACGAGACTGAAGCCGCCATTGTTGACAATGATCCGAAGAGTGTTCGTCCGGTTCAATCTGTTCAAGCTCGCCAAAAACCTGTGGTGGTTGAGTTCGTCTTTGTACTTTGACTCTTCTCCTTTCTCCTCCTCCTCCTCCTCCACAGCCTTTACTCTACTCCTCTCTGTTTCTTCTTCTTCTTCTGCTTCTCTGTTTCTTCTTCTTTGTTTTCTGTTTCTTCCACAGCCTTTAATACAAATAAACTGATCGTTAACGAGGTTGTACATCGGAAAAGAAGAGTTATTTGTAGGAAAGGACAAACCTTTACGGGGTCTGTGGCACCCATTAGGCAGCTTTATTGATGACGTCACTTCCCGGCGACGGTGGTCATCTCTCTTTAAAAGAATTTTTGCAAAAAGTTTTCTTGTTGTTGTCTGATTACGTTATTTGTGTGGCTGGTGTAAAGAAGTTCAGCAGGAGACAATATTAAGCAGGAAACGAAGGTAGTAAAGAGTTGAATACATTTTGACAGCATTATATTATTTTTGTATGATGCCTGCTCTGGACCTTTTGCTTTAAAAAGAGACATCGCCATCATGGCTAAAACATTCTTTGCTACGGATGCACAATCTATAATCCAAATTACACATTTACATTATATATATATATATATATATATATATATATATATATATATATATATTATATATATATATATATATATATATATATATATATATATATACAAGAATCATTATTTTTGTTCGTGGTCACCACTTCAATTTTTCTCTCTTTATTGTCAAGAACAATAGTCAAAATATAAGCAAGAGAAAACAATGTTCATGAAAGTGTTCGAGGGAGAGTAGAGCCATTGTTTATAGACGGACATATGTGTGACCGCTTAAAACCAAAACACGGAAGACGAAAGCCGACCAAATATATTGTGAAGATCATACTTGTCAAAGAAAAAAAACACAATGCAAGCACATACGAAGCTCTTCACAACCAAGTGTATTTGCAACTTCTTCTCTACGCTCGTACTCTTCTTCATCGTCATCAGATGACAATGGGTCTGGGATTTTATCACCATCCCATATGTCATCACCACTGTCTCCGTCACTCACATCACCCTCGTTTCGTGCATCATCTCCAAAGTGAGTGCTTAAATCCTCGACAACTTCCTCCTCGACACCAATACCATTCTGATCAGCCTCATTATCACCTTCCTCATCGACTTGATTCTGTTGCTCATTCAATTCTCTCTAAGTTCCCTAACACTTTCCCTTACGGTCCCTCAAGCGAACGAAGTAACCACATCGTCCTAGCCATCCTCTCCATTGTCAATGCTTTGGGGTTTCAGAGATTAAAGGATTGAGAGACTAGAGAACTAGGTTTTTTTTTTAATTTAGAGGCTCTGGTTTTAATTTGTCGTGAAAGAGAAGAAGAGGAGATGATTAAAAAAAGAAAAGGAAAAGATGTAAAACGATGTAGTTTCATTAATTTTGAATCAATTTTTAAAACACGTCGTTTAGCTAATTAACAGACGTTAATAAGTTTAACTGTTGACTATTCCGGGTTTTAATTTGGCCCAGTCAACAAAATATGAGATTTAAAATAGCTATTATTTAAAAATTGAGATATTTTTTGGCTCAAAAAGGAATTGGAGGTTTTTTTGGCTTTAATTTGAAAGTTTGAGTTTTGTTTGGCCGTTTTCTCAAAAAAAAAATAGATTAGTGAGAAAGACATGAGACAAAGCTGAAAAATTCATATAAAGTTTGGTGTTTTCAAGTCAAAGAGATTAGATTGGGTTTGGAGAGTTTAGTTTGGTAAAAATGTAAGAACTTTATACAACATGAAGTTACCAAACCGCTCAGATCTGTTATTAAAGGGAGAGACATGGAAGAAGACTCTGTCAGACGACTTCCTGGAAGTCGTCTAGCGTATTATATTTAAGACGACTAACAGGTAAGTCGTCCCAGAAGTCTTCCAGATCTGAAAAACCTGCATATCCAAATCTAGATCTGAATAACCTGCATATCCAAAAACGTTCAAATGACTTAAAAACAGAAAAAATGAGTGGAAGATTAGATAAATCTACCTTTATAGAACACACAAAAATACATATAATAGATCTACCTTTAAATGAGTGGAAGATGAGAACCATGTGATGAAAAACCTGCAAAAATAAGATAAATTAGTGAGAAAGACATGAGACAAAAATAATAAATTGATATAAAGCGTGATGTTTATAAGTTCAAAGAGATTATAGAGAGGTTGGAGAGTTTTAGAATGATGAATATTACATTTTTGTTGCAGCCATTTGAGAGGAGGAGAGAGAATGTGTAAATTTTTCTTTATATAGGGAGACAAAAAAATCCAATTAAGTTAAATATTTTGATTCAAACTACTTAATTGTAAGTCGTCCAGAAGAGTAATATTTTTAGCGGGAAACTAAAATATTTTTAGCGGAAAACTAAAATAGAAGACTTCTTAGACGACTTACAAGTAAGTCGTCTGGTTTAAATTATTTAAGCGGAAAAAAAATTCTTAAATTTTAAGCGGGAATATATGGACGACTTACGTCTGGTTTAAATTATTCACCAGACGACTTACAAGTTAGTGAACATAACCCCTAAACTTAATTAACTAACTAAACACTTCATAAAATCAAATTAAACTTAAAAAGTGTTTACTATACACAGAAATAAACATATATAGGTAAAAATTTAATTTTTCAAAAAAAACATTGAAGCTTTCCAAAATCTAACCCTAAGAATACATACAATGTTTGTCAAACCCTAAACCAAAGAATATCATGATTCACTACTTTCACTCATCTATGTTGAAAACAATTCAATTTTATTATATCTTAATTTACATCACTTAAAACTGTTTATAATTACATGATTTTAATTTTTCACTTGTCAAATTTTTTTTTTTTTTAATTTATAAATTATTTTTAAGATTAACTACGCCAGACGACTTTCAAAATCGCAGACAATCCAGATGACTTACTGGAGCCATATTCGTAAAAATGACTTCTATTTTTTTGTTTAGTCACAAAAGGCTGACTGTAATTTCACAATGGTTTTAGGTTATTTTTGCATTTGATTCAAGTTGGGATATAAGTTTGGTGTTAAAATCAAGTTCTAGGTCATATTTGGTAATTTCTCCTATTTTCTATGCACTAATCCTCATTGATCAAACCACTTAGACGTTTTTAATCTTTCGATAATGATATTATACAAAACAATTATGTAACACTCCCAAGAGATTGTCTTTGGTCTTTGCGATGGCAATTGCAATTCCAAGAGTTAAAAGTCTCATGAAATATAATGCAGCTAAAATATTATTGAGAGAGGTAACGATTAAATATCTGTGTCAAAATTTAAAAATGGAACGGAAAATGGAGTATCAACAAGAAATAGAAAATTATTCGAGTACTCACGAATTATGTTAGTCCATATTTCAACATTAGGGTCCATTATCATTATTTCTCGTCCTAATGTCTCATTCAGTGTTTATCCAATTCTATGGTATATACATAAAGGGACCTTTTTCATATTTATATTCATATTTCTCTATCTTATCACAATATTGATATAACAACAAGTCTAGAATCAGTCTTTACACGTCTCTTCTCCTTATCTTATAGTCATATATATCCACTGAACATATTTATTATATCTATATCTTAATGATAGTACAGTAGAATTAGACTCATGTAACTTTTCAATTCTATTTTTAACTATTCAAAGATTTGGTAATGGGTATTCTCCCGAATGCTTTACCTTTGTTACATAATCAATATTATGAACAAGAAGTAAAGATAAAAGATACAGTAAGACAAATGTAAATAATGAATACATTAAGATTTACACAAATTACAGTAAAAAGGTACAATGAAGAAATTTTTTTTTTTGTTTTATATATTTATCACATATTCTCCACACACACACATGATCCCCAATAAACAAAACAAAACACAAAACCAACTTGCGATAATTCAAAATTACATATTAAATAACAAAGTAAATCAAATAAATTAAAAGATTTGTTCCCACAAACAACAAAAATAACCATTATTTCTTCCTTTGATTTGGGTTCTGGCAAGTAACGTATGGTAACACATTTAGTTTCAAAGATCAGACCTTGGTTGAGTTTTGAACCGATAGAGAACTTTCTTTTTCTTTGAAGTCTGGTTATCGATTGTGATCACAATCTTTCCCGGTTCACCAACTTTAAAAGAACCAGTTGTCACCGGTTCGTCAGTTAACCCAATCTTTCGGTTCTTAGAGACGATCACATCATAGCTCCCCTCTGTGGTCGGTTCAAACTGTGCTCCATAGCTCACGTCTGCACCCAAAACCCTAAGCTCCCATGAGAGCGTGCAAGCCTGCCACAATTAACACAATCCACATCAATCAACAACATTTTTCACTTTGAACTTATCCTAATCAAATATTGAACGTATATATACCTCAGAAGCAGGCATTTCGATGGTGTATTTGGCTGCTGGTTTAACGATGGCTTCAGTTACAGTGTCTTCACCGGTTAAAGGAATATCATTGCTAAGTCCACCGTATTTAACCGGGACTTGTTCAGGAGCTATGTATCTGTTTTTAACCAAGCATAATAAGCCTTAGTGAGAATAATGAAAAAAAAATATGAATAATTATGAATTGAAACGGTTAAAAAGAGGTTAATTACTTGAAAATTGTATCGGCAGATTTGGCTGGACCAGCAAGGACCATCTTGCTTCTAGTCCTTGGCGATGTAATGATAGATCCGAATGTTTTGTAGTAAGGAATGTACCACCATGGAACATTGATGAACAACTGCAAAACAAAATAAACATTACGTAAGCATCACGTAACCCTTACGTAGCTGTTACGTAATCATTACGTACCTCTCTAGTGGCAAACTCTGGATAATTGTCCTCGAACTGTTTGACGGCGCGCTTGATGAACTGCCACAAGGCTCTCTTGCCAAGTCCAGGAGCGTTCCTGAAGTCGCTGACGAACACAAACGAAGACTTGGCGTCAGGGCTGCTGAAGTCAAGAGCTCTCACACACTTCTCTTGAAGCCGAATCCTCCAGCTGAGGAACTTGTTAAGCTTCTCCTTGTCGGAGAAAAGCTCCTTGTTCTGGAACTCGCCGTAGGAGCTGTAGATCACGACGTGGCCTTCCTTGTCCACGCCGTGGGCGAAGACCATCTTCTCGAACTCGCTGGCTTCTTCTCCTGCCTCGGCTTCGAGGAGCTCGTCGATTTTGTTCTCCTTGCGCCACTGGACGGTGTTTTTCAGCATCGTCAAGGCTTCCTTGACCTTGAAGTCTCTCGCGCGGAGGAATTTTAGGAGGATTGTGTCGGATCTCTCGTCTTGGAGGAGAGGAACTCCGTAGATGGAGACTTCTTCTGGCTCCACAGGCTCTGGCTCTGTGGCGACGGTTGTCTCTAGGACAACCGGCGCGGCAGGTTCTGGAGGAGTGACGGAGACGATGGACTCTTCGATTGCTTCCACGGTCTTGGTCCCGTCTTCTTCAGCACCAGAGGCTTTCTCGGTGGTGGTCACAGTGGCTGGCACAACTTCTTTCTCCTCTGGTGTTGTCTCAGCCGGAGCCGCAGCCGCCTCAGGTTTCTCCTCCGGCTTGGTCTCTTCCGGAGCCACGGCATCAGATGATTTCTCCTCGATCTTAACGGCTTCTTCTTCCTTCTTTTCCTCTGTTTTCTCTTCTTCTTTAGTTTCCTCCGCGGGTTTCTTCTCCTCTGTTTTCTCTTCCTTCACCGGAGGCGGCGGCGGAGGAGTGAATTCCCGTTTGTTAAGAGCCTCCCTAACGAGCTCCTTGAGCTCCTCAAGTGCCTTCTTCTCAAGCTCCTCAGGGGACGGAGCAATCACCTTCTCAGCAACAACTGTCTCTTCCTCCTTCACCGGAGAAGATTTCTCCGCATCCGCCTGGGAGGTCACCTTCTCCTCCTTCTCGGGCACAGCCTTCTCCTCCGAGGCAACCGGAGCAGTCACCTCCTTCTCAGGAACCGGAGCAGGAGCAGTCACCTCCTTATCGGTGGTAGTAGCGACGGCGACAACATCAGTGGATTTTTGTGCCTCTTCTTGAGCCATCTCTGATTCTTTTTAGAGATTCAAGAAAAGGAGAGAGAGAGAGAATATGTTCTGTGAGGAGAGAGAGAGAGAGAGGAAAGAGAGAGGTTTATATAAAACGGAAGACAAAAGAGAAACACAGACTGTTCGGAGCTGTTGATTATTTTGTTTGACAGCTCATTCGGATGCCTTTCTATGTGGGTCTCGTTTCCTTTTTCCTCCAACGGCCGTCTTTTGCTTCACGATTTAGTTCACTTTCCTATTTTTAACCATAGTGTGTTCAAAAAAAAAAAAACCATTTAACCATATTACTTTTTACTCAACCTTTCCTTAATTTTATATTCATTCCATAAGTAACAATTAGATTATTTACTATATATATATATCCTCTTATAAGCGATATTTTTGGGAATATACTTATCATATATATTCACAAAATCCTATGATTTAATATTTTAACATATCTGTTGATGATTTACTTTATTTTTAGAGATATTATACCGAATAGTCTTCAAGATTCGTTCTATGTGCCAATATTACTTAAAGGGAAATATCGAATCCTTACTGTTCATGAATGAAATTTCGAATTTCGAATGTTTGAGTTGAGGAAAAAAAAGGTGGAATCATTTTGAGAAAGGGAAAGGGTGGAGGTGTGTTTATAATCAATTTTATTTCCAAGTAAAGTATGTTTCATTTCAATCATGAGACCATGTTATATCATCGCATAACCTTTAATAGGGATGCGTATTTTATCGGTTAAATTTTGATTTGTTTTGATTTATTATTCGTTTCGATTTGATCCGAAAAAATTGGATACCCTAAGCTTTCAGAGAAACCAAATATTTAAAATCAATATCCGCTAAAAACTTCTTCAAATCACAAATACGAAAAGTTTTAGAGTCAGATATTTGATTCTCTTTGACTTTTATATAAATAGATTTATATTTACCACTAAATATAGAATTTTAAATGTATAATTTTATGTAATTATTATTTTTACATATAATTTTATTAAATGTTATTTATAAAATTACTTATAAAAGTATTAAATTTAAAAAATAATATAAAATCATTAGAAAAGCTACATTTGTCTAAAATGTTATGTTTTATAAAATTTGATTAATTTTTAATTTTTTGGGCGATATATAGTTTCACTAATCTTTACTTTTTATTCTATATTATATAAAAGATATTTTTAAATCAAAATTGAATATTTTTTCTCTAAAATTACTTGTATTGAATAAATTGGAGTATATATCGAACAAATATCCATAAATATTTGTAAATATCTGTAAATTTTTTGAATATCCAAAAAACTAAACATCCATAAATATTCGTAAAATACAAAGCAAATCACAAATACTGAAAAATATGGTAGTATTCGATCTGTGTCTACCTTGACTCCACTCTTACATATATATTAGGGGAATAAAACTTAGGTACATCTCGTAGGGTGAACCTTTAAATTCACTACACCTCTTATCACCAATCGAAGTGTCACCAAAATTAATAATAAAAAATATTAAATTTTATTAAAAAATCTAAAATAATTGAAGAAAAAGAATGATGTCAATTTTAATAATGCTAACACCATTAACAAGACCATAAATCCTAAATTTTAAACCATAAATCCTAAATCTAAACCCTAAATCCAAAATCTATACCCTAAATCCTAAACTCAAATTCTAGGTCCTATATCCTAAATCCAAATCTTCGAACCTAAACTCAAACTGTAAACCTTAAACCTAACCTCAAATCCTAAACCCAAATCCTAGATCCTAAACCCAAACCCAAACCTAGACTCCAAACCTAAACCGTAAATCCTAAACTCAAACCTAGACTTTAGGATTTAAGGTTTGGGTTTAGAGTCTAGGTTTGGGTTTAGGATCTAATGTTTGGGTTTAGAGTCTATGGTTTAGGTATAGAGTTTATGTTTGGGTTTTAGGATCTATGATTTGGTTTTAGGGTATATGGTTTTGGATTTAGGGTCTAGAGTTTGGGTTTAATATTTAGGGTATATGGTTTGGGTTTAGGATATTTAGATTTAAAGTTTATGTTTAGAATTTAGGATTTAGGGTTTTGTTAGTGGGATTAGCGTTAGTATCATTTTTTTTCAACTATTTAGATTTTTTAAAATAAAATTTAATATTTAATATTATTAGTTTAGGTAGTATTTTGATTGGTGATAAGAGATGTGGTGAATTCAAAGATTCATCCTTAAAAATGAACCTCAGTTTTGTTCGGGTATAATAAACCCCTAGTAAATGGTTTATTAACTTTTTTTACCACAGTCAATATTATAGAATTCAAGTTGGGACAGATCATATTTTCATCTGATCTAAGTATGTGTGGGTATGATCCATATCTCAGATGATTTTAGAAAATTCTGGATGTCAACATATCATAAGCTTTAAAATTTAATCCCAATTACATAATGATTAATAAGTGATAATCCGCATAAGACGCACAGTCATTAATCTGTCGGAATATACAAATATCAATTAAAAAAAAACATGCATGTTTTTTTTGCAGTGTTGTGTCACAAGGATAGATGATGCCAATCCAAAATAAACACTTTTATCCATTTCATATTTTGTTTTTGTTTTTATTTAAAAAGAAATTCTCTCATGTGTTGTTGTGGTAAGAACATTGAAACTTATCTCATCTATGATTGTACTAGGTGACTCTTCCGTGTTCATTTGCAAATATAAAAGTTTACAAAATAATCAAATTATAATTAGAAAATATATTTTTTTTCACTTGCTGGTCAATTTAAAATATTTTTAATCTATTATAAAAGTAAATATAATATTATGTTTAAATAAAATTATATTGTTATCTCAAATTTTATATGTGATTTCATATATAACAATTTAGATCTTTTAATTTTTATTTTTGGTATTAGATTATATGTAATTGTCAACTAAATCATACTTTATTTTCATATTAAATATATTAAAATCAGATTATTTCAATTAAATTTATTTGGATTCCTCCTATTAGTTTTTAACTATATTTTATATTAGTTTTTAACTATATTTTATAACAATCATTATTTAATATATATGTTGTTTTAGGAAGAAGTAGAAAAAATAAAAAAATAAGTGTTAATTTCATTGGAGTTGTATTAACCAATATAAATGATATTCTATAAATCATACACATATTTAAATATTTTAGAAATAACTAAATATTAATAATTGATTAATGTTTTGCTTTCACTGGTTTATAAAATTTAAGATTGTTTATAATTTTTTTCTTTAAAATTAAATAAATTTTATCCATCGACATTGTGAAAAATAAAAATGTTCAAAAAACTCTGTCTGATGGCGATTTTTAGTGTGATACGTCGCTAAAGTTTTTCCGACGGTTTCTTTTCAGAAACTGCCCTCTACGAGAAGTTTCTTCCTTGATTGACTCGATAATGGGGTGGTTTATGGCGGTTCTATTGATCGAGTCTTCCATCTCTGTAGTGGGCTTTCCCCATTACGATGATATAGAAGTATTGGTGGAGATTATACTATCAAGCTCTTATCTCAGATCCTCTTTTTATTTCTATTCGATTATTCTCTTGCAAGTATGTCAGACAATTTGAGAAGGGCAATCCAAGATCTGACTTTGGGTATTGAAGATGAACCTGTGGCGCTCTCCATTGATGTATGTACTGAAGCAAGGCGTGCTACTCAGTTCTCCTTGATGGGTCGTCCAACGATCCTGCGCAAGCAAAACCTCAGGGCTATGATGACCTCGTTACCTCGTACGTGGGGTCTTACTGAGGTGGTGTTGAGAAGAATAGTTGAGAAGAAGAAGTTCTGGTTTGTCTTTCCTTATGAGGATTTGCTGCAATCGGTCTTGAGCCGTGGTCCATGGGCTTACAATGACCGAATGTTGATCATCACTCGTTGGAATCCTGCGTTGGGAGATGCTCAACTGAACCATATCCCTCTCTGGGTTCAGATTAGGGGGATTCCGCTGGAATTTCTTACATCTGACATGATCAGATACATTGGAGACAGAATCGGTGAGGTTCTGTTGGTGGATTTCAAACCAGAAATGGTTGGAGATGTTGATTTTGTTCGGGTTCAGCTTAATTGGGATGTGTCTCTACCGTTGCGGTTTCAGAGGAACTTTCAGTTCTATCCTGGTCTGAACACGTTTTTGAAGTTCAGATCAGAAAGGCTTTGTGGATTTTGTGAGGATTGTGGTATGATGACACATGATTCAGGGGAGTGCTTGCCGGCTATTGAAGATCACCAAGATGAGAGTAATCATGACGATGATCAACATGATGGTGGTGATGTTTGTTGGGGTCAAATCGGTCACGATGGAATCGATACCCGAAAGTCCTCGGAAAAAACGAATCTCGGTCAAAACTTCAAAAGACGAGAAAACGAATAACCGAAACGGATCACCCGACGAGCATGGGTCTACTCGCCGGCGAGCATGACCATAGCAAGGGTCGACTCGCCCGGCGAGTATGACCACATTGCGGGTCAGCTCGCCGGCGAGCTCGACCAACGCACGGGTCAGCTCGCGGGCAACCACGACCGCGCTGCGGGTCTACTCGCCGGCGAGCATGACCATAGCACGGGTCAGCTCGCCCGGCGAGTACGACCGCATCACAAGTCGACTCGCCGGCGAGCTCGACCATAGCGCGGGTCAGCTCGCCCGACGAGTACAGGTCACCTCGCCGGCGAGCTCGACCGTAGCGAGGGTCAGCTCGCCCGGTGAGTACGGGTCAACTCGCCGCCGACCTCGACCATAGCGCGGGTAAGCTTGCCCGGCGAGTACGACCTCATCGCGGGTCAGCTCGCCGGCGAGGTCAACCAAAGCACGGGTCAGATCACCCGGGCGAGTACGGCCGCATCGCGGGTCAGCTCGTCGGCGAGCTCGACCAAAGCACGATTCAACTCGCTGGGCGAGTACGACCGTGTTGCGGGTCTACTCGCCGCGAGCATGACCATGGCACGGGTCAGCTCGCCCGGCGAGTACGACCCCATCGCGGGTCAGCTCGCCGGCGAGCTCGACCGTAGCGCGGGTCAGCTCGCCCGGTGAGTACGACCCCATTGCGGGTCAGCTCGCCGGCGAGCTCGACCGTAGTGCGGGTCAGCTCGCCCGACGAGTACGACCCCATCGCGGGTCAGCTCGCCGGCGAGCTCGACCAAGGCATAGGTCAGCTCGCCCGGCGAGCGAGCGCGACCAGCCCTTCGACGACCATTCCAAACCCCGTCTTATCCAATGACCATTCATCTTCATCCGAAGTTTCCGCAACTCAATCTTCGGGTCCATGGACACAATACCTACGTTCCGTCTAAAATCATCGTCAAAAGTCTTCGAGAAATTGGGAAGGTTAAGTCTCTCGAACGGTTTCCCACTCTTCGTAATAGAACATATTACGATTAACTCAACATCAACTGCCTCGGCTATGCGAAGAGACGAGGTTCCGTTGGGAAAATCATGCCAATGCCAACGGCTACTTCGTGAGTAAAATCGTAAAAACGCTTAAGTCTCGATATGGCCCAAAGAGGGTCCGAATTGCGGACAACGGCCCATCTATGATCCTAAGAGACTTGAGCCCAAAGACTAGGATGGCGATTTATCTCAGCCGCGGGAAGAGATAAATGTCAAATTTCCGCGAAGATAAATGTCAAATTTCCGCGAAGATAAATGTCAAGTTTCCGAAGATAATCACGAAGAAAAAAGAGATATGGAAAAGCCCATTCCACGACAAGTCCGTCCCGAGAAGAGGTAAACCGACCTAAAAGAGGAGTATATAAAGAGGACTTAGGACGAAGAGCAGAAGAGAGAACTTTCAGAGCAATCTTAGCACTTATAGCAATTTAGGCATTTTTCCGTTTCACTATCGAGCTTCAACTCAACTAGGTTAGAACTTAGGTTGCTAGACTAGCGAACTTGCCGACAGCTCTCGTAGCCAAGGCTCTCACCTGTTGTTCATGCTCAAACGCGGATTCGGAAATAAGATCTTTCTGCTCTCTTTTATTTTACGATTTACTACTTTGATATTTTCGTCATATTGATTGTGTTGTGTGTGGCCCAGCAGATAACTGGGACCTTCAGGGGAAACTAGGTTTACTTGGTTTTCCTCCGATCAACTAAAACTCGACGGTGTGAATTTCGATTCCCACAATGTTATGCATGAAGATGATCAAGGCAACATTGCTCAACCAGACAATGTGGGTATGGAAGTGGTTGATCAACTTGATGCTCATGAAGTTAATGAGGAGTCTCCAAGGATCAATCCTCAGGGTTCTCATATGGCCTTGTTGGGGCAGTTATCGTCTCGGGCTCCTATGGATATTGTGCGTGAGGAGTCTGGAATGCGATATGAAGAAAGAGCTCTACGGAAACGTAAGTTCAGTGAAGAGGGTGGTGCTGTTTCGGCAATCATGGCAAAGGATAAGGGTGTTTCAGATGCTAGTGAAGATGATGATCATATCATTTTGGAGATGGAAGAAAGATGGAGTTCGGAATTTGGGTATGGGTAGTATGGTTCTTTTCTAATGAATGCTCAAGATGTTGATTCACCGTTTGTAGAAGGGTCTGCTCGTGCTCAGGAGTTAAGTTCGGATGTGATTCCTACTTCAGTGGAGAATTACAAGATGGGTAGCACTTCGGTGAAGAAACCTAAAGGTGGATGCGACATGATTGATAAGTTTCCAGGGGTAGGTTGAAGTTATCTGCAGAGTTTAATGGGTTAAGGAAGCTTCAGGATGATTACGATGAAGATCAGGAGCTGGAAAATGGAGGTACAATAGACAGAGGCGCTGTGGGCCCGATACCACTAGAGGTTCCATGAGAGTAGATGTGTGGAACTGTCGGGGCTTGGGACAACGCCTGACAGTTAAACGTCTAAAGGAGTTACAAATGTTGTACCTCCCAGACTTGTTTTTCCTGATTGAGACTAAGAACAAGAACGACTATGTTATAGATATAGCAGTTTATTTGGGATATGATCATATGGTTCTTTTTCCTCCGCAAGGTTTAGGTGGTGATTTAGCTGTTCTTTGGAAAAATTATGTTTATGTTTCTTGCATTCCAAGTGATGTATGTCTTGTTGATCTTCATGTGGAATATAAAGCTTTTAAGTTTTATTTGTCATGTGTTTATGAAAATCCAGTTCCTAAATATCGTCATCATCTTTGGGAACGTATACAGAGACCTGCTGTGTCAAGAGTTGGTCCTTGGATGTTATGTGGAGATTGTAATGAGATTACTAACCCCAATGAGAAGAAGGGGGGTCGTTTACAAACTTTAAACAGTTCCAAGAATTTCAATACCATGATTCAAGTCTGTGATATGAAGGATTTAACTTTTAAAGGAAATCTGTATAGTTGGGTGGGCAGAAGACGCACAGAAGTTATCGAGTGTTGCTTGTATCGTGTCTTTGTTAACTCAGATTTTTTTGAATTAATATCCTTTGTCTGAAACAGAATACTTGGAAATAGCAGAGTCGGATCATCATCCCATGATTATCAAAATGGAATATCAATAAAAAGTCAGGAAAGTTTGGTTCTGTTATGATAAAAGACTATATGATCATGAGACTTTTGTTGAGACTGTTACTGCAGCTTGGAGAGATAGTGATTTAATGGATGGATGGATGAGGAAACTGGATCATTGTCGTTGTGTTATGATTGGTTGGAAACGTAGGAATGTTACAAACGCCATGGTGCGAATTAATGAGATTAGAGGTCTTATTGATCAGGCAATGTGTGGTAGCTCAGTTTCTTCAGATCATATTAATCTTCTTTCTTGTGAGTTGAATAAAGCATATGCTGATGATGAGGAGTATAGGAGGTTGAAGAGTAGGAATCGTTGGTTAAATCTCGGTGATCGTAACACTGATTTTTACCATGGAGTTGCAAGAATGAAGAAAAATCAGAATAAGATTAAGCATATGCAAGACAAGCATGGAACATTACACTCTCAGGATGAGATGATTGATAAGATTGCTGAGGAGATTTTTTTCAGAGATGTTTTCTTCTTCGGGGACAAGTCCATTATCAGATTTTTTTCCTAATATTCAACAAAAGATTACACCTGAGATTAAAAATATGCTGATCCGGCCTATTGCTGATTCTGAGGTTCATGATGCTATGGTTCTGATAGGGTCGGACCGTGCTCCTGGTCCAGATGGGTTTACTGCTTTCTTTTATCAACAATTTTAGAGTGTTATTGGTTCTGATGTCTGTTGCATAGTACGGAGATTCTTTGAAACTGGTGAAATGGAACATAAGGTCAATCATACCAATATCTGTCTTCTTTCAAAGATTACAGAAGCTCAACGTATGAGTGATTTTCAGCCTATAAGCTTATGCACAGTGGCTTATAAACTAATATCAAAGATCCTATGTCTTCGAATGCAAGGTTGTCTGCATGGGATTATTTCTGAATCTCAGGCTGCTTTCGTCCCTGATAGACAGATTTCGGACAACATTCTAGTTGCTCATGAATTGATTCATGCCCTGAAGTCTAAGAAGGATTGTTCAGAAAAGTATGGCCATTAAAACCGATATAAGCAAAGCTTATGATCGGGTGGAGTGGGATTTTTTGAGAGAAATTATGGAGAAGCTTGGTTTTGATCAAAAATGGATTCAGTTGATTATGGCTTGTGTTACCTCGGTATCTTTTTCAGTCCTCATTAATGGAACTCCATACGGTCATTTTACACCAACAAGAGGAATCAGGCAAGGTGATTCTTTGTCTCCATACCTGTTTCTTTTGTGTGCTGAGGTATTAAGTCAAATGATTGATATATCCCAGGAATTAAAGCAATTTCAAGGTATGGTTCTGGCTAGGCACTATCCCACTGTGACTCACCTTTTGTTTGCGGATGATTCATTATTTTTTATTCGAGCTGGTGATAAGAATGCTCAGTGTATGGCAGTGATTCTTGATAACTATGAGAAAGTATCTGGTCAAAAGGTTAATCTCTCCAAATCCTCTATCATATTTGGTACGAAAATTCAAGCTTCTCAAAGAGTGAGGATTCAACACATTTTACAAATTCATCGGATTGGGGGTGGAGGCAAGTATCTAGGTTTGCCAGAACAGTTCAGTAACAGTAAAGTTAATGACTTTCAAGGTGTGGTTGATCAGGTTAAAGCTCAAATATCTCCTTGGTATAATCAGTTTTTATCTCAGGCTGGGAAAGAAGTTTTGATCAAATCGGCTCTTCAGTCGAAGCCGGTATATTCGATGTCTTGTTTCCTTTTATGAAAAACAACTTGTGATGAAATCAACACTGTTTTATCAGAGTTCTGGTGGGGTAGGAATGATGATAAAAGGAAGATTTCTTGGGTCTCATGAAAACTTCTTTGCTTGCCTAAGAAGGAAGGTGGAATGGGATTCAGGGATTTGTATTCTTTTAACAAAGCTCTGCTTGCTAAACAAGCTTGGCGATTGGTGAATAATCCAAACTCCCTTCTTTGTCGTTTATATAAAGGCAGGTATTTTCATTCGACGACATTTTTACAGTCTTCGAATATAACTCAATCCTCTTATGGATGGAAATCCATTCAAGCAGGAAAAGAGTTACTTCATAAGGGTATGCGTACCCTTATTTCTGATGGTCATTTGACTAATGTTTGGTCTGATAAGTGGTTACCGAGTGTACCTCCACCTTGTCTTCATTATCTTACAACCAATTCATAAATGAAAGTGGGTGATCTAATGGACATTGATCATCGCTCTTGGAATATTGATCTATTGAATACACTATTATCTCCTGAAAATAGTCAATCAATTCAGAGTATCAAGTTATCGGAGCATGCTACTCAAGATTGCTACATATGGCCGTATACAAAGGATATGAAATATTATGTAAAATCAGGATATTGGTTGTCACTCATGATTTTCCAGATGGTGAATTAATTAATCCTCCTTCTGGTTCACTGGTTTTATAGTCTCAGGTATGGAAGCTTAATATTTTACCAAAAATTAAGCAGTTCTTGTGCAGACTTTTATCTGGTGCTCTCTCGACGTTTTCTCAATTGTGTACTCGAGGTATAAATATTGATCCTATGTGTCAACGTTGTTGTTTGGATGAGGAAAGTATTAATCATGGGCTATTCGGGTGTCCTTTTGCGCTGGCTACATGGAGGTGTTTGAATATTCCATTATACAACCAGTTTACACATGACCTTGTGGAAAATATATCTCTGCTTTCAGTTTCTAAAGGATTGTGGAGAAGATAGAGATATTGGTTTGCGTTCTTTCTGGATTCTGTGGTTTGTTTGGAGGTCAAGAAATGAGTTCTTCTTCAATAGGAGAAATGTTCAACCTATGGTGGATGCGAACAGAGCCTGTCAAGCTAATTCAGAATGGATAATGTCAGTCAAAGCTAATCAGCCTACCATACAAAGACATATCAACCGGTTATTGCAATGGAAACCTCCTCCGTCTGAATGACTTAAATGCAATTTTGATTGTAGTTTTTCCCTGGCTAATGAGTTTACTGCTGTTAGGTGGATAAGATATGATGAACATGGAGGTTTTTTAGGTGCAGCTTCAATGAAAATGTTCTCAAGCCAGGTTCAGAGTTCATTGGTGGGTGAAGCATATGCTTTCCTTTTTGCACTTCAACAGATATGGGTTAAATGATGGAGAAGAGTTTGGTTTGAGAGTGATAATCTGGAACTTACCAGGATTATAAATACAAAAGGCTAGCATCTGGAGTTGGGAAATGTATACTATTTGATATCAGATTTTGGATGTCAAAGCTTCCTGAATTTTCGATTGAACATGTTAACAGAGAGAGAAACCAAGCTGCTGACATTATAGCTAAAAATGCGTTGGAGAATGTTTCGATGTTTAATATTTTCACTTCTTCTCCTGTTTGGCTTGTGGATTTCTTGTATCATCCGTTTACTATATAATTAATAAAGTATTGGTTGTTAAAAAAAAATAATTAGTTTGACTTATATTTTTAGCCTTGAGGTATAAGAATTCGACCAATTTTGATTATTTACTTTAAGACATATTTAATTGCAACAGTTCAACTAAATTGAACTAACTTTTTAGTTTGGGTATTTATCTGATATTTATACGTATTTTATAGATTTTTATATAATTTGTATATGTTCTCTAAAACTAACATTAGAAGAAGAAGAAAAATGAAAAATGAAAATTTTGATTCTCCTAATTTAAAATTAGTTATTAGTAAATTTTATTTTGTGAATAAAAATCTCATATTTACTAAAAATAATATACAAAATAAATAATACATTTGTTTATGTATATTTGATTAAATACACACACACAGAGACATATATATATCAAAATATTTTAAAAGTAATTAATTATTAATTTTTTATTAATTCAGTATACATAAATTTTTTGAATTTTATAAAAATTAATATAAGAATGCTAATAAAAGCCATTCTAGATAGCTTTAGAAAGATACATACGTAGTTTCCATTTTTTTATCTTTAGAAAAATAAAAAAATTATTTAAAACTAAAATATTAGTTTTTGATAATGGCAATCACATAATAAATTGTATTCATTAAGGGTTTTTTAAGATAATTGACCATCGTGAAAATTCATGTGAGGGAGATACATAGAAAGTGATTTCTCAAATAATATAATAAAAATAAAATAAATAATATTTCAAAATTTATTAATCATTAAAATAAATTTTATTAGTCCATTATACATAAATTATTGACTCTTATGAAAAAATATATAAGAATGGTTGACATGCCAAATAGCTTTAGAAAGATATATAGATATTTTCACTTTCTATTTTTAGAAAAATAAAAATATTAATAAATTAAAATAAAATAAAAAATTTGATACTAAAAATCACATATTGTAAAATTTAATATGAGTGCAACAAGTATAAAAGTGGATTTTCAAATAATATTATAGGAATATGCCTATATATGTTTCATCTGTGAACGAGAAGTCCTTTGATGACATAGAGATGTATATATATATATCAAAGAATCACAGTATCACATATATGATATTTACTCTGTTTCAAAAAGATGTATATTCTAAGAAAAATTTTTGTTTTAAAAAGATGTATTTTTCATATTTTCAATGCACTTTTTGTCAATTAATAATAAAAAATTGTGTGTTTCAAAAATATGAATTGTATTTTTTGAAATCTTATTGGTTTAAAAATATAGGAAATATAAAATTACAAAAAAACTATGTATTAGTAACTAAATTTTAATATGTTTTCTTAATAAGTGTGAAAATCTTATAATATGTATTATTTTGAAATGGAGAGAGTATATCGTATCACATAAAAAGTTTAGTTCTTCTACCACGTATGCAAAACAAATTATTCACGTTTTATTACTTTATTGGTTCGTTAAGAATTTATTGTTTTTAGGGAAAGAAAGAAGATTTAATTTGACTAATTTAATTTGACGACAACATGACAATTTGCAATCAAAATATAAAAAAAAACACTGATAATCTGATCTAATGATCGAACAGTTTTGATATTTAGAAGTCTCACTGTTCAACTTCTGAGTGCAGGACCTACATATATAGCTATAAACATTGAGACCACTTCGCACGTAAAGAAATCCTTAAGATAATTGTATTTGCAATATAATCTACAACATGTATGTTGGAACAATTGTTGATGCGTTGCTGTAACCTACAACTTATGGATTTTTGATTCTTAATTGATTGCGAAAATCAGATCATATGGGGAAAATTCCAATATGTACTAGAGCTGTCAACCCGACGTTGGCATTAAACAGCACGTAACCTCATGTCATGTTTATTCTATTGGTAATCAAACTTTCTTTGCCACCTATTATGAACTCACTGAATATACTGTATATACTAAATACATACTTGTGTAAATCATGTATCCACATATTCGATTCGATTTATATAGACATGACGTGTATAGCTTTTAGTGCTGTTACACGCTGTTTATTATGTCTCCCAAATATTCAACTATTTTTGTTCTTCTTTCATGTGTCAAATAAAAATTTACTATGTGAGTAGAGTAGTGTATTTACACAAAATTCTGCACAAAAATACTAGAAATGTCAATAGAAAAAGAAGAAAAAATTAGAAGTTTGTATTTGAAAAAGTAAGGTTGGTAGACCCGGGAGACGGGAGTGATCCGTTAAACATCCCTTCAACAGTTGCTTTTGTCAAAAGAAAAAGAAGCTGTTTGGTAGGTTTTGTTCATCGCTGGTGCTATCTTATTATTATACACTAGGTTATTTTTCCGTGCTCATGCACGGATATAAATATTTATAAAGTAAATATTTATTATAATAATTTATTGCTATTTAACTTTAATTTAAATTAATTTATAATTTTTATGCATTATATATATTAATAATATTATATTACTTTAATTAGATATATGATTTTAGATATGTTAGATTAGATCTAGTCAATTTTAACTATCATTTGTGTATCTTGGATTGCATCTATATCTCTAAATCCAACTATAATATTTTTTTTATTCTAAATCTATTAAAATTTTGATTAATTTTCTTATTTGCATTTAGGTTGGTTGTTTTCTTAGATATGTAAATATATATTAGGAAGATTATGTATAACTTAAGGTATATTGTGCTTAGAATGAAATAAAAAATAAACTAAAATGTCTTATTCCAAATTACGAAAATTAGTATAATGATATTATTCTGAAGTCTCATGCATATATATAAATTTTACAAAAGAACTAAATTGTAATAGTTGGTTAATATTTTATTTTCATTTGTAATGTGTTTTGAGTCTTCCTATAATTTATATTTATAAAACAAATTATTATTATTACAAAATTATATTTTCTTATTGTAGTTAAATCTATGATTTTAGATCTAAGTTGGATTGGTCGAATCACTCATATTATGAGTATATTGAGTTACATATATTCTTTTAAATTCAAATGAAATTATAATTATTTTTATTATAATTAAGCCAAGTCAAATTAATTTTATTTTTCATTAAATGTGCATGTATTTTCATAATATATATCAAATTAAATGTTATTTTTAAAGATATTAGAAAATAAAGCGATGATCTATAGGAAGTTACATACATAAGTAAATGATACTTTTTTAGAAGCTCATGAAGACATATCAATATTTACAATAATTAAAATATTTTTATAATTTCTAAATATTTTTATGAATATTTATTAAATTAAATTTTTTTTGTTGTTAATAAAAGATATTACAATCAACTAAATATAAAAAATAACGTTTCAGTAATATTAATTATAAACTATTTTTAGTCAACTAAACATATATTAGTTTATGCTACTTAATTGTTTTATGTAATCATCTAAAACAATAGATAGATATATAAAAAATATTTCTGTTACTTTGAAAATATATTGTTGTACTGTTTAAAATTGTGTTTTATAAGAAATATTATTTATTTTTTATAATATCAAGTTTATCTGTGAAAATATAATTATAGAGAAAGTATTTTATTAGTATATTTTATGTTATCAATTTTTAAATGGAATATTACTATTTTGTGAACTTTCCTTTTTAATGAATCTTATTATTTATACATATAATTTTTAAAAATTTGTTTTAACTTTATAAACGTTTCATTTTTTATTATATATGTTATTTGGAAAATTTTATAAAGGAAACTAAATAAAATTTAATAATAATATTTAAATATAATATTTTTAATTTATTAAGGGTATCAATATAAACAACCATCGTGAGAGTTAACGTGAGTACGGCACATAGGAAACTCACTTCTCAAATAATATTATAGAGATTCTTGCATTGTATTCAGCTGTTTTCCACCTTTTCTTCTTTTATATATAACCCCCTTACTTATTTTATATATAACTTTAAGAACTGATTGATCGCAGTTGTAGTGATATATAATAATTTATTATATATACTTTTTGATGGGGGCAAATAATTAAAATTATTTTGACTCTAAATGCTAAGATCATCGTATCTGACTTTTCTTATTTTATACATATTAAGCGCATTCTGTATTTTCTTCTATAATTTCCGTTTTATGTATGAAACAATAATGCTATTTATGTACGCAATCCATGGAGAAGCTACAGATTATGGGTAGCAAAAAAAAAAAAACTATGGCTATGGGTAAAAAGGCAAGTAGCCTATTGGAAAATGGCATCCGACAATTATACGTTGAGCAGGTAACTAGTTTTTGTAATGTTTTTTTGGACAAATAAATTTTTGAGAGGAAGAACACTAATCGTCTTTGTGAGGCCGTCGATGACATTGTTGATTGTTCATAGTACTTCCATGACGGTGCGAGTGCGTTATTTGCAACTTTTTCTTTTTGAAGGCAGTCATTTGCAACTTGTACGAGTTAAAAACTTGCGAACAATTTTTATATTATATTGTTAATTATCGTATATAGCCAATACTTTGTAGACAAAAATATATGTTGTGAGGGACATAATGAATACCTTTTTTACATCATGGTGTAAACTACAATTCTAGAGAAACTGAGAGTACCAAAAGTGATAAACTTTACTAAATATTTGATGATATAAATATACTACAGATTCTATTATAACATCTTTTTGTCATGAAAAAAAAATGTCCTCTCCATCTGTGAACCCCTGGTTCCCCGGAAGGGGATGTGATTCCGGTTTGAACCTGGTGAATCTCTGGCTCACCTCACTCCCAAACCACCCGACCCGCCTGACCATGTCCCCCTGCTCGACTTCTCCCCCTTCTTTCTTCTCCTTCTACTATTCCAATTACTGCCTCATCTGTGAAGAAAAGTGCATATGCCACTAATTAGTGCCAAGGAACTCCACTCCGCACTTCTCTTGGTATACTGCAGTCCCAAACCAAACAACTATCTCAACATCTGGTAATTCAAAAAATAGATATGAGAATGTTACTGTTCCTGAAACAGTTGAAGGAAACTCTAATTTCAAAATCCTCCCCCCCAAATCTTCCTCTCCAATTCATACAAACCCTGACTCATCCTCCTCTAGAACTACCTCACCTCCTATCCCTCCAATCTCTGACCCTCCGACCCATATTGATACTGTCTTCTCTGAAATTCCAATTCTCCCGACACCTGAAACTCAAACTTCCCCAATTCCAATCTGTCGATAGGTCTCTGAAGCGTCTTGCTTCTACTTCTACTTCTCCAGATAGAAAACCGCGTGTTGCTGTCCCGGATGCTGTCTTCCAAAGTGGAGCTGAACTACATGAGGAATACTTGGTTGGATCTTTTCTGGGGAAAATGCCAGATTATGGCCCAATCCAAAGTGTTCTCAACTTCATGTGGGGGAAAGGTGTGAAACTAGAAATCCACATGCAGCCTCAGAAGAGATCTTTCTTGGTGCGGATCCCAAATGAATTCATCCGTACTAAAGCACTAGAGAAGAGACTATGGTGTGTGGGTACTTCTATGTTCCATGTCTCCCAATGGGGCTCCTCGACTATAAGTGTCATACCTGAAATTGAAACAATACCCTTATGAGTGCACCTCTCCGGGGTTCCTTTTGATCTGCGAACAAAGGAAGGTCTCAGTTTAGCAGCAGATTTGGTTGGAAAACCAATCGAAACTGATGATTACACAAAAAATCTTACTGACCTCAATATCGCCCATGTGAAAGTAGAAACTGATCTCACTAAACCCCTGCCCTCCTCTGGTGAACTTGTGCGCCAGAATGGTGATATCATTCCAATCAATGTTATGTATCCATGAATTCCACCCTCCTGTTCTCATTGTGGACGCATTGGACACGTGATCAAAGACTGCATCTACCCTGCAGAACAAGTAATTGATAAGGAAGCGACAAATGAGCAAGGAAGCACTACTCAAGTAACAGTACTAGACCCTCCGAAAGCCGAACCTACTGCCTCACCCATCTTCATCTCGCAACTGACTTCCTCTGTCCCTGACCCACTTGATCATGATGAGGAGGTGTCTGACCTTGCTTCCCCCACTGACATGACTATTGATCCCCCCTCTCTTCCTTTGTTGGTTCCATCTCTTACTAGTTCTCTTTCCACTCCCAATCCCGCCTCCTCTTCTTCTTCTCCACCCTCTTCCCCTCCCTCCCATAACCATACTATCCAATTCACCTCATCTCCCACTAAAACCACTTTTTTGTTTGGTATCCCTGCAACCTATGCCCCCACCTTTGGTTTCTATATCACCACCAAACAAGCTGCTGCCTTTAATGTTCCTTCCATCACCTTGCCTCCCCAATTCACCTGTCCATCCCGTCCTCCCCTTGTTTTTACCGCAAATAAAAAATTCCCTCTTTTACTTCCTTCCTCCCCTACCCCAAAGGATCCACCTCCTGGTGGCTCTCTTCCTCCATCCCTTTAATATGTGTACAAAAATATTTTCTTGGAATGTCCGCGGACTAAACGATGCGGACAAGCACAACTCTTTTGATCAATGGGTAGTCTATAATAAACCACTTTTTGGTGCTATTTTGGAGTCTCATATTAAGGAACCTATGCTAAGCTCAATCATGCTGAAAGTTTGTCCCCGATGGCAGTACACTACGAATCATCTTTCAGATCCCGATGGAAGGATTATCTTCATATGGAGGCACCCTGTTTCTATCACGGTGCTGTCTCAGACCCGCCAATCTCTCACTACCGAGGTCTCTCTCTCTAACCACCCCACTGTCATTATCACCTCCATCTATGCTTCCAACTTGGCTGAGGAACACACTGAACTTTGGGTTGATCTCATAAATATCCAGACCCAGCTTCTTCTTGATTCAAAACCATGGTTAGTTGCTAGAGACTTTAATCAAATAACCCACCCATCTAAGCACTCCTCACAATCTGTCCAAATTCTCTCCAGCAATATGATCAACTTCAGAGATACTCTTCTCCAGCTAGGTCTCTTTGATCTACGCTATCAAGGTATCTTCAACACTTGGTCCAATAAACAGTCTGCTTCCCCTATCACCAAAAAACTGGATCGAGCACTAGTTAACTTTCAGTGGATCTCTGCTTACCCAAACAGCTCTGCTATTTTCCTTCCCCCTGAATTCTCAGACCACACTCCTTATCTCCTTAATCTGGCCACACCCTCCCTATAGCTGGTACCAGACCGTTCAAATTCTATAATTATCTTACCCAGCATCCCCTTTTCCTAAATGCTGTGAGTGAAGCCTGGATTCTTGCCGGAATCTCCTCATCAACTCTTGCGGATCTCAGCTGGAAATTCAAATCACTAAAGCTCAAGCCAATTATGCCTGACCTGATACTCCCTAATCAAACTGCTTTCATCCAAGGATGGCTGCTGGTGGAAAATATGGTCCTTGCGACATGGATATCACAAAGCAATAGGACCAAAGAAGATTGTGATCAAAATTGATATCGCAAAAGTATTCGATACGATTAGCTGGAGTTTTGTATTAAATTGCTTATCTGGAATAGGAGTTCCTCCAAGCTATGTCAGATTGATTGAGGCCTGCATCACAGCACCCTCATTCACGGTTGGGTATAATGGACAAGTTCATGGCTATTTCAAAGGGATAAGGGTCTTCGTCAAGGGAATCCTCTCAGCCCCTACCTTTTTGTAATAGCCATGAACTGTCTCTCCACACTACTAGACAAAGGCGCAGAGAATGAGAGATTTAATTATCATCACAAATGTGCAGCAACCAAACTGACTCATCTTTGTTTCGCAGATGATCTATTAATCTTCACTTATGGAGCTGAGGATTCTGTGAAAGGCTTCTTGGAGATCCTTGAAGAGTTTAAAAATGTTTTGGGGTTAGCAGTGAGCATTCAGAAAATTGCCTTCTACAGCAGTGGTCTAACTCTTCAAGAAGTCTCCTCTATCTCAACATCTACTGGTCTGTCCCATGGTTCCTTACCTATCCTTTATCTAGGGGTTCCTCTACATTCTAAGAAGCTATCCATCCTAAACTGCGAGCCTCTACTGAACCAAGTCAAGTGCAAAGTTAATACCTGGAGTGCCCAGTCACTTTCTTTTGTAGGAAGGTTGCTTCAAGTGAATACTGTCATAGCGGGAAGTGGTGTGCCACTTTTGTTATCCCAAAAGCCTGCATCAAAATAAATAAATGCAATCTGTGGTGCTTATCTTTGGAAGGGAACATCAGAAGGCTCTCACTCAGCAAGAGTTTCTTGGGAAACAGTTACCTTAGAGAAGAAGGAGGGAGGATTGAACTGCAGGGATCTGGTTGCGTGGAACAAGGCTTGAACCTTAAAGCTCATCTGGACCCTCTTCTGTAGTTCAGGCTCTTTATGGGTTGCGTGGTACAAGCAAGAGGTTCTCCATGGATCCCTTAGCAATTTTTGGACACAAAAGACAAGTCAGAAGTACTCATGGTTTGCAAATAAACTACTGCGAATGAGAGACTTAGCTTATCCATGGGTGAGAGTCAAGGTTGAAAATGGTGCAAACACAAGATTCTGGACAGATCATGGTCTCCATTTGGAAGTCTGGAACAATTTCTATCTCCAACTATCTCTCGTCGGATGGGTGTACATGCAAATGCAACTTTAAGAGAGATCAGTAATGATGGAAATTGGCGAATTCAATCTGCTCGAACGGAGAACAAATTAACTCTTCAGACCTACCTTTCTAACTTACAACTCACGGAGGAAGATGATGCTTATTTGTGGATTGTAAACGGTTCAACCTGGAACAAGTACAAAACATGATCAATATACAAGGAGCTCAGGAATCACACCCCTTTGGTTCCATGTTTCCACATTATTTGGTGTAAAGGTGGCATACCTAAACACAATTTCCTCTCTTGGCTCTTTGTCTTAAACAGGTGCTCGACAAGAGATCGCTTACTCAGCTGGGGACTTAATGTTGATCAAGCCTGTCTCCTATGCACTCCTATGCAAAATATGGTTCCAGAAACAAGAGATCACCCACTATTTGATTGCAGTTACAGCTGGGAAGTTTGGTCTGCAGTTGCACTTCGATGTCAAGTTACTACTCCAAGGAACTATCATGGAATCATTGACTACCTCATTGGTCTGCGCCTCCCAAAGCCTCACAGAAAGCTTCTTCTCATCGCTTGGCAGTTCACCATCTATTTACGCTGGACCGAACGAAACTCAAGGCTCCACAGGAGATGCTCTCGATCGCCAACATCTCTCCTACAAACCCTCGATCTCACTGTCCGAAATAGATGCTCAAGCCTTCGATCGCAGAGCCCCATCACCACTTATTCCATGATCCAGATGTGGATGCGTTGATCTCTCTAGCTATCGAACAGAAATCGGATCTCTACACTTCATCTTCCTGCCTCCCTCAACTATCTCTCTCACTTTTTGCATGTTCTGTAATTGGCTGCCACAAACTCTGGGGAAATAACTGGGCTGGGATCTTTCAATCACTAGGCTAATTATGTAACTAAGTGGGTCCTTAGGGATGACCATAAAAAATACTAAGACCCTAAAGTCTCTGTATTATTTTCTTTCCTGTATTTTAATAGAAAGCCTTTTGTCAAAAAAAAAAATACTACGCTTTCGTGTTACAAAAAATAAAATAATTACTACGTTTTGACCCAAAAAAACACTACACGTCTACGCCTATGTTGTTTATATTAGAACCTAGGAGTGGCGTTGGATAGTTGGATCGGGTATTTCGGATTTTCGGGTAATTCGGTATAAGAGTATAGAACCCATTCGGGTATTTCTATGCTTTGGATAGGGTTCGGGTATTTTTAGTTCGGGTTCGGGTATTTCGGGTCGGGTTTTCGGATATTTAGATTTTGGAAAAAAATTAAATTCTTTATTTTTCAAGTTTTTTGTATTTAAAAATATAATTTTCACTTAACTGATTTAGTTTTATTTTTAATAGATTGAATGATTAATAGATCTGAAGATAACATTTTAAAATAAAAGACACTAATTTAATTATTGTTTTAAATTTTGGATGTAACTTTTGTTAATGCATGAAACATTAAAATTGACATGCATTTTAAACATTTTAAGTGAATAAAAATTCACTTTTCTTGGAATTATATATATATATATATATATATATATATTATCTAATTTTGAACCATGTGCATAATCGGTATAAAATATTTGAATAAAGTCAGAGAAGTAAACTAGGAATATAGGGTTAAGGATACATATGTTTGGATATCTTTGGATATCCATTCGGATTCGAGTATTACCTGTTCGGGTTCGGATATCTAATCTCTCCTAAATCAATACCCATTTGGTATTTTGCTATTTCATTTCAGATTTCGGTTCGGGTTTTTTGGATCGGGTTCGGATACGGATTCGGGTATTGGGTAAAGTGTCCAGTCCTATTAGAACGTGCCCTTTTCAGTTTAGTTTTAGGATACAAGAATAAAAATTTATAGTAAGAACAAATTATCGATAGTTTGAATAGAGGTTCATCACTGACACATGGTGAATAGTATGGATGACATTTTTACATTTTTCAGACAAGCCATGAACAATAAATAGTAAATTTTTATACAAAATAAATAAATAAATAGTAAATGACAATAAAATAAAAATAAAATTCTTAAGCAAAAAATAATCATTTAAAAGTTATTATATCCTATTTCTTCTATCTCTTACAAAATAACCAATCATCCCAAAATATGTTATCAAAGTACAGTAAAAAAGACTATATAAATTAATATTGTTGATGATATTTTATTAATTTATAGAGTTATTAATTTATTGAAAATTTTCTCTTTTAGTTTTTTTTTTTAATGATTTCAAATATTTTATGTAAAAAGCCTTTAGTTGCCGAAAAATGTTAAAAGCCTTTAGTTTATGGTATATGTATTGATTAAATTTTATAGATACAAATTTTATATTGTTCATATTAAACCATTTGGTGGATAGAAAATATATACCACAAATGTAAATGTATTTTATGTGTAAAATGACATAATAACATGAATATATTTAGATAACTAAGAAAAGTTAAAGATAAATTTTACGTGAATAAAACAAAATAAACAATATATATGGTTTATATTTATATAAACTGTATATATTATTATAATATTAATTTATGTTTGTATTGGGATCATATATTTATATAAGATTTTTTTAAAAAAATATTATCTTATTATCTTATCGAATTATACCAAATTTCACACAATCCAAACTCAGAACTGGTAAAGTTTATTAATTTATTGATTATTAATTTATGGAATTTTAATGTATATAGCTATCCTATCAAACTTAATCCTGGCATGGCATTGGCCGCATGGCAGAGTCCCTCAGGTTATGTTTGGGGAAAAAAAAATTCTTGTAGGGGCAGAACAAAAGACAAATATGCGTTAAGAGGTCCTCCTAATGTTTACATAATAGGTAATGCTTTGGTCAATAGTGCTAAAGAACCTAAAAAGTGAAAGTGAAAAGGGAAACAAAAATGAAAACGAAAATACGAACACTTGCTGTTTTCACTTTTCACTTTTCACTTTTCAACATTAGAAAAACATCAAAATGAGACAACTTGCTTGATTCTCTTACCCAAGAAGCACAAAAAAATGCAAATTTTTTTTTTTTTTGCATTTTTTTGTGCTTCTATCTATCTGGAAAGTCGAAGTACGAAAACTCTCTCTCCTTATCCTCTCATCCCTCTCTAGAGAACCTCAACCACAGATCTGATTTTTGCTCCGGCGACTGGAGGCTCCGGCTTGACCGGTGCGCGTTAGCTCCATAGCCGGAGGCTTCTCCTCCTTGTTCCCTCGTTTTCCCTTTGCTCAGTCTCCCTCTCCTTTCTCCGATTCGTTTTGTTTATTGAGTCTGGGTTAGGGTTTCGTCTGTTCCGGCGTTCGCTCTGCTCGCGAAGGGATGGGTTCTGGCGGCGACTCTTCTTCCTCTGGTCTCTGGACACGATTCTGAGGCGGTGAGTGGTGGTTGTAGTCGGCTTTTAGGTTGAAGGAATAGATCTGGAAATTTTCCTTTTTGCTCAGATCGATTTCCTGGTTTCTGTTTCTCCTTGCGGGGGAGGTTCGAGACTTCTCCGTCAGGTTCTGGCTCAGCGGATTGTCTGGCAGCCGCGGTGAGTTGGTCTCTCTGTGGTGTCACGGAAGGTCAGCTCTCTTCTTAAGTTGTCCGGGATGCTCCGGATTTCCTTTAATCGGAGGCGATTCAGGGTCGGGGTATGCAGGCGGGATGGTGCCTCGATCCGTTCTTTGAATCGTGAGTGTGCGAAGTCCACAAGAAAGTCGTCGTCTATGGCTTCTGGACAGTGTTCTCCAACCTCTCTTTCCTGTGTCTTCTCTTCTACTTGGTTCGAGCTTGGTTCCTCGGGATTATGGCGACGGTCCTCTGTTCCGGAGGTATCTTTTGGTGCTTCTCTATTATCTCTCTGTCGACTCCAGAGAGTTTTTTCTCAAGCTCAGGTTTTGTTACTCGGTTCTCGAGTTGCAACGAATGTCGCTGCGGTTTGGTCATAACCGCGACGAGTCGGTGTTCGGCTTCTCTCACATCCCAGTGCCTTGGATGAACCTTGTTCATTTGCGGTAGTGTTGAGAGCTATCTGTGCAGGTTGGAAGCTTTATCAGGTTCGTTGTAGAGGCAGTTTCAAGCCGATCTTTTGGTGGTAGCGGGATTTCATGGCTCGTGTTCAGGCCGGGTTAGTACGGTTCCGCTTCTGTCTGTGGCGGAATTGGTGAGGTGGTACAGCTTTGGTTGCGGTTTCATCCCAAGGTATGGATACTGGTAACACCCTCTTCAATTGCTCGTCTTGTGCTTCATTGCCAATGGAGATTAAAAACCCCGACAAGATCCTCGAGACCTAGCTACTTCAGGCGTCTCTCCGGGAAGACCGACAGCCGAAGAAACGCGGTTAAACCCACCATTCTCGGGTTTGGGACAACGGTGGAGAACGGGACTTGGGTTATCTTAAGATTTTAGAATAGGTTAGCGGAATGCGTCGGTTTAGGTGGTTGATGCGAAGCTAGTCTATAATACTTGATTGGGATAAGCTTTTGGTTGAGTCGGGTTTGTAATCAAAATTGTAATCCCCGGTTCTCGGGTTTTTTTATATATATATATTTAAAAAAAAAAAAAATGCAAATTGCTTCCCGAAGATATGTAGATGACCAATATATGCAACTGCGACTGATATTATTTTACAGTTTTCATTTAACTACTACATAATTATAAAAGATATGAACAATATATAATTTGCATCAAACAGATGATGACAGAACTAACAAAATCACATCAAGAGGTTATATTTTCTCATGCCAAATGTGTTGCTTTCATCTTTAAGTATAGTATGGTACTATGGTAACTGGTTAATTGGATATTAAGTCGAGTTATATGACCAAGCTCATTGTGGTGTTAACAAAGCTGAAGCCTGCACAATTGTGAAAGTTAAAAATCAGTCATCGCTTATATTGTTTAGAATATGGTTAATTTGTTCAATTTAAGATTTTTCATTCAGTAACCAAAATAACTCAAACATTATATTTTATGCTACAAAAAACAAAAAAAAAAACAAACATGATATTTTACATGTAAGTGTTTACAACACTTTTTATGAAAAAAAAACAATCCTTTTTATATGTAAGTGTTTACAACACTTCTTTTTATGAAAAAAAAAACAATCCATTCTATTTATTTCATGTCACTCGGCATTATTCCTCAAGATCTTCAAAGAGTTTACTTTGGGCTGTTGTAGACGTAGGACTTAGCAAAATAGACTAAGGAAACGAATGAAATGCAGCTTAGACAAGCAAGTAGCCAATAGAAGTAATCAAGATGTGCCTGGTTCAGGTTATTATCAAACCAACTTACTTGACCTGCCTGGCTCGTTGCTTTCTCAATGACTGATACCATGAAGCTACTCAAGAAATTGCCTATGCCGATTACGCTAAGGTACATAGATAGTCCCAAGCTTCTTAGCTCGACCGGGATTTGTCCGTAGAAGAACTCTTGTAAGCCAACCATAGTAAAAACGTCAGAGACTCCATAGAGAACGTACTGCGGAATAAGCCAGCAAACACTCATTGGAACCGTGGCATTAGGGGCATCAACAAGCCCGTGCTCTCGAGCGGTCTTGAGTCTTTTCATCTCGACCAAAGCAGCTATTACCATTGAAAGAACTGAGAGGAAAATGCCTGTGGTGATCCTTTGAAGGGTTGTGATTCCTGCTGGTTTATGAGTGATTGATCTTGCGATTGGGACGAGTACACGGTCGTAGATTGGGATGAAAACTAGGATTGATAGGCTTATGAAGACTTGGAGTGTCGCTGCAGGAACTGAGAGTGTTGGTGAGATTGATCTGTCCATTGTGTCTCCTTGCTTTGTGAAGAATGTAGGGGACTGCGCATAAACAATGCCAAATACTAAACAACACATCCAAACTGGAACGAGACTTAACACAGCTTTTGCTTCTTCAACTTCAGACGAATCACATGAAATCGCCGCCCTGTCTAGGAATCTGCAGTTGCCAAAAGTTGTGTGTTTTAAGGTTTTATCTCAAATTTGAAAGCAAGCAACTCCCAATGGGGTTAAACTTTAAATTCCATAAAATGAAATTGAACTCTTTTTTAAAAAAAAAATTAAAAAATAGAGAAATACTTAGGTTCATCCCCTATGTGAACTTTTAAATTCAGTTCTAACCAATTAAACTGTCACATATACTATTAAATTAAAAGAATTATTTAAAAAAATAACTGAAATAAAAAATAATATCAATTTTAACGACACCAACTAAACCATAAATCTTAAACCCTAAATCTAAACCTTAAATCTAAACGTAAATCCAAACCTTAAATCTAAATCCAAGCCCTATACCATAAATCAAAACCCTAAATCTAAAACTCTAAATCTAAAATCCTAAATCCAAACCCTAGACTCTAAATCTAAACCCCTGGATTTAAGATTTAGGGTTTGGGTTTAAGATTTAGTGTTTGGGTTTAGGATCTAGGATTTGGGTTTATGATCTAGTATTTGGGTTTAGGGTGTAGGGTTTAGGTTTATGGTGTATGTTTACATTTATGGTATAGGGTTTGTGTTTTGATTCATGGCTTAAATTTAGATTTAGGGTTTTGATTTAGGGTATAGGGTTTGGGTTTAGATTTAGCGTTTAGATTCATGATTTATGGTTTAGTTGACGACGTTAGCATCGTTACAGTTGACGTTATATTTTGTTTCAACTTTTTTTTAAACAATTTTTTTATTTAATAATCTATGTGGCAGTTTGATTGGTTATAAGAGAGTGTGATGAATTGAAAGGTTCACCTAATCTAAATATTTCTCCTAAAAATATAAATGTAAACACTACGCACAAAGTATGTTCACTTAAAAATAACATCTTTACCAAAACATTTTTTTCTTCTTTACAATTCTACAAAATATATTAAATAATTAAAATCGTTATCTCATTTTGGAAATAAAAAGAAGCCACAGTATAAACGTAAAGACTAACAAACAAAACATGTAAATAAAATATTACCTGTATTGCTTCGAACTTTCGTGAGGAAGAAGAAGGAGAGTTTCTGAAGAAGTTTCTCGTCGATTTTTCGCACCAGCAACAAAAACACGTCCAATTCTTACAAAAGGGTTATTATGCTTTCGTCCTTGTCTTACTTCTCCTCCAGTGCTGAAGCGATAAGTGTTGGTTCCAAGTAAAAACAAGAAGAGAGAAAGCATCATGGAAACACATGGAATCCCAAACCCTAAAGCCCAACTCAGATTCTCTTGGACATAATTAGAGATCAACCTAGTGGCCAATATGCCAAAAGATATCGCAAAATACAACCAGTTAAAGAATGAGCTCTTGGCTTTGGACTCTTCAGGGTCTTGTTCATCAAACTGATCTGCTCCGAAAGCTCTAAGACATGCCTTGAAACCTCCTTCGCCTAGTGCTATTAGATAGAGAGCACAAAAGAAGATTGTCACTTTGAACTGAGAAACGCACGAGACAAGTGTTTCTTGATCTTTGCATGCAGAAGGAATCGTTGCTGAAAACGTAAGCAGCCCAAGTCCCTAAATTCAAGATTGTATAGAAAATATATTAGAAATTGTACTAAAGCTTTATTTTTTTAAAAAAAATTTGGTCAAAACGCTTTATTTAAATTTGAGGTAACGTAACAAAAGAAGAAGTACCAAGATATAGAGAGAGGACGTGAAGAGGATGGTACGGTAGCGACCAAGAAATGAGTCGGCGATAGAACCCCATATCAGCGGCAAGAACGCTGCCGTCCCCAGCCAGAGGTTGACGTTTGAGGCTGCAGCCGCCGTTGACTCGCCTAACTGCCCCGTGAAGTAGGTTATCAGATTCGTGGCTACCCCAAAGTAGGCGAACTTCTCCGACACGTCCGCTCCTGTCGGGAATATTCTCTTATTTTTTTAGAATTTGGCGGGAACATTGAGGACGGTTTTTTTTAAAATTTAAAATTTAGTGCAACATTGAGGACGTTCGAAGAAAAAAAGGTAAGTACTTACCGATGATGAAGCCAGAGGATCTCCAGCCACCGGAAGATGATCTGACGGATGGCTTGCCTCGGAAGTCGACGGAGCCCTCGACAATACCATATGAAAGTGTAGTTCCGGTCTCACTATCGGCATTAAAGATCGACATTGTCTCTTCTATTATTCTAGTATTGTTTCATAGCCATCTGAAAAGTTGGAATATTTATAGTTGGTGTACATCGTCGCAGTGACCTAAATCTTGTATTAGACGGCGTGTACACTCCTTCGCTTACACGTGATTCACGGCAAGAACGCCTTGTGAAGAGATCACATTCACATGTTACAATATATTATTGTGGTCTACTTACGTGCCGTTGGTCCATTGACAGTACATCAAATTAATGTTACAACAGTGAGAGTGAAAGTCAATGATCGATTACAAATGTTGAACAAGAAAGTTTGACACGGTATGAAGTGGTTGGAGCGAATGGGAATAGTCAATATCGGGTGGTTAGAAATTGAAAAATTTAATATGATGAATGGAAGGTTAGGTTAGATTTCAATTGAAATGATCATTCTGGGTGATCTTCATACTTGAACGATGCATGTCAGCTCCCTAGGTCTACGTAGACGTCAATTAATTGTATACATAATATATTTCAGATTGTGAGAGAAGGATCACGCTACATCAGTTGCATTGTTTTTGCTACATAGTGATTTTATGCTACTTGATGCAATTAAGATAAAGTTATAAATGTAATTATCAATTTTCTGAAAAACGTGAAAAGCATGATTCCAAGATCTG